>JAWXYG010000015.1:11035000-13435000 GCA_034222035.1 Acacia crassicarpa
TTTACATGCCTATTATGTGGTTCTAGTTATAGAGGAGGTGGGATAAATAGGTTAAAACAACATTTAGCTGGTGTTAGTGGTCAAATTTCTTCTTGTAAAAAAGTTTCTCATGATGTACGTGCTAGAATGAAAGGATCTTTAGTAGAAGGGTCAAAGAAAAATCCTGTTCATAATGAAAATGTAGATGAAGGAAATGTAGCTACACAAAGTGAAGAACCGATTGTACTAAAAAGGAAAGCACTTAACACTGTGGGGGTTGAAAATTATTTTGCACCTAAGACAATTCATGGTGCTCAACCAAGCATCAAGAGTGCTAGGAAATAATTTTCATTCATTGATCATTGTGTAAATGATCATTTCATTCATTGGGAGAGAAGGTATAATTTATTATGAAAGATATATGCTAGGAAATCATTTTCCACGTGATAAAGTTTACAAATCTTTCACTAGAAAAACGATTTTATTCAATTCATTTACTCGGTCATCTAATATTGTAAAACTCTTGTTTCAGGGTATCGATTTTAAAAGTCGTCAGTCTAGAAAAACAATTTTGACTGTAGCTTTTAGTAAATTCTTGGAAAAATCGTATATAAAGATGGTTGAATTACCTAAATTCAAATTTGGGTTACTAAACTTAACAAATTATTAATTAAGTTATGTGACATAATTAGGGATTTAGAATTTCAGTCAAATTACCTCTATATCCCTTAGTTATTGAAAAGAACAAAATTGGATATAGAAAAATATTGTTTACACGTAAGAACCCTAACAACAAAAAATTTATTGGAGGTTTGATGTTAATTCTAATGTTAATAGATGTACTTAGATGGACTTGTATTTCAATATTTATGAGTCAGGTCCTCTATGAAATAATCATACGTCGTGGATTTCTCTGAAATTTCAATAGCAACCATACGCGTGCCCAGGTTGTGCAACAGTTCGACATTATTCAAACTTTCCTTGTAAAATTGCGCCTTTGACCCAAATATGCATGCATGTATGAATAATAGACCAACATTTGAGTTCTATAATCTTTTTAAGAAAAATCAATTAAATTCCTTATTCCTTAATGGTTGTTAAATATATTAATAAGAGCTTATAACTTATCATTTTCCCTAGATAAATGAGAAGCAGATGGCTCAACGGTGCAGCAATGAGGCATAAAGGTTAGATTAACAAGCCAGCAGGCAGATATAGATAATAGCCATTAAAGCAGGGAAACAAAGAGTCCTACCTCACAAATTATTCAAGATAACTTGGCATGCCTGAGCATTCATTCATTCAAAAGCATCACCCTAGCCTCCCATTCCCATTTGTTGTCCAGTCAACAAGTCAGCTTTACAGGTTGAGCCTCTCTCTCTCTCTCTCACCCCTCTCTTCCCTCTTCAGAACACTACTTCAATGTTTAAGCAAACACTCTATTAAGCATAATATATAAGCAAGCTACTTCTGTTCTGTCTATTACTCATGAAGCAGAAACCTCACCAAGCAACCAGGCATGCATACTTCGATTAGGAGACAATCCTACTTTCATCATCCACTTTCTTTTTTCCCTTTTTCTTCTTTTTGTTCTTTTTTCTTTTGTTTTGGTCTTTTTTTACACAGAACATAAAAGGAAACTTAGGATTTGACCACCATGGATCGGATTCAGTTAGGCAGCAGAAGCCCATTCAAAGTATTGGCATCGAGCACCTCGAGTAGCGGTCCAATTTCCACAGCCGAAGAAATGGCTCCCTTGCTTGGGTCCCGGTTTTCTAACCACTGCCCTCCTGCTTTTCACTCCACAGTAACAGTGAGGATGATACTGGAACATTGGAGTGTTCATGTGCTTATCCTTTGTTTTCTGGGGGTATTGAGGGGCGAAGTTGAGTGGTGGCTCTGGCGACAGCTTCGACATGTATGATTGATCAGCAGCAGTC
Source organism: Acacia crassicarpa (assembly GCA_034222035.1). Taxonomy (NCBI): domain Eukaryota; kingdom Viridiplantae; phylum Streptophyta; class Magnoliopsida; order Fabales; family Fabaceae; genus Acacia; species Acacia crassicarpa. The sequence continues at coordinate 11,036,920 of JAWXYG010000015.1, forward strand.
TGACACATTATAGAATTTGTGATAGAGAATTTGAAGCCACGGCGCATGAGGAGTGCCAGCAGGTGAGCAGTATTTTTGGCATCATCCAAGCCACAGTGAGCACGGCCCTGCCAGTTCAAACCTGCCATCTCAACAGCCTCCTTTAGATTGCACCTTGCAGGACCAAACACCTCATGGAAGGGAATCCTCAAGTTGATCCATCTTGGTTAAGCAAAAGTAAAACTAAAGTAAGTTGAAAATGAAAATGTAGAAAAATATGAAGAATATCAAAGAATTCTGTACTGCAGAACATACTGATTGAAATAAGGAGGCTTCCGTATTTTCTTGAATCGGCATTCAGATTCTAGCATCACCCGACAGTCCCAGTTAGACCATGTAACCACCGCAAAGTTAGTGTTCTTTATTCCTTTCTTCTCAAGCCATTTATCATGCCTAAGGAGGGCCTCACTCAATGTAACACCTCTGTCCACCTGAACCACATGGTGAGAGTATTAACAATCTACACTCCACAGACCAGAATAAACGACCAAAACATGAGAAACTAAAGATAGATGAGATTCTATAAGGGTCAACTTATGGTCACGTTGCAGATGAGATTTCCCTATAAAACCAGTCTTTCAAAGACAAATTTATTCATATTCAACTATAGAATCAAAGGATCATTTTAGCTTCCATTAAACCATCCAATTCACAGTATAGATTGTTGAGAACAGAGCGAGTTCGCATTTACCAACAGTAAAACTAAGAATCACCTAACAGAAATTATTTTTCCCACTCATCTCTTCAATTTTTTCCCCAAGAATCCAAGACAAATTACATCAAGTTATCGGTATAAAATTAAACCACAACCCAAAAAAAAAAAATCTATCTTCAATTACATCTCTTCACAGACAAAATCCCTCATTCTGTTCCCTAAAACTGTGGCAATGAGTGATTGGGCATTCTCTGATTTGTTAGGTTGGAAGAATGCATACATCTTCAGGGTCATTTGGTTGCCTTCACAAATGTAATGGGATAGAGTCATGCATATGGCTTTACTTAAAACCAAACAGGCTATTATTATCTTTAGGAGCTCTGCATTTGGGATATTATTGTTTTACCTTTTTCTTTGAAGTTTTAGAGTAAAGGTACTAAAGCTTGTTATTTCCCATTATTAAAACCAAACAGGCTCTAAGTCTTCTACGATTTTGTTATTTTTCTCTATTTTCAGCTTGTCTTGTCTCTTCTCTTCCGATGATATCCTGCTTAAAGTATTTTCTTCGGTCTGATAAAACTTCTCCTAATAATGTAGCCATATGCAACAATGGAGCAACGCATTATGCTATCTGTTGAGAATAAACTGGCGCTTATTATTTATTGTATATGACTAGCACTGACTAGACTGAGTAGGTGGATATAAATGTGACAGCCTGGTAGACCAGTTTACACTGACTACTTTTCCCAATCTCTCCCTTTTTCTCTGATTTATCATGGTATCAAAGCCTGGTTGTCTTGGTACCAAGTTTGTCAGTTCAAATGATCAACTAGCAGACAGACATACTAAAACTCTCCAAGGTCCACAAACAAAGTACATTTGTAAAAAGCTAGACGTATATGATCTATGTGCACTAACTTGAGGCGCTATCATTCAAAGTATGTGATTAGGATTTAGGACTGGCTAGAGCCTGATGAGGTAGGTAAGATTTGTATTTATTAATCATTAATTCCATGTTTTTTACATAATGACTATTAATAAGAGCCTGGTAGGTCAGTTTACACTGTATAAAAATAGAATCAATTTACACTCACTACTTTTCCCAAATCTCTCTTTTTTCTCTAGATTTATCAGGATCCAATGATTCTTTACCTAAATAAAACAACCATATTCACTGCACATTAGGCAGCTTTAAAACGCATGCTAAATTTACAAAAGGAGTTCTAGTAAAAAACCTGAGCATCTATACAAGGAAGTTAGAGGTTCTCAGTTCTGCAAAAAGATGATCCATTAAAAACAACAGATAAAAACATCTGCAATGGCAAGTAAGCTAATTAGAAAGTTAATGTCCAATCAGGTGCTGGACTCTCACCCCTCCCCCCTAAATGCCCCTTCCCGATCCATCACCCAAAAGAGAAAATGTATAAAGAAGGCTGAGAGGAAAGATGCAGTGAATGCAAAAAGTGAGGCAACCACAACAATATCCCAACAAAAAGAACCAATATTTTAAAAGTAGAAATTAGAAAAAGCTAGGTATAAAACATTATGTCTGCTGAGATAACATTCAATTTGGTAGAAATTCCATCATCTAAGCTAACAAGGAAGGGAAAGCATGTCAAATCACCCACGAAGTGGTGAATCTACAACTTAGTTATTATCTTATTATCATATATGAATTATTCTCAAATAAATCTTTTAGTAAACATCTCTTTCCACTTTGCCATTAATTATTTCACTATTATGGGAAAAGCACCAATGTAACAACTTTTACTAAAAATTGTACCCAATTAAAGCAGATGGAAATAATTTTACCGAAATAAGGTAGTTAGTGACGTCGCGTCAGGCAACGCCACTTGTAGCGTAGAGAGCCTTGACGCCACTCAATGGGTGGCGTCACAATTGAAGACGCCACTCGCGTCTTCAATTAAAAAAATATATATATTAAATATAATAATAATAATAATAATAATAAAAAATGATAAAAAATTGAAATAATTTAAAACTCTACTTCATTTAATTTGGAGTTAAAAAAAAGAAAGCATGGAGCTAAAATAACTCACTAAGAATGTTCTTCAAAAGATTACGCGGTACAATTGAATCGAATAAGCCCCACAAAAAAACACTTCGAAATTATTGAGTGGCGTCAAGGCCCTCTACGCCACTAGTGGCGTCGCGTCACTGCCTTATTTCGGTAAAAAAATTTTACATCTGCTTTAATTGAGTACAATTTTTAGTGAAAGTTGCTACATTGGTGCTTTTCCCTCACTATTATACCTAAAAAAGTACCAACTACCAACCAATAATTGGGTACAATTTCAGTTTTCAATTGATCAAAGACATTACAGACACATAAAAGTAGAATATTAATCAAAGTATCAAACTAAGACGGGAGCATAACAAATGATGCCACTTTGACAAAATCCTAAGTGTACAATACATCATATTTCATATCTATATCCGAGACCACCCACAACCAGGTTTTGACCTATTTGAGGATATTTACCAATGTTCTTGCGCTGGCATGTCAAAAGAGGAATATCTAGAATGCCAATAATCAGCTAACTTCTTCCCCAATAAAATGTTTCTCACAAGATTTTCATCATTGTTTTAACAGGAAGATGCCCACAGTTCATTAGAAGGGGATGATTCATAAAAGAAATTTGCATAGCTAGTATTGGAAAATTATTATTAGTTAAGTAACAAGGAGCACAAATACAGGAGTCAAAATGAACAGTTGAAATAATTGCATAAGATGGCTAGTTAATATCAAATGTACCATTTTCCTTCTTGTAACGCACCTGAATTTGCTGGATACCAGTCAGATCCTTGCAGAAATCACTCAGAAGTTGATTGCAGGTGGGCCTCACATATGTCTGAAAACATGCTTCTAGCTGGCCAGTCACACTATTCACTATGACAGATGGAAACTCAATAATTTCTTGAGGGTGGGGGTTTTTATCCTTGTCACAGGTAGCCTCAAAGTCTATGACCACAAAATACTGAAATTCTTGATACTGAAAATCATGAGGGCGGCCTGGAGCGAACAAGTTTATTGGAACATACTGAAACTGGCTCTCAATAGGGAATGGGTAAAAATGGCCATCAAAAGCATTCATTTGGCACTGCTGCAACTTTTGTGAGTTGAAATAATAGTTTGGCCAGGCACTGTAATCATGCTGATAATTATGTTTGCTGTGAAATTCTTTGGAAGGCTCCAGAAGCTTACAACTGATTGGGCAGTCAGGTTCAGCAACTTCCCCAGCCTGATGGGTAACGGGCTCACTTTTAAGCTCCATGAAGCCATCCTTAGAACTTCCATTATATGGTAAATTGCAAGGGAATCCCTTGCTCTGGAGGCATTTTAAAGGTGCCTCACAGATCTTCGGTATATTTCCTGCAAGTAAAAGAGCAGATGACAGCATGAGTTGGTGAGAACAAGCCATAACATTGTTCTATAACAAAATATTATGTCTCACATTCAGAATTTGACTCATAAAAACAGTTCACACAAACAGAAATATACACTAAAATAGTTTTAATTCAAGTTCCCCACACATAAAATTAGCATAGCCCAAAACAATATATATGTGTCAGCTTCTTGTGCATACAAGACCAAAATCTACTTACAGGAGTAGGTACTAATTTTTCTTCCAGCTAACAACCAAGGACTCGTTAACTTGAAATTTCCAAAATCTAAGACATTTTTCAAGGACCCATCGACAAATAAAACCAGTTTTCCTTGGTGCTTTCTTGAATTGAAATATACAGCAACAAATTTGTGAACGCATAATACGTAAATACAGAGATGACTCCAACATTTAACTACTACTATGGTTTCACAATTACATCCATTAGATGGTAGGTATCAGATTACAACACAACAGAAAAAGGGAATCACTGATAACCAAGTCACAATCACTTGAGGTAAAGCAAATATTTTATCAAGAAAAGGAAACAGTAATGAAAACCAAAAATCAACTATGAACTCAAACAGTGAAGGTTTATTCACTAGAAGTCAATTGAAGATAGTTCTGATGATCCATTATTCAGATATAAATACAAAAAAAGTTTAGGAATTGACTAGAATTGAGTTACAACTAAGAATGACATTTATGAAATAGATGATGGTACGAACGGAGGATATGGCTCTAGACAGCATAAAGCAACTGCAATCTGCAAATCTAATGTTCCCACTTCCCACTTTCGCACATCCCATTAACAACTACTCCCTCTAGTTCAAAATATAAGCTCAAAGAACTAATTTATGCAGTTCAAGAAGTTGGTTAAAGATAAAAAAATATATAAAAAAAACATAACTTGATTTCCTAAAACACCCTTATTTATGGAGGGAATGAGTACGAGAGAGATGAGAGAGAATGGGTGGGGGAAAAGAGATTGGAGAAGCATATAATTAATTAGGGGTGAAATTGGGGAGAAGGTACTAAATGGTGAGACAAAAAAAAATATATATCTTATACAAAAAAAACCACACCCCCTCACAAATTTGGTGGTTATATTTTGAACCAGAGGGAGTATATTCTATGAAGAATTTCTATTGCTGTACACTGTTAAGAAGTTACAATAAACATGACGAATTATTTTCCACGTATACATATATGTGTATTGTTGGAAATCATATTATTACCCATGATATTAGTCATGATCCTAGCTCTATCATATCCCATGATCCTAGCTCTATCATATCCCTTGATTTTAGTTGTATTAGTTTAGGAAAAATTTCTGACTGATTGTAATCAGTCCTTTATGTAGTAATCCCTTTAATCTTGCCTTTGATATCTCTCCTAGAGCTTATATAAGTGTAATCCTCTCCTATGAATAAATATAGCATTGAGAGTGTTTATGATTTTCACATGGTATCAGAACAAGATTAATTCCTGAAGAAAATTAACAATCTTGTTCTGGTTTTCCGGCGCTAGTGACTCGTTGCTCTGTTCAGAGTTTTAGAGAGGCAATGAGTTACACAGCACCGGGAGACACACAACTCTGGTTAAACTAGAGAATACAAACAAGACCACCATAGTCAGATCCACCAATCACCAAAACAGAGTTGCAAATTCCAGCGATATTCCCAAATTCAGGCGAGCATTCCGGAAAGAGGAAAAGAGAAGAGAGCACTGCAGAAGGAGAACTCAGGGCAACATAGATTGCCAGAGCAACACCGATTGCCAGAGCAACACCGATCGCCACCTTCACCGTCGGACCACCTCGATCTCACCGCCGGAAAAAGGAAAGAAGTCCAGATTCGTCGGAAGCTAAGCTGCAAATCAAACCAGACGCAACCACCTCAAGCCATCGTTGAACAAGGAAAGAGGACAATTGGGACTTATGGAGAATGGGACTCTAGATTCTTTTGGGCAAGTTCTACTACTCAATATGGGACCTCTAAGACTTAAAAAATAGTACAAGCCCAAACAAAATAAATGGGCCGCTGAGACTCAAGAAGGGTACAAGCCCAAACAAAAATAAATTGGCCATTGAGACTCAAGAAGTACAAGCCTAAAGTTTTTTAAAATTGAAGATGGAAAAACAAAGTTTGAGGGATTTCGAGGCAAGCTGGGTATGATCGATATATACTCTCCAGCTTGAGGGAGAGTGTTGGAAATCAGATTATTACCCATGATATTAGCCATGATCCTAGCTCTATCATATCCCATGATCCTAGCTCTATCATATCCCTTGATTTTAGTTGTATTAGTTTAGGAAAGATTTCTGACTGATTGTAATCAGTCCTTTATGTTGTAATCCCTTTAATCTTGCCTTTGATATCTCTCCTAGAACTTATATAAGTGTAATCCTTTCCTATGAATAAATATAGCATTGAGAGTGTTTATGATTTTCACATGTATGTATATGTATGTGTATATGCATGTGTTTATGTGTGCACATATCAGTGTCTTTCGAAAGAATATTAAGATAAAAGTTGTTATAAACCTCTTTTATATACCAGCAAGGACACTTTAGTTCTGAGGTCATTGATCAGACTAAAGAACCATATTCCACCATAACCTCTCAAATTGAACTTACAGTGGTCAATTTCAAGCATTACAGTTGATTCCAAACATTCCAACTGTCAAACTTCCCCCAAATCAAAACTAAACAGAAGCTTAGGAAATTTATCCTCTCTTCACATTTAAACTCCCCTAAGAATGAACATCCTCTGCATCACAAGTTCACTCGAATAATGCCTTTATCTCCTAATTCTCTTACTCTTCAAAAATTTCTAACTTCCTCATAATTACTTCAATGATCCTACCGTATTAAGTCCGAGTATCACAGTCAAACCAGGTAAAAATCATTATTCCCCCACTGAAACGTCACTGGATACAGAAATTAAAGCCAAACCAGGTAAAATCACTCATTCGAACCCAAGGACCATAAAACCCTCTTTCACATTGCACCAAACTAAAACAAATCCGTGATCAAATCAAATTGAACCACCGCTCAGCGAACGGGCAATTACCAACAAGTTGAAACAGAAAAAAGGGAAAGAAGCCAGTCGAAGACACAATGGACACGCAGAAAATTCAGACCCAAACCAAATAATTAACGGCAATTAAACTGAAGCGAAAAATACAACTGCATTAGATCAATGAGACCGACAAAACCAAATTAAAAGCATCAAGCACCCACCTTTAGTTTCAAGGGCCATCATGATCTTCAATATAGTGGGGATCCACAAGCGAGTACATCAGATCCTCCTACAAAATTCTCGCCTGCACAAAAACAAATCCAAAGTTGAACAAAAATTACATATTATATATTTCCAGAAAAACGCTAAACCGTCACAAAATCAAAGCGCACGGAGGGAAACCTGGTGCGAGTAGAGAGAGAGGGAGAGAGGTGGTTTAAGGAATTACCTATGGGGTATATTTATACCAGAAGACTTGCAGTTGTTTCACAGAATTTTATAATGGAAGGGAAGTGCTGGGAAAGATTGGGCTCCACGAAATAGTTAAAAAATAATAATAATAAAATATCGAGAATTGAGAACTACTAATTAAAAAAACGGAACTCCATGATCGAGAGGTACACGTGTCCAAAGCAGAATGGGACGTTACAAGTAACAGAGACATAGTCATCGCGGATTTTAAGATATTTTTGTGTACACGCTAATTCAGTAATTCAGTCCTACTGTTGAAGATATGATGATGAAAAAGTATGAAAAGAAATTATAGAATTAGAAATAGAAATTATTAAAATTATTGAATTGAATGGTTTATTAATAATATAAATAATTAATAATTTTAATTAAACGGACAAACCCTCCCTCTTGATGATATACCATATCATATTATTACATTTTTTCCCATTAAAATAATAGAAATAACTGACAAAACATATTACTTATTGTACAAGAAAATATCAATAACTTAATATTGAATTAAGTACTTTTTTCAAATAGTTCAACAATTTAACATATAAAAATAAGGGGGTCTTTGAGAAAACAGTTAAAGACAGCCCCATACTGAAATCAGGTAGGCTTTACCATTTTGCATAAATGGCAAAAAAAAAAAAAAAAAGTGTGATGTGGATAAAGTATGAAAAATAAGTGTTTATAAATATTAAGGAAGTTGAATAAATTAATTTAAAATATTTAAATTTATTATTTTTCTTCATACTAATATATTTGACTTCTAAAATGATATATATTTTTATTTGAAGTGTATAAAATAATATATAACCTAATGATGCGTCTAAGTATATTTTAAAGAGATATAATGTAACATATGTTAAAATTCAATAATTTATTTAGTTTTATTAACTTTTCCAAATTTACCAAGTGAGACCGGAGGTCATAGGGCCCGTTTGGGATAGTGGTGGTTAAAGTGGCTTTTGCTTCTGATGGACTTTTCTTCATGAATTTTTTTTTTCTGATAGACTTCTTTTGATGTAATTTGTGTTTGGGAAAGTGGTTATAGAAGTGACTTTTGTTTTTTATAAGAACTTGTTTGGCATAGCTTTTGAAAAGATAGATGAGATGAAAAATGACTAAAAAGGGCATGAATCAAATTCACACACATATGTTATATAAAATATGACAATTTGGGATTAAAAAAATTAAAAATAAATATAAATTTGCTTAAAAAATAATAAAATTATCATTAATAAAATTATAACACAATGAAGTGTTTAAATAAATCTAGTCCCTACAAGTTGGTTTCTGATTTGATCACAAAAACAATTCGTTTATGTTGAAGATAATAATGATGAGGATGCTTCTTTTGTTTTTTTTCCTCTTTTTTTTTTTATAATGTTTCTTTTGTTTATTTCTTCTAACACCTTATCGACGCAGCACCAAAAATGAAACTCCCTAATCTCTTTCGTGTTCTCCTCATCTTTCTCCATATCATCGCTTTTATATTATATACGCTATTTATTAATATTAATTAGTCATAACACCACAATCCAACAAACCTTCCCCACTAGACTAGAGAAGCGAGAAGAGAAGCCTACATAGGACAGAAAAAGCAAAGTAAAAGATAGGAAAAAGGGTTTTTTTTAGTAATTTATGTATTTATTGTTATAAGGGATTAAACAGAGTTGACTCTGGTAGTATAGTGTGTCCCCCCTCCTCCTTCTCCTTGAACCCCAAAAGGGGAAAAAAATAGTAATTCATTTTGAATTTAAATTAATTTAAATCAAACCTCCTTTTTTTTTTTTAGAAGATCACGTTTGAGTGATTCTCTGAAATTGAAGAGGATAGAAGAGTACCAGATAAGGAGGAGAGAAACGTCTTTTTTGTTTTTTACTGATAGGGCAACAGTCCTTTTTCAAAGGGGCCCACAAGAGAAATTGATGGAAAATAAGCTGATGGGATCAGAAGCTCTATGGTGTGGCTTCAAAAAAAAGTCAGCTTCAAAGCTTGAAGCCCATCAAAAAAGAAGTTCTCCCAAACACTGTTTTCCCTCTTGATGGACTTTTTTTTGGGTACAAGGCGAGGGGAGGGGGATTCAAACACAGGACCTGAGGGGAGATATAAGGCATCTCAATACCACCAGCTGTGCCACTGCACTGCTGTCCTCGGTGGTCTTGATGGACTTATTATCCTATCTAATGAGATAATAAGTCCATCAGATGGAATCTCAAACAGAGCCCATAGCTTAATTATTAATTTTCAATTATTGGAGTTTAAAATAATACGTTATTGTTATTAATTAGTATGGTTTTGATGGGTAAAACTGTAAATAAAGTTCTAGAAATAAATGTGGTTACTCATAACCTATAAATTATATATATATTTAAAAAAAAAAAGGAAAATCCCATACAAGAACCTTTAAAAATAGTAAATGGCAGTAAGATGCGTCCAATTTCAATATTATTCCTATAAGATGCTACTTACTCAAAATGGGATATTGAAAACTCATGCAAAAAGACAAAAATACCCTATATATATAATTTAAAATATAATAACCCCACTAGCAGACAACCTTAAGCCCTATATTTTTTATTCCTTCCCTTTTCTTTCTCATCACTATCACTTAAGATACCCAATTTTTGTTCTTAATATTCAAACAATACCATGATGTTATTTATCAAATAACTTGAGATCTAAAGTAGAATAAATATATTGGTTGAAATCTTGAAAGATAGAATTGACGAAAAAATTTGAAACTGATTGGAAAATTGAATTTGAAAATACTCGTTAGGATAAAATGAGGCCTTAATAATCCCTTTGCAAGCAGCTTTGCGATTTATGTGAGAAAGGACACCATCCACTTCAATCCCACGATTCTAGGATCTTGGTCTCTAACAAGTTAGTTGGTCTCTGGTTCATACCCAGATTAACACTACAGAGTTTTCTAAGAGCACTAGTTGTGCTTCCCAAAATTGCCAACTCTCGGATATACTTAGTCAATACCAATGCTAATACTCAAGTGCACCCATTCATTTTTGTCTCATCAAAGCCTAGCGCCTCACTGATTTGACTCGCTCGTGTATGGTTAACATTATTTGAGAAAAACACTCTTGTTTTGGCTGAGCTAACTTTCTATCCTGAGGATCTCCAGAAGTTGTGAAGACATCCTTTGATTGTCTCTACTTGATCCAAACTTGCCTGTGCAAATAAAATCAAGTCATCAGCAAAAAAACAAGTGAGTAATTGGTGGTCCATCTTTATCTAATCTAATGGGTTTCTAGTGATGTGCAATAATCTCTTCTTAAATTAAATGAGCTAATTTCTCCATGCTTATCACGAAGAGATAAGGCGAGAAGGGATCTCCCTGCCTAAGGCCATGAGATGAGGAGAATTCATCTGCTTTACTCCTTCCTATAAAATCTACGTAAAAGGGGAAGATATACAAGATTTATTACATTATTACAAAGGTATTGAGGAATTTGAAGCTCTTCTAAACATTTCATGATGAAACCCCATCGAACACGATCATACGCCTTCCCCAAATCTATTTTCATTGCCATATATCCCTTTTTCCCTTTCATATTCCGCATGGAATGAATCACCTCCTCTTGAACAACTATAATGTTATATGAGCTTGTCCTACCAGGAACGGAGCTACATTGATTTGGAGAGATGACATGCGGGAGGAAAAATTTAATTCGATTAGCAATAACCTTAGTGATAGTTTTATAAATTACATTACACAAGCGAATAGGACGAAAATTCCTGATAGTTTCTAGATACTCCCTTTTAGGAATAAGCACAATGAAAGTGTGGTTGAGAGCACCTATGGTGCTGGGGTTGGCAAACACATCCCTCACAACTTTAATCACAAACAGACCAAGAGTGTCCTATTGATTCTAGAAGAAAAGAGCATCCAATCCATCTAGTCCTAGAGATTTTAAAGCACCCATAACTAAAACAGCTAACTTAACTTCATCATAAGATATCTCTTTACTTAAATCATTGAACACTATAGGGTCTAGATTTGGAAAATGGTTATCGCAAAAAGAAAAATCATTATAAGAGGATTCTTCTATGAAGAGATTAATGAAAAAGTCTGTAGCAAGTCGTTTTATGAGATTAACATGATGCATAGGGAGTGGTTATAAATGGGTTTTGTTTACGTCTAGAAGATGGAAACTTTTTAACAGCAGAGTTATGTGATTGTCTTATGGGTTTGAAATGGGCTTAGGAGTGGTCATCAAAACATTATACCAAGCAGTGATTCCCCATAGGCTTTAAGTCTGATTCAAAGGGACATTCTTAAATTTTATGAGGAAAAATCGATTATTATGGAAGTTTAAAGTATGTTGAGTCCGAGTTGGAAAGTGAACTTACAGTATATAGAAAGAGAGTGCAACACAATGGCGAACCTCCTGGCTAAAAGGGCTCTCAATGATAACCTTGGATCGACCTTACTTGGGCCGGATGTGCTATTTAAGTTGGTTGATGCAAATAACACATAATGGATAGTTTTTTAGGTTTCCTTTGTATAAAAAAAGGGGCCTAAGTATACTTACATGATTATCTCTTATAAAAGGAAAAAAATGTATAAAATTTAAGGGTTTAATGTTTTTACTCTTATTGCAAAAATAATTTTGACCTAGTCACTTTTATATGAGTGTGGCAGAAAAATTATTTCTACAGCAAAAGCAGAAACATTAAACCAAAAATTTAATGTACTAGATATTTATTGATATTGATTTGTGTTTAATGTGTTACTTCTTGGTAAATGGAATTTACTATGAAATTATTTGAGTAAGGAGAGTTTACTAAAGATGGAATTAAATTGTTGAGGAATTAATTTTTAGTCAACATTTTCAAGAATAATGACAAAAACAACAATGTGGGATAATTTAATTTTCTACATTTTTTGAAAGATGATTTGTTTAGTCAAGATAGGAGCCCCATGATTTAAATAAATATGAGCAGGTGAAAGGACGTGATGGTAGTAATAGTGGTTGTGGTAGTAGTAGTAATAATAATTAATAATAAAGAAGGAATAAGCATAAAGACGAAAAATAAATAAGAATCAATGGGAAAAAATGACGAATGGGGCATTTGATGTAGAGAGATGAACACATAAGGAGCACATAAGGGAGAAGCACCCTATGTGCTCCCTTCCACTATTTCTCTCGCGCACACAGCACGCTGACAGGCACCTTCACTTTTTCGCCCTTCTTGTGGTGTCTTCCTCCATTCCTTTAGTAGCACAACGAGTGTGGTGAGAGTAAGTGTAAGAGTGGGATTGTGTTTTCTCTAAGGCTTTGTTTGAAAGTTTCATCTTAGAGTGAAGGAAAGGGAAGGAAGGGTTTTGGTAGTCCTTTAGAGGGTTTTAGAGGGAAAATAGATTAATTATTTTTTTACCCTCAACACAGAGGAGGACCTCACTGCCTCTCTCGCTAGTCGCTACTCCGAAGCTGTCTCTCAGAAGGCTTGGGCATGGCAGAATCACGCACCTCTCTTTGCTCCCGTCAATGTGATCAACTATAGGATTTCTCTTTGTACTATCTGGTGTAACTGATCCTACTCTTATTATTTTTATTTTCTCCTTCCATTTTTTTAGTTTTCATGCAAGGAAAAATTTTGTGTAGTAAGATTTCATATTCTTAAGCCTTCTAATTGATTATTTTACTTTTAATAGATCAAGCTAGTGAGGTATGAATAAGAGTTGTATGGTTTAGATTTTTGTTTGAGTGATTGATTTGAGAAAACTAAAATTAGGAATTGGTTATGAAATTGTGATTTATGAGATGGGGAATGTTAATTTCGAATTAAATTTTTTATTTTAACTTATTGGAAGTTATGTTGATAATTAAATAGCTTGGGTTTGAGGCTTATGATGAGATGTGAAAATTGAGGATTTTTTGTAATTTCTTTTTCATACAGTTTGGTAAAACTTTAAGTGCAGGAAATTAGATGTTTTTGAATAAATTGAAGAGGTTGTAATTAATTGATAACTTTAGATGGTGAAAAAGAACTAGTGGAAGAAAGACTTTACACCAAACCCTCTATCCTCCTACTATCTTTGATTTTTCTCCAAATTACCTCATGTAAGAATTTTAAACAACGTACTTGGAATCTAACTGACTTAGTGAAGTACCCACATGAAATAGGAGCACCAATTCGAAACCTGACCACAATGCACAAAAAATATACCAAAAAGAAGAGAACAATCATATAAAAGAATTCTTTTTTAGAGGGGTGAGAGCTTTATTATGTGTGGTACATGCGAACTTCTTTACTCAATCCCTCGTCATATATAATAGTGTACGTATAGTCACATAAGATGTAACTCTTAAGTGTACTGGTAGATGGGAATAGATATAACTAGAGATATTTCTATTTATAAACTTGTGTCTCTCCATGATAGCCATTCTTTAATCAGGCTTGGGTTTTAATCTACCGAGAGTGGACTCGTATATTCCAACACCTCCAATCAGTTTCCTTTTAAACCCATATGTTCAACTCTAATCCCACTCCTTTACTAAATTTGGACACCAATGCTAATTCTCAGGACCCTTGATCCGAACCCAATTGCACTGCTCCTGCAATCTCATCATCACCAGCAGTAAAGTATTTTGTGCTAAGCACAAACCCATCGTTGCAACTGCACTTGCCGTATGATGATAATGCTCCGATTTCGACACCGCCCGCCAATGCAGTACGGAACCCAAAGGAGCAAACCAGAGCATCAACACGAGTACATGAGCACCCACCACCGTTCTCACCCCCCGACACCTCTAATTTCAGAGAGACAGTTCAAGAGTTCACCGGTATCCCTGTGCCTCCTTTAGCTGAACCATTCCCTTCGCTCTTTATTTTGAAAAAGCCAGTTCAGTCCTGCACCTCCTACTCCCGTCGCCTTGATCTTCTTACATCTTCCTCCTCCTTGCATTCCTCCCCTGCTGCTTCATATCCCCTGGACACAACTATCATGACGCTTCCCTTTTACTCTTGAGTCCTTTGCTTTTAACTTCCACTTGATCATTAGCTTATCCTTCTTCAACATTGATGTTACACAATCATGTGGCAAATGTTGTAGCTTCCAACACCACTAGTAACAAACCCTTGACTAGTGGTGGACCCCGGAATTTTAATTTAATGACGGAGGTGAGATGCAACTGAGTGATGGCGAGACCACGAGACGAGTTCCCTCAAGCACACAAACGAACACCGCAAGCTGGGTGAGAACTGAAAAGGCAAGGGTTGGAGGATGGATCACTCTAGAAGAGCCTAATTGAAACAGAGTTAGATAGAGACTAACTATCAAGTTCTTTATACATATAAAACCCGACAATAAAAATAATATTTGATCCAAAGGCATATTATATTGAGCGTCAAGTCCAAGCACAACGTCGCCTCTCCTATTATGAGATGGAATCCACAAAGATTCGAAAGAAACTCTAAATAAATGATTGAATTTTCAAAACCCAGATGAAATATTTACCATTAACATCTCTTCATAAAACCACTAGATCAAATGGCAATTAGTGAGAAGAAGAAAAACCCCTTCCATTTTCTTCATCGTCAGATCAATGAGGTATCATGGCAAAACACAAAGAACAAAAAGGGAAAGGGATAAACGAAGGAAGAAATTAAACGCTAGAGAAAAAGAATGCAATTAGACTAAAGAAAAAGAGGCCAATCAATAGGGGTTCAACCAATTAATTTGATTAATGAAGCCAAGAAATAGGGAAATAAATCTGAGAATATACAATCATATCATATTTCAAGGGGAAAAAAACTCCAACGCCTATTCATTTAATGCCTAAGATTTCATATATGCCTAAGATTTTGGATATGATTGCCCCAGTTTATACAATCAAACTCCAAAAATTCTTACTCCTCATTGTCTCTTATACCATCAAATGGCGAGAGAATCCCATCTCATCGAATATTTCAAAAACAATCATTTTTTTTTGGGGGGGGGGGGGGGGGGGGACCCCTCGCTCCCCACGTAGGTTCACCCTTGCCCTCGACCTCCATTAACTACCAAATTGATGCGGGTACACCTAAGGCCATTTCTGTATTTTTGCATGAATTTCCAATATCCCATTTTGGGAAAGTAGCATCTCATATAGGACATTGAAATTAAAAGCATCTTTTTGTCCTTTGCTATTTTTAAAGTTCCTTGCATGAGATTTTCCCAAAAAAAGTTAAGACGAGACACGTCAAAAAACATAGATTATACAAATGCTAACTATAAAATCGGCTGAAATATATTTTTAGTCCTTTAAGTTTACATGAGGTATATTTTTGGTCCTATAATTCTAATATCTTTAATGTTGCTAATGGAAAGAGCTGGCACAACAAAGTCAAGTAATGACTATGTAATTAAATGCTATTAATCTTAAATTTAAAATATCTGCAAATTGAAAAATATCTAAAAGTCTAATGAAGCGATCGATATCAAAACCTCGATTTTATTATAAAATTATAGTTTCATAATCTAAATATATTAGTTTATTACAAAATTTAGTTTAATAATATAAATAGCAAAACCTCGATTTCATTTGTAGCGATATGTTAGTTTATTTTTGTTTAATAATCTAAATATATTATATTAATAAATTGAAACTTAAATATATTTTGTCAGCTGCACAATCATCTAGGGCAGAGCAATGGGCGGGTTGGGTAACCCGAGGCCAAACCCATAGCCCGCCCATTTAATTTTAAATAGGCATGGGTTAACCCCATACCCGTACATCAACCTATTTAAACTCGTGTAAATGGGCTAGAACATAAATGTGTGGGTTAACTAGGTTTTGGGTAACTCATTTACATTTAACTTGTTTATTTTTCTTTAATATATATATATATATATAAGTATTAAGCATTCATCCAAATTCATCATTCCAATTTCTGAAATCTGAATCTTCAAAGTTCTATAATTACAATTCATATAAAACAATATAAATTTAGATAAGTACCATCATTATATAATCTTGAGAGTTGATGGCCATTATGATTATGGATTAGAGGTGGTCGAATACTTGAATAGGAAGAAATTCAGGGAATGTTTTAAGGGGAATGCGGAATGGGATGGGTAATTAATAAAAAAATTATACTAAATGGGCGAGTATGGGTAGCCTGTAGGTGTGCCTAAAACCCGCTAATTTTTTTGATATAAGGTGATAGGAGGAGGGGGGATCGAACCCAGGACTTAGAGGGGGAAATGAACCCCAATACCACTGCATTACTAGTAGTGCCGGTAAAATCCGCCAATATAAATCTTAAATGAGCAGGTTTTAACCCAACCCATTATAAAATCTTTTTTGTCGGGCTCAATATGACCCAATTACATTGGGTTTTGAGTGGGCCCATGAGTTTTGGGTTTTATGCTATGCCTTACAATCATCACTTAAATTTATTGCTCCAACATTTTTCACAAGTAATATTAATGGTTATAAATATAGAATTAAAAGTTTACTTTATAAAGTCAAGAGACCAAAAGTATACTCCCTTCAGTCCTAATTATAAGACAACATTTGAGAGTTGGTTTTGATCCTAATTATAGGACAACATTCTAAATTTTGTCAATTTCTTCCTAAAATACCCTTATTTTATTTTCTCAAGTGTGTTTGGTTTTTTGTGAATGTGATTATATGTATGTGGATGTATAGACTTTTCCAATCATTAAAACTTTTAAATTCTTAGATTTTAATCTGTTTATCGATCAATTATCATTAATTTGCCAATATATACATATAGACACACACACACACATATACATACATATTCATACACATAGAGATGTGTGTGTGTGTGTGTGTTTTTTTTTTTTTAATATATGTGTGTCTACACACAAATATACATACATATATACACAAACACATATATAAACACACACACACACACACACATATATCTATGAGTGTGGTGTTGTCAATATATGTGTATGTGTACATATATAAACACGAATACACTTATATATACATATATATGTGTCTGTGTGTTCATATATATATGTGTGTGTAGATGTGTGTGTGTGTGCGCGCGTATGTTTGCATGTGTATGTGTGTGTGTCTACCTATACATAGACACACATATATATGTATATAACAAGACAATTATTTCAAATAGAAAACGTGTAGAAAAGAAAATTTTACGTCGAGGTATGTGGTATGAATTGTTATTTACTTTTACTTTTGTCATTTTAAATTTATACAAGGGCATTTTAGGAAAATGAGTAAAATTAACTAATTTAACTTCTCTTCTTAATCTCCTCAAAGTTTGTTAAATATGTCCTATAATTAGGATCGGAGGGATTACATCATGTAAATCTTAAAGAACTAAAAGTATACTTTAACCCATAAAATATGACATAAATAGATTACTTTGAGAGAAATATGGGTTATTTTGTTGTGATTAATGTATTTTAAAATTTTATTATTGTAGTATGAAATTTAAAATTATTGATGAGACTTTGTTATAGATTTGACTCAAAAACTGGCGAACCAGTCGCCTAACCAGTCATGTTTGGCTATCAATCCAAGTTAGTGGTTTTTTTTTAAAAAAAAAATTATAATTCATTCTTTTATTTTATTTATAATTTTATATTATTAATCCTGAAATCTTCACTTTATCACTGCTTTTGTTTGGGTTAACTCCAATTTAACTCCAACATGATTCATTGACCCTTGATCAATTACCTCAACTGGGTCAAATACCTGTTCAAGTTTAAAAACCTAGCAAATTTCAAAAATCAGGAAAGAAATCTGAATGAGCAAAAAATATAAAGGGATAAAGACCATTTTTGCCACGGAAGTTTTACTAAGGGAACATCCAGCACCTAGAAGTTTTTTTGGTATCATTTTTGCCCCGGAAGTTTACAAACATAGTAATTTTGCCCATCGGTTGATCTTGACCATTGGATTGATATCATTTTTGCCTCGGAAGTTTACAAAAATTTGCTTCTAAACAAAACTTTTGAGGCAAATTTGCTCCTAGAAAAAACTTCCACGGCATATTTGCTCCATTTTTTAAACTTCCAGGGTAAAAATGATACCAAAAAAACTTCTAGGTGCTGAATGCTCCCTAGGCAAAATTGGTATTTATCCCAAATATAAAATGTAAAACAGGAAAGTGAAAATTTTAGGCTCTGCATAGTTTGGGGGAAGAGGAGAGGAGGGGGGAAAAAGGAGGGAAAGAAAAGTTATTTGTGATAGGGCTCATATGAGTTTTCCTCCCCCTTCAAATTTTTTCCCTTTATTTTCTCTCCCCTCACTTGTCCTCAAATCAAATCGAGCCTTAGCGAAGTGATTCTAGTGCTTTGCGGGAAAAATAGATCCTACCGGATCAAATCACATCAAACTCTGACGTTAATTGCTCACGTGATCATTATCTCGCTCTCTTACGTTGACATTTTGACTTCTTCTTCTTCTTCTTTTTTTTTTTAAAAAAAATTACTAAAACAAATGCAATCACCGATGACTTCACAAACGACTTTCTTAACCCGTAGATGTAAATGGAAGTTGCGTTCGAAACTAAAAGTAATGTAACGTAATTTATATTTAGATAAATTTTTTATTTAAAAATTTCAATTAGACTTTGACAAAAATATGTTAGGATAATATATTAAAAAGTATGTTTCTGAATATTTAAATACGAAGAAAAGATTTTTTAAGAAAAGGAAAATTTTGCTTTAATTTTTAAAATCACACTTTTTGCTCGAAACTCATTTTTCCTAAAAGTTTTTTTAAAAAAAAAATCCAAAAATTATCTAATGCATTAATTTTTATATCAAACTGTTTTTTTAAGGCAATTTAGTGTATAAGGCTCTTATTACGCACACATCCTTTCCTCTTAAAAATGAATTCTAAATTTGAACATGTGACTTCAGGTTACATTAAAAAACAACCATGTCATTACTATGAGACATCCTCTAGTTGAACCCAAAAAAAAAAAAAATAAGGGAAAGAAAATAAAGGTAAGTAATGATAATATAACTACTTGTTTGTTTGTTTTTTTGGTTCAAAATAATATATTCCTTCCGGTCCTAATTATAAGAACTAGTTGACTTTTTTAGAGAGATTAAGGAAGCTAATTAAATTACTTTAAAGTATTTTTATTTTTTTATTTATTTTTCAAATTTTTTAGTTTGACTAATAAATTAATATATAATCTAAGAATATTTAACATATAATTATAAAATGATTAAGTAACTTATTTAACTTCCTTAATCTCTCCAAAGAAAGTCAACTAGCTCTTATAATTAGGACCGAATGTAGTATTATATAACTACTTGTGGCATGCAGGTTCAAGGCAAGATGAACTTTTGAGGCCAAAAATCAAAAAAGGGAAGATGGACTTTTTAAACATTATGATATATTTCCATGTAAACAATGCCTTTTCTTCTTAGATTTTATGATGAAATAATTTTTTGCTCAAATGGACATGAAAAAAACAAATGAGTTAAAGATTCATCATCCACATGATAGAAAGAGCACACCTCCATATTAATTAGGTAAATCTAGTTGTTTAAGAAATGGGGAAGAGGTAGGAAGAATTTTCCTAATAACCATTCTCCATAATAGCATTCTGAGTTGATTTTTCAAATCTTCACCTATATATGTTGAGAGATGCTCTTTTCGCCTTTTCGGTCTTTAATATAAAACATAACCATTGATTTTTTTATTTAATAAAACAAATGAAGTTAAATAAATAATTTAATCATAACATGTATTATATATCATTAGGTTATATATTAGTTTATAAGTTAAAAAAATTAGTTTAAGGGAAAACGATTAATATAAATACTTTAAAGTAATTTATTTAAGGGGTTTACTTTTTTCATGCATGAGAGAAGCAAGATTCTTACACACACATAAAATGGTGGGACCCACACATATATATAGTGCTAATTATATATATATGTGAGTCCCACCATTTTATGTGTGTGTGGCATGAGAAAACATTTCTCCTACAACATAAGAAATGTTTTTCCTTTTATTTAACTTTCTTAATCTTTCAATAAAAATTCAATTATATTTTATATTAAGAATCAGAAAAAATAAATCTCTAAGTAAGATTACCATGTGAGAAGGAGCTATCCACACTGTCACTCCATCTAATTTGACCCTGCGGAGAATTCTCATAATCTAAACGTGATGAATTTGTAAGATGGCTTGAAGTTGATATAACTTTGGCAAAAGTGAGATATTCCAAATCCCAAAAGGGCATAGTATAAGGATTAATACTCTTACGAACCTGACTGTTGTAAATATGAGGTATATTTTTTGTTTCTTAATTTTATAAAGTTTATTTTTTGTTTTATAATTCTATCATCATTAATGTTACTAATGGAAAGCGTTGACGCGACAAACTCAAGTGATGATTATATAAACTTAAATGATAATTGTGTGATTAAATGCTATTAATCTTAAATTTAAAATATGTGCAAATTGAAAAATATCTAAATGTCTAATGAAATAGTCAATATCAAAACTTTAATCATATTATAAAATTATAGTTTCATAATGTAAATATATCAGTTTATTACAAAATTTAGTTTAATAATTTAAATAGCAAAACATCTATTTCATTTGCAGCAATTTTTTAGTTTATTTTAGTTTAATAATCTAAATATATTATATCATATTAAGAAATTTAAACTTAAACATGTTTGTCAGTTGTATAATCATCACTTGAATTTATTATGTTAACATTTTCCGCCAATAATATTAACGATATTAGAAATATAGGACCAAAAATAAACATCATATAAAGCTCAAATGACTAAAGTATAACTCAACCTATAAATTATAATATCAATACATTACTTTGAGAGAAATATGGATTATTTTGTTGTGATTAGTGTATTTTAAAATTTTATTAACTGTAATATGAAATTTAAAATTATTGATGAACTTTGTTATAGATTCGACCTAGAAACTGTGGCCTAACCAGTCTCGTCCGACTATCAACCTAAGTCAGTATTCTTTATTTTGTAAAAAAATTCTATTTTATTTTTATTTTATTTAAAGTTTTATATTAGTGACCTTAAAATTTTCATTTTCGTTAACTCAGTTTGATTCAAAAAATATCTATTGGCCCTTTCATTTCACCTACTACCTTAGCTAATTCAATACCTGTTCAAGTTGGAACCAGTTTTGATGCCTATCTAAAGGATAGGCACTATTTATCTCATCTGGACTGTCCAGATTAGATCTGAACAGTCCAGATTTTATTTTTTTTAACTGCTGTTTTTTAAATAAAAAAATCATTTTTTAAAAAAATGTTAGTTAAAAGATTATCTTTATTTTAAATTCTGTACCCATTAAAATAATTTTTTTTAAAAAAATAAAATCTAGATCGTTCAGATTTGATGAAAACTCATTCAGTCTAAGTTCAAGAACCTTGCAAATTTCAAATCACATCACTAAATCCCATCAAACTCTGACGTTAATTGCTCACGTGATCATTATCTCGCTCTCTTACGTTGACATTTTGACTTTTAAAAAAATAATTAAAAAAACAAATGAAATCACCGATGACTTATTCCGAAGATCGGTAACTGGAAGTTGCGTTAAGCAACTAAAAGAAATGTAATCTAATTTATATTTAGATAATTTTTTTACTAAAATAAAGTCAATTAGACTTTGATAAAAATATGTTAGGATAATATATTATAAAGTATGTTTCTGAATGTTTAAATATGAAGAAAATACCAAAAATGAAGGAAAATTTTGCTTTAATGTTTAAAATCACACTTTCTACTCTAAATTCTTTTCTCCTAAAAGTTTTTTTTTAATCCAAAAATTATTTAATCTGTTATGAATATATTAATTATGTGGATGTCCATTAATTCTTATCTTTCCACATTCACTCCCAATTCATCAAAGTTATCTGGGTATGATATATTATGTATTTTAATATCATAGGCATGTAGGCTACACAGATTTTGCCGCCCACTAACCCAACTTTCAGATACAATTTGCTTCCATTAATTCCCTGTATGTGTTCATTAATTCCCTCTACATGGAGGCTATCAAAATTCAATTTGCATTGTGGGCATATCCATTTTGCGTTAAATGAGGTGTTAGGTTCCTTTATAGCCCCACGCATAACGCATAGATGGACTGATGGAGATGTGAAGTTAATGAAAGTTTTTGCTCCTTTCCATACTCTTTGGGAATTTTATCTTCCTTCTTATTTGATATTTCTCTTAGTTTTATAATACGTTATCTGCACGAGGCTCTAGTCAAGGTATAATTTTCTTATCGTCTTTTAATGATTATATTATATGTTCATTTTACATATCTAGGATGATTTTAACCACTATATGGAATTAAAAAAATAATTTTATCAAAGGCTTTAAATATCAAATTCTATGGTTAAGATTGGAGATTATTATTATTCTTTTGTATTATGTTATTTAAATTTATATTTGTGGAATTTCTATTTATCTCATACATTATCATATTCTTCTCCTACTGATGAACTAAGTCCTGGTGAGGACTACCTCCCGTTCTTAGTTTATTTGTTTTACGAAGTCCTGGTGTGGATTACCCCCATTTTTATGGCATGAATTACCCCCATTTTTATTTCTTTTACTGGTGCGGATTACCCCCATTCTTATTTCTTTTACCAGTGTGGATTACCCCTAGACTTAATTAATTTCTTTAAAAGTACTTTTATTGCTAACATTGATATTTTGTATAGTCAGAAGCTATATATTTTTTATTTCTTATTTTAAAACTATATGACTAGAAGTCATGATTTCTTATATATGGCCAGAAGCCATATAAATTCATTTTCTGATAATAAGAGCTAAATGGCTAGAAGCCACAAAATTGTAACTTTTATTATAATATCTTACTTGTGGTCATATGAATTTCCTGTTATTAATTCTTGTTTATTTCTTTTCATTAGCCTGAACCATGACAAACATAACAATCACATCCCTTGCAAAACTTGAATTTGTGGCTCTTGATATTTTTGAAAAAAAAAATTTACTTATCTGGGGTGCTGGATGCGGAAATTCACTTGAATTCCCTTGGTCTAGAAGACACAATTAAAGAAGGAAACCAAGCTTCTAATCAGGAAAAAGCCAAATCCATGATTTTCTTACGCCACCATTTACATGAAAATTTGAAAATAGAATATTTGACGGTGAAAGACCCATTAGTTCTCTAGAACAATCTAAAAGAAAGGTATGATCACCAGAAGATGGTCATCCTCCCAAAAGCTCGTCATGACTGGATTCAACTGCGTTTACAAGATTTTAAATCTGTGAGTGAATATAACTCAGACATGTTTAGAATTACTTCTCAGTTGAAATTATGTGGAGATAAAATTACTGATGAAGACATGTTAGAAAAAAATTCTCCACATTTCATGCCACCAATTTGCTCCTGCAGCAACAATACCGTGAAAAAGGATTCAAGAAGTATGCTGAATTAATTTCTTGTCTCCTCGTGGCTGAGCAAAATAATGAGCTTTTATTGATGAACCATGAATCTCGTCCAACAGGCTCAACTCCATTCCCAGAAGTGAATGCAGTAACCAATGAAAATTTTAGAAGCCAAGGACGAGGACGTAAAAGTGGCTACAACCGAGGAGGTCGTGGCTGTGGTCATGGCTCAAATCGCGGTGGATTTAATTCCCTATCTAAGGGAGGAAGGATTGAAAAGAACCCCAGAAGGGAAACCAGTAGGAATAATAAGCATACTAAAAATGCATGTTATCATTGCGGTAGAAAAGGTCATTGGTCTCGTACCTGTCGTACGCCAAGACATTTGGTTGATCTTTACCAAGAATCACTAAAAAAAGGTGGTAAAGGGCCGAGGTCTGAAGCAAATCATGTTGATATGGCTGAAAATTCTGAGCAAAAAGACATAGATATTAATTATTTAGAAGCTGCTGATTTCTTAGCATGAGTTATCTTTGTCTGTTCGTATCACTATGTTTTGACTATGTTTTTGTATGATCAAACTTGTTACTATTATCTGTCTTTCTTTTAACTATGCTTTTATTTATTTTCATGTATCTTTTAATGAGGAATGAATTTTTGTTGGATCAATCCTGAAGATTTATGTCTTGTTGATAGCGCAACAACCCACACCATATTAAGAAATAATAAATATTTCTCTTCCTTAGCAATGCAAGAAGCCAATATTCAGACAATATCTGGTAGTATACATTTGATTGAAGACTCTGGAAGAGCTAATATTTTGTTACCTCAAGGAACAAAATTATGCATTGATAATGCATTTTATTCTACTAGATCTAAAAGAAATTTGTTGATTTTTAAAGATATTCGCAGAAATGGATATCATATAGAAACAACAATTAATAATAATCAAGAATGTCTTACTATTACGAATATTGTTTCTGGTAGAAAATGCATATTAGAATGTTTACCTGCTTTTTCTTCTAGATTGTATTATATAAGCACAATTGAAACACATGCTATTGTAAATCAGAAGTTTGCCAACACAAACCAGAAGTTTGTCAATGAAAACCAGAAGTTTGTTAATGAATTTAATGTTTGGCATGACCGGTTAGGCCATCCCAGATCAACTATGATGCGACGAATAATTGAGAATTCATGTGGACATACCCTGAAGTGTAAACAAATACAACAGTCCCATGATTTCTCATGTGCTGCTTGTTCCAAGGGAAAGTTAATTATTTGGCCATCACCAAGCAAAGTAGAAAGTGAGTCACTCACATTTCTAGAACGGATACAAGGAGATATTTGTGGGCCAATACACCCATCATGTGGACCATTCAGGTATTTTATGGTTTTAATTGATGCATCAACCAAATGGTCGCATGTTTGCTTATTATCTTCCCGCAACCTGGCGTTTGCGAGATTACTTGCTCAATTGATTAGATTAAGAGCACATTACCCTGATTATCCTATCAAGAAAATACATCTTGATAATGCTGGTGAATTTACTTCACAAGCTTTTAATGAATATTGTATGTCCCTTGGAATTGATATTGAACATCCTGTAGCTCATGTTCATACGCAAAATGGACTTGCAGAATCTTTGATTAAACGATTGCAACTGATTGCAAGACCCTTACTTATGAGATCTAATCTCCCAATTTCTACTTGGGGTCATGCCATTCTGCATGCAACAATGTTAATTCGCATCAGACCAACTAGTTACTTAAAGATTTTCCCTCTACAAATGGTTTTTGGTCAAGAACCGAATATTTCCCATATACGGATTTTTGGTTGTGCAGTATATATGCCAGTAGCACCACCACAACGTACTAAAATGGATCCTCAAAGAAGAATAGGAATATATGTTAGATATGAATCTTCTTCAATCATAAAATATCTAGAACCATCTACAGGAGATTTATTTACGGCACGATTTGCCGATTGTCATTTTGATGAATCAGTTTTCCCAACATTAAGGGGAGAAAATAAGTAGTTGGGTAAAGAGATTAGCTGGAATGAATTATCATTGGTTCATTTTGATCCTCGTATGAAACAATGTGAACTGGAAGTTCAAAGGATCATTCATTTGCAGAATTTAGCTACTCGAATGCCGGAAGCATTCATTGACCCAAAGAGAGTGACTAAGTTACATGTCCCAACTGCTAATGCTCCTATTCGAATTGATGTCCCTAGAGGACAACCTATTACAAATGAATCAAAAGCACGCCTGAAGCGTGGCAGACCCATCGGTTCTAAAGATAAAAATCCTTGAAAGAGGAAAGGAGCTAAAAATATAGATGGTCAAGTTGAGGATAATCATGAAATGTTACAAGCTCCAGAAGAGTCATCTCCTAAAAAGTTATTATCTCCAGTAGAGATATTTCCAGAAGAGAATGTTGCAGTCCCAGAAGAGACTCAGGTACCTGAAATATGTGAAAATAATGAGATCTCAATAAATTATGTTATGAATGGTATCCGATGGGACCGAAATGAAGTCAACATTGACGACATATTTGCTTATCATATAGCATGTGATGTAATGAATGATGATGAGGATCATGAGCCAAAATACATTAGTGAGTGCCAATAGAGAAAGGATTGACCCCTATGGAAAGATGCTATAAATACATAATTAAAATCACTGGCAAAACAAAAAGTATTTGGGCATATAGTTCCTACACCTGAAGATGTAAAGTCAATTGGATACAAATGAGTCTTTGTAAGAAAAAGGAATGAAAGGGGTGAAATTACAAGATATAAGGCATGTCTTGTAGCCCAAGGCTTTACACAAAGACCAGGCATTGATTTTGAAGAAATGTATTTACCAGTAGTGGATACAACTACTTTTCGCTATTTGATTAGCTTAGCAGTAAATGAAGGACTTGATTTGCATTTAATGGATGTTGTGATAGCCTATTTGTATGACCCACTTGATAATGACATTTATATGAAAGTCCTTGAAGGACTCAAGGTGCCAGAAGCATCTAATACAAATTCTCGAGAACAATACTCGATTAAATTAAATAAGTACTTGTATGGCCTGAAGCAATTAAGGCGAATGTAGTATAATTGTCTCAAGGAATATTTGTTGAAAGAAGGGTATAAAAATGACCCAATATACCCATGAATTTTTGTGAAAAGATTTAACAATGAATTTGCTATAATTGCTGTTTATGTTGATGATATCAACATCATTGGAACTCCTGAAGAGCTCCAAAAGGCAATTAATTGTTTGAAGAAAGAATTTGAAATGAAAGACTTGGCCAGAACAAAATTCTGTATTGGATTACAGATCGAGTACCTGAAGGATGAGATCTTTGTATACAAGAAACTTATACAAAGAAGGTCCTAGAAAGATTTTATATGGATAAGTCGCATCCATTTTGTACTCCAATGATTGTAAAATCTTTGCATGTTAATAAAGATCCATTCCGACCTCAGATAATCAACGAGGACGGTGTAGAATAACTACTTAGTTCAGAAGTACCATATCTTAGTGCCATTGGAGCATTGATGTATCTTGCTAATCACACACGTCCCCATATATTATTTGCAGTGAATTTATTAGCAAGATATAGTTCTACACCAACAAGAAGGCATTGGGAAGGGGTAAAATGCATTTTTCGTTATCTCAAAGGTACTATGGATATGGGGCTATACTACTCAAATGCATCCAAACATGAATTGATTGGTTATGCAGATGCTGGATTCATGTCTGATCCACACAATGGTAAATCACAAACTGGTTATCTATTTACATGTGGAGGAGCAGCTATTTCATGACAATCTATGAAGCAAACTATATCAGCCACATCATCTAATCATGCAGAAATTCTAGCAATGCATGAAACAATTCGAGAATGTATATGGTTGAGGTCAGTAATACATCACATTCGAACAACTTGTCATTTATCTTCAAGAAAGATGGACCCAACAGTTCTATATGAAGATAATGTTACATGTGTTGCTCAACTTAAAGAAGGTTATATCAAAGGTGATAGAACAAAGCATATTTTACCAAAACTTTTCTTCACTCGCGATCTTCAAAAGGATGGTGAGATAGATATTCAGCAAATCAGTTCAAGTGAAAATCTAGCAGATATGTTCACTAAGTCACTTCCTGAAGCAATTTTTGAAAAGTTTGTCTATGGTATTGGCCTTCGAAGACTCAGAGATCTCAACTGACATTGTTAAAAGGGGGAGTCGATAGACGCTGTACACTTTTTCCTTTATCTAGGTTTTATCCCACTGGGTTTTCCTAGAAAGGTTTTTAATGAGGCAGCGCTAGAAAGTGTATCAATGAATGATGTACTCTTTTCTTTAGCTAGGTTTTTATCCCACTGGGTTTTTCCTAGTTAAAGTTTTTAATGAGGCACATTCATAATGGACATCCAAGGGGAAGTGTTATGAATATATTAATTATGTGGATGTCCATTGACTCTTATCTTTTCACATTCAGTCCCAATTCATCAAAGTTATCTGGGTATGATATATTATGTATTTTAATATCATAGGCATGTAGGCTACACAGATTTTGCCGCCCAGTAGCCCAACTTTCAGATACAATTTGCTTCCATTAATTCCCTGTATGTGTTCATTAATTCCCTCTACATGTAGGCTATCAAAATTCAATTTGTATTGTGGGCATATCCATTTTGCATTAAATGAGGTGCTAGGTTCCATTGGCTATAAATAGCCACACGCATAGCGCATAGATGGACTGATGGAGATGTGAAGTTAATGAAAGTTTGTTGCTCCTTTCCATACTCTTTGGGAATTTTATCTTCCTTCTTATTTGATATTTCTCTTAGTTTTATAATATAATGCATTCATTTTTGCAGCCTTTACTCTTACAAGTGAATTCAAAATTTGATCATGTGACTTCAGATTACCTAATAGCAACCATATTGTTACTAAGAGATTCATCCCCTAGTTGTACCCAAAAAAAAAAAAAGGGAAAAACAAGAAAAATTAGGGTAAGTCTTGATCATATAACTACTTGTGTGGCATGAAGGTTCAAGGGAAGATGAACTTGTAAGGTCAAAAATAAAAAAAATGGAAGATGGACTTATTAAACATTACTATATATTTCCATGTAAACAATGCCGTTTCTTCTTAGATTTTAGGAATAAATACCAATTTTGTCACAAAAGTTTTGGTTTTGGAGCACTCAGCACCTGAAAGTTTTTTTAGTATCATTTTTGCCCCGGAAGTTTACAAAATAGCAATCTTACCCATCGGTTGATCTTGACCATTGGATTGATAATTTTTTTTGTATCATTTTTACCCTAAAAGTTTACAAAAATTTGCTTCTAAAAAAATTCTAAGGCATATTTGCTTTTTTTTTTTTGTAAACTTCCAGGGCAAAAATGATATAAAAAAAACTTCAGGATGCTGAATGTTCCCTAACCAATACGCTTGTGGTAAAAATGATATTTAACACTAGATTTTATTATGGATAATTTTTTGCTCAAATGGACATGAAAATAACAAATGAGTTGATGATTCATCATCCACATGACAGAAAGTGCACACTCCATATTAATTAGGTAAATCTAGTTGTTTAAGAAATGGGGAAGGCACAGGGGCAAAGCCAGGATTTGAAATTAGGGGGCAAAAATTACAGAATTGGACCTAAAATTTTAGAAAATTATGCTTTAGCTTCATAAATATTTCAATATTTTCATTTTAGTCTCTTCATGAGACTTTTTAATAGGGACAAAAGTGAAAGTTTTGACATTTTTATAAGGCTAAAGTATAATTTTCTAAAATTTTAGGTCAAATTCTGTAATTTCAGGGGAGCGGGGGCCACCCCTAGCCCCACTGATTCTGCCCTTAGGAAAAGATAGGAAGAGTTTTCCTAACTATTCTCCATAGTAGCATTCTAATACGAGTTGATTTTTCACGGCTTCACCTATATATGTTGACAGATACTCCCTCGTATCTTTATTCTTTAATATAAAACATAATAGTTGATTTTTTTATTTGATGAAATTAATTAAGTTAAATAAATTATTTAATCAAAATTTGAGCTATGTATCATTAGATTATATATTAGTTTATAAGTCAGAAAAAAAAATAGTTTTAAGAACAATTATCTACTTTAAAATAATTTATTTAACTTTCTTAATCTTTAAAAAAAATTTCAATTATATTTTATATTAAGAAACAGAAGAAGAAGAACTGGAGAAGTATGTTCCTAAGTAAAGGAGTTATTTTGGCGAAAATTGTACTCGAACTGGACAGTATAAATGCTATATATCCACATGGTCACTCCATCTAATTTGATCATTTGCGGAGAATTCTCATAATCTAAACGTGATGAATTTGTAAGATGACTCGAAGTTGATAAAACTTTGGCAAAAGTGAGATATTCCAAATCCCTAAAGCTCATATTGCTGGTGGAGTTAGGAATTGTAATTTGGAGGGGTGAAAATTATAGAATAGAACTCATGTGTTCATAAAATTATATTTTAGCCTATAAACATTTCAATATTTTCATTTTAGTCCCTCCATGAAACTTTACGTAGAGTAAAGTGAAAATATTAAAAATTTTATGAGGTTGAAATATAATTTCTTAAACTTTTGGGTTGTATTTTGTAACTTTAGGGGACGGGCCACCCCTAGCCTCCTGTAGTTCTGGCCCTGACTCTTTCCGATCCTAATTATAAGACTAAGTTGACTTTTTTGGAGAAATTAAGGAAGCTAATTAAATTGCTTTAAAGTGTTTTTTTTCTTCAAACTAATTAGTTTAACTAATAAACTAATATATAATCCAAGGATACATAACATATGATATGACTAAGTAACTTATTTAGTTTCCTTAATTTCTCCAAAAAAAATCAACTCAATCTTATAATTAGAACCAGAAGTAATAAGAATGAGTTAAGGTGCATTTTTACCCTTAAAGTATACGCTCACGAGCAATTTTGCCCCTTAAAGTTTTCCGCATAGCAATATTGCCCTTGAAGTTTAAAAATGGAACAGTATTGCCCCTCCGTTAAAAACCCTAACGGTCAATGTTTAGGTTTTTAATGGAGGGGCAACATTGCTTCGTTTTTAAACTTCAGGGGCAACATTGCTCCCAAAAAAAGTAGCAATTTTGCCCCTGGAGTTTAAAAACGGAGCAATGTTGCCCCTCTGTTAAAAACCCTAACGGTCAACTAACGGTTAGTTGATCGTTAGAGTTTTTAACAGAGGGGCAACATTGCTGCGCCGAAAACTTCAGGAGCAAAATTGCTCCTGGGCGCATACTTTAAGGGCAAAAATGCACCTTAACCTAATAAGAATTGATACTCTAATGGAGTAATAATATGTTGAACTTGATTGTTGCAAAATGCTGCCAAAGCCTATTTTCTAAAGAAATTGAAGATCCATCGCCAATTTACCACACAAAAGATGGTCCAGGACCAAGTTTCCAACTTTAATTACATATTTCCATATTTAAAAACTGCTATATTATTATAACGAGATTGGGAAAGAAGTTAGATTTCTTTTTGTTCTGTTCTAAGAACAAAAATGTCTAACCTCAATGAGTTAGTTTATGATTTATATAGAATCAGTCTGGAATGTATATGAGCTAACACCGAAGCGAAGGTGATTGTTCAGTGGTGTCTATGAGGAAGATACCAAAGAATATCAGATGATTACTATGCTACACGAGAATGATGATTTGCTAAGGGGGTGGGATGTGTGTACAGTGAGACTAAATAGTAAAATGATATGAATAGAGTATATGTACTTTGTGGATAATCTCCTATTTATAGAGATTACCTTTAGAATTTCAGTCTTCGTGTTGTGCGCGCCTCCAAGCCCGCAATGTTCTGCTCCACTACCTAATGCATCCCTACTCCACTACATGTCTTTGCTCCACTACATGTACTGCTGGGACTATGCCTTGTCTATAGGATGATTAGTGCTTTACCTGCTTAAGAAAAGCTTCTGTCGTAATATGTCCTTATTGGGCCACATCATATCTAGGCCTAATATACGAGTCCATAACACCTTTAAAAGTGAATGTTTATTCGTCATGATCCTATTCAACATAGATAGATGGTTCATCTTATATTGTTCTTTAAAGTTGTTTGACTAATAGAGTTATAATGAAATTAAAGTATAAATATGACATCTATTGGTTCCCCCCCCCCCCCCATCTTTTTAAATTAGGAAAATAAATTTGAAATTTATAAAATAAATTAATTTAAAATCAAATATAAAAAAACCCTATGATAAATATAAAATCAATATATTATATGAGTAACATTAATAAAAAATAATATTAACAAAAGAATGAAAAATTAGGGAAAAAAATCCAATCCTAAATATGGAGGTAGTTTAGAAATGAATTTTGGTCTTAGATAAAAAAGAAATAAACTTTGATCCTAAATATAAGACATTTGATTTCATTTTATCTCTTATATTTATCAATTTTCTTTAAACTAATTTACTTAATTTATAAATCGATAGATAATGTAATGATACACATAAGTATTTTAGAAAGATCATATAATATATATTATAATTATATAATTTCCTTAATATTCTCAAATTAGTCAACTAAATTTTATTTTAAAAACATGAAATATCATAATGTAGATTTTTGGTAACCATGAATAGCCATATTCTCATATACCAAATCACAGTCATTGTTTCAAATTTTCTTCTTCTCCCATATTTTGTCTTTATCTTTTCATGTAAACAACACGACATAAACGAGTTCTTGTAGCCAACTTATATTAGCTACTTGATAAGAATACATAATAAACATGAGTTTGAATCATATATACTATTGAAATGACGACTTTATCAATCAATAATAATAAGTAGATATTTATATAAATAGTATTTGGTGGAACTCATTGGTTATGAGTTATTGGAACATAGCCACTTTTAGTCAGCCTAAACTATTCCTCAGTCACAGGGAAAAAGAAAAGGTATTTTTTTTTTGATAAAAAAAAAAAAGAAAACGTATTTGCCGCCGCAAGAGAAGACTAAATATGATTCACACGAAGAGATTGATTTGAGAAAATATCAAAGAAATAATAATATCTACGCTCATGAATTCTCGGGAATGTCGTAACTACACGACAAAAACATCAAAGATGCATGCCCCAGAGGCCAAAGCTATCACTACCAGCATTTCTTTCAGGCGGTGATTTAATGCGCATGTGTTTTATAAGGAGATAAAGAAAATATATTACTCCGTGTATGACATTAGCTACTAACTCCTAATTATAAGACATAGTTGATTTTATTTGGAAAAATTAAGGAAACTAAATAAGTTACTTAATCATTTTATGTGTTTTGTATCTTTAGATTATATATTAGTTTATGGAAAAAATACTTTTCATGTTGCAGGAGAAGTGTTTTCTCATCTCACATACACATAATATATATATATATATATAATGCTCATTATATATATATATATGTGGGTTCCACTATTTCATGTGTGTGTATGAATTTTCTTCTTCTCACGCAATATGAGAAGTTTAAACCCCTTAGTTTATTAGTCAAACTAATTATTTTGAAGAAAAAAATAAAAATATTCTAAAGTAATTTAGTTAACTTCCTTAATTTCTACAAAAAAAAAAGTCAACTATATCTTATAATTAGGACCGGAGTTAGATATATAAGAATTTGAATTTAGAAAAACTTTCTGGCAAAGAGAATAATTAGGGAAAAAAAAAGGGCTTTTATTCCTGTTTTCTGTTTTATTTCCAAATCTGTTTCATAAAATTGTTTTAAAAAACAAGTTTTTTTTTTTGGGGGGGGGGGGGGGGGATCATTTTGGATTGTGATTCTTAAACAAATATGTTTTCGAAGTGATGAGTCTCGGTGGTGAGGGGATGATCGTAGATAAGTGGCATCCTCAAAAATAAAAAGTAAAATAATAATAATAATAATAAGAAAACACTTATAAACTATTTTGCTTTTTTAGTTTTTAAAAACAACTCTCCTTTTTTAAAACTAACAACTTACTAAAACCAGTTTTCTAAACAAATTTTATAATTCTTTTCCTCAAAAAGTAACTACCATTGTAAAAGTTAAAGGAGATGGTATTTTTGCCTCATTTTAAAGAGCTCATAGGCAACTTTACAACAAGAACAAAAGAAGGGTATCTAGTGCTGGATGCACATTTGAGAATATGAATATTGTTGCCCCCTTTAACTTCAATTTAAAGTCATAATGAATTATAAAACCTTTCTAAGTGAATTGTATACCAAATCATTTCAAATTAACACATTTATAAATTCATTATAAATAGAATTTGGGCCTTGAGCTTTTCGAAGCTCATAATATAATATTCAACTATAGGCTCAGAAATAAACTCATTTTTGAATAATATTGTTTCCAAATATTAAAGGTCAAAAGTCCAATATCCATTGGTCAAACATTTAAAATCTATTATGGATGATAGAACTCTTCTCACTATTTTACAAACTAAATAATCGACACACTTGGGCCTAGGACTTCTTGAAATCTAGAATATAATCATGCAACCACAAGCACAATATCAAACCCAATTAGCAAAATACTCAGACAATAATTTTTTTAAATATCCACTTTGAGTTACTTATTGATGATAGGAAACAGTAATCCAACACATAATATAATATCAGGGTATACAACATAAGTCCGATAATGACAATACACAACAATTCATCACATAATTAAAAAAGAGGAGGCTTTACAAAGATTATCATGATAATCAAGCCTTTGGAGCTTTCCCCAACTAACCAGTACAAGAACCATACACTGAAAAATGTTTAGAGCAACCAGGTGAGACGAACTCCTCATTAAAAAAATATTCCAACTCGTCATATATGACAACATGTGCTAGTGAGGCATCAAGTGTGACAAAAAAATAGTAGTGCATATAATGTCATTTAAATAAGGGAATAACATTTCTGTATTTACTGTAAAAAAATCTATCTACAGCAACCCAAAACGACGTTGTTTCATTTATTTTATTTTTTTCCTCTTTATTTATATCTGATTTACCCTTGAAGAAGTTAAAATAGGGACAGTGTTGGGTGAATGCGTGGAGCAAAATTAGGCTAAAATAGATCAGTGAATGAGTGGAGCAATGAAAAACAGAGACCGTTTTGGATGATTGGTAGAGCCAAAACGAAACAGAATTCGTAGAAAAACGATGAAGCACGACTTACATTAAGCAGCGGCGACCTCCGTTCGTGGACGATAGCAGCGGCTTCAGCCTCAAATAGTGGCTGCAACCTCTGTTCGGTGGTGACCTCCGTTTGTGGGTAACAGCGACAGCGGCAACCTCTATTCGGGGCGACAGTAGTAGTGCCGAGGACGATAGCAATGGTGAAGAGAATGGGTAGACGGACGATAGGTTTGTGCATATTTTATCAAGTGGGGTAAATTAAATCAGATATAAATAAAGAGGAAAAAAAATAAAATAAATGAAACAGCGTCGTTTTGGAGTTGCTGCAGATAGATTTTTCTACAGTAAATGCAGAAATGTTATTCCCTTTAAATAATCTCATAATCATACACATTAGCTCATCCGAGTCTCTCCCAAAGGAGGTATGAAAATACAAAAGCCTAAGAAGGCCTATACTCATCATTATGGAGATGTAAACACAAGCCACAAAGGCCTATTCCTTTCTCTTAGGAATGAAAAAGAGCTGCAAACGCTTGTCCTTCTTTTCTTTGTAGGACGAATGAGCCAAATAGGTCTATCCCAATGGAGACAAATAACATGCACTAATGGGAGGTATTATCATATGATACTATTTTTCTCACACAAAGCCACAAGGGCTATTCTTTTTATCTTATGAACGAAAAGAGCTATAAGGGCCTGTCAGTCTTTGTAAGATGAATGAGCCACAAAGGCTATAAAATCCTTTACTTAAAACAATAATTAACTAAATCACCATTCAACAATTTCCATGATTATGAAAATAAATTGGCTGTCAAACAAATGAACCATGATAGAAAAGTTTAAAACTAAATTCTTAAAGGACTGTTATGGTTAAAAGAACAAAACCCCTCAATAGAAATTTAAGTGCACAGTTGGTCTTTGGACCTCACAAGGCCCAAAATAACCACTGGTCGTGGAGGAGTAATCTGGAACAAGGAAGTTCAATGGATCGCTGGCTTTTCACATTTCTTGGGCTCATGCAGTGCCTTTGAGGTTGAGGAATGGGCATTATTAAAAGGATTGAACTTGGCCTGGGAATTGGGGTTTCGAAGAGTGCTAGTAGAATCAAACGCAAAGGAGCTGGTTTCATTACTTGAGAATCATGATGCTGATAGGTATGGCAGCTTGCTGTTGAGAAGAATTAAAGAGTTTTTCAATTGAAACTGGGAATTATGCGTACGGTTTATTCCCAGAGAAGCAAACAGAGTAGTTGACTCATTGGCTTAGAAGGGTCTGGTTGCTTTTGAGTTTTATGATGTGTGCCCTGCTTTTGCACGCATGGTGTTGAGTCATGAGAATTTGGGATTAAATCCCCCTGTCTGTAATTAACAGTTAATTCTGGTCCTCTTTAGTAGCGAAAAAAATAGAATAATATTTCATCACATAACAAAATATCCAAGTCAACCAAGAGATCGATCCACAAGTTTTGAACACAATCATAAGGCCTCTAGGCCACCCAAAACTATCAAAAGTAATCCAGTTGAGAGAAATCAAAATCATATAGTTAATGCATCAAAACTTCAAAATAGATTAGAGTATGCAGGATGCCCTTATGTCAAAATATACAATAATCCAGCATATACTTAAAAGATGGAAGCACTATTCTTAACAGAAGTAGATTAAGCTTCTAGAGTCTTCCCTGATAGACTTGCACGAGAATTATCACCTGGAAAAATGTTAAATCAATGGGTGAGACAAAAGTCTCAACAACGAACAATCCATCTTATTTGGCATATGAGTAAGTTCTTGTGGGTATCAAGTGGAATAGTTATAAATACTTATAATTATTAAAAATATCACATGGTCATATGTATATCAATTTACAGTATCATAATCTCATTCTCATATTTATCACATGAGTGCACAAAAGATCAATAACCACAATTTATTTTGAATCCTCCCTTATTTGCTCTTATTAAACCCATGGGCTAGTACTCACCCTACAAATGATAGTTGAACTCAACAAGTTTAGCAATTAATTGATATGGATTGGCGAAAATCCACAGAGCACAAGATCAAGCCATTGGTTCCCCCTCTAACGTATTAGTGGGGTGTCAAGGCCTACAAAATACAAATGGGCCAAAGGACTAATCAATGTACACTTTGAAGCCCACTTCCTTATTTCCTCTTTTTGTACAAGAAGTCACTCCTTATTTCCTCTATGAATATTCTCTCATCAAGTCCACATCCACCATCTCTTCTCATATCAACACTCAAGAGATATAATCACAATGGGATTATCACATATCATTATCAATTCATAAGTTATCAAGAGAATATTTCCAATCTCATAAATCAACACCAATTCATATAATATCATAACTCTAGTGATTTCTCAATGAAAATAAGTCCTACAAGACAATTTCATTAACAACATAGTATAGTCCGTATCACAAGCCAATATAAAATTTATAGTTCTATTTAGTTAAAAATCACTTACAAACATCATACAAGCATAAATAACAAGAGAAAAGTGGTTACATGTCACTAAAGCAAAGTAATATCACAATGCTCCTAATCTTAAAGCTTAAACACATGCCATAAACAATCTACAACAATCAATTTACTACACATTAATAATTCTAAGTTATTAGAACTATTTACTTAATTCTATAAATTTAAAAATTCTATCAATTTAAAGTTTTGAATTAATCGCCCAAAAATTTCAATTTCACACTAAAATCCCAATCCTTTATTTGAAAATCAAACAACTCATTTGACTCATTGACTATCATCAATTTCATTCAATTGTACAAAGTCCTTAATTTAATCTTTGAGTTATTAGAACAATTAACTTAATTCTATAAATTTAAAGTTTCGAATTAATTGCCAAAAATTTCAATTTCACACCAAAATCACAATTATTCATTAGGACATTAATTCAAATATTTTCCTAACCCAAACAACTCATTTAAGTCATTGATTATCATCCATTTCATTCAAGTGTACAAAATCCCCAATTTAAAGTTTAAAGTTTAAATTATAAAATTGTCAAATTATAAAGGGAGAATTATAATAAAGAACCTACGAAAAATAATATTTATTTAGAAGGACAATAAAAATGGTAATTATTTTGAAGGACTAAAAATTAAAATATTAATATAAAGAGACTAAATTACTCTTGCTTCTACAATTTTTACATAAAAGCGAGAAATGAAAAAAAACGTTTTGGAACAAGAATATATGGCAACATTTTTTTGTAATGAAATATCTAATTAACCAAAAAAAATATCTACAATGAATTATCTAATTAACAAAAAAAAAAACCTACAGGTCAATGTTTGCGAAACTTTTTTTTTTTTGAACAATAATATGTGGCAACCTTCCCTTCCACATAAAGAAAGAAAAGTGACGAACCATGCGAATTGGCTTCGGTGATTCAAAACAAAAGTTTGAAAAATATACAATATTAAAGGGGTAAGGATTAATCAGAATTCAATGATTACAACAAGAACCGAACTAAAGGAAAACGAGATAAAAAATTATCAGGAAGAAGAACTTGAAGATCATAGAACAGAGGGGAGGACGCCTGGGAGATCTTTGTGGATGAAAAAACCTACAATTTCTTCTTCAGTCTTCATAGAAATAAAAAGTTACTAATAGAGGTTCTAACTTGCATATTCCAGATTCTGATTTGATCTTTATTTATTATTTTCAATCAATCACTTCAGATTCTGATTTAATTAAAGATAATATAGAAAATTTGACCAAGAACAATTTAATCTCTTTATATTAATTTTTTAATTTTTGGTCCTTCAAAATAATTACCATTTTTATGGTCCTTCTAAATGAATATTATTTTTTTTAGGTCCTTTATTATAATTCTCCCAATTATAAATCTTCACTTTATTCAAAATTTCAAATTGATTAAAACTTGAATAATACTTCCAATAATTCAAATAAATCATTTTATCCAAATCTAATTGGTAAGAATATCATATATGAACTAAATCTTAAACTTTTTAAATAGAAAAATAATTTTAAATCGTTACAACAATTAAATAATAAAACTAAATCGATTAAAATTGACCATTAATCATCCTCTACATTCATATAGTTATATATTGACAACTCAGAACTTGCCTAAAGCCCTAACTCCAAATTATTCTCTAGTAAGCAGAAAAATACCCTTGTAAGCAAGAGAAAATTATTTAGAATAATTTTTGAAATTGGAATTTTATGAGTAGAAGTGATTTTGACTACTTTATTGACCCCAAGTGTGAACCCTAGGAAGTAGATAATCTCATTATTCATTTTTCTCATTATCCCTCATAAGCCCATCTAGACTGTTGACTTAGAAGAAGAGAGAAAAGTCAAAGTAGTATTGTGACATTTTAGATTGATTGAATAGATATAATTTAGAGATGATAAGGAGATGACAAAGAGAGAAACTTGAACCATGAACTCTAAGCTGAAAAATGGAAAATTGTGTCGCTGCTTCTCGCATGCTTTGCCTCTCAAAAGATTCACTTCACTGTTGCTACAGTGAAATGATGGGTGGGGATATATACATTTCCTCTCCCCCATGTGATAACCAAGGGTGTATTCGGTTTAAGGAAATGGGATTGGAGGGAAGAGAAAGTAATCCCCTCCCCTCATTTGACTTAAAATTTTGGAGGGAAGGGGAGTTGAAATCTTAAACCACCCTCGCTGTGATACCCCAGATTTTTATTAATAGTAATAACTCATTTATTTTATTTTATTTTATATAGTTTTGTTGGGCCAAATACTCCTAGTCCTAATTGTCTTACGAATTTTCAGCTTGTGCATTAAGAAATAGGTTTTAGGTAATAATTCCGTTACTTGTCAATCAAGTCATATTAAATTCATATCATGGTTGATTGACTTAATTTAATATACCCTATTAATGAGTTGGTAAGAGTAAAAAAGTTTAAAGCTAAACCCTAATTTTAAGTTATAAATAGAGGTCTAGCCTAACCCTGAATACTCCTATGCTCTTCTACTATTATCTTCTATTACTTCTTCTATTCTTTCTCTGTGTCAATTATTCTTCTAAGAGTCTAGCAAAATGGAGACCAGATAATCCTAGTCCCCATGAATATTAGGTTAATTTTATATGAATCTTGATAGGTAATCCTAATCCCTAGAACAACCTTGCATCTCTGCTTATTCTTTTTCTCTACATCCTATTTTGCTAATCCTAATTCCCATGAGTCTTAGGTTAGTTTTATATAAGTTTTGATAGATATATGAAATATATTATATATAATCCTAATCCCCAGAACAATAGGAGTCAATTGTTACATGTCGATCTCGATCTTTGTGAGAAACCCTTAAATGTGTTGCAGCGTTTGTATATGTATATATATGTTTTCCTTTTCAGTTAGCGTGAATCACTTTATGAAAGCAAAATTCCTCATCTCCTTGTATACATATATTTCTCCTTCTTGATTTGCATTTAACTTTTTTAAAACCCTTTGTCATTGAATATACATGTGTACTTTGGGTGCCTTGGGTTTCGTGATTGAAACTTACATATATTTTTCATTAATATATATAATACTTTACATCTTTTGCCTTGGGTGCTTTAGCTTTTGCATGCATGTATGTTTGTATATATGTATGTGTGTGTGTGTGTGTATATATATACCCTTTTTAATTTGTCCAATCTGCACCTATTTAAAATATATACACGTTCTCTTTTAAATGGTTTTACCTAGGTTTCCATAATTGACAAATAGCAGTATATATATATTTATTTATTGAGAAATCCTTTTATTATGTGAGTGTATTTAAAATAATTTAAATAGTGGGAAGATAGCTTTGGGATGGTACCTCCTAAAGTGATGAACACAACCTTTGGGCTTTATGCTTTCGATATATTATTTGATGTGAACCAATTATATCCGTTCTTCTCAAAGTGGTATCTGGCAGGGTAACTCGGGATAATAGTAGTAACTTTGAGAAGAGGTGTGCACATTAGGACGAAATGTTTTATTGTTATATGACCAATTTGATGATTTGTGACTGGCAGGGTTTACTATGGTTCTCTTCCCACTAAACTAAATAGACTGGCAGGTTTCCGGGTTTATATGAATTTAATAAAGATAATGAATTATATTTGATTCAGTGTGAATATATGTATGTATATGTGTATATATGATGAATATTGTAATTGTTATTTGTTTCAATTACTATGTAATTATATATTTAATTTTATTAATATATCTAAGCCATATAAATTGTGTTTTAATTAGGATTACCAGCTTTTGTTGATGTTTGCGTTCTAGGCTGTGATGATTCTTCGGGGAGCAGAATTTCAGTGAAACAGGTTTTCAAGGTTGGGGCTAGCAGTGAGAAGTGAGGAAGAATAGTCCGGTAACTCGAGCTAGTTTTATTTTACTTTATGCTTCGAATAAAACATTTTTATCTAAGTTTGGATTTACCTTAATGTAATAAGGTAGCTTTGCACTTGTCCCAATACAAGTGCGGCGGTAACACTTCCAAAATTTTGGTTATTTTGAATTTAAGTAATTATTCATAAAAATTATAGTAAATTTTATGTTATTATAATTGTTAGAAATTTGGGGTGTTACACTCTCCCTCCCCCTCTAACAAATTAAACAAAGTAACATACCCTTCCCTCCCTCTCCTCGCTCCTTTCCCTTCAAACCAAATACAATATAAAGGGGTCTCGTGTCCCTTTAGTTGTTATGCTCTTTTTTTCCCCCATTTTCTTTATTTTAACTTTTAGATGCTTTTCCCTTTTTTTCATAAATAAATATCTTATTATTATTATTATTATTATTATTATTATTTCAATACATTTTTATCAATTTATAATTTCTCCCACTCGTATAAATCATATTTTAAATAAGTCCTTTTATTTTAATAATTACTACTATGACATAAATCGATTTATCATAATTAATTATTCCTTAATTGTAATTAAACCCTAATATAAAAATTAGGATGCCATAGAGGTCTATCTCAATAGGGGAGAATAATCAACCCACAATGCACTAATCGGAGGTTTCATCACGTGATATTCTCCAATATTCCTCTTTATCAACCGCAATCGATAAACATCACAATAACAACACATGCAATATGATTATCTCATGAATACTAATGGTCATGCTCTTACAAAATCAATAACAAGGTAAACTTCCCTTCCAAAAATTTTCATTCTCATTTCAAAATCACAAGTCCCACAAGACAACTTTCTCAAATGAAGAATATATAACCCTATGCTCAAGTCACCAGTACAATCAAAGCATCACCACACATTAGATTACAAACCAATTGAGTGATTAACAAAAATAATTTTAGATACTTAAAATTTCTCTAGAAATCCCGATTCTCATCTTTGACCATTTCCAATCAAGCCAACATCAAAATTGGTGTTACAATAACCAATAACTCAACCAACCCAATTACCAAACCTAATTTCCCATAATCACATTATCAATATCAACTCAAAATCAAATTCTTTCAAATTTTCATATAATCTTCAAATTGTTCACTTTAATATAAATTCCCTAAATTATGAATTTACCACCATAACTCAATCTCTCTATTCTCTATTTCAATCATTTTTTTTTATCATTCATTAACTCTATTTCACTCATTAAAATTATTGACAATAATTATTTCCTCCCCTCATCCTTAAATCCCCAAAATTTTACTCATTTTAAGTTTTAAAATTTGAATGTTTTTAAAGATATCGAGGAGATAGTTATAGTGTAATGATTCTAATACATAAGAAAGAATTAATGGAAGAAAGAAATGAAATAGGAATGACAATTTTGAGAAATAGTTATTTATCACTCTGCTCTTATTTATAAGTCTATTTTGACAAAACCTCACATATCAATGAGATGTAGTTTACTCAATGATTATGTGGGTAAATTTTCAACTTTGTTCTCATTTATAATTGAGTATTTTTCAAATATTTATTCTCTTTCTATATTCATGAGTGCAATTAATATGAGTAGGTAAAATTATTACAATCTTATTTATCACATGAAACTAGACTTATAAATAGAACCAAATGTTTTGGTCAAAATGAACTTAAAAATAAGATTAAAGTGGTATAAGATTTTTTAGAATCATTAAACTATAACTATCTCCTTGATATCTTCAAAAACATTCAATTTTCAATACTTAAAGTTTCACTCACAATTTTAAGTATTCTCATTTCATCAAGTCAAAGTCTTTTTTTCGGATAATAAGTCAAAGTAATTCAATCATCAATATAACTTCCAATGACTTAGAATAAATCATTACATCTGGATTTGGCAAACCCAATATCATAGATCACAAATTTCCAACAAAACTCTAACTTTAGTTTCCTCAAATGACCCATTCAAGTAAAAATCAAACGATACAACTCTTATTCAAACCTCAATGGCTCCATTAAGAGTAAAACAATCAAACAAAAGGATCAAGAATTTGAAATTAAATATGAGAAATCCTAAAACAAAAAATCATCATAAAAAACTTTTTGAAAAAAATAAAGGCTTAGAAATGGGAGGTAGATGACTTATCTGCCTGAGAAGAAATCCAACAATCTCTCTCTCTCTCTAATTCTATTCTTCACTCTGCGTCAAAAAGGCTGGCTGGAGGAAGCAAATATAGAAGATTTATAACTTCTTCTTCTTCTTCTTCTTAACTTCTTCACTTGAGCTTATATATTTTACTTAAATAAAATTTTAATAATATTTAAGTACTTGTAACATGTCCTTTAAAAAAAAAATACTATACTTTTATTTAATTACACATATTTTCATTAAATTTCTTCCTCTCTTAAAATTATGATTTGGAA
Organism: Acacia crassicarpa; assembly: GCA_034222035.1. Classification (NCBI taxonomy): domain Eukaryota; kingdom Viridiplantae; phylum Streptophyta; class Magnoliopsida; order Fabales; family Fabaceae; genus Acacia; species Acacia crassicarpa. The sequence continues at coordinate 11,080,893 of JAWXYG010000015.1, forward strand.
TTAAGTACTCAAAATTAAATTTTATTTTGAGTAAATTCTCCTTACTCAAACAATTACATGATAATTTCAATTATCATGAATTAATTCCATTAACTCAAATCATATATCAACAAAAATCTACTATATTAAATTTTATCTTTTTCCTTTGTAAAAGTATAATAGATACTTTATAAAAATATAATCAGGCCCTATTTATCCTTATTAGGCTTTCCACTTCAATTTTCAACCATATTTCATTCTTTTTCAAATTCTATAGTCCAAGATTTCGGACAACATATTTGGTCTTCTTTAAATCTCAAGTTAGTTAATAAATAACATCATAATATTATTTAAATCTTAGAGATAAAAATGGGGGATGTTACAACCATCATATGCTGGTGATGGATTGTTGTTATGAGGAGAAGAAGTCCCCAAAAGTGTTTTGGTTTGAAGGTTTTTGGACTGATCATCTTGATTTTAAGGATGTGGTAAGAAGAGGATGGAGGTTGGTAGAAAATGGGAGAGAAACGAAGTTTGAGGAGGTTGAAATTGTGCAGCATAGCTTTGAGAAAGTGGAGTAAAATAGCTTTTCCTAATAATAGAAAAGTTACTGAAACTTCAAGGGAACAAATTACATTATGCTATGAAGGCTCATTGATAGAAGAGGTGAACACAAGAATTGACACTCTAATAACAGAAATTGAGTTAGCCTGAGAAGAAATATATTGGTGGAAAAGATCTAGGATGAAGTGGTTGTGATATGGGGATAAAAATACAAAATTCTTCTATAGTTCTATTATTCAAAGAAGACTGAGAAATATGGTATTGAGATTAAAAGGGGAAGGTGGTAGATGGTTGGAAAAGGAAGAGGATATTAATAATGCTTTTTCCTTGTGTTATACTGATCTATTTTCTTCTTCTGTTAACAGGAAGCTAGATGAGGCACTTTTATATGTTAAAAGGTGGTGGAAGAAGAGGATATATCTTGTTATCAAAAGATGTCACAGTGGAAGAGACTAAAAAACGATGTTTTTCATATTGGTGCTGACAAAGCTCCTGGTCCAGATGGATTCTCTGCTATATTTTATCCTACAAAATAATTGCAAAGATCCTGGCTCTAAGGTTGAAAGGGCTGATTAATAAGATCATTTTGTTGGTTATGATTAATTTTGATGATGTCTAATATAGAAGCAAAAAGTTTATATAATATATTTATCTCCTACATTGACTAACTACTATGTTTAATGTAGATTAGTTCAAGTTGAATTATAAAGAAGATTAATCAAAAAGGAGATAAGGGATTAATGAAAAGAAGAAATTGCTGACAATGTCAAAGAAGCAAGAAGCTATCAAAGTATTTTATGAATGATCAAGAGAAGAGAAGAAAGAAAGAGTTGGATTATGAAGAATAATCAAGATGGGGGATTAAAGAAGGAAGAACTTGTTGAATGGAATGAGAATATAAATATTCAAGTTCTTATATTGATGCTAGAAGGCTCCAAGATCATATGGAAGTTCAAATGACTTAATTTGGAGTTAAAGTCAGCAAAAATCAGCTTCAGGATGAGAAAACTCGAGTTTCCAAGTCAATACTCGAGTATGTGACTCAATACTCGAGTTTGTAGTGTTTTCAGCATTTCTGGTGTCTCTGGACTAAGCAATACTTGAGTATGTAAGTATCATACTCGAGTATGCAACGTGATCAGCTCTTCAGCTCCACTCTGTTCACGTTCAGCACGGGCGATGTCTGGTAATTTGATGATATCTCACAAACCAGAAATCGGATTGAGACGAAACTAAAAGCATTGGAAACTAGACTCCCAACACGTATTGGTGACAAAATTTCATGCCCAAAGGAGTTCATATGAATTATTTATGAATTTTACAAGTTGGAACAAGAATCAACGTCATAGTCCAGAACCACCTTCAGTATTTTGGGTGTATCTCACAAACGACAAATTTGATTGAGCTGAAATTAGTGGCATATGAAAGTTGACTCACAAAGCTTTCCATCAAGAGTTGAACAGACCAAAACGAAGCTCGGACCAGAGAGATATGGACCTTAGAAGTTGATAGTCAGTTCAAGAAGTTGCTCAAATGCATTTTATAAAGCAATACTCAAGTATTGGAAGCAATACTCGAGTATTGGAGTCATAGAGGGCAATCAAGTTTTGATTTTAAGTGCATACTCGAGTAGATTTTAAGTGCATACTCGAGTATAGTACTAACATACTCGAGTATAGGTCATCTAGAGAGCATTCAAATTTTTCAAATTGAGTCAATACTCAAGTATAGGAAGCTATACTCGAGTATTGGACTTACAGAGAGCAAATGAGTTTTCACTTTGAGCGAATACTCGAGTATATACTTACATACTCGAGTATTGGCATTGAGTTTCAAGTTCAAGTCACGACATTTTGCCTCTGGAAGCTGCATACTCGAGTATCAAGTTAGATACTCAAGTATTGACTTAAGTGAACAGTGACATACTCGAGTATTGATGAACATACTACAGTATTGAGTTAAGTGCACAATGACATACTTTAGTATGGAAATGCATACTCCAGTATTGAGCGCCCAACTTCAGAATTTCAAATCTAACGAATTTGCAATGTCTTCTTGTTTGATTTTAATACTTCCTATGATTAATTTCTAATGTTCCTAGATATGTTTAACCACTTTTTTGATGAGTTTCAGACAAATTAACGAAAGTTAATTGAAGGTTAGACAAAAAGCAAAAGTTCTAACGGCTAGTTTCTAACGGCTATATTTCTTTATCCAACGGTCACTGAATCTTCTCAACGGTCATATATTGATCTCTACCTATAAAAGAAGAAGCATTCAAGGTTGAAGAGAGAGAGCTTGCACTATCAAGATACCAACATTCTAAATTCAACATCTTTCTCATACACACTCTGTTTTTCAATGCTTACATAGTTCTTCATAGAGAGTGAAATTATTTGTAATGCACTTCAGTGTTTATCTTATTCACTTTTGAGAGAGAAGATTCATTAGAAACATTCTATCTGTTTATTTGAGAGTTACTCAAGATTGGGTAATCTTGAGAGAGAAATAGATTGTAACCTTGCATTGTGTAAGGGGGAGTATCTCGGTGAGAGATTTGGCTTCACAAGTGCCTGCGTGAACTTGTGGGATTGTAAAGGCTTCTCTTGTGCCCGGATTAAACAAGAGGATAGTGGATTGAAAATCTCAAGTGGAGCTTGGGGACTGGACGTAGGTCAAGGATTGGGCCGAATCAGTATAAATCTCAGTTTGTATATTCTCTTCCCTAAACTCTTATGTTTCCAGTATATATATCTAAATGTCCATACATGTTTGAATGACTGACTATTCTTTATCAATTATTATTGTCATTCAAATTGCTTTTAATAAGTTGCGAAAAGTTTTTAAAAGTTCCTAAATTTTTTATCAAACACCCAATTCACCCCCCCTCTTGAGTGATAGCCAGTTCTTACACATTTCTCCTAATCAAAGAGCATTTATTGCCGGGAGATTGATACAAGATAAAGTGGTGGTAACCCATGAGGCTTTTCACTATTTGAACAATAAGAAGAAAGGAAATAAGTGGGAAGTGGCTATGAAGGTGGACATGAATAAGGCAAATGATAGGGTGGAATGGGATTTTTTGGAGAAGGTAATGAGAAAGATGGGCTTTTGTAGCACTTGGGTAAATTGGGTGATGAAGTGTGTCACTTCGGTTGATTTGAATTTACAAGTTTTAGGAAAAGATGTGGCTAATTTCAAACTTCTATGTGGTGTGAGGCAGGGTGATCCCATTTTACCTTATCTTTTTATATTGGTGACTGAAGTTTTGTCATTAATGATCACTTATCATGTGGAAAACAAGGACTTACGTGGTATTAGACTTGCTAACAAATGCCCAGTCTTATCTAATTGCTTTTTTGAGGATGATGCCTTATTTTTTGTCAACACCGATCCATTGAACTGCTTGGTTTAAAAGTAGATTTTAAAGGTGTATTGCTTTGCTTCACCCAATGACTTGTTTTCTTTTTCATAAAAAAACTGGCATGGAGATTGATCGATTGGTGGCAAGTTTTTGGTGGGGTGAAAAAGAAAATGGTAAAAATATTCATTGGAAAAGATGAGAATTGCTAACTCAATCTAGGAATGATGGAGGTGTGGGGTTTAGGGATTTGCCATGCTTTAACAGAGCTCTTTTAGCTAAATCTGCTAGGAGACTAATTCAGCAACCTAATGATCTTTGGTGTCAGATTTTAAAGGGAGTCTGCTTCCCGAAATCTGATTTTTTGCAGGCAAAAAAAGGTGGTAAACCTTCATGGTGCTGGATTAGTATTTTGGAAGGAAGGTCGGGGATGGTTCCTACATTAATATATGGTCTGATAGTTGCATACCTGAATTACAAGAGAGATGTTTGAGTAGAATTGAATATTGTTTGACAAATGAGGAAAAGCAATCGATTTTGAAAATTCATTGCCCATCTCAGATGTCAAATGATGAGTTGGTATGGCTGGGTGTGAAGAATGGGGTATACACTGTTAAATCAGGATATTTTGTGGCTAAGGAGGATAAGTGGGTGGTTGCGAGGAATGATCCTAGTTCATCTTTCCAGTTGCCATAAGAACTTAGGAAATTGGTAGTCCCTCTTAAGGTGAAACAATTTATGTGTAGGCTTCTCAGTGGGGCTTTAGCTACTAAAGAAAAACAATTCAAAAAGAAAGGTTCAAGGGATGGTGTCTGTCTCGTGTGTGAATCTGAGTCTGAAACTTCTGGACATTTATTGTTTTTTGCCCATGGACAAAGAGATGTTGGTTTGGCTGCAACTTGGGTTTAAATTTAGATAGGAATGGTGAGTAGAATAGTCAGGCAAGCTGATTTCCTCGGTGGTTTTTGTAAAAAAATTACTGCTAAGTTCTTCTGCTTTAATGGCATAATGCTTGACACTAAGAGAAGTTTTCATGGTAAGTTAATTGGAAATTTGCATCCTTTCTGATCTGCTTTGAAACTTATTGTAGTGTGTTGTTTAATCTAATGTCCTTAAAACTCAATTATCCATACACTTATACTTAAATCTGAAGGTCTATCATAGTCTATAGTCGAAAAGATTACAACTCATCTTTCAAATATTAACCATGGTAAAAAAAAAAAGAGTTCAACTAATATCTATTCATGATGGAAAATAATAAATCAGTCATTTAAAAATCATCATGGATAATGAAATATTCCAAATAATTGTATACTAAGCTATTTCAAAGCAACACATTTATAAAGTCATTCTAATTAACAGTTGAGCCACGAGCTTTTTTCGAAGCTTAGAATATAGTATTCAACCATAGAACCAGGGATAAACTCCTTTTTGAATAATTTTCTTTCACATAAGTCAACTATTCGACTGTCAAACATTTTAAATCTATCATGCTTAATGAAAATCTTGGCATCGTTTTACAAACTAAACCACAATTAATCAAAACCTAAAAATAAACTAAAAAAAAAAATTTGAAAAGGTGGTAAAGGGGGTGGAATTTAGCCAAAATATGAAGACCACATAGCAAAGCATGTGTCCTGATCAAAAGACCATTTTCTTGCAACTCACAAAACTTCAGCCCAATTGGAGATACGTCAAAAAGTCCTAGTAAAATCATAACAAACTCTAAAATACCAGCTACGTCTCACTGAGACAAATAAAAAACTTGACTCAATTTGGCCAAAATAGATGAGACCACACTTCCTAAAGGAAATGACTCTTGCTCAGAATGACCAATTCCTTTTCGAACAGCCTTGGTATGAGTGATTTAGGCGAGACACAAATCTGCCCTGTCACCAGAACCAACTAAACTACACTACACTAGACTAAACTACACTACCGTTAATTTGGTGGTGGAACCTGAGTAGAGGAAGTGGGCAAAGAGTTGTTTGGATAATTTGGAGGTGGAACTTGAGCGAAGGAAGAGGGCAAGAAGTCGTTTGGATGATTTGGTGATGGAACCCGAGTGGAGGAAGGGTTGTTTGGGTAATTTAGTGGTGGAACCTGACCAAATTCAATCTCAAAAACTCTAGCCTCTTCCACGCACTGATCATCAAATTATATATATTATTCATTATATTGGATCACACACAGGTATTAATATGATCAATTATGCAATTAAATTAAAACGTAATAAACCCCCCAATATATAATTATTTGAGGAATTTATATTAAAAACTTCAAATAATAACTGTTGATGAAATTTACAAAAATAAATCATGAATAATATTCAATTGAAATTATATGTCCACAAAATCAAAATTCAAAATCTAGAATTAGGATTTTTTCCCAAAAGAATAGAGAGAATCTTGTGTCCAAAAAAAAAATAGAGAGAATCTTTTTCAAGTGAGGGAATTGAATGGACGGCATATTCTCTTTGACGGTACAAACAGTAGTTTGTCCCTAAAAGTAGAAGAGCCTTTTCCCAATAATCAAGTCCCAAATAATAACCATTTCCATCTAGATTTTTATTTATATTTTTAAATATTTAAGATGGGATATTTTCAATTAGAATTATATTTTTTCCTTGTAAATAATAACATTTTTAAGATCTTCCCAACAAATATTATTTTCTCCTCATCCTTCTCTCTAATTTTCCCATTTTATATAATTGATCATTTTATTTTTTTTTAATAAAAACCAGATATAATAATATATACAAGGTATAGCCATATAGCAAAGATGAAAGAGTATATATAAAAATTGATTGAGTCGTCTTCTTACTTATGTAATAAGCTAGAGTCAGAAGTCTGATTGAACACAATCAAAACGTCACTTGTGTTTCGTGCCACAACTTAAATAATTTGATTAAACACTCTCAAAGTGTCACTTGTGCTCACACAACTTGAATTCTTTCTTGATTGTGTAACACCTCATTTTCATCACCAAAAACTCGGTCAAAATATTGAAAATACCTTCAAAAGAGTTCAACAATATCCAAATCCTTTTACAATGTTACCATTTCGAATAAAACCCGTAATACATAATCAGAATAAATTTCAGAAAATATTTCAGAGTTCAATACAAAACGGAAGTCTTAGGTTCATGGCAAATAAAATAACATAACATAATCTATTGGAGATCAAAAGAGCTTCCAGAGCTCACTCCATAGGTGCCTTCCCTTGCTCTCTACTAGAATAATCACCTGAAAAATGTTAATATGGGATGAGATTCCACGTCTCAGTAACTACTGAATATTTCTACCTTACACGAGCAAATTACATATGACAAAAATAAAAGGTAATATAATGTGAATTTAATATACTCAGATATTTTGATATACCGTTGTTCACATCAAATGCCTTTACAAAATACTCATCATTCTTTATTGAATAATTCAGAAATGCACTATGCAGTATGCAGCCTCCCTTATATCCCCTTCCAACCGTATACCGCTGACTGGAACCATAGGCTAACATATAGTCCAATAGAAACTCATTCATTTGACTGGATGGTTTCAAGCTCACCAAAACTTAAGATACACCCGGCCAAAGGTATAGAGCTTAAATCTGGACTATGGCTCCCCTCCTTTAAAATAACAACTAAGGAGGTGTCACATGTCCCACATCTCCAATGAAATCCCGGCCAGAGGAAAACATGGAAGATGAGGCCCTGAAAAGTACCATCCACTGTGCACCGAGTGGTGGCATAAACAATTCTTATCATTCAATTCCCTCCTTACTCCACCCATCACATTACAACCGCCATGATGAATGTATTTACTAAAAAAAAATAATGCATTATTATACCATTATATACATTGATATGCGTATTTATGAATAGTAAAATACTATGCGTATCTGTGAATAGTAAAATACGGTATATACATGAATAGTAAAATGAGTAGTAAATACGGTATACGTGAATAGTAACATGAATAGTAAATACGGTATACGTGAATAGTAACATGAATAGTAAATACGGTATATGTGAATAGTAACGTACGTATAAATAGTACCTCTACAGATTTGCAAGTCAAAGTTCCCACACCAGATCTTAAAACCATAAATATTTTCTAAATATTCTTGCCAAAATAGTAAACAAACAAATTTATAATCATACATAATTCACAAGTATAAGGAAGAATATTCAGAGTTACCTGTTACTTGCTAATACCCGAATCACCAACCAGCTATTATAACTCTCAAGCAAATATCTCTACTCTCTCTCTCTCTCTACCTCTCTCTATGGCTCTTAGAAGTTGTGAAGAATGAAATGAAATGGAAGGTCTATTTATAGTTGGAAAATGGGTCTTTAAGTGTAATTTTCGTCTCTGGGTCGTTTTACGTAATTTTCCTAAAATTATAAAATGAAAACTTTCCCGTGACTTCTTCAGCCGCCCCGTGAACAAATTTTAAAAATTTTTAATAATATTTTAATATTTTAATAATATAATATTATATTATTTAAATAATAAATTATTATTGAGTGGGTCCCGCGGCCATTTTTTTCAAAGTCACAAGAAAGTTTGTCACTCACGGGAAAGTTTGCAGAGAATTATTTTGGTCGTGGGTCCCGCATGAATAGTAAATACGTATTTAGGAATAGTAAATACCGTATTTTTAAATAGTAAATACGTATTTGTGAATAGTGAACACTATTCATATTTCACAAATTTCAAGTATTAAATACGTATTTGCGAATAACATATATATATATATATTTTTAAATACGTATTTGTAAATAGTAAAAACGTATACGTGAATAGTAAATACTATTCGCGGGGCCCACACAATACTGATTTCAAATTTATCATTTTCCAAAAATAGAGCCTACTAGTCTTCCCAAAATAGGTTTATGTTCAAGATATTAGATTCAAAATTCAGGATGTTACATTTCTCCCCTCCTAAAAGAAAATTTTGTCCTCAAAATTTCGCCATAATAAGAATTCTAACCTATTTAAATAATTGAGGATAGGTTTGTCGCATGCTCTCCTCCGTTTCCCAAGTAGCATCTCCGGGAACCATTCCTTTCCACTCGACTTTTACAAGTCTAATGGTCTTGTTTCTTAATTTCTTGTCCCTTGCATCAACAATCCGCTCCGGCTCGGCTTTATACGTCATGTTATCCTTGAGTTCTACCTCTTCTACTTCTATAATGTGGGAAGGATCCGGTTGGTATTTCTTCAGTTGCGATACATGAAAGACATCGTGAAGGTTCGCAAGCTGTGGAGGTAATGCAATTCTGTAAGCTACCGGTCCAACTTTCTCCAAAATCTCATAAGGACCCATAAAACGAGGTGAAAGCTTCTTTGCTCGTATTGCTCTACCAATGCCAGTCATTGGTGTGACTCTTAAAAATACATGTTCGCCCACCATGAACTCCAACGGTCGTCTTCTCTTGTCAGCATAACTCTTCTGTCGACTCTGAGCAGTGAGAAGTTTCTGTTGAATCACCTTAATCTTTTGAGTCGTCTCGTCCACAAGTTCTGGACCTATTAAAATTCGCTCATTCAATTCCGTCCAGCAAATAGGAGATCTACATTTTCTTCCATACAAAGCCTCATAAGGTGCCATCTCAATGCTGGAGTGATAACTATTGTTATATGCAAACTCCGCAAGATGAAGATGATCGTCCCAACTTCCTTTTAGTTCGATTGCACAAGCCCGCAACATGTCTTCCAGAGTTTGAATAGTCCTCTCAGTCTGCCCGTCAGTTTGAGGATGATAAGCGGTACTATAACTCATCCGAGTTCCCATAGCATTCTGCAATGCTTTCCAAAATCGTGAAGTGAATCGTGGATCACGATCAGATACGATGCTATTCGGTATCCCATGCAATCTGACAATCTCCTTCATGTAGATCTTTGCTAGTCTCTCCAATGAGTATTCTGCTGCAATTGCTAGAAAATGAGCTGACTTAGTTAACCTATCGACAATTACCCAAATGGCATTATGTCCGGATGTCGTTAGAGGAAGCCCCATGATGAAATCCATAGAGATGCTGTCCCATTTCCACTCTGGGATATCCAAATTCTTTAATAATCCAGGAGGTTTCCGATGTTCGATCTTGACTTTCTGACAAGTCAAACAACAAGTGACAAAGTCAGTCACATCTTTCTTCATGCCCCGCCACCACCAATTCCGCTTGAGATCATGATACATCTTGGTTGCTCCGGGATGGATAGTGTATTTACTCCGATGTGCCTCTTCTAGTATGAGCTTTTTTATTTCTCCATCATTAGGTATGCACACTTTTCCTTTATACCTTAATATCCCATCTCTATCGATCCCAAATTTCGATTCTTTTCCTTCTTCAATATCTTCCCTCACGTTTAATAGATACTCATCTTCGAGCTGGGCGAATTTAATCTCTTTCCAAATTGTGCTTTCAATAGTTAATGCTTCCATGGTAGCGACCAAACCTGACATTACATCAATAGATGTACTCGGTATCTCCTCGAGCAATTTATATTCTCTGATCATCATCTGGGCTACATGGATTGTCTTTCTGCTTAAGGCATCTGCTACAACGTTCGCCTTTCCTGGATGATACTTCAATTCGAAGTCGTAGTCCTTGATAAACTCCATCCATCTCCTCTGTCGCATGTTGAGCTCCTTTTGGTCGAACAGGTACTTCAGACTTTTGTGGTCACTATAAACTTCGAACTTTGAACCGTAGAGGTGGTGCCTCCAAATCTTCAGAGCAAACACTACTGCTGCCAGTTCTAAGTCGTGAGTAGGATAATTCCCTTCATGTGGCCTTAACTGTCGAGAAGCATAAGCTACTACCCTACCATTTTGCATTAATACACACCTAAGACCTTTCTTGGAAGCATCTGTGTACAAAGTAAAGGTCTGAGCAGGATCTGGAATTATAAGTACCGGTGCCGTAGTCAACTTAGTCTTCAAATTTTGAAAAGCTGCTTCACACTTTTCGTCCCATACATATGGTTGACCCTTCCTAGTTAACTTTGTCAAAGGCATAGCTATCTGCGAAAAGCCCTTGATAAATCTCCTATAATAGCCAGCTAGACCTAGAAAACTCCTGATCTCAGTCACGGACTTTGGTCGTTCCCATTGGAGAACTGCTTCAACTTTAGTATGGTCCACTGCAACACCTTCAGCCGATACGACATGGCCTAGGAATTTTACTTCCTTCAACCAAAATTCGCACTTAGACAGTTTCGCATAGAGCTTGTGCTCCTTCAACACTTGTAGCACGATTCTAAGGTGCTCTTTATGCTCTTCTTCATCCTTAGAGTAGATAAGGATGTCGTCAATGAAAACCACTACAAATTTATCTAGATATGGTCGGAAAATTCTATTCATGTAATCCATGAATACTGCTGGAGCATTTGTTAGCCCAAATGGCATAACAAGAAATTCATAATGGCCATATCTAGTTCTGAATGCAGTTTTTGAGACATCTTCAGCTTTGACTCTCAGTTGATGATAACCTGATCTGAGGTCGATCTTGGAGAATATGGATGCTCCCTTCAACTGATCAAGTAGATCGTCGATCCTGGGTAAAGGATATTTATTCTTTATAGTCACTTTATTCAACTGGCGATAGTCAATGCATAGTCTCAGGCTCCCATCTTTCTTCTTCACAAAGAGTACGGGCGATCCCCAAGGAGATACACTGGGTCTGATAAAACCCTTTTCTAACAATTCCTCGATCTGCCTCTTCAATTCTGCTAGTTCCGATGGAGACATTCGGTAAGGAGCTTTAGATATAGGTTCTGTTCCAGGTACGAGATCAATAGAAAATTCTACTTCTCTCTCTGGGGGTAAACCTGTCATTTCTTTCGGAAATACTTCCGAAAATTCTTTCACCACTTCAATGTTCTCTATCCCTTCCTCCACTTCTGTTTGAATGGAGAAAAACACCATGTACGCAAGACAACCATGATGAACAGGCTTTTCATCTTGTACTATAGACAACAATTGTGGTCTACTATGACTCATAGAGTCATCCGCAAGAGAGATAGTCTTCCTCTTGCAGTCAAGGATGATGTCATTAGCTGACAACCAATCCATTCCTATTATTACATCGATACCCTTCGTGGGTAAACAAACAAGGTCTATATTTGAGATCCTATTATCAATCTCAATCGTACAATTTAAGCAAGCCCTAGAAGTTTTTACTGAAGCTCCCGCCGGTGTAGAAATAATCATATAATAAGGCAATTCACTCACTCTTAAATTCAATCGAGGCACACAGTCGTATGATATAAAAGAGTGTGTGGCACCAGAATCAAATAAGGCTTCTACTTCAAGACCTTGGAGTTTGAGGATACCTTTAATCAGATTTGGTGAAGCACTTGCCTCCTGATGTGATAGTGCAAACACTTTCCCTGGCACTGCAGTTCTAGCATCCTTGGCTCCTCGAGGCTCCTCCTCACAAAATCTGGAAATGTGTCCTGGCTTTCCACAGTTGAAACACGTCACACATGGTCCTTGGTGTATTCTTCCACACTTGGCACACATCTGATTGTTGGCGGTGCTTGCAGCAGGAGCTGTGGATCCCCTATATGAACTCTGACCTCCACTGAAGTGACTCCTTTGAGGTCCTTTGAATTGACTCCTCGGTGGTCTGCTGAAATGACTTCTTTGGGGTCCAGTAAAATAACTCCTCGATGGTCCACCAAAGTGATTTCTGGATGGTTGGCTAAACCGCGTATTCACATTACTGAAGTTGTGACTCTGCTTCTTAGTAACTCCTCCCGTTGGTCTCATGAGGTGTGTAGATCTGGCCTGAAAACCCTTCATCTTCTCAGCTTCCTCTTCTCGTTTGTTCCTTGCTATCGTGCGCAGTTTGTCGCATATTTCTTCAAAATCCCTTGTTTCATCAAGGAACGGTGATAGAGCTGTTTTTAGGTCTGGTCTAGCTTTTTCAACCAATCGAGCACTCAACCATTTAGAGTTGTTCTGTGAATATCCGCAGAATTTAGACAACTCTAAAAAGCGAGTAATAAATTCGTCTTCATGTAATTCCCCTTGCCTGAATGTGAGGAATTCAGTTTCTTTCTCTATTCTGATTGAAGGGGAAAAGTAATAATTTTCGAACTTTTCCTTAAACTCTTCCCACGTCATCTCAGCATTCCCTTTTGTTTTGGTGCTTTCCCACCATTCTTCAGCTGCTTTCTGCAACAATTGTTCAGCAACCATCACCTTTTGTTGTGAGCTAATCTCGATAACTCTGAAAATCTTTTCTACACGCTTCAGCCACTCCAGTGCTGCAATCGGATCTAGCTTCCCCTCGAACATCGGTGGAGTAAACTTCCGAAATTTTTCCCAAACCTCAGTAATAGGTAAGGGATGATACTGAGAATAAGAACCGCTACTACCTCCATCTTCAGTGCGAGAATGACTTCCTCCCCTAGATTGATGGTCAGAAGGTGTGACTTCCAGAGCCTTCTCCTTTCCTTCCTTACCACCTTGGCCTCGTCCTTTTGCTAGTTCATCCTCGTGTCTATTCACTTTCTCTCTCATCTCCAAGATAACGTCTCGTAACTCTGCCAAAAGGGCATTGTTATCCTGAGGATAGGGACCATCTTGATGCGGAGGGAGACTTCTTTGGGATGGAGCAGAGGTTGAATTAGTTCTTCGAGTTCTTGCCATTATCTCCTCCTATGATTAATACTATAAGGACACTAAACAAATAAAAATAGCTAAATAAATTCTAAATCTAACAAAGGGAAGTGCTCATGTTATGATATTTAATTTGCCACGAACTTTTAAAAAAAAATTTTTTTTTTTAAAGAAATCACTTTAGAAAATAAACAAAATTGCCATGGAACCTTTAGCTCTGATACCAAAAATGTAACACCTCATTTTCATCACCAAAAACTCGGTCAAAATATTGAAAATACCTTCAAAAGAGTTCAACAATATCCAAATCCTTTTACAATGTTACCATTTCGAATAAAACCCGTAATACATAATCAGAATAAATTTCAGAAAATATTTCAGAGTTCAATACAAAACGGAAGTCTTAGGTTCATGGCAAATAAAATAACATAACATAATCTATTGGAGATCAAAAGAGCTTCCAGAGCTCACTCCATAGGTGCCTTCCCTTGCTCTCTACTAGAATAATCACCTGAAAAATGTTAATATGGGATGAGATTCCACGTCTCAGTAACTACTGAATATTTCTACCTTACACGAGCAAATTACATATGACAAAAATAAAAGGTAATATAATGTGAATTTAATATACTCAGATATTTTGATATACCGTTGTTCACATCAAATGCCTTTACAAAATACTCATCATTCTTTATTGAATAATTCAGAAATGCACTATGCAGTATGCAGCCTCCCTTATATCCCCTTCCAACCGTATACCGCTGACTGGAACCATAGGCTAACATATAGTCCAATAGAAACTCATTCATTTGACTGGATGGTTTCAAGCTCACCAAAACTTAAGATACACCCGGCCAAAGGTATAGAGCTTAAATCTGGACTATGGCTCCCCTCCTTTAAAATAACAACTAAGGAGGTGTCACATGTCCCACATCTCCAATGAAATCCCGGCCAGAGGAAAACATGGAAGATGAGGCCCTGAAAAGTACCATCCACTGTGCACCGAGTGGTGGCATAAACAATTCTTATCATTCAATTCCCTCCTTACTCCACCCATCACATTACAACCGCCATGATGAATGTATTTACTAAAAAAAAATAATGCATTATTATACCATTATATACATTGATATGCGTATTTATGAATAGTAAAATACTATGCGTATCTGTGAATAGTAAAATACGGTATATACATGAATAGTAAAATGAGTAGTAAATACGGTATACGTGAATAGTAACATGAATAGTAAATACGGTATACGTGAATAGTAACATGAATAGTAAATACGGTATACGTGAATAGTAACATGAATAGTAAATACGGTATATGTGAATAGTAACGTACGTATAAATAGTACCTCTACAGATTTGCAAGTCAAAGTTCCCACACCAGATCTTAAAACCATAAATATTTTCTAAATATTCTTGCCAAAATAGTAAACAAACAAATTTATAATCATACATAATTCACAAGTATAAGGAAGAATATTCAGAGTTACCTGTTACTTGCTAATACCCGAATCACCAACCAGCTATTATAACTCTCAAGCAAATATCTCTACTCTCTCTCTCTCTCTACCTCTCTCTATGGCTCTTAGAAGTTGTGAAGAATGAAATGAAATGGAAGGTCTATTTATAGTTGGAAAATGGGTCTTTAAGTGTAATTTTCGTCTCTGGGTCGTTTTACGTAATTTTCCTAAAATTATAAAATGAAAACTTTCCCGTGACTTCTTCAGCCGCCCCGTGAACAAATTTTAAAAATTTTTAATAATATTTTAATATTTTAATATTTTAATAATATAATATTATATTATTTAAATAATAAATTATTATTGAGTGGGTCCCGCGGCCATTTTTTTCAAAGTCACAAGAAAGTTTGTCACTCACGGGAAAGTTTGCAGAGAATTATTTTGGTCGTGGGTCCCGCATGAATAGTAAATACGTATTTAGGAATAGTAAATACCGTATTTTTAAATAGTAAATACGTATTTGTGAATAGTGAACACTATTCATATTTCACAAATTTCAAGTATTAAATACGTATTTGCGAATAACATATATATATATATATATTTAAATACGTATTTGTAAATAGTAAAAACGTATACGTGAATAGTAAATACTATTCACGGGGCCCACACAATACTGATTTCAAATTTATCATTTTCCAAAAATAGAGCCTACTAGTCTTCCCAAAATAGGTTTATGTTCAAGATATTAGATTCAAAATTCAGGATGTTACAGATTGTACTTGCTTATGGGTTTATATACATTGTTAGTGTAAAGATTTTAGAAGAAGAATGTTTAGGAAATCTGAGAGAATCTTTAGGAGGAAAAAAGTTTGGCAAAATCTTTTAAATTTATCATCATTTTCCTTTTCTTTTTCTTTTTTAAGAATACGAGTTGTTGGATATATTATTTAAATTGTTTCAGTTTATCAAACTATATCTTAATACCTTTAGTTGGCCCAAAAAAAAAAACACTAAATACCATTAATTTTATTAATAGATACTGTTGACACTATAATTTTAAATGAGAAAAATTATAAATGAATAACATTTTAATCAAATCATTTTTTAAAAAATTAAGCTTAAAGTTACTATTTACTAATATTACATAGGCCTTTAAAATTAACTTATAATTATAATCTTAAATAACTTCTAATTAAAAAATTTATCCAAACTGTTAGTTGGCAAAAAAAGATTAATATAGTTAATTTTCTTTGAATAGATAATGTTGACATTACAATTTTAAATGCTGAAAAAATTATCAATGGATAATATTTTAATCAATTTTTTTAAAAAAATTAAAATTAATTAATATTACGGAATATTAGATAAGCATTTAAGTTTGCATATTGTCCAAATATTCGGTTGATTTCAAAAATAAATTTAATCTCAATCAGCTCTACTCTCTCCCATCCTCCCTCAATCAGATAATGTTCGGCTATCACCCCTAACGATTTTTGACACTACAGATCTAAAAATTCCCTTCCTTGGCGGCTTCCCATTTGCTGATGCAATTTCTGAGGCTTTATCTTCATAAGGCGGCGCCGCGAACATCTTCTATGGATTCCGGTAGAATCCATAGATCAAGGTTCCGTAACTAACTTCATCTAATTAAAATGACTTGAGTTGTGACGCGACGACGTTTTTAGATGAAGTTAGTTATGGATCTTGACCTATGGGTAATCAAGTCTGATGCCCATTTGATTTGGCCAAATGGTCTATGAAGGTATGAATTGTCCTTAATTAAAAAAGATGTGTTGCAAAAATTTGGTTAGTAGTTTAAAGCTTATGATTATTCCTTTAATATAAACTCTAAAGGGTATTCCATTCAAAATAAATCAGTACAAAAAAGGTCTGCACATTTTTACAACAGATTCAACTAGAGAAGTCCATAGTCTCTAACAAATTCATAGCTTTTATTGTTTATAACAAAAAAATCTATTTGTGATTCCATGGCATAGACATGTGATTCAGTGATGGGTTTTGTGGTGGAAGAATTGTGTGATAAGAAAATTGTGACTCAGATTGATCTCCTTGATTCCTTGATAGGGATTGATTCACAACTTGTGAGTTAGGCTAACGATGTGGCTCTTGTAATTGAAGTTGTGAAGGAATTTGAGTTCCTAAATGATTCATTGGCAGTGAGTGATGGTGATGATGCAGTGGATTCATTTCAGTTCCTAATTGATTTGGTAGAAGAACAGGAACTGGTGTGGTAGCTTGATGAGGTTGATGAAGACTTGAAGGAATTTGACTTCCTAATTGAAGTCCTGAAGGATTCTGTGGCTCTTTCAGCAGAAAACAATGATGAATTGGTGAGTCAGTTTGATGATGAAAGTTTGAAGGAATTTGAGTTCCTAAATGACTCATTGGCAATAAGTAGTTAGGGCTTCTTCTCCATTTATGGTGGAATGTCTTGCGATGAGGGAGGCTTTAATACACATGGATTATTTTGCCAACTCCAGGGTAATAATTGAATCTGATTGTGAATGTCTGATTAGGATACTGAGAAAGGAAAATTCTGCAGGTGGGGAATGGCAATGTCGTGAAGTACTGGATGAGATCTTGGGACTTTTAGAGTCTTTGAAGGGTGTATCCTTGTCTTTGGTAGCAAGGCAGGGGAATAATGTGGCTGATAAATTAGCAACTGAGGCAGCAAAGAAGATGCACCAGCCCTATTGGCTGGTTTGTGCTCCATCTTCTTTAAGCAATATGTTAGTGAGGGACTCTACAGTAGCTGGAGTTGATTTTAATTGCAGGATGGATACACTAGATAGGGAAGGTATAGGTTAAATCTTACAATTGTTATATACAGTCTGTTTGTTGCTTCTGATTTTTTAGTAATAATGCTTTACTGACTGGCTTGTAGGTAAGATTCTTTTGGCGAGTGAGGGTTAGGTTGAATTGTTAGTTGTTTTGAGTGTTTTTTTGGCTTCGGCTATTAGTGTTTGTAATACTTGTTTTGTTTTATATATTAATAAAATAGATGTTTTTTGGGCAAAAAAAAGACTCATTGGCAATGAGGGATTGTTCATTTGAGTTCCTACTTGATTCAGCGGAGGAAGGACATGATGGACTGGTGTGGCAGCTTGATAAAGTTGATGAATTTGACTTCTTGATTCAGCGGAGGAAGGACATGATGGACTGGTGTGGCAGCTTGATAAAGTTGATGAATTTGACTTCCTAATTGTTGAGTCATCGACAGTGAGTGATGGTTAGCACTGCAAAAAATTTTGGATTTTGCTACGGAAAAATTCTGTAGCAAAATCCGTAGCAAAATGATTTTGCTACGGAAAAATATGGAATTTTTCCGTAGCAAAATTCTTCGTAGCAATTTGCGACGCATGTGGAAAATCCGTCGCAATTTGCGACGGAAAAAGAATCCGTAGCAAATTGCTACGGAAAATTTTCCGTAGCAAATTCCTTTTTTTATTTTATTTTATTTATTTTTTTATTTTTCTGTAGCAAACTTGAAATTTTGTAAATTTCCCCATATTTGATCGTTTGCTACAGAAACAATTTCTTAGCAAAACTAATAATTATTTTTAAAATATATTTTTTTTTTAATTTTAAAAAATTGAGTACAAAAAGTAGTGATTCATGGATATAATAATAATTATAAGGAGTGCACATTAAGAGTAATCTAACAAATACCAAATACTAAAAAGTAGTCTAATAATGTTACAAAGGGCAAATTATAAACAGTAGTCTAAACAGTAGCATTGTGATCATCATCACCATCACCAGCATGGTCATCATCACCAGGAGCCGACCCCGAACCCTTGTTCATTAGGGACTTGAGTTGAATCTGCATCTGCCTCATCATCTCCTCTTGCATCCGCCTCATCTGCTCCTGCATCATCTCTTGTTCCTTAGCCATCCGCTCCTCCATCATCTCTCGTTCCTGAATCATCATCTGCCTCATCTTCTCTTGCTCTTCAAGCATCCGCTCCTGTTCCTGAGTCATCTGTGCTGTCAAAGCCTTCATCTTCTTCATCTCATCTACAAAAACAATATCAAGTACATTTATTATTTGGACTTCATTTGAATGGACAAGAGAATGGAAATTATCAATATCAAATACGTTTACCTGGAGAAACATCTTCAATGCCGGATGAGGAGCGCTTTGTTGGCTTCAGTCGACTAGCAACGGCACCGTATCCAAAGACTCTCCCTTTCTTGTCAAATCCACCTGCAGCCTCAAAGAACAGACTATCATTATCGGACACAGAGGATGAGGGGTCAGTCTCACGCTGTGAGTCTCTCTCCTGCGACAGCTTCATAAAATTTTCCTACAAATACAAAAATACATACAAATAAGGCATGTCAAATGAAATAAATATTGTGGTGCATAAAACAAGTAATAAATGCAATAAATGTCTAACCGCTACTGTGTGGGCCCTTGAGTTAATCCATTCCCTCTCATCACTTCCTTCAGACTGCCGGGAATGGGTCCGCTCAAAGGTAGCCCAACCTACTGACTCTGGAGGAACCCCAGTCTCTGCCTGCAAACGCAAATGATGATCATAGTTAATTACTTCAAAGTACAAAATATTGAATACCTAAATAGAAAATAACGTGTACTCACAAGTTTCCGTCTCCACTCAGTCATCAGAATGGAGCCGCCAACATATGACGGTCCGTCCATTTTCGCCCTATTTTGCTTATTTTTCGTATGCTTCTCCTGAAACTTTTCATTGGTGGCCCAATTGTCAAATAATTCGTTTGCAGTGTCCTGTGGAAGCCAATTTCGCTTGCCTCTTGCCTCTCTCAAACAATAAAGCTTTTGAGACAACCACCGGGCTGCTCTGGCGTTATAAGCTTTTCTCAGAGCTTCACGATGTTCAGGCAACGACATATGCCTCCTCTGAAAATCAACAACGAACAATTAGTGCGGTAATTTGTAAAAGTACTTGATTAATAAACATAAACAAATAACTTACCGTAATTAGAAAAGTAACTGCAAAAAGAGAGATATATATATATATATATATATGAAGTTAATACTTTAATACTTACCGTAATAGTAAAACGGAAAAACAAAAATCTTACTTTAAGTACTCGGCGACCGCTTCACAGTTGTTTAGAATGTACCACTCCGCTACTTGCTTATCTCTTCCGTCAAGAGTTGATTTCCAATGTTTTCCCACGACTTGCCCTGGATAATTAAATATTGATTTTTGATCCCTTGTATCACCGGCATCGTTGCGAGGTACCCTTCTCCATCTTGACATCATTTCAGGGGGATGATAGTATGACGAAAATTTAGCGGCCTCTTCGACTAGATATGCTTCAGCGATAGATCCTTCAACGTGGGTTGGATTTTTGATCTTCTGCTTAAGTGTGCGTAAAAACCTACAATGGAATATCATAGGGTATTTATAAACTAAAGTACCATGTTTTTCAATTAATAACAGATCAAAAGACATATATATTATCTCTCAAACGGATACATCCATCTATATTGTTGCGGGCCTCCTACCCTTGCTTCGTAAGCCAAGTGAACGGGCAAATGTTCCATTGAGTCAAAAAAGGTAGGAGGAAACACCGTCTCTAACTTGCATAGCGTTATGGGCATACTCGCCTCCAGGAGCCGTAACTTTTCAACATTAAGCTCTGAAGCACAAATTTCTCTAAAGAACATGGAAAAGTCCGTTAGAATAGACCGTATTTCCTTCGGTAGTGCTTTGAAGGCCCAAGGCAACAATCTCTGGAAAAAAACATGACAATCATGACTCTTCATCCCGAAGAACTTCCCCTCGTGCATGTTGACACATCTTTTCAAGTTTGACGCATAACCGTCCGGGAGTTTCAAATCTTTTACCCATTGCAACAATTCTAAATTCTGCTGTTTGTTTAATGTGTACGGTGCTCTAGGTTTGGAAATCCGTCCCCTGCCATCCTGCAGCAAATGCAAAGCAGGCCTTCTGCAAATCTCTTGTATGTCTAGTCTTGCGTTGACTGTGTCCTTCGTCTTACCCTTGGTGTCCATCACGGTGTACAGAATATTGCAAAACACATTCCGCTCAATATGCATGACATTGAGGTTGTGTCTTAACAGTTGATCTTTCCAATATTGTAACACCCCCAAATTTCTAACAATTATAATAACATAAAATTTCAATAATTTTTTAAATAATCACTGGAATTCAAAATAACCAAATTTGGGAAGTGTTACCGCCGCACTTGTACTGGGACAAGTGCAAGGCTATCTTATTACATCAATGTAAATTCAAACTTATGTAAAAGTACTTTATTCAAAGCATAAAAATAAAATAAAATAAACTAGCCAGAATCGTTCATTGGTCTTCCTCACTTCTCACTGCTAGCCCCAACAGCCCAACTTTGAAACCTGCTTCACTGAAAATCTGCTCCCCCGAAGGATATCACAGCCCAGAACACAAACATCAGCAAAAGCTGGTAATCCTAATGAACAGAAATAATATGGAAAAATAATAATAATGATGATAACAATAATAATAATAATAATGATAATAATAATAACCATAAGTAAAATACTTTCATGATGAGAAAAGAAATTACCATATACATATTTATACTCTAAAATATCAAATCTCAACACTCATATCTTATGTTCTCATCGAATCAAATATTATATATTCATTATCTTTTTATATTTATTTAGACCCGGGAAACCCTGCCAGTCTATTTAGTTTAGTGGGAAGAGAACCATGGTAGATCCGGGAAACCTTGCCAATCTACCCTGTGACTCGGGAAACCCTGCCAGTCACAAATCATCAAACATCAAATTGGCCAAAAACATTCGTCCTAATGTGCACACCTCTTCCCAAAGTTGCTACTAGTGTCCCGGGAAACCCTGCCAAACACCACTTTAAGAAGAATGGATATAATCAAGTTCACATCACATAATATATCGAGGCATAAAGCCTAAGAGTTGTGTTCATCACTTTGGGGGTACCATCCCAAAGCTATCCTCCCACTGTTAAGTTATTTATATATATTTTATTGAGTGGCACATATATTTCAATCACACAAAAACACAAGAGAAAAAGAAAATGACGCACCTAGAGAAAAGAACGTAGGATATACATGAAAGGCATATAGGATTGAAATACTAATAATAATACCTGGTCCAGAGAGACCACGTACATATATATAATTCCATCAAAAGCCAAATGCCAGAGACCACGTACATAAAGCATCATTTAATCAATGTCCAAAACTTTCAAAAAGTTGATCACGCCATTCGAGACGAAGAAAGAAAAAAAAGAACAAAAAATGTACAGGGGTTTGTTTCTTCACGCCAAAAAAGAAAAAAAGAAAAGAAAACCTATATACGTATAAAATTTCATTGACACACACAGTGGTTTTTTTCCAAAATCGAGACAGGTGCAACCATTAGTTCTTATTGTTTCAGGAATTATAATTACCAAAATAGGGTATAGAGAAGAGGAAGAAGAAGAAGAAGAAGAACAAGGTTGTTCTGGGGATTAGGATTACCTGGTCTCCGTTTTGCTAGCTTTTAGAAGAATAGAGAAAGGATAGAGAAATTAGAAGAATAGAGAAAGAGTAGAGAAAATAGTAGAAGAGAATATGAGAAGAGAAGGAGAGTATTCAGGGTTAGGCTAGACTCATATTTATAACAAAAATTTAGGGTTTAGCTTCGGGCTCTTTTACCATTGCCAACTCATTAATGGGGGTACATTAAAAGAAAATCAATTTAGTTGTCTTACGTGACTAGTGTATAAAGTTATTGGTAGAATTTAGCTGCTTGAGTGGTGCTGTGATGGGCATAATTGGGACAATAATACTCCCTAATAATGATGTGATTTTTGTGGAATCTATCTGTGAAAAAAAAATATGCTTTCAAGTTTCAATTGGAACATCATCCAACGTAAAATTCAATCTTTTATATATTAATTATTGGACTTGGATGCAGTTTTTCTAACAACGATGCGAATTTAATATCATTAATAGGGTACATTAAATAAAAATCAATCAACAATGATGCGAATTTAATATCATTAATAAGGTATATTAAATTAAAAACTAATCAGCCATGATGCGAATTTAATATCATCAATAGGGCATATTAAAATAGAAAAAAATCAATCAATCATGGTTCACATTAAATTCAGTCAATCAATCATGGTGTAAATTAATGTGACTTAGTTGACAAGTAGATGACTTATTACCTAAAATGGTGTAAATTAATGTGACTTAGTTGACAAGTAGAGGACTTATTACCTAAACTTCTTTCTTAAAGTATAAGTAGAAAATTCCTACGACAATTAAGACTAGGAATACTTGGCCCACCAAGGCTATCTAAAATAAATGGGTAATTACTATCAATAATAACTACTAATAATAATATCATCAATATTAATAATAATAAGGGATATTACAAATATGGTAGTTCCCAGAAGATGCTGCGTTTGTTCCAATGATGATCAACACCATATCCCTCAGGTTCGCTGGAAGCAGCCCCCTCTTCGACACTTGGAATGTACTTGACCTTATCCCATATTTCTTGGCCACTTAAATGACGAGGTTGATTTGCTCGTTCGACAACATTCCGCGTGAAGTCTCTTCTATTTGTCCTGTACGGATGATCGGGGGGTAGGAATCGCCGGTGCCTGTCAAACCAACAGACCTTGCGACTGTGTTCCAAGCTATAACCCGTATTCTGTTCAAGACATATCGGGCATGCAAGCTTTCCCGATGTTTGCCAGCCACTCAACATCCCATATGCAGGGAAATCATTTATCGTCCACATTAAGGCAGCCCGCATTGTGAAATTCTGACTCAATGATATATCATACGTAAGAACCCCTTCAGTCCACAACATCTTCAACTCGTCTATCAAAGGCCTGAGGTACACATCTATCTTCTTTTTTGGGTTGGATGGCCCAAGGATTAACGCGTTAAGGAACAAAAACTCTCTTCTCATGCACATAGAAGGTGGGAGGTTGTACGGTGTCACAATGACAGGCCAATAGGAATAATTCCTGCCCGTTTTATCAAAAGGAGCGAACCCATCCGAACATAGACCAAGACGGACATTACGGGGATCCATAGCAAAGAAAGGATTCGCCTCATCAAATTTACGCCAAGCTTCAGCATCCGAAGGATGCGTTACAAAGTTTTCATCCCTGTGATGCTCCCGATGCCATCTCATGTGAGCAGCTGTTTGTTCTGATGCATACAATCTCTGAAGTCTGGGCACCAGAGGAAAGTAATGCATCTTGCTTAACACTTGACGGGTCATTTTCCTTCCTTTCCTCACAACTTTATATCTATCATGTCCACAGAATCTACAATTGGTCAGCTCAGCATCATCCTTGTAATACAACATACATCCCCTAGGGCAGCAATGAATTTTTTCACATCCAAGCCCAAGCTCTTTCACCTTTTTTTTTGCTTGGTAAAAATCCTTCGACAAATTATTGTCGATGGGAACAACCTTGCTTATGATCTGCATCATTTCGTTGTAATTCCTCTCACTCATATGGTGATCAGTCTTCAAGCTTAGTGTTGCTAGGGTAGCCGATAGCGATGAATATTCACTATTTTCAAAGTGTTCACAACCTTCCCATAACGAACGTTGCACTTCTTGAAGCATTTTATAGAACCTATCGGCTTCCGGATGAGGATCCTCTCCCATGTATGATGGTTGAGCATGTGTATCGGTCTCCTCTCCCATGTATGACGATTCCGCATGAGTAACAAGATCGAAATATCGGCCGATCGACGGTCCCGCAGCGTCCATAACCAACTGCTTATATTGATTAAGGTTGTCTCGATGACTACTGTCCCCGTAATAACCACTAGGTGTCGGTGTCTGTCGGACTTCACCATGATATTCCCAACACTCATAATCCTTCATGAATCCCTTTTTACACAAATGGATTTTGACCTCCTCAAAATCTTCAAATCTTATACACCTACATTTGACACACGGACACCTGATCTCCCTACTTGAATTAGTTGAATGTGCCAGAGCAAAATTGATGAACTCTTGCAAACCCGCTAAGAATGCTTGAGTTAGTTCTCTTCTCTCAGTTAGGCGATTGTACATCCAACTTCTATCATGGTTGCCTTCCATATTTCCTGGCTAGTTCAGTTACTAACTTAATTAACATCTCAACATGTCACAAATATATAAAAGTGGTTAATTCAACAGAATAAGTATTTAGTATAAAATTTATCAATTTACAAATTATTTTAATAAAAAATCATTGATTTGAAATTTTAAAGTGCAATTGGTATTTTTTTTCCATATATACTTTTTTAGTAATATTTATAAGGTATTTTTAAAAAGAATTCTTAAGTGAATAATTTTTACTACTATTTTCACTAATGTTTATAAGATATTTTTTAAATTTATCATTTTTTTCAATTTTCATTTTTACGCCTTCTAATGTTTATTCCTATCTTTTGCTACTTTTTTCATTTAAGCGTGAGTTTATGTTACAAATTTACCTTTCCAAACAAAAATTATTAAATTTACAAATATTTAATATTGAAAATACTAGAAATGCCTTGGAAGTACAAACTTTCTATATATCTTAAAAAAATATATACTTTCACCAAACATAAAAAGTCCTAGATAAATTAATATCCTATACATTTGGAATATTTTATTTTAAAGGGAACAAAAAATATTTAAACAAAGTAAATTAATTAAAATAAAATATTATTACCAACATAGGGTTGGTTTAGCGGGGTAAGGTTTTGATAATTCCTTTGAGTCTCGAGTTCGAATTTCAGATGAATCACTTATGTTAGGAGAGGCAGGGTACTTAAAATCTTCAAACCAAATAGAGGATCATAATATTAAAAAGTGAAAAACAAAATACTATTGAGTGTTGTGATTTTAAGAATTATTATATAATAAAAATTGATGTCAACTTAACTTAAAATAATTTTTTTGTAAAAAACAAAAATGGAAATGAAAAAACTTTACTTAAAATAATTCTATACGTTTAATAACTGTGTTTACTTGTGAAATTTACATTTTTAATTTATTTTCGTCCCAAAAAACAATGCAAGATTAAAAAAATCAAAATCATTAAAACCCAATAATTAAAAAAATCATGGAATCTCCTACACACTATAAGTATAATCCAAATCAATAAACATATTGTGTATCAAGATCTTTATGTAATTAATACAATCAGCCAGAAAAGAAACTAAAACAAAAAAAAAATCTAAACTCATGTAATTGATAATTTTCTGCCAAACTCATAATCCACTATGTACAATAATAACCAATAATGAAAAATAGTCTCATTTTAACACACAATTTATTCATTATACAAAAGAGACTAGTCAAAAAAACAAAAAAATAATGCAACATTAATACTCTCATTAATAAACAATATCATAATTTTACAACACTTTCATTATACAAAAGAGACTATAAAAAATTAATGCAACATTAATATTATCACTAATACTCCGGAATCAACATTAATAACCAATAACAAATAATTTAATCAAAATTAAAGAAATAACACAAAACATTAAAAAAGATATGTCATGTAGAAATTTCACTCAGGAGAACCAATAATAGTTTTTACATTATTTTATTACAAATAAAAATAATACTCAAGAAAATAATAAATATAAAAAAAACGGTGGTGCAACCAAAAGAAATAAGAGAGGAAGCTTACTTGGAATAGAGGTGCAGACGGTAACTAGTACGGGAAGAGGAGGAGGAGATACTGCCAGAAAATCACTGACTGGAGCACAAAAATACACCACTCAAAAATGGCAGATAACTGTGTTTAATAGTGTCAAATAGAAAAGAAAACAAAACAAAAAAAAAAAAACAAACATGAGATGGCTGAAATGAAGGAAAAAAACGTTACCAGCTGTAACTCGAGCTGGGGGCGAGGGGAGGGGCCGGCCGGATCTGGAGGGGAAGGGGAGAGGGGAGCTGGGGGCAAGGGGTAGGCCGGAGAGCTAGGGGCGAGGAAGAGGCTGGGGAGCTGGGGCGAGGAAGAGGCCGACGGAGCTACGGGAGAGTGGGAGGGGGGAGCTGGGGGCGAGTGGGAGGGGGGAGCTGCGGGCAAGGGGGGAGCTGGTGAAGGGGAAGAGGTGGCCGACGGAACTGGGGGAGGGGTAGCTTGGGGCGGCTGAGCTGGGGGGAAGGGTGAGGGGGCGGTGGAGCTGGGAGGAAAGAGGAGGGGCGGCGGAGCTGGGAGAAATGGGGCACCCGCGAGCTGGTGCCTCCTTTAATTCCGCAGTTTGCGACGGATTATCATATCCGTCGCAAATTTGCGATGGATACTAGATCCGTCGCAAAATGTGACCGACACATTTTGCGACGGATCATATGTTCCGTCGCAAACTTGCGACGATATGATAATCCGTCGCAAACTGGCGGACATTGTGTTCGCCATTTTGCGATGGACACTATATCCGTCGCAAATTTGGGACGAATAGGTGCTCCGTCGCAAACTGGCGGACACAAGGCCCGCCAGTACCTCTCGATTTGCGACGGAATACCTGTTCCGTCGCAAAATTTGCGACGGAATACACTTTCCGTTGCAAATTTTGCGATGGAACAATTATTCCGTCGCAAGTTTTTTTTTTGCGACGGATACTATATTCTGTCGCAAATTGCGACAGAAAATGATCCGTCACAAAATTCCGTCGCTATTTACAGTTTTTCTAGCAATGTAGGACTATGTGAGTGATGAGGCACCAAATGAGGAAGTGAAGAAAGAAGATCGTTCCATTGTTCTAGGCTAATGTCTACTAAAGTGATATCATGGATGCTTCCTCTTTTCTTTGCTCCTATTTCTATTCCTCTTTCCCTAAACTTATGAGCATGGCTTTCCAGTTGACCCGTAATCTTTGTCAGCACTATGGTTTCTGAAAATTTCTTACATTTTCCCCAGCCATATCTATATACTCCCACTAGGAAGAGTCTATACAAATCAAAATCAAAATCATATTCATTAGCTCATTTAATATATGATAGTCATAAATATCAACAACAATATAATGAAAAGTATATTTACTTGTGTTCTCTCAAAGTTCAAGAGGTGCTTGTCCTCCTTATGAGACTGCCAAAATTGGGTGGCCGATTGGTGGAGAAAGAGGGCAAAAAGTCATTTGGGTAATTTGGTGGCGGAACCGGAGAGGAGGAAGGGGACAAAGAGTCATTTGGGTAATTTGGTGGGGGACCCGAGCGGAGGAAGGGGCAAAGGGTCGTTTTGATAATTTAGTGGTGGAACTCGAGCGGAGGAAGGGGGCAAAGGGTCGTTTGGGTAATTTGGTGGTGGAACCCGAGTGGAGGAAGGGGGCAAAGAGTCGTTTCAGTAATTTGATGGTGGAATTTGACCAGATTCATTCTTTGCAACCCAGTTCATCATTGATTGTCTTGCCTCTTCCATGCACTGATCATCAAAATTATATATATAATTCATTATATTGGATCACACTTCACACACACAAATATTAATATGATCAGTTATGCAATTAAATTAAAACATGATAAATAATTATTTGAGGAATTGAAAATATATATTAAAAACGTTAAATAATAACTGTTAGTGAAATTTACAAAAATAGATCATGAATAATATTCAATTGAAATTATATGTCCACAAAATCAAAAATCAAAATCTAGAATTATTTCTAAAAAATAGAGAGAATCTTGTATCAAGAACAAAAAAATTCAAAGCCGTTTAAGGATATATAGTAACAGAATAGAGAGAATAGGGTGAAGGTGCAGATTTGCCAACCAATTATTGCCCGAGGAGCGTCTAGGCCAAATAACTATTGAGGGGACCAAAATTGCCAATCAACAATTAAAAATTGAAAAAAAAACACCAAATAACTATTTTAAAAAAACTATTACAATTAAGTTAAAATATGAGGCACTGGTGTAAGATGGTGGTGGAAACGCTGGAGAAAAGAGCGATTAAGCCTTCTTGTTAGAAAAGGAAAACACCAACGGAGATGAGACCCATGGGAGCAGGCATTGCGGCAGCAGCGGTTGCTGCTTGTGGCATCGAAGGGATGGAACCAGGTGCAAGGTGCGTGTCAGTCAAACGCTGTAGACTACTGGATTAGTTCAAGAGGGTGAGTGGAACACCCAGCAACAATAAAAGCTTTGGAAATGCCGATGTCACTGACACTGTGACAATCAATGGAAGACAGAGATATCAAGACAGTAACGGGGGTAATAGTTCGTTGGCGAATCTGCTCCAAATTGTGTTTTTTTTTCACTTTTTAATTGTTGATTGGCAATTTTGGTCCCCTCAATAATTATTTGGCCTAGACGCTCCTCAAGTAATAGTTGGTTGGCAAATCTGCACCTTGACCTGAGAGAATATTGTATTAAAAAAACAGAGAATCTTTTTCAGGTGGGGGAATTGAATGGACGGCGTATTCTCTTTTACGGTACTAACAACACTTCATCCCTAAATGTGGAAGAGCCTTTTCCCAATAATCAAGTCCCAAATAATAACCATTTTCATCTAGATTTATATTTATATTTTTAAATATTTAAGATGGGATATTTTCAATAAAAAATATATTTTTTCCATGTAAATAATAACATTTTTAAGATCTTCCCAACAAATATTATTTTCTCTTAGTCCTTCTATCTAATTTTCCCATTTTATATAATTGATCATTTTATTTTATTTTTAATAAAATATAAGGTGTAGCCAAATAGCAAAGATGAAAGAGTACGAAAGAGTACATACAAAAATTGATTGAGTCGTCTTCTTACTTGTATAATAAGCTGGGGCAAGAAGTCTGATTGAATACAATCAAAATGTCACTGGTGTTTCGTGCCACGACTTGAATAATTTGATTAAACATTCTTAAAGTGTCACTTGTGCTTAGACAACTTGAATTTTTTCTTGATTGTAGGTGCTTATGGGTTTATATATACATTATTAGTGTAAAGATTTTAGAAGAAGAATGATTAGGAAATCTGAGAGAATCTTTAGGGGGAAAAAAGATTGGGAGGATGTCTTAAATTTATCATCTTTTTCTTTTTTAAAGAATAAGAGTTGTTGGATATATTATTTAAATTGTTTCAGTTTATCAGAATTTAAAATCTTAAATAACTTATAATTTAAAACATTATCCAAACTATATCTTAATACTGTTAGTTGGCAAAAAAAAAAAAAACTAAATACCGTTAATTTTATTAATAAATAATGTTGACACTGCAATTTTAAATGAGAAAAATTGTAAATGGATAATATTTTAATCAAATCATTTTTTAAAATTAAACTTAATATTACTATTTACTAATATTACGTAGGCCTTTAAAGTAACTTCTACTCCTCCCGATTCTAATTATAGAAATACATTTTGGAGTTGGTCTTGCTCCTAATTATAGGACCAAATTTTAATTTTTGTCAATTTCTTCCTAAAATGTCCTTATTAATACTTTCTTGATAATAATTAAATACAATAATAATTTAATAATGCACCTATGTATTTTATAAAGTAAATAATGCTTGCAACTCATTAATACCACATATACCTCAATTATACTATTTTTTAATAAAATAATTTAAAATATTGTTTTCCCTAAATAATACTCCTTGACGACCTGTTTGATGGTTCAAATAGAATAATACTGTATTTTACCTTATGTACTATATATATATATATATATATATATATATATATATATATAATACTTTAGGTTCTAATTATAGAAACATTTTTGTAACATAAATTGCACTATAAAAGTATTCCTATAATTAGGATCGAAGGGAGTAGTATGTACAAAAGTATACCCTGACAAAAAAGAAAAGGAACTTGATGACCTGTTTGATGGCTTAAATAAACAAGAAAATAATACTAGTAATAAGTGGGACTCGGCTTATCCCTTGGCATACGAGTTCATGAACGTCTTCCGCTTCAATCCACCATTCATCCAATGAAAGTTCGTCCCCATAGCCAACTATTTAAGTAAGCGTATTTGGGAAAATAAACACAATTAATTAATTTAACTTTTCTTCTTAATCTCTCCAAATTCTAGTAAATAGCTCCTATAATTAGGATTGAAAGAAGTAATTTATAATCTTAAATAATTTAAAACTTTATCCAAACCATATCTTAATACTGTTAGTTGGCAAAAAAAAAAAAGATTAATACCGTTAACTTTTTTGAATAGATAATGTTGACGTTACAATTTTAAATGCTGAAAAATTTATCAATGGATAATATTTTAATCAAATTTTTTTAAAAAAATTAAACTTAATATTGCTATTTAGGAACATTAGATAAGCATTTAAGTTTGCATATTGTCCAAATATTAGGTTGATTTAAAAAATAATTTAACTTGAATGTGGCTTACCTTATCATTTTTAATCCAAATGTCCATTTATTTAAAGTTAAACTTTGTTAAAAGTAAAGCAATTTCACCCCAATTTAAATTTTTTACCAGCATCTAACTACCACGGTCGGTCTTCTCTCTCTCCTCCTCCCTCAGCTAGCTCTTCTCTCTCTCATCCTCCCTTTGTCAATTAAGCCAACAGTTGCTCTTCTCTCTCTCCTCTCTCATCCTCCCCCAGTCAACTCTTCTCTCGCTCATCCTCCCTCAGGCCTCAACCATTCCAACTCTCATCCTCCCTTAGTCAACTCTTCTCTCTGTCTCTCATCCTCCCTCAACCATTCCAACTTATTTATTTATTCTTTCAGGTTCTCAACAATGTTTATTTCGGGTCCATCACCCCTTATGATTTTAAAACACGTCAATAAGAGAGGTATCCAGTCTTTTATAAGGATTTTTTTGTTTCCCTCTCAGTCAATGTGGGACTTTAGATTTTTTATGAATGAAATTTAAATGATAAAGGGGTGTCTTGACTCCCCTTTCTTTACACTTACTATCCTCACCATTAAATCAACTTCCACGAGTTAACTAGGTAAATTTGTTGATCAATAACAAAAAATTTAGTTGTTGTTAAATGAAGTTAGTTGTGGCACATTGATCCATAGGTTCTACCTCAATTGGCAAGCATCAATAATAGCAATGAAGATACTCTTACCTTTTGTACATAACAATAGGTTTATGGTGGCCGCAGAAGGAATCGATTAGATCCAAATATCTGGTAATTGGGATTGAAGCACAATTGACATCAGATTTGCACAACTGAAGCTTAAGTAGTTATGTTATCCTGATTTTTGGCCTGCCCTGTTTTGATATGAAGGAGAATGATTTTTCTGTTTTTGAGATCTTCAATGGATTCATTGAGCAAAATTGTGTAGGAATAGGTTGTCGGTATGGTTTTGGAAGAGTTAAAGTGAAATTGAACAAAACCCTAATGCTGCTAGTTTTGATATTATGTGTGGTAGTTAACTTGTGTTTTTTATTGGGTAAATCGTATCCAATGGTCCTGAAATTTTTGTAAGATTGTAGTAGACATCTCAAAATTTAATTTGATATATATTGGATCTGTATATTGGTAATTATGAATTTTTGAAGTTGGTCATGTAAAACTAACAAGTTTTTGCGGCAGTGTTCAATAGGTTGTAATTTTAGAATGTTGTATGTCCAAATGTCTAAATAAAATATTTTTACCAGAAACTAAACTCAATAAGGGTCACATAGTCTTTGGAAGCACTGCAATTGGACACTTTTATAATTAGATGTGAATTTTTAAAGTTGGTTGAAAATTCTGTCAGTTTTAATTAATGTGTGAAAATAAGAAAAGTAAGGGCCAATTTTAATTAGGTTCACTTCCAAGGGTTAAAGAAGGCCCATTAGCTTCATATTTTGTCTAGTGAAATAGCATTAGAGATTGTGAAGAGTTTGAATAAATTATAGCCCGCTGCCTATGAATGTATGTTTATAGGAGCCGACCTTTGCACAAGATGTCTAAAGGGACAAGAGCCGACTCGAGAATTGGTAAAGCATCTAGGTGGTAACTCTTCTTTCACATTCTGTGTGTAGCCATATATGCATGTGTGAACAATGTTATGTCATATGTGACCTTTATTTGCATTCAGTATTGTTTATGTTATGTACATTCTGAATGTTGGTTGGATGGTTTTATGGTTCCTTATCATGTACTGTGCATACATATTATGTGAGATTAACTGTTACCTTGAGTTTCTTTGGTATTCCAGCCTTTGTCATTATGTTTGTATTGAGCAGTGTACTGGACACGGCTCCTAGGGCAAGGTGGTGAATGTCGACAAATGAAGATGGCAAACCTGATTCAGCTCTATTGTTGGTTATCAGTACTTAAAAATTTTGAAATTTGTAAACTTATGTTCAGGTTCTGTGGGAGCTCCTGTAATGTAATCAAGGGCTTTGTATTAGTATAATGTATTATTTATGTTTTGCCAAATGAACTGCATATAAATACTCTGATGAATGAAGGTATACTGAGGGATATGACATTGTGCATCTATATATTAATTTGCAATTCACTAATTTGGTTTATTTCGATTATATATATCCGCGTGATTCAATTACTTCAGGTCTATATTGAATGAGAACCACATCATAAGAGAAAATGATAAAAAAAATTGTTTAAGGTGGTTTGCACACATACAAAGAGGTCTTTTGGATGCATCGGTAAGGGAGTAGCTGAATGAAGCAATATTCAGTCTTATAAAAAGGGATAGAGGAAAACCGGATCAAGCACACAATGAAGTTATTGAGAGGAACTTTTTAATAAACAATTTAACTAAATATTTAGTGGAATAAGGTTTATTATTGTTGAATGAGAACTACATCATCAACTATTAACCTTTTTTGTTTTGATAAACAGACGCAACCATACAAGAAACTAACTTTTATCCGCAGCTATCAAATTACCAAGCTCCATATCAGTAGCTGAGACACCATGGAAACCTGTCATGGCTGAGAGAGCAGCTTTCGCCAAATGGTCTGCGACAGTATTAGCCCATTGACTAATAAGATCCACTTCTAAATGCCAATCTTTGTTCATCAGATTGTGGATTTCTTCAATAATACACCAGTCTGCATGAATACCAGTCACCTCTTTCTTCATCAAGTCCACAGCTTCTGCAGAGTCTGACTCCAGCATTACCTGTCGAAATCCCAAGTCCCACGCTAGCTTCATACTGTGCAGGCAACCCCATAGCTCAGCCGAGAGGCTGTCCCCTTCCATTCCTTTGAACATAAATCCTTTCAAAAAGTTACCGTGTGCGTCACGAATGATCTCGCCACAAGCTACACCGGCCCTGATATGTGAGAACGCCCCATCTGTGTTGATCTTCACCCAACCAGCTGGTGGTGGCTTCCATTGTGGCTTATGATCTGCTACACCCTTTGGATCCAGCTTTGGATCTGTTGAATCTGTTATGTGCATCTTGCAGGCTTCCCCTGATGGCATTAACACTGGTTTGTAGAGTGTGGTTCGAGATTTTCTTCCCTTCGAATACCAAGACGTTCTGACGCCTCCATACC
Source organism: Acacia crassicarpa (assembly GCA_034222035.1). Taxonomy (NCBI): domain Eukaryota; kingdom Viridiplantae; phylum Streptophyta; class Magnoliopsida; order Fabales; family Fabaceae; genus Acacia; species Acacia crassicarpa. The sequence continues at coordinate 11,115,348 of JAWXYG010000015.1, forward strand.
ACCAACAGATCATGATGAATAAATGTCTCCATTCCTCTGATTTATTCCCCCTATCCCTATGAGTTAAATTCCACCGAAACCAGTGATCAAAGTTCAAGGATTGGAATTTGCGCCAAAGCCGATGGGGGACAACCGTTTTCCAGAGGTCAAGGGTCTCTGGACAATCTCTGAGAACGTGTTGTAGATTCTCCAACTCAGCCTGACACACTGGACATCTGCTGTCACCACTCAGCCCTCTCTTAAATCTAGAGGCATTGGTTAATAATCTTTTATGTAGAACAAGCCATGTGAAAACTTTGCATCTTTCTGGTATTTTTAATTTCCAGATTTTACCCCACATCGAGTCAGGAGGAACTTCATCAACTTTTAAGGAATCGTAGGCAGACTTGACAGAAAACTCCCCACTCTTGGCCCATCTCCACCTTAGCTGCCCAGTTGCCAAAATTTCAATACCATCTTTCACTTTTTCCCATGTCCTCTTAATACCACTCCACAAGTTTGATCCCGGCTTGCTTGAATCAATTCTTAGGAGCTTATCATTACCACAATTATATTTATTTCAAACAATTTTAACCCACAAGTCATTCTGTTTGGTTGCCAAGCCCCATCCCAGCTTCATTAGGTAGGCAGTATTTGTTGGGATCCGTACACGCAGCGGATTAAAATTTCTTACGAATCCTGTCCCGAGGATCACTCAGGTGCATTTAAATCAAGACTTAGGAATCTGAATCATACCTTTGTGGAATTCATTCGTTTCTCGTTCTTTCTTGAATAGGTGGGCTACCTCCTCGATCAGCAGAAGACGACTCTTAGAATCCTCTTCCTCTACCGGTATCCACACGAACAATCCTCGTACATGGCTACGGCAGCGTGCTAGCGCCTCTTGTGCGTCTCTCTCAATTTTTCACTCTAGGGTTTCTCGCGGCTTTCTGTAATACGCTCGACTGAAATTCCTGTAGGTTTTTCTAAACCTATTAGGCGTATTATATAATCAAAATTAATCCTCATTAATTTTGAAATTCGAATTTCGAATTTGGATAATATATTAATTAAATCTATCTTATATATCTAATCTAATATATTAAAAGCCAGATCTGAAATTCGAATCTTGAATTTAGATCAAATCTAAATTAAAAGCCTTCTGATTTAATTTGTCTCTATAAATTAAATCCGAGAAATATTATCTATCTATTTAATTAAATCTGAGATACTATACTTCAATTTAATATTAAAAAGATATACGATATTTTTATTCGAAATCAAATGAGATACAATATCTCTATTTGTTTCAGATATTTAATTTATCAAATAAATTAAATACAAAACAAATATTATATATATAATATTATAATCTCCATTAATTTTATATATATATATATATATATATATATATATATATATATCCTAGATTAAATTCATTATTCATTTAATCTTAGATTAATCTGAGATTCAATGAATCTGGACACTTTCACCCGTGTTGGATTATTCTTGTGTGCGACCTTGCAGGCCCATATGAGATTGGTAGTGGGCCAAGACTGTATCAGCCCACAAGTTGCAAGCGGCCTCTAGCAAGACATTGCGACTACCCAATTCACATGGGGATCAATGACACGATACTACCTATCGTACAACCATATCATGTCCCTTTTGTCACGCGATAATTTGGTCAAGGATGAGGTATGGATAATGTCAACTTCCTTTTCTTGACCAATACTTTCTCGATTCTCGAGCAGTCTAATAAGTGAAATGGAAACTCCTTTCCATCACAGTATGGCCATACATTTCTTAGACTCACTCATCGAGGGGCCCAGTATTATCTCTCTACAAATGTGAGGGACAAATTCCATCTTGACCATTCACATTCCTGCGCATGAAAATCATTGATCCCGATCCCAGCCTTTATCATCACCCGGTCAAAGGTGACTTTTGACTAGGTCAAAGGTCAGTGACTCATCATGTAGGAATCCATGATGATCTCAGGTCATAGGGCGTTGTGACGCGGTTAGACATGAGATAAGCTTATGACCTAATCCATGCAGCTTTCTCATAGTGGGTCGATCCAGCACCACCTTGTACTCTTACAAGTGCCCATGACTTTGATTCGTATCTCCATACCTCATCAAAGTCATACTGGTCTTAACTCATCTTCGCTCCCGCGTAGATGACCGACCAGGGACATTTAGGATAATCTATAAGATATATCCAGGGATATAGTTATCACCATAAACATGCGTATGAAATGATAACTTAATGAAGAACAATGACTTGCCCCTAGGGCATAATTTCCAACAGTATTTTGGTCTTTAGCATGCCGTAGGCCTAAGCCACCTTTCAATTTAGGCTTACATACAGCATCCCATGCTACTAAAGGTATCTTCTGTTGGTCATCCGTACTGCCCCATAAGAACTTGCGGTTACATTTGTCTAGGGATTCACAGGTGGTCACCGGAAGGGAAGAAGTTTGCATAACATATCCAGGTATTGCTGTAGTTACCGATGATATAAGAGTTGTTCGCCCAGCAACCGATAGGGGCTTAGTCTTCCACGTGGATAATCTTGTTTTGACCTTGTCTACCACAAATTGGTAAGACTCCTTGGTTACCCTTTTGTGATGAAGTGGGACCCCAAGGTATTTGCCCAAGTCACTCGTAATAGCAAACCCCAATGAGTCGCATAACTCACTCTTCCGGATGTGATTGACATTATTAGAGAAAAATACTCGAGTTTTTTGGTGGTTAATCTTCAGCCCAGAGCTATCACAGAAGGTCTTAAGGCATTGATTAATCGTATCCACCTGCTCCATGGATGCTTCTGCAAAAAGCAAAATGTCGTCTGCAAGAAAAAGATGGGAAACCGGTGGGCCAGTCCTAGTAAGGCAAATTGGTGCCCAATCTCCATCGTCAATGGCAGCTTGAATAATATGGGCCAGTTTTTCCATGCATATAACAAAAAGATAGGGAGATAGCGGATCCCCTTGATGCACGCCCCTTGTGGGGTTGAACTTCTCCACTTTATCCCCATTCCATAACAGCTGCATACTGGGTGTGGAAACACATTGAGTAATGACTTCACGCAAAGAACATGGGATGTGGAGTTCCTGTAGACAGTTTGACAAGAATTCCCAATTAACCCGGTCGTAGGCTTTCTCCAAATCAATTTTTATAGCCATGAATCCCTTCTTCTTTTTCATGTTTCGCATGGAATGAATTATTTCCTGAGCCACAATTATGTTATCGCTACTATGCCTTCCCGGGACAAAGCTGTATTGATTTGGGGCTATCACTTGAGAAAGAAGGGTCTTCAATCTAGTAACAATAATCTTTGTAACAGTTTTGTAGATGACGTTGCAAAGACTAATCGGCCGTAAGTCTCCCATTGTTTTTGGGTGATCCTTCTTTGGGATAAGAACTATCAGGGTTCCATTCACCTCTCGGATGGCCTGCGGATTAGAAAATAGGAATCTCACATAGTTCACTACAGACATACATATCGTGCTCCATTGGTTCTGGTAGAAAAGAGCATTGAAACCATCCGGGCCCGGGGCTTTGAGAGCACCCATACTAAAAATAGCATCTTTGATTTCATTTTCAGAAACATCACTACTGCACCATCAAAGTAGATCATTATTCACGCTCGGGTATGATACATGACAATGAATCCTTGGCCGGCTCGTGCTATCCTCAGATAGTAGTTGTGAGAAGAAAGCTGTAGCCATACGTTTAATTTTCATATTATCATATATCCATGATCCTTCCCCATCTTTTATGGCCTCAATTCTTTGAGCTTTCCTACGGCGATTGGCGCGAGAATGAAAGAAGCGAGTGTTTCGATCTCCATAAACTGTCCTCTTTGCTCTTGCTTTTCTGTGCCCATATGAGAGATTCTTGCAGCAGAACATCTTCAAGTTCTTTCCAGAGAGATAATTGTAGATCTGCATATTTAGGTATCATGCCAATCTGAGCCACCACCCGGTTAATCCCATCAAGCCTTTGAAGTAAGCGTTTTTCCTTGCATCTGTGTGTTTGAACACTTCTTTATTCCAGAGAGAGCAAGCATATGCAAAATGAGAAATGTTTTGGATCCAAGGGACGTCTTGGTTCCAAGACTGACGTACAAAATCATCAAAATTGTCATGCAAAACCCAGGCCGCAATGAATCTGAAAGGTTGATTAGGCTTGCTCATATCCTGCTTCGAACTAAGACGAACAAGAAGCGGCCTATGATCAGATTTGAAAAAAGGCATGTGTGTTACTGAGGCGTTAGGAAACATGGCAACCCATTCTTCATTCGCAAGCATTCGATCTAAACGTGCCTCTGAGTTACCTCTCTGCCATGTAAATTCCGGTCCCACAAAGCCTATATCAATCATATCTTGCATTTCCACCCACCGGAGAAGGTCTCGATTAGGGGATGTACTAGATGAGGCATTGGAACACCTTTCACAATGAAGAAGAGTACCATTGAGATCACCCCCGATAAGCCATGCACCTTGTATTGATAGAGCTATGCAGGAAAGATTTTCCCACAAAACCCGACGGGTGTTGCAGTTAGGACTGGCATAAATCACAGTCAACAATTAGAAAATGCAAAAATTGAAAATTTCGTTCCACCAGAGTCACGAAACCAATATTATCATCCCATAGACACCAAATACCGCCACTATACCCCTCACAGTCAACAATCTCCATATTCGGGAAACCCATCAATTGAGCTCTTGTTCATGCCAGCTGGTGGGTACAACGAGTTTCGAGAATAACCATAAAATTTAATTGGTAGTGCTTTTTTAAGTCATGAATTAGGGCAGGGAAGCTTGGGGCTCCGGTGCCTTGTGAATTCCATATCATGTAATTCATTGGGAAACTAGCATGTGCTGGGGTGTGGCAACCGCCCCCTCGGTTTTATCCTGTTCTAACATTTGTTCATCCATATTATTTTGTTGCTCGAATATGTCCTCCTGATGTTGTGAAATAGTGGCGGACGCATCCACTTTCATAGTTGGAAGAGCCAAGGATGATGCATGGGTGTCCACCACGTCTACATCTGTTGCATTGGAACATTGAGGGTCCTGTACGACACATGGCGTGTCCTCGGCCTGGCATGAAGGAGAGTCCGTTGACTGCAAGACTCCAAAGGAGTTTGCCTGAATTGGTGTTTCAACGTGGGCCCCACTTGAACTAAAGGATGGATCACTTGGTGGTTTCCTGCTTTCCTTCCCCTTTAATTTCCTTTTTTGTGCGATTTTCCTTTTTGTACCCACCTGTACCCACTCTGATTTGGGTGGGCCTTTATCCTTGGTCAATTCCACTTTATTGCCATAAACTCCCACCTTTATTTCCTTTCTTATAATCGATTGATTATAATCCCTAATGTTAGTTCCCTATGTGTTTTGATGATAATCAACAATTGTAAACGCACATTGGAGTTTTGTCTTTGGTAAAAACTTACTATCAAAGACAAACTCAAGTATTGATATGAATACTCAAGTATTGAACAGTCAAGTATTCAATTGAATACTCAAGTATTGACTTGACAGAGAATTGCTCAAATCCATTACACAAAGCAATACTCAAGTATTGGACACAATACTCGAGTATTGGACTTACAGAGAGCACTCCAAGTTTTTCACCCTGAGACAATACTCAAGTATTGGTTGCAATACTCGAGTATTGGACTTACAGAGAGCACTTCAAATTTTCACCAGGAGACAATACTCAAGTATTGATATGAATACTCGAGTATTGATTTCACAGAGAGAATTTCAATGTCTTGCTAAATTCTCAATACTCAAGTATTTAATGGAATACTCGAGTATTAATCATACAGAGAACTATCAAAGTTTTCCATCATGTGGAAACTCGAGTATTGGATTTACATACTCGAGTATTGGATTTTCACAAAGTTTTTCAAATCAACATTTGTTTATGAATACTCAAGTATTTATTTGAAAACTCAAGTATTGACATGGAAAAACTCCACAAAATTTTCAAATGAGTGCATACTCGAGTATTGTTTTGGAAACTCAAGTATTGGGCATACAAAGAGCTTTTCCTCATGTCAATGACTTGAATACTCGAGTATTGATTTAAATACTCGAGTATTGTATCTAAGGTCCAAAGTTCACATCACGATGATTTCTCTCTGGATGATGAATACTCAAGTATCAAGTTGGATACTCAAGTATTGACTTAAGTGCACAGTGACATACTCGAGTATTGAAGAACATACTCGAGTATTGAACACTGAACTTGAAAATCAAATCTGACAAATTTGTGAAACTCCTTCATTTGATCTTAATGCTTCCATTTATCATTCTTATATATTCTTGGCTATGTTTAACCATCTTTTTGATGAGTTTCAGACAGATTAACGAAAGTTAATTGAAGGTTAGAGCAAAAGCAAAAAGGTAGTTCAGAACATTAAATGCTGAACAAAAAGTTGCTCTTTTTTGGCTAATCTAACTGCACATGCCTACAAAGCATTTAAGAATGATTTCTACAACAAGTAAACTCTTCTTCAATGGACTAATTCACAGAGAGTCAACTCTGCTTACTTGGACAACTGGATTAAGCTGAGTTTAGAGAGAGAATATGCCAAAACCACTTCCTAAACATGGCAGAGCTTCTCCAACGGATCTATTGGGATAGCAACGGTCATATATTGATCTCTACCTATAAATAGAAGACAAATTCAAGCAGAAAAACATGGAGAAACAAGCTTACACTTCCAACATGCTGATACTCTGCTCTCACATCATTTGCACTCTGTTTTTCATGTTTAGTTAACTTCGAGAGTGAAGTGATTTGTATTTGATCTTCAGTGTTTATCTATTCACTTCTAAGAGAGAAGATTTATTGTAATCATTCTATTCTTCTCAGAGTTACTCAAGATTGGGTGATCTTGAGTGGGAAACACATTGTGTTGATTACAACTTGTAAGGGGGAGTGAATCCTAGTGAGAGGATTACTTCAAGTATAGAGTGTGTAATCAAGTGGTGTGTTGATTACAGTTTGTAAGGGGGAGTGAATCCTAGTGAGTGGATCACTTCAGTTACAGAACGTGTAATCAGTTTGAAAGAAGACAGTGGATTGAAAATCCCAAGTGAGGCTTGGGGACTGGACGTAGGTCAAGGATAAGGCCGAACCAGTATAAATCAGTTTGCACATTCTCTTCCCTTATCTCTTACATTTCCATCATATATGTTTGAATGTGTATACATATTCAAAGTTTGGTTATTGCTTTCTAAACTGATTTCAGTGAATTACGAAAAGATTTTCAAAGTTCCTAAATTTTTATACTTCACCCAATTCACCCCCCTCTTGGGTTCAGCTGGTTCTTACACCTAATATCCGAATTTTTCCTTTGTACACCATTTGACTTTGACATCCCATTAATACCTGAGATCAATCCTGCCTTAGATGGTGGATCATGTGATTCTCGCCTTAAAATATGTATTTTCCCAAATGGAGAGCCATCTTGATCCGCGTCACCGGTGACAATGGTTGCGCCACCCCAAGCCTCCGTCTTCTTCATCAGATTCACACCGCCATTATCCCCTTGTACTGACGCCGTATTATGTTTCTCCGTCGCTTGATCCTCCTCCTTATTCAACGAGCAAGTATCCTTTTTGTGCTCGTATTTACCACACCGAAAACACACCTGATGTAAGCCTTCGTAGATGATTGGACGCTCCTCTCCAAACACTGTATACAACGGAAGTAGTGGTTGCTGCAAGTCTATCTCAACCCAAATACGTGCAAACCCTCCCTTATCATAAATAGAAGTAGCCCTATCTACTTTAATCATTTTTCCAATCATGTTTCCGATTCTTTGTAGTGATTCAACATTGTAAAATTCGAAGGGAACATCCGGTAAGCGAATCTAAGCAGCGATTTGGCATTGGAGGTCTGCCTTCCATGGGTTGAAATTTGGTCTCCATCGCTGTACTATCAGGTAATGATCTTCAATCATCCATGGGCCTTCTTGAAAGGCATAGTCTCTATCTTCTATGTTTGAGAAAGACACAATGAAGTACCCATTACTCAGTGGGATAATCTTCAGGGGATCCTTTGGGCGCCACATACGATTAACACGGTCACAAATGATGTAGGTGGGGAAGTTTACACCTAAAACCTTGATAATTAGGGAGTTCATCCATGGTAAGCACCAGGCGGCATATTCTTCAGCAGTGAAACTCAAAGCACCAGGTCTCCCCTCTAGCCGACTCTCAGTTTGATCATCACTCTCTTCTCTCTCTTCCACCACCCCACTACTCTCCCTCTCATTCATACGGTGGAAGTAATCTTTCCATCCCTTTACAATATCGTCCCCTCAGAGTGTTTCATCAGGAAGCCGACACACCCAGGGGACAAGAGTTTATCCCTCTATGACAGTTGGGATGCACCACTCCTTGGATTACCATTGGGAACCTGCGAGGCAACCACACCGACCTTCTTCTTATCCCCCACCCTCCCAAAGACAAAACTAGAACCACCATTTGATTTGCCACCCCCTCCATCTCCGTCCCCATCTCCCTCGCTCGAGCCCTCCCTGCCGCCGATCACCGTTCGACGGTGCCGCTCACTCGCTCTCTTCTCACTCATCGCGTCTCTTTGCTTTTCTGTTTTATTGCATAACATAATTTAACCTTGTTTATGTTAATAATTAACAAATTATGAGTAATGGAATCATAACTTTAATTGATGAAACAACAACGACTCATCAAAACGGGGGAAAAACCTAAAAAAACCTAATTAAAAATAAAATAAAAGAGACTTCCATATTAATTTTTTATAAATTATTCAGAAGTTATATAATAAAGATCCTCTAAGACTCTTTTTCTTTTTCCTGCCAAGATCCTCTAAGGGTGTGCATGGTAACACTCCCTGAATGACTTTTTTCTTAATTTCTGTGCCTCGGAACAAAAATGGATGGGAATTGTGTTTGGTAAATCCGGTTTTTTTTCTTGCTCTCGGGATGAACCGGTTTATTTTTTGTGCTAGGGAGTAAAAAAAAGAAGCTAAAAATTTTAGCTTCTCTATTCCAGGGCAAAAAATCAGAATTTATTTTTCCCTCAATCAAAGCAGAAATTTACCCTCGTTCACCACTACCGTCGCTCCACCACCACCGCCGTTGCCACCCCCAACACCACTGTTGCCCCACCGCCACCGTCACCGCCGCCATCGCCCCACCACCACCACCGTTGCCACCACCACCGCCACCACCATCGCACCATCACCATCGCCACTGCCGCTGCCACCACCACCGCCACCACCACCCCACCTCAGCCGCCACCGCCACCGCCCCACCACCACCGCCGCCACCACCACCACCGCCATCGCCCCACCACCACCACCACCACCACCACCACCGCACCATCACCACCGCCACCGCCGCTACCACCACCACCACCCCGCCTCAGCCACCACCGCCACCGCCACCGCCACCACCGCCACTGCCACCACCACCACCTCCACCACTGCCACCGCCGCCACCACCACCACCGCCACTGCCACCACCCCACTGCCGCCACCGCCGCCGCCGCCACCACCACCACTGTCCCCACCACCACCGCCCCTCGCCACCGCCACCACCATCACCGCTATCACCACATAAATAATTTTTTGAATATAATAATTACATAAATAATTTTTTTAGAAATTTAAATTTAAGTTTATTTGTAAAGTATAATAATTATATTAATTATTAAAGAAAAGGATAAAATGGTAAAAATAACTCATTGATCCTTCATCTTCCTTCCTTACTATTTTTTTAACTCCCAAACAAGAGGAGGAAAAATGTGTTACCAAACGTAATTCTGATTCTCGGGGTAAAAATAAAATGGATTAACAAACGTAATTCTGATTCTCAGAACTCTTCCAAAGCACAGAATCAGAAAAAACTGTTTCATCTCAGAAACAGTGCTGGGCAACAGAATGGTTGTCATACACACCCTAAGGCTTATGTCCCTTAGCTTAGTTATTAGCAAATTTAATAGATTAATTTTTTTTTTGAAAAATAGATAAATATAGTTTTGCTTGGAATGCGATAATAAATTAGAATTGTCGCTTTCTACATATCCATGGCGATTACGGGGAGAATTGATCCGCAAGTGCCTATAACTTCATCTTACCTTTACTCAGGTTTTTATAGTATTTTTAGTAGCTTTTTTTTTTCTTTTTTTTTTTTAATTTTTAATTAGTTTCTTATATATATATTTTTAAATTTTATTATATTCTTATAATTTCACATGAGTTTTATTAAGCTCCCCCCTTATATGAAACTACGAGAACCTATCATAAAAAAAGTAAGAAATTTCAGGGATATGATTAAAATTCTCAAGAAACCATAAAAATCTGATAAAAGAATACAATGTACAGAAAGGTGGTTAAAAATTAGGTAAAATTATAAGGGCATTTGGATTTTTCATTATATATATAGACACACAAAAATAGAGAGATATATATGTATATATGTGGTCATAAATCCTTCTGACGAAGCACTCGAAAGTGGCATTGTTTTTCTTTCTTTTTTTTTTTAATTGTTTATCCTGTATCTAGAGCTTTGCTCTGATTAATCCAGATCTAACCTGCATCACAAACTTAGCTATGGTGGAAGTCTCCCAACAAAACTTTTCTACATTCACAAAACTTAAACCCGACATTTTTCAGGGTTAAAAAGGTGGCATTTTGACGACTAAGGGAGGCAGCCCTACATGATTGGCCCATTTTTCAGCACAAAATAATATGGGCTTATATTAACGGCTAATTTTGGCCCATTATTATTCTAAACAAAAAATTAAGGAAAAAAGGCGAAACGAAGCCATAAACCCCTCTTGTCCCCTAGTTGCTTTTGCTTCTTCCTCTTCCCCTTCCCCTTCCCCGTCGTCGCCTCCGGTTTTGTCTGTCTCTCACTTCAATCAGCAGGCAAGCGAGGATTTACAGTCTTGCCATAGTAGTGAAGATGGTGGTTAATCCCGGTGAGGTTCCGGACTATGAGCCTCTCCAAGAGCTCTTCAGGCCACATATAGAGTCGTTCGACTACATGGTGGAAGCTGGATTGGATGCTATGTTCCAAAACATCAAATCTGTAGAAGTTCGCGACCCTTTTACAAAGAAGAAGCTGAGGAATATCCTTTCTTTAAATTACTTTTCAATGTCAAGTTCGTTGGTTTATTTAACTTACATGTTGCGAAATATGTTTTCTTTTTGTCCGCGTTTTCTGTTCTTGGCGTTTCTGCGTTAGTCGTTGTATTATAAATGCGATATTTGTAAATATCTCCTCGATGATGCAGTTGGTGTTTTCTTTTTCCTTAACTTGTATATATTACTTTGGGTGAGTAGTCCGGAGGTATTTCCTCCTCAAAAGGAACGGCTTTCGAGGAAAAATTATGCGGCTCTTCTTCCATTTGAGGTGAGTATCACAATTTTATGTTTGCTCACAATAGTTTTTGTTCTCTTTTTTCCGTTGATTGTTGTACTTGGTGTTATTTTGTTCAGTGTAGGCAGGCGAAAATTTCATATACTGGAAAACTCGGTGCCGATGTATGCTTCCAATACGATGGTGGGGCTATCATAAGAGAGAAATTTAATTTTGGGTCGCTTCCCATAATGCTAAAGGTTGGTATATTCTCCCTCCCCCCACCTAAATGATAAGTCTGTTTTCTCAATTTTGCATAATTCATCTATGACCTAGTGATTCTTAACTGGTTCCGGAGACGCTAATTGTATCTATCCACCTAAGTACTTGTTGCCTTACGGCCCTTCCCTTTTGTTTTGTGTGATATGTTTTGTCGTAGTTTTTAACTTTTCCTAAGTGAAAGTATTAGGGGATTTCTGGCAGTATTGATGATGTGGTGGTACTTAGTTGATTAGTTTTGATCTTTCAAATGATTATTATTATTTTTTTTCTCCTTTATAAAATTTGTGGTATGTTGCTACCCATGCGAATCATAACAGCAACAAGTTATATTCCTCAAGGTGTCATTGGTTACATGGTCTATCAACAACTAAATTTTCAAATATTATCATTTATTATGAAAAGCCTTTCACGTTGTATCAACAACTAACATTTGACAACTTTCATATATATTCATCATTGGATCCTAATAGATAACTATAGTGTCTCTTTTTGTCTCTGGCTACATCTTTTTGTAGGGATAAAAAATCTACTCAAATATCTTCACTAGTGCCTCTAGGTGCTTTCTTTGCACACGTTCAAAGCCCCTTAGTCGATAACACTTTCTCCTTGATAGATGCCATGTTAAGTTTTCTTTGTATACAATTATTATGGATCTTGTTATTTCTTGTATGTTTTGTTCTATGTCAAGCCTATCCATGTTTTGTTTTATTCTGACTAAAACTTCCAAAAGATTAGCCTAATGTTCTTACTATGACTTAGTTCTTCTGAAGATGTTTGCATCTAATGATTGCTCATGTAAATTTTTATGACCTAAAGTTCAGGCAATGTAAGAAAAATGACTGAAATCTGTCTGCTAATTACCTGGCTTTCTAAGTAAGATGCATAATATTATCCTCTTTCACTAGCAATTGACAAGATGTGCATGTTGTGCAGTCAAAACTATGCCACTTGAGAGGTGCTAATCCCCAAAAACTTGTGTCCTACAAGGAAGAGGCATCAGAAATGGGGGGGTAGGTGGTTCAATGCGTTTTTCATATTGCTAAATTATGCATGGTGTTGATTTATCCTGATGCTGCAGTGCCATCTACCTGAGTGATTTTGTGCTTCTGATTAGTTTCTGTCGGTACTTCAACTGTCTATTAATATTCCCAAACATGCATGTACGTTGTGCTCATTTGGTGTGTCAACAAGCATCATATCATTTGCTTGAGGGGCTGTAGGTGAAGCCATGGAACCAAAATTATTCACTAGAAGTGGATGCTTAATTAGCCCCTGTTCATCTTGTTGATTGATGTTCTCTTTATTGTCTTGATTCCTAGGTGTTGGGCTTGCTTTTTCTTGATCACTAAGATTCATTTCTGATTCTTTTCCTCTGTTCTTCATCTTTTTGATTATGCTTTTTTATCCTTCACATACATACACAATCATTTGCTATATAGAAATATAAAAATTTAGATAAAACCTTTTACATATATCTTATCATCTTATGGATTAAATATTGATATAGTTGATGTAATACTGTAGATATTTGTGTGGTTGTGGACACCATTGCAATTGCGTATCTTGATTCTCTTGTTCTGTTGCTGTTTGTATGTGATTTCAACACCACAATAATTGGTTTGATTGTCTTGTGGGATGATGTTAGCTTTATCTCTTACATTTTCTTTCCAGTTACTTCATTTTGAATGGCCTTGAAAGAGTTGCTCGACTATTAATTTTGCCAAAGAGGAATTATGTAAGCAGTCCTACAATTTTCTTTTATTAATCTTTTTTCCCCCCTTTTTACATTGGTTTCCAGTAATCAAGCTGGATCAAGTGTGTTTCTTTCCTTGTAAATTTGTTGTGGGTTCAGATTATATTCATGGCTTCTGTTTCGCACAATGTGCCTGGTCCAAGGGATTTAATATTTCTGATGTGCAAAGGAGTTGGAGAGCTCTGCTCTGCTTATTACTTTTTAGTTGGGACTTAGGTTTGATTTGTTCTGAAACTGTTTTTCTTTATATGAGGATTTGTTATCCTCCAACTTTTTCACCATCTCTTTACTTCTGACAAACAACTTTTATATTAAAAAGATTATGATATTTCTGCTCAATCATCTTTCTAGATAAAATTTTTTGAAGCATAGTTGATGATATTCATATTGTTGTAGTGGGGCTGCTGTGAATAGTAGCTTCTTTTGAATAATCACAGCTTTCTCCATTTTTCCTCTCTGGTTCCTATAAATTTCTTGTGGTTTCCTGAACTTTCTAGCCAATGAGTTTGGTGCGGAATTCATTCAGTGATCGGCGGGAAGGATATTCTGATAAAGCAGTTGCAATAAGGTTTGTTTTAGTCTGAATCAGTACTATCTCAGATGTTATATTAACATGAATCGTACCTTGCTGTGTAAATTATGTTTACATGTTTTTGGGATTTTTTTAGAGGTTGTTGAGAAATTCAAGTGTAAATTTCATTGTCTCTGTAAATTGTTGGTGAGAGTACAGAGAATGGAGGGAAACTGTCAAAGGCCAGTGAACTATTTTTAGCTCTAATTTTATTCATCAACAAAACCAATATAAATAGATACAATCAGGTGAGAGTATCGTCCCATTTATACTTATGTCCAAAGAGGTAAAAAGAATGGGGCCTGTTAGGAAATATTCATATTAGGAAATACTCATAATTAGTCATGATTAGTCATAATGGGCTTATTAACCCTAAGGCCCCTTTCTTGTGTATATATAGCTATCTTGTGTACATGAATACTTAAGAAATTCATATTATTTTGCTCTCATGGTATCAGAGCTTTTAGGTTTAGGTTCAGTATATTTTTCCTTCCTGTTCCGTGTGTTTTTGTCGGGTGTACTGTTCAAATCGGGAGTGAGGCTGAGTTGAGCCTTCGGTCAAGGTTCTCAGATCGCAACACGCGCCACCCAGCAAGGAGTGCCACCCACCGATCGGCCCATCTCCGGTGGTCCGATCACATTCCGACAGTGCGTGGCTTTCACGCATGACGCTGTCAGTCATCTCTCCCCGGCGCGTGAAGGATTGTTTTCTGGTCGTGTTTCCTCCTCTGACGTCGAGCCTTCATTCCCGGTGGTTTCCGGCCAGATCTTGCATCGAAGGCTGCGTTGTTTGCCTGGGTTCAGTGGTTTCTTGTATTTGCCTCCACATTTTTGACGTTCGTGACAGGTCTGTGTTTCGTTGGTCACTGAACAACATGTGTTTTGGGTCTCCTCTTTCGTCACTCTGGTTTGTTGGTTGCCACCTTTGCTGTGTGTATTTTATCTGGCTCGTGACTTGGTCACTCTGGTTTGTTTATTGGTTTCCAACATTACGTCGCATAGTGCACGAGAGTGTGTTATGTGCGTGTGGCCTTCCTTTGCTGTTTGATAGCTGCTGTGGCTATTGGCATTTGTGTCTTTGGTTGTTCTTCTGATCTGATTTGCTTCAAGTTGGTATGTCTTTGGGCTCTAGTTGCTGTTTGGTGAACAAAATAGTAAGGTGAATCGAACGGTTCAAGGTATATCTTGATTCTGTGTAAGCTCCTTTGTTGGTAGTGGAGTTAGTATTTGGCTCCTTCTGAGTTGTTTTGAGGTTCATTGGTCTTTCTTTGCAATTTTGATATTTGTTGCTTGGAACTTCATCTATTGTTTGTTGTGGAACTCAACTTGCTTCTGGTAAGGCTCGATGGCTGCATCTACACCGTGTTCTTCAGTTGTTTTTGGTACAGGTAATATTGCCTCTAGTCTTGCTACTTCTTCCTCGAAGTGGATCATTGATTCTGGTGCTACTGACCATATGAGAGGTAACCACCATTTGTTTTCCTCGCATGCGCCTTATGCCAGTCCCTCTAGTATAACAATTACCAACGGTTCTTATTCTCGTGTTACTGGCACTGGCACTGTTGAACCTACCTCGTCTGTTTCCTTATCCCATGTCCTTAATGTTCTTGACTTTGCCTTTAGTCTTTTGTCTACTAGTAAGCTCACTCGACAATCAAACTGTTTCGTTACTCTCTTTCCTGACCATTGTTTGATTCAGGATCTCACAACGAAGCAAGTTATTGGTCGGGGCTATGAATCTGGTGGTCATTACTTCCTTGAGGATCAGGTACCGAGTTCCGTTGCTTGCTCTGGTGGTTCATCCCCTTTTGACGTTCATTGTCGTTTAGGTCATGTGTCATTGTCTTCTTTGAAGAGGATGTATCCTCAATTCCAACATTTGTCATCTCTAGAATGTGAGTCATGTCAATTTGCTAAACATCATCGTGTTCACTTGGCACCTCGAGTTAATAAACGAGTTGCATCTCCCTTTGATTTAGTCCACTCTGATGTTTGGGGTCCATGTCTTGTCGAGTCCAAGCCTGGTTTTCGGCACTTTGTTACTTTTGTTGATGATTTCTCTCGTACCACTTGGCTCTATTTAATGAAAACTTGTTCTGAGTTGTTTTCTCATTTTTGTAATTTCTGTGTTGAGATCCAAACTCAGTTTGGTGTGTCTGTCAAAACTTTACGGAGTGACAACGCTAAAGAATACTTTTCTGCTCAATTTCAAACCTATATGCTCCAACATGGCATGCTTCATGAGTCCTCCTGTCCAGATACACCAGCTCAAAATGGTGTTGCAGAACGTAAGAACCGACACTTATTAGAAGTCGCTCGGGCTCTCATGTTTCAAATGAATGTTCTTAAGCCTTTTTGGGCTGACGTCGTGTCTACTGCGTGCTTCCTTATTTAATCGTATGTCTCCTCCTATCCTCAATGGTGCCACTCCATACACCACCTTGTTTCCTTCCAAACCCCTGTTTCCTGTTGACTCTAAAATCTTTGGTTGTGTCTGTTTTGTTCGCGATGTTTGTCCCACTGTTACCAAACTTAATCCCAAGTCTCTTAAGCGTGTCTTCCTTGGGTATTCCAGGGTTCAGAAGGGGTATCGGTGCTACTCTCCCACTCTTTGGCGTTATCTTGTGTCTATAGATGTCACATTCCATGAGTCAACTTCGTTTTTTCCTGTCTCTACTCCAGTCCCATCTTCGGTCTCTACCGATGACACTTTCGACAGTCTTGATGATTGCTTAGTTGTTTATAAGGTTCAGTTACCACCAGTGCAAGCATCTGACTCGGCACCTGCTAAACCACCTATCTACCATGTTTATCGAAAATGCCCTAGGGCGAGTAATGTTATCGAGCAGGTTCAGGACCCACCAATGACTGCATCGATGTCTGATCCGGTATCAGTTCCTTCCACTCCTACTTTTGAACCAGCACCAGTGCCTGATATTCTGGATACTCCTGATTCTTCCGTTTCTACCTCTGACCTAGACATAGTGTCACTGTCTGATCCTCTTGATGACTTGCCTATTGCTTTACGCAAAGGTAAGCGCACTTGCACTTATCCTATTTCTTCCTTTGTTTCCTATAACCATTTGTCTCCTCCATCCTGTTCCTTCATAACATCTTTAGACTCTCTCACCGTTCCCACTACTCTCCAACAAGCCTTAACCCATCCCGGTTGGCGTACTGCGATGGAAGACGAAATGGTGGCCTTTGATAAGGCTAGTACCTGGAAACTCGTTGATTTGCCTCTTGGTAAGAAGGCTATCGGGTGTAAGTGGGTGTTCACAATCAAAATGAAAGCTGATGGCACCTTGGAACGGTTGAAAGCTCGGCTTGTTGCTAAGGGTTATGCTCAGACCTATGGTATTGATTATTTGGAAACCTTTTCTCCTGTGGCAAAATTGTCCTCTGTTCGCCTCTTCATTTCTATGGCAGCCAATTATAGTTGGGATCTTCATCAGTTGGATGTTAAAAATGCATTCTTGAATGGTGATCTTCTTGAGGAAGTCTACATGGAGCAACCACCTAGTTTTGTTGCTCAGGGGGAGCGTGGGAGGGTATGCTTTCTTCAGAAGTCTTTGTATGGCTTGAAGCAGAGCCCTCGCGCTTGGTTTGACAGGTTTAGCTCTGTGGTTATGAAGTTTGGTCTGATCTAGAGTAAGTGTGACCATTCTGTGTTTTATCAGCATACAGATGCTGGCATGATTTTGTTAGTAGTATATGTTGATGATATTGTTATTACGGGTAGCAATACTGCGAGAATCTCATCACTTAAGGTCTTTCTAAATTCTCATTTTCAAACAAAGGATTTGGGTTCGTTAAAGTACTTTCTTGGGATCGAGGTTATGAGAAGTAAGAAAGGGATTCTTTTGACACAGAGAAAATATGTTCTTGATTTGTTAAAAGAGACCGGGAAACTCGGAGCAGCACCGAGTAGCTTTCCCATGATTCCCAATCCCTTCTTGGACATGGATGACCGCATACCATTTGATGAGCTACCTGAGGATATAAGGAAGAAGGCTGATCCGGAGAAGATCAAGCCGTTTGCCTACCCTGAGAGATACCGTAGATTAATTGGGAAATTGAATTATCTCACAGTAACTCGCCCTGATGTGACCTTTCCAGTTAGTGTGCTTAGTCAATTCATGACTGCACCAACCGTTGCTCAGTGGGAAGCATTGGAGCATGTCTTACATTATTTGAAGGGCTCACCTAGTCGTGGTGTACTCTATACAAACCATGGCCACAACAGGATTGAATGTTTTTGTGATGCAAATCATGCGGGGTCAAAGACTATGAGAAGATCCACCACAGGATATTGTGTGTTTGTAGGTGGAAATTTAGTATCATGGAGGAGTAAGAAGCAAGATGTGGTTTCTAAGTCAAGTGCAGAAGCTGAGTATAGAGCCATGTCTCAGTCAGTACAGGAAATTGTGTGGATTCACCAGTTAATGAAGGAGGTTGGTCTTGCCACATCATTACTTGCGAAGTTGTGGTGTGATAATAAAGCTGCTCTACACATAGCCTCTAACTCTGTGTTTCATGAACGTACGAAACACATTGAAATTGATTGTCACTTTGTACGCGATAAGATCAAGGAGAACTTCATTTCTACAGGGCATGTGCGTTCTAGTGACCAATTGGGTGACCTTCTGACTAAGGCCTTAAATGGGACTCGGGTTGACTATCTTTGTAACAAGTTGGGCTTGATTAACATCTATGCTCTAAGCTCTAACTTGAGAGGGAGTGTTAGGAAATATTCATATTAGGAAATACTCATAATTAGTCATGATTAGTCATAATGGGCTTATTAACTCTAAGGCCCCTATCTTGTGTATATATAGCTATCTTGTGTACATCAATACTTGAGAAATTCATATTATTTTGCGCTCAGGGCCAAACTGGTCCAAGTCTGATAGAAGAGGCAAACAAGGAAAATTGACGTTTTGTTGTTTGGAGGATAGAAGATAGTCAAGTGAATAATGATTATAGGAGTGAATATGGTAGGTGAGAGGGGTTAACAAATTTTGTACTGACTTGTGGGAGAGATTAGCCTCTCAAAAGGTAGTATGAGTTTGCGCGCTACTGTTTCTTTGGTTTTCCCTTATATCTTAGCTGATCCTCTCTTAAGCTATTTCGAGTGTGTGCGCTAGTGCTTCTTTGATTTCCCCTTTTATCTTCCTAGTCATCTGTTCTCCTTCTGAGACTGATGCTAGTGGATTTTTTGTTTCTAGTGTTTATAATATCAGCGGAGAGTTTCATTATTTGATATCAAAGCTCAATCTCATTTTGGATGAGCTTAAAGAGGATCTTGATAAAGCTCAATTACAAGTGGAAAAAAATACTGATAAATCCAGAAGAGACCTACACTTTAATGGAGGTGATGCCGTTTTCCTTGAAATTCAGCCGTATAAACTCAAATCTCTTGATAAGAAGTCTAATGGAAGCTAGTCCTAGATACTATGGTCCATATCCTATCATTTGGAAAATTTGGACGGGTGGTTCATAAACTGCAACTTCCTAAAGATGTGACCATTCATCCTGTTTTTCACAAAAAAAAAAAAACTCCTTGAATCAGACATTCCATAGCCACTGCCTTCTTTTCTTGCATCAGATCTGGAGTTATAGGTTCAACCTGCTTCTATTAAGCAATTAAAACCCTCACTGATGACCAAAAATAAGTTTTGGTTCAGTGGCAAGGTCTGATCATGATTGCAAGTCTATGCGCATTAATACTTATTTCCAAAGAGGAACTAAGAAGAGAGAATTGGGCCAAACTGGTCCAAGTCTGATAGAAGGAGCAAATTAGGTAAGTTAACAGTTTGGTTTTTAGAGTAGAGAAGATATTCTGGTGAATAATTAATATAGGGGTGAGTATGGCGTGTGAGAATGGTAACAACTTGTGTACTGGCTTGTGATGGTGGGACTAGCCCCCAAAAGTTGGCTTGAATGTGTGTTCTACTAAACAAACAAACAAAAAAGTCTTATCCTATTAAGTGGGGTTGGCTACATAAATCTCATGATGTTATTGTGCTCTATCAATAACCAAATCTTTGGATAGATTGTTAACCAAATGGTCCCGTTCAATGATTTCGTTGCTCTACTCTTCTTGAATTTTCCCTTTGTTCTTAGTCATTAGTGTGTTTTTCTTCTAAGACCCAACTCTAGCAGACTGTGGTTCTATTGAATATAATATTAGTGGAAAGTTTAATTACATATTTAAATATTTTGATTTCATTTGATTTAATTTTTTATTATATCTTTTTGGCTCCTATATTTAAATTGTCCAGGTGTGTAAGAGCAGATCAATCATCAGTCTCAGTTAGATTGTACTACCTTCGTAGTGGGAGTGCTCGACTAGGCTTCTGGTAAGAAGCATGATGTTAACTTAGCAGAAAGAAGACAAATGCTTGTGGTTGGAGGAGTAATTAGACATGTTTCTACATGATATAACATTGCAGGTTAAAAGGAAGGGAGTTCTTGCTTCCTGTGGGCATTATTTTAAAGGTAAGTCATGATGAGTTATGTTCTATTTAAGTACATCAGGGTTTGGCACATTTGATTTTTATCTGTTGGTGCATTAAATTTCATACATCTTAATTTCTTGCTAGTTTTCCCCACATTTTATTCTGGCTGGGTAAAACTTCACTTATAATGTATTTAATTATTGTTGTCAGGCCCTTGTTGACACCACTGACCATGAAATTTATGTCAATTTGACTTGCTGCTACAATGAAAAGCATGAAAAAGGAAAGGGTGCTGTTGGAACCCAACTTGTTGGTGAAAGGGCAAAAATAATTTTAGATGAAGTTCGAGATCTGTCTTTGTTTACTCGTCTTCAATGTCTGGAATATATTGGTACATGTTGTAGCATTCTTGAAGGTCATACTCCTGTATAACTTGCATAATCTGTATTAACTTCTTCCTTCTATAATCAGGAAAGCACTTCCAACCTCTTATGGATGGTCTTGATCATGACAGTTATCCAATTGTAAGTTGTGTGTACTCATCATTCTCATTATGGTGATGAGGAAAGCAATTATCAGTGTATATATCTTTCTCTATATCTTCCTAATACTTAAATATCCTTGCTAGGTGGCTGAAACTGTTATCAAAGACCATATTTTAGTTCATCTGGACAACAATTTTGACAAATTCAACCTACTTATGTCAGTCACCATCTATTCTCTTATCCTATGTGATCTTAAATCCTTAATTTTTTTTTTGGCGTGAATTTAATATTCTTTAGTAAAAGTTCCATCAGCTGTTCCTTACATTGGTTTGTGGTGGATCATTTTTTCCCTTTTCCCCAGCTTCATGTTGCAGAAACTTTTCTCACTCATAGATCAGACATCTGTGCCCGACAATCCTGATTCCTTACAGAACCAGGAAGTCTTACTTCCTGGTCATTTGATTACTATTTATCTCAAGGTAGAAAGTTTTTAAACCTTTTTCATTATGGCTTAAATTAGTATTTGTTCCCTAACATGTTTATACTCTGATTTTCATTATCGTTGATTTCTGGCATGGAAGCTTAAAATGTAGTCTAAATCTAAATGGTCAAATAGTTAAATGAGAATTCTAGTATGTTTAAGCCACTTGAGGGTGACTTAAGTGTGTTGGGGTGTAGGTAAAGGTGTAGAATTCCAACCCCTCCTACTGTAACCGATGAAAGAAAGGAAAAAAAAAAATTCTGATATGTTTTTTTTTAGAGTTTCAGGATTCCCAGTTCTTTTTGGCTATGAACATGAATTGTTATGGGCATGGCTAACTTTCATACTTCATTTTGAGCATTTACTATTTTATGAGAAATTTATTATTGCAAACTTAATTTATATTATAATTTTGTTGGACATGTGCAAAACACAATCCCAGCTTGTGGGATGAAATGGCACTTGAAATTAATATTACAATAGATAAAATTGAGCCATCTCAATTGGAAAACTGAATTTTATGATATTATGATAGTGGACATTAAAATAACAATTGCTATAATCAAGTTGTTTCAATTTCAAAACTTAATTTTATAATATTTGAAAATGTAGTCTAAACATCTAGTTGGCTTAGAGCATTTGACAATTCATACAGACCCCAAAAATGTGAGCTTAAAAATCGCCCAAATGGTTAAATAAGAGTTATAATATGTTGGTCAGGATTCCAGGATTTCCGCACCTTTGTCGTTGAAACATGAATCATTATGGCTTCTTTTTGAGGTTTTATATTTAATAAGAAATTTATGCTTTCAAATTTGTATAATCATTTTTGTTGGACATTAATAGAAAAATATCTAAGATTGTCTTTTTTCTTTTATAGTTTTTAGCTTGTGGGATTAAATTGTACTTGTAATTACTATTGCTATAATTAAAATGGAGTTACCTCAAATTTTTATATTATTTTCTGTTTTCTTAATTTTAGCACCGTTGTTTTGTGAGTGCTTTTCTTGAACTTTTTCTCCTTAGGGAGCCAGGAATTTAATTTTTTTTCCTGGTTACTACACATACGCATGAACCGATGTCTCCTATATTACACTTTTTAAAGTACTTCTGGGGATCTTATTTATAATTTCTTAATCAAATTGTGGATACTAGGAAAAACTAGAAGATTGGCTTCAAAAGGGCAAGAAGCTTCTCGAGGAAGAGCTCCAGGATAAAAGTGACAAGTTTGATTTCTGCAGCTGTATGTAGATGTTTTTAAAGCATCTTTTCTTTGTGCTGAGAGGCTTTCTCCTGTCATTTTTCCCCCTTAAATCTATGGGGACATCAGGATAACAATTTTAAATGCATAACTGTTTCTTGGCGAATGAGGACCTTGGCCCAAAAGGCCTATCTTTTACAGCAAATAATTTTTGTTTATTCTTAGATTGTATCCTTTTATTACATTACCATTTGAAGTTCTTAGGGCTCGATTATCTTATATTTTCCCATAATTTGATCCTTTTTTTTTCTGGGTTAGACTTAGCTAGACTATTGCTAGGTTTTTTATATATATTGATTTACCCAGACTGAATTTTTAAATAAAGAGAATTACAAATTTCCAGATTGATCTAATTTTTCATTATCTGCCCTTTCTTATTCATTTTGGGTTGAACATTAGGATTTGGGTTTTATAATTAAGTTGATGATGGTTATCGCTAATTAGTTTTATGTTTATAATTTTTTATTATCTGCCCTTTCTTATTCATTTTGGTTTGGACATTAGGATTTGGATTTAATAATTAAGTTGATGATGTTTATTATGTTTATATATATTTATTTTTTCTCTGCTTGGTGAGTGCAGTAGCTCATGTTAAGAAGGTTTTGGATAAAAATCCACCAAGATCAGTAAGCACGGCTGTTGAAAATATGTTGAAAAGTGGAAGACTGGTCACTCAAACGGGTCTAGATCTGCAGCAGGTATGACTTGCTAGTGATCAGTTAGCTTATATCCTGGTATTTTTAATGCTCCATCCTTCAATTATCCTGCTTCCCCAATTTTAATAAATAATAGTAGCCTTATCTTATGCATAAAAATAGTGCAGAAGTGTTTTTAAGAGAGAAACAAGGGTGAGAGAGCTGGGTGGAGTTATTGGTCTTAGAGAAGGAGTTTTTCTGTGATAAATATGGTTGCTTTTCAATTCCATAACTTCTGCACCTGTTAGTCATTCTGAGGAATGGATTATTCTTTGATGCCTTATCGTTTGAATTAGCTTATTTTAAGGAATTTTTGCTGTAAGAGGTAATTATGTGAGGGAAATTTTGTCTCATTGTTTAAAAGCACTTTCTCAAGTGTTTTTGCTTGTTTTCCAATCAAGCACACGTGGTATAGCGTTTCTTCATAATTATGTCAAGAATAATTGAATAGTTTGGAACATTGTATGCATCAATTCTTCTTTAAGGTTCCTATATATGCTTGCTTGATGCTTTTGCATATCATTTATTGGTTATATTTTGCTTTATCAGAGGACAGGCTATTCAGTTCAGGCTGAAAGGCTAAACTTCTTACGTTTTCTTTCACATTTTCGTGCTGTTCATCGAGGGGCCTCCTTTGCTGGTCTTCGTACAACTACTGTGCGAAAATTGCTGCCTGAGTTAGTATAAGCTATCATATGTAATTTGAAAACTATATGGTCTTGCTGTGATATTTGTGCTTCTTACCTGTGGGTTGTTTCTTTTCATTAGCTCTTGGGGTTTTCTTTGTCCTGTGCATACACCTGATGGGGAGCCCTGTGGATTACTGAATCACATGACTAGCACCTGTCGTAAGTGACTGCTTCCTTTTTCTTCTTTCAGTATGGAACCAATCCGTTGTTGAGTTGAATTATATTGTATGATCAGTGCCATTTCAAAATGGCCTTAAGACCAGCTGAACAAGCCAGATCACCTTGTTGAGCTGATTGATTTTCATGTCTCCTTGTTTCTCCCATCATCTTTTCATTTTTGTTAAAGAAATTTCTTGTTCCTCCAAAATCTCATCTTTTGAAATAAATTCTTTTTTATTTTAACCAGAAAACAAGAAAGGATCCTTGTTCATTGATTGTTTGTTGCCTAATTTATGTAACAAATGCATTTCTTGTAGAATTTGTTATTATTAGAATATTTTATTAGTCCCATAATTATAGGGATTAACTAATCCTAGAGATTATAGGAGATTAATTATAGGGGATTATTGTTAGGATATTAGATTTCAAATTTCAAATCTAGATCTCTATTTTGTCTATAAATGTAATCATTCTCTCGTATGAATAAATCAAATCAATTATTCTCTCTATTATTCTTCATGGTATCAAAGCGTTCAGAAGAAGAAGAGATTAATTGATTAATTAAAAAAAAAAAAAACGTTGCCCACTGCAACGTCAAAAACCTGATCGAGAATCGTTGCCCACTGCAACGTGATCAACCTCGATCGTGAACTCTGTCACACGTCCATGACTTCTCATTGTCCGACTGCTCAGTCCTTCGTCACGTCGACTACCAGTCCATCCAAAGCTTATCCGGCGATTCAACCGGTCCTCTCCGTGACCCAGTCTCGTCCGACTGACGGCTCACCCAGTCTCGTCCGACTGATCGTCTTCTGCCATCTCCGGCTTCAAAGAGAGACGCAACAATCACAACTCAGCCAAGTCCGGCCTTTCGACGTTGCTTCCTCTGGTTCTCGACTTCTCACATTCGACTTCACTTTCCGTCCAGTCACAACGAAGAAGGGAGGCAGAGGCATTCAAGTAGAACTCGTCGTTCCTTGTTTCAGAACTTGTGGTCGAATCTTGTCCGACAACGTGTGATCGCTCAGGTCTCTTCATCTAACGCTATGCTTCCTCGGTTCACTCAGGTCTGTTCAAAAGCTATGCTTCCTCGGTTCGACAGCTGCTCTTTTTGGTCACATTGCGGCTTTTTCTTTTTTCCTTTGTTGCTGGGCTTTGTTTGGCTTGGTTTCTTATTTGGGCTTTTTGCTGCTGGATATATATTTTGGCTTGGTTTCTTATTTGGGCTGTTTGCTGCTGGATATATATATATATATATTTTTTAAGACCATTGTAATATTGAAGCACCTTTTTATTACTTGGTCAATATGTCTTCAAAGTTTGATGCCTCGTCCTCCGTGCCACGATCTGGGTCTAGTGACATCTCTATTGTTTTGATTGTTTTTGAGAAACTTGCCAGTGATAATTATCGAGAATGGTCTCAATCCATGATTCTTGCTCTTGATGGAAGGGACAAACTTGAATATATTAATGGTGAAGCTGAAATGCCCTCCAAATCAGAAACCCATGCATTTCGCAAGTGGAAGTCAGAAAATGCTTTGGTTCCCTCTTGGTTGATTAATGCTATATCATCCTCACTCAAGAAAACTTTCATGTATCTTCCATCAGCCCATGAGATTTGGGAGGCTCTCTGTGAGACATATAGTACGGTAGGGAATCGCTCCTGCATATTTGACGTTAAGAAGAAATTGTGGCAGCTGAAACAGGACCTCATGTCACTCGATGATTATTATCTGGAAAAATCAGCTCTGTGGCAAGAATTTGATGCCTTAACAAATAAAACTCATCATTGCGGGGCTAATGCTAAAGCAGACCGCAAAGCGAAAGAAGAGGAAAGAGTCTACGAGTTGCTGGCTGGTCTTAATGCCATTTATGATGATGTTTGGGTGCGGATTCTCAGTCAAGAGCCCTTGCCTTCTGTACGTGAAGTCTATACCACTTTGCGCAATGAAGAGGATAGGTGCAAATCAATGCTTCAGAATCAAAATAATTCTGCTGCTACTCATGTACCTTCTGAAGCCTCAGCATTTGCTGTTCGATCCATGGAGTCCAAAGGTTCTAAAGTGCGACCATTCTGTGATCATTGTAAGAAACCAGGGCACACTAAAGATACCTGTTGGGATCTTCATGGCAAGCCTGCTGACTGGAAACCAAAGAAAGGCAGAGGAACAGGTTATGTAGCTGAAGCCTCCAAAGAACCACCCCAAGATGACAAGCTAAGCAAAATCATGGAAATGCTAGTCACACTACAGACTACAAAACAACCGACTGCCACAATAGTCAGGAGAGGTAATTTTTTCCAAGCCTTAGCTGTAATTAAAGATCGATGTATAGGGAATTGTTGGATTATTGACTCAGGTGCCTCGGATCATATGACTGACAATAAAGCCCTTTTTTCATCCTATACACTTATCACCAATGGCGTGACTGTGCGGATTGCTGATGACTCTCAGTCTATAGTGACTGGAATTGGTTCTATCAAAATCTCTGCTACACTTACTCTTCACTCTGTATTACATGTTCCAAAGTCGAAGTGTAATTTATTATCGGTGAGTCAATTAGCTAATGATGAACGATGTCAGGCTAACTTCTTTGCTACTTACTGTATTTTTCAGGATCTGCTGACGGGGATGATGATTGGGAGTGCTAAAGCACTTGATGGTCTCTATTACCTTGATGAAAGTGATGATCGTAGAATTCAATCTTGTAATAAAGTGTCTCTCCCTAGGAGCAGTGACTTGGAGTTATGGCACAAACGTTTAGGTCATCCAAATTTCAATTACATGTCTAAGATGTTTCCATCTCTTGTTTCCAATAAAATTGCTTCTGATTTTCAATGTGATTCATGTGAAAAGGCTAAACATCATCGTACTTCATTTCCAAAAAATCAGTACCATGCATCAAAACCATTCTCCATAATTCACAGTGATTTATGGGGACCGTCCCGCACACCAAACCGATCAAAATCCAAATGGTTCATCACTTTCATTGATGACCATATGCGTGTCAGTTGGGTTTACCTGTTGAAAGATAAAACCGAGGTGTATCAAACTTTCCTCAACTTCCACAGTATGATCCTAACCTAGTTCCAAACCAATATCCAGATCCTACACACTGATAACGAGACCGAATACTTCAATCAGTCCCTCTCTACCTTCCTAGCTAAAAATGGCATTATTCACAAAAGCACTTGTCCTAATACACCCCAACAAAATGGCATTGCTGAACGAAAGAATCGTCATCTTCTTGAAACTGCAAGAGCCTTCATGTTTTGTAGTCATGTTCCTAAATATCATTGGGATGATGCTATTCTTACTGCTACATTCCTCATTAATCGAATGCCAAGCCGACCAATATCTTACAAAACACCACTTCAGCTCCTGCATCAATACTATCACCTCCCATACCTCGAAAACACCCTACCACTTAGAGTGTTTGGCTGCACATCCTATGTCCACCTCCATCATACCAACAAACTTGACCCTAAAGCCCTTCGCTGTGTCTTTCTTGGCTACTCTAATTCCCAAAAGGGATACAAGTGTTATGACCCGGTTTCCAAATGTTTTTTTGTTACCTGTGATGTCACCTTTCATGAAACCACTCCTTATTATTCCTTGTCTGAAATTCAAGGGGAAAGAGATGGTGAATTCCAGACAACAAAAGATGACAAAACCATTACAATCTATACACCTCCAATCCATCCACCTATCCAAACAGAACCGGATGCCTTTGATAATAATCCTGATAATGTGCCAAGTCCAGGGAGAGATACAAACAAGTGGGGTAAGACCTACGTACGAAGAAATAAAAAGGGTAATGAGTCACAAGTTATTCGAGCTATTAGCACTCACCAGGAGTCAGAACCAGAGGCAGGTCCAGGAGAAACAGTGGCAACAAAGAATTCTGACCTTGATCTTCCTATCGCAGTACGGAAAAATCCCAGATCATGCACTCGACATCCTATTGAGCAGTTTGTCTCTTATAAAGCCCTTTTATCTAAATACAGGGCATTTGTTTCTCACCTTGATAGCATAAGGGTACCAGACACTATTGATGAGGCCATGGCTATACCTGAGTGGAGGTAAGCTGTCCTGGAAGAGATGGAGGCCCTCAAGAGAAATAAGACATGGGATACAGTAGATCTACCTCCAGGAAAGAAACCTATTGGATGCAAATGGGTATTCACCCCAAAGTATAGAGCAGATGGAACACTTGAGAAATACAAAGCTAGACTGGTTGCAAAAGGTTTCACTCAAATATATGGGGAAGATTACACAGAAATGTTTGCTCTGGTAGCCAAATTGAATACCATCAGAATTCTCTTATCTGTTGCAGTGAATTTAGATTGGGATCTGCACCAACTCAATGTAAAGAATGCCTTCCTCAATGGAGACCTCAAGGAAGAAGTATACATGAAGTTACCTCCAGGGTTCCCAGGAAAAAAGGCTAACCAAGTCTGCAAGCTAAAGAGGTCATTATACGGGTTGAAACAATCTCCACGTGCCTGGTTTGACAGATTCACTCGAGTTCTGAAGAGACACGGGTATACTCAGGGGCAGAGCGACCATACTTTGTTTGTCAAACATCACAAAGGTAAGATGGCTGTTTTAGCCGTTTATGTTGATGATATAATCCTTACTGGCAATGATGAGGTAGAAATCAATCAAATCAAGGCAGCCCTAGCACAAGAATTCCAAATCAAGGATCTTGGAGAAATGAAGTATTTTCTTGGGATGGAAGTAGCTCGATCCAAGAAAGGAATCTATATCTCCCAAAGGAAGTATGTACTAGACCTCCTAAAGGAAACAGAGATGACAGGTTGTAGACCTAGTGACACCTATACAGGTTAATAAAGTAGAGGAAGAAATCGATCTCGGAAAAGCGGTGGATATAGGGAACTATCAACGGATGGTAGGCAAACTAATATATCTGTCGCATATCAGACCAGATATTGCGTTTGCAGTAAGTATTGTCAGCCAGCATTCGCATGACCCTAAACAGAAACATTTAAAGGAAGTCTACAGGATCCTTCGTTATTTAAAGGGATCTCCGGGACGTGGTTTGCTATTTAAGAAAACAGACAAACGGAATGTAGAGTTGTTTACAGATGCTGATTGGGCAGGCGATCAAGATGATAGGAAATCGACATCTGGGTATTGTACATATGTGTGGGGTAACTTGGTCACATGGAGAAGTAAAAAGCAAAGTGTAGTTGCAAGAAGCAGTGCCAAAGCTGAATATAGGGCTGTAGCACTGGGAATCTATGAAGGCATATGGATAAAGCGTGTCTAAGAAGACTTGAGAAAGTGCATAAATCTACCAATCAAGGTCTATTGCGATAATGTGGCTGCGATTAATATTGCTCATAATCCGGTTCAACATGACAGAACCAAGCATGTTGAGATAGACAGGCATTTTATAAGGGAAAAAGTTGATGAGGGTATCATTGACCTAAGGTACATACCTTCTAAAGAACAGAGTGCAGATATCCTCACTAAAGGATTGCCCAAGGACACATTCGAGTATCTAATTGGCAAGTTGAACTTGATTGACATCTACCGTCCAACTTGAGGGGGAGTGTAGAATCTGTTATTATTAGAATATTTTATTAGTCCCATAATTATAGGGATTAACTAATTCTAGAGATTGTAGGAGATTAATTATAGGGGATTATTGTTAGGATATATTAGATTTCAAATTTCAAATCTAGATCTCTATTTTGTCTATAAATGTAATCGTTCTCTCATATGAATAAATCAGATCAATTATTCTCTCTATTATTCTTCATTTCTTTTTCCTTTCTCTATTTCAGGTGTTACATCATTTTTTGATTCTAAAGGAAAGATTAAAGATTATTTTAAAATAAAAATGTCTATCCTCAAAATTTTAGTTGAGGTTGGAATGAAGCCATCACTGCCAAAGCTAGTTCTGGCTGGTCCTCCTGAAGTTCTTACTGTTTTTCTAGATGGTTGTATTGTTGGTTCTATACCTTCTGGTCAAGTTGACAAAGTTGTGGGTTACTTACGAAGATTGAAAGTGTCATCTGCAGCCGTGGTCAGCTTTCCCTCCCCCTCAATTCTTTTCCCTTCATTTTATACTTTTTTGCTTGATATTAATTTTATAAACATTTGGTAGATTCCTAATGATCTGGAGGTGGGATATGTTCCTTTGAGCATCGGTGGGCCATATCCTGGCCTGTACTTGTTTACATCTCCTTCAAGGTTTGTTCGGCCAGTCAGAAATTTATTAGTTCCTTCTAACGGAAGTGAAAATAGTGAACTTATTGGGCCATTTGAACAGGTTAGTATAGTATATTTTAAGATATATTCAGTTGTCTGGACCTATGGATTGATTGGATATCTGTCAAATTCTGAATGATCTAAAAAAGAAAATATTCTTTTCTAGGTTTTCATGGAGATAAGATGTCCTGATGGTGGGGATGGTGGAAGGAAAAGTGCATTTCCTGCTACTCATGAGGAAATCCATCCAACAGGAATGCTCAGTGTTGTTGCTAACCTTACTCCATGGTCAGATCATAATCAGAGTCCCCGAAATATGTACCAGTGCCAGGTACATTGTGTCTTGGTGTACTTAAATCTGCTTGTTCTTCAGAATTTTTAATTCTATGCTTGTTTATGTTTTAGATGGCAAAACAAACAATGGGATTCTCTTGTCAAGCAATTCGAAATCGTGCAGATCAAAAGTTGTACCATCTTCAGGTTTGTTCATGTCAGCTTGGTATAGATTGCAAATGTCATTTTCTCCGATTCAAGGTTGAATTGGCCCTTGTATGTTGGAGGGCAGAATCGAGAAATAACAATAGAAATTGTTGGTCTTGTTATAAATCACTTGCTCTGCATCCAAAATGTTCTATATGCATGTATTTTTCTCCCACCTTTAGTCTGGTAAAAACATTTATTTTGCTGGCATTTTCAGACTCCCCAGAGTCCTATTGTTCGGACTGGTACATATACAAAGTATAGCATCGATGAATATCCTTCAGGCACAAATGCAATTGTTGCAGTTCTGGCATACACAGGGTAGCTACTTCAGTGCCTCTTAACAACTGTAGCTTAAATCTATTGTTCTGATTATGAACTTGTTGGAAAAATGCAGATATGATATGGAGGATGCCATGATCTTGAACAAGTCATCAGTGGAGCGTGGAATGTTTCATGGACAAATATATCAGGTTTGATCTTCCTTTACTACCTGACTGAACTGATCATGCTTTCTTGTTATAGCATTTACTTTCCATAATAAGCACGGTCATCTTAACACAGGTGGAGTACTTGACCTACTTTGACCATGCAATTTGTATGTATCTAGTTTTTTAGTACAATTCTTTCTACCAAAATTAAAGTTCTCATAGCCTCCTCAGAAGTTATTTCTGATGTTTGCTCATGAAATAATGGATATCTGTTTCCCTGTTGGAACACCTGTCCTGACATTATTATGCTTATCAGACTGAAACAATTGATTTGAGTGAACAACGTGGTCGGTCAGGCCAGGCCTCAAAAATGTTTAGAAGAAGCAACATTGATAAAGGGAGTTCACGCTTTCTTGATTCAGATGGACTGCCATATGTTGGTCAGGTTTGCCTTCAAATCTCTCCATCTCTGCTACTTTGTAATATTTTCAATTTTAGTTTAATCGAAATTCCAATGGCTGAATTTCAGATGATAAAACCAGAAGATCCCTACTGTAGTGTTTATGATGAGGCTAAAAGTTCAACCTTCACCTATAAAAGAAAGGGTTCTGAACCTGTTTATGTTGATTATGTTTCTGTTGATGTCAAAAACAAGAGGAATCTTCAGAAGGTAAGTTGATTCCATTAGATATTATATTATTGTCACCAGAAATCAGGTTGATATATTTGAGTATTTAAAACTTTATAGGAAATTATAATGGAGGTGGGGGTGGGGGTTGGGTGGGGTGAATAGCATGAAGGTTTCTGACTTTCCAATGTTGGGGTTTATAATACTTTGGTTTTATATTTTACTGGTTAAGGGTTTTTGTTGGTGAAAGAACTATGTTGTTCAAAACTGAGATAGTAAGTTGTACTTGAGAACTAAAACTATTGTTGAAGAGCAACACCATAAACCCTAATCTTCAAGGGCTAGTGGTGGCACCAGCCCTAGCCCAATAAGGGACCTCTATGTATTCAGCCCTCTGCAGCTTATGATTTCTTCAAATATGTTTTACTGTTTCTGCTCTATTCTATTTTATTTAAAGTATTTCAGAACAGAATCTGTTTTTAATGTATAAACAGATTTGTCGATGAATTTGAAGTTGTGCTTATGATTCTCTGTGCAGGTTAACATACGCTTTCGACATCCTAGAAACCCTATTATTGGTGATAAATTTAGTAGTAGGCATGGGCAGAAGGGTGTCTGTTCTCAATTGTGGCCAGATATTGATATGCCGTTTTCTGGAACTACTGGGATGCGTCCAGATCTGATCATTAATCCCCATGCATTTCCTTCCAGGATGACAATTGCAATGCTTTTGGAATCTGTTGCTGCTAAGGTACAACTAAATAAAAAGATATGGAGAATTTATTATTTTTGGGAAGTTGCTGGAGATGAATGTGTTGTTGATTGACACTTGTCTCGTTCTTTAGTTTACCAATTTTTTAATCTCTTCAAGGCCCTACTTGTGTTATGGTGTTATCCATGTGAGAGATAAGTAGCTTTTGTCTTGTGTGATTTTGCACATCAATTGGGATTGAAAGTATCAGAAACTTCCTCTCTATAATTTTTAAATAGTAACTTAGATTTTGGTATTGAAACTGCCTTTTTCATTGTCTACAACTTGCATAATTTTAACATCTATATAGTAAAGACTAAAGAGTATGAAAATATCTAAAACAATTTCTTGCAGGGGGGCAGCTTACATGGAAATTTTGTAGATGCAACCCCATTCCGTAGTTCAATGAAGAAAGATGATGGGGAGTCAGAAAAATCAGATTCACTCGTTGATGAACTTGGCGTACTGCTAAAAGAAAAGGGATTCAATTATCACGGTGTAGAAGTTCTCTACAGTGGAGTTTATGGAACTGAACTTACATGTGAAATTTTTATTGGGCCTGTTTATTATCAACGACTCCGTCATATGGTTTCAGATAAGTATCAGGTGATCAGATTCACAATTTTGCCTTCTCCAGTTCAACTTACAGTAATGCCATACTTTGTTTTGTGCGTCCTGTGGTCCTTTCTCTCTGAATTCACTTGCTCTGAAGTGCTTTTATGAAAAATTAAGTAATTTGATTCACTAGCATTTTTTTGGGGGTCAAAACTCTGGGATGGGGAGGAGTTCAAAACTTTCGAAGTTTGTTCAGTCTGTGATCAACTGATCATTATAATTTCATCTTGTGGGTTTTCCGGATTTAAGAAACTTGATCTGTGTATAGCTATAGCATGTCTAACTGTATTTAGCAGTATGATAGTGAACCTGTGTTGGTCTTGAAATGTGAGAATTTTATAAGCCACTTATGCAGGTATTTTCTCTTTGATGTCTTTTGGTAACCTATTCAGATTCCTCCTGTTGGAAGTGATACGGACTTTTAGTATATTTTTCCTGTCATTGTTGCCTTTATATTATTGTCATTATTATTTTCTGTTTTATTAGTTCTGTTGATCTTTCTGGAGCTTCAGGATCCTTAGGAAGCTAGTAACTGAAATTTTATTTAATCATCTTGTACCAGTTACCAAGGATCCAATTAATAACATCTGCTTGTTTTGCCTGGTAGGTCCGCTCTACTGGAATGGTTGATCAGGTGACCCGGCAGCCAATCAAAGGACGAAAACGTGGAGGAGGAATCCGGTTCGGAGAAATGGAACGTGACTCCCTGCTTGCACATGGAGCTGCATATCTACTGCATGATCGGCTGCATACCTGTTCTGACTATCACATTGCCGACGTATGTTCACTTTGTGGAAGCTTGCTCACGACCACATTCCTTCAGCCACAGAAGCGGCCGGCCCGGGAAATTGGAGGGCTGCCCCCGGGTAGAGCAATGAAGAATGTATTTTGTCATGCTTGCCAAACAAGTAAAGGCATGGAGACTATTGCTATGCCATATGTGTTCAGATATTTAGCAGCAGAGTTGGCAGCTATGAATATCAAAATGACTCTCCAGTTAAGTGATAAAGCTGGCGCTGGAGCTTGATATGCTTCAATCTGATAACAAATTTTGTGTTGTATCATATCCATATCATTATTTATTTTATGAACCGGCATTAATATATATATATATATATATATATATATATATATATAATGGTGAGATACAAAGTTTTGAAGCCAATGGGATTACATCACTTTGAAGATGTCTTGTATTAGTGCTTTAATGGAAGCCATTGGGATGGGATGGGATGGGATGGGATGGGATTAGGAAGTAGGGTGCTTCTTGGTGAATTCTGGAGGCCCTTGAGGTCATTTTGTTATGTAATCCTTGTAATTTTAATTTAATCTTATTATTTTATCATATGATTGTGGTCGTAGAAAATAATGTGTGATAGTACTTTTTTAAAGGGTTAAATCGTAAATCTGATTTGGAAGTATATGGTTAGGAGTAATGTTGCCTTAAAAATACTGTTAAGTTTAATGTCATCCTGAAAGTTATAAAATGCTAGTCATTATTATAAGGCACCTCTAGTCATTATTATAAGGCATCAACTAACAAGTTTATTTGATCCTTTTTATAAGCACTTGTTTGTTCTTAAGGAACATTAATTATTTTTTTCCATGCATGTCCCTAATAAATAAAGGTAGAGGGTGAGAGTAATAATATGATATTATAATTTAGTACAATTAGTAGGGGTAATATTGAAAATATTTAAATTGTAGGCTAACTTTATTAACTTTAATTGTTTTTATTGATTTATGAGAATTGTTAGTTGGTGTCTTATAATAAGAACAAGAGGGAGTGGTATTGTTGGCTTCTTCCGTTAAAAGTTAACGATCAATATCAATTTTTTAATGGGCAACGTTAGTTTTTTAAATGTATAGGGCCACATTCTTATATTTTAAAACTTCTGAGGTGACATTGAATCTGAAAAACCTTCTAGGACAACATTGTTCTTAGGTGTATTTGCTACTTAACCCCTTATATTCACTTTGGTTTTTGATCTATATGTCATGTTTGATTTCTGCACATAAATTTGTTTAGCTTTGTCCTCTTCCACAGTGTTTACCTTTTCTCATTTTAGCGGAAATCTTGACTGTATTTGACATCTCGACCTCAAGAGATACTTTTAAGTTTTTAGTATTAATTTCTATTCTTATTTACTAGAATTTGCCAGAATATGTTCTTTAATTTTGTGATGTTCGATAATTTGTTTCTTAACACAGACACTGGAAATCGCTTTGACTTTTTTAAAAAAAACGCGAAATTGCATAACCTTGTCTATCTGCCATTTATTTGACTCGAAGCTCTGGCAGCCAACTAATTGACCGACAGGGGGCTAATTCTTTAAAAAAAAAAAAATTGAGGCCAGTACTGTCTGTTTTGCAACATTTTAAAATTCCAATGGACTGGTTTGAGATTATTGAAAATTGTTACCTTAATTATGTCATTTTTATAATTCAAGGGTATTTTTCTGTTTTTTTCCCTCTCAAACAAAACTTAAAGTCATTAAAAATGTGGGCAAAAGTGCACTTTGGGCTTTAATCATTGAACTTTACAGGGCGCCTTATTTTAGTTGTTTAACTTTAGAGTTAAATTCTAAAGTTAAATTCTGCCATCGTTGAGCCTCTACTTGGCATATGAATCTCAACGCTCCTCTTCCTGCTGCCAACACGAGCTGGGCCTCTTCCTGGCATACGAACCTGCATTCTGGTCTCAAAGAAGGCGTTGTGATGCTGCTTGACGAAGGTTCTACGATGTTTCTGGCAACGGTGAAGACAACGGTCTGTGGTGGTTAACAGTGGTCAAGACAGTGAAGTAGTGATTGTTGCTTCTTCCTACTTTGGAAGAGTTGGTTTTCTGGCTAGTTTGGCTTTTTTTGGCCAAATGGGTCTTTTGAAGTCGAAGAAGAAGAATACGAAGAAAATATAGAAAAACAATACTACTTTCTTTGGTTTCTAATTATAAGAATATTTTATAGTATAATTTATACTATAAAAGTGTTTGATGCGCTGCTTTTATCGTTAAAGCAGTCAATTAAATTAGGTCCTAATTAATTATGCAGTTTAGAGTCAACCTAGGTCATTCTCTCAAAGAGCAATATGTAGATTTTTCTTTAAGTTGTATTTAGGTGATAAAAATTACAATGAAATGAAAAGAAACTAACTAAATGCAGGATGAAAATGACTATAAAACCTACATGAGAATGAAACTAATCTAGATGTGAATGCAAATTTGAGGGGTTTTTGATATGAGAGAATAATTAAAATCCTAAGAAGAGAAAATTGAATAAAAGCAAATTAAACAACAAAAATCTAGTTCAGTTATGAAGATAAAGGGAACAACTTAGGATTCACATGGAGTTAACTTTCTTAGCTTAAATCAATTAATTAGACCAGGGTTTAATGAAAGATTAGAATTAATAAATTTAATTAACTAATTGAAAATGAGAAACCCTCAAGTTCAATAACACCTAATCCACTAGAAAACTCATAATAGAATGAGTGCTAGTTAATTAAACTCATTAAAACCTAATTACAATTAATTTCTAAATAATTTTGGGATTTTGTTTACAATTATCCAATTAAACAATTAGATAATTTATCAACTCAATTAAACAATTAAATCGATAAACCCAATTGACAATTAAATTAATAACGAAAACTCAATTATTAATTCAATTGACAATCCAAATATTGCAAACAAGAATCCAACAATAAGCATAAAAACTTCGAGTTATCAATCCAATCCAAAAGAAATAAGTTTACAATCTAAAACTAGATTGTTCTCAATTAATACAACTCGAAATCCTTTAAAACTAAATAATCTCAAGTTTGAATTAAAAAGATAAAAAGAAAACACTCCCTTATAATCTTCAAGTGTAAATTCCTAGACTCTAATTTTCTTCATACTCTTCCCAAGTTGTCTCCCAAAAATTCTCAAGCTGCCATGAAAACGCTTCCTCCTCCCAATATTATGCAGCTCATCACACTCATTTAACTAATGAATGGAGGGTGAGATTGGACAGGTGTTGGGATGTAATGGCTTAAAAAGTGACGCCTTGATGTTCCGTGATGTTGGATTCAACAATGAATCACAAAACCAGTTGTGCATATATTAATCTGCGTCTTCCTCAGCGTCCTGTTCTGCGTGCGTGAGTGTATCTCAGCGTGAATTCTTGCGGCTCTTTTTTTTTTTGTCAAAAAAGATTCCATAAAAACTTAAAGAAGTGCCATTACAAAGAGAGGAACCACACAACAACAAAACAAAGCAGACAAACAAACTGATACAACAACCGGAAACAGAACAACAGAAAACAATACAGAAAGGAATACAAGAAAATAAAGCTAGCCACCATCCAAATACGAACTGGAAAGCGAAGGAATATCCACTCCCACACTAGTCTTTTGAGCCTCCAAAGTTAGAAGAGATAACAAAGCAGCTGTTGGTCGTTGAACCCACCCAATAGGGCACACCCCTTTATAAGCATCAGCTGCAAGAAGATCGCAACACGGTTGCCCCCTCTTGGGGAAAAAGACAAGGAGAACCCAACCTTAGAAGACAGAAGACAAATAACATCCTGGATAATACTTTTACATCGCCAGTCATACATGTCTGGTGACTTGAAATCAACACAAGAAAACAGAGGTAGGCAATCCGACTCAAAGATCACCTTATTATGACCCAGGTCTAGAGCCAAAAGCAGCGCCCTTTTAAGAGCTAAGGCTTCAGTCATAAAGGCAGAAATAGACTTGACCTTGTCCACAAAACCCCATCTAAAAGAGCTGGTAAAATCACGACAAATTACCCTAATAGCAGCATCTTTTACATGTGAAGAAAAGGCTCTATCACAATTAATTTTTAGGCTATCAAGTGCCGGGGGGGGGGGGGACCATTTAGTGCCAGGACTATCACAGCCCCTCGACCCTAAAGGTTCCTTAGCCCTTCTCGCACCGATAGCCCAAAACTCATAATTACTTCTCCGAGCCAATTCAATAACAGCACTCGGGTTAGGCTATTTATGATCAAAAATCATTTCATTTCTAGCCTTCCAGATATACCACAAAAGCCAGCAAATCAGAGCAATATCATGCTCACTCAGCAAGGGCGATTCTGTCGTCTCAATCCACCACATATTAAAATTGGAGATTCTGGACATATAAAATCTAGCACCTAGTGAACAACCAAACCATATGCCTCGAGTCCATGGACAGTGGAAAAAGACATGCTCAATAGTCTCCTCGGCAGCGGCACAAATCGGGCATAGGCTATCTTTGGACCTCCTACGACATACCAGGGTAGAATTGGTGGCAATTGCCTTACTCAATAGGCGCCATATGAATTGTTGTACCCGAGGAATCACTTTTATCTTCCAAATCAAATTCCAGCATCGGGAGTGAATTACAGTCGACGAGCCAGCTCTAACCACATTACCAAAATTCCAGTCCTTCCGGCGATGGTAACCTAACTTCACTGTGTATACTCCATCCTTGGCGCTAGTCCACACCAGTTTATCTTCTAGCCCATTAGAGGGGATAGGGATTTTATATATGGCCTCTTTGACCTCAGAAGAGACATATGGGTTAGTAGCCGAAAGGTTCCACTGCCTATCAACTATCAGGTCACAGACTCTACCTTCAGAAATAATTGGGATATCAGTGGTGCGAGGTCTCACAGGGAAAACAGCTCCTGGGACCTAAGGGTCACCCCATATTCTGATAGAAGAACCATCTCCAATGTCCCACCTAAGATCTTTCTTTAGAAAATTTCTGCCATCTAAAATACTAGACTAGCACCAGGATGCCTTATAGCCTATCTCTACATCAATGAACTCTTGTTCAGGGAAATACACACTTTTTAGCACTCGAGCCCAAAGATCAGTAGGTCTTTGCATAAGCCTCCATGCCGTCTTTGCCAAGAGGGCATCATTTATCATCAATAGGTCCTGAAACCCCATGCCCCCAGAACTCTTACTACTGGTCATAGCTCCCCAAGATTTCCAACGAGTCTTGCCTCCAAATGCATTGCCGTCCCACCAGAAGTTAGCTATAAGGCTATTTATCTCCTTACAAGTCTTAATGGGGAATCTGAAACAGTTCATCAGATAAATTGGGATAGCTTGGATAACCGCTTTGATCATTACTTCACGGCCGGAAAAAGATAGGAGGGAATGGCTCCAGCCTTGGATTTTACTCGCTACTCGCTCTCTGATGTATGCTAAGGCCTGGTTCTTAGTTTTCCCCCAAATGCTAGGAATGCCAAGGTATGTTCCCGGATCCTCTGTAGCTGGGATGTGTAGCACTCCGCTCACCATACTTCTCACTGCAGGAGGACTGTTAGAGGAGAAAAAAATACTGGATTTATCTAGATTAATAACCTGACCTGAGGCTGCACAGTACAAATCCAAAATATTAGCCAAATAAGTACAATTTCTTTGACTAGAATGCATGTATAAGAGGGCATCATCAGCAAAAAAACTGTGAGTCAGAACTGGACACCCAT
Source organism: Acacia crassicarpa (assembly GCA_034222035.1). Taxonomy (NCBI): domain Eukaryota; kingdom Viridiplantae; phylum Streptophyta; class Magnoliopsida; order Fabales; family Fabaceae; genus Acacia; species Acacia crassicarpa. Next base: position 11,155,171 of record JAWXYG010000015.1, read on the forward strand.
TACTCAATTTAATACCTTTCAGCCGCTTGTCAATCTGGCTTTTACTTATCATAATAGAGAGTACCTCTGCAACAATGATAAAGAGATATGGCGAGAGGGGATCTCCCTGACGAATACCTCTACTAGGCACAAAAGATCTAATGTCTTCACCAGATAAACAGATATTTAAGCTAACAGAGCACACACATTTCATAACAAGAGACACCCACTCCGGACAAAAACCAAATCGTAATAAGACATTCTCAATGAAGTCCCACTCAACCCGGTCATATGCCTTACTCATATCCATCTTAAAGGCGAACTCATACTTACCTCCAGAATACTTACGACGAAGGTAATGGTAAACCTCATGCGCAATAATGATATTATCATGAATACAACGGCCAGGTACAAATGCACTTTTATTCTGGGAAATACATTCATCTAGCAAAGGGCACATCCTATTGGCCATAATTTTTGAAATAATTTTATAAGAAAAATTACATAGGCCAATGGGGCGAAACTGAGAAACATGTTCTGGTTTATGAACCTTGGGGATTAAAGTGATGTTAGTCATATTAATCCCATCTAAAACAAAGTGACCTACAAAAAAATCATTGACCATGGAATACACAGAATCAGCAATTTCAGACCATGCAGAATGATAAAATATACCAGAAAAATCGTCAGGTCCCGGCGCCTTTGTACTCCCAAGACTAAACCTGCAGATTTAATCTCCTCCCTTGAAACTGGTAACATAATGCTTTGATTCATTTCCTCCGAAATTTTGGGGTCGATAAAGTTCAAAATAGCATCCATTGAGTGCGAACCAGAGGTAGCAAAAAGATTCTGAAAAAAATTGGCAATATTCTGAGAGATAGCATCCTTCTCAATTAACCAATTACCCCCATCATCCTTAATACAAGAAATTCGGTTCCACTGTCTTCTTTTGATAGTAGATACATGAAAGAAACGAGAATTTTTGTCACCAGCTGTGAGCCAATTGATTCGAGAGCGCTGCCACCAGTACTGTTCTTCTAGCTCCAATAATCTATCCAGTTCACCTTTTACCTCCAGAATCCCTCTAGAAATGTCAGGGGTTCGATCTCTTAGCGTCAGTTCAGCCAGATGGGTCTTTAGAAGATCAATACACTTAGTATTATTGGGGAATTCCTTCTTACTCCATGTAATTAGATTCAGTTTGCATCTCCTCATATTGTTTAGGAAAGACTCCATAAGCGAAACATTCTGCTCAGGAGGGATCTGCCAACTCCCTTTAATTAACCCAATAAAGTGATCATGAGAGGCCCAGGCAGCTTCAAAGCGAAAAGCCCGATTTTTCTTATATTTCTCGTACTGGCATTGGATAAACAAAAGATGATGATCAGAGGACCTTGTCGGGTCAATATTAAAGACCTGGAGAGTAGGAAACTCCTCTCTCAAATGCACGTTGCCCAGGGCCCTATCAATGCGTTCATGAATGGTATCCGGGCTATCACGGTTATTACACTAGGTAAAACAGGAGCCATTATAACCCAAATCCTCTAACTCACAATCAGCCATAAAACACTTAAAATTACGAATCTTCCTCCAAGCTCTAGGCAGACCTCCACATTTCTCAGCTTGAGAGAAGATATCGTTAAAGTCCCCAAGACACAACCAAGAAGTCTTGATACTATTACTAATTTTCCGGACCTCTTGCCAGCATAACATTCTATCATCTTCATTAGTGGGACCATAAATAAAAGTGATGTATGATGGAGTAGAGAAAGCAGCAGACATCACACTAGTATGAATAATATTCGAAGATGAGAATAGGATATTAACCGTAAGCACATCAGACCACCATAAAGCTAGTCCACCACTTCTTCCCACCGGATTAACTATCCATTCTTCATTGAAGCCACATCTACGTCTTACCTTTCTTATGTAACTCGCCTTTTGTTTAGTCTCCATTAAGAAGACCAAATGAGGTTTTTTCCGGAAGCATTCTTCCTTCAAGTTTCTGGCTGTCAAGGCAACCCCAAGACCTTGACAGTTCCAGGCTAACAGATTCATGGCGAACCAGTGGTTGGTCCCATCCAACCACCGGCGTTTTGGGGAGACACCTGATCAGTCTCCACCTTACAGATATTGTCTTCATTCATCCAACTCTCAGGAAAATCAATTTCAAAGGAAACTGCAGCTTTACCATGTGAACCTTGGTCAACATTAGAACTCGAACGTCGCAGAAATTTTTTCACCGACCGGAAGTTCCTACTTTTCCTTTTTTGAAAATGAGCCACTGGTTCCTTTCCTTTACTTAGCTCCACCTCAGATTCAGCAAATAATTTCCTACATTTTTTGTTCTTCTCCACACCAATCTCTTCATCATAAGGATGCTTAAGATTAATTCCCTTCAATCCAAGAGACACAGCAGATATAGGGGAGAGCCCAACAAATGGGACAATAGATCGATGCTCCAAATCCTCTTCAGGAAATTCCACCTTATAAGGCAGTGAATTGGATTGTGTATCAGGTTCACTGATTTCCACCCTATTCAATCCCATCTTGGTTGGCACGGTTGGGCTCATTGGAGGTTGAGAGGAAATAGGGCTCACTGGGTGCATATTAAGTGAGCCATCAGAGGGAGAGAGTGGGCTAGAAGTATTGGTGGATAAACCTTCATTCTGCAAAAAAACGTCAAGCCCAATAGGAATAGGAAAATCATTAACCTTACCCAAAGCAAACCTGCAGCCCAAAGGTTGGGGCCCAAAGCCAATCTCCTCATCCACACTCCTAGGGTCCCCAACACTCACATGCCACGTCTTCCTCATGTTTGTGTCATCCACTGCACACACGGTCACCATCTCCACAGGTGCTTTCGGCGTTGACTGATCCAGAGCAGGGCCTGCAGTAGATCCTCGGTCAGAGACTACCATTGGGGAATGATATCGCCGGGGACAATTCCAGCCTGAGGGATCGCCGTCGTCCATCGTCTAAGCATTTTGACGAGCTGGATGAAGTGTCGCAGGGACGAATCGAGAGCCTAGGCTCGGCGAATCCCCTGGGTTCTCTTCGCCTGACGGATTTGCACTTCCTTCAGTGACTACTGGTAAACACGGCAGGCCTGGCAACCGATATGAAGCTGACGCTTTTCCGGCCAACTCATCCCTGCCACTTGACGATGATCTTCCACGGTAAGAGTTCTGGGACATATTATCAGACGAGCAGAATTCTGGCCACCCCTCCTGACACACTTCTAAGATATCCTCAAAAGTACGCAATGCCTGAGTACACATCCAGCTTCCGAATCCGAGATCAACCTCTGCACCCTTAGAAGAAAAAAGGTCCTTGCAGCCGCGGCTATCATGTCCGATACATCCACACCTAAAACAAAAGCTCTGCAAACGTTCATATTTAATTGAGACCCACGTTGGTTTGTTCTTCTTCCTCGGAACCCAGAAACCGGCAGTGAGAGGAGCATTCAGGTGAAGGAGTGTTCTAACTCTCACAAAACTACGGGTAAGCTTCCCTTCAACTCGAGGTAGTTCATACATAACAGGAGTTCCAACTGCCTCTCCAAGGTTTATAGCATTAGAGCCATTAAAGGCTTCAAGAGGAAGGCCATGGAATTGCAACCAAAAGGGAGTATGGGAAAAATTTACATCTTCAAGAACCATATAATCCTCCCAGATCTGGAGGTTCAGCAGGTGTCCTAGAACAGACCAAGGCCTTCCTTTGAGAATCCTTGAGTAATCATCAACCTTCTTGAACCGGAACAAAAAAATTAAACAGTTTCTGTCCAAATCATGCATGTAACGCCTCATTTTCAATACCAAAATCTTGGCCAAAATAATAGTAACACCTCCAAATATAGGATATTCAACACTCAAACACATATTTACAATATGGCCAAAGGTAGAAATCCATTTATACAGGGCCAAAATAAATCCAATAAATAAGAGTTATTTTAAAATGCGGAAGTCTTTTAGGTTCATGGCAAATAAAATAACACAACATAAACTAAAGGAGTACAGAAGAGCCTACAAAGCTCACTCCATGGGTGCATTCCCTTGATCTCTACTAAGTTATTCACCTGAAAAATGTTAATATGGGGTGAGATTACACATCTCAGTAACTACTAAATATTTCTACCGTACACGAGCAAATAATATATGACAAAAAGATATGGGCTGATTTCAAATATATATATAGATTCCATAATTTATCATACAAAATAATTTATACTAATAGTCATCAATATAGAAGGTATTAAAACATATATATCTCAAAAGTTCTCATCTCATGTCTTTACAGAATATTCATCATCATATCAAATTCTTGAACTGTTCAGAAATGCACTATGCAGTATGCAGCCTCCCTTATATCACCACCTCCCTTATACCGCAGACTGGAGCCATAGGCTAACACATAGTCCAATAGAAACTCATTCATTTGACTGAATTGTTCCAAGCTCACCAAAACTTAAGATACACCCGGCCAAAGGTATATAGCTTAAATCTGGACTATGGCTCCCCTCCTTTAAAATAACTAAGGAGGTGTCACATGTCCCACAACTCCAATGAAATCCCGGCCAGAGGAAAACATGGAAGATGGGGCCCTGAAACAAGTACCATCCACTGTGCACCGAGTGGTGGCATAAATCATTCTTATCATTCAAATCCCTCCTTACTCCACCCATCATAATACAACCGCCATGATGAATATGTTCACTCAAAATAATGCATTATTATACCATAAAGTTTTATACATCAATATGCGTATTTATGAATAGTGAATACTATGCGTATATGTGAATAGTAAAATACGATATATATACATGAATAGTAAAAATGAAGAGTACATACGGTATGTATACGTGAATAGTAAATACGGTATGTATACGTGAATAGTATTATGAATAGTAAATACGGTATACGTGAATAGTAAAATGAATAGTAAATACGGTATACGTGAATAGTAAAATGAATAGTAAATACGGTGTGAATAGTAAATATGGTATACGTGAATAGTAAATACAGTATACGTGAATAGTAACATGAATAGTAAAAATGAATAGTAAATACGGTATACGTGAATAGTAACGTACGTATAAATAGTACCTCTGCAGATTTGCAAATCAAAGTTCCCACACCAGATCTTAAAACCATAAATATTTTCTAAATATTCTTGCCAAAATAGTAAACAAACAAATTTATAATCATACATAATTCACAAGTATAAGGAAGAATATTCAGAGTTACCTGGTACTTGCTAATTCCCAAATCACCGACAAGCTTCTAAAAAAACTCTCAAATAATTATCTCTCTACTCTCTCTTTCTCTTCCTCTCTCTAAATAGCTCTAGGAGTTGTGAAGAATGAAATGAAATGAAAGGTCTATTTATAGTTGGAAAATGGGTCCTTAGGCGTAATTTTCACAAAATTATAAAATTATATAATATAAAAACATTTTCCTCGTGGGCTGCTGCGCTTCTGCCGTTTCAAAATTTTCTTCATTATTTTAATATTTAAATTTGTAAATTACTGTGCAAATAGTAAATTTAATAATATAATATTATTCTAATTATTATTGAGTGGGTCCCGCGTGATTTTTTAAAACTTCCCACGAGAAGCACAAGGAGAGGCGGCTGAAGATGAATTATTTTTGACGTGGGTCCTACGTATTTTCAAATAGTGAATACGTCTTTATAAATAGTAAATACCGTATTTTTAAATAGTAAATACGTATTTGTGAATAGTGAACACTATTCATATTTCACAAATTTCAAGTATTAAATACGTATTTGCGAATAACATATATATATATATATATTTTTTTTTTTAAATACGTATTTGTATATAGTAAAAACGTATACGTGAATAGTAAATACTATTCACGGGGCCCACAAAATACTGATTTCAAATTTATCACTTTCCAAAAATAGAGCCTACTAGTCTTCCCAAAATAGGTTTATGTTCAAGATATTAGATTCAAAATTCAGGATGTTACAATGCACTTCTAACTCATCCCCAATATGCCATCCTTTCTTGATCATGGTAATTACTGTTGGTATATTTAGCTTCTTGCTAGCTTCGATCCTACCAACCAAGGTCCCACCATGACTTTCCACTGTTTGATCGAAGTCCAACACAACCTGTTTTGGTAACTTAGCGTAACTACTTTGTCCCACCTCCAAAATTCTAACACACCAGAGCAAAAACAAAAACAAACAGAGAACTTCACACAGTATGAACCACCCTTCCCATTCGACACCAAGAAAAAAGAAAGAGGGAAGGGGGGGTTACAGTCGGCTCTTCACAGCAAGACGGCCGGATGGGGCTCACAAAGGAGGGGGGCCTCACGACGCACTACACGTGGAGGAGGAGACTCCCGCAGCGGAGAGAGAACACTCTTGCGGCTCTCAATGAGAGTGTAAATCTCCTCTTGGCGGCTAGGTTAATTTAATAGGAAGAAAAGAGGGTTTTTAGAGTATCAATTTGAGTCCATTAAAATATGATAAGCCTAATAAAATTCCACTATTGGATCTTCTTTTAGCTTCCCTAAAAAATTCTGCACCATAGGATCTTCTAATATGATTAAATCATAATCTATCATATCTTAAGAAATATTATTTAATCACAAGATAACAATTAGGATATTAATAATTTAAGCACAATAATCTTATAATTAATTCAGATTTATATTATTTCCTAAAATTGGCTAACAATTCAAATATTATCTAATATATCAAAATTAGCCTAAAATAATCCCCAAAATAAAAGAATAATGTGGGATAAAATATAGTAAAATTGGGATTTATCAGTGTTCTTATAATTAGGACCAGAGGGAGTATAAAGAAGGAGGAAAAAAAGTTGATACAAGGAAAGAAAAAGTGAATAGTGAAAAGGAAGGAGAAACACAGATAAGAATGTATCAACATGTAAAAATACATTTGTGTACATTTTAATTTATATACTGTTTTATCCATTAAATATATTTAATTAAGAAATTTATTGTTTTTTTGATTTTTTAATAATAATTTTCCTATTTTTATGAAATTTAAATTTAAATTATTATATTCTTTTTTTGGTCAAAAAATTCTTATTTTCAATTATCACAATATATACAACTTTATATATATATATATGTGTGTGTGTGTGTGTGTGTGTGTGTGTGTGTGTGTGATAGGATATTGTTACTACCATTTTTTGTTACTACCAATGTTACTATCACTTTTCCACCGTTAGATCAGAATCTTAATAAGAGAGAGAAATTATAAAGATATATGAGATTCTGATCTAATGATGAAAAAGTAGTAGTAACATTGGTGGTAACAAAAAGTGGTAGTAACATTAGTGGTAACAAAAAATGGTAGTAACAATATTCTATCCCTATATATATATATATATGAGACAGATTATTCTACCTACCCTCATTTTGCCTACCTTTGCCTATCACTTTTAACACCATTAGATTATAATCTCATACAATGATGGAGATTTGAGGGATAAAATAAACTTTTTTACCTATTCCTCTTTCCCACCGTCTCCCACTCTCTCTCTCTCCTCCGCTGTAACGTCTGGTAGGTTCCTTCTACACAACATTAGCATCATCATTCTCAAATTTACCAGCATACAAACAGGCACCGAAATCCATAACTATCGCGGATTTTAAAAAACCAAAATGTCCTATTAAGCTTTAAAATTTTTCGTAGCACAATTCTTTGTCGCTTGGTGTTCGGAGGGATATCTTCCTACGCGAAAGTCATGTTTTTTTCAAACCTACGTGTTCTAATCAATTTATTAAAAGGTTTAGTTCTCTGTGTGCCTTCGTATTTCTTTGAAAGGAGAGAGAGAGTGTGGGAGGCGGTGGGAGGGAGGGAGGAGAAAAAAGTTTATTTTATCCCTCAAATCTTCACCGTTGGATGAGATTATAATCTAATTATTTTGATAGGGGTAGGCAAAGATAGGCAAAATAAGGGTAGGTAAAATAACCTATCCCTATATATATAGGGTGTTTAAGGTTTGTCATGTGACTTAACATAAAGTTTTTGTCAAATCACCTCAAAACGATGTTGTTTTGGAAGTTCATCAATTCCCCTAATCCTAAAACTGCGTCGTTTTAAGAGTTGGGAGAATTAATGAAGGGTGTTTTGATATTTTAGTTTTTGTATTTATTATACAAATTTTACCAAAACACCATCTATTAATTCTCCTAAATCCCAAAACGACATAATTTTGGAGTGACTTAACAAAATCTTATGTCAAGTCCCATGACAAACGATAAACCCATATATATATATATATCGGGAAAAACACTTTTCATGTTGTAAGAGAAGTGTTTTCTCATGTCACACACATAAAATGGTGGGACACAGGCACACACACACACACACACACACACACACACACATATGTGTGGTTCCCACTATTTCATGTGTGAATAAGAATCTTTTTCTTTTCAATTCTCATGCAACATGAGAAGTTTAAACCCCATATATATAATGTTTAATAAGATTTATACTTTTTTCAGTTATTTTTCATCTTAACTAATTTTTTTAAATAATAATACAAGTTTGAAAAAAACTATTTTTACAACCGTTAATTTAAACACAAATCATATCAACAATCTTAATTACTTATGATGAAACTCAGATTAAGATTAAAAATAAGGTCCTTCTCCCGCAGCTAACAGACCCATTTGGACAAGTGCGAGTAGCCATTCGACACCCCCGAGACATGAAAAACACAAAATGGGGCAACAAAATCGCCTCATATATATATATAGGGTGTTTATTGTTTGTCATGTGACTTAACATAAAGTTTTTGTCAAATCACCTCAAAACGACGTTGTTTTGGAAGTTCATCATTTCCCCTAACCCTAAAACTACGTCGTTTTGAGAGTTGGGAGAATTAATGAAGGGTGTTTTGGTATTTTGGTTTTTGTATTTATTATACGGATTTTACCAAAACACCCTCCATTAATTCTCCTAAATCCCAAAACAACATAATTTTGGAGTGACTTAACAAAATCTTATGTCAAGTCCCATGACAAACAATAAAAAAATATATATATAGGGGTTTACTTTTCTCATGTTGCATGAGAGAAAGAAGATTCCTACACACACATAAAATGGTGGGACCCACATATATATATAATGCTATTTATATATATATGCGGGTCTCACCATTTTATGTGTGTGTGGCATAAGAAAACATCTCTCCTACAACATGAGAAACATTTTTCTCATATATATATATATATATATATATATATATATATATAGGGAAAAACACTTTTCATGTTGTAGGAGAAGTGTTTTCTCATGTCACACACATAAAATGGTGGGACCCACACACATATATATATAATTAACATTATATATATATATGTGGTTTCCACTATTTCATGTGTGAATAAGAATCTTTTTCTTCTCAATTCTCATGCACCATGAGAAGTTTAAACCCTATATATATAATGTTTAATAAGATTTATACTTTTTTCAGTCATTTTTCATCTTAACTAATTTTTTAAATAATAATACAAGTTTGAAAAAAAATATTTTTACAACCGTTAATTCAAACACAAATCACATCAACAATCTTAATTACTTATGATGAAACTCAGATTAAGATTAAAAATAAGGTCCTTCTCCCGCAGCTAACAAACCCATTTGGACAAGTGCGAGTAGCCAGTCGACACCCCTGAGACATGAAAAACACAAAATGGGGCAACAAAATTGCCTCATATATATATATATATATATATAGGGTGTTTATTGTTTGTCATGTGACTTAACATAAAGTTTTTGTCAAATCACCTCAAAACGACGTTGTTTTGGAAGTTCATCAATTCCCCTAACCCTAAAACTACGTCGTTTTGAGAGTTGGGAGAATTAATAAAAGGGTGTTTTGGTTTTTGTATTTATTATACGAATTTTACCAAAACACCCTCAATTAATTCTCCTAAATCCCAAAACGACATAATTTTGGAGTGACTTAACAAAATCTTATGTCAAGTCCCATGACAAACAATAAACCCATATATATATATATATATATATATAGGGAAAAACACTTTTTATGTTGTTGGAGAAGTGTTTTCTCATGTCACACACATAAAATGGTGGGACCCACACACACATATATATAATTAACATTATATATATATGTGGTTCCCACTATTTCATGTGTGAATAAGAATCTTTTTCTTCTCAATTCTCATGCAACATGAGAAGTTTAAATCCCATATATATAATGTTTAATAAGATTTATACTTTTTTCAGTCATTTTTCATCTTAACTAATTTTTTAAATAATAATACAAGTTTGAAAAAAACTATTTTTACAATCGTTAATTCAAACACAAATCACATCAACAATCTTAATTACTTATGATAAAACTCAGATTAAGATTAAAAATAAGGTCCTTCTCCCCCAGCTAACAAACCCATTTGGACAAGTGCGAGTAGCCAGTCGACACCCCTGAGACATGAAAAACACAAAATGGGGCAACAAAATAGCCTCATATATATATATATAAGGTGTTTATTGTTTGTCATGTGACTTAACAAAAAGTTTTTGTCAAATCACCTTAAAACGACATTGTTTTGGAAGTTCATCAATTCCCCTAACCCTAAAACTACGTTGTTTTGAGAGTTGGGAGAATTAATGAAGGGTGTTTTGGATTTTGTATTTATTATACGAATTTTACCAAAACACCCTCCATTAATTCTCCTAAACCCCAAAACAACATAATTTTGGAGTGACTTAACAAAATCTTATGTCAAGTCCCTTGACAAACAATAAACCCATATATATATATATATATATATATATATATATATATATATAGGGAAAGACACTTTTCATGTTGTAGGAGAAGTGTTTTCTCATGTTACACACATAAAATGGTGGGACCCACACACACACATATATATAATTAACATTATATATATATGTGGTTCCCACTATTTCATGTGTGAATAAGAATATTTTTCTTCTCAATTCTCATGCAACATGAGAAGTTTAAATCCCATATATATAATGTTTAATAAGATGTATACTTTTTTTAGTCATTTTTCATCTTAACTAATTTTTTAAATAATAATACAAGTTTGAAAAAAAACTATTTTTACAACCGTTAATTCAAACACAAATCACATCAACAATCTTAATTACTTATGATAAAAGTCAGATTAAGATTAAAAATAAGGTCCTTCTCCCGCAGCTAACAAACCCATTTGGACAAGTGCGAGTAGCCAGTCGACACCCCCGAGACATGAAAAACACAAAATCGGGCAACAAAATCGCCTCATATAGCCAGCGCCTTAGTAGCGCAGTGGCATGGGAGCTTGGCTCCCCTCTCCCATGTCCAGGATTCGAACCTTGCCCCCTCCCCTACTATATGTATAAAAAAAAAAATTCGCCTCATATATATATATATATATAGGGTGTTTAACGTTTGTCATGTGACTTAATATAAAGTTTTTGTCAAATCACCTCAAAACGACGTTGTTTTGGAAGTTCATCAATTCCCCTAACCCTAAAACTATATCGTTTTGAGAGTTGGGAGAATTAATGAAGGGTGTTTTGTTTTTTGTATTTATTATACGAATTTTATCAAAACAATCTCCATTAATTCTCCTAAACCCCAAAACGACATAATTTTGGAGTGACTTAACAAAATCTTATGTCAAGTCCCATGACAAACAATAAACCCATATATATATATATATATATTATATATATATATATAGGGAAAAACACTTCTCATTTTGTAGGAGAAGTGTTTTCTCATGTTATACACATAAAATGGTGGGACCCACTGTGGTTCCCATTACTTCATGTGTGAATAAGAATATTTTTCTTCTCAATTCTCATGCAATATGAGAAGTTTACACCCCATATATATAATGTTTAATAAGATTTATACTTTTTTCAGTCATTTTTCATCTTAACTAATTTTTTAAATAATAATACAAGTTTGAAAAAGAAAACTATTTTAACAACCGTTAATTCAAACACAAATCACATCATCAATCTTAATTACTTATGATAAAACTCAGATTAAGATTAAAAATAAGGTCCTTCTCCCGCAGCTAACAAACCCATTTGGACAAGTGCGAGTAGCCAGTTTACACCCCTGAGACATGAAAAACACAAAACCGGGCAACAAAATCGCCTCATATATATATATATATATGGTGTTTAACGTTTGTCATGTGACTTAACATAAAGTTTTTGTCAAATCACCTCAAAACGATGTTGTTTTGGAAGTTCATCAATTCCCCTAACTCTAAAACTATGTCGTTTTGAGAGTTGGGAGAATTAATGAAGGGTGTTTTGGTATTTTGGTTTTTGTATTTATTATACGAATTTTACCAAAACATCCTCCATTAATTCTCCTAAATCCTAAAATGACATAATTTTGGAGTGACTTAACAAAACCTTATTTCAAGTCCCATGACAAACGATAAACCCATATATATATATACACACACATACATATAGGGAAAAACACTTTTCATATTGTAGGAGACGTGTTTTCTCATGTTACACACATAAAATAGTGGGACCTACACACACATATATATAATTAACATTATATATATATATATGTGTGTGGTTCTCACTATTTTATGTATGAATAAGAATCTTTTTCTTCTCAATTCTCATACAACATGAGAAGTTTAAACTCCATATATAATGTTTAATAAGATTTATACTTTTTTCAGTCATTTTTCATGTTAACTAATTTTTTAAATAATAATACAAGTTTGAAAAAAAACTATTTTTACAACCATTAATTCAAACACAAATCACATCAACAATCTTAATTACTTCTGATAAAACTCAGATTAAGATTAAAAATAAAGTCCTTCTCCCGCAGCTAACAGACCCATTTGGACAAGTGCGAGTAGCCCGTCGACACCCCCGAGACATGAAAAACACAAAACCGGGCAACAAAATCGGTTGAGCATCAGCATCCCCAAGCAAAGAGGGAAGAAGAAAATGAGAGTGTCGTCTTTCCTCTGCAGAAATTCCTTGTTATGGAGCAGGAGGAATGGGCCATTTGGTGCGTTTTCCTTCGCTTGGTTCTGTTCGTATAATGGCGATGCAATTGAGAGTTCCAAGGCCAAGATCTTTGACCGGCAACTTAAGCGGAAACAGGTTTTTGTTTCAAGAAATTTGGATGCATACTTGCTTTAGATTTTCGTGGAAAAAAATGACACAGTATTTTAGAGCAGTTCTTACTTTAAAAATAGCTGTAATGGGTTCTCCTGTGTAGCGAGACAGAGCTGCCTGGTTGATGCGCCCAAGGGATTCTTTGGTTGATACTGTAGCTGAAAATCTACTGGACCGCTTAGAGGTAATTTCTAGTTTCTTCCCTTAATTTATACAAGTTTCCGGTTCATCATGTTTTCTTCAAGGGTTCTATCGCTTGTAGTCTACCTGTAGCTGTTTTTTATTTAGTTTCGATTAATTTGGAAACTATTAAATATTGATAGATAAGTTAGTAGTATATGTATTCTTAAAATATTAATCTTAGCATGACTGGAAATATTGAATTTGACCTACATGCTTATAGCTATCTTGTCCACTTAAAATCTGAAGTGGAGAGATAATCAAGTCCTGCAGAATAGGATGTTCCTATTGTTTCTCTTCAAAGCTTTATACATTGGAACATATAGGCTTTTTAATTCATGGATTAACACTTAAAGGATTTGGTGTGAAGGGTGTTTGGATTTTCTCAGACAGTAAAAATTTCAGAACTTAGTCTTTCATGGTTCTACTTTCATCCTTGCTTCCATTTTAAATCCCAACTTGCTGCAGAGGTCTAAATTGTAAATTTATATTAGTTGTTTCTTTTATTGCAGTTGGAAATATCATCTTGTATTGAAATTAGCATTTGCCTCTATGATACATTCATGATGGAATATGGTTCAAAAAATTGTTTCATTAGGACTGTAAGAAGACTTTTCCCAGAGCATTGTGCTTGGGTGGTTCACTTGAAGCTATCAGGCGCCTGCTTCGTGGTCGTGGTATGGGCAAATTAAAAACTTAGGCTAACATTTATGCATGGTGTTATGTGGGAGAGAGAAAGGGGGTTTATCTTTTGAAAATAGTTACCTATTTTACTTCAATACTTCAAAGAAAGAATCCATTTGATATTGCCATTTAAGAATTGATGTCATGAAAATGATTAACCATGTGAGGGTTTAGGTTCTTTTTCTTTCTTGATGTTGTGGTTGGGTAGGATGTTGCTTTGCGCAAGTAGAGCTATGTTGGTCAATAGGATGCTTTTGTTTCAATAGTCATTGGCACGATGTTTCTGATTACCTTTGTGATTTTACACAATGTTCAAGAGACTTAGCCCAAAATGCTGCTGATAAGAAATGAGGCTCGTAATTCAAAGAACCAATCTGTTTTCACAGTAAGGTGGCCTACAACAAAGGCTATTTATCTGCTGACGGGGTTGTTGGAAAGGTACCGAAATAAAGAAAAAGATTTACATATGTTTTTAACTGATATGAAGAAAAGCTTATGATCAATAGTGAAGAGAAGTGCTATGGAAAGCCTTGGAAAGGAGAGGTGAATGTGTTGCTTATATTTAGAGCTATAAATGACATGCATGAGGGGATGAGAATAAGTGTGAGAATGCATAGAGGTAAGACAAAATGTTTCTCTATAAGGATTGGTCTCCATTAGGAGTCTTCCTTGAGTTCTTACTTGTTTAACCTGGTATTAGGTGTTTTAACTGAACACATCCAAGAGGAAGTCCCTAAGTGCATGTTATTTGCAGATAACATTGGTTCTAATTGAGGAGCCAAGAAAAGAGGTTGACTTTGAACTTGAGCTAAAGAGACAAGCTTTAGAATTGAAAAGTTTTGCCTGAGTAGGAGTATGACAGAATATATGCACTGCAAATTTAAATGAAGACATGTTAGAAATGGTTTGGAGGTAAAAATTGGAGATTAGACCATACCATAAGTCTCAGAGTTTTCATATTTGTTTAACTTGAGGGATACTTCTCGTGCATTCTTTGTTATTGTGACTAGTATTACTGGTTGCCCAAAGATTGATAATTGACTAGGCTTTGTAGCTGTTTCCTGTAACTGAAAGTTCTTTGTTCAGTTCAGTTTCAAGCTGATAATGGAGGGTTCATGGTACTGTAATGATTTCGTTAATGCAGGTTCCATTGAAAAGCTCACTATGATGGATGCATCTAGTGAAATGGTAGAACTTTGTAAAAATGCTGAGGCGGCTTCACGCCATGATAATATTGAGACAACATTTGTAGTTGGTGATGAAGAATTTTTGCCTATCAAAGAGAGGTGCATGTGCCATCTTTAATTGTAAACTGCTTGTAGACTTAGTTTGGGCTTTAAATTTTATATTTACTGCTGTGCAGCTCCATGGATTTGGTCATTAGTTGCTTGGGGCTACACTGGACTAATGATTTACCTGGAGCAATGATACAGGTATCCTCTCATATGCAATGGTCCTGACTTTACATGTTGCTGGTATTCCAGAATGAGGTTCTGGACTTTATATGTTGACTGATTTGGCTTATACTATTATTTTAACTATGATGTGCATTTTATGTTTGGCAGTGTAAATTGGCTTTGAAACCTGATGGCCTTTTTTTAGCTGCTATACTTGGTGGAGATACCCTTAAGTGACTACCTTACTCTTCAATCTGGAAATTTTTTGACACATTGCATGGAGTAATTTATGAGATATTTTTTCTTGATTCTACATGTCAACAGGGAGCTCAGAATAGCTTGCACAGTGGCACAAATGGAGCGTGAAGGAGGGATTAGTCCCCGAATATCACCTTTGGCACAGGTATCTACTTTATTGCTAGATTTTTTCATGCAAAAACAATGATTTAACAATGATTGTCTCTTTTAATGAAATGATGCAAACTATGAGTTTTGCATGCAATGATAATTATGCGTTTCCACTTAATTAGTGAATTGTCTACTTTGTATGGACTAATTATTGGAATTATGCGTTTAAGATTTATGCATTCATTTTCTCTTTACAAGCTTCAATCTTTTTTACATTTACTTGTGTAATTTTTTGGGGTGTTATGAGAACTTTTTCTGAATAGAAGTCTGGAGCTGAATTGACCATTTGATTAGGTACGAGATGCAGGGAATCTTTTGACGAGGGCAGGCTTCACTCTCCCAGGAGTTGATGTTGATGAATATACAGTTAAATATGAAAGTGGTGAGAAATTACTATGATTTGAATTTGTAAATGAAATTTCAAAGTTTTTGGACATAATAGTAGTGTGATTTCCTACAAATTCCACCATATGATATGCTTGTTAAGGTTTGAATTTTTGTTGGTTGATGGGGAAATGGAGGACAGAATTATGTACATGGGCAACTCTTGTTAGTTAGTACAGAATTTCTCTTCCCATTTTTGCTATATAATTAATACCTGGAGTTGAAGTTTTGTAAAATTACTCACACAAAGTTGACTTGCAACAAACAAGCTGCCTTGAGATTGCCCTCAATTCATGACAATCATCTTTATGTGGTTGCATTGCCTTTTGAGTTGGTAGAGCTATCTGTTTATAATGTGATAAATATTATAATTGGATGCTCCACCCAATGCTGAATGCTTCATAAATATACTTCATTTGAAGGTTACTTTATTTTTTTTTGGTGATATGAAGGTTAGTTTATAGTATATTGATAGGACTCCACGTCCATAAGCCCCATCATATATGCATAATTTGTTTTATCTAGTATTGTATATTGGCAAGTCTGCAGTCTAATCGCCAAGCACAGTATTGCCGAAGCCACATGTAAACAGCGGTATATTTACATGTTTAAGAGTCAAAATATGGTTTTTTGGATTGTTGCGTTGTTTAGTTACTTAGATGGCCGACCTTGTTTATGGAGTATTGGGTGTGTTTGGGATAGCGGTGACAAAAGTAGCTTTTTTTCAATCTGATTTTTACAAACTTAAGATTGGGCAAAAGTTAGATTGTGTTATGTGATTTATATTTGGATAGATTTTTGTGAAAAAGTGAGTTTGAAAAACTGAAACTTGTTTTGTTGAAAATTGAAAAAGTAAGTTTAGATGTTCAATGACTAACAAGGGCATGAATTTTATTAAATAAAGTGTGTGATAATTTTAATAGGAATATTATGTTTTGAAAACTTTATTAATTATTTTGTTTTTTCTAAAAATATTTTTGCAAATATTAAGTTTTTGGGTCTTTCAAACTAATTCTTATTTTTTTAAAAGGAAGGTGGAAAGTTTCTTTTTTTTCCCAGTTATTCTCTTCTCTCTCCGTCTTTTCTTCAAACATAGACCACATTTTTGTCATTTTCTGCCATGCCTTCCTCTTCTCTCTCCACGATCTGATTGGGCTTTTCCTTGAGCAACCTACAGGCTGCGTTCAGGCTCACAAGCCAAATTGCAGAAACACCACACCAAACATGAAAAATTTATCATTACTCTACCATCGCATGATTTGAGCTTTCAATCACACGTTTTGGCATGAAAACGTTGATCCAAACACACACATATGTTGACTAGCTTTGAAATGGCTTATTGTTTACTTGAATTTGAGTTACTTTAGTTTTTAAGGTATTTTGGCAAAGGCCAAGAGCATGATTTTTTGTCCCTATGTCTCTGGTGAAGGGGGTATCTGGGGGTTTGTGAGAACAATCATAAACATGGAATAATAAAGATATCATTTGATTTTGATTTAATCATCTTTGCACCTCTTATGGGTCATATCTTAGTGTCAATACTTTATTATCTGCTGACTGGCGTGGATATAAATTCTTTTCTGAATGTTGTTGCTCAATCGATGTTTTGTGGTTGTTTCTGTGGTGCAGCTTTTGAGCTTATAGAACATCTACGTGCCATGGGTGAAACTAATGCTCTTCTTCAGAGGGACGCTGTAAACTTCTTTTTCCCTTATGCCTTTACGCACTATGGGTTTAAGGCTCTTTCTGGTGCAGCAAATATCGGCGCATGTAATGAATATTTTATATATTATTCCCTCTGGTTCAAAATATAAGGTTAAAATAGACTATTTGCATTGATTAAGAAATTAGTCAAAATTAGTTAAAAGCAATAAATATGTAAGATATCTATTTCTTCCAAATATGCCTCTATTTATGTAGAGAATAAGTGAGAGGGATAGTAAGTGGGAAAAAGGATGAAAGAGAATGTCTGGGAGAAAAAGTAATGAGTGTGGCAATATTGGAAAAGATCCATTAAATGCCCAGACAAGTCAAAACTTTAGCTTTTATAAAAACCAGACCCCTTCACATTTTTTAACCTTATACTTTGAACTAGAGGGAGTAATATTCAATCTTGCTTATACCATGAGGTCCAATTTTATAGGGTGCACCAATTAGGGCATCAAGAATGCTACTCTTATCTAGTTTTCTAGTTTCTACATCAGATGCTATGAGGTAACATCTTGAAAAAATGTTGCACCTGATGAAACAGATCCTAAAGAGGGACACAGCCTTCGCAACTGCAGCTATTTATGATTCAATGTTTGGTGCGGAAGATGGCTCAGTTCCTGCAACCTTCCAGGTAAGCAAAACAATATTTTGACTGTGTAAAATTCTTGAGCTTCTCATATCTGTGTATTCAGATTGCATAGTTTTTATAATGTTTTTTCATATTCATTTATATGATTTGACAATATGAACCCATGTTTTTCTTAACTGTTGACCTTTTGTTCTGAATTGTGCAAAAAGTAGATGCTGTTCCTGTGTGATCTTTCACCAAAACTGGTCGCAGATAACTTTTTTTGGGTGATGACACTTAAGTCTCAAAAGAATAATTTGATAACAGTTATGATCCCCAAAACAAATTCGTTATAATGAGTCACAAATGTTGATTTACATTATTGCAAATATGATAATCTCAGTTACAAATCAGGCATTTAAGTCATATTGGTCACTTTCAGTGATTTGTAACCTATGAAGCACCGACACTCCTATTTTTTAAAAATATACGTGTTGGACACTCCGACACCGCTGACACTCCCCGATACTCCTATTTTTTTAAAATATGCATGGCTTTGAATATTACTAAATTGATGATGAATTTTCCTTTTATATATATTTTTTTAAAAGGAGGCACGGCTTTTATGATGAGGCCGAATCTAAGATGAGCCAAAGCTAGAGGCCAGGATTTTATAGAATATTGAATTTGAATGTAAATTATAATATATATATTTACTATCATAACGTGTCTAACGTGTCAAAATTTAGATTTTTTTTAGGATTAATGTGTCGAAGTGTCGAGTCGTGTCGTATTTCATGTCTCGTGTCGGTGTCAGTGCAACATAGTTTGTATCTATCACTAATTTGAACTTTTTGGACCTAACTGTCATTCCCCCTAATTTTTCACCTTTCATTTTAATATTTTGACGATTTGTCAAGATCCATTCATTTTAATATGCTAGGACTAAGGTTACAGCATTGAAGCATTTTTGTTGTAATTTCCCATTAGAAAGTGGTTTTTGAGGATTTTCCTTGATGGTCACTGTGTTATATGCTTTGTTATTAGGTTATATACATGACAGGTTGGAGGGAACATCCTTCTCAGCAGAAGGCTAAAAGTAGAGGATCTGCTACCATATCTTTCCAGGACATTCAGAAACAATTTGGAAACGAGAGTTAAATTGAGTGTTAGACCTCATGAGTATCTGTCGTAAGATTTTGTTCTTTATATAAAAAAAAAAAAAAAAATATTAGATCATTTTTACGTACTTTTTTGAATTGTGCCTATTTTAATAAGCACCTTTGAACAGGATGCTGTAAAAGCCATTGCCCATTGTAGCCTTTCTAATGTAAAACTAATAAAATTACTTTTCATTATGTACAGATCAAACCAGACGATTAATGACAGGTTAGCATAATTGATATATCTTCATACATAAAGGATATACATATGCTTGCACGCGCCCCCACACACATAACTTAGTGAGCAGTGAACCTATAAACCATAAAGTGCTTATATGTCTGTCCTGGATTCACAATCTGTGATGGGAAATTAGGGTGATTCACTGAATCTGGAAAACCTTGTGTCTCCAAGCAAAGAGCAGCATACTGATGATATGTGAAACCATTTTTGCCTTTAACTTCCTTCAACATGTTGCTTGTATAGAATTGAACACCTGGTTGATTTGACCATAGCTCCATCTTCCTACCGGAAACTGAGTCCTCCACAACAGCAACCTTATTGAAGTGACTTGAACCACTGTTTTTGTCCACCACATAGTTTATGCCATAGCCACCAGCAAGCCCATGAATTTGGCTTCCAATTTCTTTTGGCTCAAGGAAGTCATATGGGATTCCTTTTACCGGTTTGATCTCACCAATGGGGATAAGTTTGTCATCCACCGGAGTGATTTGAGAGGCGAAAAGTTGGATGGTATGTGAAAGAATGTCTCCATTATCATGGCCTCTCAAGTTCCAATAACTATGCTGAGTTAAGTTCATTGATGTGGCTTTGTCAATGGCTTTGGCTTCAATCTTTGTTTTTTTTTTGCTACAAGTTTGGATTCCATCTTCACTATCAATTTGTTGGTTTCATAAAACATATACGTCACAAAAACCTCAAGTGTTCCCAGAAATCCTACAACATTTTGTTGGGGGGAAAAAGTTAATGTTGCAGATCATGAACATATAATTTTTTTTTTTTTTTAAAGTAGGTCAGGCCACAAAAAAAGTAGGAAAAATTGAAAAATTGCTAATATCCGCCATTGCAAAATTTATTGCCCAAATGTTCATAGGGATTAAATTTTTGGGCTAATGCAACTCTTCAACTATTTACAAATGTCTTGTGTTTTATACATAGTTGAAGATAAGTTGCACATCACTAAAGAAGAGTTACACATGCTAAAAATACATTTCATTAGGGTTCTTAACCAGATTTTAAATTCCTTTAGATAATAGTAAATTTTAAAATAAGAGATTTTTCAACAATTTTATCATAATAAAAGTACTAAGATTTTTGAATATTCATATCATAAGAGAAGAAATATTTGTACCTTGTTCTTGGTCAGAACAAACATAGCTAGCTGAATTTGATATGACTGTCTTTTTTGTAGGAAGCTACATTCCATAAAACATCACCAAAGCCTTTGAATCCACCTAATTTGAACAAGAATAGTAAACATTGTAGAAATTAATTATTTAATTTCTATCATATAAGCAAAAAGAGCTGATTGTATATATTGGAACAGCAAGAAGGGAAAAAAAAAGTTATATTTTGATTATGGTTAAATAAAAAGGCCAATAAACTTGTAGTCTAATGTAATAAAAACTAAAATATATATAATGATGAAGTGGTGAATATATATGTATCGTGGAGTGTGTTTTTGCCATCATTAGCAGGCAATTTGTAGGTTTTGCCATCTAGAGTAAATTGAGCTCCTCCAATTCTGTTAGCCACACGTCCAACTAGAGCACTAAAGTATACTGTATCATTCTGCAACATCCCAAAATAATATCTTTAAATCCCAAATTTATTTTTTATTCAAATTGAAATAATTGGTTTCTTATCTTTATTATTATAAGATACCAATTATTGCAATAATCTTTTATGTTTTAATATAAATTTGACTTTTTATCCAGAAAAATATATGTAGTGATCTATTTGCTTTTATCAAAGGATATAATTTTCTAATTAATGGGGGAAAATTCAGTGAACATTGATCATCATCTTTTTGAATCTCAATTTGTAAATTCCCAAAATGTTGAAAGAAAACCCTCAATATTCATCAACCAGTTTATGAATCTTAATATTTAAATATTATGATTTGTGTGTACGTCCAAAACAAAACATCACTAAATCTAATTTTCTTTCGTTTTAATTACATCATACCTTGTAAGACTCAACTGAATCATAGCCAAGAACAATATCATCCAATTTCCCTGAAAAGCAAACACAACACAAATCATTTGAATGATATAAACGTTACCACAACAACAAACCTTATCTTATTAAGTAGAGTCAGCTATATGAAACAAACAACATAAAAAAGGGAAATGAAGAAGAGACTGACCATTTTTATCAGGGACAAGTAAAGAAATGATGGTAGTAGCATAGTTTGTTAACTTGATCTAAAACTGTCCCCTCTTTAGTTCATAAATTCCTATATTGGTATCTTCTGCTTGAGAACGAAACACATTGAGGCTCAGAAGAATAAAGCAGCTAAGCCAAGGATAGGTTAGACATAGTGAAAGGATATTTCGATGTATTCTTAGGTTCACTGCAAAAAATGGAGCCTCCAGCATCTGTATTTATATGTATACTGAGTTGTGAAGATAAACATTGTTCATTACAAATTAAGGACATGGTTTATATATATATATATATATATAAATGGGGAAAAACACTTTTCATGTGCGGACTCTTGCATGCTCGTATACCGAGAAAGAATTGAAAAAGAGTTTCCACTCGTGAAGCAAGGAGATCAAATCCTTTTGCTGCTCTTTCGCCCTGCTAGATATCCATATGTATCTCAAAGCAGCATTTCCTTTTACAGAGATTGTTATGAACTGACTAAATGACTAGATTCTCCCGGAACGCTAGCTAAGCTAATAAATAGTAAGAGTTCCCTTAGTGCACAAGCACTAAGTATTCTCATGTCGCACACACATAAAATGGTTGGACCCACACATATATATATAATTAGCATTATATATATATGGGTCCCACTATTTCATGTGTGTGCAGGAATCTTCTTCTTCTCATGCAATATGAGGAGTTTAAACCCCATATATATATATACCGTTTTGGACTCAAATCAATCCTATCCTCAATCTGACTGGATCTGTTTGGATATAGGTCTTAATTAGGCTATTATATCTGATTACGTTTTTGTTTGGTATAATTGTTAGGATTTTGTTATTTTCCCTAATTTTGTTGATTTCTTTCACTTAATGATCAAATTATAACTTTACCTTTTGTTGTCAAATTATAGTTTATTTATCACCTTAAGGATTGTTTGGTACACACGGGAGGGGAGGGAAAGAGAGGAGGGTTTTTTTTTAGTTGAATTTAAAAAAAAAAATTAAAAAAAGTGGGGTTAAAAGTTCTCAATTAATTTTTCTTACTCTTATATCTTACATCTTATCCTTATTAAAATTTTGTAACCTATCGCTTCTCCAATTTTTTTTTTTTTTAAAATTTAAAATCTAATTCAACATTTTTGCCCTTTCCCTCTCTGCAAATCCCTCATTTGAAACAGGCCCTAAACAAACAAGGAAATTTGTTGGTGAAACCGAATGTAAATAGGTTGGTGTTTGGGGGATCAGGTAAATTACATAGCACTCCTTGTAAATATCAATTATATATTACATTCCTTAAACTCTATTTTTGTGAGCATATAATAACACATCAAACTTTGATTAATACGTAGATAATAAGCCCCCTAAACTTTAAGTTGTATATGAATATGAATAGGCGGTGTAGAAAATTAGTTGTATAAGTGTTATATGCATACATGCAAGAATTTAGAGGATTTATTATAAAGTTTTAAAGATAATAGAGATTACTTGTACATAATCCAAAGCTTGTAAGTTATATAAAATTTAGAATAATTACATTTTTGTACCAACACCAATCATACTGACAATTAATGCATATGAATTGATTATTATGATAATCAACAAACCGTGTCGATCGAGCAACTCATTGTGGCGATTACATGTTTTCTAGATAGAAAGTGGATGTTATTAAGACATTCATTTCACACACACATACAGGTAAATATTGGCCCATCGAATCAAGTAGTCTACCCTATATTATCAGTCCAAATCAGTGTAGCTTTGTTTCTGGTAGGCATAGCTCGGATAATATCATAGTTGCCCGGCCAGGAGGTTATTCACTGATGCGTAACATGTAGGGCAAACAGCGTTTCATGGCCATTAAAATTGATTTAGGCTATGATCGAATGAACTGGAGTTTTCTTTGAAGCTGTTTAGAGGAGTGTAACTTGCCAGGTACGATAATTGACATCATATATATATATATATATGTTCTTGTGTCTCTAGACCTAACATGCAGCTGCTATGGAAATTGATACAAAGCGATAGTGCAGGAAATTGAGTTGAAGGACAAATCGTGGAAATGTTTATTGAAACTCCATACTATTCCTCATTGCAAGACATTCATGTGGCTAATGATGAAAGGTGTTGTACGTAGAGGTATGGGAGATAATAGGAGTTGTACGTGGTGCGGATATCGAACAGAAAGCATCTGCAACATATTCCTCGGAATGCGAACATGGTGGCAGACTATGTGGCTAAGCAAGCTTTAATTTAGAATGTGATTGAACGTGATAGGGATGCGCATCCGATGGCATATATAGGTGAGGGCGGTTTCATTTGATTTAGCTTTTGTTATTCGGACTTAGTTTGACATTTTAATTTGCTAATAGTAGAATTATTTACGATATACATGAACAAGAAATTTTATGAGATCTTTATAGTTTTATCCATTAAAGGCACTCATTCTTCAACATTGTTTATAGGCCGCCATGTACAGATCAAAGGAGACATCAATATTAATATTCATGACAGGTTAGCACAGTTGATATTTCTTCGCACATAAAGGATATACACAGACACACAATTTAGTGAGCAGTGAACCTATAAACCATGAAGTGCTTGTATGTCTGTCCAGGATTCACAATCTGTGATGGGAAATTGGGGTGATTTACTGAATCTGGAAAACCTTGTGTCTCCAAGCAAAGAGCAGCATATTGATGATATGTGAAACCATTTTTGCCTTTCACTTCCTTTAACATGTTGCTTGTATAGAATTGAACACCTGGTTGATTTGACCACAGCTCCATTTTCCTCCCAGAAACTGAGTCCTCCACCATAGCAACCTTATTGAAGTGACTAGAACCATCATTCTTGTCCACCACATAGTTTATGTCATAGCCACTAGCAAGCCCATGAATCTGGCTTCCAATTTCTTTTGGCTCAAGGAAGTCATATGGGGTTCCTTTTACCGACTTGATCTCACCGGTGGGGATGAGTTTGTTGTCAACCGGAGTGATTTGAGAGGCGAAAAGTTGGATTTTGTGTGAGAGAATGTCTCCACTATCATGGCCCTTTAGGTTCCAATAACTGTGCTGAGCTAGATTCACTGGTGTGGCTTTGTCAATGGCTTTGGCTTCCATCTTCACTATCAACTTGTTTGTTTCATAAAACATGTATGTCACTGCTACTTCAAGTTTTCCAGGAAACCCTAGAAAAAGTTTGCAAGGAAAAAAAAAGAAAAGTAACGTTACAAATCATGAACATGTAATAAAAGTAGGGAAACTTGCTGAAGCACTCCCCAATTGCCAAATTTATTACCCAAATGCACTTGAAATCAAATTCTTGAGCAAGCACAACTTTTCTTTAGTTATGTACAAATACCTTCTGCTTTACACATAGTTGAGGATATGTTACACACAACTGAAGAAGAGTTGCATATGCTAAAAATACATTGCATTTCGGTCCTTAAACAAATTTTATATACTTTTGGATGATAAATTCTAAAATGGGAGATTTTTCAACAGTTTTCTCATAAAAGTACTTAGATGCTGGAATGTTTTATTTCATAAGCCAAGAAATTGTACCTTGTTCTTGGTCGGAACTAACATAGGTAAATGTGATATGACTGTCCATTTTGTAGGAAGCTACATTCCATACAACATCACCGAAGCCTTTGAACCCACCTAAGATGAACAACATAAAAGAAATTAATTGTTTGATCATTATATCGTACAGACCAAAAGAGTTTATTGTTTATATGGGAACCATAAAAGGGGGAAAAAAAAACCAAGTTATATTTTGATTATGCTTAAATAAAAAACCCAATAAACTTATAGTCTAATGACATATAAACTTCCTTATACGTGAGAGGTCGTGAGTATTATCTTTCAAATATATAGATAATATGATGAAATGATCAATATGTATGCACCATGGAGTGTGTTCTTGCCATCATTAGCAGGCAATTTGTAGGTTTTGCCATCTAAAGTAAACTGAGCTCCTCCAATTCTGTTAGCCACGCGTCCAACTAGGGCACCAAAGTATACTGTATCATTCTGCAACATAAATTCCAAATCAAAAAATATCTTTGAATCCCAATTTTTTTTATTTAAATTAAAAAATATAATTGGTATATCTTATTTTTATTATATAAGATACACTTATATTATTATATATGCAGTGATCTGTTTGTTTTTAAACAAGGAATATTACTATTTTCTGATTGATGGGGGAAAATCCAGTGAACGCTGATCGTCATCTTTCTAAATCTCAGTTTGTAAATTCCAAAATGTTCAAAGAAACCCCTCCATGTATTAACAAGTTTATAAATCCTAATAAGGGAACCCCATTTGAAGGTATTGACTTTTCTCTCCTAATTAAATGCTTTAATTTTGCTATGTCAATATTGTTAACTCCTGTAGAGGGACTAACAGTGCTAATAGAACAAAGTTGCAGGAGCTAATGGTGTTTAACAAAGCAAAAATAATGTTTTAACTAAGAGAAAAAACACATAGGTACAATATTAAAAATTGAAGAAAAGTATAGGTACCTGCAAATGAATTTTTCCATCTTAATAATTATATAATATCAATAGTTTTAAATGTAGAACCTAATTTTGTACTAAAAACTAAGTCTTACATATAAAACTGGAGGAGTATTATGATTTGTTTGTCAAAAACAAAAAACAAAATCAAGTTTTCTTTTATCATACCTTGTAAGACTCAACTGAATCATAGCCAAGGACAATATCGGCCAATTCCCCTGGAGAAGCAAACACGACACAAATCATTTTAAGGATACAACAAACCTTATTCACTAAATAAAATTGATTACAGGAACGGATGACGACAACAATAAAACTAATTTCTACAATGAAAACTGGGGGAAAAAGTGAAGAAGAAGAAGAGACAGACCATTTTTATCAGGGACAAGTAAAGAAATGATGGTAGCACCATAGTTTGTTAATTTGATCTGAAACTGTCCTCTCTTTAGTTCATAAATTCCTATATTGGTATCTTCAGCCTGAGAACGAAACACATTGAGGCTCAGAAGAATAAAGCAGAAAGCCAAGGATAGGTTAGACATAGTGAAAGGATATTTCGATGAATTGTTACGTTCACTGCAGAAGAAAATGAAGCCTCAAACATCTGTATTTATAGGTGTACTGAGTTGTGAAGATAAACATTGGCCGTTTTGGAAACAAACCAATCTTATCCTCAATCTGACTGGGATCTGTTTGGATATAGGGCCTTAGTTAGGCTATTATATCTGATTACGTTTTGGTTTAGTATAATTGCAGGTATTTTGTTATGATTTTGTTATTTTCCATAATTTTGTTTATTACTTTCACTTGATAATCAAATTATTATTATTATTATTTTTAATTGGCCTTAGGAGTTGTTGGGATGATGGGAGAGGAGGGAAAGCGTGAGGGGATAATTGTTGTTTTTTTTTGGCGCTTCATTTTTTTTTTTAAAAAAAAGTAAAAAAGTGGAGTTAAAAGTTTTTAATTAATTTTTCTTAATCTCTTATTTTACATATTCTCTTTATTAACACTTTGTAACCCCACATATTTTCTTTTTTTAAAAAAAAAAAAAATCCAACTCACAAAAATTTTCCTTCCCCTCCCCTCCCATGTTTCCTCCAAACTCCTCACACCAAATTTTCTTTTCTAAATAATTTAAAATTTATTTTTTTGTGTGCATATAACACATTAAACTTTAATTTGATTGATATGTATATAACCTCCCAAAACTTTAAGCTGCAAATGAATAAGCGGTGTACACAATTAATTATATAAGAGTTTTTATGCATAAATGTAAGAGTTTAGAGGATTTATTAAAAGCTTTAAAGATTATAGAGATTACATGTACATAATCCAAAGTTTGAAAGTGATGTATAATAGCCGATCCAAAAAAAAAAGAAAAAAGATAGTGTAATTAATTATTATGATAAGAATGTTATTTAAAGACATTCATTTCCCAGACACATACAGGCAAAGTTTTTCAAAGTATTTCCATTTTTCAAACGGGCAAATAATTTTTTATTTGTAGGAAAAAAAAACAAGAAAAAAGAATGTGATTTAAAGACATTCACTGCAAAAATCCACCAGATAAGAGGTTCATTACAGGAGAGGATCTTCTCTCTCTCTCTCTTTTTTTTTTTTTTTCATTTTCTCTCATCAACTTATCTAGACCATTGATTGGGAAGAGGAAAGAGATGTTAAAGTAGTATTGTGATTAATTAGATAGGTATGACTAAAAGATGATGAGAAATAATGAGAAAAAGATTAGGAGAGAAACTCAACCCAGTTCAGCCAACGCCTTAATAACGTAGTGGCATGGGAGCCAGTATTAACTGGCCTCCTTCCCCCATGTCCAGGGTTCGAACCCTGTCCCCTCTCCTACCGTGATGTATCAAAAAAAGAAACTCAACCTTGTTCATTACTGCTACCTTTTCTGTTTTGGCCAACAATTCATTTCAAATTCTTAGATGCGTGAATTTAGTAAAAGTTTTTCTTCAACAAATCCGTATTTGTAATTTGATCATAGTTAATTGCTGACATTTGTAAGTTCATTGTATCCTAGTTTCATAGTCCAATAATATTAATAGATCCGGGAAAACGGGCGATCTATTTTAAACTCGTTTAAATTAAGGGTCAGGCTTCCTTAAAATATAATGTTATGATAACTGCGCCTTTAAGCCTAACCATTTTAAACCTAAGACTATCAAGAGAGAACCAGCTGTTGAAACCCGCATAACATCATTTTTTATTTTCATTTGAGAGATTTTTTAACCATTTTGACAAGTATATTTGTTCAAATTTTTTTTTTAAATTTATCTAACATTTATTTGAATTGGTTTAGTCCTGTTGCGTGCGTTTGGTTTAGTCCTTTTACTTGCTTGCTGGGTTTAGTCCTTTTGCGTGCGTGGTGCATGCGTACCTGCATGCAATTGTATATCACTTTTATATTAGGGGTAGATGAGGATGATTTGATTTGATTTAGTTTTCTCAACATAAGGCTAAAAGAAGAGGATCAGCTACCATATCATTCCAGGACATTCGTAGTAATCCTACTTTCGTAGTACTCTCAATCCCTCGTACCAAACAATACAATATAGTCTAATCCTTAACTCAATCTCAGTTCCTACCCCTAGTGCTTTGTACCAAACATAGCCTCAGGGTGTTGGAAGTGCATAAAAATATTTTAAGGTGCTGAATGCATCTTAATTATATTTTCTGAATATTACTATGATTATTTTTAAATTAATATTAAATAGGAAAAAGAATCCGTAAATTGTGTGTATTTCAATTTTAAATTATCTCCTTGTAGTTTATTTTCTTCTGATATGGGTCTTTATAGTTTAACCATCATATAGGCATTCATTCTTCAACATGTTTTATAGGCCACCATGTACATATCAAAGAAGACATCAATTCCAGTATTCATAACAGGTTAGCATAATTGCTGTTTGTAACACCCTATTCTAGGGTCACATATTGGAGATGTTTGTACTTTCCATACACCACCAATGACCCAAAGAAGTACCCTGAAGAGATGAACTTTTACAAACTTTTGAACAACTCAAGGTACTTCTCTTTATAAAAATTGGGGTTTCCTGAAAACCTTGAAAATTCCTAATAATTTAAACTCAGTGACTCATTTCAGATTAAGCCTATTAGAAAACTTAAGATACATGAATAAGATCCAGGCATTTTTCTATTTCACTTGACCCTTCAAATTCATATAATAAAATTGAGATTCATACTACATTCCTATATTGAACGGTCTTATTCTATACCTTCATAACTTTCAAAATACTAAATCATAATTACTATACTATTCATCATTTTGAGACATATAATCTATAGATTTGGCATGTAAATATCTCAGGGCAAAACTCATGCATTTGCCCAAGCTTTTAAATAGATTATGAGTACTAATCAAGCATGCCTTAACGACTACCCATACTATCCACTATAAATAAATTTACTTTTGCCATCACCACTGATGACAATTACCCTTAGAGCCTTAGCTCTCCTCCTTATGGAGGGTATTTACATGCCAAAACATATAATATATCGATATACATACATAATTAAATTCATCAAACTACAAGTATAATCGAAGATAAAGTCGCCAAGTTAAATAAATAACAATATACAAACTTCTTCAGCTCTGTCCCCTTTGAACTTCACTAAGCATTATGCTCTTGCCACTGGTAGAACTTGCCTTCACTGTATATCATGGAAGAAAGGGGTAAGATTAGGGGGAATCTCAGTAGCAACTACTTTTCATCATGTTAATCATACAAGGTTAATAACTGTTCATGTAAAAACAAGCCATAGAGAACAAGACCTTACGAGTAACTGAGCTGAAAAGCTAACTATGCACATATATGTTACTGATAATTGAACTGAATAACTAACTGGTGCATAATCTTTTGTAGATAGATAATTGTATAAATAACTGGTGCACAATCATTTTACAAATACATAAAATGAATAAATAACTAGTGCATATACTAGGTAGATAACTGCTCTACCGATCTATCTGCTCCACATGGCCATGGCAAATATCTATGCAAGGATAATTTACATGTTCTCATGCTTAACTCCAACAAAATGACACAAACAAACATGTAGGAACCAATGCACAATAACATGAGAGGAAAAGAGTTACTACCTGCTGCTCTTTCTTTCGTGTTACCTTCTCCTTGTTTCTTTGATAATTTGTTGGTGGATTGTGCAAAAGATTCTACCTCAACATCATGAATCATTTTCTTCATTCCATCATCATCTACGATATCCAAAACTTTCTCACTGTGGGACATAGGGGCACTCACTTCCTCACCATGCCATATCCACGTTTTGTACCGAAGATTTATTCCATCACAAATTAAGTGATCTTTTATATCATCTACATCCCGTCGACTAGCATTTGCACAGTTGACACAGGGACAAAAATACTTCCCATCTTTACTAGGCACATTCGTTTTAGCAAATGCAATAAACTCGTCCACCCCATTCTCATATTCATCACTAGTTCTTAATGCATTCATCCAACTGTGATCCATTTTATTACCACCTAATACAAATTCAACAGTACTCAAGCTTAAAACAATTGTCGTGATGACATGTAAAAAAAAAACACTTAATCTATGGAATAACTAATTCAAATTCACTTAATCTATGAAACAGAACGAAAGCAAATAGAAATGACATTTACAAAGAAAGAACTTAAGCCTCATTAAAACAATTGAAGTTTAATTGATTATATATATAGACATACATTCTTTTTTTCTTGTTTTTCTATTTATGACATGTCTCCTCAACCCCTTTCATGATTTTTGGTTTTCTCATTCCAATGACATTTCTGCTAGCCATTCGTGTTTTAAGCTATTGACTGCTAGCCTCCTACTAAAACTCTCTAAAATTTTGCACAATCTAATCTAAACTAATATTTTTTGACATGAAAATCTTAAATGCATACATATAGCCACACACACTCATTGCATATAAATATTACATATATTTAGGAAAACAAATCAGAACGGGTACACAATGAAAAAATGAACGAACAAATCAGCATATTCATACAAACAAAAGAGAATAATATCGAAGAGGCAATATGGGTATTAATTGAAAAAAACACACAAGAAAAGAATAATAACATGCTAATGATGCGGCTGAAATCAACTTCTTGTAAGAAAGAGAAAAAAACACACAAGAAAAGAATAATAACATGCTAATGATGCGGCTGAAATCAACTTCTTGTAAGAAAGAGAGAAGAGAAAAAATTGGCATTGGCTTTGATTCCTACCTTAAAGAGATTTAAAAAAACAAACATAGAGAGAGAGAGAGAGAGAGAGAGAGAATAGCATAGGTTGTAAAATCTCCTACTCTTCGTCAATCGTCAAGAAGGAAAATTTCCACAGGTTGGCCAAACAAAAATCCATAGGGCCTCTACACACAGTGGGGTTTCATATAAAACAAAAATGTACATATGACTCTGTAACTCATTATCCAGGCCCGATGGAGAAAACAAAACATGTAGTTGAAAAACATATGAAAAAGAAAACAAACATCAAGAAGAAAGAGGGAACCTTTTCATTAAAGTGAGGGCGTGATGGAGAAGGAGGGGGAGGGCCTGAAGATATTGGCTGTGAGTTTCAGCTTTTACACTATGGGTGAGAAAGAAAGAGAGAGACAGAGAGAAAAGTCTGTCGTCAGGGAAATAACATTAACAGAATAACAGGTAAGCGCAAAATGAAATGAAGAACAAAATAGAAGGCGCGAGTCTAGAAAAATCTAGATTTACAGGACTATTTTAGAAAAGCCAGTCATATAAATTAAAATTTGAACGTCTGGGTTTTACAAACTAGTTATTGTAACTTGAAAAAACAAAAAACAAAAAAGCAAATAGGGTCAGGGGAGGCTCGAACACTTGACCAAATGCGCCACAACACAACCTTTTTCAACTATTCCACGACTATTTTTAATAAAACAGTCATGTAAGCCACTCTAAAAGTCAACTTTCAACGACTGGTTTTTAAAACCAGTCGTTGAAATCTCTCATAACTCAATTCATATATGACAAAAGAAATCTGGATTTACACAACTCGCTTAACAAAATAGTCGCTGTAACTAAAAAGGGAAAAAAAAAGAAAGAAGAAGAAAAAAAAGCATACGGGGTAAGGGAGGCACAAATCCTTGACCTCAGGAATACATGACAAAGACTCAAACCAACAGCGTCAAGACACCAGCTTGTTGAAATACTTAACGACTACTTTTAATTAAAGAGTCGTCTTATCCCAAAATAAAATAAAAAAAACATTAAGTTTCAACGACTAGGTTAATAAAATCAGCTGTCTAATTTCAACTTTCCACAGCTGGTTTTAAAAACCAACCGTTGTAACTAAAAAAAATTAATTTTTTTAATATTTGGGCTTAAATTTCAACGACTGTTCTTAAATTTAATTGAAATAGTCGTTGAATGTTAAGACAAAATTTCAAAAATGTCACCGCCTCCTTTTAAACTTTTGTTTTCAAAAAACGGACGTTAATGGTGTGTTGTTAAATCTACTTTTTGTACTAGTGCAAAGTGGTTAATCATTTTGTACAAGAATTGGTATGTATTTCGTTTTAGCAAGTTAAAATATCTGTTCTGGATCCATAAATATCAAACCGTAGGCTATATGAAAATTTCCAGCTTCAAAACATTAGTTTAACCCCACGTAAGTGTCTGCTATCATGACTAATATAAACTATACCATTAGTTAGCACTTTTCTGTTACTTTCAACACCAATGTTTCTCATAATAGTGAGCATTTTGGTTACTTTAGTCCCCTCAAAATTTTGGACAGCCCCTTCCTTCTGTTCTGAAATTATTTTTCACTTCCAACTTTCAGTTTCCATGGGTGCCCAAGAGATGCCATCAAATATCACAAATGCACATACACTTCTAGCCATTTATATACATGATTCCTACACCATAGATCTACATTGTGCACTTAGATAGTAACATTTAAATACTTAGCTTCAAACAGTCTCATTCCTAATCTGATAAATTTCCAGATTTAAAAGCAATCCTTAAATCATCATTATAAAGTTTCCAAATATGTTTATTGATCATTTAAGCATCCCTAAGCACACTCCAATACTTTTAATCCCTTTCCTATCATTTAAAAGTCTCAGAACGCAACTTTATGGCTAGTTTTAAGCTTCAGCAGTTTGATTCAACAAGAATCACTCTCATACGCTTCTAAAAACATACATAAACATCTCCTCCCATTTATTAAGTATATAAATCAGTTTTAAAAATCTTCAAAACATCCAAACAACAGCTCCATATGATCTGGACGAATTTGCCCAATGTTTAGATACTTTCTTAGTCATCAAAGTAACAAGTTATATCATCAATAATCATCCAGAAACATTCTATAAAGCCTTGAACAACTTGGTTAACATTTGGGGACCTCAAACAGCAACTATAATTAGATTATAAACTTAACAATTTGATTAGCAGAACAAGCTCAGAATATCCCTATACCATCACTTTAATAATCAAGAATCATTTGAGTATATCTTTTCAGCAACTCGGAAAATCTCATTTCCAATCACAGGGTTTAAACCTTTATTTTTAAAATCTCCAGACCTGATTTAAGTACATATAATATTGATTCAGCATGTAGAAGCATAAAGCAGCAACGTCCAAATCAGATTTCAGCTTCAAAATGCTCAGTTCCAACAAGAAATCATATTCTCTCCAAATTTCATTGCACAACTGACTGAATTATCATATGATAAGCTTAAAAGTAATTTCCAATTCCAAGATTTGATCCCCACAGTCTCAATATCCTATATAGTATCAACATTTTAATACCTTAAAGCATAATTAAACAACTATTTGAACTTTAGGTGGCATCAAATGGCAACCCAAATAAATTTCCAGCTCAAAAATCATCTTGAACCATTAGGTGACGTCTCACAACCATATAACAATAATTTTATATACTACTACCTCCGATCCTAATTATAGGAACACTTTTATAATGACGCTACAAAAGTGTTCCAATTAGGACCGGAGGGAGTATTATATATAGTTATACACCTTTGGCTTTAATTTTAATCCTCAAAGAACTTATGTTATCATAAAACAAAAAAACAAAAAAAATGGGGCTTTGGTTCCGTTATTACCAAAGGCAGAACCAAACACACACATACATATGTATCAACCTCAACATTCTAGCATTTAAACACCCTTTTAGGCATACTTTCATAATCTAAAATCTTCATTTGCTTCGCACATAAAAAAATACGTTCTGCTCTCCTTATTCTTATTATCAAAGAACCTGAAACGACACACTAAAACGAAGCCCCTGATTCAGTCAATACAAAGCAGAGAAACCCACCCTCATGCAACACCGAATACCAAGATTATAGTCTTATATATACTCTTTAGCTACTATTTCATCTCTTAATCACTTATTTTCCTTCCGCAAAAACTAAGATACAATCATCCTTCCCAAAATAAAACTACTCCCATTGAAGAAACAAAACATGGAAGGGGCCTTGGAGTGCTTACCTTGATCTAAAACTACCCTTGCAAGCGAATTCGGACAACTCTTCCTCTCCCTTCTCCTCCTTCCTCCGTCGTACAAATGCTTTGTCTCCCTCAGGACCCCCCCTCGTCCTCTCCCCCTCTTCCCTGTTTATAATCGAAGAGCCGGTGACATCAGGGTGAGAGTTAACGTTGGGTTTTATAAGCTCAAAAGTCCATTTGGCCCTTTCATACATTTTTTCCCAATTCACCCCTCGTTTAATGTACTAAATACATGGAATAATTTCTAGAAATTAATCTTTTAACATTTTAAAACGATTTTTTCTCTCAATTAGCTTCTTTAGCCCATAACAAAGTTTTACTAAAATTTTTGGGCTAAAAATTAAAGCCTAACTATTTCTCATGAATTTAATTTCTAAGAAAGTAGGCGTTCAATTCTAGAAAATTGCTTTAAAATTATCTATAACTCATTATTGTAAATAAACTTAACTATAGACTGTCTTTTCTCCCAAAATGATGATACATAATTTTTCCTTAACTATTATGAACCTTTACCTATATTTTTTATAGTCCTCTCTTTTCTTTATTTCCCCGGATTTCTGGCATGAAAGTGAGCTGTTGGCCAAATACATTATTCTTGAGGCTTTTTAATATTTGGATAACATCCCCAGAACTCAAATGTATCTTATAAATATCTTCCCAAATTTTTGAGATGTTGCGTGCGCGCGCGCACACGCATACAACATAAAAAACGTCATATTACCGACGAAAATTACTTAAGGAATTTTGTCGATAATTGCAATTACCGACGAAATTTTATTAGTAATTGGATTTCCAATGGAAAACATCTGTGGCAAAAAAAAAAAAAATGGTGGCATAAGACATTACCCATAGAATTCTATAGAGCTGGGAATCAGGGCCGGCCCTACAGGGCCTGAGATAAGGAAAACATCTGTTTTTCAAAGCTCGGCCCGATAGTACTAGGGTCAGGGCCGGCCCTACAGGGCCTGGAAATTACTATTCGAAATTTTAATTATTTTTTTCTAGGTTTTTTCCAAAGAAATATAATTAGTAAATTACAACCATTAAAGTTCTAATCTATCAAATAAATATTATCAACATTAATATCTAAACAATACAAATCATCCAACAAATAAACACATTCATTAATTCGTAATAAAAAACAAACTATTGTCCACAATTGACTCACATAAAACTTAAAAAGTATTAAACTAAACAACATTAGATAACTCACATAAAATATAAAAGCATACCACTATCATTATCAATTGTCACCTTCTTCATTACTCTCATCAATTTCATAGATATTTGATTGTGCTTCACTTTGAGCAGAAGGCTGTGCTTCAGGAGTAAAAATGTTATGAATTTCTTCTCTCGCATCATGAACACATCCATAATTATTATTATCTGCAACAAATAATATACCAAATCATAAAATCAGAGTATAGTTATTATGTATTTATATATGTGCCTCTTAGCCTCTTCCTCTTGGCACTCTTTCACTAATTTTTTCTTAAAAAAATGAAAATGCTACAGTAACAGGGCCTGCAGGGCCGGCCCGATAAAGCCCGAGGCCCTACAGGGCTGGCCCTGCAGGGCCAAATTCAAATTTCAGGCATATTTTTCAAGCCCGAGCCCTACAGGGCCAAGGCTTAAAAGGGCCGACCCGACGGGCCCGGACCGATTTCCCGGCTCTAGAATTCTATGGGTAATTTCAATTACTGACGTCATAATTATTACTCAAAGAATTACCCACAGAATTCTGTGGGTAATTGCCAACAGAATTTTTTCCGTAGGTAATTCCGTCCCTGATCCGAAGTTTTTTATTAGTGATATATTATTTAGTGAGCGATAAACTTATAAATCATAAAGTGCTTATATGTCTGTCTAGGATTCATACTCTGGAATGGAAAATTTGGATGATTCACTGAATTCGGAAAACCTTGTGTCTCCAAGCAAAGAGCAGCATACTGACGATAAGTGAAACCATTTTTGCCTTTCACTTCCTTCAACAAAAGACGGTTAGCCTCCTACAAAAACTCTCTAAAATTTCGCACAATCTAATCTAAACTACTATTTTTTGACATGAAAATCTTAAAAGCTTACATATAGCCACACACACTCTTTGCATATAAATATTACATATATTTAGGAATACAAATCAAAATGGGAGCACAACGAAAAATAAATGAAAAAAATCAATATATTCATGAAAACAAAAGAGAATAATATCAAAGAGAAAATATGGGTATTAATGAAAAAAAAGCACAAGAAAATAAAAATAACATGCTAATGATGCGGCTGAAATCAACTTTATGTAAGAAAGAGAGAAGATAAAACAACGGTATTGGCTTTGATTCCTATACTCAAGAGATTTAAAAAAAGAAAAAGAAACACACACACACATAGAGAATATAATAGGTTGTAAAATCAATTTCCACAAGTTGGCCAAACAAAAATCCATAGGGCCTCTGCACACTCCACATAGTGGGGCTTCATATAAAACAAAAACGTACATACTACTATGTAACTCATTATCCCCGCAGAGGCTGCGACAGAGAAAACAGAACATGTAGTTGAAAAACAAATGAAAATGAAAATAAAAACAAACATCAAGAAGAGAAAGAGGAAACCTTTTCATTGAAGCGAGGGCGCGATAGAGGAGGAGGAGGAAGGCTTATAGATATTGGTTGTGAGTTTCAGCTTTTTCACTATGGGCGAGAAAGAAAGAGAGAGACACATAGAAAAGTCTGTCATCAGGGAAATGATGTAACAAAATATGAGGTAAGGCGTGAAATGATTTTAAGAATGTTACATCCCTATCGGCCTCGTCCTTTCGAGTCACGGGTTAGAGGATTCCTTTTCGCTTATTATCTTTTCTTTAAAGAATAATTGTTAGTTCTCAATGTGTTTTGATGATTAACAACAAGTGTAAACATGTTTTGAAGTTTCCAAGATCCTTTAAAAACCATCTGATAGTTGCATACTGCAGTATGGGTCTGTATACTGCAGTAAAGGGTCATCCAGAAAGCAATAATTTTTCAAAGTCAAGTCAATACCGCAGTATAGGGTGCTATACCGCAGTATTGGACTTCCAGAGAACAATCAAATTTTTCAAGTTAAGTCAATACCGCAGTATAGGGTGCTATACCGCAGTATTGGACTTCCAGAGAACAATCAAATTTTTCAAGTTAAGTCAATACCGCAGTATAGGGTGCTATACCGCAGTATTGGACTTCCAGAGAACAATCAAATTTTTCAAGTTAAGTCAATACCGCAGTATTGGACTTCCAGAGAGCAATCAAATTTTTCAAGTTAAGTCAATACCGCAGTATAGGGTGCTATACCG
Source organism: Acacia crassicarpa (assembly GCA_034222035.1). Lineage (NCBI taxonomy): Eukaryota > Viridiplantae > Streptophyta > Magnoliopsida > Fabales > Fabaceae > Acacia > Acacia crassicarpa. Next base: position 11,193,624 of record JAWXYG010000015.1, read on the forward strand.
CAGTATTGGACTTCCAGAGAGCAATCAAATTTTTTAAGTCAAGTCAATACCGCAGTATAGGTATATATACTGCAGTATAGGACCATCCAGAGAGCAACCAAGTTTTTCAGTCACGTCAATACCGCAGTATAGGTATGTATACTATAGTATAAGGCCATCCAGAGAACAACCAAGTTTTTCAAACAAGTCAATACCGCAGTATGGATATGTATACTGCAGTATAGGCTTATACAGAGAGCTCCCAAATTTTATAACTATTTCATACTGCAGTATAGGTTTGCATACTGCAGTATTGGGCTCTTAAATTGATTCTCAATTTGACAAGAACTCGCTTACTGCAGTATGCTACTTACATACCGCAGTATAGGTCATGACTTTCAAACACAAATCACGATGTTTTGCCTCTGGAAGCTGCATACCGCAGTATGACTTTGGATACTGCAGTATGGACACTTATGCACAGTGTCATACTCCAGTATAGAGGAACTTACCGCAGTATATAACGGTCAAAATTGATTTTTGAATTACGCGAATTTGCAAATCATTATTGTTTGATCTTGTTGCTTCCATAATTCATTCACTTATGATCCCAGCTATGTTTAACAAGTTTGTTAAGTGAATTTCAGCAAGCACAAATGAAGGTCAAAGCCATAAAGCAAAAAGTGTACAGTGCATTAAATGCACTTCTGCAAATCAACCTATTTTCAGCTAATCCATCTGAGCACGCCTACTAAACGTTAAAGAATGCTTACTACAACAAGTAAAGTCATCTCCAACGGGCAAATTCTCAGAGGGCCACATCAGATCACATTAACACTTGGATTAGCAGAAGTTTAGAGAGAGAAGAAGACCAGACTTAGTGCTAATCACCTACAACGGTTGGATTCATCAAGCAACGGTCATTTAATGTTCTCTACCTATAAATAGAGTGCATTAACTTCTTCTCAAGCTGATACACCAACTGAGAGCGAAAATTTATTAAGTGTCATTTACTGTGTTCAGCTTTCATCTGTAATAGTATCAATTTGATACTTGTGCTTCAGTGTTCATTTTATCTGCTCTGTAAGAGAGTCTTTTCTTGTAAATCATTCATTGATTGAGATAACCACAAGTCAGGGGACTTGGTGGTTGGGTATATTGATTACATCTTGTAAGGGGGAGTAAGTTCTAGAGAGAGAACAACTCTGAGTACAGAGATTGTAATCAATATTGTGAAGTTAGTGGATTGAAAATCCCAAGTGAGGCTTGGGGACTAGACGTAGGTCAGAGAAAGGACCGAACCAGTATAAATCTTGTTATGTACTGCTTCTCTTCTTCTCTCCTCTGTCTTACCCTGTTTTACTTAGTCAAAACAGAGTAAAATAGTTAAACTTTTTAAAGATACCCAATTCACCCCCCTCTTGGGTATTTAGCTCCAACCTTCAATAATCACTTTAATCATACATCAGAGTAAGCCGATAGAACATTGGATCGGTTTGGACAACTTACAATATACTGGTAAAGGTTCATTCAAATACATACATTAATCCCCATAGGGTTAAGGGTACAACCGTCCAAAATAAATACTAAACAGTGAAAGTAAACCATATAGTTATCCCAAATATAGAAGTACAAAAACCACAAATCATCCTCTATTTCTTCATCTGTCCGCCTCATGCCCTACCTTCTTCAGGTCCTCCAGCCGTTGCTACCTTACACCTGTATCTTTTGAACCAGACTGGAGTTTAAAGTTGAACCCCAGAGTAACTGTTAAACTCAAGTACAACATGTATACAGTGCATGCAAGTAACAATAATCAGGAAATCAAATCACATATCATAAATGCATTTAGAATCACATCACAATCACAGCCACAACAACGTACTGTCGAGCTGCCTTACTAAGGCAAGCCCCGGACGCCTGCGTACCGTTGAGTCGCCCCACAGGTAGACCCCAGACGCTCGTGTACCGTCGAATCGTCTCTCAAGATCGACCTCGGACACCCATGTACCGTCGAGTCACCTCACAAGGCAGACCTCGGACATCTGCGTACCATCGAGTCATCTCACAAGACAACCCCAGATGCAATCCTCAGCGCTAGGATCAACACAGTAGCTAGGTGAAGGTTGGAGCTAAATACCCAAGAGGGGGGGTGAATTGGGTATCTTTAACACTTTAAAAATTTTACTCTGTTTTTGACTAAGTAAAACAGGGTAAGACAGAGGAGAGAAGAAGAGAAGCAGTACACAACAGGATTTATACTGGTTCGGTCCTTTCTCTGACCTACGTCCAGTCCCCAAGCCTCACTTGGGATTTTCAATTCACTAAATTCACAATATTGATTACAATCTCTGTACTCAGAGTAGTTCTCTCTCTAGAACTCACTCCCCCTTACAAGATGCAATCAATACACCCAACCACCAAGTCCCCTGACTTGTGGTTATCTCAATCAATGAATGATTTACAAGAAAAGACTCTCTTACAGAGCAGATAGAATGAACACTGAAGCACAAGTATCAAATTGACACTATTACAGATGAAAGCTGAACACAGTAAATGACACTTAATAAATTTTCGCTCTCAGTTGGTGTATCAGCTTGAGAAGAAGTTAATGCACTCTATTTATAGGTAGAGAACATTAAATGACCGTTGCTTGATGAATCCAACCGTTGTATGTGATTAGTACTAAGTCTGGTCTTCTTCTCTCTCTAAACTTCTGCTAATCCAAGTGTTAATGTGATCTGATATGGTCCTCTGAGAATTTGCCCGTTGGAGATGACTTTACTTGTTGTAGTAAGCATTCTTTAACGTTTAAAAGGCGTGCTCAGATGGATTAGCTGAAAGTAGGTTGATTTGCAGAAGTGCATTTAATGCACTGTTCACTTTTTGCTTTTTGGCTTTGACCTCCAATAATCTTCATCTGATCTTACTGAAATTCACTCAACAAACTTGTTAAACATAGCTAGGAATATGATTGAATGAATTATGGAAGCAATAAGATCAAACAACAGTGATTTGCAAATTCGTGTAATTCAAAAATCAATTTTGACCGTTGTATACCGCGGTAAGTTCCTCTATACTGGAGTATGACACTGTGCATAAGTGTCCATACTGCAGTATCCAAAGTCATACTGCGGTATGCAGCTTCCAGAGGCAAACCATCGTGACTTGTGTTTGAAAAAAAACAAAACCTATACTGCGGTATGTAAGTAGCATACTGCAGTAAGCGAGTTCTTGACAAATTAAGAGTCAGTTTAATAGCCCAATACTGCAGTATGCAAACCTATACTGCAGTATGCAATAGTTAAAAAAAAATTGGGAGCTCTCTGTATAAGCCTATACTGCAGTATACATATCCATACTGCGGTATTGACTTGCTTGAAAAAAACTTGGTTGCTCTCTGGATGGCCCTATACTGCAGTATACATACCTATACTGCGGTATTGGCTTGACTTAGAAATTTAGTTGCTCTTTGGATGGCCCTATACTGCAGTATACATACCTATACTGCGGTATTGGCTTGACTTAGAAATTTAGTTGCTCTCTGGATGGCCCTATACTGCAGTATACATACCTATATTGCGGTATTGGCTTGTTTTGAAAAACTCGGTTGCTCTCTGGAAGTCCAATACTGCGGTATAGCACCCTATACTGCAGTATTGACTTAACTAAAAAAATTGCTTGCCCTCTGAAAGTCCAATACTGCGGTATAGCACCCTATATTGCGGTATTGACTTAACTGAAAGAACTTTGATAGCTCTTTGGAAGTCCAATACTGCGGTATTGACTTAACTTGAAAAATTTGATTGTTCTCTGGAAGTCCAATACTGCGGTATAGCACCCTATACTGCGGTATTGACTTAACTTGAAAAATTATTGCCTTTCTGGATGACCCTATACTGCAGTATGCAGACCCATACTGCGGTATGCAACTATCAGATGTTTTTTTAAAGGATCTTGGAAACATCAAAACATGTTTACACTTGTTGTTAATCATCAAAACACATTGAGAACTAACACTAGGGAGTTTAACCCCAACTACCCCGAATGCATCTAAGGCTCGGTAGTGACCTAAGGACACATAGTCCACTAGGCCCTACTGCCTCACATCCTCAATCATGGAAAACAGACATACAACAGCAACATAGAAAACGTGAGTTAACAGTTACTACCTGGAATGCCTTGCAAATAACAAACTCTTCCCTTGTTGCTTGGAATATGTCTCACACGTGTTAACAACCTAGATACAGCAAGAACATCATGCTTTAGGTCACAAGAACAAACTTCACTTCAAGTTCCATAAATTTGCATAGCACCAGAATTTTCCAGAATCTCTGACCCAACTTCTCCGATTTTTAATAAATTCTAGAAAAATCCGATTAATGTGAAATTAGTGGCTATTGAACCCTTAGAATGTCTAGTTTACCATAAAAATAATCCCCAAAGTCATCTGGGTTTGAATCCTTCTCAGATTCTTAAAACTTAGCCACTGGTCCGAGACAGAGTCCAGGATTTTAGGTCATTTTCAACTTAAGAGAACTCTCTGTTGGAAACTCCAAATGACACAAAATCTTATATCATACTCAGGATGTATACCTTCACCATGTAAAATTTCAAAGCATTTGGACTTCATTTACTATTTTAAATCTATCGATTTCCATTCACTGCACAAAAACCATAAGAACCGACAGATTTTCGTATATTAGAGATTTAGGTTTTCAGAGTTTAGAAAGAGGTGATCCCACTTGACCTTACACAAAATCACCCTCTGGACCCATTGAAGGCCTTAAAAATATGAAAATCCTACTGCATTCCCACGAAACACTAGAGGGCAGAAGTGAAAGTAGCTTGGTTGCCGGTTTAGGAAACTTACCTCGGAATGTCGATTGCGTATGGCCTTCTTCACCTCTTGGACCAAAGACTTCAGCTGAGCACTCTCCTACTCTCCTTGAGCTCATGGCTGGTGTGGGAAAAATGAAGGGAGGTGTATCCTATTTATAGGCCTCAAGGATGCAACCTTTTGTCCAACTTCAGTTATTGTCCATCGGTTTCGGATTAAATTATCATTTCTTTGCTTGGTCCTCAAGTCTTCTAGAATTATCCATGGGCAGATGGGTGGCACATTCCTAGGCAAAAATAACATTCCAAGATTGCCCCTGGTGGTAGCCCCTAACATTGCTTGTTGTAGGTTTTAGGTATAGGGGCAAAATGGTCATTTCGCACCGTTCTTCTTCCAAGGCTGTAGGACCCATGAAATCTGCCCATAGATGGTCCATAAATGCTCTTTTATGGTTCATAATTACATGTCATTTCCATGTCATATCAAATTTGAATTGTGTGATCCAGATTAAACAGGGTTATTTTATTCTTTCTTTCTCTTCATTATGACTTGATGTGACATTCTCTCTCTTCTTAATTACATGACAAGACCTCTTCTCTCTCCTCTGGGCCCACTGGAATTTGCCCCCTATCAATGTCCTAGGCCTGGACCCGACTCCGGGAAATCCTAATGGGTCTCGCTTAGCTCCTTTTTGCTGGTTACCCTTTCATCGTAAGTCGTGCCCTTCAACTGGACTTGTGTGGGCCTGAATCATCAGTCACTTTTCCCATATCATAGGTGGACGAAACATAATTCCTTGGGGATCAAGAAACCTTTATTCTAGTACCTCGGATCCACCTCGTAATGCGTGCTGCCCGATAATCCAACTTCGGGCCCCAAAATGCCACGTGTCCGACGTAGCACTATTATTACTGACTTTTCCTTCTGTACTTGGTCCAGATACACAGTCTCTCTTTCTTCCCTTCTTATTTTCTCCAAAAACGCAGGTCATCCATGACAACCCTGAAAATGCCATATACTTGCCTTTACTGGCATATTTTCACTCAATTAATTGTCCTATACCTTAGGACATAGTTAGGTGGCATCCTTTCCCACCGGATTTACACTGTATAGGCCTTTTGTGCTCCTTTTCATTGGCACTATAATTTCACGGCTTATTCATATTGGTCCACTGACCCGTATGGCCGAGTTACTTAGTCCTAGAGAGTCTTTCTAACTCTCGACATTCTTGGGACCCTTCTCAAACTGGGCCTAGTCGTCCATCTATTTCAGGCTTATTTTCACTTCTCAAGGTCCAAAATTTGGGATATTACAAAGAACAAAATGGAGTGTGCAAGTTTGGAAAAACATAGATTTTCATGAGTATTTTAAAAAAAATGAGCTGTATATATAAATTAAGATTTCAATGACTGGTATTTACAAACTAGTCATTGTAACTAGAAAAAAGAAAGAAAGCAAACAAGGTCAAAGGACGCTCGAACACTCAACCAAATGTGCCACGACACGACCTTATTGAAGTACTTGATGATTGTTTTTAATAAAACTTTCGTATAGACCACTCTAAAAGTCAACTTTCAAGGAATAGTTTTTAAAACTAGTCATTGAAATCTCTCATAAGTCAATTCATATATGACAAAAAAAATTGGATATAGGGGTCAGGGAGGCTTGAACTCTCAACCTTAAGAATATTTAGCAAAGGCTCATGCCAACTACATCAAGACACCAACTTTTTGAAATGCTCAACGACTGTTTTTTATTAAACAGTCGTCCTATCCCAAAATAAAATAAAATAAAAAAAGCATTAAGTTTCAACTACGTTAATAAAACCAGTTGTTGAATTTCAACTTTCAACGACTAGTTTTAAAAACAGTTATTGTAAATTGATGTTAAGACAAAACACTCTTTTTAATAGGATGAACAAAATGCGACAAAAATCCCCTTCTTAGCATGACTACAACATTTCCACAAGGGCATTAGCCAGATCACCATGCAAATGACTTATAGGATTGTCGGGGAAAGAAATGTCGTATCCCTTTACAATTGGCAGAAAAGATCTAAGGGAGTTTATAAATTTGGAGGATCTAGATATAGGATGGGTTAAACTTGCAATCATGTAAGTTTTTTTCCCCTTTAATTAATGCAGTGATTTTTTTTGTTTTATATATTCAACAATTCATTTATCAGTTTCTATCTTAGTTTCTTCCACAACACATGCGTCGAAATGGGAAGAAATGGTTTATGTGGATTCTTATGTCCTACAAATACAACAAAGAAGAATAATAAGTTGGAACTAAGGACGTCCTATGTGAGCTACACAATGGGAGAGACTAAATGGTCTTGTTATCTAGCACTAATTCTTGAAGGGTACGTATTTTAGTTTTGTCTATTAAAGATGTTTAAGAATAAATTGCCTTCTTATCTTAACTTCATTTTAATCTGTATATGTTGTTGTAGTTATTAGTAGACTCTGTGTGTTGTCTCTCTTGTCAAGAACACCCTCTATTCATTTGATTCTTTAGGTCACAAGCCAAACGAAGAAATAAAATCCATCTTCAACATGTAAGTTAATTTTTTCCCCCCTAAATCATTGATTCTTGACTTAAGTTAATCGTTTTAATGTTTGTTGATTTTTATTTTAATGATAATGCACTCAAGACATATAGACTACTTGGTGGGACACAAGAGGGTAAAAGTAGAGAACCGAAGTAGTTTTATCTAAGAGTAAGTAGTTTCAATTCAAGTTCTTTCATTGAAAGTGGCTTTAAATATGCCTTTATTCATTTTAACCATTTTCTTTTGATTTATATTGCCCTCGACAACTAGGAAGTACTGAGTGAGCATACTATGTTATACTTTATATGTATAACATCATTCAGAGTGGAGTTACTACAGATTTTGAATAGTTAATCGCTCCTTCATTCTCAAATGACAACATTTTTGGTGTTGTACTTGAATTGGTAATATATTCATTCACTTGATTGATTTATCTTACCTTATTTTTTAATTTACAGATTTTCGATAATGACGAAGCCTACTTGGAGAAAAACATTAATTTGATTCGAGACCTTTTAACTGGACATCTTCAACACATGATGAATAAAGTTTACTTTTATATTATTTAGTAGTTGTGTAGACAACTTTTTGACACTTTATGGTGATTGTTGTACATAGTAGCAGTAGTTAACACTTTAATTAGTTAGAGCTGGATGTTTCTTTACGGTAACAACATTTTGGTTTATGATGATTTGTTCAATGACTTTTTTTAGGGTTTAATTGCTGGGCAATGAAAAATATAAAGATTTTTTTAAAAAACAAAAATTCAAACATACCTACTACAAAATTAAACGCTCTAAGTGCCTGTAGGTAGCACTTACGACATCCCTTTTTACAAAAGCGACAACGTAAGTTTTATGCTTATGTCCTTTTTACAAAATGCACTACAACAAAAAAAAGGCTTTTCGACTGCCACATTTGAACAAAAAAATAGAGGATCAAATCTAAAAAGTATGACTGATGATAGCTTCATAAATATAAAGAACTTTTTAAACTGGTTCCTTTAATATGAGATCTAAAAGATATTATTTAAACCAGTTCCTTTAATATGAGGTCTAAAAGATATTACAACAATTAAAGTTCTAATTTATCAAATAAATATTGTCAACATTAATATTCAAACAACATGAATCATCCAATAAATAAACGCATTCACTAATTCGTAATCAAAAGTAAACTATTATCCACAAATAACTTACATAAAACATAAGAAGCATATCACTAAGTAACATTAGTACGATGACTATCATTTCATCTTCTTCGCCACTATCATTAGTTTTAAAGACATTTGATTATGCTTCACTTTGACTATTAGGCTCTACTTCATGAATAAGAATATCATGAATTTCTTCTCCCACATCATGAACACATCCATAATTTTTATCTGCAACAAATAATAAATCAAATCATAAGATCAGAGTATAGTTATTATGAATTTATGTATTTCTACTTAATTGGATAAATAACTTTATAACAAATACAAAATACATATAAATTAGTAAATTACCATCATATGTAAATCTATATATCCAAAAATAATAACAAAAAAAAAAGGGCCTGCAGGACTGACTCTTTTAAGCTTGAGGCCCTACAGGGCTGGCCCTACAGAGTCAATTTCATTTAGCTCCTCTAATTTTCAAGCCTGACCCTTGAAGGGCTAGGCCTTAAAGGGCCAGCCCGACGGGTTCGGTGCAATTTCCCGACTCTAGAAGCGAGAGACTTATCCTTGCACATATTTCTTAAGTTTTTTCATTAAAAATATATGGAAAAAATAATGTACATAAATAATACTCCACCAATTCAAAATAAAAGACAAAAATAACTTTTTTTAAGAGATTAAAGAAACTAAATATGTTACTTAATCATATTATATATTGTGTATTCTTAGATTATACTATATATTAGTTTATTAGTCAAACTAATTAGGTTGGAAAAATAAAAATAAATACCCTTTCTGGTCCCTGACAAAAACACGGACCCCATTTTGGTCTCTTATAAAAAAAATCGACCCTTATTCGTCCTTTTTATGGACTAAAAAGGGTTTATTGGAAATTTGTGAGGGATCAAAATATTAACCAATGACTCTTATTCATTCTTTTTATAGACTAAAAAGGACCCCTTTTTTCTTTTGTAAGGGACCAAAATGGGGATCGTGTTTTTTGTCAGAGACCAGAAAGGGTATTTACTGAAATAAAAATATTCTAAAGTAATTAAATTAACTTCCTTAATTTTCTTAAAAAAAATTAATTTTATCTTATATTTAGGACCGAAAGGAGTATAGATAACACAAGTCCTTTATTTATTAAAGGAGTAAAGACTAGACTTCACTAGCAGTATGTCTTGTATAACAGCAATTCATTATCTCTTGCAAAATACTCAACAACAACCTTCAGATTTAGGGAGATTAATTTATTTAAACATGATCGTTTGTTGTGAATCATTGGAACGATATGATATCATATAGGATATCTATACATAAGCGATTTGTTTTAGGAAAATCAACATATAATATTTATAAGGCTAAAGTATACATTTGGTCCTCTATGTTTGCCTCTGGTATCATTTTAGTCCCTTAAGTTTGTAAAGTTCATTTTTGGTCCTTTAATGTTAACATCGTTAGTTTGATTTAACAGATAATATTGACTCAACAATTTTAAGCGATGACTGTGCAATTAAATGCTGACTAAGCATGCTTATATGTTAGTATTTTAATAAATTAATATTTTAAATCCTATTAATTGAAAAAAAAAAATCTTTACAGACTGTTTTGTGGTTTTTCACATTTTGTGAAAATTAAATATATTTTTTTTGTCGAAGAAAATTAAATATTTTCAATTAATAGGATTTAAAATGTTAATTTATTAAAATACTAACATATAAGCATGCTTAGTCAACATTTAATTGCATAGTCATTGCTTAAAATTGTTGAGTCAGTATTTTCCGTTAAGTCAGACTAACGGTGTTAGCATTAAGGGATCAAATGTGCACTTTACAAACTTAAGGGACTAAAATGATACCAAAGATAAATATAAAGGACCAAATGTATACTTTAGCCTATTTATAAATAACTAAATTAATTTTTATATATAGTACATTACTGCATTTGAATAAGTTATTTAGCTTCTTCTAAGAAACAACACTTTATATTACCTAGAAAAATACAGTACACAACTGATTAATTATGAGATACGAGGAGGATGCTTTACTGAAATAGATACGAATTCCCCCATAAAATAAAAAAAAAAATACAATTAGAAGTACAAAACGATATAATTGAGGACAATTAAGGCCCCGTTTGTTACAAAGAAGATTTGAGGAAGGAAAGGAAAGGAAAGGAATGAAAGATTAGGAAGGAATTTTAAAAATGTGAGCCGTTTGGTACACTAGGGAAAGAAAGTTAGTTGAGGGAAAATAAAATGTTTGGTAGGAAGAAAAGGAAGTTGGTTAAGTGGGAAGGAGAGGTAAAATACCAATAATACCCCTAAAAAATAAAACAACTGCACCATCTTCCTCGCTCTCATTTGCGACCTTCACTTCTGTCAATGGTCACTGACGCCCTCTCCTTCATTGCGACCTTCACTCCTATTATACCCCTATAATGAAAAATAGAGAAAATGATTTGACTGATTCAAACGTACGTTCGAACGATGGCGTTAAGTTCGAACGTAATACACTAAAGTGAGAACACATTCGAACCAAAATTTTGACAGTAACCAAACTTCTGCATCAGTTCATATTGGAACAGGACAACATCAGTTCAGACATAAGCACCCGAAACACCAAAACCCGAAGGCCCAGAACCCCAAGGAGGGTACAAATAAGAAGATCAAAAGATGAGTAATGTATTAAACCAACTTTGAATCCGAGAAGAAGGAAAAAATTAAAAGAATAATCTTAATCAATAAAAGAGGACACAAGTGTAGACAAAAAAGCGATACATACAACCAAAAACAGAAACACCCAGGCCTGCAAAATTCTCTTTAACAACCACTTCACTACAAGAAAATGCTGAAATAGCGACGGAATTTGCGAGGGAAAAAAATTCCGTCACAAATTTGCCAAAATTTGCGAGGGAAAAAAATTTCCCTCGCAAAATGTTGACTTTTGCGAGGGAAAAAAAATTCTCTCGCAAAATGGCCACTTTTTGCGAGGGAAAAAAATTTCCCTCGCAAAAAGTGGCCATTTTGCGAGGGAAAAAAATTTCCCTCGCAAAAAGTGGCCATTTTGCGAGGGAATTTTTTTTCCCTCGCAAATTTTGGGAAAATTGGGGGGAAATATCCCGCCAATTTCCCCCCATTTTGCGAGGGAACTAATTATCCCTCGCAAAATGAGAACTTTTGCGAGGGAAAAAATTTTCCCTCGCAAAAAGTAGCCATTTTGCAAGAGAAATTTTTTTCCCTCGCAAATTTTGGGAAAATTGGGGGGAAATATCCCGCCAATTTCCCCCCATTTTGCGAGGGAACTAATTGTCCTTCGCAAAATGATGAATTTTGCGAGGGAAATTTTTTTCCCTCGCAAATTTTGGGAAAATTGGGGGGAAATATCCCGCCAATTTCCCCCCATTTTGCGAGGGAACTAAATGTCCCTCGCATAAAGTAGCCATTTTGCGAGGGAAATTTTTTTCCCTCGCAAATTTTGGGAAAATTGGGGGGGAAATATCCCGCCAATTTCCCCCCATTTTGCGAGGGAACTAATTGTCCCTCGCAAAATGGCCACTTTTTGCGAGGGAAATATACATTCCCTCGCAAAAAGTAGCCATTTTGCGAGGGAAATTTTTTTCCCTCACAAATTTTGGGAAAATTGGGGGGGGGGGGGGGGAAATATCCCGCCAATTTCCCCCATTTTGTGAGGGAACTAATTGTCCCTCGCAAAATGATGACTTTTGCGAGGGAAAAAAATTTCCCTCGCAAAATTCTTTATATTCCTTTCGTCTCACACTCCTCTCTCACATATCCTTGTTTTTAGTTTTCTCTTTCTTCTATCTGTTTTAGATCTCTCCAACGCCGGCCACTCCCCCACCTGCTGCTGCTACTCCACCACCGGCAACTCCTCCTCCGGCTGCAGCTCCCACTCCCACCACTCCTTCACCAGTGGCAACTCCTCCCTCAGCTACCCCTGCTAGCTCTCCGACACCGTCCTCAGAATCACCCGCCGCCAACTCCCCACCGGCACCTGCTCCTGAGGGCCCTTCACCTCCTCCATTTTCATCACCACAACGACAAGAAGCACGCCAAACACATACATATGGACTCACCCTCTCACTCCTTCGTCTTCATCGTCGGAGCTGGTATCTTCGGTGAGAGCTTCGGTTTTGATCAATTCTTTCACCTTTGTTCATATGGTTATTATGATTCATTTTATTCTGATTTTTAGTCTCTCTGTACGAAAGGTATCTCTGCGGCGAAAGTGTTGGCTGAGAACAGAATAGAAGACCTAGGGAAAGTGCTCGCTCGTGATAATGACGAAAAGAATTGAACTGCACCTTGTATAATTTTTTCTTCTTCTGGATTATATTAGTGAGTTACGATTTCATCATGTGGTGTGTTCTGCTAATGAAATAGTATTTAATTTATTGGATTATATGTTTTATCGGATTTCATCATGAATAAAACAGTTTGTAATTCTTTAACTCATTTTCCAACTTTAGTCAGCTTTCTCTGGTTCTGAAAAACCAACCAAATCTGGTTTTTTTTATGTAATCTTTTTAGTATTTCTGATTTTTTTTTATTTTTTTAAAAAATAAATTAAAATTTTGCGAGGGAAAATTTTTCCCTCGCAAAATTTGGGATTTTGCGAGGGAAAATTTTTCCCTCGCAAAATTTGGGATTTTGCGAGGGAAAATCCTTTCCCTCGCAAAAGTTTCAAATTTTGCGAGGGAAATTTATTCCCTCGCAAAATCCCAAATTTTGCGAGGGAAAGGATTTTCCCTCGCAAAATCCAAAATTTTGCGAGGGAAAAATTTTCCCTCGCAAATTATGAATTTGCGACGGAAATTTGCATTTTTGCGACGAAAAATTGTTTTGCGATGGCGATTTTTGCGACGGAACTTTTTCCATCGCAAATTCCGCCGCAAATTAATTTTGCGACGGAAATTTGCTATTTTGCGAGGGAAAAATTCCGCCGCAAAAAACTGTTTTTTTTGTAGTGCTTGTTGACAACAATATCGAATTTCCATCCCAGATGAGAAAATTACACAGCAGGCACACCTCCAAGAGTCTAGAAGAGAAATCTGCAAGAGATGTGATGAAATCTGCAATAGTGGCGCAAGAGATGTGATTTTTTATAGGGAATTTCTGTCCAATTTTTTAGTTTCCCGGGAAGATTTGAACTTTCCCTCCATTTTCGGATGGAATGGAGGTTCCTACGTTTAAGGGAAGATCAAGCGTTGCTGGAAGATGGTTTCCGGGAAGATGCTGCTACCAAACGCGTTTTGTGATGGAAGATATGTAATCTTCCTTTTTCTTCCGCCTACTTTCAGTGTAACAAAAGGGTCCTAAGTCTTACAAAAAGGGAACGAGCTCTGCCGAACGCTTGTCAGTTGGGGAAGAGATTTGATCATCCAAATCTCATCTAAATAGTTAGATCTCTTTTTCTTTTTTTAATAAATTTTTGTAATACCAGTTAATATTATGAAGTATCTTCTTTGTACTATTTACTACTATAAAATATTTCTAAAATAATTTTTCATGACCATAAAGTATTTTTCAGTACCATAAAGTATCTTTTTTAATACTAGTCATTATCCTGAAATATTTTTTTTCCATATCCTAAAAAAATTTATGGGTTACTAACTGGTACTAAAAAATACTTTATGATATTGAAAAATTATTTTAAGATACTGATTGATACTAAAAAAAATACTTCAGGATACTGGTATTAAAAAAAAATTTATTAAACAAATAGATCTAAATTATCCAAATAAAATATGGACGGTCACATCTCTACCCGAAAGGACGAGCACTCCCTACACTTAGTTCCTACGAAAACGGAGAATATGAAGGCAAAAAATTAGTAGGAGCTGGTATGAAAGAAGAGGGTAATGAATGCGGTCATAAGCATGCCCGATGGAACCTTTCAACAAGGGTATTTTGAGAAGAAATTGACAAAAAATAGAACTTCTTCCTATAATTAAGACCAAAATTAACTCTTAAATGTTGTCTTGTAATTTAAACCGGAGGGAGTATATAATAAAATGGTATGCAACTATGGTTAAATAATTTATTTAGCTTCCTTAATCTCTCTTAAAAAAGACAACTTAATACTATTTAGAACTAGAAGTATTAAATTTACAACTTGAGTTTAGCAAAGATTAGTTCAACTTCCAATTTCATGCAAGGGCGCACGTCCCAGGCAATAATTAAGGTGCCTGAAAGTTGTTTAATGGATTAAGGTGCAGATTTGCTAACCAACTATTACTCGAGGAGCATCTGGTACAAATAACAATTGAGAGGACCAAAATTGTCAATCAACAATTAAAAAGTGAAAAAAAAAACACAATTTGGTGCAGATTCGCCAACGAACTATTACCCCGTCACTGTCTTGGTGTCTCCGTCTTCTATTGACTGTCATAGTGTCGGCGATGTCGGCGTCTCCAAAGCTTCCATTGTTGCTGGGTATTCCACTCACCCTCTTAAATTCATCCAGCAGTCCACAGCTTTCGACTACTACGCACCTTACACCCTAGTTTCATCCCTCCAATGCCACAAGTAGCAACTGCTGCTGCAACAATGCCTACTCCCATGGGTCCCATTTCTATTGGTGTTTGCCTTATTCAACAATAAGGCTTAACCGATTTTTTCTCCAATGTCTCTGCCACCGTCTATGCCAGTGCCTCATATTTTAATAGTTAATTGTGGCTGTTGTTTTTTTTTTTAAATAGTTATTTGGCGTTTTTTTTTCACTTTTTAATTGTTGATTGGCAATTTTGGTCCTCTCAATTGTTATTTGTGCCAGACGCTCCTCGGGTAATAGTTGGTTGGCAAATCTACACCTTAACCCTTGTTTAATTAATCAGTTGAAATATAGGGAAAATCACTGTCAAGTCCCAAGAACCATAAAGGATCACAAAAATGTCTCTTACCAAATTCCCCTAACAAAAAAGTCCCCCGGGACTTTTGTGTGAGTAGTTGTTAATGTGAAATGACAAAGTTGTCCCCAAACAAAGAAAAGGCAGAAGAAGGAGGCTCGTCGTGTGTTTTGCGTTCGTCACTCCTTCGAACCCCCAACCTTCGTCGAGGATGTAAACGAGCCAAATGTTGTACCCAATTTTGATGAGGACTCTAGAAACCAAAATATAAAGAACCCATTCAAACTTATAATGTTTCATGCTGTCAGAGAATCTTTGCACATTCAAGCATGTACCAAATTCTGAATATCAATTTCTTTTTGCATATAGGTTTTGATCCCTACTTGATTCATTGACACCATTTTCTTATCCCTTTGTTTCTGTTGGTGTAACTTTGCTCTTATTGTTAGAAAAGAATGTAGCTTTTGAAATTGTGTACCTTTTGATTCCATTCTCTTCATTTTGCATCTTATAGACATTGTGCCTTTTTTGCAGAGTTCAAATTTGTACAACTTAATATTTGAATGTCATATGATATTTGGATTTGATGTGATATTCAGTTGTCAAATTAGCCTCATGAAGTTGCCAAAATAGGCTCATGATTTTGTCAAAATAGGCATAAGAAGCTGTAAAAATACGTATAAGTTACTGATGCAAAATTTGAGACAATAAGTACTAAAGTTTCAAAAAATCTCCACATATGAAAATATAGTTGTCACAATGACTGTTGATGTTGACAAAATAGGCATAAGAGGTTGTTGAAATATGTATAAGTTGCTGATGTCAAATTTGGGACAATAAGCATTGAAGTTTCAAAAATTCTCTAGATATGAAATTATCGTTGTCAAAATGGTTGTTAATGTTGTCAAAATAGGAAGAGGTTATTAAAATACGTATAAGCTATTGATGTGAAATTTGGGATAATAAGTATTGAAGTTTCAAAAATTCTCTAGGCATTAAAATATCATTGTCAAAATAGGCTCATGAAGTTGTCAAAATAAGCATAATGACTTGTTAATCTACGCATAAGCTCCTGATATGAGGACAATAACTATTGAAGTTTCAAAAATTCTCCAGGTATGAAAATATTGTTGTCAGAATAGGCTCATGAAGTTGTTATAATAGTCATAACTATTTGTTAATCTACACTTAAGCTACTGATGTAAAATTTGAAACAATAACTACTGAAGTTCAAAAAATTCTTAATGTATGAAAATATCATTGTCAAAATAGGCTCATGAAATTGTTAAAATAGGTATAACCACTTTTTAATCTACACATAAGCTCCTGATAAAGAGGTTTATGAATGGACTCAGGATATTGTCGTGGTCATACGCTTAAGCATTTAGCTATTGCATTGATTGATTTCATTAATTTGCAGCACAACTTTAATTATTTGCTACAGAGTATGGCCTTGAATTGAACTAATAATTGGAATTACTGAGATATAGTAAGATCACTAGAAATGAATGCAGAAGAGTCTGCTAACACCCAACACCTAATGTAAGTGTGTGGTAGACAAGAGAGGGGAATGTTTCAAGACAAGAGCCAAATGAGCAGTGTTGACCAAAGGGTGAGTGCTATAGCTACATCACCATACATCCATAACAGTATCACTGAGCACTCTTCCTGCCCTACGTCAAAGAGTTGAGCCATCATGCCTGAGTTATTTTCATGAGTCATATTAACAAGTGCATGAGTTTTTATAATTAGAGAGTTTATCAACAGTTGATTTGTGTTTTAACTAGTTCGTCAGCCTTTTTTTATAACTTCATCAGTCATATTAACAAGTGCATGAGTTTTTATAATTAGAGGGTCTATCACAATAGCTGATTTGTGTTTTAACAAGTTCTTCAGCCTTGTTTAACAACTTCATCAATCATATTAACAACCCTTGGGACCTAACAATGACCATTCCTAATACCTCCTCTTTTTCCTTCACACATCCATTTGAGCATTCATTCTCTCCTTACTTATCTTGCATACATGTACGCCTCCACTTTACCATTTATCCATAAAAATACTTGCATGATACAAGTGTGCAAAAATAAGAGAAGAAGATTCTAAAAGTCTGTTATTGTAAATTCATTGAGAATGAAGGAAGGTAGCTATTGTTTGAGTTCCAATTGATACTTAACGATGTTACCTTCCACGCAAATGCAGAGCTTCAGAGGAGCGACAGAGGTGAGGCCTTGGATGAGCGATAGAGGCTGGGGGCTCAGAGGAGTGACGGACTGATTCAGACTTCAGAGTAGTGACGACATACAATTGAGCGACAAACTGACTAAGCCTCGTACACTATTAAGGACTTTAGAGGAGATTGGGGATTCGCCTATGCCTTTTGCTTTAATATTCATTAAGGTAATTTAGTCATTTCATATTAATAACTAATCACACAAAAGTCCTTAGAGACTTTTTTGATAGAGGAATTAATTAGGTGTGAGGCTTTTTGATAATTATTTATGGTTCTTAGGACCTGATGGTGAGTTTTACTAAAATATACGATATATTATTGTTCAAATAATGAAGTGGCCAAGAAAAAAACATATTAATTGTGGACCCACTAGCTGATGAGGGAATCTTTAGTATAGTAGTTAGATTAGATCCATGTGGAGGGGTCAGTGACAGATGAAATGGAATTATTGAAGAAGCGAAAAGCTGCTGCTAACTGATCTGTTTTAATTTTAATTTCCTTTCGTACTAAAATTAATAAAATGAACAAGTTGTAGTTAAAATTGATCCTTCAAAGCAAAAGGTGAAAACATCATATAATATGTTGGGAAAAAAGAAAGAGTGGAGGGTAGATGAGTTCTTTTGGCAAAGAAGTTGGACCCATCAGATGCTTGTCACTTTTCTACTAGCAAGATATTATAATTTACACACACACACACATATATATAAAACAAGCTGTCAAACTGTACCAATTTTCAGAGTATAGTAGTAGGATAAAGGAATAGTTCTTCCTTTTCCTTTTCCTTTTCCATTTCCTTTCATTTCATCCGTCACTCACCTGCCTCTGGACGAAAGAGAAAACAAAAACAAAACGCAGACTGAAAATAAAACGAGACTTTTATTTGAACATGATGGATCGTTATCACCCTTCCTTCTTTGTTAATTGCTGGTATTAGTGGCCCATTACTTATATTATATCTGATCATAAACACTATATCTTTTTTTTTTAGAAATTAAAAAAATTAAATAAATTACATTAAAGTATTTATTTTTGTCGTTTTTCTCTAAACTAATTGGCTTAACTTATAAACTGTTATACAATCTAATGATATACAATAAATGCTATAGTTAGATAATTTATTGAGTTTTTCTATTTTTTTTTTTAAAAATTAATTTAGTTTTATATTTAGAACTAAAAGGAATAATAAATTTACTGCTTGAGTTTGACAAAGATGAGTTCAACTTCCAATTTCATGCAAGGGTGTACGTCCCATGAAAAATGTGATATATTATTGTTCGAATAATGAAGTGGCCAAGAAAACAACATATTAATGGTGGGCCCACTAGCTGATGAGGGAATCTTTAGTATAGTTAGATTAGATCCATGTGGAGGGGTCAGTGACAGATGAAATGGTAATTATAAGAAGCAAAAAGCTGCTGCTAACTGATCTGTTTTAATTTTAATTTTCTTTCGTACTAAAATTAATAAAATGAACAAGTTGTCGTTAAAATTGATTTCACACATGTTAGAATAAAGGGAAAATTCCTTTTAGGTCTTAAGGGACCAAAAAAAATATCAAAAAAAAAAAAAGTTTTAAGGGAAATTCATATGTTAGAAAAAGTCTTAAAGAGTTGTTAATCTCATAAATTGAGTTGTTAATCCCATATATAAGAGTTATTAATCCTATAAAAGAAGTTGTTAACATGATTTTTCTAACATCTGAATTTTCCTTAAAACTTTTTTGATACTTAGGACTTGAAAGGAGTTTTTTCTAAAATAAAGGATACAAAAATATTGTACTATCAAATTGTGTTGAAGCTGTTAATGTTTTAACTAAGGGTTGTGATCATTTTTACCCTAAAAAGGGACATTATAGTTGATACCAAGTTGTGGTTACCAAAGATTTGGCAAGCTTTAATTACTTATATTCCTATGAAACAAAATAGTTTAAACTAGCTCATAATATCGTAAGAAACTTTTGTCTTTTTGATCACCTACCACCTTCATACCAGGAGGCGATGAAAGATAGTAGGTTATAGTTTTTCTTAGACCTTTTTTTGAGTCATTAATGAATTCAGATTTTCATTAAAAAAGACATTTGATCCTTCAGAGCAAAAGGTTGAAACATCAATAGGTTGGGAAAATTGAAAGAGTGGACGGTAGAGATGAGTTCTTTTGGCCAAGAAGTTAGACCCATGAGATGCTTGTCACTTTTCTACTATCCACTACCGAGATAATATTATATATATATATATATATATATATATATATATATATATATATATATATATATATATATATATATATATAACAAGCTGTCATGCTGTACCAATTTTCAGAATATAGAATAAAGTAATCTTTTTTCCGTTTCCTTTTTCATCCATCACTTGCCTGCCTCTGGAACCGGGGGGCAAAAAAGCAGACTGAAAATAAAACGAGACTTTCATTTGATTGCAATCACTTTTTTTTTTTTGGTCAAAGGATTGGAATCACTCAAGTCAACAGATATGTTAGGATAAAGGATATAAAAATGTTATTATACTATCAGATTGTATTGAAACTGTTAATATTTTGACTAGGGTTAGAGGTTGTGATTATTCTTAATTACCCTTTTAGAGATATTATATAGTTGATCACATGTTGTGGTTATAAAAAAAAAACTAGCAAGTTTTAACTAGTCATATTCTGATAGAATAAAATAGTTTAGCAAATCATTTAGTTAAACTAGCTGATAATGAGACCAGAGAACAGACAGGCAGAGAGAAGAGGGGGCGAGACCAACGGAGGCTATGATCGACGATGATGAAACTTAGTCTTCATCGATCTAAAACATCGGGCTGGCTCAGCAGTGAACCAATGTGGGTGGTTTTTCAGTTTTTGGCAGAAGCTTTGTGACTGGGTTATGGACTTACAGGCGAAAATGACAAGGAAAATGGTAGCTGCTCACCTCTAGTTGTTCAAAATGTTCATGATGTAAATTTGACTTTCATCAAGAATCATATAAAACTACATGCATAGTCACCTCTAGCTAGCTGTAAGCTAAGGACAGGACGACATGGCAAGAGAGGTCATAGTCATATTACACAACTTTCACACTTCTCAAATATTATTTAAATATAAAGTATTTTTTTTTAATAATTTCATATAATAGTTATATTTTTACCGGTTTACCCCTGATTTAATTTTAGTCTGACTTACTAACTTTTAACCCAATATCTCGATTAGTTGAGTAACCAGTCTGATTATAATAACCTTGGTTATAAAATGATCAATCTTCGTCTCAAAAGACAAGAAGGAACCATTCACTGAACCGTACGTAGGAACTCACTTTCAATCTCACCATTCTTCTTTCTTTCATTCTTCTTCTTCGTCTTAATTATTGTAATCCAATCTTGACGTACATTCATTCTTATAGTTAAATACCTAACCGATCTCCATATATCCTTACCTACGAATCCTCCACATACACTATTTCACTGAGCCAACACAAGCACAGCCTCCATGGTTACCATTCTCTCTTCTCAAACCGTTCTTCCTTCAGCACCTACCCCCTTTCTCACCCCACCTTGCTCCTCATGCGAACAATTCAAGCTTCCAACTCACGCACCTCTCCTTTACGTTTACAAATCCAATAATATCCCTCTTCAACCCTCCCGCATTCTAATCACTTCTCTCAGCCAAGCTTTGGTTCCTTACTACCTGCTCGCCGGCAGATTGTCTTGGTCTGCCACCGGAGGCGGCAGATGGGAACTCCAGTGCAACGCCAAGGGAGCTCACTTCTATCAAGCCTATTGTCACTCTACTTTGGATGATCTGGGTGACTTTGTGCCTAACCAAATCGTTCAGCAACTCATACCAGACGTTGATTATGATTGTCCCATCGAACAAGTTCCTCTTCTGGCGGTGCAGCTAACCAAATTTTCATGTGGCGGTCACACCATTGGGGTGGCCACGAGTCGCGCCATCGTTGACGGAACCACCGCCATGCGATTCATAAACTCATGGGCCAAGTTAGCAAGAGGGGAGCTTCTAGGTTCAACTGAAATGCCGTTCAACGATCGAACAGTGCTAGATTCATTCAAACTGAATAAGACGCCGCGTTTTGACCATTCAGAGTTTCAACCACCCCCACTTTGGGCAGGCCGCTCAGAAGGATCAGAACGTGAAACGAAGACAGATGTTGTCGTTTTGAAGCTCACGAGAGACCAAGTCAACAAGCTGAAGAAGAAAGCCAGCAACTTTACTTCACCTAATAAACGGCCATACAGTAGTTTTGAGGTGATCGCCGGGCACGTATGGAGGTGCGTCAGCAAGGCACGTTATGCCGGCGACGATGACCAGCCGACGAGGTTGTCGACGCTGGTCAACTGTAGAAACCGTCTGAAACCGCCACTTCCTAGTGTTTATGTTGGTAACGTAGTTTTTCCAACCGTTACATCAACCTCTTCATTTCACGACCTCATGCACAAGCCTTTGAGTTATGCGGTAGGGAATGTAAGAGAAGCGCTAGAGAGGTTAACGGACGAGTATCTGAGGTCTGTTCTTGATTATATTGAGAGGGAGAAGGAGATGAAGGTGGTGAGAAACAATTTTTACCGCCCTGCGAGGAAGGTACGTGAAGGAGAATTTAGGGGGAATCCAAATCTGTTTGTGGTTAGTTGGATGAATTCTTCGTATCGAGAGGCTGATTTCGGGTGGGGAAAACCCATTTATTTTGGTCCGGGCTTCATGGATTCTGAAGGAAAGGCTTTTGTTCTCAACAGCACTGAAGATGAGGGTATCGTTGTTGCCATTTGTTTGCAGGCACTCCATTTGGATACTTTCAAGAGACTGTTCTTTGAGGATATTGAGGAGGTCCTTCCAATCTCAAAGTTATAAAATTTAGCAATATGGGAATTTTAGATCCGAATCCACCACCTTTGATGGGCGGAATTAATTAATCAGGAAATTATAGTAATTCCTAATTAATTGATTAATTAATTAATTATAATTAAGTAAATAGGATGATAAAAATGTCGAGCGATGACTTAGCCATGAGTCAGCTATATAATAACTGAATATAGTCTGTGATCCTAGTGAGTTTTCTGGCTCTCTCGCTTCCTCTCTGTGTTCTTTTCTTGTGTTGCTGCTTTGTTGTGCCACACCCATTTTGACTCTAGCTTTCTAGTACTCCAAACTAGTCTAAATTTTTCGTCGGTTATTTTAGATCCATCCAGTATGCTTTCTCCCTGTTAATCTTCCTTCATTGGTATCAAAGCCATTATGATCATAAGGCTATGATGATAATATGCTGTGTTTGATATCATGTTTATTTATTGTATTTCGTGTGTGTGTGTATATATATATTCCGCTGCACATGAGAATCATATATCTGAGTACGATCTGAAACTCTAAGTATGTTTTGTAACACCTTGCTCTATCAACACCTATACTTGAGGTATTTATCTAATTCTGAATCACTAAAGACTCATTTATACCCAGCAAAGTTAACTTTTAAAAACCTAAAAATCTTTGACTAATTTATTTCAAGTCCAAACTTAATGGCTAATAAATTAAAGCTCTTTTAAAACCTTTTGATAAATCAGTAAGACCCGGGCTCTTTTAATTTCTAATCCACTTGACCCTTCAAATTATAAGGTCTTATATCATAATTAAGTACATAACTTTCAAAGTGCTTGTTCAAAAGTACTAAACTACTTGCCCTTTTAAAACTTGAAACTAGTAGCTTTGGCATGTAAAGATCTTAGGCCTCGCTTGTCTAATTGCCTTGTTCAATATACACGATTATATCTATTCCCTAACTAAGAATGCATTTATAACTACATGTACAGCTATTAATAAATATGTATAGATATACTCTTGCCATCACAGCAGATGGCCTATACCTATATGCTATATATTCGAGCCTTAGCTCTTCTTATGGAGATATTTACATGCCAATATATATATATATATATATATATATATAGGTATATATATACAGTTATACTTATACATACATAGCACACATCAGCTAAAGAGTAATATGTATGAACGTAAAGTCATAAACTTAAGTAAACAACAAAATTTAAGCTTCTTTAGCTTCAATCACCTTTTGTGTCCGCCAATCACTCTGCCGTTGGCTTTAGAAGTACTTGCCCTTAATGTATATCATGGAAGAAAAGGGTGAGATTTGAGAAAATCTCAGTAGTAACAAATTTCTTCATGTTAATCATGCAAGATCACAACTAAGCATGCAAAATAAGTCATAGAGAATAACACCTTAGAACATTGTATCATCAATGATGCCTATTCATCATATATACTGATAACTTAGCCAATCGTTAACTGGTATGCATTCATAATTTAATAAATAATTAACTAGTGCACATTGCCCTGACAAATAATCTCATGCAAGGGAACATACATGTTCTCCTGCACAATTAGCATAATATCACAAACAAACATGCAACAATCGATACACAATCACATGAAAGGAAAAGAGTTGCTACCTTTTCGCCTTCTTCCTATTTACCTTCTGCCTTATTCTTTCCTTGATTACTCCTTGCTGGGCTTGGGGAAATATCAAATCCTATCATATATGTATACATATAAGGGCGAGTTAAGACTTAATTGTTCCATTCATATAACTTGTAATTTAAATAAGTCCTCTTAAATCCCAACTTAACGAATTTCTACCCTTTATCTTTTAATGCACTTTAAAAAATCATATCTTAATCTATAAAACTCCAAATGAAGTGGTTTAAATATACATTTAAAGCTTCTTGAATCCTCTAAAGGAAAAAATAACGCCCGGTATCAAATCATGGGCACAAGTCTAGGATTCTAGCATGAGCATTCACGGCTCCTTTGCAAAAACAAGATTTTCCAATTTTTCTGCTCAAACTGTGAACATTAATAACTTTCAATCAACACATCCAATTAATGTATTGTAAACATTTATTGTAATGCTTAACATGTGTACCAAATATCCACCAAATTTCATGGTCAGAAGAAGTCATTTTCCTTAGTTGATCTTCACATAAAAGAAGTCCTCTGATTTCTAAAATCTCATTTTCTGCAAAATGGGCAACACCTCTTTCATTTTAAATAAGTTGTTAGCTAATAAAACAACTTATTAGCCAAAACATTTCAACTTCATGTGAGCTCTATGGGCTCTTAAAATATTCCAAATAGTTTTTCTTTTAAATCTAAAATTTTCTGGCAACTTAGAATTAACTTCAAGCTTCAACAATTCAAATCCTAAAACTGTTGACATCAACACATATCAACATTCCTTTGTAGCCATTATCTTAACAAAACTTAAAGCAATATTCTGCAAGAGAGAGAAAATCCTCTTCCTTCTTTGTAGCTAGAGAAGAGCACCGTTCCTATCTTCAGTGGTGGATTTTGGGAAAAATATTTTTTTTAGGGGGGTCAAAAGTATATTCATTAACTAATTTTTAAAAAAAATATTTGGGGGCCAAACGTATACTCATTGACATATTAAAAAAATATTTGAGAGGCCAAATATATAATAAAAGTATTTTAACAAGTCTAATATATAAGATAACATATCTTTTTATATTATATTAAATTTTTTAAGAAAAAATCTGAACTTTTTATTTTGGGGGAGGGGGGGGGGGAGATTGTCCCTTAAAAGATCTGTCCCTACTTATCCTGCAACTTGACCACTCAGGTCCTCACCATTGGGAAAACAATCTTCTTTTCTTCTTTTACATTTGATGTAGGATCTTTTTTCCATCCCTGCATTGTTTGCTTGTTTTCTGGAGTAGAGCATTTACTGCTTAGTAACCTTTTCCAACCTAAACCCTAACCCCTGATTCCCAAAAACATTAACTACTCTTCCTTTCTATTGCTCATGGGAAGTACTTTTGAGCAAATTTCCTCATAATCTCTTCTCTCATTTTCTTCTCAGAATCCTATTTCCACCCTGGGATGAAAAAATGGACGGTTTAGATTTAATATTTTCTAAAAAAATTATGATAGTGTTTTATAAAGTAATTTTTTTATTAATTTTGTTTGTATTACAAGAATAAATTGTGTAGATTATGATTTAATAGTTTAAGTTTATTTTTTCATGTTCAAAATAATAGTTTTATAAAATATTAAATCTGGACCATCTATTTGTTTAAATCTGAGGGTGGAGATCAGATACTGAGAAGAAAAGGAGAGAAGAGATACTGAGAGAATCCAAACCCGGAAGTACTCCCTCTGATCCTTATTATAAGGCATCAACTAACAAGTTTATTTGGTCTTTTTTATAAGACACTTGCTTGTTCCCAAGAAGAATTAATGACTTTTTTCCATGGATGCCCATAACCAATAGGGATAATGGGTGAGAGTAATAATTAATATGATATTAATGTTTACCGCAATTAGTAGGGGTAATATTGGAAGTTAATTAAATTGTAGATTTACTTTATTGACTTTAACTGTTTTTATTGGTTTGTAAGGGTGTGCATGGTAACACTCCCAGAATGACTTTTTTCTTAATTTCTGTGCCTCGGAACAAAAATGGATGGGAATTGTGTTTGGTAAATCCGATTTTTTTTCTTGCTCCCGGGATGAACCGGTTTATTTTTTGTGCTGGGGAGTAAAAAAAAGAAGCTAAAAATTTTAGCTTCTCTATTCCAGGGCAAAAAATTAGAATTTATTTTTCCCTCAATCAAAGCAGAAATTTACCCTCGTTCACCACCACCGTCGCTCCACCACCACCGCCGTTGCCACCCCCAACACCACCGCTGCCCCACCGCCACCGCCCCGCCACCGTCACCGCCGCCACCACTGCCCCACCACCACCACCGCCATCACCCCACCACCACCACCGTCGCCACCACCATCGCCACCGCCCCGCCACCGCCACCGCACCATCACCATCGCCACCGTCGCTGCCACCACCACCCCACCTCAGCCACCACTGCCACGCCACCACCACCAACACCGCCACCGCCCCACCACCACCACCGCCGCCACCACCATCGCCACCGCCACCATCACCACCGCCGCCATCGCCCCACCACCACCATCGTCGTCACCACCATCGCCACCGCCTCGCCACCACCACTGCCACCGCCACCGCACCATCACCACTGCCACCGCCGCTGCCACCAACACCACCCCGCCGCTGCCACCACCGCCACTGCCACCGCCCCCGTCCCCGCCACCACCACCACCACCACCGCTCCCCGCCACCGCCACCACCACGGCCCCCCGCGCTGCCACCACCATATCGCTACCGTCCCCACCACCACCGCCCCCCGCCACCGCCACCACCATCACCGCCATCACCACATAAATAATTTTTTGAATATAATAATTACATAAATAATTTTTTTAGAAATTTAAATTTAAGTTTATTTGTAAAGTATAATAATTATATTAATTATTAAAGAAAAGGATAAAATGGTAAAAATAACTCATTGATCCTTCTTCTTCCTTCCTTACTATTTTTTTAACTCCCAAACAAGAGGAGGAAAAATGTGTTACCAAACGTAATTCTGATTCTCGGGGTAAAAATAAAATGGGTTAACAAACGTAATTCTGATTCTCAGAACTCTTCCAAAGCATAGAATCAGAAAAAACTGTTTCATCTCAGAAACAGTGCTGGGCAACAGAATGGTTACCATGCACACCCTAAGAATAGGTAGTTGGTGCTTTATAATAAGGACCAGAGGGAGTATATATCATCAGTCATCCTAGGTCTAATAGTGTTTCAGCCGTTTCCTATCTTCCAGTCACTTGCACCTTCGTTTCTCGATCACCTAAATGACCATTTGCATGCATCATACCTTGCCTCCACTTATCGTTTTTAGGTCTTGCTTTTCCTTCCTTCTCTCTTCTCGTTGATCACACTCTTCCCCACCCTATTTTCTGATCATATTCTTCCATATTGCCTCCTTATCGCCGTCTGATTCATCATCCAACCCTTTCACTTCCTTCCTCCTGGTCATCGACCTTACATCTTCTTGCCTCCTTTCTTTATTTTCTTTTCCTCTCATGTGGTTCTTCCACAGCCTTCAATACCCTCTTCTCACCATTACCATGTCTTTACCTCCGAACTTCCCTGCCGTAAACCCTTTCCACCCTCCTTTCATCTTTGACCCTTCTGTGTTAGCTCAGACAAGGTCAAACCTTCAATCTTATGCTATTGCAGTTTTCATCAACATGCATGCATTCTCTGTTCGAAAAATGCAACGTCGCCTTGTCTCTCTCTGGATACTTCATGACTCCTTCTCTATAGAAGTTCATGTGGGTTTTTTTTTTTATCTAATTAAGTTTTGGCAAAACGAGTATAAAGACTTTGTTGTTAACTATGGCCCTTGGGCCACAGATAACTGGATCCTCACTGTTGATCATTGGTAACCAAATATGCTCCTACATGAGATACAGCTAATCTCCTTTCCTATTTGGATTCAGTTATGGGGCTTGCCATTAGATTACCACTATGACTTTGTTGCTGAATCACTTAGAGATGTTGTTGGAACCACTGTCCTGGGTGATGAGGGTATTCGTTGCTCTTCTCACTCCAACTTTCTAAGACTCCAAGTTTTAATTGATCCAAGGCTTACTCTGGTCACAAATATTCGAGTGAGGTTAGATAATGTAAGAGATACTTGGGTAGAATGCAGATATGAGAGAATATTCCGTTCTTGTATTCTCTGCCATACGATTGGCCACTCAGCTTAAGAGTGCAATCGTCCTGTGATGGACATCCTGCATGGTTTCAATACTGTCTCTGAAAGATGTCAGATAAAATTCGGATCTCGGTTTACTTGCACTTTTGATCTTCCTGCCTTGAAAAGGCAGTGGCACTGTGGCAGGATTGGATAAGAGCCCACCGCTCTAGAGGTTCTACCAGGATCAGATATTTTGAAGTTGGCTGCAATGAATACCGAGTTTATGAATCTCTGGCACATGATATCATTCAGCAGTGGGACTTGAATGAAGGATTATTCCATTACTCATCTGATTATTCCTCAGACTCTCAGGGCACTGACAATGCAGCTGTTCATATGGCGGAAGTCCCACAGGATCCTCCTTTACCACCCACATCAGCAAAATTTCAATCAAGGATTTTGGTCTTATTACGTTCCTGTTTTTGATGAAGTTTTTTTTTTTTTTTTTGGGTATAAAAGGAGGCTACTACGCCTTTAAATTAAAATAGAAGAAGTTGGGGAAGTAATTCCCATACAATCATTAGATACAAGTGTCCTCAAAAAAGAAGGAAAATCCTCAAAGGAGAAACAATCAGAAATGCCACGCCTAGACAGTCAGCCACTAGATTCTGATCGCGGGATATAAAAACAACCTGTACATCCCATTGCAATTTCAGTAAGCGTCGAATCTGAAAAACCACCAGGCTGTGCACATCGGTGTCTACGTTTTCTCTGAGTAAGTCAACAAGGATTTTGGAATCAGACTCAATTATAACACTTCTGAAACCTCTAGTCCAGACAAGCTGTAAACCTTTCAAAAATCCCCATTCTTCTGCTTCCCGCGGAGAGCACTGACCCAGCTTATTTCACTTGAAACCTTTGAAACTCAAATTCAAGAGCCCATACTATAGAGTTGGACTCTCCAACTCTGTCTTTGAGCCCATCAAACTTTGCAAGAACAATACTAAGACATAGTTAATGCTATGGATTTAGTTGGTACTACAATAGTTATTCAAAATTGAGAGAAGATGGTTGATAGAATTTATTAAAAAATGTGACATTATTTTGTGAACAATATGAGATTGTTGTTCTTAACTTCAATCCTCCATATAAAGCATGACAAGGACTCTCCTGTCATAAAAGAAATCATATTATAATAGAGCATTATTATAAAGTGGAAATATTTTTAGTTACAATAGATAAATAATTGCAAGAGTTGAATATGAGGTTTAAGGACAAAATTGTGGAGCTTTTGACACTTAGCTCTCATTTGATTCCTAAGGATGCTTATAAAGCTTTCAACATTGGTAATATTTACATTGCTGTTACAAAATAATATCCTGCTAATTTTACTGAGCAAGAGAAAATAACTTTGAAGCCTTAACGTAACTTCAACATTTTGTTATTAATACTTCTAGTCATCTAAATTTGAAGAATCTATCAACTCTACCTGAATTATATTGTGTTATGACGAAAACAAGAAAATATAAGGTGTATTATTTGATTGATCGATTAATTCGCCTCTTATTAACTCTTCTAGTTTCAACAAGTACCACAGAACACTCGTTTTCAGCAATAAAAATAATTAAGATAAGGTTGCATAAGAAGAGCTTAAACTTTCACTACTAATTCAATTATTGATGATTTGAAGTTATTAAAAGACCAAAGAGCATTACTTTAAGTGAAGGTAATTTTTAATTATTTCATTTAGTATAGTGTTTTATTAATTTTGTATTATAAATTAGGGTTAAATATCAAATTTGCCACGGAAGTTTCCCAAATGGAGCGCCCAGCACCCGGAAGTTTTTTGGGTACCAAATTTGCCCCGGAAGTATGAAAAAGGTAGCAAATTTGCCCATCCGTTAATTTTGACCGTTAAGTTTGACTAACTGTCCACGTGGCATGCCACCTCATCACACGTGGCATGCCACCTCATCAACCAATAAAAGTTAAGTATCATTTTTGCCCCGGAAGTTTTCATTTAGGAGCAATTTTGCCCCGGAAGTTTTCATTGAGGAGCAATTTTGCCACGGAAGTTTACAAAAGTAGCAATTTTACCCTTCTTTCTTCCAATATTAAATTTGACTATTAAATCAGTCAAAAACCACACATGTTATGCCTTGAAAAATTTGACTATTAAATTAGTCAAATGATCAGCCTATACAAATTGCAGGGCCAGCCTAATCAAGCCCGAGGCCCTCCAGGGCCGACCCTGCAGGTCCAACTTCAAATTTTTGGCTTATTTTTCAAGGGCAAGCCCTGCAGGGCCAGCCTGATTAAGCCCGAGGCCCTCCAGGGTCGGCCGTGCAGGTCCAACTTCAAATTTCTAGCTTATTTTTCAAGCCCGAGCCCTGCAGGGCCAGGGCTTAAACGGGCCCGGTCCGATTTCCCGGCTCTAGTCCTTGTGACCAGTTCGGCTTCACAAATTCTGACTATCTTGAGCTCAACATCTCAAGGATCTCCTTCTCTGACTCCAAGTTCCACCTTTTCAAGGCATGTCATGTGTGATCTTTGACTAATTTAATAGTCAAATTTAAAAGAAGGGCAAAATTGCTACTTTTGTAAACTTCCGGGGCAAATTTGCTCCTTAATGAAAACTTTCAGGGCAAAATTGCTCCTCAATGAAAACTTCCGGGGCAAAATTGCTCCTTAATGAAAACTTCCAGGGCAAAAATGATACTTTTGATTGATGAGGTGGCATGCCACGTGTGATGACGTGGCATCTACGTGGACTTCCGTCACTTTTGGGTAAATTTGATACCTTTTCAATACTTCCGGGGCAAATTTGGTACCCAAAAAACTTCCGGGTGCTGGACGCTCCATTTAGGAAACTTCCATGGCAAATTTGATATTTAACCCTATAAATTACATTGTTAACTTTTAATATTTTGATATATTATATAACAAGCAATCTTCTAGAATTTCATGATATTTTCTCATTCTGTAATTGATATGACATCCATACTAAAGAAAAGTATGTTATCTTATACATTCAAATTGTTAAAATACTTTTATTATAAATTTGAATATTTTAAAAATGTTATATAATCATAAAATTTTTAATTAGTTAATGAGTATACATTGGCCCCCAAAATATTTATCCCAAGGTTCACCACTGCTTCCTTTATTGGTATTAGTGACCCATTACTTATATTATCTCTGCTCATAAATATAATATTTAGTTGACTTTTTTTAAGGATTAAAGACACTAAATAAATTACATTAAGGTATTTATTTTTTGGGTTTTGGCCAAACTAATTAGTCTAATTTATAAACTAATATATAATCAAATGATACAGTTAAATAATTTATTTAGCTTCCTTAATCTTTAAAAAAAAATCAACTTGATATTATATTTACAACTTGAAGAAGTAATAAATTTACAGCTTGAGTTTGGCAAAGATTAGTTCAACTTCCCATTTCATGCATGGGCGTACGTCCCAGGAAATAATTAAGGTACCTGAAAGTTGTTTAATTAAGGGAAAATGTTATTTAAATACCAAATAAAATTCCTAAATTCTTAAATGTTTGTTAAACTTTGTAAAGGATTTAAATGTGACAAAGACTAAATTGAGATTTTTAAATTCGAGTAAATTTGTCATTTTGCTCTCAATTTTTAAATAAATTAAAAAAAATGACCATGGCCAGAGGGTCACCGTGTTAGTTAAGATTAGTTTTAATAATGTCTTATATTGATGACATTATCTAGAACAAAAAGTTTGCATACTACATTTATCTTCTACTTTGACTAATTACTATATTTAATGTAGATGCAAAGTTTAATACAATGAAGAATGATCAAGAATGGAGTTTGAAGAAACAAGAACTTGTTAAATATTATAAGAATATCAATATTCA
Organism: Acacia crassicarpa; assembly: GCA_034222035.1. Lineage (NCBI taxonomy): Eukaryota > Viridiplantae > Streptophyta > Magnoliopsida > Fabales > Fabaceae > Acacia > Acacia crassicarpa. The sequence continues at coordinate 11,225,750 of JAWXYG010000015.1, forward strand.
AGTTTCTATAATCAACTAGAAGTTGGAATGGCTCAATTCGGAGTTAAAATAAGTAAGTTCAAGCTTCCGGATGAATACTAGTTTGTTTTGGGGCATTAATGTAATTTCAGCATTTTTTTCTCACATGAAAAATGGCTTTCTCGAGCACAAATAATTCCATGCTCGAGCAACATCGTTTCAGCTCTTATTTTCGCATAAACAGTGGCTTGCTCGAGTAGAAGCAAAGGCATGCTCGAGCAAAAACGTCCTTCAGCCTACTCTGTTCAACTCTGTTTCTGGTGACCTTCAGTAATTCGATGATATCTTCCAAATCAGGAATCAGAATTGACATGAAACCAGTGGCATATGAAACTAGACTCCCAATGAGTTATTTTGATATAAGATTCATGCCCAAAAGAGTTCAGATGAGAGAGTTATGATTTTTTCAAGTTGGCACAAGAATCACCATCACAGTCTAGACCAACCTTCGGTAATTTAAGTATATCTCACAAACTACAAATCCGATTCATCTGAAATCGGTACCATTGGAAACTAGACGTACTCAAATACCACTAGTGCAAAAAAGGCTTTTAAGACCGGACAAAACAGGCTCGTAAGAGCGGACGGACGGCCGGTCTTGTTCCAGCCGGTATTAAAAGTCTACATATAAGACCGGACAATGATCCGGTCTTAAAAGTCTACATATTTTAGACCGGACATTTAAAATATTCGGTCTTAAAATTTGTACTAAATGAACATGAAATAGTTTGATTTGGTCGGTCCAAAAACTCAACTTTTAAGACCGGCCTAAAATTAGTCCGCTCTTAAAAATATCGGACTTTTAAGACCGGACAAAAATAAATACGGTCTTAAAGTTAGCGACTTCTAAGACCGACTAATCATACGCGGTCTTAAAAGACTGACTTTTAATACCAGATGATAATTACGTCCGGTCTTAAAAATTTTCCTTTAAGACCGGACGTCTAAATGTAACATAACGGTTTTAAAAAGACCAACTTTTAAGACCGGCTTAATATGACCTTTAAAACCTGTCATATAATTACATCCGGTCTTAAAAGTCAAACGCATAAGACCGGCTTATTTATTTCCAATCTAAATTTTCCCGAATTTTTCCCTGCTGTTGTTCCTGCTACTATATATATACACAAATCCACTACCCAATCCAGCACATAAAAGTCGATACTTTAAGCTACAAGCTATGAACAATTATTTGAATAAATTGAATTGGAAAAATGATACAAATATTATTCACCATGAGTTATTTGGCCTCTTAATTAATCTACAATACCAAAGTTAATTCATACATCCAATAAGATAACTTACTTACAAATACAATAAGTTACAAATACAACATAGATGCGCCCAAAATAATATTCACCATGCTGCCTTCATCATCTGATTCCCATGCCACCCAACAACATAACATCCTCTTTTATAACATGATCGGATCCTGCCACAAAAATAAAACAAGGAACAAACTTCATAGTCAAAGACATTTTATGAACATAGCAGGAATAATATATATAGTTAAAGCCTTAAAGTAGTCAAATAAATCTGTATATATATGAATATTACCTTATGAATTGACTCTTTTATAAAGTGATATCTTCCCATATCCCTTCTTGATGATCACTTCTTATGCTGGGTTCATTATCCGCTTCATCTTCTTCGTTCATGTCCGGTAGACCCCTTGAAAAAGGTGTACTCTCAGGAATACCATAATTTGAATTTTCCTCATCAATATCAATGACCCTCTTTCCTTGGAGAGCTACAGACCACATTTTATTTTCTTGATCGGTGATATAGAACACTTGTTGCGCCTGGTCTGCCATAATAAAAGGTTCATCTCCAAAACTTCTACCATTGACATTGACTAATGTAAATCCTAGTCGATCGATCCGAACACCATTAGTGACATCAACCCACTTGCATTTGAAAATGGGAAATCTAATTTTCACATAGTCCACCTCCCATATCTCTTCAATAACCCCATAATATGACATGGCTGCCAATAAAGGGTTTTTGTCTTTCGAACTGGAGAAGTGCATAGATTCAGCCTCTAACATAACATCACTGTTCTGGACTGTGCTCCTATCATCTAGGGACTTCGTGTAAAATGTATAACCATTGATCACATACGAATTCCAACTTATGACATCAACCTCAGGACCACGTGCTAACCATTTGAGGATATCAGAAACACATTCCTCCCCCTCGACCTTTCGTTTGAACCAGTGTGCAAAAGTTCTGTTATGCTCCCTAATCAACCTTTGTTCAGTCATTCGAGGATTTTCTTTCCTCACAGCTTCTTTATGTGCAGCTATGTTGGCTTGAACTTCATCAACATTATTCAAGATGTATAAGTGGACTTGTGACAATTCATCAGGATCCACAGTCTTTATTGAAGCCCCTCGCCTACCCCCTCCAGTATGATGACATTTTGGAAGCCCAATATGTCTTACTTTGGCCAAATAATTTTGACAAAATTCCATGGCTTCTTCAGAAACATATTTTTGAACAATCGATGCTTCTAGACGGTATGCATTCTTCACGTACCCTTTAAGGAATTTCATAGATCTTTCAATTGGGTACATCCACTGTAAATGGATAGGGCCGCACAACTTTATCTCCCTCACTAGATGAACAATTAGATGAACCATGATGTCAAAAAATGTAGGAACAAAAAGCTTCTCAAGGTGGCACAAGATAAGATGTCCTTCATTCTCCAATTCATCCAACTTTTCAATGTCGAAAACTTTAGAACAAACCGCATTGAAGAAGACACAAAGTCTAGTCAAAACAACCTGAAGGTCATATTCAGCGATGCCTCGAATAGCTATTGGGAGTAGCTGTTGCATGAAGGCATGACAATCATGCGATTTTTGGCCTACTAATTTCAAGTCCTTCATTGATACAAGCCTCTTAAAATTTGAAGAATACCCCAAGGGAACTTTTGTGCCATGTAAACACTCACAAAAACAACGTTTCTCATCCTTAGACAAAGTATGAGAAGCCGGGGGACAATAAGTTCTCGTCCCATACGGCCTTGGATGTAGCTCTTCACGTATTCCTATTGCTTGCAAATCCAATCTTGCCTTCACACCATCCTTGGAACTGCCTTGTATGTTGAGAAGCGTGCCAACAATGCTATCACATACATTTTTCTCCACATGCATGACATCGATACAGTGTCTCACATCAAGATTGCGCCAATAGGGAAGATCGAAGAATACAGATCTCTTTTTCCATATATTTGTATCTTTTCTACTGTTGGCTGTCTTGCCGAAGATGACATTGATATTTTTCACCTTCTCATAAACTTGCTGCCCAGTCAATGACATCGGAGCATCTTCATATTCTTGGCCACCAAAGAAGGCTTTCTTTAATCGACGATATGGGTGGCCCCGTCTAAGAAATCTCCTATGTCCAAGGTAAACTGTCTTTCTTCCATGTTGGAGTTGATGGTAGCATGTGCCTTCTTCACAAACCGGACATGCTTTATGGCCCTTTACACTATACCCTGACAAGTTACCATATGCTGGGAAGTCATTTATAGTACAGAATATCATGGTTCGCAATTTGAATACCTCCTTCTTGAAAGAGTCAAAAACATCCACACCTTCTTTCCATAACTCCTTCAAGTCTTCGATCAAGGGCTGAAGGTAAACATCAATGTCATTTCCGGGTTGTTTTGGTCTCGAAATCAACATAGACAGCATGATGTGCTTTCTCTTCATGCATAACATAGGAGATAAGTTGTAAATAATGAGGAGTACAGGCCATGAACTATGTACGCTGCTAAGGCTTCCATATGGATTCATGCCATCTGTGCTAAGGGCAAGCCTAAGGTTCCTAGGTTCTTCGCCGAAGTTGGGAAATAATTGATTGATTTTCTTCCATTGAGAAGAATCGGCTGGATGACGAAGCTTTCCATCAGAAATCCTCTCATCTGCATGCCACCGCAAATGTTTTGCATCATTTTCATTCGCAAACAACCTCTTGAACCTTGGTATGATTGGAAGATACCACAACACTTTTGCAGGCCCCTTATTTGACTTGTACCTTGGGGTTTCACATATCGGACAATTCTGCTTCTCTTCAAACTCTTTTCTATACAATACGCAGTCATTCGGGCATGCATGGATCTTTTTGTACTCCATCCCCAGTGGACAAAGTATTTTCTTAGCATCATAGTATCGATGCGGCAACACATTATCATCCGGAAGCATGTCCTTAAAAGCCTTAAGCATTTCAGAAAAACTCTTGTCGCTCCATCCATGACGTGCCTTCAAGCTTACCAATTTCAATACAGCATTCAACAATTGGTATTTTTGACACCCTGGGTATAGCGGGGTCTCCGCATCACTGCACATATTACCATATGCATGTGATTGTTGAAAGACCTCTTCTCCTACATCACAAATAATGTCCTCTATGCGATCGTCCATATCCGTGTCATTATCATCAAAGGCCACTTCCCCATGTTGAGACCCACTTGGTATTTTTTCACCATGCCATACCCATACTGTATAGGTCTTACAAAATCCATGACAGATTAAATGTGTCCGTTTAACTTCAGGACTTAGTCGCCTCTCATTCAAACATTTTACACAAGGGCAATAAAACTTCCCACTATCATCATTGGCATTTTGTTTAGCAAATTCAATAAAGTCCCTCACCCCATTCTGATATTCAATGCTCGTCCGTAAAGCATTTATCCAACTGTGATCCATAGTAGAATTCCTATGGATGGAAAGATTTAACATACGTATAATAAGGCAAAATAAATGCATAATGAAGAATCACTTTTGGTCATGAATATCACAGTGAAGCCAAACTAAAATACTCCCGAAGCAAAATAAATGCATGACGAGGAAATTTCAATGCTTCGCATGAAGGTCTTGTGGACTCACCTGTAGCATATAAATTCAAATGCCAAATAAGAGTCTTTCTTCTCCCACCACGAACGTTGATGTTGGAGATAGCAAGAGTACTCTAAAAACATTTGTTGGTCAGTTGGATAGGTCTCAAGTGCAAATATAATCTTCAGAATAGAATATTTATTAACAACAGAGAAGCACACAAGAGCATTTCATCGATTTCATTCAACTCAAGAAAAACCCAGAACGATAAGTAGGCAAACCATGAAGTTATATAACCGAAACACCTCTTACAGCTTGGTCTAAGTTTAACTGAGGAACGAGGAAGTGATTGTCCAGAGAGCAACGCGAAGCACTGACGGAGCAACACACAACCACTGGAGACAGAACCTCCTCAGTAATCACTTTCGGCGCGACAAGAGAAATTTAGAGAGGGAAATTTAATTTTCCGCGTGACAGAGACTTGGTTTTATGTTTGGATTTTTTAAGACCGATTAATTATAAAGCATCCAGTCCTAAATATTTTATATTAAATTTTTAAGTGTTACTTTTAAGACCGAATTCTTATGCTGTCCGGTTCTATATATTTAAGACCGCAGTTTTATAATACTCCGGTCCTAAGTTAATTTTCCAGAGAAAAGAGAATAGACTTTGGGCCTTTGGTGAGCGCAGAAAATTATCAATGCTATTAATTAATGCTACTATTAATTACTTGAAGAAAAAATTAAAAAGAGACAAGGTTATAGTTCTTAATTAATGCTATTCTTAATTAATGCTACTATTAATTACATTAACAAAAAATTAAAAAGAGACAAGCTTATGGTTCTTAATTAATGATATTCTTAAATAATGCTATTATTAATTACTTGAACAAAAACTTAAAAAGAGACAAGCTTATGGTTCTTAATTAATGCTATTATTAATTACTTGAATATTGCCGTACACATTGCCCAAAAAAAAAAGTACAGAAAATTATCAAAGCTTGTTATCCTTCAAAGCCTAGGCAATATTAGCTTGAACAGCATTAATCTCCCGCCGGATATCAGCAAGTTCCCGTCTTATTCGTATCAGGTCGTTAGAGGAAAGAGGACGAGGGTCAGCGGTCGGCGCGGTGGGGCCAACTGGTTGGAGAGGTGGAGCAGGAACCTCTTCATGGTCGGAAGGCTGGAGGGGGGTGCGGCAATGTCTTCATCATCGGAAATAACAATGGGTCCAACGACCCGAGACTCTTCTGTTTCAATCGAACGCACTCTCGATGGAGGAGGCACACCGTATAACGATCGACGGAAGGCACGAGCATCACGAGTAAGAGCACCCCCACGAGCGGTTATCTTGTATCTAACCATGGTTTGAGCAGTACGTTGGCGCAAAGAGGTATGAGACGTCTATTAATAAAGGCAGAGCTAGAGGTAGTTTGGAGTTACGAGGTAGTGCGGAGTTAATAAGGAGTGTTAAAGACAGAGAGGTAAAGAGCAGACGAATGGTCTACACTTTACGAGCGAGTTTTATAAATATTATTTAATTTTTAAGATGAATTAATATTAAGACCGACCTTTTATAATTTCTCCGGTCCTAAAAGTATATTATTTATTTTTTTAACTGAATTAATTTTTAAGGCTGACCTTTTATCACTTCTCCGGTCCTATAAGTATATTATTTATATTTTTAGTCAATTAAATTACTTTTAAGACCGATCTTTTATCAGTTTTCCGGTCCTAAAATTCATTTATTCAAGATTTAAATTTCCTAAAACAAGTTCATCGTTTCAAATTTCGATAGCAGAGTCGTATCCTTACACTCTATCAGAGGATCTCTTCGGCTTCCAGATAAACTTCCCAACGTAACTAGGCGTCTCCTTGTATTCTGATGAACTATGCGTCTGCTCATTAAAGGTTCTGACGTTTCACTCCAGATGGGTTCTCTATTTAAAGCCGTTGTTACTTTACTTTCTTCACATTCTTCATCATCACTTCCACAATGGCTGCTCCACCGCCCCAAGGTCCTCCACCCCCACCAGGTCCTCATTTTCCTCCTCCCGCTGGGCATAACAATCCTTACCCTCCTCCTCTGCCTCTGAACCCGACCACCAGACAGCTGCTGCGCCACCTCCTGGCCCGCGTCGATCATATAGATCGACGACAGGGCCAGCTTTTTCAGGTCTACCACGCTGTCAACAACAAGATCAATGCGATACTCGACGCCCACGACGTTGAGTACAATCCGTTAGATGACGACGTCACCGACCCCTCCGACGACTCCCTCCCCTCCGACAACGATGGGGAGGAGTAAATATTTTACTGTTTTTTTAAAATCATGTACTCCGCTGCCCCCCTGGGGCAGCATTAAAAAATATATAATAAATTTGTTACTTTCCTATTTCGATCGCCTTTATCCTTCTAATCAGTACATTCTTTCTTTTTCCGACAAGGAGGAAAAAAACAAAACATTGTCCTTGTGTGTATGATCAACATTAAAAACTCGCACATTAAAATATCCAACAATATACAGTTAAGACCAGACCAACAAAACAAAAAGAATGTTTACCTTATTCGAATAAAAACAAACAGTGACAATTCTTCTCAAGGTTGGACCATCGTTGTCCTCGGTGTTACCTCGCCAGATTAGAAACAAAGTGTCCTTTTCAATATCTCTCATCTTTTTCGACAAAAAGAAAAAGGACAAAGAAAAGGGAAACCGATAATCTAAATCTGGAGAGCTAACATCGACAACAATGAGGGACCTAGCTTGATCAGAACGCCAGAACCTCGGTTGCCTTTAATTACCCTAATTAATTTGTCCGAAAAGCGAATCAACTCTATTTAAAGGAAGACTATTAGGAGCGGACGGAAAAAGGAGATACGGTCCTAAAAGTGTCGAATACTTTTAGGACCGTCATTTTAAAACATACGGTACTAAATGAACGCCAGAACTTTCTAATAAATTTGTCCGAAAAGCGAATCAACTCTATTTAAGGAAGACTATTAGGAGCGGACGGAAAAAGGAGATACGGTCCTAAAAGTGTCGAATACTTTTAGGACCGTCATTTTAAAACATAAGGTCCTAAATGAAGCCAGAACTTTCTAATTAATTTGTCCGAAAAGCGAATCAACTCTATTTAAAGGAAGACTATTAGGAGCGGACGGAAAAGGAGATACGGTCCTAAAAGTGTCGAATACTTTTAGGACCGTCATTTTAAAACATACGGTCCTAAATGTCTCACCAATATTTTGTCAATACTTTTATGACCGGAAGTATAAAACATGCGGTCCTAAAAGTCTCATATTATTTAACCGAAAACTTTTAGGACTGGAAGTTTAGCCATATTCGGTCCTAAAGTCGCGAACTCGCTACATCATCCTGAACCTCAAATTTCAAGCGCACTAAATAGCTATATCCACCATTCAATTTCAGATACCCCAAAATGGAAACAAGAAAATTGTTCGAAAAATTAAAGAAATTTATCTATTGAATTTTATATTGCTTGTGTATTATTTACAAATTGATCGAAAAAATAATCAAATTTTATAGAATATTTACAAATGAATAACATCATTAATTATTGTCCTGATCACTACTTAAGATCAGGTCATACAGATATTGACAAAACAACTTGCATTTGTGCTCGAGTTCAGCATCCGAGAAGGGGGCAGGGCAATGAAACATATGTAACATCAGAGACACAAACTGAATTAATAACTTGCGCCCATATTTCAGATGTAATTCATTAAGCCCCAGAAACTGAATTAACTTGCGTGCATAATATGTAACATCAAATATTTACCTTTGCAAATAATTTAGTTTCTCCTTTAGTGACAATATCATACATGTGTTTCATGATGTATTGGCCACATAGGTTGGACTCATGTGGTTGCCGACGAGTCTAAAAAGAAAAAGAAATATATAAGTAATATATATATTATGACTAAGTTCACAAGGCAGTTGACAAGTACCAATATTATATTGTACCAACCTCTGGTCTCAGCCATTTAGGCTCTTTGGCCTTTGAAGGACGCTTTTGGAGTGCATCGATTTGGAAGGTCCTCATGGCACTATCATAAAAAATGCATATTTATCAATTCACTGAAAATTCACAGCAAAGATTTCTGACAAGAGAATCAAAATGACATGTTTACGCGTTGATGGTCTGGACCAACGTGTGCACTGGCAGGCTATGAATGGAGCATAAGAAGATAACTTTAATTTCTTCCATGCACATGATGACCAACTGCCAGTGGCGGCTGAAAATTCACAGCAGTAAAGTATACTCAGTGATATATGTAGGCATGTAGCAGAATTAAGTGACTTGTAGCCAAGATTTGTGATATGTACCTGTGGAAGAATGGCAACAAGTACACCTTTCTTCTCACATTACACAACCTCCTTGATATGTACTCTTGTCTTTGCACCATGGTTGTTTGACTCATATATTATGGGCACAAGAATCCAAAATCGTCCAACCTGCCCTCATTCTCCAATTCTTGATGCAAGAACCTACAATAATTACATCGATCAGGGAATTAGTATATATATGTATGTGTGTCTAAACGATGCATTTAAATTATATGTACTATAGAAGAACATACTTACTTCATCCAAATTTGAATAATTGCATCAGTAAGCTCCTGTAGAGGAAGCAGCAGGGAGTCAATATCAACGGAGTCAACTTGGACTGGTAGGGGAATTGCGTCGCCTACTACTTCATTGACAGACCACGATTTAGTTTTAAAACATCCACTTTTCACCATATCGGTTATTTTTTCGTGGCCAGCCAACTTAGCAGTAGGGGATTGAGCCTGAGGAGGAGGGGATGGAGCTCTACAAGGGGATGGAACTTGAGGACGAGGAGTTGAAGCTTGGGGAGGAGTACAGACATGTACAAGCTTCACTGGCCAAGAGATGAAGGTTCCCTTGACATCACTCACAATCTTCATCTCATCAGTTGAGAGAGGGAGGGGTGCATCAATGATCACCTTTTCAACTGACACTCTGACTTCATCATCAGACATTTGTTGGTGGTGTACAGTTGATCCCAATAAGTTGTGGACAGTCCCTTTTGCAACCAATAGTAGTCTATCATGATGATCAGGATCATCCACATAAAGGTCACAAGGTTGCTCTGACTGTCCAACAATGCAGCTCCCTCGAGTGCTTTGCTGCACAGTTGCAGGTGAGTGTGTGAAGGGAACACTGGTCTCTGGACGAGAGCTCAAAAGCAGCTTCACCTGATTCAGTTCCTCCCTCAACTTGCTCATATCAGATTGATGCCTTGCTTCTTTAGCCGCTGCCTCCTCATTTAATTTGGCCACTGTCTGATCCATCTCCTCATTTAATTTGGCCACTGTCTGATCCATCTCCTCCCGGGTAACCACCTCTTTCCTATGGCGTTTGGCGGATGAACCAAAGAATACCTTCAGGCCTACTCGTCCTCCAACCCCCCTTACACGCCCACCGTGGTCTAGTTTTCCGGTGGCAACCGTGAGAACATCACTCCTACCAGACGACACGAAAGATCCCTCTGCCTCTTTCTTCTTAAGATCTTACTGTAAGGTACAAATAACGAGAAGCTTAGTAATGAATCATGTCAACTAAAAAATAACAACAATAACAATACTTACAATTTTTTCAGCAACTACACGAGTTTGTTCACTTGTGTAGGAGCCGCTTGGCTTTTGTCGAATGTGCAACCATAAATCCTCGCGACATATTGGAGATGGCGGTCCATGGACCGCCTCAGGATTGGATTCTGCTTCATCTTCCAATCTCTTCCGCTTGGCCGCCATCAATTCCTTTTCAGCCCTTTCATATCCGCTGTGAGAAGCCCTATGCGGGCAATCATTCTTTCTCCCTATCTCCTGTGCTTTTGCCCATCTTTGCTGTGAATCAGAATTAAAAACAACTATTAATTATGAATTCCAGCCATCTCACTAACAGAAATTAGAGAACTTCTGCTTGATATGAACCTCAAACACTAGTCAAATTCACTTGATCAAGTTTCAACATTTTATTATTTAAGGAAGATGTAGATAGGTTAAGAAACAAAAGAGAATTATGCTTACAAAAGAGCTATGTTTTGTACTGCTAGGTAGATAGAAGAAGAAAAAACAGAGGATTATGCTTACAGAATAATACAAACTTGATCCTTTTTAAGGCATCCAGTGGGATCATCAGTACGTCCACATTAGATAGTAACAATTGGGTATATAAAGTTTCCCCCTTTTAAGACTATTTATTTCCTCTTTTGCAAGACAAACCATTACACAATTACCTCCTTAGTATTTTACCTTTTCAGGGTTTACATAGCATAGACAAAAGCAGGAAATGTATACTTCTATTCACACACCAAACAATATAATTTAACTAACAGGATTAGATGAACAAATATAAGCTCATAGGTTACATAAGCAAACAAAACTAAATATAGACTCACCAGAGCTTCAGGAGTGGTCCGCAGCCGAACAAATTGTTGCCAAATTCGTTCATCAATAAATGTGTATTGTTCCCAAGGCTGTTTGGCAGGCGCAACCTCGTAAAAAATATATGTGTTAGCGAGAGAGGTCTTAAACTTCCTCCACTGATCAGCACAATAGGACAATGTCTTGACTTTCAACTCCTCAGAGTCAAGGACAATGTATGTAAGCTGGATAGTGTCCCAAATAGGCTGCTTTACTTTTTCAAAGTGAACACTTTTCCACTCATCTTCCAAGATGCTAACCTTGCTGCGTGCAAGATAGCCGACAAAACTATTATATTTGTTTTTATTAGGACCGTAAGGCCGCAACTTTTCATCGAACTGAATCTCGAGCATTGACCCAGAAGTTTGACTTAGAGATACATCCATCATTCGTGTGCCTCTTCTACCACGGCGTGTAGGGCAGTTAGGAGGCACATTGTCAGTGGAGGAGGGTTCGTTCTAACCCACACCATTAACTGGCGATCCCGGAACACGAATGGAATCGTCTTCACCGTTCATTTTTGAGACAGTAAGAGAGGAATGCCTGAGCAACTGAGAGAGTAAGAGAGGCTACTGGTACGTGGGTGAGGAAGAGTGGCTTCACAACAACAAGAGGGGTTTCAGAGGTACAACGTAAGTCTTATGGGTTTCGCGCGAAGATATAGGGGTTTCAGAGTTCAGAGATACAACGTAAGTCTTAAGGCAACGTTTCGCGCGAAGATATATTTGGCGGTTTATTTTTAAGACCGGATGAACAAAAACGACGGTCTTAAAGGTTACGTTTTAAGACCGTCCTCTTTTAAACTCCGGTCTTAAAAGTATTACTACCGGGCGTGATTTTTGTCCGGCTAAAAAGTATAATCTTTAAGACCTCCTGTTATATATATCTGGTCTTAAAAGTTTAATTTAATTTTTTCCTTATTATTTTGGACCGTAGAAAAAATAAGTCGGCCTGTTCGAGATTTCTCTATAAAGAATTTTTATATTTCAATTTTTTAATAACATTTTTAAGACCGGTCGTTTTTCTAAGCGGTCTGAATAATATATTTAAGACCCATTGCTAAACGATTCGGTCCAAGAAGTTCTTTATATTTACAAAACTGCCACTGCTCATAACTTTAAAGTTCTTTATATTTACAAAACTGCAACCGGTCATACCTTTAAGACCGGGCCGTCGATAGTCCGCTCTAAATGAGGCGGTCTTAAAAGCCTTTTTTGCACTAGTGTACCTTTTCAAAAACATCAAGGACATAGAAAAAGAAGATCAATTGAAGAAGTTATGATGTTTTGAAGTTGACAGTATATTCTGGATGTAGCAAAAACGCTGGGTAAGAACAACCTCCATTCATCTGATGTTAATGGACGAAATTCAACTAGTTTGGAGTGGATTCCTATTGAAATGGAAAGAATATTTGAAGTTCTTTCTAAGATTGGGTGATTTTCTAAATGTGGATTTATACCGAAGACGTTATGCTTGCTGGAAATTGCTTCTTGTACTATCAAGGATATTAGTTCTTGAAAATCTGATTTTTACACAAGAACATAATATATGTCAGCCAGGAGTTTGACATTCGAAGGCAGTCTACTCAAGCATAATATTTGGGAAGACCGAGCATCGTCGAGTTCAGAAGAGGAAATTTAAAGAGTAAATACCCTATTTGGTCCCTGGAAAAAACACAGACCTCTTTTTCGTCCCCAAGGACTAAAATGAGACATTTTTATGGACTAAAAAGGGGTTTTTGGAAATTTTTGAGGGACCAAAATGGGGTCTTTTTTTGGAAATTCATCCTTTTCAGGGAATAAAAAGGGGTTTCGTTGTTTGAGGGACCAAAATGGGGTCCATGTTTTTTTTTAGGGACCAAATAGGGTATTTACTCAAATTTAAAATTAAGAGTTATGCTCGAGCAGAGCAAAAACCTTGCTCGAGCTTTAGCTTATCAAGTAGAAAAATGACGAAGTGGAAGAGGCTTGCTCGAGCAGAGGTAAATATATGCTCGAGCAGGATCATTCTATTTATTTTTATCGCCTCCGAATGAAGTATGCTTGAGAATGCAAAATGGCTTGATCGAGCACCATGCTCGAGCAGAAGAAAAATCATACTCGAGCAACCTTGGTAAAACAACTATCCTCATCTCTGTCTGGGGCTTACTCGAGCAAAGACTTTTGAGTTGCTCAAGCATTAGCATCTCTAATGTGTTTCTACCTATCTCAAGTAAAGCTTGCCCGAGCATGATAAAATCATGCTCGAGCACCATGCTTGAGCAAAGACATATGCTTGCTCGAGCATCAGCGACAGAGAGTATTATTTTTACCTATCTAAAGGAGCTTGCTTAAGCAAGCCTGGATTGTTGGTCAAGCAATGTCATCCCTGTTCTTCAAATCGCCATGCTTCGAGAAACTTAAATCATTGAATGATATTCTATTTCTTCAGATTATTACTTATTATTACTGTCAAATGCTTTTAACCAATTTGCTCATGAGTTTTAGATTATTTTGACATAAATTACCAGCAGATTTGGATAAAGCAATATTGTCTGTCAGAAGCATTAAATGCAGTTACCCGAAGTGCTAAACACGTAAAGCAACTTTGATCGAAGTAAAGCAATTCTGATATTCCGTCTGCGCATTAAATGACATTTCACAACGGCAAAACAAAAGGAATGAAAGAGAATGTCAACTCTGCACATTCGACCTAAATATTAAAACGACAAAATCCTCGACGAAAGCTTCATCTGCCTAATGGACACATCTAAGTCTCTCAACGGCTATATTCATGAGTCTCAGCGATCATTCTTCATGCTTCATCAACGGACATATTAAAACATTCAAACGGACAGAATCAAATCCTTCAGCGGTCCTCAATTTGCAACTAGTATAAATGCCCGAAGGTTTGAATTCATCGCTAGAACCAACGCATACACAGACAAAGCTTTCAAAGTATACAATTTATATTCTGTATATATCTTCAGACATTATTGAGCTTCAGTATTTATCATTCATCTACTCTGTGAGAGAGTTTTATCATTTGTTTTACAATTCGTTCAAATCTTAAGATATAGGTATCTTGAGTGTGGGTGTATCAATTACAACTTGTAAGGGGGAGTGAGTCCGAGAGTGAAAGGATCATCCTTTGTTTACAGAGTGTATAATTGTGTCCACGGTCATTTGGTTACAACTTGTAAAGAGGAGTAAGTCCTAGTGAGAGGATTACTCGAGAGTTACGTACTGAGTGTGTAATCAAGTTTGGATATAGTGAAATCCCAGAGTGTTTTTGGGGATTGGACGTAGGTCAAGAGTTGGACAGAACCAGTATAATCTCTTGTGTTCAATGCTCTTCTCTCTGACTCTGCTTTGAGTGTTCTTGAGCAATTAGCGAAAGAATTTCATAATCACCTATTCACCCCCCCTCTAGGTGATATTTCATCTTCACACCGTGGCCGGCCTGGAACCTCCGGCAACCTAGGCTTTGGCTGTTGGCGGCTTGAGATCCGGTGAGAGTGTTTTTTTTTAAGCGGTTGAGGTTGAATCTTTTTTTTTTTAAAAAAAAAAGATGGAATGAAAGTGGGAAGGTGAGATTCAAACCCACCCCACCTTCATGGGGCCAAATGGTCCAATCACTGGGTCACTTGATTCCTTTGATATATATATATATATATATATATATATATATATATATATATATATATATATATATATATTCTTGTTAACATTTTTTAATCAAGAAATACCCTTGTAAATCCCATCACCAAACTTGTAAATCACATTACCGAATATGTAAATCTTAGTACTGAACTTGTAAATCTCTTTAATGAATTTATTATTCTCATTACAAATTTTGGATCATAGTGCTAAGATTTTATTCAATCTTGTAAATCTCATATTATATATATATATATATATATATATATATGCATTAGAATACCATTAAGGATAATTGCATCATGCTTGTGACTATAATTGTTCTTTATTGATTGAATATCTATGACTAGAATTTGACTTGTGATCATTGTAATTAAAATTTGAAGAGATATTTTGTGAAAAACTTAACAAAAGCACTAGTAATTATCATTATGGAACTTGTAAATACCATTAACGAATTGATCATTTTCATTACAAGATTTGTTATTATTAACCCTTATTTGTTGTTTCATGAGAAACACTTGTGAAAAACCTGATAAAAAACAGATAATTATCATTACGGAACTTGTAAATACCATTAACGAATTGATAATTCTCATTACAAGATTTGTTATAATTGACTCTTATTTGTTGTTTTATAAGAGACACTTGTCCAAAACCTAACGAAAGCACTGGTAATTACCATTACGAAACTTGTAAATACCATCAACAAATTGATAATTACCATTACTAAACTTGTAAATCTCATTAACCAACTTGTTATTCTCATTAAAAATTTGGTCAAAGTGCTCAGATTTTGTTTAGTCTTGTAATCCTATTTTATATATATCCATATAATATATCATATTATATTTATATATTATATAACACACACACACACGCACATATGCATATATAATGGGATTCACACACTTGAATAAAATCTGAGCACTATGATTAGAATTTGTAATGAGAATAAAAAGTTCAGGAATGAGATTTACAAGAGTGTTTCTTGCTGGAAAAAGTATTAAGAACAATATATATATGTATATATATATATATATATTGGGCCACTTGGCCCTCATGAACAGGGTAGTTAAAAACTTGTTTTATCACTACGATTTTACGTTTTTACGATATTTTTTTATTGAAACGATTTTACTAATTTTCCAAACGCTTTTAAGTTTTTACTATTTTTTTACGATTTTACTACGTTACGATTTTACGTTTTACGATTTTTCATTCTCCTTTCGTTTTCATGTAAAATCTACGTTTCCACTACCATGCTCATGAAGATGGAGTAAGTTCAAGCCCAACCTTCTCACTTTCATTCAAATTTTTTTTTTAAAAAAAAAGATTCATTCAACTCCACCCCCAAAAAAAAACCCTTGCAAGATCTTAGGCTGCCGGCAGTTGCAGGCCATCTAGCGGCCAGCTAGGGTGGCCCTCCAGCGAGGGTCATTTTTTTTAACTTATTTAAAAACTGAGGGCAAAAAGATAAATTCAATCGAATTTTAAAATCTCACTTTGATTTTTGTCACCTTTAAGTCATTCACAAAGTTTAACAGACATTTGAGGGTTTTGGAATTTCATTTGATATTTAAATAGAATTTTCGCTTTAATTAATCAGTTAAAACTTGTGATATATTATTGTTCTAATAATGAAGTGGCCAAGAAAGATTAGTTATGGTGATGAAGCGCTAGATACCGTATAGGCTAAAAAAAAAATCAACATATTAATTGTGGGCCCACCAGCTGATGAGGGAATCTTTAGTATAATTAGATTAGATCAATGTGGAGGGGTCAGTGAAAGATGAAATGGTAATTATTGAAGAAGCGAAAAGCTACTGCTAACTGATTTGTTTTAATTTTAATTTACTAAAATTAATAAAATGAACAAGTTGTAGTTAAAATTGATCCTTCAAAGCAAAAGGTAAAAACATCATATAATATGTTGGGGAAAAAAGGAAGAGTGTGTGTTCTTTTGGCAAAGAATGGACCGATGCTTGTCACTTTTCTAATAGCCACATATTTTATATATATATATAAAACAAGCTGTCAAGCTGTACCAATTTTCAGAGTATAGTAGTAGAACAAAGGAATAGTTTTCCCTTTTTCCTTTCATTTCATCATCACTCGCGTGCCTCTGGACAAAAAATAAAACAAAAACAAAAAGCAGACTGAAAATGAAACGACACTTTCATTTCATTTGAACATGATGGATCGTTATCACCCTTCCTTTGCTGGTATTAGTGACCCATTACTTATATTACATTTGATTCTAATTATAAGACCTAATTGAAATTTTTTTAAAGATTAAAAAACTTAAATAAATTACATCAAAGTATATATTTTTATCATTTTTTCTTTAAATTAATTGGTCTAACTTATAAACAGATATATAATTTTTATTGCATAACAAAGGCAAGCTGTAGCTTGAGATAATAAGGTAGGAGTTAGACTATGGAAGTCTAAGACCAAATACAACACAAAAGGTACAAGACTAAGACTGGCAGACCAATTAGTCTTTTAAAACGATATCACGGCACCCCGCAGAAACGGTTGGAATAAGAATCGCTTCCACATCAGCCAGAGCATTATGTCCTTCCTTAGCCAAATAATCAGCACATGCAATAATGTCCCTTGAGGTATAGAATAACTTCACGTCCCAATCCCGGAAGAGCAGATATATAATTTAATAATGAATAACATATGCTATGGTTAAATAATTTATTTAGCTTCTTTAATCTTTCTTTAAAAAATCAATTTGATTTTATATTTAAAAGGGAAAGAAATCATAAATTTACAACTTGAGTTTGGCAAAGATTAGTTCAACTTGCAATTTCATGCAAGGGCGTACGTCCCAGGGAATAATTAAAGGTGCCTGAAAGTTGTTTAATTAATCAGCTGAAATATGCGATATATTATTGTTCAAATAATGAAGTGGCCAAGAAAACAACATATTAATTGTGGGTCCACTAGCCGATGAGGTAGTATAGTTACATACATTAGATCCATGGCGCCGGGGGGGGGGGGGGGGGGGGGGGGTCCGTGACAGATCAGATGAAATGGTAATTATTGAAGAAGCAAAAAGCTGCTTGCTAACTGATTTGTTTTATTTTAATTTCCTTTCGTACTAAAATTAACAAAATGAACAAATTGTAGTTAAAATTGATTTCACAAGTGTTAGAATTCAGGATACAAAAATATGGTGCTATCGGATTATGTTGAAATTGTTAATGTTTTGATTAGGGATTGTGATCATTTTAATCCTTTTAAAGACATTATAATTGATAACAAATTGTGGTTATAAAAAATCTGGCAAGTTTTAATTAGTCGTATTCTTAAAAATCAAAATAATTTATCAAATCATTTGGTTAGGCTAGCTCATAATATTGTATGAAATTTTTGTCTCCTTGATCACCTACCACCTTCATACCAAGAGGCGGTTGTTGATAAAAGATAGTAGATTATATTTTTCACGTTGTAGATTTTTTTTTTTTGAGTTATTAATGAATTTAAGTTTTCATTTTTTTTAAAAAAAAAAACATTTGATCCTTCAAAGCAAAAGAATCCTTTTATTTTCAGTTAGTAGAAAGGTGACAAGCATCCCATTACTTATCTCACGCTTATATAGACTAGGTTTGGCTTTGTCAAGGTACGAGCATACAACAGAGATTTAAAACTTGAGTTTGTATTTATGTTTTTTTTCTTTTCTTTTTTTGGTCTAAGTTTGAGCTTTCAAAAGGCTTGACAATGCATGAAGTCTTTTAAATGCCTATTTAAAATTTAGTCCCTTAAATAGGTTTATTAGCATATTCCTCTAAATTCATATATAACCCTTAAATCTTATTACATTTATATATAATTAATGTCTTTATAAAGCATATATATAGGATCCATTCTCATCATAATATATGGGTTTGATAAGGGAAAAAAAAGAATGTCTAACGATAATAATTGTTTGAGCAAATAAGAATAAGAGAAACTAATCATTTGTTGACTGAGATGTATTTTCTAAAATCGACCAAATATAACAAGCGACATGCAAATATTTTATTTAGTACTAAAATAAACTTTCAGTAATTGTTATGTTATAGCGGACAATTTAAATCAGGGGAGAGGGAGTGACCTATCATTCCCATCTTCAGTGATACTAGAGGAAAGACGTAGAGGGTGGATGATTTTAAGTGTATATGCGTATATATTTCATCTACCAAGACTAATCACCTTGATAAATGTCCTTTTATCATTTTAATTAATTAGAGTAAAATATATTAATCACCTCTCTTTTTATTTAAATCACAGGAAGCTCTCTTCTATTTTAAAAACGTATATAAATCTTCATTGAAATTAAAATATATATTACAAAAAACTTCTCTTATATATTTAATATTCCATTTACATTCGTCTAACCCTTAGTTAACCTTTCTAGTTTGACAGTAGTCAAATCTTTATTTTGACTAAAATACCCATCTTTCAACAAAAGAATAAATATTTATATTTTCCTAAAAATATATTTTTTTTAAAAAACTCTAATATATGTATTTATAATTTAAATTTTTTAGCATATTTATTGAAATTTATTTATTTGTCTTTTGTGTCACTTAAAAAATATCTTAAACACAAATTTTTCATTTATATTATAAATAATATAAATTTCAGATATTATAATTTTTTAAAAAATTTAAAATTTATAAATATTTTTTGCTACAATCATTTATGTATAAAATATAAATACATTTAATTAAGCATATAGTTATTGAAAGAATTAATCATATTTTTAATCACATTTTATGTCTATATTAATTAAATTAATATAGCCTTTATCCTGGTATGATAAAAAAATTAATAAATAAATATTTTCAAATGTTGAAAAAAATACGAAAAAGGAAAAAATTCTTAAATTACTTAAACAACTTCAGCCTAAATTATGGTATAAGTAATGATCAATGGTAAATTAGTAAATAAAAATTTTAATTAAGAATATCTCTCTAAAAAGCTCTTAACTCAGTTAACAGTTTGAACTTAAGTGTATGTTTGGGAAAATCAATGTAATTAAAGCAAAACATAAGAGAGGTTAGAATATTTTACTATTTTTATTATTTAAAATAAGCAATGTAAGCTAGCAAAGGGTCAAGGATGTGGGGTTTGCATATTGTATGATCTAACCTAGCCTAAAACATTATTTGAATATAAAATTACAAAAAAGAAGAATGCTGTTATAGGAAGTTATGGATCAGAATTAGCTTTTCATCACCCTTTGATGTAAAAGTGTTGTGTGGAAATTAGACTTTACACTCCATACCAAATGAGTTATATCCTCATATCTTATGAAAACCTATCCTTGTAAGGAAAGTCTAATTTCTTGGGGCAATCACGAACAAGTTTCAGCAGAAGGAATTCAGGAAAGGAACCTTTCTTCTGGGAATATGATATTATTTAGACGCTTAATTGCTTGAAATTAGAAGATACATCACCAGCAGTGGCAGATATTGGGATAAATATTTGGGTGGCTAAATATTTATCCCAAGATCGTAATATTTGTTATAGATCGGCAAATACAGGGGAGTGACAAATCCAATTTGAGTTGTGAAGATAAAAAATATATCTATTACTATCATTTCTCATCGACATCAAACAAAATCAAAGAATGAAAATAAAGAAGGAAATAAAGAAAGAAACAAGAAAATAATTTATCAAACTCGACGATTTCAACAACATTTTCCGATTAAAAAATTTCTTAAATTAGAAAAGAATCAAGACCAGACAAGGTAAATATGAAGTTGAATCAGAACAAAGAAATAAGATAGGAGAATTTACTTGTAGCGAGCAAGAGGCGAAAATTCACAAATAGTTATCAAGGGAGAATGGGAGAATAATAGGGGCATTCCTCGCTCTTGTTCTCGTTATTGAGTTATCAAGGAGATTGGGAGAATGATAGAAGCGTGCCCTAATGTCTAACGTTTGTGAGCAGGACTGCGGGAGGGAAAGAAAAAAAAAAAGGGGGAAATGTTTTTAAAAAAATTGGGGGCCAAAGGAGTATAATTATCCAGCTTTCATGTTGAATCCAGCTTGCTCATGTTAAACTTTACGCTGAAAATGATGAGTGATGCTGATGGATTTTTGACATAATTGGAATAATCAATCAATCAATTACATTTAATTTCTCATTGTCCATTAAATTTAATTAATTGGTTGAATAATTTCCATATTCTGTAGCTTAAACCAAAAGATCTCACATTCTCACATTTAATTTATATGACTAATTTTTTTTGGGTGGCCATCATCAAAGATCTACCACTGGCTTAAACCAAAATATTTCACATTCTCACATTCAATTTGCATTATTAATTTTTCTTTGGGGGGGGGGGGGGACACCTCATCAAAGATCCGCCACTGATCACCAGTAACAACAATGAAATGGTCATATTTCGGTTAGAAGGGCTTCAGCCATCCTAATCGCCAATGTAATGGGTCCAACTTAACTGAACAGCTCGTCTAGTGTGAAATAATGTCATTGAATAAAACAATTACAGTTGGTAAAAAAAAAAGGGGAAAATTCGTTTGAGGGCCCCTATTGGGAAATTAATTCTAGAAAAGGCCCACAAAATCTGAAAATACGAAAAAAGGCCCTGAAATTCTGACAATACCCAAAAAGGCCCAAAGATTCTGACGGGGGCTGATATAGTTGTTAATGGGGCTGATATAGTTATTAACGGGAGGCTGACATAGTTGTTAACCGGGCTGATTTAGTTGTTAATTTTTTTTTAACAACTATATCAGCCCCCACTAACAACTTCGTCAGAATCTTTGGGCCTTTTTGGGTATTGTCAGAATTTCAGGGCTTTTTTCCGTATTTTCAGATTTTGTGGGCTTTTTTGCTGGAATTAATTACCCAATAGGAGCCCTCAAACGAATTTTCCAAAAAAAAAAGTTACATAGCATTTGTTTCACAGTACAGCAGTAATGACAAATCCTAGTTTGTGAGTGTGCAGACTGTGAAGATGCTTCTTGGACGGAGGGAAACAGACAAAACCGCGCGCGGTGCAAAAGATTTAATGGTGTATTTTAAGGTATACACATCTTAGACGTAGGAACTCACTTTCAATCTCACCATTCTTCTTTCTTTCATTCTTCTTCTTCGCCTTAATTATTGTAATCCAGTCTTAACGTACATTCATTCTTATAGTTAAATACCTAGCCGATCTCCATATATCCTTACCTACGAATCCTCCACATACACTATTTCACTGATCCAACACAAGCACAGCCTCCATGGTTACCATTCTCTCTTCTCAAACCGTTCTTCCTTCAGCACCTACCCCCTTTCTCACCCCACCTTGCTCCTTATGCGAACAATTCAAGCTTCCAACTCACGGACCTCTCCTTTACGTTTACAAATCCAATAATATCCCTCTTCAACCCTCCCGCATTCTAATCACTTCTCTCAGCCAAGCTTTGGTTCCTTACTATCTGCTCGCCGGCAGATTGTCTTGGTCTGCCACCGGAGGCGGCAGATGGGAACTCCATTGCAACGCCAAGGGAGCTCACTTCTATCAAGCATATTGTCACTCTACTTTGGATGATCTGGGTGACTTTGTGCCTAACCAAATTGTTCAGCAACTCATACCAGACGTTGATTATGATTGTCCCATCGAACAAGTTCCTCTTCTGGTGGTGCAGCTAACCAAATTCTCATGTGGCGGTCACACCATTGGGGTGGCCACGAGTCGCGCCATCGTTGACGGAACCACCGCCATGCGATTCATAAACTCATGGGCCAAGTTAGCAAGAGGGGAGCTTCTAGGTTCAACTGAAATGCCGTTCAATGATCGAACAGTGCTAGATTCTTTCAAACTGAATAACACGCCGCGTTTTGACCATCCAGAGTTTCAACCACCCCCACTTTGGGCAGGCCGCTCAGAAGGATCAGAACGTGAAACCAAGACAGATGTTGTCGTTTTGAAGCTCACGAGAGACCAAGTCAACATGCTGAAGAAGAAAGCCGGCAACTTCGCTTCACCTAATAAACGGCCATACAGTAGTTTTGAGGTGATAGCCGGGCACGTATGGAGGTGCGTCAGCAAGGCACGTTATGCCAGCAACGACGACCAGCCGACGAGGTTGTCGACGCTGGTCAACTGTAGAAACCGTCTGAAACCGCCACTTCCTAGTGGTTATGTAGGTAACGTGGTTTTTCCAACCGTGACATCAATCTCTTCATTTCACGACCTCATGCACAAGCCTTTGAGTTATGCGGTAGGGAATGTAAGGGGAGCGCTAGAGAGGTTAACGGACGAGTATCTGAGGTCTGTTCTTGATTACATTGAGAGGGAGAAGGAGATGAAGGTGGTGAGAGACAATTTTTACTGCCCTGTGAGGAATGTACGTGAAGGAGAATTTAGGGGGAATCCAAATCTGTTTGTGGTTAGTTGGATGAATTTTTCGTATCGAGAGGCTGATTTTGGGTGGGGAAAACCCATTTATTTTGGTCCGGGCTTCATGGATTCTGAAGGAAAGGCTTTTGTTCTCAACAGCACTGATGATGAGGGTATCGTTGTTGCCATTTGTTTGCAGGCACTCCATTTGGACACTTTCAAGAGACTGTTCTTTGACGATATTGAGGAAGTCCTTCCAATCTCGAAGTTATAAAATTTAGCAATATGGGAATCTTAGATCCGAATCCACCACCTTTGATGGGCGGAATTAATTAATCAGGAAATTATAGTAAATAATTAATTAAGTAAATAGGATGATAAAAATGTCGAGCGATGACTCAGCCATGAGTCAGCTATATAATAACTGAATATAGTCTGTGATCCTAGTGAGTTTTCTGGCTCTCTCGCTTCCTCTCTGTGTTCTTTTCTTGTGTTGCTGCTTTGTTGTGCCACACCCATTTTGACTCTAGCTTTCTAGTACTCCAAACTAGTCTAAATTTTTCGTGGGTTATTTGGAGAACGAACTCGTGACAGCTTCAGAGGTTGGAGCTGGACTAAACATGGATCCATCCATTATGCTTTCTCCCTGTTAATTTTCCTTCATCGGTATCAAAGCCATTATGATTATAAGGCTATGATGATAATATGCTGTGTTTGATATCATGTTTATTTATTGTATTTCGTTTATATATATATTCCGCTGCACATGAAAATCATATATCTGAGTATGAATGAATTTGTGATTTACTTGATAGAATTTCAAACTCAATTTTTCTTTCACTCACCGCCAGATTTAAGGAGACCATAAGCTGTCAAACGAATGCTCAATTAGCTGTCAAACCAAATGGATTAGTGGAAAGCATAAGGTGTCAATAGATGCATGAGGTGTCACGATAAAAAGAAGCAAAGCAATTTAACTTCTCTCTTCGCACCGCTTGACTAAAGTTGCTGCTAAGTTAATACATGGAGAGAAGTCAAAAAAGGCTGCAATATATTATAATCAAATGGAACTAGAACTACAAAGCAAAAGGCTACACGTAAATATCCTGAGGCAACAAAGACAAGACGGTGGATTGAAGAGTCGGTTTTTTTAGCCTATATATATATGTGTGTTTCAATGTGGAGGAACATATGTGTGTCTATCCGAAATATTAGATCAAAAGAGAGATAGAGAGAAAAAAATTAAGTGCCGAAGCAATTTGAGAGAGAAGTGAGAAAATTATTTTTGAGAGTTGTATGTGTGGGAAAAAACAAAAGAGTGGTGTATTGTATTTGAGTTTATAATAGAAGTATTATTTTTCATCTTTCTGTATCTTTAATTTCCAACAAGTGGTATCAAAGCTAGGTTGATAAAATGACGGAGATGGTGCAACCACAAATTCCAAAATTTTCGAAAGGCAATTATGGAAATTAGAGTATTCAAATGAAGACATTACTAGGTTCCCAAAATATATGGGACCTTGTTGAAGATGGATACATAGAGCCCGCTAATGCAGTCATTGAAGCAGCTTTAACAGATGCTCAGAGAAAGACGCTTAAAAGTCCCGGAAGAAGGACAAGAAGGCTCTATTCTTAATTTTTCAAGGTGTTGATGAATCAACCTTTGAGAAAATATCAGACGCAAAAACTTCCAAAAATGCATGGGAGATTCTACAAAAATCTTGTGAAGGAGTAGACAAAGCCAAAAGAGTTCGATTGCAATCACTTAGAGCTAAATTTGAGAATTTGAAGATGCAAAATACGGAGCCAGTTACAGATTATGTCTCACGAGTGCAAAAGGTGGCTAAAGAAATGAAAAGAAATGGAGAGACTCTAGATGATGTCCGAGTAATAGAGAAAATTCTACGGTCATTAACAAGAAAGTTTGATTACATTGTCACTGTCATTGAAGAAGCCAAAGAACTGTTAGTTATGTCCATTGATGAACTTGTGGGTTCTCTTCAAGCCCACGAACAAAGAATGAATTTAAATGAAGGATCCAGCAATTTGGAGCAAGCTTTGCAGACCAAATTATCGTTAAATGAAAATCAAGCCAGTAGCAGTAGCTATGTACGTGGCAGAGCAAATCGTGGTGGATATAACACCCGAGATGGTTTCAATGCTTGAGGTAGTCGTGGTGGACGTAGTGGATATGGCCGATCAAATGGAAGTTTTGAAACTTATACAACAGAATATGAACGTGGTCAAGGATCATATAATCGAGGTCGTGGTCAGAGCCGAGGTCGAGGATTCTTGTCCAGAGGAGGAGGCAGATATCAACAACGAAGTGATAAATCCCAATTGCAATAGATTTGGTCATCTCAGTTATGAGTGCAGAGATGCTGCTAAAGTTGAGGGGAGAAGTCATTGCACAGCAAATGTAGTACAACTTGATGAACCAACCGTACAAAGGTGAAAAGATACTGGAAAAAATGTATGGTACCTTGATACTGGAGCAAGCAATCATATGTGTGGCAAAAAAGAGTTATTCGCAGAGCTGAATGAAGAAATCCAAGGAGAAGTCACATTCGATGATCACACAAAAACTCTAGTTAAAGGAAAAGGTAATATTATGATATTTACAAAGAATGGAGATAGAGAATACATTGCAAATGTCTATTATATACCATCTTTGAAGAGCAATCTCCTCAGTATTGGTCAACTATTGGAGAAGGGATATGACATTCATTTAAAAGATAACTTTCTTACCATGAGAAACTAGAAAGGAGAATTGATAACGAAAGTTGAAATGACAAGCAATCGTCTATTCAAGTTGAATATATAGACAGATGGAATCAAATGCATGAAGTCTACCATTGAAGATAGTTCATGGTTGTGGCATCTCAGATTTGGTCATCTCGGATTCACTGGCCTGAAGTTGTTATCAAAAGCAAAGATGGTGACCGGATTACCAACAATAAATCATCCAGATCAACTATGTGAAGGATGCATGCGAGGAAAGCAACATAGACTAAGATTTGATGTTGGCAAGTCATGGAGAGTAAAAAGGCCACTGCAACTAGTTCACTCAGATATAGCTGACCCACTTGACATTCCTTCACTTGGAGGAAACAGGTACTATATCACATTTATTGATGATTTCAGCAGAAAAGCTTGGATGTATATTGTAACATCCTTCATTTTAAAGGACAATTTATTATTTATTAACTTGACTAAACCATTTATTAAAATATTTTATACACAGTTAAGTTTTGAATTTTTCTAGGCCTATATTTTGAAAAAAATATTTCTTTAGAATTTGCTAGAATATCCAAAATATACTAGAATATGCCTAGTGAGCCCTAATGACGTGGCAATATATAATAATTCATCATGTACCAAAACGGTGGAAGCATTGCCGCTAGTAAAAGTAACTTGAGCTTCCGAAGCCTTCCCTGATTGACTCACACGAGAACTATCACCTGGAAAATATTTGTAACTATCAATCCAGCTCATTGTAAGTGCTACTACGTGCTCGTGAGGTGCCAAGTGGAACATTTTAAATAACAAAGTACTATATATCAAATTTACAAAATCATCAGATCGCAATTTCTGTATCACAATTTCTAAATCAAATTTCATATCATGAATCACATATATAACATGCCAAGCAATAGGTCGATATCCTAACAATCCTTATCACCCCCCACCCTTATAACCGCTGACAGAACCTATGGGCTGTAATATAATAGGTTTAGTTTCTATACAAGACTACATCAAGCTCTCCGATGATGAGGTTTAGCCTGGCCAAAGACTACATAACTCATATCGGACCATGGGTTCCCTTTCCTTCGAATATGGAAAGGTGTCACTATCTCAAGGGTTGACCCTAATCCCAGCCAAAGGATAAGGATGATACCAAGGGCAATATCCGGCCATCCACTGTACGCTCAGTGGTGGCAATACCATGTGGTATTATATACACAATAACTTCCATCATCACTCCATATCCATCATCACTCCACATCATCATAGTCTTGGCATGA
This sequence comes from Acacia crassicarpa, assembly GCA_034222035.1. NCBI lineage: Eukaryota > Viridiplantae > Streptophyta > Magnoliopsida > Fabales > Fabaceae > Acacia > Acacia crassicarpa. Next base: position 11,253,105 of record JAWXYG010000015.1, read on the forward strand.
ATATATGAAATTCCAAACAACATTGATGATAGTAATATATCGTCACAGTAATCATTAAGATAACAATATTATTTCAGCTCAAGAAACCATAAAAGGTACATTTTTTTTCCAAGACATATAATATCATTAATTATTTCAAAATAAATTCCACAAGGCAATTTCGTCAAATTAAAACATAGTTCTCATAGATTAAAATCACTCACAAATCATCATACAAGCAAGTACAATGAATGGAAAGTGGTTACTTCAAGTTCTTGACACAACACTAAGCATAAGAGAAATCAGTTCCCTTAAAAATAAATAAATAATTATATGTTAATAGAATTAACAAACCTCCACATACTCAGAATCATATCAATTATAATTTAAAATCTCAAATCTCAATTCATAATTTCATATATTTCAAGATTTACCAAAACTAACCGATTAAATTTTAAATAACACCTTTAGTAATCCAACTAAATGCTTAAACTCTCATTTAATCGGTAAAAATATCCTATATGATATAAATCCTAAATTTCTTTTAGATAGAAAATAACTTTAAATTCACACAATAACAAACTAACAAATCTAAACCGATTAAATTTATTTATTAATCATACTCTTCATATATACAGTCATCTATTATCAAAACTCAAAACTTTATCATAATTCAAATCCTAAAATTTTCACTAATCAATACTATAATACTCTCATTAAAAAGAGAAAAATACGTAGAATAATTTTCATGAAGAAATTTTATTGAAAAGAAATTAATTTAACTGCCTAAATGATCTTATAAAATAAATAACGTACCTTAAGAACTCCCTTTCTTCTCTTTTCTCTCCCTTCTCGTCACTCTCACCTTTTCTTTTCCTTTCTCCAGAGCTCTCTCAGTTCTCTAATCACACACACACTCTCCAATTGACTAAACACACACACAACTATATATATAGATGGATTAATTAAGGCGGTGGATTTGTACTAATATTATTATTATTATTTAAATAATAATGATACTCCCCTGCCACATTAGTGTTCCTGCCACAATTATACATACATATAATATATTTTTTAAAAAAAATTTATATTAATTTATTATATTACTTTATTCATTAATTTTATTGTTATCTTCTCTCACACGTTTTCCCCCCCTTTTCTATATATATATATATATATAACTACAATGAAAATATTGTTACGTTCACATTTTTATTCCACTAATTTCTTTTACTATTACAAATGACGTTTTATATGAAAACTTTTATTTTAACAATCACATAATAAATTCATGTATCATGATTAATTAATTTCTTACTCATAATTAAATCCTAATACAAAAATTAGGACATTACAATTTCCTTAGCCCTTGACAAATTCAAGGAGTTTAAGGCAATGGCAGAAAAGCAGAGTGGACAGTATTTAAAGGTGCTCAGAACAGATAGGAGAGGAGAATACACTTCCAGATTATTTGAAGCATTTTGTCGCCACCAGCAAATTCAAGGAGTTTAAGGCAATGGCAGAAAAGCAGAGTGGACAGTATTTAAAGGTGCTCAAAACAGATAGGGGAGGAGAATACACTTCTAGATTATTTGAAGCATTTTGCCAGGACCATGGAATAATTCATCAGCTGACAGCTACCTACACGCCACAACAAAATGGAATTGCAGAAAGGAAGAATCGTACAATTCTTGATATGGCAAGAAGCATGCTTAAAGGAAAACATATGCCGAGAACATTTTGGGCCGAAGCTGTTTAGTGTGCTACTTATCTATTTAATCGTTGTGCAACAAAAAGTGTCAAGTTTAAAACTCCAGATGAAGCATGGAGTGGAAGGAAGCCGGAGGTTAGCTATCTAAGAATCTTTGGTTGCATAGCATACACTCATATTCCAGATCAAAAGAGGAAGAAGTTAGATGACAAAGAAGAAAAATGTATTTTCATTGGCTATGAGAATCGGAGCAAAGCCTACAAATTGTATAATCCTCTAACCAAGAAAGTAGTCATCTCAAGAGACGTAGAGTTTGATAAAGCAAACTACTGGAAATGGAGTGATGAAGAAAGAAGAGTGGAAGGCTTATTCTTTAAAGATGACGTCGACTCAAAAGACCAAATAGTTGAAGCAGACAATGATCAAACTCCACCATGAAGTCCTAATCCAACAACTCCTGCATCTACACCATAAATAACAGGAAGCAGTAGCAGTAGCAATAGCAGCAATTCAAGGGGAGTATCAGCAAAAATGAGAAGCTTAAGTGATATCTATGATGCTATAGATCCAGCACAAACTACACTTGATTATTCATTATTTTGCTTGGTAGCTGAATGTGATCCAGTGACATATGAAGAAGCAGCAAATGATGAAAAGTGGAAGAAAGCTATGAACGATGAAATCGCCGCAATCAAAAGAAATGACATGTGGGAGCTCACAACTATGCCTAAAGAGCATAAGCCCATTGGAGTTAAGTGGGTATACAAGACAAAGACCAACAAAGAAGGGAAGGTGGAGAAGCACAAGGCGAGATTAGTGGCTAAAAGCTACAAGCAAAAATACGGAATCGATTATGAAGAGGTTTTTGCACCAGCTGCAAGGATTGACACTATCAGACTTCTTACAGCAATTTCAGCACAAAACAAATGGAAGATATGCCAGATGGATGTGAAGTTAGCTTTCATTAACGACTACTTAGAAGAAGAAGTCTATATTGAACAGCCACCAGGATACGTAATAAAAGGAGAAGAGGACAAAGTTTACCGGTTGAAGAAGGCACTGTATGGATTGAAGCAAGCTCCAAGAGTATGGAACACGAGAATAGATGAATACTTTCAGAAGAATGGATTTGTGAAGAGTCCGTACGAGCATGCTTTATACACAAAAAGGAATGAAGATGGAGATATAATGATCGTATGTCTGTATGTGGATGATATGATCTTCACAGGAAATAAGCCAGGTATGTTAGTCGAATTTAAGAAAGCTATGACTAGAGAATTTGAAATGACAGATATTGGAGAGATGTCTTATTTCTTTGGAGTTGAGGTGGAACAAAGGGAGGAAGGAATATTTATGTCGCAAATGAAATATGCACAAGAGATATTGAGCAGGTTTAGAATGAAAGATTGCAAGCCTATGTCACCATCGATAGAAAAAGGAACGAAGTTGACAGTTCATTCAACAAGAAAACCAATAAACCCAACACTATACAAAAGCTTGGTTGGAAGCTTGAGGTATTTAACTTTCACTAGGCCAGATATTATGTTTGCAGTTGGTTTAATTAGTAGATACATGGAGTGGCCAAAGCAAGATCATTTCCGCGTAGCAAAGAGAATTTTGAGATACATCAAATGAACTATCAATCATGGGTTGTTCTATACACATTCTCAAGATTCAAAGTTAATTGGCTATTCAGATAGTGATTATGGCACTAGTGCAAAAAAGGGTTTTAAGACCGGACAAAAGAGGCTCATAAGACCAGACGGGCGACCGATCTTGTTCCAGTCGGTATTAAAAGTCTACATATAAGACCGGGCACGGACCGGTCTTAAAGAAAATCTTTTAGATCGAACATTTAAAACATTGGGTCTTAAAAGTTGTACTAAATGAACTTGAAATAGTTTTTGTTCGGTCCTAGAACTCAACTTTTAAGACCGGCCAAAAACTAGGCCGCTCTTAAAATATCAAAATTTTAAGACCAAACAAAACACATACGGTCTAAAAAATAGCGGCTTCTAAGACCAGACGACTAATTATACGCGGTCTTAAAAGACTGACTTTCAAGACTGGATGATAATTACCTCCGGTCTTAAATATTTTCATTTAAGACCAGGCGTCTAAATATACCGGTCTTAAAAGACCAACTTTTAAGACCGGGTGTAATATAAAATGTATAAACCTGACCTTTAAGACCGGACATTTAATTACATCCTGTCTTAACAGTTAAACATATAAGACCGGCTTATTTATTTCCGGTCTAAATTTTCCTGAATTTTTCCCTACTGTTATTCCTGCTACTATATATATATACACAAATCCACCACCCAATCCAGCACATAAAAGTTGATACTTTAAGCTACAAGCTATGAACAATTATTTGAATAAATTGGAAAAAGAATACAAATATTATTCACCATGAGTTATTTGGTCTCTTAATTAATGATTATACTATATATGTCTACAACACCTAAATTAATTCATACAATAAGATAACTTACTTACAAATACAATAAGTTACAAATACAATATACATGCGCCCAAAATAATATTCACCATGCCTTCATCTGATTCCCACCCAACAACGTAACATCCTCTTTTATAACATGCCCTTTTGGATCGAATCCTGCCACAAAAATAAAACAAAAACAAACTTCATAGTCAATGACATTGTTTATGAATATAGAAGGAATAATATATATAGTTAAAGCCTTAAAGTTTTCAAAGAAATCTGCATATGAATATTACCTTATGAATCGACTCTTTTATAAAGTGATATCTTCCCATATCCCTTCTTGATGATCACTTCTTATGCCGGGTTCATTATCCACTTCATCTGCTTTGTTCATGTCCGGTAGACCCCTTGAAAAAGGAGTACTCTCAGGAATACCATAATTTGAATTCATTTCCTCATCAATATCAATGACCCTCTTTCCTTAGAGAGCTACAGACCACATTTTATTTTCTTGATCGGTGATATAGAACACTTGTTTCGCCTGGTCTGCCATAATAAATGGTTCATCTTCAAGACTTCTACCATTGACATCGACTAATGTAAATCCTAGCTGATCTATCCGAACATCATTATTGACATTAACCCACTTGCATTTGAAAAAGGGAAATCTAATTTTCACATAGTCCACCTCCCATATCTCTTCAATAACCCCATAATATGGCATGACTGCCAATAAAGGGCTCTTGTCTTTCGAACTGGAGAAGTGCATAGATTCAGCCTCTAACATAACACCACTCTCCTATCATCTAGGGACTTCGTGTAAAATGTATAACCATTGATCACATACGAATTCCAACTTATGACATCAACTTCAGGACCACGTGCTAACCATTTGAGGATATCAGAAACACATTCCTCTCCCTCGACCTTTTGTTTGAACCAGTGTGCAAAAGTTCTGTTATGCTCTCTAATCAACCTTTGTTCAGTCATTCTATGATTTTCTTTCATAACAGCTCTTTATGTGTAGCTATGCTGGCTTGAACTTCATCAACATTATTCAAGATGTATAAGTGGACTTGTGACAATTCATCAGGATCCACAGTCTTTACTAAGGCCCCTCGCCTACAACGCCATCAACAACAAGATCAACGTGATACTCGACGCCCAGGACGTTGAGTACAATCCCCTAGATGACGACGTCTCCGACCTCTCCGACAACTCCCTCCCCTTCGACAACGATGGGGAGGATTAAATATTTTTATGTTTTTTTTGTTTATCATGTACTGCGCTGCCCCCATGGGGCAGCATTAAAAAAACTATAATAAATTTTTTACTTTCATATTTCGATCACCTTGTCCTTCTCATTACATTCTTTCTTTTTTCGACAAGAAGGAAAAAAACAAAACATTGTCCTCGTGTGTATGATCAACATTTAAAACTCGCATATAATAATATACAATTAAGATCAGACCAACAAAACAAAAAGATTGTTTACCTTATTCGAATAAAAACAAAAAGAGTGACAATTCTTCTCAAGGTTGGACCGTCGTTGTCCTTGGTTTTACCTCGCTTGATTAGAAACAAAGTGTCCTTTTCAAACTCTCCCATCTTTTTCCAAAAAAAAAGAAAAGAGACAAAGAAAAGGGAAACCGATAATCTAAATCAGGAGAAGTAAAATCAACTACAATGAAGGACCTAGCTTGATCAGAACGCTAGAACCTCGGTTGCCTTGAACCCTAATGATTTGTCTGAAAAGCGAGTCAACATTTCTATTTAAAGGAAGACTATTAGGAATGGACAGTAAAATAATATACGATCCGAAAAGTCTCAAATTATTTAGGTCGAATACTTTTAGGACCGGAAGTTTACAATACACAGTCCTAAAAGTCTCACAATATTTAGGTCGAATACTTTTAGGACCGGAAGTTTACAATATACGGTCCTAAAAGTCTCATATTATTTACGCCGAATACTTTTAGGACCAGAAGTTTAAAATATGCAGTCCTAAAAGTCTTGTATTATTTAAACCGAATACTTTTAAGACCGGAAGTTTGAAATATGCGGTCCTAAAAGTCTCATATTATTTAATCCAAATACTTTTAGGACCGGAAGTTTAAAATATGCGGTCCTAGAAGTCTCATATTATTTAAACCGAATACTTTTAGGACCAGAAGTTTACAATATACGGTCCTAAAGTCACGAACTCTTGCTTATTTACAACATCCTGAACCTCAAATTTCAAGCACTAAATAGCTATATCCACCATCCAATACATTCAGAAACCAAAAATGGACACAAGAAAATTGTTCAAAAAATTAAACAAATTTACTTATTGAATTTTACATTGTCTGTGTATATTTACAAATGAATTATTCGAAAAATAAACAAATTTACAGAAGATTATTGTTGCTACAAGATATATTTACAAATGAATATAGGACATCATTAATTATTGTCCTGACTTTAAGATCAGGTCATACAGATATTCACAAAACAAATTGCGTATGTGCTCGAGTTCAGCATCCGAAAAGGGATCAGGGCAATAAAACATCTGTAACATCAAAGACAGAAACTGAATTAACTTGCGTCCATATTTCATATGTAACATTAAGCTAGAAACTGAATTAACTTGCATGCATAATATGTAACATCAAATATTAACCTTTGAAAATAATTTAGTATTTCCTTTAGTGACAATATCATACATGTGTTTCATGACGTACTGGCCACATAAGTTGGACGCCTTTGGTTGCCAACGGGTATAAAAAGAACAAGAAATATATATATATATATATATATATATATATATATATATATATATATATAAGATATATATCTTATTGACCAAGTTCACAAGGCAGTGCGCCAAGTGTACAAATATTGTACCAACCTGTGGTCTGAGCTATTTAGGCTCTTTGGCCTGATCAGTATGCCTTTGGAGTGCGTCGATTTGGAAGGTCCTCATGGCACTATCATCAAAAATGCATATTTATCAATGTTCACTGAAAATTCAGAGCAGAGATTTCAGACAAGAGAATTAAAAAGACATGCTTACTAGTTGATCGTCTTCATCAACACAGGCACTGGCTCGCTGTGAGTGGAGCATAAGAAGATAACTTTATTTTCTTCCATGCACATGAGGACCAACTGCCAGTGGCGGATGAAAATTCACAGCAGTAAAGTATACTCAGTGATATATGTAGCAGAATTAAGTGAATTGCAGACAAGATTTGTGATATGTACCTGTGGAAGAATGGCAAAAAGTACACCTTTCTTCTCACATTACACAACCTCGTTGTTATGTACTCATGTCTCTCCTGCAAGGTTGTTTGACGTGAATACACAGGGCACAAGAATCCAAAATCGTTGCTCCTGCCCTTATTCTCCAATTCTTGATGCAAGAACATACAATAATGACATCGATTAGGGAATTAGTATATATGTATGTGTGTCTAAACTATGCATTTAAATTATGTACTCATAGAAGAACATACTTACTTCATAAAAATTTGAACAATTGCATCAGTAAGCTCTTGTCTAGGAAGCAGCAGGGAATCAATATCAACGGTGTCAACTTGGACTGGTAGAGGATGAGGGACACCTACTACTTCATTGACAGGCCACGATTTATCTTTAAAATATCCACTTTTCATCATATCGGATATTTTTTTTGCAGCCAGTCAACTTAGCAGTAAGGGATGGAGCTTGAGAAGGGGATGGAGCTTGACGAGGGGATGGAACTTGAGGACGAGGGGTTGAAGCTTTAGGAGGAGTACAGACATGTACAAGTTTCACTGGCCAAGAGATGAAGGTTCCCTTGACATCACTCACAAGCTTCAGCTCATCGGTTGGGAGAGGGAGAGGTGTACCAATGATCATCTTTTCAACTGAAACTCTGACTTCATCATTAGACATTTGTTGGTGTTGTACAATTGATCCCAATAAGTTGTGGACAGTCCCTTTTGCAACCAATAGTAGTCTATCATGATGATCAGGATCCTCCACATAAAGGTCACAAGGTTGCTCTGACTGTCCAACAATGCAGCTCCCTTTAGTGCTCTGCTGCACAGTTGCAGGTGAGTGTGTGAAGGGAACATTGGTCTCTAGACGAGAGCTCAAAAGCAGCCTCATCTGATTCAGTTCCTCCCTCAACTGGCTCATATCAGATTGATACTTTGCTTCTTTAGCCGCTGCTTCCTCATTTAATTTGGGCACTGTCTGTTCCATCTCCTCCCGAGTAACCATACTTTGCCTATGGCGTTTGGCGGATGAACCAAAGTATTCCTTCAGGCCTACCCGTCCTCCAATCCCCCTTACACGCCCACCATGATTCGGTTTTCCGGTCGCAACAGTCAGAACATCATTCCAACCGGCCGACACAAAAGATCCCTCTGCTTCTTTCTTTTTAAGATCTTCCTGTAAGGTATAGTGACGAGAAGCTTAGTAATGAAACATGTTTAGTAACTAAAAAATAACAATAATAACAATCCTTACAATTTTTTCAGCAACTACACGAGTTTGTTCACTCGTTTAGGCGCCGCTTGGCTTTTGCCGAATATGCAACCACAACTCCTCGTGACGTATTGGAGATGGCGGACCATGTACCATAGAAGGATTGGATTCTGCTTTATCTTCCAATGTCTTCCGCTTGGCTGCCATCAATTCTTTTTCAGCCTTTTCATATCCGCCGCGAGAAACCCTATGCAGGCAATCATTTTTTCTCCCTATCTCCTATGCTTTTTCCCTTCTTTCCTGTGAATCAGAATTGCAAACAACTATTAATTATGAATTCCATCCATCTCACTAACAGAAATTAGAGAACTTCTGCTTGATATGAACCTCAAACACTAGTCAAATTCACTTCATCAAGTTTTAACATTTTATTTAAGGAAGATGTAGAATTGTAGAAAAAATTGGAGCTATGTTTTGTACTGCTAGATAGATAGGTTAAGAAACAAAAGAGAATTATGCTTACAGATACAAACTTGATCCTTTTTAAGGCATCCAGTGGGATCATCAGTCCACATTAGATAGTAACAATTGGGTATATAAAGTTTCCCCCTTTAAGACTATTCATTTCCTCCTTTGCAAGACAAACCATTACACAATTATCTCCTTAGTATTTTACCTTTTCAGGGTTTACATATCAGACTTGCATAGACAAAGGCAGGAAATGTATACTTCTATTCACACACCAAACAATTTAACTAACAGGATTTGATGAACACAATAACATTCACATATCCGCACAGGTTATATAAGCAAACAAAAGGGCAAACAAAACTAAATATAGACTCACCAGAGCTTCAGGAGTGGTCCGCAGCAGAACAAATTGTCGCCAAATTCGTTCATCAATAAATGTGTACTGCTCCCAAGGAACTTTGGCAGGTGAAACCGCGGCAAAAATATATGTGTTAGCGAGAGAGGTCTTAAACTTCCTCCACCGATCAGCACAATAAGACAATGTCTTGTCTTTCAACTCCTTAGAGTCAGGGACAGTGTATGTAAGCCGGATAGTGTCCCAAATAGGTTGCTTTACTTTGTCAAAATCCACATTTTTCCACTCATCTGTCAAGATGCTAACCTTGCTGCGTGCAAGATAGCTGACAAAACTATTATATTTGCTTTTATTAGGACCGACAGGTTGCAACTTTTCATTAAATTGAATCTCGAGCCTTAACCCAGAAGTCTGACTTAGAGTTACATCCATCATTCGTGTGCCTCTTCTACCACGGTGTGCAGGGCGGTTACGAGGCACATTGTCAGATGAAGAGGGTTCGTTCTAACTCACACCAATAACTGGCGTTCCCGAAACACGAATGGAATCGTTTTCACCATTCATTTTCGAGACAGTAAGAGAGGAATGTCTGAGCAAATGAGAGAGTAACAGAGACTAATGGTACGTGGGCGAGGAAGAGTGGTAATGCAACAGGAAGAGTGATTTCACAACAAGAAGAAGGGTTTCAGAGTTTAGAGGGACAACGTAAGTCGTAAGGTAACGTTTTGCGCAAAGATATATTTGGCGCTTTATTTTTAAGACCGGATGAACAAAAATGATGGTCTTAAAGGTTAAGTTTTAAGACCGTCCTTTGTTAAACTCCGATCTTAAAAGTAATAAACTATTTACTACCGAACACGATTTATGTCCAGTCTCAAAAGTATAATCTTTAAGACCTCTTGTTATATATATCCGGTCTTAAAAGTTTTTATTTAATTTTTTCCTTATTATTTTGGACCACAGAAAATATAAGTCAGCCTGTTCGAGATTTATCTATAAAGAAATTTGATATTTCAATTTTTTTAATAACATTTTTAAAACTGTTTGTTTTTTTAAGCGGTCTGAATAATATATTTAAGACCCATTGATAAACGATCCAGTCTAAGAAGTTCTTTATATTTACAAAACTGTCACCGGTCATACCTTTAAAGTTATTTATATTTACAAAACTGTCACCGGTCATATCTTTAAGATCGGGGCCTCGATAGTTCGCTCTTAATGAGGCGGTGTTAAAAGCCTTTTTTGCACTAGTAATAGAATTTCACACTCAATTTTTCTCTCACTCACCGGCAGATTTAATGAGACCATAAGTTGTCAAACGAATGCTCAATTAGCTGTCAAACCAAATGGGTTAGTGGAAAGCATAAGGTGTCAATAGAAGCATGAGGTGTCACGGTAAGAAGAAGCAAAGCAATTTAACTTCTCTCTTCGCACCGCTTGACTAAAGTTGCTGCTAAGTTAATACATGGAGAGAAGTCAAAAAAGGCTGCAATATATTATAATCAAATGGAACTAAAGCAACAAAGCAAAAGGCTACACGTAAATATCCTGAGGCAACAAAGACAAGACGGTGGATTGAAGAGTCGGTTTTTTTAGCCTATATATATGTGTGTGTTTCAATGTGGAGGAACATATGTGTGTGTATCCGAAATATTAGATCAAAAGAGAGATAGAGAGAAAAGAAATTAAGTGCCGAAGCACTTTGAGAGAGAAGTGAGAAAATTATTTTTGAGAGTTGTGTGTGTGGAATAAAACAGAAGAGTGGTGTATTGTATTTGAGTTTATAATCGAAGTATTATTTTTCATCTTTCTATATCTTTAATTTCCAACATTACTTGCTCCCTCTGTGTTATCAAAAGCATGAGTTACGATCTGAAACTATATATGTTTTGTAACACCTTGCTCTATCAACACCTAACGGAGGTATTTATCTAATTCTGAATCACTAAATAAGACTCATTTATACCCTGCAAAGCTTAAGTTTTAAAAACCTAAAAATCTTTGACTAATTTATTTCAAATCCAAACTTAGTGGCTAAAAAATTAAACCTTTTTTAAAACCTTTTGATAAATCAATAAGACCCGGGCTCCTTTCTGGTCCACTTAACTCTTGAAATTATAAGGTCTTATATCATAAGTACATAACTCTCAAACTACTTGTTCAAAAACTACTTGCCCTTTTAAAACTTAAAACTAGTAGCTTTGGCATGTAAAGATCTTAGGCCTCGCTCGTACAATTGCCTTGTTTAATATACAAGATTATATCTATTCCCTAACTAAGAATGCATTTATAACTACAGCTATTAATATATATGTATAGATATACTCTTGCCATCACAGCAGATGGCCTTAACCTATATCCTATTCGAGCCTTAGCACTTCTTCTTATGGAGATATTTACATACCAAAATATATAAATATGCATATACATACAATTATACATACATAGCACACTTCATGTATGAACATAAAGTCTTAAACTTGAGTAAACAAAAAAATTTAAGCTTTTTTAGCTTCAATCCCCTTTTGTGTCAACCAATCACTATGCCCTTGGCCTTAGAAGTACTTGCCCTTAATGTATATCATGGAAGAAAGGGGAAAATCTCAATAGTAACAAATTTCTTCATGTTAATCATGCAAGATCACAACAATGCAAAATAACTCAGAGAATAACACCTTGCAACATTGAATCATCAATTATGCCCATTCATCATATATACAAATAACTTAGCCAAACGCTAACTAGTAGGCATTTATAATTTAATGAATAATTAACTGGTGCACATTGCCTTGGCAAAAAATCTCATGCAAGGCAACTTAATTACATGTTCTCATGCACAATTAGTATAATCTCACAAACCGACATGCAACATTCAATACAACAATCACATGAAAGGAAAAGAGTTCCTACCTCTTACGCTTTCTTTCTATTTACCTTCTACCTTATTTTTTCCTTGATTACTCAGCTCCTTGGTGGGCTTGAGGAAATATCAAATCCTATCATTTAAGTACACAAATAAGGGTAAGTTAAGACTTAATTGCTCCATTCATAAAACTTGTAATTTAAATAAGTCCTCTTAAATCCCAACTTAACCAATTTCTACCCTTAATCTTTCAATGCACTTTGAAAAATCATATCTTAATTTATGAAACTCCAAATGAAATGGTTCAAATATATATTTAAAGCTTCTTGAATCCTCCAAAGGAAAAAAAAAAAAAAACGTTTAGCATCAAGCCATGGGCATAAGTCTAGAATTCTAGTATGAGCTTTCACTGCTCCTTTGCAAAAACAAAATTTTCCAATTTTTCTGCCCAAACTTTCAACATTAATAACTTTAAATGGACACATCCAATTAATAAATTCTTAGACTTATTGTAAAGCTTAACATAAATATCCACCAAATTTCATGGTCAGAAGAAGTCATTTTCCTTGGTTGTTCTTCACATAAAAGAAGTGCTCTGATTTCTAAAATCTCATTTTCTGCAAAATGGGAGAGCCCCTCTTTTTCATTCTAAATAAGCTATATTAGCCAATAAAACTTTTACACAACAGTATCATATGATCTGGAAAAACGTTTCCAGTTGTGAAAACCATTATGCTCAAGCCAAAACATTTCAACTTCATGTGAGCTCTATGGGTTCTTAAAATATTCCAAATAATTTCTCTTTTAAATCCGGAATTTTCTGGCAACTTAGAATTAACTTCAAACTTCAACAATCCAAATCCTAAAACTGTTGACAACAATACATATCAACATTCCTTTGTAGCCATTATCTTAACAAAACTTAAAGCCATATTCTTCGAGAGAGAACCCTCTTCCTTCTTCGTTGCTGGAGAAGAGCACCGTTCTTATCCCTGTAACTTGAAGTTCGCCCAGCTGATCCTCACCACTGGGCATACATTATTATTTTCTTTTACATTTGATTGTAGTATCTTTTTTCCATCCCTGCATTGTTTGCTTGTTTTCTGGAGTAGAGCATTTAATGCTTAGTAACCTTTTTCAACTTTTTTTCCTCTAATCCCTGATTCCCAAAACCATTAACTACTCTTCTTCCTTTCTCTTTCTCATGGGAAATATATATATCATCACTCATCCTAGGTCTAATAGTGTTTTAGCCGTTTCCTATCGTCCAGTCACTTGCACTTTCTTTTCTCGATCACCAAAATGCCATTTGAATTGCATACAACATACCTTGCCTCCACTTATCGTTTTTAGTCTTGCTTTTCCTTCCTTCTCTCTTCTCCTTTATCACACTATTCCCCACCCTATTTTCTGATCATATTCTTCCATATTGCCTCCTCTTATCATCGTAAGGTTCATCCTCCAACCCTTTCACCTCCTTCCATATTACCACTATGACTTTGTTGCTGAATCACTTAGAGATGTTGTTGGCACCACTGTCCTGGGTGATGAGGGTATTCATTGCTCTTCTCACTCCAACTTTCTAAGAGTCCAAGTTTTGATTGATTCAAGACTTACTCTGGTCACAAATATTCGGTTAAGGTTAGATAATGTAAGAGATACTTCGGTACAATGCAGATATGAAAGAATATTCCGTCCTTGTATTCTCTGCCATACGATTGGCCACTCAGCTCAAGAGTGCAGTCGTCCTGTGATGGACATCCTGCATAGTTTCAATACTATCTCTGAAAGATGTCAGATAAAATTCGGATCTCGGTTTACTTGCACTTTGATCTTCGTGAGGCAAAAGGCAGTGGCAGGATTGGATCAGATATTTTGAAGTTGGCTGCAATGAATACCGAGTTTATGAATCTCTGCCACATGATATCATTTAGCAGTGGGACTTTAATGAACGATTATTCCATTACTCATCTGATTATTCCTCAGACTCTGAGGGCACTGACAATGCAGCTGTTAATATGGCGGAAGTCCCAGAGAATCCTCCTTTACCACCCACATCAGCAAAATTTCATTCAAGGATATTGGTCTTATTATGTTCCTGTTTTTGATGAAGTTTTTTTTTTTCCTTTTTGGTACAAGGCGAGGGGAGGGGGGATGTGAACACAGGACCTGAGGGGAGATATAAAGCATCTCAATATCACCAGCTGTGCCACTGCACTGCTGTCCTCTGTGGTTGTTTTTGATGAGGTTATTTCACTTGAACCCTCTAACTCAAATTCAAGAGCCCACACTGTAGAGTTGGACTCTCCCAACTCTGTCTTTGAGCCCATCAAACTTGGCCTACCAAAATACTACCCCGGTCCTAAATATAACACAAAGTTTGTAGTGTAATTTACACTATAAACTTTATCTTATATTTAGAACTAGAAGGAGTAACCCTTTTAGATATTCCCCTGAGTCATCTCCTCTTCGTCCTAATTCCTTTGCTACTCCAAATTCACCACCACACCACTATGTTCCTCCTAAATCCCCTGATCCCTCTATTTTCGACCCTTCACTCCTCCCCCTCTCAGCCATACCAATGATTCTCGTAATAAAGTTTTGGGGAGCTTCACCTGAAAAGAGAAGGAAAATTTCTAGTCATGTTACTCCGTTGGAAGAAGAAATTGAAAGTATTATCAAAGAATGCATCAAAGTATTTGGTAAAACTTCTGTCACTACTACAGGAAGAATTTTTAACGTCTATTTTTTGGACCCTTTGTATTTAAGTATTGTTGAAAATTTAAAAATAGACATATGTTTTTAAATAGTCATTGTAAGTCTACTTACAACGACTATTATCTAAAAACAGTCGCTATAAATCTAAATATTTTTTACTTTTAACGATTGTTTTTAAAAAAGCAGCCGTTGAATTACAACGACTATTTTTAAAAAACAGTCCTTATAGTTTTTTTTTTAAAAAAAAAGGCACAACAACTGTTTTTTAAAAAATAGTTATTATAAATAAAATAAAAAAACAAGGATTTTCTTCCCCTTCTTCTGCACTTTGCATGCAACTAATGGTTTCCATTCTTCAAAGCCCTCAAAACAGAATCATTCTTTTCATCTAGCAAATTACCGTCATCATCTAGCTCTTCTTCCAACTCATCCAAAAGTGATTGGTTAATCTTCTTCCGGGATTGCCTCCTATGCTTGTTAGGTTCTAGCTGTGGTTCTTCTTTATGCACACCCATGCCTCTCACCTTGTATTTGTGATAAGTCTATATTTTATAATTAAATAGGTGTACATTTTGTGATATAATTAGATGGATTTATTAATATTTTATAACTATTTAATTATCTTTTATATTTTTTTTATCCTTAATTAAGTATAGGATAAAAGGATATTTTGACATAAAATTAAATATATTTTTATCCTATTTTATTGTGTAGGAGACATTATATGAAAGAGAAAATATAAAATGCGTGGAGCTGACAACTATAAGTTAATTGAAAGGACAAAGACGAGGACCCCATATGAAGGAAGGATGAAATGAATTGTTGTGATCTATGGATGAGAATCTGGATTCGCACATTGACAAAAAGAGGAAAGGAGAGCATCTATAATTAGTTTTGCTTAATTTTATTTCAGTTTAGGTAATATTGTCTTTATTATTATTGCTTAGTGATTGGTCATTGATCATGTTTAAGGATTTAGGATTGAACTTAATGAAGAGAATCTAAATTGATAACCTTGGATTAAATAATGTAAAATTAGATTTTAATCTAATTTACGTCTAAGAATGTGATTTAATGACATTCATTGCAAAAGTCTACCGGATAAGAGGTAGATTACAATTCTCATTTCTGTTTTGGCCAACAATTCATTGCAAATTTTTAGATGCGTGAATTTTGTAGTAGTTTTTCTTCAACAAATCCATATATGTAATGGGATCATATTTAATTGCTGAAATCAGGAAATGCATGGTATCCTACCCTCATAGTCCAATATAAGTAGAGTTGGGAAAATGGGTGATCCCATTTTAACCCATTTAAATTGAGGGCTGGACTTCCTTAAAATATGATTTTAGGACAATTGTACTTTTAAGCTTGACCCTTTTAAACTTGAGCCTGTTAAGAGAGGCCAACACATTGAGATATATTTTAACTATTTTGATAATTATACTTGTTCAATTTTTCATTAAGCTAATATTTATTTAAAATTGTTTTTGTCCTTTATAAATTACATGATGTAAAAATATCAAAATATTTATGCAATTATATATCACTTTTATGTTAGGGTTGATGGGCAGTTTGATTTGATTTAGTATTCTCAGCACAGAAGGCCAAAAGAAGAGGATCTGCTACCATATCATATCATTTCAGCACATTCATGTGGATATGTAGTGAAATTCTGTTCTTTATATCAAAATGAGAAATTATAGTAAATATCATATTTAGTTACTTTTTCGAATTGTGTCTCTTTCCAAAAAGCACCTTGGAAGAGGATGATGTAAATTTTCCTTGAAGCATTTGAATATTTAACCATTGAACCTTTTTCCTAATCTGAATGTGTGTGTTTTAACTTTCGTTTAATAATATATGTTATTATTAAATGTGTAATACTCCCCGTGGTCCTTATATAAGACTTATTTACATATTAAGAAAGTTAGTTGATGTACTTAATATGAAAACTTTTTTTCTTCGTAAAATATCCTAATTATGTTCTTTAATTCTACCATCCCTCTTTTACTTGATGGTTGAGAGAGCATCAAGGTTTGTTTTGTGCATTGCTTTGACCGTAGAATGACTAATCTTTTTTTTTTTTCCCCACTTACGCAAAGTATCCCCACAGCCGACAGCCATGAGACTAATCCTTCGCCCTACTGTCAGGACACAAAATAGTAGAAGGCTGGCCATAGGATGCTTTCCATTCACAAGAGTTGGAGATCGAACTCTCAACCACTTGCTTAAGGGACGAGATGCTGAACCATCACGCCCACCTAACATGGTTAGGATGACTAATCTTATGGTACAATTCAAATGTTGCAGGACGCTTGAACGGGCAGGGTGGCAAGTAATAGAATTCTTTGTTCTTGGATAAGAGATGCTGACTAGATCACTATATGTAAGATTTTTCTCATTTTTATAGAGACGGAAATTTTGTAGCTGACTACATCTATATATAGGCCTCCATGTTCACATCAATTTCAATGTTAATGACAGGTTAGCATAATTGATGTTCCTTCGTACATAAAAGACAGAGACACACATATGTAGATATAATATTTAGTGAACAGTGAACCTATAAACCATGTAGTGTTTATATGTCTATCCAGGATTCATAATTTGAGATGGGAAGTTCGGGTGATTCACTGAATTAGGAAAACCTTGTGTCTCCAAACAAAGAGCAACATAAACAAGTGAAACCATTTTTGCCTTCCACTTCCTTCAACATATTGCTTGTATAAAATTGAACACCGGATTTATTTGACCACATCATTAATGTTTCTTTAGACATAAAGGTGATTAACAATACAGAGGGGACCAACAATCCCACTTTTGTAATACTCCTGATCTTATGTTATCCTCAGTCTCTCATACCAAACAATACAATATAGCCAAATCACTACTCCTAGTGTTTCGTACCAAACAAGGCCTCAAGGTGTTAGATGCACATGATAAAATACTTTAAGGGGCTAAATGCATCTTAATCATATTTTCTTAATATTATTATGATTATTTTTAAATTAATATTGAATGGGAAAAAGAATCCATAAATTGTGTGTAATTTTGAATTACCTCCTTGTAGTTCATTTTGTTCGATATGGGTCCTTATAGTTTAACCATTATATACGCATTCATCCTTCAACATATTTTACAGGCCACCATGTACATATCAAAGAAGACATCAATTCCAGTATTCATGACATGTTTAGCATAATCGATGTTTGTAACACCATATTCTATGGTCACGTATTAGAAATGTTTATACTTATTATACACCACCAATGACCCAGAGAAGTACCCTGAAGAGATGAACTTTTATAAACTTTTGAACAACTCAAGGTACTTTTCTTTATAAAAATTGGGGTTTCATGAAAAACTTGAAATTTTTTAACTAATTTATCACAAACCCAGATTCTTGACTCATTTCAGATTAAACCTATTTGGAAACTTATGATACATGAACAAGACCCGGACATTTTTCTATTTCACTTGACCCTTCAAATTCATACAATAAAATTGAGATTCATACTGCATTCCTATATTGATCAGTCTTATTCTATACCATCATAACTTTCAAAATACTAAATCAAAATTACTATACCATTCGTCATTTTGAGACATATAATCTATAGATTTGGCATGTAAATATCTCAGGGCACAACTCATGAGCTTTTAAATAGATTACGAGTACTAATCAAGCATGCCTTAACTACTACCCAAACTATCCACTATAAAATTTACTTTTGCCATCACCGCTGATGACACTTACCTTTAGAGCTTTAGCTCTCCTCCTTGTGGAGGTATTTACATGCCAACATATATAATATATCCATATACATACTGTGAGAATATTATATTCTCCTTTATTCTCTCCCTCTATTTTCTCCTACATTTCCTCCCTCTGTTACTCCTTCATCTGTTACTCCTTATTTTTCTCTTTATTTGTTTAGTCTTATCTCTCTATATAAGGAGATATTGTATCACAATATATATCAATAGAAATGAGAATACTTTTTTCTCTCAATTGTCCACATGGTATCAGAGCATTGAGAAGAAGAAGCGATTAATTGATTAATCCTGACGTTGCCCACTGTAACGCCTTCAAATTTTGAGACGTTGCCCACTGCAACATCATCAGAACTCGTCCAAATGTTACCTAGTCACGTCCGACTCTGTAACATCAAATCTCGATCGTCCAAACGTGCGTCTCCGTCACCCAGTCACGTCCGACTGAAGGATTCACCCAGGTTCATCGTCATCTGTCCTTGTTCTCCGCTGCAATTCCAGAACTCGTCGAACGCCGTCAATGTTCGTCGTAATTTATCATTGGTTTGCCATCCTCGGATCTCTGGCCGTCAATCAAGGACAATGCGTTCGACAGTCACACTCTCAACGCCATCGTCTCTAGAGCCTCGCCGAACGTTGTCTCGTCTGACGTCTCAACATCTGTGATCGCCTTGGCATCCGCTCTCTAGTCCATTGTTCTCGGATCAATTAAACTCTGACTCGTCCGTCTTCATCTCAAATCAAGCCTCGTCATTTAATCCAGCGCAGGTTCACGTTTTTCAGTCTGGGCTATTGGGTTTCATTCGACTCTTTTATTTACTATTGGGCTTTGGTTTATCACTGGGCTCCATTTATCATTGGGCTTTATTTGTTCCTTTTCCTGCTCACATTTGATTGTCACGTTGCGACTGTTTGGGCTTTTATTTGGCCATTGAGTTTTTTAATATTATTTGGGCTATCACAATCAGTTTACGCTGCTGTGTTTCTTTACTGGGCCAAACTCATTTGTCAAATTCATGGGATAAGAACCAGAGAAATGGTGGTGTTGGAACCTCAAGAAGTTGTGGGATCCATTTCAGAAACTGTCGCTTCAAAGTTCCTAGCCAAGAAGTGTATCTTTCTTCACGCCCTCAAAGCCTCACAGAATAAACAAATATGGATAGTTGATTCTGGAGCATCGGATCACATGACTGATTGTCCTCAACTATTCACAACTTATGTCCCATGTGCCGGTAGTCAAAAGGTTAAAATTGCTGATGGTTCTCTTGCTCCTATTGCCGGGAAAGGAAGTATTCGGATTTCGGAGTTTATCACTCTTGAATCTGTTTTCCATGTACCAAAATTAGCATGCAATCTGTTATCCGTTAGTCAATTGACAAAACAAACTAATTGTTGTGCCACATTTCTGCCTTCTCATTGTGTTTTTTAGGACCTATCATCAGGGATGACAATTGGCCGTGCTAACGAATATGAGGGGCTCTACTTTCTTGATAATGTTGAAGTAAGTCACCAACAACCGATTCGGGTATGCAATTCTGTATCGACCTCTAGAACTGATGACATCATGTTATGGCATAAGAGAATGGGTCATCCCAATTTTTATTACCTATCTCGTATGTACCATGTGTTTGGAGGAAAACACTCAAAGTGTGGTTGAAGTACTCTGTGCCATTATCACTATGCAATACTTTTATGGTTGTATTGAATTGGTTTTTAACCATATTGAAGAATTGCATGAATGCTGAGGGAGCGTCAGACTTGTCTTTTAAGAGATAGACCCAACATAGGCGAGTGTGGTCATCCATAAAAGAGATGAACCATTTTGTTTTGGTACGGTTTGGGATGTGAGAAGGTCCCCACAGATCACTGTGGACGGTAGTGAAAGGCTTGGACGGTGTATATGGAGCTCTAGGATACGATGAGCGGTGGTGTTTGGCTAATTCGCATATCTCACATTTCAGATTAATGCTAGTATTTGAACAGAGAGAGGGGAACATACGAGATAGGTAATAAAAATTGGAATGACCCATTCTCTTATGCCATAACATGATGTCATCAGTTCTAGAGGTCGATACAGAATTGCATACCCGAATCGGTTGTTGGTGACTTACTTCAGATGAAGTGTCTATCTATCTCCACATGTTTTGACCGTTCATGCTGAATAGGATTTAAGGCCATGCTTATGGCGGCCTTATTATCACAATAGAGTTTTAGTAGTAAATCCACGTTGACTTGTATCTCATCTAGAACCCGTTTCAGCCACAATTCCTCCTTTATCCCTTGAGCTAGTGCCCTTAACTCAGCTTCAGCACTGCTCGTAGATACGACCCTCTGTTTCTGGCTTTTCCAGGTAACTAGGTTTCCCCATACGAGGGAGCAATAACCATAGGTTGATCTCTTGTCAGGATGACTTCCTCCCCAATCTGCATCAGTGTACATTTCAACAGTTCTTCGTTCCTGTTTCCGAAAGAACAATCCCCTGCCAGGAGTGCCCTTTAGATACTTCAAAATTCTGTAGGCTGCTTCCATATGATTCTTCTTTGGCTCACTCATATACTGACTGGCAACACTTACAGCAAAAGCTATATCAGGTCTTGTATGAGAGAGATAAATCAACTTTCCAACAAGCCTCTGATATCTTCCTTTATCAATAGCTTCTTGGTCTGAATTTTCTTCTTCTTCTTCTTCTTCTTCTTCAATCTCATCCTCTGAGTCACCTTCTGTTTCCTCTTTATTATCTGACTGAGATTTCTTCTTTCTCTTTTTCTGAATCACAATAGGAGTTGGCTCGGGACTACAACCAAGCATGCCTGTTTCTTTTAGAAGATTAAGTATATACTTTCTTTGAGAGACATAGATGCCTAGTCTTGATCTAGCAACCTCCATCCCAAGGAAGTATTTCAAGTTTCCAAGATCCTTGACTTCAAATTCTTTCCCAAGTGCAACTTTCATCCTAGATATTTCCTCAATATGATCTCCTGTAAGGATTATGTCATCAACGTACACAATGAGGATGTACTTCTTTCCTTCCTCTGTTTTGACAAACATTGTATGGTCTGATAATCCTTGTTTGTAACCCTCTGACTTTAAGACTTTGGAGAACCTATCAAACCATGCCTTGGGAGACTGCTTCAGGCCATATAATGATTTCTTCAGCTTGCATACTTGATCCACTCTGCCTTTTTCAAACCCTGGAGGTAGAGTCATGTATACTTCTTCTTTTAGCTCTCCATTTAGAAAAGCATTCTTGATGTCTAACTGATGAAGTGGCCATTCTAGGTTGGCTGCCACAGACAATAGTACTCTAATAGTGTTTAGCTTTGCTACTGGTGTAAATGTTTCTTGATAGTCTAGACCATATGTCTGAGTGAACCCTCTTGCTACCAAGCGAGCTTTTAATTTGTCTAGAGTACCATCGGCCATATATTTAGGGGTAAATACCCATTTACAGCTGACAAGTTTCTTGCCTTTAGGTTTTTCAACTATATCCCATGTTCCATTCTTTTCTAGTGCTCCCATCTCCTCCATAACTGCTTTTCTCCATTCTGGTATCCGCATTGCCTCTTGGATGTTGTTGGGAATGCATACTTTATCCAGATTAGTAACAAATGCTTGGTAACGAGAGGAGAGAGCCTTATAAGACATATGGTTTTGAATTGGATGCAATGTGCAAGGTTGCTGATGTTTTCTGAGTGCAATTGGTAAATCAAGGTCAGATTGTTCACTAACCTCTTTAGATACTACTGTTGCTACCTCTTCTGATGTTGCAGGAACTACCACCAGTTCTGACTCCTTTGGTGCTTCAGAAGCAAGGGTTTGTCTTTCCTTTGATTTTTGTTTTCGTGAGTACACCAACCCATCCTTATACTTGTTTTTCTGCTTTTCTGTATCTCCCTCGGTTAGTTTAGTTTGTGGCATAGGAGATGGTGAAGGTGGTTCTGTCAACGGTGAGGGTGGCACAGGAGACGGTGTAGGTAACGGCTCGGATGGTGAGGGTGGCACAGGAGATGACACAGGAGACGGTGTAGGTAACGGCTCGGATGGTGTTATTACTATATACTCTCTGTGAGGTTCTGGTTCCCAAGTCTGAGGTTCATCACTTATACTCTCCCTCTGAATTGAAGACTTGGAATAGAAAGGAACCTCTTCATGGAAGGTGACATCATGGCTAACGAAGGTGTGTTTGGAAATAGGATCAAAACAGATGTATCCCTTTTGAGTGGAAGAGGGTCTAAGAAAGATACATTTTACTGCACGAGGGTCAAACTTGCTATTAGAGTGCATATTGACATACGCAAAGCAACCGAAGACACGAAAGGGAAGGTCAGTCTCAAGGTGGGTGACGGGAAAGGTACTCTTGAGCCGTTGAAAAGGGGTTTCAAAAGATATGACTCGATTTGGCATTCGGTTGATGAGATAGGTGGCATGTAGAATGGCATCCCCCCAATAGAACTTTGGTACATTGCTAGTTAGCATGAGTGCTCTAGCAACATCGAGGATATGTCGATTTTTACGTTCAACAATCCCATTCTGTTGGGGGGTGTTAGGGCAGGAGCTTTTGTGGATAATACCATGTGTTTGGAGGAAAACACTCAAAGTGTGGTTGAAGTACTCTGTGCCATTATCACTATGCAATACTTTTATGGTTGTATTGAATTGGTTTTTAACCATATTGAAGAATTGCATGGTCGAAACATGTGGAGATAGATAGACACTTCATCAGGGAAAAAGTAGAGGAAGGGATCATCTGTCTCACTTATCTACCAACGAATCTTCAAACTGCTGATGTATTGACAAAGGGGTTACTCAAACCTTCATTTGAAAGTTGCATAAGCAAATTGGACATGATTAATATCTATGATCCAACTTGAGGGGGAGTGTGAGAATATTATATTTTCCTTTATTCTCTCCCTCTATTTTCTCCTACATTTCCTCCCTCTGTTACTCCTTCATCTGTTACTCCTTATTTTTCTCTTTATTTGTTTAGTCTTATCTCTCTATATAAGGAGATATTGTATCACAATATATATCAATAGAAATGAGAATACTTTTTTCTCTCAATTGTCCACACATACATAATTAAATTCATCAAACTATAAGTACAATTGAAGATAAAGTCACTAAGTTAAATAAATAACAATATACAAACTTCTTCAGCTCTGTCCCCTTCGAACTTCACCAACCACTATGCTCTAGTCTTGCCTTCACTGTATCTCATGGAAGAAAGGAGCAAGATTAGGGGCAATCTCAGTAGCAACTATTTTTCATCATGTTAATCATACAAGGTTAATAATTATGCATGTAAAAACAAGCCATAGAGAAGAAGGCCTTACGAGTAATTGAGCTAAAAAGCTAACTGGTGCATATTTATGTTACTGATAACTGAACTGAATAACTAACTGGTACACAATCTCTTGCAGATAGATAAACTGTATAAATAACTGTTGCACATTCATTTTACAAATAGATAAAATGAATAAATAACTAGTGCATATACTAGATAGATAACTGCTGTGCCGATCTATCTACTGCACATGGCCATAACAAATATCTATGCAAGGATAATTTACATGTTCTCATGCTTAACTACAACAAAATGACACAAACAAACATGCAGGAACCAATGCACAATAACATATAAGAGGAAAAGAGTTACTACCTACTGTTCTCTCTTCTATATAACCTTCTCCTTATTTCTTTAATAATTTCTTGGTGGACTTGGGCAAATACCAAACCTAACATTATATAAGGTCAGGTTAACACTTTAACCATACATATCTTATAACTTAACTATTCCTTCTTAAATGCTCAACTTTGAACTATCTCTTCCTTTTACCCAGCATTACTATAAAAGACACTTTTAACGTCTATTTTTAAGACCATAAGACGACTATTTTCAGGACCTAGTGTATGTGAGTGTCATTGAAAAGTGTCATAATAGACAACTAGTTTTTAGACATTTGTTGTTAGTCAACTTACAAACACTATTCCGAGCCAAAAAAAAAAAAAACTTACAAACATTGTTATTCACAAACCAGTTGTTGTAAGTGAGACATACAACGATTGGTTTTAAGAAAACAATCGTTGTAATGGTCAACTGACAACGACTGTTATTGACAAACTAGTCGTTGTAGGTCTCACTCATAATGACTGGTTTATGAATAATAGTCGTTGTAAGTTGACCATTACAACGACTATTTTGCTTAAAACCAGTCATCTATATTTCTTTTCTTTTCTTTTTTAGATAAAATTCTTTTTTCTGTCCCTATCCTTTTTTTAAGATAAACAACCAGAACAGAAAATAAAGAAAACTAAGTGAGATCACATTATAACGCCTTGCATATATATAAAATTTTTCTAAAGATGACTAATACAAGAGTGTGCACAAGCTCATAAGTCAATATAATCAAGTATTTCCACAAATATCTCTAAATTACTAAACTTTGTAAAAAAACCTTTTACCATATCTACACATCTTCTATCTGTTGTAGAAAATGTCCCACCAAAAGATATCTTATCACATTAATGTCTTCAATTGTGTAGGGTTCCTCTTGACCAAAAAGCTAAAAGCAAATTGAAAAACAAGTTAACATAAATAAATCAATTTAATGAAAAAATAAACAAACTAAAATGTAAGTAAATCAGATAGTCTGAGCCAAAAAAAAAAAAATCGGAGTCATATTTTATTCCTTAAAATCTTACTTTATGTGTTTTCCCATATTCCTTCACAATGATCATTTCTAACTGCATAGTCTTCATCATCTACGAATTGTACTTCACTTGCTATAGGTGGAATTGTAGTGAAAGGTAGTGTGTCATCAAGATTCAAAAGTGGATCACCATCCTTCTGTTTTTTACTTTGGAGCACAATGGACAATTTCTCATTCTCAGGATCGGTGACATAAAACACTTGTTTCGTCTGGCTTGCTAGAATAAAGGGCTTATCTTTATAACCAACTCTATGAAGATCAACTAAGGTAAATCCAAATTGATCTATTTGCACAGCATTATTGTTCACCCACTGACATTTAAATAAAGGAACTCTCAACTTAGTGTATTTGATCTCCCATATGTCTTCAATAACTCCATAATAGGTCATGGATGCCAATATGGGGTTTTTATCTTCCAAACTAGAAAAGTGCATTGATTCATCAACCATCATCACCCCACTATTTTACATAGTACTTCTATCATCATAGGCTTTTGTGTCAAAAGAATACTCGTTTATATCATAACTGCTCCAAGTGACGACGTCAAAAGAAGGCCCCCAAGCTAACCATTTAATTGTCTCAGACACACTAGTCTCATGCAAAACCTTTTCCTTGAACCACTCTATGAACAGTTTGTTTTGCTCATTAGCTATCTGCATGTCATTTTTTTCTCGGATAGATTTGCTTTAACAAGTTTCTGTGTTCATCTAAGTACGGTTGAACTTCTTACATATTATTCAAGATATACAAGTGTGCTTGCAACAACTCTTCACGAAGCATACGTTTCAGTTTGATCCCTGTTCCCTGACTTTCACCCTTTTCATTACGAGATTGAGCCTTCGACGTTGACAGATATTCTTTGCAAAAGTCCATAGCCTCTTCAACCACATATCTCTCAACAATTGAAGCTTCAGGTCGATAAGGATTTTTAGAATACCCTTTTAAGATCTTCATGTATCGCTCAAAAGGGTACATCCACCTTAGATAAACTGGGCCACATAATCTTATCTCTCTCACCAAATGAACTATCAAATGCACCATTATATCAAAAAATGCAGGAGGAAAATGCATCTCTAGTTCAGACAAAATAGTATAACCCTCCCTTTCTAATTCATCCAACTTTTCAATCTCAACAACTTTGCTACAAATAGCATTAAAGAAAAGACACAACCTTGTTATCGTGCTTCGCACATGGTCTTTCATAATGCCTCTAATAGCTACTGGTAATAGTTGTTGCATCAGTACGTGGCAATCATGGGATTTCATTCCTACTAACTTCAAATCTTCCATTGAGACAAGCCTTCTCACATTAGATGAATACCCTTGTGGTACCTTAATGCCATGTAAACATCCACACAAACTTTTTTTCTCGGGTTTTGACAATGTATACGCTGCTGGCTCCAGATACGCTCTCTTACTATCATCTCTTAGTTGTGGATATAGCCGTTCTCTTATTCCCATTTCAACCAAGTCCAGTCTCGCGTTAATTCCATCTTTAGTTTTTCCTGGTATGTGTAAAAGCGTACCAAGAAAGCTATTATATACATTTTTTTCCACATGCATCACATCTATACTGTGTCTCACATCAAGACTACGCCAATATGGAAGATCAAAGAAAATTGACCTCTTCTTCCATATGTTCTTCTCACTCGCAGTTCTCTGATTCTTACCGAATGTGACATTGATTCTTTCCACCTGCCTATAAACCTCCTCTCCAGTTAATAACTTTGGAGCCATTGCATTCTCGGGCAAACCATTAAAACTCTTTTTTAGCCTATGATACGGATGGAACCGAGGAAGAAATCGCCTATGACCAAGGTATACCGTTTTTCTTCCATGTTTAAGTTGATGGAAGGGTGTGTCTACTTCACATATCGGACATGCTGTATGCCCTTTCACATTATACCCTGACAAGTTTCCATATGCAGGAAAGTCGTTTATCGTGGTGAAAATCATTGCACGTAGCTTAAAGGACTCCTGCTTATACGCATCAAAGACATCTACACCATCCTCCCACAACTTCTTTAAGTCATCCATCAAAGGTGCCAAGTAGACATCAATATCGTTGCCTGATTGTTTTGGTCCCGAAATCATCATAGAAAGCATCATATGCTTGCGTTTCATACACAACCAGGGAGGCAAGTTGTAAATCACCAAGAGAACCGGCCATGCACTATGTGTCCTACTAAGAGTACCGTAAGGGTAAGGATTGATTCCATCGGTGCAAAGCCCAAGCCGAAGGTTTCTTAGCTCGCTGCCAAATTCGGGAAACATTTGATCTATTTTGTTCCATTGAGGAGAGTCAGCCGGGTGCTGAAGGTATTTTCCATCACATATTCTCTCATCAGAATGTCATCTCAACTTCTTTGCTTCTTTTGCATTTGCATACAATCGCTTAAACCGTGGTATAATTGGAAGATACCACAAAACCTTTAAAGGTTGACCTTTACTTGTCTCATCACCACAACCACCATCTTTCTTCATTTTGTACCGTGAAGTTTTACATTTCGGACACTCACTTAGTTCTTTATACTCCTTTCTGTACAATACACAATCATTAGGGCAAGCATGTATCTTTTTATACTCCATACCCATCGTAGATAAGATTTTCTTGGCCTCATACATACGATTTGGAAGTACATTATCCTTTGGAAACATATCACACAACAATTCAAGTAACAATGTGAAACTTGTTAGTTCTTTTATGGTTTTGATTATTGCCAACAACTACAAACAATGTAAAGAGGTTTTGCTCTTAAAGGTTGAAAACTTTGAGTAAGAGCAAACCTCGAGGTTGGCACTGAAAACCTCGAGGTTTGGCCTTACAGAAAGCCTCAAAATTAAGTGTTTTCAAGTTTCAAAAACTTGGTTTCACATAACAACATGAAACCTCGAGGTTAGGTTGAAAACCTCCAGGTTGTAGGTTGGCGCCTAACTCAATATTTTGAAAAATCAAGTGAAACCTCGAGTATTACATTTAAACCTCGAGTTTTATTCATCCAGAGAGGTTTTGGTTTTCATCAAGTATGAAAACCTCGAGGTTCAGTCTTGAAATCTCGAGGTTTGTCATTTCTGCCTTAAACTTGAAAAACTGTGAAATCACTTAAACCTCGAGTATTGGTTTTCAGCCTCGAGTATTCTGGCATACAGAGAGCAAACTGGTTTTCAAAAGAATGAAAACCTCGAGGTTCAGTTTGAAACCTCGAGGTTGGGTCTTTAGTTCAAAAACCTGACTTTGCAAGAATATAAGCAAACCTCGAGTATGGCTTTAAAACCTCGAGGTTATCGGGCTCCAGAGGAAAAATGAATTTTTAGCCAAAGTTCAAACCTCAAGGTTTCTTTTAAAAACCTCAAGGTTTGTGATTTTCAAAGATTTCTCAAAAGGTTTCTTTACAAAGGAAACCTCGAGGTTCACAAGGAAACCTCGAGGTTACATGGGCTTAAAACTGAGTTTGCTTGAGTTCTTCAAGCAAACCTCAAGGTTTGTGGCCGTTACTGCAAATTCGAATTTGAGAAATCTGTAATACCTTCTTATTTGATCTCAATGCTTTACATGATTATTCTATATTGATTCTAGATATGTTTAACCATCTTTCTAGTGAGTTTCAGACAGATTAACGAAGGTTTATTGAAGGATTAGAGCAAAAGCAAAAAGTGTGTCAGAACATTTAATGCTTAGTCCAGAAACTTGCTTCCTTTGGTTCATCCACTGGTACACGACTACAAAAGATTAAAAGGAAGATTACTACAACAAGAAACATCCTCTCCAACGGATTTATTGTCAGAAAGCCAACTCAGACTCAATGACCAGCTGGATTATGCAAAAACAAGAGAGAAGATGCCTAAGCTTGAACCTACACTCAGCAGATGATCTCCAACGGTTCAATCCTCTTTATAACGGTCATTTAATGTTCTCTACCTATAAAAAGAGTGCATTAACTTCTTCAAAAACTGATACACCAACTGAGAGCGAAAATTTATTAAGTTCATTTATTGTGTTCAGTTTTTATCTGTAATAGTGTCCTTAAGGCATTTGTTCTTCAGTGTTTATCATATCTACTCTGTGAGAGAGTTACTACTTATAAATCATTCATTGATTGTGATAACCACAAGTCATGGGGACTTGGTGGTTAGGGTGTATTGATTACAACTTGTAAGAGGGAGTGTGTTCTAGTGAGAGAACAACTCTTAGTACAGAGTTTGTAATCATTTGCTGATTATAGTGGATTGAAAATCCCAAGTGAGGCTTGGGGACTGGATGTAGGTCAGAGAAAGGACCGAACCAGTATAAATCATCTGTGTTAAGCTTCTTCTTCCCTTCTCCTCTGTCTTACCCTGTTTTAGTGTGTTAAAAACAAAGTTATCTTTTTAAATTTTTTAAAGATACCCAATTCACCCCCCCTCTTGGGTATCAAGCTCCAGTTTTCATTTGGTATCAAAGCAAGGTCTTCTCTGAAGAGTCTAACCGCTCGAGAAGGATCAGTATGGAAGGTATCTTGCCTGATGGAGCTTCTATCAACAGACCTCCTGGCTTCAATGGGGAGCATTACTCATTTTGGAAGGCCAAGTTCAAGGTGTTCGTGATGGCAACTAAGTATGGCCTCTGGAGAGTCTTCGAAAGAGGAGATTATGAGTCTTCAACAGTAGAAGATGGAGTAAGAGTACCAAAGCTTGAAGAAGAGTATGATGAAAATGATCGAAGGAATGTCACTCTCAACAGCAAGGCAGTCCTTCTTCTTCAAAGTGCACTAAGCCAACAAGAGTACTTCAGAGTGTGAACTCTTCCATCTGCTAAAGCTATGTGGGATGCTTTGGAAATTGCTCATGAAGGCACAGCCGGTGTTAAGCAAAATCGTGTAAATACTCTTATGACAGAGTATGACCTTCTTAGAATGAAGTCCGGTGAGTCTATTGGAGAATTTCAACTTCGGTTCACTCATCTCATCAATCAACTTGCTGCACTTGGGAAGGAATATGACCAGCCGGTTCAAGTGAGAAAAATTCTGAACATTCTGAACAAAGAATGGGAAGCTAAAGTCACAGCCATAGAGGAAGCAAGAGGAGAATCGATGATGTCTGTGGCTGCACTCTTTGGTAGTCTCTCTGAATATGAGGCAAAGATTAAGTTCAAAAAGGGACTTGATGAGGTACATGGAAAAGGCAAAGGAGTAGCTCTCAAGACTGTCAAAGAGAGCAAGGATTCGGATGATGATGAAGATGAGGAAGATGAAGATGAAGAGATTGGGATGCTGGTCCGGCGCTTCAAGAAATTTTACAAAAAGGGCCAAGGATTCAAGAAGTTCCAGAAAGGTAGCTCTAGCCAAGAGACGAAGAAGCCAATCATTTGCTATGAGTGCCAAAAGCCTGGTCACATCAAGTCGAAGTGCCCCCTGCTGAACAACAAAGATAAAGATAAAGATAAAGACAAGAAGAAGTTCAGCAAGTATAAGAAGAAGGCTTATGTCTCAAGTATCTGGGGTGACAGCTCCTCCGATGAGGATGAAGAAGATGATGGAGAAAAAGCAAATATTTGTTTGGTTGCTGAGGAGGAAGAGCAACTAGATGAAAGCAATGAGGTATATGAACCTAAACCTTCCTATGATGATCTTTTTGCTGAATATCTCAATGTGCAAACTGAATTTGAAAAATTGGCTGACAAATATTTGAATTTGAAAAGGAAAAACACCACTCTTAAACTACAAGTTCAAAATCTTTCTTCTTCTGAAATTCTGGTTTGTGAAGAATGTCCTATTTTAGATAAAAAGAATTCACAACTTACAAAAGCACTTGAGAAGTTCACTAAGGGAAGTGAAATGCTCAATGTGATTCTTAAACAACAACGATTTATAAATGACAGATCGGGCATTGGTTATAGACCAGATTTTGACAAGAAGAAAGGTAAAAAGAAGAGTGGTAAAAAATCTTATATGAACTATTTCACTAAATCAGTGCATTCTTCAAATCCATTTGCACATTGTAACTATTGTAATAGGAAGGGTCATTCTACATCATCTTGTTTTCATAGGAAAGAAAAGAAAAATAAGTCTGTAGGAAATTATATTTGGGTACTAAAAGGAACATATGTTCCCAAGGTACATGCTAACCCCAAAAGACCCAAGAAAAGATGGGTACCTAAAACTTGATTTCTTGTGATCTGCGGGTTTGTCTTAGAGCATCAAGACCCAACAAGTGGTACATCGATAGTGGGTGCTCAAGACACATGACTGGGGACAAATCCAAGTTCCTTTCAATCAAGCCAAAAGATGGTGGAAGAGTCACATTTGGAGGTGACCAATCGGGAAAGATTGCTGGAATTGGTGAGATAGGCAACAATGAAGGTCCTCTCATCAAAGATGTCTACTTGGTAGAAGGGTTGTGTCACAACCTCCTAAGTGTGAGTCAAAGCACCGACAAGGGTAATTTAGTTATCTTTGATTCAAACGAATGCTTGATTGTGAAAAAGGATTTAGTTTCCATTGATGATTTGAAAACAAAAGCTTTATTTAGAGCACCTAGAGATGGAAATTGTTATACTCTTAATTTCTCTAGTAATACTTCAATTTCTGAAAATTGTTTTGTAAGTAACTTGAATGAGAGTTGGCTATGGCATAAGCGATTAGTTCATGTCAACATGTTTCAACTTGACAAGTTGTTGAAAAAGGATTTAGTGATTGGTATTCCCAAACTCAGTTTTAAAAATGATTTGATTTGTGAAGCATGCCAAAAGGGAAAACAAACTAAGTCATCTTTCAAAAACAAAAATGAAATATCTACCAATAGACCATTGCAATTGCTACATATGGATCTTGTGGGTCCAGCAAGGGTGAGGAGTCTTGGTGGCAATCTATATACATTGGTTATTGTAGATGATTTCTCTAGATTTTGTTGGACTATTTTTCTGTCATCTAAAGATGAAACATCTGATCAGTTTGTTGTATTTGCCAAGAAGGTCCAGAACGAGAAAGGGTTTTTAATTTCAGGAATAAGGACTGATCATGGTGGCGAATTCGAGAACAACGTCTTTGCTGAGTTCTGTGACAATATGGGGATTGACCACAACTTCTCAGCTCCAAGGACTCCACAACAAAATGGTGTTGTAGAGAGGAAGAATAGAGTGCTCACTGAGATGGCAAGAGCAATGTTGAATGAGAACAACATTTCACAAGTGTTCTGGGCTGACGCTATGAGTACGGCATGCTACATCTCAAACCGAGCTTACTTGAGGAAAAAGCTGAACAAGACCCCATACGAGCTCTACAAGGGAAGAAAGCCGAATATGAGCCACCTACACATCTTTGGATGCAAGTGCTATGTGCACAATAATGGTAAAGATAATCTTGGTAAATTCGACTCCAAAGTAGATATAGGCATATTTATTGGCTATTCCAATAGAAGCAAAGCATATAGAGTCTTCAACACTAGAACTAAGGTTGTAGAAGAGTCTATACATGTTGTGTTCAGTGAACAAGAAGCTGATAAATCCTTGAATGATGAGGAAGAGACCATTTTCAAAAACCAATTCTTTTCGAAAACTACTCCTTCTCAATCTGAAAATTCTGAAAATGTTTTTGAGGCTGATCCCGAAAACAATTTAGAAAATCCTGATCAGTCTCAACCTAGAGCTTGGAGATATATAAGGAATCATCCTTTAGACCAAGTTATAGGTGATGTGAATCAAGGAGTAAGAACTAGAAATAGTACTTTAAATGAGGTCACATTTTCTGCATTCATTTCACACATTAAACCCTCTAAGATAGAAGAAGCCCTTTCAGACAATGATTGGGTGATTGCTATGCAAGAGAAATTACATCAATTTGACAGAAATCAAGTTTGGAATTTGGTACCTAGGCCTAAAGATCATCCGGTCATTGGCACTAAATGGGTATTCAAAAACAAACAAGATGAGTCAGCAATCATTGTCCGAAATAAGGCAAGATTGGTTGTCAAAGGCTATAATCAGGAAGAAGGAAAATATTATGAAGAAACTTATGCTCCAGTGGCAAGATTGGAAGCCATAAGAGTTCTTCTAGTCTTTGCATATGTAAAAGGTTTTAAACTTTTTCAAATGGATGTCAAAAGTACATTTTTAAATGGTTTTATTCAAGAGGAGGTGTATGTAGAACAACCTCCAGGTTTTGAAAACGAACAATTTCCAGATCATGTTTTCAAACTAAAGAAAGCACTTAATGGTTTTAAGCAAGCTCCTAGAGCTTGGTATGAAAGATTGAGTCAATTCTTACTCAATCAAAGATTTATCAGAGGCAAAGCTGACACAACACTGTTTATTAAGAAAAATAAATTGAATGAGATTTTAATTGTTCAAATTTATGTTGATGATATTATATTCGGTGCTACTAATAACTCCTTGTGTGAGGAATTTTCCAAGACTATGCAGGGTGAATTTGAGATGTCAATGATGGGAGAGCTCAACTACTTCCTTGGGCTGCAAATCAAGCAACGAAGAGATGGGATATTTATATCCCAAACCAAGTATTTAAATGATTTGCTGAAGAAGTTTGGGATGGACAAGTGCAATGGGGCTGACACACCAATGAGCACAACCACTTCTTTGGATGCTGATGAAGAGGGCAAAGATTTCAACATCACCAAGTATAGAGGAATGATTGGATCATTGCTTTATCTCACCGCAAGCCGCCCGGACATCCAATTCAGTGTGGGGATGTGTGCTAGATTTCAATCCACCCCTAAAGAGTCTCATGCTGAGCACGTTAAGAGGATATTCAGATACCTCTCAGACACAAAGACTCTTGGACTATGGTTTCCCAAGGGTCAGCCGGAGCACTTAGTGGCATACTCGGATTCGGACCATGCTGGCTACAAAACGGATAGAAAAAGCACAAGTGGCCAATGCGAGTTCTTTGGCAACTCACTGGTGTCTTGGTTCAGCAAGAAGCAAACAACTGTAGCTGTGTCATCAACCGAAGCTGAGTATGTAGCTGCTTCAAGTTGTTGTGCTCAAGTGCTGTGGTTGAAGCAACAACTTGCTGATTTGGGAGTACAATTGAAGGAGATTCCTATTTTGTGTGACAACACAAGCACAATAAGCTTGGCCAAGAATCCTGTACAACATACGAGAACCAAGCACATTGATGTGAGACATCACTTCATCCGGGATCATATCCAAAAGAGAGATGTGAAAGTGATGTTCATCCCAACTCACCTTCAATTGGCAGACATCTTCACCAAGCCTCTAGCCAAGGAGCAATTCACCTTCATAAGGAGAGAATTGGGAATGGTAAATCCCAATGAGCTGTGAGTAATTCCTGTCCATTTCAATATTAAATTATGGTTTTGATGAACACAGATCACTAACTTAAGCATCGGAGTGTTTAGATGATTTTATGCAGGTATGGTTTTGCTGTCAAAAGGCAAAACCTCGAGGTTCATGAGCAAACCTCGAGGTCTTCGGGGTGACTGGCCAAAATTAAAAGTTTCAGAAAGAAGAAACCTCGAGTTTCTAGAGTGAACCTCGAGTTTTGAATGAGACAGAGAGCACCTCTCAACTGACAGACAGCAAAACCTCGAGGTTTTTGTAGAAAACCTCGAGGTTTAGGGTAAGAATGCCAAGAGTTCACTTACACTCTTGGACTCCAGGTCAGTGACTTTTGTTCATCAAACCTCGAGGTTTGCCGCATTTATATATATCTGTCTGTGCATTTTCATCAGAACCTTAGCCCTAGCCTCGAGTTCTCTCGTTTTCTCTCGTTCTCTTCTCTGCCAATCTTCCATTCTCTGTCAATTTCTTCCATTCTAAATCCATAGATGGCTTCGAAATCCCCTTCTCATTCAAAATCAGCCACAAATTCAAACGAAGAGACAGAATCATGGTCTCCTCCTCCTCCACCTAAGCGTCAACTCCCTGAGACTCAATCAAGCAAACCAGTGAGGAAGAAGTCTCGTTCTACTCGCTTGCGTTTAGGAATTGATAAGCATATCCCAGGAGTTCTGAATGTTCCTCCACCGTCTCCACCTCCTAAGGGCAAACAGAAGGAAGTGTCTTTCAAGGAACCCAGCCAAGAGCAAACAAAGAAGAGAAAGGAGCCAGAGCCAGAGCCAAAGGGAAAAGGGAAGGAGAAAGCTGCTGAAAAGGCCAAGAAGACACCTACTAAAGCAAGAACCAAGAAGGCCTCAGCTCCTCAGACCTCCAAAGACCATTCTCTTTCTCAGACTTCAAAACAAAAGGGAAAGGAAAAGGTATCCCCGGTAGTTGAAAATGCTATTATTGATATTCGCCATGTGATTTCACCTCCGGAAGGGTTCATTACTGCTGCCTCTTCCCTACCTAAGGAAGAAAATGATAAGTATAGGGAAATTTACCTTCAAAAAGTTTTCTGTCCCTCAGTAGCTATCAATTTGGAAGAATACTATAAAGAGTGCAATTTTGATTTGTCTCCCTGGATTAGACAGTATGAGTCTTTTGTGTCCATTGCCTGCCCTTATACTCCTAGCTTAGTCTAAATGTTTTACTTTAAGATGGAGTATGACCATGTGTATAATGCCAACAAGGATTTGATTGAAGAGTGGGTGTCCACTGTTGTGAGGGGAGTCAAGTTTACCTTGTCCGCTGCTGCCCTGAACAAAATCCTGAAAATAAAGGATCCCCCTCCTGTTCCTGAATTTGAGTACACTAATCAGCAAGTATATGAGACTCTCATCCCTGGCAAACCCTTCCCTGCTAACCAAGAACTTAAGCTTACCTTCAGACCTAGTGATATGCCTAAGGTGAACCGTGTCCTCTGGTATGTGTACTCTAGGAATTTCATTCCTAAGGTTGGTAATTACACACACTTCACCCAGCTAGACTACAGGCCATTCATTGCTTTTGTGAAGAAGGTACCCTTCGACATAGGTCACTAGTTATTTCAGGGGATGACAGCCTTCAGATTTGCCAAGAGACAGTTATCTCACATACCCTACCCCTCATTGGTCTCTGTGATACTCTATTATCACAAAATTTGGTATGTGGGGTCTACTGATACCCTTGAATATCCACTGTTCTTTGGGAAGAACCAGATGAATTTAATGCAGATCAAGTTTGATGATGAGGGGACAACTCAGTCTCAAGCCTCTACTCGTATTCGCCCTCAGTCTCAGGCCAATCAAGAAGTACAGTCTGCTCCTCCTCCTCCACAGGCACCAGTACCAGATGATCTAGTGGCTCAGATCAAGAGGATTGTGGACTCTGCCATTACTAGCTTATCTATTAGGATGGAGTTTGAGCTAGGGAAGATCAAAGCTGAGATGGCTCATGGCCACAATGGACTTATTGAGATTCAGGATGCTCTCAAGGAACATCTTCAGATCATAGAGGATCAGTCCACTGAGGTGAAAAGGAAAGTGGAAGAGATCGAGCTCAAGATGTCCACATACATGATCTCTCAGATGGACCTTACTGGTAAGGTGGACCAGATTATCGAGCATCTGCACATTGGCTCTTCATCCACTCCTGGTCCCTCCTCTGCTCCAGTTCCTGATACAGCTTCTGATCCTATCCTTGATACTTTTGATGGCCCTAGTTCATCTCACCCTGTACCTGACCCATCTTCACATCATCTAGCCATTGCGTCACCTAGCCACTCACCTCCCTCTCATTCTTTCTCATTTCCCAGTCCACCACATAGCTCTCCACTTCATACCACATCATCTCCTGCTTCCACTTCCACTCATACCACTCCAGCCACTGTGGTTCAGCCTTCCCCCATCACACCTGCCACAGAGGTTCTCCCTCACCCCTTTCCATCTCCACCTACTCCGGCCACTGAAGTTTTCCCTACACCCTCTCCATTCGCTCATCCTCCTATGCCGGATCCCACCTTAGATCCCACCTTTGATCCCACCACAGCCATGGTTCTCTACCAGCCTCCTCTCGTTGTTCTTGACCCAGAATATCTTGATGATGACAAAGGGGGAGAGACAAGCAATGAGGATTAGAGGAACTTAGGGTTTAGGTGTTTTGATAATTGTGCAGCAGCATGTTTGTGTTTACTTGTTCTGATATTTTTTGATTGTTCTCATTGTTGTTTGCATCTCTTTGCATCTCTTTGTACTTGTGCTACTTTTTGTATCTGTACTTTTGGATCCCAGTGTACTTTGATGATTTTTGCTTTTTGGAATGAAATACAATACTGATTTCATGCCTCTGCTTATCTCTGATAACTTTCTTAAAGAATCTTAAATATCCAAAACTTCAGTTTTTCAGTCTCTTTGATAACTCTTCCAAGTTTTTCAAAACTCTCTTAAGTGTTGCAAAAAGAATTGCTTGTAGGTGTTGTCATCATCAAAAAGGGGGAGAATGTTAGTTCTTTTATGGTTTTGATTATTGCCAACAACTACAAACAATGTAAAGAGGTTTTGCTCTTAAAGGTTGAAAACTTTGAGTAAGTGCAAACCTCGAGGTTGGCACTGAAAACCTCGAGGTTTGGCCTTACAGAAAGCCTCAAAGTTAAGTGTTTTCATGTTTCAAAAACTTGGTTTCACATAACAACATGAAACCTCGAGGTTAGGTTGAAAACCTCCAGGTTGTAGGTTGGCGCCTAACTCAATATTTTGAAAAATCAAGTGAAACCTCGAGTATTACATTTAAACCTCGAGTTTTATTCATCTAGAGAGGTTTTGGTTTTCATCAAGTATGAAAACCTCGAGGTTCAGTCTTGAAACCTCGAGGTTTGTCATTTCTGCCTTAAACTTGAAAAACTGTGAAATCACTTAAACCTCGAGTATTGGTTTTCAGCCTCGAGTATTCTGGCATACAGAGAGCAAACTGGTTTTCAAAAGAATGAAAACCTCGAGGTTCAGTTTGAAACCTCGAGGTTGGGTCTTTAGTTCAAAAACCTGACTTTGCAAGAATATAAGCAAACCTCGAGTATGGCTTTAAAACCTCGAGGTTATCGGGCTCCAGAGGAAAAATGAATTTTTAGCCAAAGTTCAAACCTCAAGGTTTCTTTTAAAAACCTCAAGGTTTGTGATTTTCAAAGATTTCTCAAAAGGTTTCTTTACAAAGGAAACCTCGAGGTTCACAAGGAAACCTCGAGGTTACATGGGTTTAAAACTGAGTTTGCTTGAGTTCTTCAAGCAAACCTCGAGGTTTGAGAAGCAAACCTCAAGGTTTGTGGCCATTACTGCAAATTCGAATTTGAGAAATCTGTAATACCTTCTTATTTGATCTCAATGCTTTACATGATTATTCTATATTGATTCTAGATATGTTTAACCATCTTTCTAGTGAGTTTCAGACAGATTAACGAAGGTTTATTGAAGGATTAGAGCAAAAGCAAAAAGTGTGTCAGAACATTTAATGCTTAGTCCAGAAACTTGCTTCCTTTGGTTCATCCACTAGTACACGACTACAAAAGATTAAAAGGAAGATTACTACAACAAGAAACATCCTCTCCAACGGATTTATTGTCAGAAAGCCAACTCAGACTCAATGACCAGCTGGATTATGCAGAAACAAGAGAGAGAAGATGCCTAAGCTTGAACCTACACTCAGCAGATGATCTCCAACGGTTCAATCCTCTTTATAACGGTCATTTAATGTTCTCTACCTATAAAAGGAGTGCATTAACTTCTTCAAAAAATGATACACCAACTAAGAGCGAAAATTTATTAAGTTCATTTATTGTGTTCAGTTTTCATCTGTAGTAGTGTCTTTAAGACATTTGTTCTTCAGTGTTTATCATATCTACTCTGTGAGAGAGTTACTACTTGTAAATCATTCATTGATTGTGAT
This sequence comes from Acacia crassicarpa, assembly GCA_034222035.1. Classification (NCBI taxonomy): domain Eukaryota; kingdom Viridiplantae; phylum Streptophyta; class Magnoliopsida; order Fabales; family Fabaceae; genus Acacia; species Acacia crassicarpa. The sequence goes on from JAWXYG010000015.1 coordinate 11,292,343, forward strand.
AACCACAAGTCAGGGGGACTTGGTGGTTAGGATGTATTGATTACAACTTGTAAGGGGGAGTGTGTTCTAGTGAGAGAACAACTCTTAGTACAGAGTTTGTAATCATTTGCTTATTATAGTGGATTGAAAATCCCAAGTGAGGCTTGGGGACTGGATGTAGGTCAGAGAAAGGACCGAACTAGTATAAATCATCTGTGTTAAGCTTCTTCTTCCCTTCTCCTCTGTCTTACCTTGTTTTAGTGTGTTAAAAACAGAGTTATCTTTTTAAATATTTTAAAGATACCCAATTCACCCCCCCTCTTGGGTATCAAGCTCCAGTTTTCAAAACTGTTGTCGGTCCATCCACAACTTGCCTTTAAGTTCATCAAATGCAAAGTACCTGACAAGCGTGTATACTTAGTACACCCAGGGTATAAAGGCGTCTCGACATCACTCTGCTCGCTGTCATATTCACACGATTGTGCAAAAGATTCTACCTCAACATCATGAATTATTTTCTCCATTCTATCATCATCTACGACATCCAAAACTTCCTTATTGTGGGACACACGGGCAGTCACTTCCTCATCTACATCCAGTCGAGCAAAATTTAAACAGTTGACACAGGGACAAAAATATTTCCCATTTTTACTAAGCGCATTCATTTTAGCAAATGCAATAAACTCTTCCACCCTATTATGATATTCTTCACTATTTCTCAATACATTCATCCAACTGTGATCCATATTATTACCACCTAATACAAGTTCAACAATACTCAAGCTTAAAACAATTGTTATGATGACATGTAAAAAAAAAAAATACTTAATATATGGAATACCTAATTCAAGTTCACTTAATCTATGAAACATAATGAAAGCAAACAGAAATGAAATTCACAAAGAAAGAACTTAAGCCTCATTAAAACAATTGAAGTTTAATTGATTATGTATATATATATAGACACAAATTCTTTTTTTACCTATTTATGACGTCTCCTCAACCCCTTTCAAGCCATCCGTGTTTTAAGCTATTGACTACTAGCCTCCTACTAAAACTCTAAAATTTTGCACAATCTAATCTAAACTATTATTTTTTGACATGAAAATCTTAGAAGCATACATATAGCCACACACACTCTTTGCATTAAATATTACATATATTTAGGAATACAAATCAGAACGGGTACACAATGAAAAATGAATGAACAAATCAGCATATTCATTCAAACAAAAGAGAATAATATCGAAGAGCAAATATGGGTATTAATGGAGAAAAAACACAAGAAAAGAATCATAACGTGCTAATGATGCAGCTGAAATCAACTTCTTCTTGTAAGAAAGAGAGGAGTAAACATGGTATCGGCTTTGATTCCTACCTTCAAGAGATTTTTAAAAAAAAAACACACACACACACAGAGAGAATAACTTAGACCGTAAAATCTCCTACTCTTCGTCAAGAATGAAAATTTCCATAGGTTGGCCAAACAAAAATTCATAGGGCCTCTACACACAATGGGGCTTCATATAAAACAAAATGTACATATGACTTTGTAACTCATTATCCCCCGCAGAGGCTGCGACAGAGAAAACAAAACATGTAGTTGAAAAATAAATGAAAAAGAAAACTAACATCAAGAAGAAAGAGGGAACCTTTTCATTGAAGCAAGGGCGTGACGAAGGAGGAGGAGGAGGGCCAGAAGATATTGACTGAGAGTTTCAGCTTTTACACTATGGGCAAGAAAGAAGGAGAGAGAGACAGAGAAAAGTCTGTCGTCAAGGAAATAGCATGAACAAAATAAGAGGTAAGGCACGAAATGAATTGAAGAAAAAAAAAATAGAAGGCACGAGTCTAGAAAAATCTAGATTTACACGACTATTTTAGAAAAACCAGTCGTATAAATTAAAATTTCAACAACTGGTTTTTACAAACTAGTTATTGCAACTTGGAAAAAAAAAAAGCAAACGGGGTCAGGGGAGGCTCGAACACTTGACCAAATGCGCCACGACACAACCTTGTTCAACTATTCCATGACTATTTTTAATAAAACAGTCGTGTAAGCCACTCTAAAAGTCAACTTTCAACGACTAGTTGTTGAAATCTCTCATAACTCAATTCATATGTGACAACAGAAATCTGGCTTTACATGACTAGTTTAACAAAATAGTCGTTGTAACTACAAAGGAAAAGGGGGGGGGGGAAAAAGTAGACGGGGTCAAGGAGGCCCAAACCCTTGACCTCAAAAATACTTGGCAAATACTCACACCAACTGCACCAATACACCAGCTTGTTGAAATGCTTAACAACTGTTTTCTATTAAACAGTCATCCTATCCCAAAATAAAAAAACGCATTAAGTTTCAACGACTAGGTTAATAAAATTAGTTGTTGAATTTCAACTTTCAATGGCTTGTTTTAAAAACCAGTTGTTGTAACTAAAAAATATTATTATTATTTTAATTTTGGGGCTTAAATTTCAACGACTGCTTTTAAGACAGTCGTTGAAAGTGTCTTTTAACGACTGGTTTAATTGAAATAGTCATTGAATGTTAAGACAAAATTTCAAAACTATCATTGCCTCATTTTTAACTTCTGTTTTCAAAAAACAGACGTTAATGTGCATTGTTAAATCTACTTTTTGTAGTAGTACAAAGTGATTGATCTTTTTGTACAAGAATTGGTATGTATTTCGTTTTAGCAAGTTAAAATATTTGTTCTGGATCCATAAACATCAAATCGTAGGCTATATGAAAATTTCCAGCTTCAAAACATTAGTTTAACCCCACGTAAGTGTCTGCGATCATGACTAATATAAGCTATAACATTAGTTAGCACTTTCCTATTACTTCAACACCAATGTTTCTCATAATAGTGAGCATTTTGGTTACTTTAGTCCCCTCAAAATTTTGGACAGCCCCTTCCTTCGGTTCTGAAATTATTTTTCACTTCCAACTTATAGTTTCAATAGGTGCCCAAGGGATGCCATCAAATATCACACAAGCACATAAACTTCTAGCCATTTATATACATCATTCCTACACCATAGATCTACATTGTGCACTTAGATAGTAACATTTAAATACTTAGCTTCAAACAGTTTCATTCCTAATCTGATAAATTTCCAGATTTAAAAACAATCCTTAAATCATCATTATAATGTTTCCAAATATGTTTATTGATCATTTGAGCATCCCAAAGCACACTCCAATACTTTTAATCCCTTGCCTATCATTTAAAAGTTTCAGAACACAACTTTATGGCTAGTTTTAAGCTTCAGCAGTTTGATTCAACAAGAATCACTCTCATGCGCTTCTAAAAACATACATAAACAACTCCTCACATTTATTAAGTATATAAATAAGTTTTAAAAATCTTCAAAACATCCAACCAACAGCTCTGCATGATCTGGACGAATTTGCCCAACGTTGAGATACTTTCTTAGTCATCAAAGTAACAAGTTATATCATCAATAATCATCCAAAAACTTTCTCTAACGCCTTGAACAACTTGCTTAACATTTGGGGACCTCAAACAGCAACTATAATTAGATTTTAAACTTAACAATTTGATTAGCATAACAAGCTCAGAACATCCCTATACCATCACTTTAATAATCAAGAATCATTTGAGTATATCTTTTCAGCAACTCTGAAAATCTCATTTCCAATCACAGGGTTTAAACCTTTGTTTTTAAAATCTCTAGACCTGATTTAAGTACATATAATATTGATTCAGCAGTTAGAAGCATAAAGCAGCAAGGTTCAAATCCGATTTCAGCTTCAAAATGCTCAGTTCCAACAAGAGATCATAAAATGCTCAGTTCCAACAAGAGATCATATTCTCTCCAAATTTCATTGCACAACTCACTGATTATCATATGATAAGCTTAAAAGTAGTTTCCAATTCCAAGATTTGATCCCCACAATCTCAATTTCCTATATAGTATCAACATTCTAATACATTAAAGCATAATTAAACAACTATTTGAACTATTAGGTGGCATCAAATGGCAACCCAAATAAATTTCCAGCTCAAAAATCACCTTGAACCATTAGGTGACATTTCACAACTATATAACACTAATTTTATATACTATTATATATAGTTATACACCTTTGGCTTTAATTTTAATCCTCAAAGAACCTAATGTTATCATAAAAAAACATAGGGCTTTGGTTTGGTTATTACCAAAGGCAGAACCAAACACACACATACACATCTATCAACCTCAAGATTCTAGCATTTAAACACCCTTTTAGGCATACTTTAATAATCTAAAATCTTCATTTACTTCGCACATACAAAAATACGTTCCGCTCTCCTTATTCTTATTATCAAAGAACCTGAAACGACACACTAAAACGAAGCCCCTGATTCGGTCAATACAAAACAGACAAACCCGACCTCATGCAACACCGAATACCAAGATTATAGTCTCAAATATGCTCTTTAGCTACTATTTCATCTTTTAATCCCTTATTTATCTTCTGCAAAAACTAAGATACAATCACCCTTCCCAAAATAAAATTACTCCCATTAAAGAAACAAAATACGGAAGGGGACTTGGAGTGCTTACCTTGATCTGAAACTACCCTTGCAAGCGAATTCGGACAACTCTTCCTCTCCCTTCTCCTCCTTCCTCCGTCGTATAAATGCTTTGTCTCTCTCAGACCCGCTCGTTCTCTCACCCTCTTCCCTGTTTATCATCGAAGAGATGGTGATGGACGAGGGTTAATAAAAATTTACTGGCTCAAAAGTCCATTTGGCCCTTTCATACATTTTTTTCCCGATTCACCCCTCGTTTAATATACTACATACATAAAATAATTTCTAGAAATTCATCTTTAACACTTTAAAAGAATTTTCTTCTTCAATTGGATTCTTTAGCCCATAAAAAAATTTCACTAAAAATTTTGGGCTAAAAATTAACCCCTAACAATTTTTCATGAATTTAATTTCCAAGAAAGTAGGCCTTTAATTCCAGAAAATTGTTTTAAAATTATCTATAACTCATTTTGGTAAATAAATTTAGGGGTTTAAACTTCTCATGTTGCATGAGAAGAAGAAGATTTCTACACACACATAAAATGGTGGAACTCACATATAATGCTAATTATATATTTATATGTGAGTTCCACCATTTTATGTGTGTGTGATATAAAAAACACTTCTCCTACAATTTGAGAAGTGTTTTTCCCATAAAGTTAACCATAGACCGCCTTTTTTTCCCAAAATGATTATACATATTATAGTCCTTAACTATTCTTAACCTTTATCTATATTGTTTGTAGTCCTTTCTTTCTTTATTTCCCTGAAATTCTGGCATGGAAGTAAGCTCTTGGCTAAATACATTATTCTTGAGGCTTTTTAATATTTAGATAACATCCCTAGACCTCAAATATATCTCATAAATCTCTTTCCAATTTTTTGGGATGTTACAATGTTTCTTTAGACATATTAAAAGATATGCATACATATAAACATACATATATTATTTAGTAAGCAGTGAACATATAAACCATAAAGTGCTTATATGTCTGCTCAGGATTCACAATCTGGGATGGAAAATTTGGATGATTCACTGAATCTGGAAAAACCTTGTGTCTCCAAGCAAAGAGCAGCATACTGATGATATGTGAAACCATTTTTGCCTTTCACTTCCTTCAACATGTTGCTTGTATAGAATTGAACACCTAGTTGATTTGAACATAGCTCCATCTTCCTCCCAGAAACTGAGTCATCCACAATAGCAACGTTATTGAAGTGACTAGAACCACTGTTCTTGTCCACCACATAGTTTATGTCATAGCCACTAGCAAGCCCATGAATTTGGCTTCCAATCTCTTTTGGCTCAAGAAAGTCATATGGGGTTCCTTTTACCGACTTGATCTCGCCAGTGGGGATGAGTTTGTCGTCTATTGGAGTAATGTGAGAGGCGAAAAGTTGGATTGTGTGTGAGAGAATGTCTCCACTGTCATGGCCTTTGGCTTCCATTTTCGCTATCAACTTGTTTGTTTCATAAAACATGTATGTCATAGCAACCTCAAGTTGATATTACAAATCAAGAACATGTAATGAAAGTAGGAAAAATTGCTCAAAAATCCCTCGTTGCAGATTTATTGCTCCAAATGTACTTGGGTATCAAATTCTTGAACGAGTAAAACTCTTTTTCAGTTGAGTATAAATATTTTTGCTTTGCATATAGCTGAAAATAAACTACACACAACTGAATGTGATATGACTATCCATTTTGTAGGAAGCTACATTCCATACGACATCACCGAAGCCTTTGAACCCACCTGATATATATGAACAAATAAACATAAAAGGAATTAATTGTTTAATTATTTTATCATGTAAACAAAAAGAGTTCAATGTATTTATGGGAGCATCAAGAAGAAAAAAAACAAAATTCTATTTTGATTATGGTTAAATAAAAAAGCCCATAAACTTTATAGTATGAAAACTTTTTATAAGTGAAAGGTCATGAATATGATGTTTATATATATAATATATTGAAATGGTGAATATATATTTGTACCGTGGAGCGTGTTTTTGCCATCATTAGCAGGCAATTTGTAGGTTTTTCCATCTAAAGTAAATTTAGCTCCTCCAATTCTATTAGCCACTCGTCCAACTAGGTCACCAAAGTATACTGTATCGTTCTGCAACATTCCAAATTAAAATAATCTCTATAAATCCCTTTTTTTTAAAAAAAAATTGAAATGTATAATCGGTTTATCTTATCTTTATTATACAATATAAATTTACGGTAAAAGATTTCTCCAGTCACTGGAGATAGAGTTGTCTCCAGTGAGCCTAAAACTAAGTTACCATTCATTAATTCACCTAAAATTACAAACACACCTTCATTAATTCAAAACGACGTAGTTTTAGGCTCACTGGAGACAACTCTATCTCCAGTGACTGGAGAAATCTTTTACCGTAAATTTATTATAGTATTAATTTATTATAGTATTATACTATTTTCTAATTGATGGGCGAAAATTCAGTAAACGCTGATCATCATTCTCAAAATGTTCAAAGAAAAATTATGGGATTTACTTTTCTCATGTTGTATGAGAGAAACAAGATTCTTACACACATATAAAATGGTGGGCCCCACATATATATATAGTGCTAATTATATACATATGCGGGTCCCACCATTTTATATGTGTGTGGCATGAGAAAACATTTCTTTTACAACATGAGAAATGTTTTTCTCAAAAATTATATGCTATAACCAGTCCTAAATATAGAACCTAGTAACCAAATCAAAATTTCTTTTATCATACCTTGTAAGACTCAATTGAATCATAGCCAAGTACAATATCGGCTAATTCCCCTGGAGAAACAAACCCGACACAAATCATTTTAAGGAAACAACAACAACAATAACAAGAAAATAATTTCTATCATAAAAACTGGGGGAAAAGGAAGAAGAAGAGACTGACCATTTTTATCAGGGACAAGTAAAGAAATGATGGTATATAGCACCATAGTTTGTTGACTTGATCTGAAACTGTCCTCTCTTTAGTTCATAAATTCCTATATTGGTATCTTCTGCTTGAGAAAGAAACACATTGAAGATCAGAAGAATAATGCAAAAAGCCAAGGATAGGTTAGACATAGTGAAAGGATATATTTCGGGTGTGCATGGTAACACTCCCAGAATTACTTTTTTCTTAATTTATGTGTCCCGGAACAAAAATGGATGGGAATTGTGTTTGGTAAATCCGATTTTTTTTTTGGCTCCCGGGATGAACCGGTTTATTTTTTTTGCTAGGGAGTAAAAAAAAGAAGCTAAAAATTTTGGCTTCTCTATTTCAGAGCAAAAAATTAGAATTTATTTTTCCCTCAATCGAAGCAAAAATTTACTCTCGTTCATCACCACCATCGTTGTTGCTACCCCCAACACCACCGCTGCCCCACCGCCACCGCCCCACCACCACTGCCACCCCCAACACCACCACCGCCGCCGCCACCACCACCACCACCGCCACCGCCATGGTACCACCACCACCGCCACCACCACCACCACCACTACCGCCACCGCCACCACCACCACCCCACCCCCACTGCTGCTACCGCTGCCACCACCACCACCACCACCCCGCCACCACCGCCACCGCCACCACCCCGCCACTGCCACCATCCCACCACCACCACCGCCATCACCGCCGCCACATAAATAATTTTTTGAATATAAAAATTACATAAATAATTTTTTAAGAAATTTAAATTTAAGTTTATTTGTAAAGTATAATAATTATATTAATTATTAAAGAAAAGGACAAAATAGTAAAAATAACTCATTAATCCTTCATCTTGCTCCCTTACTATTTTTTTTAACTCCCAAACAAGGGGAGGAAAAATGTGTTACCAAACGCAATTTTGATTCTCGGAGTAAAAATAAAATGGGTTAACAAACGTAATTCTAATTCTCAGAACTCTTCCAAAGTACAAAATTAGAAAAAACTGTTTCATCTTAGAAACAGTGCTGGGCAACAGAATGGTTGCCATGCACACCCTTCGAGTTGTGAAGATAAACATTGGTTTAGCAGATCAAGGATGTATGTTTTTACCGTTTTGGAAACGAACCAATTCTATCCTCAATTTGACTGGATCTGTTTGGATATTGGGCCTTAATTAGGTTGATATATCTAATTACGTTTGTGTTTAGTATAAAGGAAAAAACACTTCTCCTATTGTAGAAGAAGTGTTTTCTCATATCACATACACAAAATAGTGGAACCCACATATATATAATGCTTATTATATGTTTGTGTGTGTGTATGGGCAGGGACAGAGCCACACTAGTGTTTATGGGGGCAAGTGAACCCATAAAATATTTGAAAAAATATATTTTGTGAAGGAATTATATAACAATAGATCTGGTAGTGCAGTTAGTTAGTTCTCTATAGCCTATACCCTTCCCTTAGATCGCCGGTTCGAGCCCTCATTTCTTCCTTTCATTCTTTTTTTTTTTTTTTGCCATTTTCATCAATCTCGACTCTCGGTCTCCAACTCTCACTCTCCGTTCTCTCACTCTCCATCGATCTCCGACTCTGCCGTCACTCTCCGACTCCTAGCTCTCCGCCGTCACTGATCCTATTGTACAATCTCACAAAAGCTTGAATTCTGCTTGCAATTTCGCAGATTAGGGTTAGTATTAATGTTCTTTCATTTCTTGTTCTCTCCGTTCTACTTGCAATCTCCGCCGTCACTCTCCGACTCCGGTCTTATTAATGTTCTTTCATTTCTTGTTCTGGATCGATTTTAGGTATTCGACTCATTTCATAGCTCATTGAATAGCCCCGGTTGAGAATTCTACTCTAATTGAGTTTCTCTGCTCGCGAAAGAATTCGTCGTCAAAGGAAAATAGCCGCTTGAATATGGATATATTGGTAGGTATCTTGTTATTTTGTTCCTGGATTTCCTTTTTACGTTTGGCCTGTTATTACATTTGTTGAAATCTGGATCTATTGAGCTTGGGATTTCGGTTTGTAAACTTAGTGAAACTAGTAATTTGATAAATATGGGATTGCTGGTGGCTGGTGCATTCAAATCCAACTATGGCTGAATTCTGAATTTGCTTTCCCTTTGCTAAATTCTGAATTCTGCTAATTTTAGGAAGAATTTATTTCTTTTCCTTTGCTGTCTTTTTCCGCCTAATGCCCCTTAAGCTGGACATTTCAGCTTCTTATGAACTTGATGTGTTATGCTCTGCTCCTTTTGATTTGGAATTTGTCTTAAAATCTGTTAGCTTCGTGTTTTTACTTTTGGCATAGAGTGGATGCTCATCCAATCTTTCCTAGAAACTATGCCACTATCACCTTCTTAATCTCCCTTGACAAAATTTGTTATGCTGCAAATTTATTTCTCCGGTGTGGATACCAGTACAATTATACTCTGGAGCTATGCTTCATTTATTTTTTTCATCTTTTCTGCACTTGATTGGATTCTAGATGAGTAAGCAACTGGAATCTGGATTTTCCTTTATTGAAGTCGATGGTAGATGCCAACTGTCTTATTTTGCTCTGTTGCCATAAGTAGTTGAAAATCTCACTAGTGCATTTTTTGTATTGCATTCTGATGTTGCACGTAATTTACTTATTGGTAATTGGGAAGAAGTTCTAGAGGAGTCCATTATGTGTAAGTTGAACTGACTTGAGTTTTCAAGCAATTGTTTGTGCCAAGCACTTAGTGGCGGCAGCTCTTAGTAATAAGTAAAAGGTGCTTCCTTAGTGTACTATATAGCATTCTTCATACCTCTTTGATGGACTCTGTCACTAATAGAATACCATGACTTATACAGAGTAGAAATGGCAGATGATAGAGACCTGATTTTTGTGATTTGGTTAAACTGGCAAGGATAGTTTCTTTAATTTAGAAATTATTGAATAGTCCAATTTTATTGATTAGCTTTATTTAAATTGATTAGCTTTCTTTAAATTTGATTGCTCTACATTAGCTTCATTGATTAGCTTTCTTCAAAACGTTCCTTAAAAAAAAATTCGGGGCCACCGCCCCCGAACCCCCAAATCCCACCACTAATTGTGCACCCACAAAGCTACAATCCTGGCTCCACCACTGTGTGTGGGTCCTACTATTTAATGTGTATGTAAGAATCTTCTTCTTCTCATGCAACATGAGAAGTTTAAACCTCTAGTATAAATGCATTGATTATGTTTAAAATTTTGTTATTTTTTACCTAGTTTTGTGGATGAGTTTCACTTGATATGATCAAATCAATACTTTTACCATTTATAGTCAAAACAAGCTGTATCTCCCCATGGTTGCACGAGGGAGTATTACATTTGAAAGTGTTAATTGCAATAGTAATATATGCATCGACATAATGTTAGACATTATGATTATCAAAATATGTTGATAGAATAATAAACATGTGAGATTGACGTTAAAAGTTAAATAGAATTAATTTGATTGTCATTGTAAAAAAAATACCTGAAATTGGTTTGGGAGAATCCCATATAAAGACAGTTGAATTATCCAAATTCTAATTTAGGTTACTAAATTTAACAAATTATTAATTAGGTTATATAACATAATTTAGGATTTAGAACTTGGGCCAAATTACTTTTGTATCCCTTAATTATTAAAAAAACACAAAATTGGGGACGAACAATATTTTTTATCGGACTACGTTAAAACCCTCCTCATCCTCCTCCTCATGACATAAAATTCATTGGAGATTGATCAATATGGCGTGATTTCAACATATCCAACAGCCAGCGATACTCTCTGGTTAACTTTCAGATGCTCTGAATATCGTAAGCTGAGACAAGAAGAGATTGATGATTTCCAGATACAACAACATAAACCCCCAAATGTATTCATCATAGGAGAACCTCTTGATAAGGTTGTCTTGTCTGTATCATATATGACGTAACCACAAAATATAGTTGATGCTAGGCACCCATACACCTTCACTGATATCTTACCCAGTGGACATAATAATTGAATCAGAGCAAAAACCATGAGCACCAGAACAGCACCGAATAAGAAAGGGCCAAGAAAATTGAAGTATTGGCATCTCCTCGCGGCCCAAAATGTGTAGTGGGAGATAATTCACCTGGTGCTTCTGGTGGTATATAGTACAGCGGGTATAACATGATAAAAGGGATGACCAAAGACAAAGACGAAAGCAATGACAATGGTGGCGAGCAACTGAAGGAAAATGATTGAGTAAACTTTGCGAATAAAGGACCACCGGAGCTCGGGACTCTCAAGCATCGTCGGGTAGAGAGGACAAGGTCCGGCTTCGATGTCAGATTTGTGGTAAGGCTGGTTACACATGGTGGCGAAGGGAAGAAAACAAAACGAGAAGGAAGACAATGTGATGGGGGTATTATTGAAAAATATCTAAAATTTAAATATTCTATATTAGGTCATTAACTCAATTTAAGATTTGTTGAGTTTACCAGCTTTATATAGAATTTACATATTTCAATTGTCTTTATATGGAATTCTCCCAATTGGTTTTGGATATGAAGGGAAAAATATTGGGAGAATCCCAGTTAAAAACGGTTGAATTAGCCAAATTTTAATTTGGGTTACTAAACTTAACAAATTATTAATTAAGTTATATAACACGATTAGGTAGGGATTTAGAATTTTGGCAAAATTACCTCCATATCCTTATTTATTAAAAAATACAAGGGAATGAATGATCAATTCTATGAAAATGCAATTGAAAAGCTAATCAATTCTATTAGAGTGAAGGCCTACCAGCAACAATGCAACACATAGCTACGTTGTGCCGCCGAAATGAAGGACTCTCTACTCCAAACTCCAGTTTGTAGTATTTTGCTTTTCCTGCAAAATCCTCCCTCATGCTTGCTTTCATCAATCTTCCTTTTAAATCAGAGCTCTACGACGATCCTGTTATGCTCCGGATCATGGCTTCACCTACCTCCTCTGGACCCCCAAATGCTTCAATCCTTGTTTATAATGAGCAAACAATGAAATGATTACTAGTTGATATTGGGACGGCGCCGACCATTGAGAAAAGACGGATCCAATGATCGTTTCGATTGTTTTTTCTTGGCTGCCCGATAAGTAGCATCTGATCTCCCACCCAGTCTGCTGGGTATATGAATTCTGTCATTCACATTGGAAATTCGAAATCACCGATCCAATCACGATATCCTCCTCTTCTTCTTATGATATACTCTTATTATCCAAGAGAAATGCAATGTTAGCAGAAGAAACCAATTGACCAAATCCTAAAAGTGGAGCCAAATACCCAAGAGGGGGGTGAATTGGGTATTTTAAAATCTTTTGCAAATAACTTTGTTTTCTAGTATTGAAAAGAGGGTAGAACAGAGCAAAGGGAAGAAGAGCTGAACACAAAAGATTTATACTGGTTCGGTCTTAACCACTTGATCTACGTCCAGTCCCCAGCCTCACTGGGATTTCCACTATATCAAAGATTACACACTCTGCACTCAAGAAGTGATTCTCTCACTAGAACTCACTCCCCCTTGCAAGTTGTAATCAATGATTCCCAAATCACCAAGTCCCCTTGACTTGTGATTCCTTACAATAAATGATAATCAGAAATAAAACTCTCTCAAAGAGCAGATATAAATGAACACTGAAGCTCTTGTATCAAAAGATACTATACAGATGAAAACTGAAGAGAATAGATGAAAACTTGAATGCACTTCGCTCTCAGTTGTTGTGGTTGTTGGAAAGACTTGAATACAGCTCTATTTATACTCAGAGATCATTAAATGACCGTTGCTTTCCCAATAGATCCGTTGGAGAAGTTGTTCTGAGGTTAGGATGTGGTTTTGGCAACTTTTCTCTCTAATACTCTTCATAATCCAGCTGTCCAAGTAAGCAGGGTTGACTCTCTGTGAGTTAATCCGTTAGAGAGGATGTTTCTTGTTGTAGAAATCAATCTTTAATGCTTTGTAGGCGTGTGCAGTTGGATTGGTCAGAAGAAGTAACTTTCTAGACTTTGCATTAAATATTCTGAACCACTTTTTGCTTTATGCTTTAACTCCTCAATGAACATACTTTAATTCTTTGAAATTCACTAATAAAGACGTTAAACATAGCAGGGAATATCAGAGAATAATAATGCAAACGATTAAGATCAAACAACATTGTTTTCTGAAATCGAAAGATTCAAATTTTCTGAATCAGCGTTGTGAACTCGAGCTTAGTTCATGCAGGCTCGAGTTTGATGCTTCAGTGTCTAAAGATGTTTTAGTTCAAAAACATGTAAACCTGAGGTTTGTGATCTAAACCTGAGGTTCTCAACTTCATTGGAAAAACACATTGCTCTCGGGTTGATTTGAACTCGAGCTTACAATACTGAACTCGAGTTTATTTCATCCAGAGAGGAATGTCATGATTTTGAGTTTTGGAGAGTTTAAGTTTAAGAGGACAAACTCGAGCTTATTAGTGACAGGCTCGAGTTTGACACTGTTCAAGACATACCTTAGTTTTAGCTTTGAAACGACAAACTTGAGGTTTGTGGAGCAAACTCTAGAGTTTAAAACAAATTGAAAAGTTATTTGCTCTCTGTAAGGTTTGAACTCAAGCTTAACATGTTAGGCTCGAGTGTGGCCCTATTCATGTCAAGACTTAGTTCATTCTTCCAAAGTTCAAACCTAAGGTTTATAAAACAAACTCTAGATTTTTCTCAAGTTGAAAAATGTTTTTGCTCTCTTGAGCTTTTAGGCTCGAGTTTACAATCGTAGGCTCGAGTTTGTTCAACTTTGAAAAACTCTCAATGTTTTTGTGTTGAAATAAACCTGAGGTTTGTAAGATATGTCTCAAGTTAGCTGAGTTAGAAAACTTTGAAAGCTCTCTGCCAAAGATAGGCTCGAGTTTGAAAAACTTAGGCTCGAGTTTGTGATCTTTGAAAATTATGAAAACTTTTCTTTGGAACTTGCAAACTTGAGATTTGAGGAAAGAATATGTCAAGTTTAAAACTGTTTACAAGTTAGAAATCTCTTTGATCTCTGGTGAACTTGAGCTTGCAAATGTGAACTCGAGTTCACACAAAGCTTTAAAAACTTTGGAAAACTCTTAAGTTCTAAACTTCAGGTTCAGTGTCGAGTTTGAAAATTAAAATGTCAAGTTTACACTCTCTGTCAAAGATAAGCTCGAGCATGCCCATAATAGGCTCGAGTTTGTCGCAAGCATAATGTTTTTGTTTGAAATTGACAAGTTTAAATCAGTTTAGTCTTGAACAAAAACATCTCCATATTGTTTACAATTGTTAGTAACCATCAAAACACATAGAGAACTAACATTCTCCCCCTTTTTGATGATGACAACACTTGTAAACAATTGATTTTGAAGAATAGCTTTGAAACTCAGTTTTGTAAAAAAAAATGTTCAAGTTGTTGAATTGTTGAAACCTAATCAGAACTAGCAGCAGAATGCAAAAGCACAACATGTGAAAAACAAAGACTTGAACAAATCATTCATTAGCAAATTAAAATATACAACTAAAGTTTCAAAAATGAAAAACACAAAAACCAAAGACACAGAAGCTACAGAAACAAATACAACTCCTCATCACTCCTCATCACTCAACACTCTCTCCCCTTTTGTCACCAGCAAAAGAGGGTGGAGTAGAGGCAGGCGGGGTAGGCTCGAGTTCAGTGAGAGGTTCAGGCTGAGGTTCAGGAATAGTAGGTGCTGGAACTGTGCCAGAAGCTGAGGCAGGAGCTATTGAGGATTGATTTTTCAAAATTTGGTCCATCTTGTCACTTAGGCTCATCATAGTGACTAATAGGGTAGAGATACTGGCTGCTTGGTCATTGATCTGATTCTTCAATGCTTCTTGTTCAACTTTGAAGCCCTCTTGTATATCCACCAAGTCACTATGCTCCTTGTTCACTTCAGAAACCAACTTCCCAACTGCAACCTCAACACTGTTAGTTAAGTCTGATACTTCCTTTTCCACAATCTCCTTTATCCTAGAGTCAAAGTCTGGAGGAAGAGATGTTTGAGATGGAGGAGGAGCACTTTGAGCTTCCTGTGCTCGCGAGTGTGTGCCTCTAGACCTAGTTGTCCTTGATATGGCTGGAGCTTTTGACTGATCTGACCTCTCCTCAGGATCAATTCCCATAAGATTCATGATGTGTCTTCCAAATTCAGCTGGGTAAACAGGAGGATTATTGGCAGCCAAGTACCAAATTTTCTCATGAAAAAGAATTACTGAGACAAGGCTAGGGAAGGGAATTTGAGATGATTGCCTGAACTGAAAAGCAAACTTAGACATCTCCTGAAAGAGCCAATGGCCAACATTGTGAGGCTGTTTGTCTAAGATTGAGGTGAAGATAGGGAAATCCTTTTTGGCAAAATGGGTGAAATTGCCTCCTTTCTGTAGAAGATCTCTAGTGTATATGTACCAAATTGCTCTGTTTCTTGGGGGCATAGCAGCAGGTGTAAAATTAAGGATTTCCAAGCCCTCAGGGACAGGCTCATTGGGTCTCAAGAGTCTAAATATGGCTTGTTGAGTGTATCTGTGAGTTTGAGGAGATGGGGGATTGGAAATTTGCAAGATAGAGTTTAGGTAGGAAGGGGAAATGGTAATTTTTTGGCCCCTCACCTTGGTGGTTATCCTCTCCTCAATTAAATTTCCATCTTCATCTAAGAGGTTATCAGATTGCATATGAAAGTAGAAGACTTATCACTAGCTTTGGGCTATAAGGAGCTCTAATAGAAATTAGTGTCTCAAATTGTTTTAGCCAAGGACTTAAATCTATATTGCAGTCATCCTTAATTTTGGCTAAATCCACATGGACAATAGGACAGAAAACCTTCTTTTTGTTAAATTTTTCCTTGAATTTAACCCCTTCATCAGTAGTCATTCTGCAAGGTTCTTCAGAAAATCCACTAGGATTTATCTTGTGATTATAAATTTCATACAGAGCAGGAAGAGTTTGGGATACCTGAGGAGCTTCTTGCTCCTGTTGCTCTGGAACAGGTTGGGTGTGAGAACTAGCTTGCCTAGTGGTTGGAACAGAATGAACTCTTGCTGTCTTCTTCCTCTTAAAGGGCTGTTTCTCACGTCGAGGTGCCTCAGCCTGGGAAGCTTTCCCTTTTCCCTGAACAACAGGCTCTGAGTCGTGTCGTTTCTTTGTTCGTTTTTTGTTGATCAGGACTCCTCTGGGTCAAGGAAGCTGAGGCTCAACGTTTTCCCCTTGAACACCTCGAATGGATTTATCAATGCCATAGCGTAGACGAGATGAACGTGTTTTTGTTCGAATAGGGCGATCAGGGCGAGGTTGAGGAGAAGATTGGGTTGGTTTAGGGTTTGATTCTTTGGAAGTGGTTTGCTTGGAAGCCATTTTCGCAGAAACTCGAGTTCATCGCCTACAAGAGTTCGAGTTCTCTCAAATGGTTGAGTTCAAGTTTGCTCTCTGCCTAAAATGAACCTGAGGTTCATCACTTATGGGCTCGAGTTTGTCAGCGTCAAATCTTCATTTCTTCTCTACCTCTCTCAAGCTCGAGTTCATCAGTCATAGGCTCGAGTTTACTCCTCTTGTCAGCAAATTTTAGGTTTAAACATCCTGCATAAAACATGTCTAGACACTCCGATGCTTAAGTTAGTAATAATTAATCATCAAAACCTAAACTAACATTGGGTAAGAAAAGGACTTACAGCTCATTGGGATTTACCATTCCCAATTCCCTTCTTATGAAATTAAATTATTCTTTTGCTAATGGCTTTGTGAAAATATCAGCAAGTTGAAGATGAGTTGGGATGAACATGACCTTGACATCCTTCTTCTGAACATGATCCCTTATGAAATGATGCCGCACATCAATATGCTTGGTTCTAGTGTGTTGAACTGGATTCTTCGCCAAGCTTATTGTGTTTGTGTTGTCACACAAAATTGGGATCTCCTTCAGGTTCACTCCCAAGTCAGCAAGTTGTTGCTTGAGCCATAGCACTTGAGCATAGCAACTTGATGTAGCCACATACTCAGCTTCGGTTGATGATACAGCTACACTGGTTTGTTTCTTGCTGAACCAAGACACAAGTGAATTTCCAAAGAATTCACATTGGCCACTTGTGTTCTTTCTATCAGTTTTGTAGCCGGCATGATCTGAATCTGAGTATGCCACCAAGTGTTTAGGCTGACCTTTGGGGAACCATAAACCCAGTGTCTTTGTGTCTGCAAGATATCTGAAGATCCTATTCACATGTTCAGCATGAGACTCCTTTGGAGCAAACTGGAACCTTGTACACATTCCGACACTGAATTGGATGTCCGGGTGACTTACAGTTAGATAGAGCAATGATCTAATCATTTTTCTATACTTTGTGATGTTGAATTCTTTGCCCTCTTCATCTGCATCCAATGAAGTGGTTGTACTCATAGGTGTGTCAGCTCCATTGCAATGATCCATCCCAAACTTCTTCAGCAGATCATTGAGATATTTAGTTTGGGAGATAAAGATTCCATCTTTTCTTTGCTTGATTTGCAAACCAAGGAAGTAGTTTAGCTCTCCCATCATTGACATCTCAAACTCTCCCTACATAATCTTGGCAAATTCCTCGCACAAAGCATCATTAGTAGATCCAAAGATTATATCATCAACATAGATTTGAACAATCAAAATTTCATTCAATTTATTCTTTTTAATGAATAATGTTGTGTCAGCCTTTCCTTTGATAAATCCTTGATCGAGGAGAAATTGACTTAACCTCTCATACCAAGCTCTTGGAGCTTGCTTGAGACCATATAATGCCTTTTTGAGTTTGAAAACATGATCAGGGTACTGTTCGTTTTCAAAACCTGGAGGTTGTTCAACATAAACCTCTTCCTGAATAAATCCATTCAAAAATGCACTTTTAACATCCATTTGAAAGAGTTTAAAACCTTTAACACAAGCAAAGGCCAGAAGAACTCTTATGGCTTCCAATCTAGCCACTGGAGCATAAGTTTCTTCATAGTCTTGATAATTGAATATTTCATTCACTACTTTTTGTCTCTTGATTGATAATTTAGGACTTTTTAGCTAATAAATAATGGCTTTTATACTTATTTGGGCTTTGGGCCTTTTATTATATTTTAGCCATTATTTAATAATAAATTCTAGTTTTATATTGCTTCACTATTTTCACCATAACTCTTGAACCAGACATCGGATTTGCCTCATTTTTGTCTCATATTTCAAATGATTCAGAGAGCTACAATTATTATGAAGACATGAAGAGCAAATTCGAACAAGAGGGCGGTTCATTTTGGAGCCGAAGTTATATGTTAATTTCTAGATTTTTTATTTGTAATTAAAGCCCATTTTTAGTATTTTCCATTTTGGGCCTGAATTGTGGGTTGGAGCCCCATTTTCGTTTTTCCATTTTAGGTCAAGTGTGGCAGCAGCCACAAACACCTTTTCATTCATGTTTTTTGTGTTTTAGTGGATCAAAACAGAAGCTTTCATTTTCTCTCAACCGTTCTTCAATGTTCTTCGTGTTCATCATCTTTTCTTCATCTTTTCCAGCCATGCTTGGCTAAATATCTGTGATTAACCCAACGTTGAAGATTCCATGACTCGTTCAAAGAGCTTGTGCTTAATCGGTAATGTTTCTCGTTTCTGTTTTCATCTATCGGATTCGATTTCTGAAAAATAGTTCGAATATTAGATTAAATATTCGGTTTGGTTCATCCCAAGGACTAAGTTCGAACTAGGTTTAAAGTTTGCTGTGCGATTGCATAGTGGGACGCCACTGTTCGGACATATTCTAGGCGATCGTCTAGTCGAGGGATTTCTGGATGAACGCAGAGATCTCGGTTCATCCAGAGCCAAACGCGAGTTCGTTTATTTTTCGCTCAATGACGAACGTTTCTGGAATCAAAATGTTGGGTTGATCAGTGTTAATCTGTTTCTGTTTAATCCTTTAATCCTCTGTTTGGCCTCTGTTTAGTTTCATTTTGCCTATGTTTAGTTACGTTTTTATTCCTTTCGAATTAAAAATCCCCCCCTTTTACCATTCTGTTTCTGTTTTGCTATTACTTTGATCAAACCCGCTGCGAATTCATCGGGGAAACGACCCAGGTTCCCTATTTCTGCAAAATCGTTTCTGAACTTGGTTATTTTGGGAGATACGGCAAATCTCTGTCAAGTCTATCCCTTCTTCTTGATTGTACCATTTTGCAACCAATCTTGCCTTATTCCGGACAATGATTGCAGATTCATCACGTTTGTTCTTAAATACCCATTTTGTCCCAATGACCGGATGGTCTTTGGGTCTAGGTACTAAATCACAAACCTAATTTCTGTCAAATTGATGTAACTCCTCTTGCATAGCTATCACCCAATCATTGTCTGAAAGGGCTTCATCTATTTTAGAAGGTTCTATATGAGATATAAATGCAGAAAATGTTACTTCATTTAAAGTACTATTTCTGGTTCTTACTCCTTGATTCACATCACCTATAACTTGGTCTAAAGGATGATTTCTTATAAATTTCCAAGCTTTAGGCTGAGACTGATCTGGGTTTTCAAAATTGTTTTCAGGATCAGCCTCAAAAACATTTTCAGAATTTTCAATAGGAGAAAGAGTAGTTTTCGAAAAGAATTGATTCTTGAAAACATTTTCTTCCTCATCAACCAAAGATTTATCAGATTCATTTTCATAGAACACAACATGAATAGATTCTTCAATAACTCTGGTTCTAGTATTAAAGACTCTATAGGCTTTACTCCTATTAGAATAACCAAGAAATATGCCTACATCAGCCTTAGAATCAAACTTACCCAAATTTTCCTTACCATTATTGTGCACGTAGCACTTACATCCAAAAATATGCAGGTGGGAAAGATTGGGCTTCCTTCCTTTGTATAGCTCATATGGTGTCTTGTTCATTTTCTTTCTGAGATAGGCTTGATTTGAGATATAGCATGCAGTGCTCATTGCATCGGCCCAGAAAACTTGAGACGTCTGGCTTTCATTCAACATTGCTCTTGTCATCTCAGTAAGGACTCGATTCTTCCTTCTACAACACCATTTTGTTGAGGAGTCCTTGGAGCTGAGAAGTTGTGGTCTATCCCCATGCTGTCACAATACTCAGCAAAAGCATTGTTTTCAAATTCTCCACCATGATCAGTTCTAATGCCTGAAATAGAAAATCCTTTCTCGTTCTGGACGTTCTTGGCAAATACAACAAACTGATCAAATGTTTCATCTTTTGAAGACAAGAAAATAGTCCAACAAAACCTTGAATAATCGTCTACAATAACCAATGTGTACAAATTGCCACCAAGGCTCCTCACCCTTGCTGGACCCACAAGATCCATATGTAGCAATTGTAGTGGTCTATTAGTAGAGATTTCATTTTTCGTTTTAAAAGATGATTTAGTTTGCTTTCCCTTTTAACATGCTTCACAAGTCAAATCATTTTTTAAAAAAAGTTTGGGAATGCCAATAACTAAATCCTTTTTGAGCAACTTGTCAAGTTGAAACATGTTGACATGAGCTAAACGCTTGTGCCACAGCCAACTCTCACTCAAATTGCTTACAAAACATTTTTCAGAAATTGAAGTACTGCTAGAGAGGTTGAGAGTGTAACAATTGCCATCTCTAGGTGCTCTAAATAAAGCTTTTGATTTTAAATTTTCAAAAGGAAGAAATTCCTTTTTCACAATCAAGCATTCATTAAAATCAAAGATAACTAAGTTACCCTTGTTGGTGCTTTGGCTTACACTAAGGAGGTTGTGGCATAGTCCTTCTACGAGGTATACATCTTTGATGAGTGGACCTTCATTGTTGCCAATCTCACCAATACTAGCTATCTTTCCAGATTGGTCTCCTCCAAAGGTTACCTTACCACCTTCCTTAGGCTTGATTAAGAGAAACTTGGTTTTGTCTCCCGTCATGTGTCTGGAGCATCCGCTATCAATGTACCATTTGTTGGGCTTTGATGCTTTTAGACACACCTACAATTCACAAAAGATCAAGTCTTAGGTACCCATCTTTTCTTGGATCCTTTGGGGTAAGATTTGACCTTGGGAACATAAGTTCCTTTCGGTACCCATTGATAATTACCAGCAGGTTTAACCTTTCTTTCTTTTCTATGGAAGCAAGATGACGTAGAATGACCTTTCCTATTACAGTAGTTGCAATGTGCAAATGGATTAGAAGAATGAACTGATTTTGTAAAATAGCTCATGTATGATTTTTGACCATTCTTCTTCTTACCTTTCTTCTTATCGAAATTTGGTCTGTAACCTATGTCTGATCTATCATTGATAAATCTTTGTTGTTTTAAAATCACATCGAGCATTTCACTTCCCTTAGTGAATTTCTCGAGATCTTTTTTCAACTGTGAATTGTTTTTCTTTAAATCAGGGCATTCATCACAGACAAAAGTTTCTGGAGAGGGAAGTTTTTCAACTTGCAACCCAAGAGTAGTGTTTTTCTTTTTCAAAGTCATACTTTTCAGCAAGTTTTTCAAATTCCATTTGCACAATGTTATATTCAGCAGATAGTTCATCATAGGAAGGTTGAGACTCATATACCTCACTATCATCTTGTTGTTCTTGAGCAACCAGACATATGTTTGCTTTATCCTCTTCTTCAGCTTCATCTTCATCAGATGAGCTATCTCTCCATATGGCTGAAACATATGCCTTGTTCTTGAACTTGCCGAACTTCTTCTTTTCTTTATCTTTGTTGTTGTTCAGCTGGGGGCATTTCGATTTGATGTGACCAGGCTTTTGACACTTGTAGCAGATGATAGGCTTCTTTGCCTCATAACTGGTGCTTCCCTTGTATAGTTTCTTGAAACCCTGGTCCTTCTTGTAAAATTTCTTAAATCTTCTGACCAGCATTCCTAATTCTTCATCTTCATCTTCATGGTCATCTTCCTCATCAGAATCTCTGGCTTCTTTTGCAGCTTTCAGGGCCAATCCTTTGCTTTTCCCAGGAACCTCATCAAGTCCTTTCTTGAACTTGATCTTAGCCTCATATTCAGAAAGACTACCGAAAAGTGCAGCAACAGAAGCCATGGAATCTCCTCTGGCTTCTTCGATGGCGGTGACTTTAGCTTCCCAATCTTTGTTGAGGATATTTAAAATCTTCCTCACTTGTACTGACTGATCATACTCCTTTCCAAGAGCAACAAGCTGATTAATCAGATGGGTGAACCTTAGTTGAAATTCACCAATCGATTCTCCAGGCTTCATACGCATGAGATCGTATTCAGTCATGAGAGTGTTGACCCGGTTTTGCTTTACACCAGCAGTCCCTTCGTGAGCAATCTCTAGAGCATCCCACATGTGCTTTGCAGATGGCAAAGTGAAGACACGAAAATACTCTTGCTGGCTTAATGCACTTTGTAGGAGCAGGATGGCAGTGCTGTTGAGTGTGACATTTCTTCTGTCATTGTCGTCATACACCTCTTCTAGTTTAGGAACTCTTACACCATCTTCTACGGTTGATGGCTCATAATCTCCTCTCTCAAAGATTCTCCAAAACCCATACTCTGTTGCCATGACGAACACCTTGAATTTAGCTTTCCAAAATGAGTAGTGTTCTCCATTGAAGCCAAGAGGTCTGTTGATTGAGGCTCCATCAGGAAGTATGCCTTCCATATTGATCTATCTCGAGATCTGAAGCTCGTTTGAGATAACCAGGCTCTGATACCAAATGAAAGTGGAGCCAAATACCCAAGAGGGGGGTGAATTGGGTATTTTAAAATCTTTTGCAAATAACTCTGTTTTCTAGTATTGAAAACAAGGTAGAACAGAGCAAAGGGAAGAAGAGCTGAACACAAGAGATTTATACTGGTTCGGTCTTAACCACTTGACCTACGTCCAGTCCCCAGCCTCACTGGGATTTCCACTATATCAAAGATTACACACTTTGCACTCAAGAAGTGATTCTCTCACTAGAACTCACTCCCCCTTACAAGTTGTAATCAATGATTCCCAAATCACCAAGTCTCCTTGACTTGTGATTCCTTACAATAAATGATAATCAGAAATAAAACTCTCTCAAAGAGTAGATATAAATGAACACTGAAGCTCTTGTATCAAAAGATACTATACAGATGAAAACTTGAATGCACTTCGCTCTCAGTTGTTGTGGTTGTTGGAAAGACTTGAATGCAGCTTTATTTATACTCAGAGATCATTAAATGACCGTTGCTTTCCCAATAGATCCATTGGAGAAGTTGTTCTGAGGTTAGGAGGGGGTTTTGGCAACTTCTCTCTCTAATACTCTTCATAATCCAGCTGTCCAAGTAAGCAGGGTTGACTCTCTGTGAGTTAATCCGTTAGAGAGGATGTTTCTTGTTGTAGAAATCAATCTTTAATGCTTTGTAGGCGTGTGCAGTTGGATTGGTCAGAAGAAGTAACTTTCTGGACTTTGTATTAAATGTTCTAAACCACTTTTTGCTTTATGCTTTTACTCCTCAATGAACATACTTTAATTCTCTGAAATTCACTAATAAAGACGTTAAACATAGCAGGGAATATCAGAGAATAATAATGCAAACAATTAAGATCAAACAACATTGTTTTCTGAAATCGACATATTCAAATTTTCTGAATCAGCGTTGTGAACTCGAGCTTAGTTCATGCAGGCTTGAGTTTGATGCTTCAGTGTCTAAAGATGTTTTAGTTCAAAAACATGTAAACCTGAGGTTTGTGATCTAAACCTGAGGTTCTCAACTTCATTGGAAAAACACATTGCTCTCGGGTTGATTTGAACTCGAGCTTACAATACTGAACTCGAGTTTATTTCATCCAGAGAGGAATGTCGTGATTTTGAGTTCTGGAGAGTTTAAGTTTAAGAGGACAAACTCGAGCTTATTAGTGATAGGCTCGAGTTTGACACTGTTCAAGACATACCTTAGTTTTAGCTTTGAAACGACAAACCTGAGGTTTGTGGAGCAAACTCTAGAGTCTAAAACAAATTAAAAAGTTCTTTGCTCTCTGTAAGGTTTGAACTCGAGCTTAACATGTTAGGCTCGAGTGTGGCACTATTCATGTCAAGACTTAGTTCATTCTTCCAAAGTTCAAACCTGAGGTTTATAAAACAAACTCTAGAGTTTTCTCAAGTTGAAAAATGCTTTTGCTCTCTGGAGCTTTTAGGCTCGAGTTTACAATCTTAGGCTCGAGTTTGTTCAACTTTGAAAAACTCTCAATGTTTTTCTGTTGAGATAAACCTGAGGTTTGTAAGATATGTCTCAGGTTAGCTGAGTTAAAAAACTTTGAAAGCTCTCTGCCAAAGATAGGCTCGAGTTTGAAAAACTTAGGCTCGAGTTTGTGATCTTTGAAAACTATGAAAATTTTTCTTTGGAACTTGCAAACTTGAGATTTGAGGAAAGAATATGTCAAGTTTAAAACTGTTTGCAAGTTAGAAATCTCTTTATCTCTGGTGAACTCGAGCTTGCAAATGTGAACTCGAGTTCACACAAAGCTTTGAAAACTTTGGAAAACTCTTAAGTTCTAAACTTCAGGTTCAGTGTCGAGTTTGAAAATTAAAATGTCAGGTTTACACTCTCTGTAAAAGATAAGCTCGAGCATGCCCATAATAGGCTCGAGTTTGTCGCAGGCAGAATGTTTTTGTTTGAAATTGACAAGTTTAAATCAGTTTAGTCTTGAACAAAAACATCTCCATATTGTTTACAATTGTTAGTAATCATCAAAACACATAGAGAACTAACAAATCCTTCGTTGGCGTCAATGCAATGATTGTAGCATCCGATGCGATAAAGCACATCGAGCTTAAGATTCCGGCCAATCTCCGACGACAACTCCAGAAGAAAACTAGTAATTCCACTGAAGTTGACCCCCACTGCCACGTGTGAAGCCAACCCAATGCCCACGAGAAGCCGCCGACGAAAGTTTGTCTCTAATGGTGCAAATTCCTTCGCTGGAGACCGCTCTTTTAAACTCTCTTCTCGATCACACGAACATTTTGCCACATAAAGTCGAGTGCTTGCGTCAAACATTCTCCAAAAACCACTCATCCTCGCTGCCTCCGCCATTCTGTTAGTCACCACCCTCAACGGTGTACTACGAGCTAATCTCTTAGTCGTTTTTTTGTTTTACTATGAGTTAGTGGTATTATTGAAAAATAACCAACATTTAAATATTCTATATTGAGTTATTGATCCAATTTCATATTTATTGAATTTACCAACCTGATATAGGACTTTCTTATTTCAATCGTCTTTATATGAGATTCTCCCAAAAATATTTACACCTTGATCGAGCGTAATTGTTTTTATAGCCTATAATGTCTATTAGGTGATTATGATTTTTATAGCCTCGAATGTAAGATTTAATGTCAATTGTCAAATAACCTTATCTTCAAACCCTAATAATAAAAATTGGGAATTAAATGAGAATGATATTCCAATAAATTCAAATAATTAACTAGGAAACACAATCCATAATTTTAGTCCGTAATTATTATTGAAGAGGCCAAATTTTTTAGAGTAAAGGAAAATTGTTTATATTAGGGAACAATTTGTAATAACATTTTCAAAAAAGGAAATTAGTTTAATGAGTATTAATTGAATGAGTGTTAATGTAATTATGTATGAATTAATTTAATTATGTGATTATCCAACCCGTTTTTATTAAAAAGGGTTTTTAAATGAGTATCATGATATTTTATACATATATAAAGTTCATGATTGATTGATGGAAGGCTGGATGATTATATTGTTTATCTATCCATTAAGAAAAGGAAAGTTTGTTGAGGGGAAGATAATGTTAGATAAGTACGTGTTATAGATACCTAAATTCAAATATGGGACACTTTGCAAAAAGTTAATAATACTAAAATATTCTTTTTTACAAACTGTCCTTGTTAATTGTATTTTGAAGAGAGATCATATAATAAAAAATTAAAAATAATTAAGATAAGTTGACTTTATTTGGAGAGTAATCTTGGATAAGGTAGTAATAAATTTTTTGCTATTTCAATGATACAAACTACTTTTTGAACATTTTTTCAGTTCACCTAAATACGTTAGAATGTTTTGTATTAAGAAAGGGAAGTAAGTGTGAGTAAATGTGTACATTTATATTAATGGTTGATGATTCAATTTTTTATTCTTAATACAAAAACATACCTCAATTATCACCCATGGGAATAATTCCTATCACAATCATGACATAAGATAGCCCTCAGCTTCGTAGATGGTTGATAAATCTCATGATACCCTAATCCCGTCTCAAGGCCCTTTTTTGCTAAGAGATCTGTTGCGGAATTTCCCGTTTGCGGAATGTATGTAAGCTTTGTACTCCAATCCATTTGAAGCAACTTTTGAACTTCATTCATGATACATGTGTCCCTATGTTGGCCACACTGTTCAAGACGGAGCAGGTCAAGGCACTATGAATTTGCCAACACTAAATCATAATTAATGACAATTCATGCATATGAATTTGGCTATATATATATATATCATGTATGTGAATTGATTATTATTAGAGAAAATCTCTCTCAAAGTCTAAGTAACTAAAATATTGTCAAAAAAGGCCTAATAAAAATCACATGTCAGAAAAGGCCTTAGTTGTTAATGTGTAGTGATTTAGTTGTTAATATTGTATTGATATAGGTATTGACATGTATTGATTTAGTTGTTAAAATATAATTGTTAACGTGTACTGATTTAGTTGTTAATGTTACACTGATATAGTTGTTAACATTTCTGAAATAGTACCCAATAAGGCCATAGGGTTTTTTTTTTGACATGTGACTTTTCTTTAGCTTTTTTTGATAATATCTTAGTTACTTGGGCTCTGAGAGAGATTTTCCCTTATTATTATAAGAATATGATTCAAAGACATTCATTGCATAGCTTCCTGGATAAGAGATTGATTACAATGACCTTTTCTGTTTTAACAAACAATTTATCGCAAATTTTTAAATGCATGAATTCAATCAAAGTTTTTCTTCAACTAATATCCATTTTTGTAATGGTATCAAAGTTAACTGCTGGAGTCGAGAAATTCAAAGTTTTTTCATTTGAGGTACATTTTAACCATTTTTGACAATTATATTTGTTCAATTTTCTATTTAGCTAATATTTATTTGAAATTGTTTTAGTCCTTTATAAATTACATGATCAAATATGATGAAAAAATATCAAGTTTTTGCTAAACGATCTGCCGCAGAATTTCCCGATTACGGAATGTATGTAAGCTTTGTACTCCAATCCATTTGAAGCAACTTTTGAACTTCATTGATGATACATGTGTCCCTATGTTGGCCACACTGTTCAAGATGGAGTAGATCAAGGCACTATGAAACAGAGAGGCACTGTGGACCTTCAGAGTTTCAG
Organism: Acacia crassicarpa; assembly: GCA_034222035.1. Taxonomy (NCBI): domain Eukaryota; kingdom Viridiplantae; phylum Streptophyta; class Magnoliopsida; order Fabales; family Fabaceae; genus Acacia; species Acacia crassicarpa. The sequence goes on from JAWXYG010000015.1 coordinate 11,320,136, forward strand.
AGATCGCGTCACATTCTTCTACTTCGCCGGAATCGCCATCTGTATTTCCAACACCACCATCGACCCTTTTTCTTCTTCCTTCTCACCCCGCCACCATCAGATCTTCTCTATTTCAACTCCAACCAAACATTCCTTCTTCTCAAGACAGACTCTCTGTTCCTCTCTTCTCATTGATTTCCAGCGGGTTTAGCAATATTCCGATGAAGTCTTATAATTTTCGGGCAAGATTCTTCTATCATATTAAGCTCTTCCACTCTAGTTCCATGGATTTCCAGCGCTTAAAATTAGTTCTGCAACTTTTATGGGATGCTTTCGGCTATGTGTAATTAAATCTGCTGATTTTTAGTGGTAGGGAAGGCGGTTAGAGCTTCCCCTTCACCTCCGCCAACAGAGAGGAAGAGAGCTGTTGAAGTTGAACAGGCAAAGGAAAAGAATCTTGGGGAAGCAAATACCCAGCTTGCTTCGTTTTTTTCTTCCCCCGACTAACACATGTATGCCACACATTTCTTCCCACTGTGCCACGTCAGCGTCAAAGTCTTCCCCCACTAACTATTTAAACGTCGTTAGTTTTGTTGGTAAGGGATTGTGATAGTTGCAACTTTTTAAATGTTTTTTGGTATTTATGGTCCTTTCAATTTTTTTTTTGTGTTGGGTGCTCCTAACCTAATAGTTCATTGGTAAAATTGGACCTTAACCCTTTAATGTTTGTCATGTGACTTGACATAAGGTTTTGTTAAGTCACCCCAAAACTACATCGTTTTGGGAGTTAGAGGAATTAATGAAGGATGTTTTGGTATTTTTATTTTTGTATTTATTATATGAAAATTCATATAACCCCAAAGGACCCAAGAAAAGATGGGTACCTAAAACTTAACCTTCTGTGATTTGCAGGTGTGTCTTAGAGCATCAAGACTCAACAAATGGTATATTGACAGTGGGTGCTCAAGACATATGACGAGAGACAAATCCAAGTTTCTCACAATCAAACCCAAGGATGGTGGCAAGGTCACCTTTGGAGGAGATCAATCTGGAAAGATAGCTGGCATTGGTGAGATTGGCAACAATGAAGGTCCAATCATCAAAGATGTATACCTCGTTGAAGGTTTATGCTACAACCTTCTTAGTGTGAGCCAAAGCACCGACAAGGGTAACCTTGTTATTTTTTATTCTAATGAATGTTTGATTGTGAAAAAGGATTTGCTTCCCTTAGAAAATTTGAAATCAAAAGCTTTATTTAGAGCACCTAGAGATGACAATTGTTACACTCTTAACCTCTCTAGCAATGCTATAATTTCTGAAAAATGTTTTGTAAGCAATTTGAGTGAGAGTTGGCTGTGGCACAAGCGCTTGGCTCATGTCAACATGTTCCAACTTGACAAGTTGCTTAAAAAGGATTTAGTAATTGGTATTCCCAAACTACATTTCAAAAATGACATGATTTGTGATGCATGTCAAAAAGGGAAACAGACCAAATCATCCTTTAAACCCAAAAATGAGATTTCTACGAGTAAACCTCTTCAATTACTTCACATGGATCTAGTTGGACCAGCTAGGGTAAAAAGTCTTGGTGGAAATCTCTACACTTTGGTCATTGTTGATGATTATTCTAGATTTGCATGGACAATATTTCTATCTTCAAAAGATGAAACATTTGATCAGTTTGTTGCATTTGCCAAGAAGGTCCAAAACGAGAAAGGTCTTTCTATTTCAGGCATTAGAACTGATCATGGTGGAGAATTTGAAAACAATGCCTTTGCTGAGTATTGTGACAACATGAGGATAGACCACAACTTCTCAGCTCTAAGAACTCCACAACACAACGGTGTTGTAGAAAGGAAGAATCGAGTTCTCACCGAGATGGCAAGGGCAATGCTAAACGAGAACAACACTTCTCAAGTGTTCTGGGCTGATGCTATGAGCACCGCTTGCTACATCTCAAACCGAGCATATCTGAGAAAGAAGTTGAATAAGACCCCATATGAGCTATACAAAGAAAGGAATCTCAACCTGAGTCATCTACACATTTTCGGGTGTAAGTGTTATGTGCACAACAATGGTAAAGAAAATCTGGGAATTTGATTCTAAGGCAGATGTAGGAATATTTCTTGGTTATTCAAATGGGAGCAAAGCATATAAAGTTTTCAATACTAGAACTAAAGTTATTGAAGAATCTATTCATGTTGTGTTCAGTGAAGAAAATAATGATAAATCCTTGAATGATGAGGAAGAAAACATTTTCAAAAATCAATTCTTTTCGAAAACTACTCCTTCTCCTACTGAAAATTCTGAAAATGTTTTTGAGGCTGATCCTGAAAACAATTTTGAAAACCCAGATCAGTCTCAGCCTAGAGCTTGAAAATTTATAAGAAATCATCCTTTAGACTAAGTTATAGGTGATGAGAATCAAGGAATAAGAACCAGAAATAGTACTTTAAATGAAGTAACCTTTTCTGCATTCATATCTCATATAGAACCCTCTAAAATAGATGAAGCCCTTTCAGACAATGATTGGGTGATAGCTATGCAAGAGGAGTTATATCAATTTGACAGAAATCAGGTTTGGGACTTAGTACCTAGACCCAAGGACCATCCGATTATTGGGACAAAATGGGTATTTAAGAACAAATGTGATGAATCTGCAATCATTGTTCGAAATAAGGCAAGATTGGTTGCAAAAGGTTACAATCAAGAAAAAGGACTAGACTATGAAGAGACTTATGCTCCAGTGGTGAGATTGGAGGCAATAAAAGTTCTTCTAGCCTTTGTATGTGTTAAAGGTTTTAAACTTTTTCAAATGGATGTCAAAAGTGCATTTTTGAATGGATTTATTTAGGAGGAGGTTTATGTTGAACAACCTCCAGATTTTGAAAATGAACACTTTCCTGATCATGTTTTCAAACTCAAAAAAGCACTATATGGTCTCAAACAAGCTCCTAGAGCTTGGTATGAGAGATTGAGTCAATTCCTTCTTGATCAAGGATTTATCAGAGGAAAGGCTAACACAACACTATTCATTAAAAGGAATAAATTGAATGAAATTTTGATTGTAGAAATTTATGTGGATGACATAATCTTTGGATCTACTAATGATGCTTTGTGCGAAGAGTTTACTATGATTATGCAGGGAGAATTTGAGATGTCAATGATGGGAGAGCTAAACTACTTCCTCGGCTGCAAATCAAACAAAGAAAAGATGGAATTTTCATCTCCCAAACAAAGTATCTCAATGACTTGTTGAAGAAGTTTGGGTTGGAACATTGCAATGGTGCTGATACACCAATGAGCACTACTACCTCATTGGATGCTGATGAGAATGGCAAGGACTTCAACATCACCAAATATAGAGGAACAATTGGATCATTACTCTATCTCACAGCAAGCAGACCTGACATCCAATTTAGTGTAGGAATGTGTGCAAGATTTCAATCAGCTCTAAAGGAGTCTCATGCTGAACATGTAAAGAGGATCTTCAGATATCTAGCAGATACCAAGACATTGGGTCTGTGGTTCCCCAAGGGTCAGCCTGAGCACTTGGTAGCATATTCAGACTTAGATCATGCCGGCTACAAAACTGATAGAAAGAGCACAAGTGGCCAATGTGAATTCTTTAGCAACTCACTTGTGTCGTGGTTCAGCAAGAAGCAAACAAGTGTAACTGTGTCATCAACCGAAGCTGAATATGTGGCTTCATCAAGTTGCTGTGCCCAAGTGCTGTGGCTTAAGCAACAGCTAGCTGATTTAGGAGTAAATCTGAAGGAGATCCCTATCCTTTGTGACAATACAAGCACAATCAGCTTGGCTAAGAATCCTGTCCAACACACAAGAACCAAGCATATTGATGTGCAACACCATTTCATAAAGGATCATGTCCAAAAGAGAGATGTCAAAGTGATGTTCATCCCAATTCATCTTTAGCTAGCAGACATCTTCACAAAGCCATTAGCTAAAGAGCAATTTACCTTCATAAGGAGAGAATTGGGAATGGTAAATCCCAATGAGTTGTAAGTTATCTCTCACTTAATGTTAGTTTAGGTTTTGATGATTGATTGTTACTAATTTAAGCATCAGAGTGTCTAGTTATGTTTTATGCAGGATGCTTATGTAAAATCTGAGTTTTTGCTTATAAGAGGTGAAAACTCGAGTTTTGATATCAAAACTAGAGTTTTGGCTAAAGTGTCGGGGAGAGAGAAGAAGGCTTGAGTTTTGAAGGAGCTCAAAACTCGAGTTTGCAAATTAGAAACTCGAGTTTCCATCAGACAAAGAGCAACGTGTTTTGAAGAAAGCTGAAAACTTGAGTTTCAAAGTAAAACTCGAGTTTTGGTCGAGGAAGTTCAAAAGCTAACCTTACACTTTTGAAGTCCAGGTTAGCTTTATTTCTTCAAAACTCGAGTTTTGATTGTAAAACTCGAGTTTTGGTCGGGCTATATATTTGATTTTTCACTTGTTTTTCAAAACTCGCTTCAAAACTCAAGTTTTTCCCTAGCTTCTCTCTGAACTCTCTCATCTCCAAACCTCTCAAATCCCAAATTTCCTACTTTCTTCGATTAAATCATCTCTAAATCCTTCTAATGTCTTCGTCCAATCCCTCCAAACCTTCCCAGAACCCTAATGATGCCCCAAATCCATCTACCACTTCCTCTGGGCGTTCTGTGAGACTGAAGACTCGCTCATCCAGACTCAAATTTGGAGTAGACAAGTCGATTAGAGGAGTTCCAGATGCGACTTCACCTCCAAAGGCATCGACTCCCAAAGCCAAAGGGATTTCAATTGACAGCGACGTAGAAAAACGTTCCAAGAGAAAGCAAGAAACTGGGATTTCTCCAAAAGGGAAAGGGAAAGGCAAAATGCCTAAGGTTCCAGTGATTCCTAAACCTCCCAAGGCAAAGCACTCCAAGAACACCTCTATACCAGAGAAAGGACAAAGCTCCTCTGCTGCTGAGCCTAGTCCCTCTACTCCTCCTCAAGATGAATTCTTTCCTGAAGCCACTAGCCTTATGGAGGATGCAATCACTGAGATTTACAATCATCCTACTCCTCCTGAAGGGTTCTTTGCTGCTACCACTCAGTTATCCAGAGAAGAAGGAGAAAGGTTCAAACAGTTCTTTGTGAACAAAGCCTTCAATCCCTCAGTCTCTGTGGACTTGGGAAAGCTGAAAGAAGAACATAACTTGGATCTCTCACCCTGGCTAAAGGATTATGAATCCTTTGTCTCAATTTCTGCTCCCTACACCCCCAATATTGTTAAAGTCTTCTACTTTAACATGGTGTTAGACAATCTAATGGACTCAGAGGGCTTCCTAGTAGAAGAGAGGGTGACCACAATGGTCAAAGGTGCTGAGTTCACCATTTCTACTTCTGTCATCAACAAGATTCTCAAGATTGCAAACCCACCTCCAAATCCTGATATCAGACTGAGCAATCGAGACATCTTCACCACTCTTTGCCCAAACACTCCATTCCCTGCCAATCAATCTCACACTCTGTCATTCAAGCCAGCTGATATGTCCAACATAAACAGAATCCTCTGGTATATCTACTCTCGCAATTTCATACAGAAAAGGGGTAACTACACTCACTTCACCTAGAAGGATTATAGTCTATTTGCTGCGTTTGTGAGACAGACCAAATTTGATCTTGGTCACTGGATTTTCCAGGAAATGATCAAGTTCAAATTTGCCTCTAGACGACCTTCTCATATCCCCTATCCTTCCCTAGTATCTGTGATCTTGTTCTATCACAAGATCTGGCATTTGGGCACCCCTGAGACAATCAAGAAGCTAGCAGCCTTTGGGAAGAGTCAATTGAACTACATGAAGCTAAATCTGGAAGGTGAAGGCTCAGAACAATCCCAGGCTCCAACAAGATCTCACACTCGAGCTACACACTCAAGAGCTCAGGAAGCCCAATCTGCTCCTGCTTCTTCTACATTGCCATCTGATTTTGAGGCTAAGATCAAAGGGATAGTGGATGCTGCTATTGCCTCCTTATCTATTCGATTGGAATTTGAGATAGGGAAATTGGTTGCTGAGGTGCGAGATGGGAATCATGAGGTTATGGATGCACAAGTTGAAATGAAAGCTCAACTGGATGAACTCAAGGAGCAAACTAAAAAGAAGCAGAATGAGCATTTTGATCAGCTCATTGATCTTGATGTCAGGCTGTCCACAAGTCTGGTCACAACAATCCACATTAACAACAAGGTGGACAAGATTCTAAAGCATCTTGGGATTGGATCTACTTTTGGCACTACCTCACAGCCTAAGCCAGAACCCTAATCTCCTCCCTTTTCCTTTCCCAGTCCTCTTGTTCCATCTTCATCATCACCAGCCTCTGCCTCTACCCCTGCTACTGTGGTTCTTCCTTCCCCCTCTACTCCAACCACAGTTGTTTTTCCATCTCCATCATCTCCATCCACTGAGGTCCTTCCTACTCTCCATTTTGAAGATGACAAAGAGGGAGAGAAATAGGAGAGTTAAGAGAAGAATTTGAGTTTCTGTTTTGCTGTTTTGATTTTTTTTTGTAAAGTTTCAACTTCACTGCTGTTTGCTGTAATTTGCAGTTCATGAATGATATTTAAGTCTTTGAATTCTGTCTAATTTCTGTTCATTAATGAAATCTGTGCTTCTGTTGCTTATCTCTGATACATTGTATGCAAAAAGTTGAAAATAGACAAAGAATTGCAAAGTAATGCTCATGACAGTATTTTGAACTTAATCTTTTGAAAAATCTCACTTGATTTGTCAATCTTCTCAAATTCTTGTGATTTTTGGTTTACAAGTGTTGTCATCATCAAAAAGGGGGAGAATGTTAGTTCTCTATGTGTTTTGGTGATGATTTGACAATTGCAAACCCAAAAAATGAAGTTTTGTCTTGGTAAGTTGAAAGACTTACTGTCAAGACAAAACTCGAGTTTTGATTTCAAAACTCGAGTTTTGACATTGTCAAAGAGCTGCTCATTTTTCGTCAAACAGAGCAAAACTCAAGTTTACTTTGGAAACTCGAGTTTTGAACCTTACAGAGAGCACTCAATTTTCATCTCAAGACAAAACTCGAGTTTCAGTTTGAAAACTCGAGTTTTGACTCATACAGAGACTTATGAACTTTTTCAACTAAAGACAAAACTCAAGTTTCGTTTTGAAAACTCGAGTTTTGGCCATACAGAGAGTCTCTGATGTTTGAATCCAGTTTTACGCCAAGACTTCATCTCTTCAAGTTTTCTATAAGTTAAGAGAAAACTCAAGTTTTGATCTCAAAACTCGAGTTTTGACTTAACAGAGAGTTTTCACATTTTCACTCAGTTTTGAAAACTCAAGTTTCAAAGAGAAAACTCAAGTTTCCAACTTGAGCATATTTTTAAAGTTTTCATCGTTGGATGAAAACCCAAGTTTTGTTTTGAAAACTCGAGTTTTGACCCAACCCGAGAGCATTGCCAAATTTCAAAGTTTTCATAACAATATGAAAACTTGAGTTTTGATTTCAAAACTCGAGTTTTGATCAGGGAGAGAGCAATACATCTTCACGATGATTTGAAAACTCGAGTTTCATTTTTGAAACTCAAGTTTTGGCCTGACTTGAATTTCTCAATGTTTTCACAGTATAAGTGAAAACTCGAGTTTCACTTTGGAAACTCGAGTTTTGGCCAAACAGAGAGCTATGAAGTTTTCAACATTTTGAAAACTCAAGTTTTGATGTTTTGGACTTCCACGTGCTATTTTCATTAAAAGTCCAAAATTCGAGTTTTGGTTTGAAAACTCGAGTTTTGAGATTTGCTCAAACTATAGTTCAAAAGCTCAAAATACAACTTTGCTCTCTGAAAGTAGAAAACTCGAGTTTCAATTTTGAAACTCCAGTTTTGTCTTAAGTGCACAGTTGAAAACTCGAGTTTTGATGAACAAACTCGAGTTTCCATCGTTAAGTTTGAAAATTGAATTTTACGTTTTTGGAATGGTTTGTTGTTTGATCTTATTACTTTCCAGAATTAATCTTCTATATTCCCTGCTATGTTTAACCACCTCACTTGTGAGTTTTAGACAGATTAATGAAGGATAATTAAGAGTTGGAACAAAAGCAAAAAGGTAGTTCAGAACATTAAATGCTGATCAGAAAGTTGCTCCTTTTTGGCTAATTCAACTGCACACATCTACAAAGCATTAAAGAATATTTTCTACAACAAGTAAACTCTTCTCCAACGGATTAATTCGCAGAGAGTCAACTCTGATCATCTAGCCAGCTGGATTAAGAGTAATCAAGAGAGAGAAGGTGCCTAAACCACTTCAGAACACTTGGACAACTTCTTCAACGGATCTATTTGGAAAGCAACGGTCATTTAATGATCTTTGAGTATAAATAGAAGAGCATTCAAGTCTTTCCAACCATTGTTGTCAAACTCGCAAGTTGACTCTCCGAATTTACCGTTTTTACGCTTCTAGCTTACAAAAATAAGTTGAGTCAATGGTAAACTCGTGTTAGTTATAAACTCGGTAAAACTCATGAGTTTATATATCGAGTTTACCGTTTTTACGTTTTTAGCTTATAAAACTGTGTTAACTTATTCTTAAATTCGTGTTAACTTTGTTAATTTGATCATACTCAGCGGCTTTATATAGAAATTTCTTTATTAAATATGATAAATGATGAATGTTGATGGATTTAATTTTAATTATTTGGATTTAAAATATATTTAAATCAAATTGTTGTCATTTTCATATTTTAATTATTTAATTATACACTAGTAATACCTATTTAATAATAAAAGTAAACTCTTACGAGTTTATGATTCGAGTTCACGATACGAGTTTACGTCACTATCATGAGTTTGCTTAAACTTGTGAGTTTGATAACCTTGTTTCCAACTACTACAACAACTGAGAGCGAATTGCATTCAAGTTTTCATTCATTTCTTTCAGTTTTTCATCTGTATAGTATCTTTTGATATAAGAGCTTCAGTGATCATTTATATCTGCTCTTTAAGAGAGTTTTACTTCTGATTATTCATTCATTGTAAGGAAATCACAAGTCAAGGGGACTTGGTGATTTGGGATCATTGATTACAACTTGTAAGGGGAAGTGAGTTCTAGTGAGAGAATCACTTCTTGAGTGCAGAGTATGTAATCATTGTGATAGTGGAAAATCCCAGAGAGTCTGGGGACTGGACCTAGGTCAAGTGGTTGAGACCGAACCAGTATAAATCTCTTGTGTTCAGCTTTTCTTCTCCTTGCTCTGTTTACCCCTGTTTTCATAGTTTAAAAATAGAGCAATTTCGAAAATTTTTATAATACCCAATTCACCCCCCCTCTTGGGTATTTGGCTCCACTTTCAGAGACATTTTCCCAGGTTAAGGGGCAAAAATACATATGTGTTTTTTCGGAGGAGCGTACAACACCAAGTGCTTTTTTATATGCAAAAGTGGCTACATGATTACAAATTAGATGCAAAAATATCGTTTGACCGTTAAGTTTGACATTTTTTTGCTAATTGGACAATGACGTGGCTTTCAAGGTGCAAAAATGGATGATGATGTGGTTTTCAAGGTCCAAAAATACACATGTGGTTTGGCCAAAAGATGTCCAACATCAAGTGTCTTTTTTAGGTGCAAAAATATTGTTTGATCGTTAGTTTGACTTTTTTTTAATCTTTTAAGTACCAGTCAGTATCTTGAAGTATTTTTTAGTACCAGTTAGTACCATGAAATATTTTTTTCAAAATTCTAAAATAATTTTTCAAGATCATGAAGTCTTTTTTCAGTACCAGTCAGTATCCTCAAGTATTTTTTTATACTATGCGATACCCTGAAATATTTTTTCAAGATTAGAAATTATTTTTTAAATACCAGTCAATATCTTAAATAATCTTTTTAGTACCAGTCAATATCCTAAAGTATTTTTTTTTAGTACTAGTCAGTACATTGAAGTATCTTTTTAACATCGGTTAGTACCTTAAAATATTTTTTTAGTACCAGTCAATACTCTGAAATATCTTTTCAAGATCATGAAGTATTTTTCAATACCAATCAATATCCTAAAGTATTTTTTTTAGTGTCTGTCAATATCTTGAAGTGTTTTTTTAGTGCCAATCAGTACCCTAAAATATTTTTTCAAGATCTTAAAATAATTTTTCAAAATCGTAAAGTATTTTTTCAGTACTAGTCAACATCTTGAAGTTACTTTTTTTATTTCCAGTCAGTATCTTCAAATAATTTTTCAAGATTCTATATTTCAGGGTACTGATTGATATTATTTTTTCCACACAAAAAAAAGGAAAAAGTCAAACTTAATGGTCAAATGATATTTTTACACCTAAAATATCTTATTGATTTTTAATATTTTAGTCAATTGATAGAAACTCTCAATGCTTTATTTGCAACTCCCTGTGTATACCCATTTTTAATGCTTTTTATTATATTATACTACTTTAATCCTAAATATAAGACCGATTTGACTTTTCTTAAAAAGATTAAGGAAACTGATTAAATAACTTTAAAGTATTTATATTTAGAGCTAAGGTTTATTTTGCCCTTGAAGTTGTCACGATGGAGTAGTTTTGCCATAGAATTTTTTTATGGTGCAATGTCAACCGAAAGTTTTCAAAACATAACAATTTTGTTCTAGCTACTATCCTAGATAAGTTTGATCATTATAGTTGATCAAGTATGTTGAGCTAGCAGGTTACGTGTCATACATGTCATTTTTGTTTAAAAGCAAATTTGTCCTGAAAGTTTTCACTTAATTACAACCAATATTACTCCAGAAGTTTTAAAATTATAGAAATGTCACCTAATAGTCATCTAGGTTATGTTTGACTATTGGTTAGCGAAAATGTTGAGCTGGCAGCATAAACAACATTGAAAAAGAAAAAGTTATATATGGAGGAGGAGCTCACATTTGCTTGAAAGTAATTAAGAACAAGATTTAATCACTATATGCATTATATGCTAAGGATGATTGCCGAGAAGACTTTTTGTCATTGTACCCCATTGAAGCCAAGATGGATAAGTACCTCTTTGATTTTCTTTTCATTGCACAAAATGTTTTCACCTCTTTAATTTTCTCTAATCCTTCAAATGAGATGCATTTCATAAATTTTTTTTTACTTATTTTAAAAGCTAACTTTGAAAAAAAAAATTTGAAGTGGATAACACATGAACTTCTCAAATAAGCATATTTGGTTAATTAATGGGTAAACTTAACATACAGAATAGCTAGAGTGAAATTACCATGATTTGGAATCTTTCAAGGAAATATTGCTCATAAGTGAAAACTTCCAAGGCAAATTTTGCATTCAAATCCAAAATAAATAAAAAATGGCGTGGATGACACAAGGGCTGCAAGCTTAGCATATTAGATCAACTAATGGTTAAACTTAATTAGATAATAGCTAGCGTAAAATTGCTATGATTTGAAAACTTTTGAGATGACATTGCACCCTCAAAAACTTCTATGGCAAAATTTCTCCATTATGACTACATCTAAGGCAAAATAGACCCTTAACCCTTACATTGATTATTTTTCTCTAAATTAATTTGTTTGACTTATAAACTAATATATAATATAATCATACATAATCCTCCCTCTAGTCCTAATTACAAGACATAGTTGACTTTTTTAGAGAAATTAAAGAAACTAATTAAATTACTTTAGAGTATTTTTATTTTATTTTATTTTATTTTTTCTTCAAACTAATTAGTTTAACTAAAAAACTAATATATAATCTAAGGATATACAACATATAAAATGATTAAGTAACTTATTTAAATTACTTAATCTCTCCAAAGAAAGTCAACTAGGTCTTATAATTAGGACTGGAGGTAGCATACAACATGTTTAATTAACAAATTTAGTAAAAGATGTTAATTATCATTATCATATTATCACCCAAGGGCGTGCCCCAAAGATATATGCAACAGTTGACCAATTTCTTCCTTAAAAAATTAGGCACACTCTTTGAAAAATACAAGCACGATTTATTCTCATTCACCAACTGTCCCGAAGCATTGCAGTATAAATCCAAAATAAATTTCATGCTTTTGCAATTTTCCATATTAGCTTTCAGGAAAAGAAAAAAAAAAAAGACAGAGTCATCAGCAAACAAAGAGTGGGTTACCAAAGGACATCTAAGAGCTACTCTAATTCCTTCAATTTTCCTCTGATCCTCCATTTTTTCAATCATTCTTGAGTCTTGACAAAACATTACTCATCAAAATAAATAAATATGGGGATAGAGGATACCTTGCCTCAAACTTCTTCCTGGAGTCACTTGTGACATTCACTTCCCATCCAACATAATAGTCATCACAGAAACCTATCTTTTTCATAACAACCACCAAAAAGTCCCACTTCACCCAATCATATGCTTTATTCATATGTAGCTCAATGGCTATTTTCACATTTTCGTTAGCCCTCAAATGATGGAAACACTCTTGCACAATCACAATGTTATCGTGAATTAACCTCCCAGGAACAAACGCTCTTTGACTTTAAGAAATTTACTCAAAAAATGCTTAAGCCTATTAGCACCAGATCAATTCTATTTATTTCTCATAAAGAAATCCTTGACTGAAAAATTTGTGAATAAGATCACATACTTGATTTGTGGAAGAAGCACCAGTGTATCCATCCGGGCCAAGTGCCTTGATTTCATATCAAAGGTAGCTTTCTTCACTTCTTCATCGTATTGTCCTAATAACTTATCAAACAATTCATAAAATTCAGCACTTTCTTACTCTACCTTTTAAGTGCTGAACTTAACTCACTTAAATTCTTAACAAATTCCTCCATCATCACACCGCCCTCATCCCCCCTCTTTTTCCAATTCTGTTTAAATAACTTCCTCAAAATAAGGATGATTTATCCACCGAAGATCAAACCTAAAAGGCTTCAATCCAGGAGACTCATTTTTCTCAAAATCCAGCATTAAAGGGGCATGATCAGACCCTATACAAGTTAGAAGGAAAAGGACAAAAACCAATATGGAATGAAATTGTCCAGAGAATAATGATAGGTCCTTTGGGTGCTGTTCATTATATAATGGAAAGGTATCCAAGAATATGATTACAAAAGAATCCTAGCCATACATGTGTCCAATGACAGCTAGCATATGTACAAGAAGCACTAACAATGAATTACACAATACTAAGTAACTATTAGTCCTAACATTCCTCCTCAAACGAGAGGGTGTGGGAAATACTCCGAGTTTGTTCCTAAAATAAGAAAACTAAGTGTGTGATAAACGCTTAGTGAAACAATCAACTACTTGATGAGAAAAAGGAACATATTTAACTTCAATAGACCCAGATAAGATTTGATCTCTGATGAAGTGTACATATATATCAATGTGTTTACTTCGAGCACGATGAAGAGGATTAGAGGTAAGTGCTTTGGGACTTGATTGTCACACCAGATCAAGGAAGGTTGACGCATGTAAAGGCCAAGTTTTATCATTAGAAAGTGTAGCCATTTGAGCTCAGCTACTCCATCAGATAGTGACCGATATTCAGACTTTGAGCTTGACCTGGAAACTACTCTTTGTTTCTTGGAACACCAAGATACAAGTGGTCCTTCCAAGTATACACAATATCCACCCATGGATTTTCTATCATCAAGATCAATAGCCCAATTGGTATCAGTAAAGGCCATCAATCAAAGTGAGCTAATAGGTTGATATGTATACTATGATTGTAACGGCCCACCACCGTGGAGGACCCAGTCCACGACTGCCGTTCCCAAGGCCTAACCCCTTGCACGTGTGGTGTTGGCCCCCAATGGGGCAGGTAGTGTCCCCTCCTCTAGGGGTTTTGTCCCTTGGAAAATTAATTCTCAAGAGTGCCTCCCCAATAGCTCAAACCTTGGACCTAAGGCATAAGTCCAAAGCCTAAGAGCCACTTGGGACAGTCCCTTTTAAATATCTTAAGATTCTTTTGACTCCTTGAAAATGTATCTCAATTGGTTTTGAAAGAAATTGACTAAGCTTATTAACAGAGTAAGCTATGTCTAGTCTGGAGGTAGTTAAGTATTGGAGATATCCAATTGCCCTTTTGTATAAAAAGGGATTTGACAATAATTTACCATCCTCAGCAGAAAATTGTCTACCAGTGACAATAGGAGTAGGCACATGAGCACAATCATACATATTAAATCTTTTCAACAAATCCAAGATATATTTTGTTTTGGTTAATATAAAAACCATAGGAATCTATGTGTATTTCTAAACCAAGGAAATAGTAGATGGAACCTAGATCCTAAAGAGAGAAGACCTCATTTAGTTTGATAATAAACTGTTGAACAAAACTTGAATTATTTCCGATGATAGGAATGTCATCAACATAAATGAGGATAAATACCATCAGCCATTTATGCTTGAGAAAAAATAGAGAGACATCACTGCAAGCATTCTTAAATCCCCAGCCAATCAAAATATGTCTAAGTCGATCAGGTCATGCCCGTGGAGCTTGCTCAAGGCCATAGATTGCCTTGGTAGGTCTACAAAAATGTGATTAGGCTTGGCAGAATCCTTGAAGCTTGGTGGCTGTCTCATGAACACTTCTTCTTTCAAATACCCATTGAGAAAAGAATTATTAACATCTAACTACTATACCTCCCATCGAAAAGTGGCTGAGAGTGTGAGTATAAGGCGAATAGTGGTAGGTTTGACAATTGGACTGAAAGTCTCACCATAGTTGACCCCAGCAGATTGTTGAAATCCCTTAGCCATAAGTTTGGCTTTATGCTTCAAAATCGAACCGTCAGCACGAAACTTGGTCTTGAAGACCCACTTATAGTCCATAAGTTTCTAACCAATATAAGGAACAAGGATCCAGGTTTGATTGTGACAAAGAGCCTCATACTCATTCTTCATAGCACGGAGCTAGTGGGAAGAGGCTAAGGCATTAGTAAGAGAGTGAGGTTCAGAAGCACGAGAGAGTGTAATGTCTATTTCAGTTTCAAGGAGACCAACAAATGGATATTTAGGCTTGGTGATGATGAATTTGGCTCTTGTAATCATGGTATGTGTATTTGGGAGTGAAGATAAGGAGAAAGGTACAGGGATGGAGGAATAAGACAAGGTGAGATCAGGATGTGGGCTGGAAGTATTACTTGGCACATGGAAAGGAGTTTGAGATGTGGAGAGATGATTGGGCTTGACAATTATACTGGGAGTTGATTGGCCGGTAGGGAGCTTATATGGGCTGAAGTTGATGAGAAGTGACATGAGATGGACTATGGAGAAGAAGCTTGTGGGTTGGAGTGAAGGGGTGGGACGTTTGATGTGGGTTGGGCCAAGGGAGGTGTTTGGTAGCGTAAAAAGGGCTGAGAGGGAGAATCTTGCACAATGGGCTTAAGAGGAATGGGCTTGAAGGATGGATCAACTATGAGAAAAGGAAATGAAGAATGAGTGTCATCATGAGGTGGATATGTCTTGTGTAAAAAGCCTATACAAAACGGAAAAGTAGCTGAGTCAAAAACCACATGTCTAGAAATGTATATTCGTCTAGTTGGGCTTATACACTTCAAGCCTTTTTGATTTGTTGTTGGGCCAAGATATATACATCTATGACTATGATAATCCAACTCATGAGAATTATAGGGCTTCAAACAAGGATAACAACCACATACAAAGGTCTTCAAAGAGTGATATTCAGGTTTTGTGTGATATAAACAAGTTAGTGGAGACATCCCATTCAAAGTTGGAGTAGGGAGACGATTAATCAAATAAACAGCCATTTGAAATCCTTCCATCCAATAAACCATAGGGATTTTAGCATGAGCTAAGAGAGTTAGTCTCATTTCAACTATATGTCTGTGTTTCCATTCTGCTCTCCCATTCTGAGAGGAGGTATATGGACAAGTAAAACACATGATTATACCATAATTTTCAGCAATAGGTATGAGAGGTTTGTATTCGATGCCATTGTCACACTGTATAGACTTGATTTTAGCATGAAATTATGTCTCAACCATTTTGTGAAAATGTTTAAAAGCTATAATTGTGTCCCCTTTGTTCTTGATAGGGTATAACCATGTATATCTACTAAAATTATCAATAAAATGGATATAATAATGATAACCATGGACTGACTGTATAGGTGAGGGACCCCATAAATCAGTATGAACAAGCTCAAAAGGAGAGAAAGCATGAGACAATGATTTTGGAAAAGGTAACTTCCTTAATTTACCTGATTAACAAGCCTCACACACAAAAACATCACTAATAGGAATTTTAACATTATAAACATTCAAAACTTGTAATAAAACTTTATTACTAGGGTGCCTAAGTTTGTAATGCCAACATAAAAAATCCTCATTAATAGTAGAAGTTGTTGCCACATTCGCTTGAGCATCAAAGCACACCTAATGCATTGGATATAGCCCTTGTCTTAGAGTCCTTTTCATAAAAGGACTTCCTGTATGTTTGTCCTTCACAACACAACCCTCATTAGTGAATAAAATGGCCATAGGATTATCCGATACAAGTTTTTGAACACTGAGTAAATTTTTAGCAATAATGGGAACATATAAAACTTCATAAAGTTGCATATCAGACCCAGAACAGGAAATAGAAGAGGAACCAATACCATGGATTGGAGCTTTAGATCCAGTGGAAGTAAATAGATGAGATGGAGTCTTACCAACAATGTGCACAAATTCAAGATGAGTTGAGCAGGCAGTGATATAGTGGTTGGAACCATTATCTATATACCAATCAGCATCATCCAGAGAATCAGAATCAATGTGATAATCCAACTCATTAGGTTAAGCTTTGGTCTTCTTCTCTCTCTACTCTTTGGTTAATCCAGTGGCACATATGTTTGTGGTTGACTTCTTGATTTTTAATCCATTGGAAGAGTAGCTACTAGATGTGGAAAGGAAACAATAATCCCTTTGCAACGTGTGTAGAATGATTGTCCAAAAGGATGCAAGTTTTCTGGACTTTGCATTTAATGTGCTGACGTCACTTTTTGCTTTTGCTTTTAACCTTTATTTAATGTCCTCTAAATCATTTAAAACTCACTAACAAAGTGATTAAATACAACTAGGAATAGTAATGAATGATGATATGAAGTATTAAGATCAAACATGAAGGTTTTACAAATTCATTAGGTTTGAATTTCAAACTTAGCGACACAAACTCGAGTTTGTTTATCAAAACTGGAGTTTGTAACTATGCTCAGAAGACAAAACTGGAGTTTCCAACTGAAACTTGAGTTTTTTTCCAAAGACAAACGTCGCAATTTTATCTTTGAAGCACATTTTGGGATACGAGCAAAACTCAAGTTGATTAGTGACAAACTCGAGTTTTGGACTTTTATAGCGAAAAATATGTTTAAGTCCAAAAGCTCAAAACTGGAGCTTCCATAGTAAACTGGAATTTTCAAAAACATTAAAATGAGCAAAGCTCTCGGCTTGGCCAAAACTCAAGTTTCCAAATATAGACTCGAGTTTTCATTTAAAGATGAAAAGCTTTGAAAACTCTATCCAAGTGAAAACTGGAGTTTTCTAAGAGCAGTTAAAACATGTAAGCTCTCTGTCAAATCTAAACTCGAGTTTCCATATGTAAACTCGAGTTTTCTCAAAACTTTGGGAAAACTTAGAAAACTCTTGGTTAAGTGTAAACTGGAGTTTTTATACCAAAACTGGACCAAAACTGGAGTTTTCTTATGCTTAAAACATCAGAGACTCTCTGTATGCCCAAAACTTGAGTTTACTAACACAAACTGGAGTTTTGCTTACTTTAGAAAATATTGTAGAGTCTCTATATGGTGAAAACTGGAGTTTTCTGTGAAAAACTGGAGTTTGTTTAAATGTGAAAAACTTGGAGTGCTCTCTGCATGACCAAAACTCAAGTTTGCCTACGCAAATTGGAGTTTTCTTTAGTTTATAAAAATTGAGCTACTCACTGTCAAGTCAAAAACTCAAGTTTTGAAATCAAAACTCGAGTTTGCCTTTGACAGTAAGTTTTCAACTTACCAAAGACAAACTACATCTTATGTTTACAATTGTCAGTTATCATCAAAACACATAGAGAACTAATATGTTTTAATTAGCCTGTTTGGGTTAGTGAAGAGAAAAGTGACTTTTTTCTATTTGGCTTTTGCAGAAGTAGGATAGGATAAAAGTCAATTGTAAATGTGATTTGTGTTTGGATTGACGTGGCGGAAGTGGCTTTTTTTCAAATTGAAACGTGTTTGGATTATTATTTGAAAAGTCGATTGAGATTAAAAAAAAAGACTAAAAATGGCAAGAATCTTATTGAATACTACACACACATTAGTTGTTGATGATACCAAAATTTAACTAAGCACCGTAAGTGTACGAGTCATGAAAATAGTAAGTGGCAAATCAAGGTCATCCCACAGAGACTCAATCAAACTGGTGATTAGGTGTCAAATTTTCTTTTTCATTTAAGTTGAGCAAATAAGAATTATTTTCAATAACAGAAAAACAAAAAAAAATCTAATAAAAACAAGCACTTTTAGAGAGAGAGAATTCAAATATCAAAGAGGACAACCTAGAAATACTAATCCCTTGTTTGTTTCTTAGATTTTATTCCCACTACCAGTATTCTAACTTAATTTCATCAGTTAATCTAGAGTATTAATGTTTATAAGTGCCTGTTGGTCCACTTATACACCTACCTCAAATAATTATGCAATGTCTCACATAATTAATTAAGATGCAATTCAAATCGGGCTTACTCTAATTTGATTATGCGGAGCTTCTAGGTATATGTCTATCCTAGACGCAAATTAGATTGAAACCTAATTCCACATTATTTAATCCAAGGTCAATTTAAGATTCCCTTCGTCAATTTCAATCCTAAATCCCCAAAACATCTTCGATGATACCCTTTGGAAAAGCCAAACTTCGATCAGCTAGCTGAAGTGTCATAGAAGTTGGTTAAGCTTCACCCAGTTGTAATTTTCTAAACACAAATAGTGCCATCAAGTTAATGCTTGATCCTAGATCACATAATGCTCTTCCCTGAAACTTTTCTCCAATTATGCAAGGTATGGAAAAACTGCCTGGATCTTTCTGTTTAAGAGGTAGCTTGTTGAGAAGAATAGCACTATACTCTTCGGTTAAGGCTACAGTTTCATAGTCACCAAACCTCCTCTTCTTACTCAACATCTCCTTTAGAAACTTCACATATTTAGGCATCTGCTCTAACGCCTCAAGGATAGGGATGTTAATATGTAGTTGCTTGAAAATCCCCAAAAACTTCTTATATTGCTTATCTAAAGCTTTCTTCTGAAATATTTGAGGGAATGGTAAAGGCGGTACCCATTTAAGATTCTCCTGGTTTGCCTTCTTTTTCACTTCACCATATTTAGACTCAATTTCAACTTCCTCTTCATTGACTTTTTCATTCACCGTCTGTGCGACCTCTTCATTATCCTCTATAGAAACTGTAAGATTTGTTTGATCATTAGAAGCTGGAGGTTTCTTCATTGGTTGTGGAATCTCAGGTAATTCCTTTCCACTTCTCAATGTGAGGGCTTTGCATTCCTCTTTCCTATCTCTACGAGGATTAGGCACAGTATTACTTGGCAATTATGTCTGTTGTAAAACATTCACAACATTTGCAAGTTGTCCCATTTGTATATGAAAATCCTTGGTAGATGAGGCCATCCCTGTAATAGTGGTGTTAGTAGTAGCTTGATCTTGAGCGCTCTTTAGTTGAAAACTTGCGAGCTGAGATATCACTGCTTGTAGATCAGATTTCGGTTATTGGGTAGGAACGACTTCCCTTTCCAATTGATGAAAGCCAGGAGGTTACACTTGTTTCGTATCAAGACTTGATGCTTCATTAAGAGTCTCCCCATATTTCCAAGAGAGGTTGGGATTTTTTTGCCACCCAGAATGGTAGGTGTTTGAGTAGGGATTGTTCTGGTTGTTGCCACGATAGTTACCTGCATAGTTCACTGGTTCCATTTGTTGAGATATGAGGCATTGTTCGTTATCATGACCATCTCCACAGTAATCATAAGGGGCATGAACAACATTTACCCCCACATGTCTACTATCGATTGGCTTGAACTTCTAAGTGATCAACCTTCTTGTTGATTGTATGTAACATTGCCATCAGTTGTGAAGAAGAGTCTTCAATAACTTTATCAACTGACTTCACCAACCTTCTGTCATTATTGTTCTGTAAAAAGTCAGTGGATAAGTCATCTAGGCATTTCCAGACACGATTTACCGGCTGCTTTGTAATTCCCCCATTAGTGATAGCATTTAATTCTGATTTAGATTTAGGAGTTAACCGAGTACTGAATATTTGAAGCAAGACCCATCTCTCTAGATTGTGACCAGGGCTTTGCCTGACAAGCAACTTGAACCTCTCACAGGCCTCATACAAATGTTCACCAAATTGTTGACAGGAATTAGTAAGAGCGGCTCATGCGTCCATAATCTTGTTATGAGGAAAAAATCTTGATCTGAACTTTTCTTCCAGTGTCTCCCACGTGGTTATGCTACCCTCTTCCAATTTGTTGAGCCATTCTTTGGCTTTCCCTTGTAGAGAGTAAGGAAAAAGCCGAAGGCGAATCACAACATTAGGAACTCCATTCTGCTTGAATGAGTTGCAAACATCAAGAAATTGTATCAGATGCCGATTAGGATCTTCTGAATCGTTTCCTGCATACTGACCCTAGAGCTCAAGCATCTTAAGCATAGTTTGCTTGATTTCAAAATTGTTAGCTTGAAACTTGGGCACTCTGATTCTTGATTGATACCCTTGAGATTGTCTTCCCAGAAAATCATTGAGACACATACGATCATTTTCATCCTCAGCCATTTCTTCAGTGTCGGTCTATATTACTTCCTCCTCTTGAATATGAAGTGTTGTAGCTTCCAAAAGTTCTTGGATATTCATTGTTTTCTGTGGTGTTTTAGTAGCTTTAGGTCTACCAGTCATGTACCAAAGTATCTGAAAAACCAAACAAATCTCAAAGTATCAAACTAACACCAAAAAAATAAAATAAAAATAATTTAATTTAATTTAATTTTTTAAAAAAAAAAACTCAAACTAAAACTACTAAAGGATTTCTAATACTAATCGCCAATTGCCTTGAGTCCCCGGCAACGACGCCAAAAACTTGATGCTACCAAAATTTAACTAAGCACCGCAAGTGTACGAGTCATGAAAATAGTAAATGGCAAATCAAGGTCATCCCATAGAGACTCAATCAAACTGGTGATTAGGTGTCAAATTTCCTTTATTCATTTAAGTTGAGCAAACAAGAATTGTTTTCAATAACAGTAAAACAAAAAAAATATAATAAAAACAAGCACTTTTAGAGAGAGAGAATTCAAATATCAAGGAGGACAACCTAGAGATACTAATCCCTTGTTTGTTTCTTAGATTTTATTCCCACTACATTAATTCTAACTTAATTTCATCAGTTAATCTAGAGTATTAATGTTTATAAGTGCCTGTCGGTCTACTTATACACCTACCTCAAATAATTATGCAATGTCTCACATAATTAATTAAGATGCAATTCAAATCGGGCTCACTCTAATTTGATTATACGGAGCTTCTAGGTATATGTCTATCCTAGACACAAATTAGATTAAAACCTAATTCCATATTATTTAATCCAAGGTCAATTTAAGATTCCCTTCGTCAAGTTCAATCCTAAATCCTCAAAACATGCTTAACGGTGGCCAATCATTAAGCAATGAATAATAAAAACAAAATTAAATAAACGAGATTAAAATTAAGCAAAACTAATGAGTGGGAACAATATCTAAATCTCAAACAAGTTCATAGTACTCTAGGTTGAAAAGAAAATTAGCCACACATGGCTATAAGAAAATCCATTACAAAAATAAGAAATTCGGGTTCCAACATGAAGAGAAGAAGAAGAAGAAAGAAGAGATCCCAGAACAACTCTGCTTCTTGAATTGATATCACGCTCTACTTCTTCTTTTCGTTTTCAGCAAAATCTCACGCTCCAATTTTTCACTGTGTCGTGCATCTCTACTCCTCTCCTCCCGTGGTGTGTCCCTTTCTAATATATATAACTGAAGGGTTTTTTGTGAATTGGGCCCCCGCTGCTTTTTCTTTTAATAAAGGATATATTATACCCTTTTGGACTTTAGCTCATTGTGTGTGTCTCTAGCATCTGTACATGGCTATTCAAAATCAATTCCCTTTATTCAATTATGTACCTGGTGCACACCAATTGTGAATTTCCTGTGGACCCCACATCTTCAATCTCCAATCAATCCACATTGATTCAATTGGAAATAATGCTCCCTCGTGCTTCCTTGGCCTTCAAGCTATCATCTTCAATTCCATTCAATTTCGTGGGGCCCAATTGTCAAACATGCCACTAATTCCCACGGTCAAAGCATTCAATTCCTTAAGAAAAATCACCTTCCCTGCCAGTGAAAAGGAAAAGGAAATTATATGGTAATTATAATAATAATAAAACTGAATTTATTCAAAACCTCTAATTACTATGATTTATTTCCTAAACTCAAAAACTTATATTTTAAATTGAAATCCTATGGATGATGCATCTAGATTGATATCTCTTAAAATCATAATAAACTCTCTTTAATTTAGCATTGATGACTTTCTAAATATATCAAAATATATCACAAATCAATTAAAAATAGATATATTATGATAATTGAAGATGAAAATTTAAATTTAATTAAAAAAAAGAGTTAAATTATTATTAAAATTTTTTTAAAAAAACACTAAAGTGCTTAGTTAAATATATTTAATGGATAAAATCGTATATAAATTAGAATGCATACAAATGTATATGAACATGTTGATAGTAAATAGTAGTACATTGTTTATTGAATCACCTATCCTAAAAAAGTTGGTCATTGATTCTATCACGAATATGATTTGTTTGACCCAATTTTGCTGATGTGCTTGGTACATATTTTGCCACATCATTATCACTTTTTTTAAAGTGATTATTTATTTGCCACAACATCATGCCCTCTTTTCTAGACTCTTCTTATCTCTATTATTTACAGAGATTTCCACATCCAACTGCCCCTAATTTATTTGACACCCGAGGTGATAAGAGAAATAAAGGAAGAGAGAAAGAAATTTCAGAATCCCATATTCTAGTGATCCAAGATTTAATTATGTAAAACTTATACATAAACAAGATTAGTAACATTGAAAAGTAGTATAAGTAATACTCAAGTGTAATCAGAAGTTAACCAAAGGTATTTGAATTCTCAAGACGTTTTTCAAAACACGAAGAACTTGCACTTGAGCGATGAATTATAACTCGAGTACTTGCAGAGTAACTTAAGTGCCAGATGGACTTTGTGTTCTAGTAGTGAAGTGTTGTTGAAAGGTATATCATTCAAGTTCTCTAAAATGTAACTCGAGTGGTATTCTGTTGTTTGGAAAATGATTCAATACTACCAGTGACTTGAGTGAATATTTCGATCACTTGCACTCATTTGCAAGTGATCTTGAATCACTCTAGGATCACTCGAATGATCTTCAGTTAAGATCACATTAATCTTGGTCCATCTGTGAGTGACTTGTTGAAATCTGCGAGTTATCACTATCACTCGAGTGATCACTTATCTACTTGAGTGATTTTTGAGGTCATCACTCGAGTGATGAATACCATCACTCGAGTGATCTCCTTCAAATTTCAAAATCCTTGTGAGTCACTTGCAAATTCCTACAAGTGATGAGGAATCATTCAAGTGCTTAGCCAATCACTCGAGTGATCTTGCATCACTTTTGAATTTTAGCGAGTGACTTGCAGAATCATTGGAAATTTAGGATCATTGCTCGAGTGCATTAACTACCACTCAAATGATCATCACAGATCACTTGAAATGAATAACATTTACTCGAGTGTTCTATCAATTCAAGTTTAGTTCAAATATACAGTTCTATCATTGAGTGTTTAGAAGCTCACTCAAATGGCTTGAATCATCAAGTCCACTTTGTATATCAAGTTTTATTACCATCAAAACACAATAATTTGATAACTAACATATACAATCAGTGGCGAACTTTGAGATAAAGATTTAGGGGTACAAATGTCTACTCATTAACCTTTTTTTTTTATAAAGGCCCTCAAAATTATCTCTAGTAAGTTCTACCCAGTATACAACTAGGGTTTGCAAAGGCTCTCAAGATCGAGAGAAAAGTTTCGCTCACAGGTCGAGAGAACCGTTTGCACTAGTAAAGCTCCTAATTTTGCATGATCTTAAACTACTCAAATTAATTACCAATGTGTTCATCTACTTTTGTGAGACAGTGACATTAAGAGGATAACTTTTCTTTTATTTTGACGAGTCAATATAATAATAAATAAATTGTATAATTATACACTCATATAAAAATTAATAAAGTATTTTGGAAAAATGACCGTATCAAGGAACATACAAAATATCAAAAAAATCTCAGCCCAAAATCACATATCAAAAATCCCTAGGCACTTTTCTGATATTATTTGTATTGAAACAAAATCTGGGTGTTTAAATTTTGTTGTGAATATAGAACTTCTTGTTGTGAATATAGCTTTTCTTATTGTAAATGGTCAGATTTTAAATTTTGTTGTGAATATAGCATTTTCTGTTATGAATCTAGCTTTTTCTATTGTGAATGGTCTCTTTACGCTTAAGGACCTAATTGTGAAACAAAATCTAGGTGTTTAAACTTTGTTGTGAATTTAGCATTTCCTGTCGTGAATAACCAGATTTTTAAATTTTGTTGTGAATATAACATTTCCTATTGTTAATACAAATAATATAAAAAAAGTCTCTATGTGATTTGGGGTTGTGACTTTTTTGATATTTTGTATGTTCTTTAGGACTTGACTGTTATTTTTTCTGGGGTTAAGGAGCAATATTGCCAATAAACTATTGGGCCAGGAGCAACCAGCACAACAAACTATTTTGTGGACCTAAAATACAAATGATCTATGGGTGAAGAAGCAAATTTACCAATAAACTATTGGCCTAGGAGCACCTAACACAATAAACTTTTGTCTGGACCTTAAATACCAACCAACTTTTTAAAATGTTAATCCAGCACAATCCCGTTAAAGGTGAAACTAACGCCGTCTGTCTCATTCATTCACTTTCCCTCTCTCATTCATTCACTTTCTTCTTCTTTATCATCCTCTTCACCAGATCCTCTTTCCTCTTCACCAGAAACACCTTCCTAGGATCTATGTTTTCTTGCACAACTCTACAAAAATGAACCCCTGAAACATGTAGAAGGCTAACACCACAGAGGAATATGAAGCAATAGAATATTCATGTGCTTATAAAGCAAGAAAGCTACTTAAAGTAAAGCAGAGTAGCACTAATAATCAAGCACAATCAAAAACCCTCTTTAGAATCCTTAAAACTTAACCCTAAAAAAATCTCAATTTTAGTTTCAGTCCAATTCATAGGACATACACTCCTCTGGGTGGCAATAATTTTTAGAAAGTATCTTCCTTTACCAAGACTCTTATTCAGCAAACCATAAATAAGAATTACAACATAAGTGTACAGAGGGGAATCAAAACTTTATGAAAGGGGTTTCAAGTTTTGAGGTAGTGGAGGTAGACAGTAAAAGCAAAATCATATACTCTTTCCTCTCGGTAAAATTGTTCTAATCCACTAAAGAATAGGTACTACAAACGTCAATTACAGAATAAATTCCAAAAAAACAGAATAACCATGAAGCTAGAAAGAGCAAGCAAAGAGGAAAAGTTCAGGTACCAACTGCCGAGATTGGAGAGTAAAGGGACAAATAAGATAGTGAACGCAAGGTTGCGGCATTCTTAGAGTGCTAAGAAAGTCGGAAAAACGAAGGCTCAAAGCATTTAAAATCCCTTTTTCTTCTTTGGGATTTGCAGAGAGCAGAATTAGCAAAGCTTTCAAATCTACTTCACCCGTCTCCTTCTCCACGCCCTTATCTTTGCTTTTATCGTTGCAGGTAACTCCAGAGAATTTACAGTGAGCAGATCGAGCTTCACCGGTGCTTCAGCGGCGCTCCACCGTTGTTTGGCCGTCACGTTTTCATCAGAGCCGTAGACTCAAGACAGATTGGAGGAGGGAAGATGAAGAAGAAGGTGTTTCAGAGGGAACGAATGAGAGAGGGAAAGTGAACGAATGAGACAGACGGCATTAGTTTCACCTTTAACGGGATTGTGCTGGATGAACATTTTAAAAAGTTGGTTGGTATTTAAGGTCCAGATAAGAGTTTATTGTGTTAAATGCTCCTGGGCCAATAGTTTATTGGTAAATTTACTCCATAACCCATGAACTATTAAAAACAGTAAAAGGGCACAAAATCGTTAGTTTCTGCGTAACGTCCGTTTGGCAATTATATTTTGGGCACAAAATCATCTACTATTGATGATAGTAAGCATGTCAATTGTGAAAAGGTTGAATCTTGCATAGATGACAATGTGGTTGATCTGAGTGACAAACACCATAGCCTTGAAACAGATATTGCTCTTGATTCCAATGAATTGCATGATAGTTTCATAAGGGAAAATTCGTTTGCTTTGATTGATGATATTACAAATGAAAACAAATCTTTCCATATGATTCTTTCTTTCGATTTGCCACCCGATATAGATAAAGAAAATGATTCTGTTGAAAATTCAAAAGCTTTGGGTGGTAACAATTTGAAAAATTCTCTTTCTTCTTCCACTCTTTTGTCTTCCATCTCTTGTGATTGCAATGTAGATGTGGTGTGCCCCAACACTAAGTTGGATTCCGCACCTTCCCTTTTGCAAACACAAGAGAATCTTCCAAATAGAACTGCTTGTTTGACTCCTACTGATAGGAGTAATATTGATTTCCTTGGATGTGATAGTTACTTGGAGAGTTTAGAACTTTACATGCCTTTAATTCACTTGAAATTTCTCCATGTTTCTATTTTTGGACGGGATACTGCTGTTTGCTTGTCTTCTTTGCAGGAACATCATTGGAAAGGTCCTTTGTGGTACAACTCTCCACCATACATTCTTGGACCTCTTCCAATTAATCCTGAACCACCTCCTCCAAGGAAAATCAATGTAGGAGAAGAATTTTTCAACGACAAATGCATGATTCTCATCCGGGATGAGAACTTCTCCTTCAAGCGACTTAAGATCCTCTAACCCAGGTTGTCTCTTTCCTCACTTATTTTCTTCCTAATTCATATGATTTTTTTGGGCTTAATTGTTGTGTGAGGAAGATAAATGTGGGGGAGGGACACAATCCAGTAGAAAAAGTAGAAATAATTTAGTTGAGTAAGCAAAATAAGAACCCCCTATGTATGCTTTGGAACTTTTTGGCCACTACCCTACTTAATTACCATTGTCCATCGAATTTCAACTTGTTTATCATTCTCTTTAGAGTGATTTTTCACATTGAAGACAATGTGTTGATTAAGTGTGGGGGAGGGAAATACATTTTGAATCCCAATTATTTGGTTATTTTTAAATGAGAAAATGCCTTAAACTAGAAAATTTTTTCAAGAGTGACTTGCATTAATGCATGTCCTAAGTGGTAAAGGGTCGCATTTGCCACTTTGGAAGTGTATAATTTGTGAGAAATTCTTTGAGCTTTCATGAGATCTAGTATTTTGGCAACTTTAGAAAACCATGTCTTGTTTTTCAAGTGAATGGGAAGAGAAATGAACCCACAATTGGATTTTTGCTTACTCCTTATTTTGAAAATGAGATGATCATTAGTGCGTTTAATAGTTGAGCATTGTTTTAACTGATTGCAATGTTTTAATTGGTTGTGTTTGGTAAGGTTAGCACTTGGAATAGTTAAGCAGATGTTTTGTAGTTAGTTTACTATGCAATTGATTGTGTTGGAGTGAGCATTAGAGAAAAAACCCTTGTTGGAAGGATATTTGAGCCTTAAATTCTTTTCATGTGTGCATGTTCACTTGGTTTTTCACTTTCTAGAACTTGTTTCAACTCTTTTTCGAAACAGTATTTGCGTTATTGTGATGAAAATGAAAGAGGCATTCAATTCTAAACCATTTTTACCCAAACACAAGCTTACATTCATCTACCCTTTGCTTACCCCTTTGAGCCTTTCTTATGTTATATGCATGTCATTACTCATAGTGTTTATAGTATTCTAAGAAATTAAAAGAGAATTGCCAATTAAAATTCGAAATTCCATGTATGAAAAAAAAAAGAAAAGAAGAAGAAGAAGAAAAGTGAGTACTATTTGAAAAAAAAACAAAAAAAAAAGAGAGAGAAAAAAGTATTTGGTAAAAAAAAAAGCAGAAGAAAAAAAAATCAAGAATGCATTCGTTCATGATTTTCAAAAGAATTGGCAAAAGTTTGTAAAGTTATTTAGATGCTATGAACTTGCTCCTTAACTTTGACTTGCATATCAACAATTCATTTTTTTTAAATTAATTTATTCCATCTAGCCTTCATCCAACATTACAACCCTTAAAAGTCCTCTTGATTCATTTCATTAATTGCTATCAATAGTGGAGATGTTAGAGTTGTTACAAGCCTATGGTAAGGTGTTGATTAAGTGAGCTAGAGAGAAATTATCTCAATCAATGAGGTGAGATGAGTGAAACACTAATATCTTGAGAGTCCTCTTGTGCTTCGTTCTAAATTTTGAAGTTGTGAAGTCAGCTAATTCCTTTACATCACTTAACTATCACTGGTATTGGCTTGAAGAATTCGATTAATTAATTCATTGTTTTTTAATTATGAAATTGCTCATCTTTCAAATGCATTAATGATTTGAAGTTGGAATTTTGTGCTCAATTGCCTTTGTTCAGGAGTACAAAGGTCTAAGTGTGGGGGAATTGATTGAACCATATTTTTACATGATTTTTTATAATTAAATCGGGATTTTTAATGTATTTTGTCACAATTATTGAGCCTTAAATGTATTTCTTTTGATAAATTGAGATTAAGAATAAATATGTTAAATTAGGGCTAAAAAGGGCAAAATTGTCAAAAAAAATGCAATTACTCTTAATTATTGATTTTCATGAGAATATTTGGTGTTAGATTAATTAGTTTAAATGGTAGGTATTTGATGAAATTGGACTAAATTTGGAAAATGGAAATTTAAGTTTAAGTTTTAAACTGTTCAGTTTAGTCCTTCTCTAGAACTTTTAAAGGTTTGCACTTAGGTCCCTGCAATTAAAACACACCGTTTTGAATGTATTAATTAGGTTAGCTGAATTGAGGACATGGGGACCCGACTCTGACTCGTGGAGCTGAGGGAAAAAACCTGAGAATTGATGAATAAAGGAGGTTGAGCGCCGCGAGCTCAGGGGATTTTTATCTTTCAATCATCTTCTTCACGACGGAGACACATACCTTCATCGACCTTCCCTTCTTCCATCTCTTCACTCTCGCCGGCGGCATCATTCACCACCTCTGCCGCCGGCGAGCTCTCCTCCATAATCCTTCACCGTTAGCCCAGCAGCCACACCGAGAACCAGCGACGCAATTTCACAACCTCCACCATCTTCTCCATTATAGCCGGTAAGGGGACCAGAGAATAAATTCAGAAACAGCGCCTGTAACCTTCGACCCTTCATTCTTTCACCTTCTTCATCGTCTTCTTCCATCCTCAGTCCACCTCCATTTTCACCAACCTTCACCTTCAGCCACAAACCACCATCGGTCTCCTCTGTTCCACCACCATCTCGTTCTTAATCCTTGCAGCTCATCCTTCTTTCCATTATCCTGTTCCTGGTTTTCCTTTCTTCATTCTATTTCAATTACTCCACTCATTCACTCCTCTACCGAATCCACCAGAATCACCAGTGCTGAGTTCAATGTGTGGCTGATCTCTCTTTCCTTGGTGGTGGATTAAGTGCTTGAGTTCCAAAACTTCAAAGGGGAGTTTATTTTGTTCAATCTATTTTCTCAATTTACATGTTAATTTCCTAGTTTTAGGGATATTGATTTGTATTGTTGGGACTTAGTTTATTCGGTTGGAAAATTTTGTGGATTGAACCTTTGTGATTGGATTTAATTTTGTAGCTTGTTGGATTTTTATATATGTATTTCCTTATTAATTCAGTGAAATTGTGCTTTCTACGTGGTATTGTTAGATAGTATAATTGATTTGAATTAATTGAGTGACGTGGTATCGCATTCAAATCAAGAGGAAGCAAGTTGCATTAATTTAATCCTAATCACACACTAAGTGGTTTTAAACAATATCTCAAGAAATAGTGGTTAGCTACGGTAGTAGAAGCTACTATTAATTGGAAATATTGGACTCAAGTGGTATCTTGGGGGTTTTTCATCTAGACTTAGTGAAAATTTACTCCTATATTTAGTGAACTATGATAGTCACTAATCCATTCCAAGAGCATTTATTGATTATACATTTTCACACTCCATTCCATTTTATTGACAACTCCAAAAATATTAGTTTAGCATTTAGTTTAATTGCATTCTTATTTTAGTCCATCAACTGAAAAATCCAAAACCAATTTTACCCTTGTTTAATTGTATTTGCATGTCATTTAGAATACTTAGGATTCAATAAAAGGCTCCTTGAGAGAGAGAACGATCCTAGGGTTGACTATACGCAATCCTTGGTTTATTTTTGATTGTGGACCCCAAGGCTTAAGACAAAAAGGTCCTCATCACCAAGACCCATCCTGTTCGCTTGAAGCAATAGGGGAGATCAAGGACGCCGACACCTACAACGGCGATGAAGATGTTGGCGAAGGTCTTGAAGCTGGAGGAAAGAGGAGGCGATTTGGTAAGAAGAGGAGTATCTTCTCGTGGATATGGTGGTAAAGAGTAGGACGATGAACTTGGTTGATCCTCAAACCCCATCTGAGTTATATCCAGATAGCATCTTGGATTCGCCATTTTCGTCTGATCACTTCTCCTTCACTGATGGATATGAAGGAAGTATGAACACTACAAACCCTAACCCCACTTCTTGATTTTTGAACGTCTTTCCCTTTCACCTTTTCATGCGCGCCGCGACGATTAGTGTTCTACTTCTACAGATCTGATTGAATTTCTGGGTTTCTCTTGTTGTGATTCTGTGAAATGGCTGCTGCTTTTTGATGTTCAGTGTTCAATGCCAAGAAAGTGCTAAGTCAAGTCTCACGTGGCTTTTTGAGATCAATCAATTTGCCCAAAATAATATGAGATAGGATATTGTCACTACCAATTTTATGTCACTACCAAGTCACTACCACTTTTTCACCGTTAGATCAGAATCTCAATCGGAGAGAGAAATAATAAAAATAGATGAGATTTTGATCTAACGGTGAAAAAGTGGTAGTGACTTGGTAGTGACATAAAATTAGTAGTGACAATATCATATCCCAAATATAATTGCTAAACGGACGTTACACAGAAACTAACGATTTTGTGCCCATTTATTGTTTTCAATAGTTCATTTGTATTTTAGGTCCACAAAATAGTTTGTTGTGCTGGTTGCTCCTGGCCCAATAGTTTGTTGGCAATATTGCTCCTTAACCCTTTTTTCTAATTTATTAATAGGACCACCGGAAACCAGGTGCTAGAGGAGCATCTATTAATGGTTCTAATTCCAACAATTCTCAAAGGATGCCTTCATATGGCCTTGGAGAACCAACGGTCTTATCAATTTTATTTTATTTTCTAGTTTGATATATTGAGGGCTAAATCTTCATAGTTTAACCCATGTATTAACTATTCAAGCTTCGGCTTGCCTCTTTTATCCAAAAAAGAGGAGTGTCTATTGGTCATTCTTTTTTTTTTTTAATATATAATAATAATAATAATAATAATAAACAACCATTCCTGGGTACTGGAAGATAGGAACACAAGGCCTAAAACGACGACGTTTGGCGTGTGTTTCCCACATCTTCAAGTTCATTCCTAGTGCTTCGTCTAAACTCTAAGGCCGACCTGTGTGCGGTGCGGAATCGTCAGCTTCTGTAATCCTCTGTTCGGAGTTGAGTTGCTGTCTGAGGACTAAGGAAGGACAATGTCGAATGCGTTGAAGAGCGTGAAAGTTCCTCCGAACTCGGTGAATCTTGAGGAAGCAAGGCAAAGAGTTTTCGATTTCTTCAAGACTGCCTGCAGATCAATCCCTACTATCATGGAAATCTACAATCTTAACGAATTCATTACTCCCTCTCAGCTTCGATCCACTGTCGCCTCCGAAATCCGCAAGAATTCCCACATCACCAATCCTAAGGTTATTATCTCTTTCTATGCTTTTTCCTTCGTTTAAGGGTTTTTCGCTACTTTTTTCTCCTTCCCCCGACAAGTCTGGATTCTTTTTCTTTCTTTCTTTTTTTGCTGGGTTTTTAGGGGTAAAGCCTGTACCTTTTCTTAGCGAGCTTCGATTGAAAATGAGCAACTTGTTTTCTTCGGGGAAGCTAAAAGTTATAAATGGAGTAATACAATTCTTCGTAGTTTGCCGATGTTCTGTGAATTCATAGTTAAACGATTGTTATTCGTGCTGAAGAATATTAATTTTGTAAGGCTCTATTTGTTGGGAAGAATTTTCTTGGCTATGTCAACAAGTTTAGGGCATAATGAGAACGAAATTATTAGTTTGTTAGATTATTTGGAGGATGTATCATATAGAAATCATATAGCGAAGCTCTTGCACAGTTGCTTCTCTTTGAACAAGAAGTCAAAGGCTTAGTTTGGTTTCTTGAACTTATTCCCTTAATAGAGGCGCACTGAATCTAACAATATTGTTCCATTTCAGATGTCTTTGTGGTTGATTATCTTCATATGCTGTCTGATCCTTGTTGAGGTTTATGTATGAGACCTTCGTGGTGATAGTAACATTTTATAAGTGTAGATAAGTCTCAGTATTTACACTGTCTTCAAATCTTTTTCTTTGCTTTCAAACATACAGAGGCCATCTTAAAGAATGGAAAGAAGGTTTAGTCCTGTTTACTAAAGGTTTCAAATGTTAAAAGACTGTTAACTGTTGGATTTGATGAGTCAATTTTGCTTTTTGGTGAGGTGATCTTAACCTTTATGTGCAATGGCATATAATGTTGAGCTTAATTGATTTTTTTGTGAGATTCTTTTTGCTAAACTAAATGTCAGTCTGATTTAGGAGAGAAAAGCATTTGTCTGCTAGACCTACAATTGAGCTAAAACATTGGAATTGAAAAGTTCTGAACAAGAAATGCCTTCAGATCTGCATAAGCAAGGCTAAATGAGTAAATGTAAATGTTATAAACTCAAAAATGCTTTGCAGAAGCCATTAGTATACTTCCATATCAATGTTGGAAGTTTGCAAATCGCTAGAGAATAATATGCATTTAATGCTCGTCAAAAACATTTTTTTTCCAAGTATGAAATGAACCTTTTTTCAAAGCCTTGGGGTTCAAGAGGCTAGAAATCACTCTCTTCTCACGGAGAATTCACAATGTTGAAAGCCCATTTCAATTCAAAGCTTAAGCTGGAAAAAGAAGGCATATTGTTTTATCGTAATATCTAGGATGCATCTTCACTCGAAAGCCCAATTAACTTGAAATTCAGACCAGGCAATGCCTTGTGATGAAACTTTTTGACTATTTCGTCATTGAGTCTTTGATACTACGTCAAGAAACTTTCTTTTTTCAAAGCTTAAACTGTTAGGTGAAAGCACATAAACAATTTCAATAAAATCTATAATAACAACACTCAAGAACATAGAAATATTCTTATGGAAGAAAGGCAGTACATGTTTTTGTAGATTTACTGAGGATAGCTATCTCAGATTTTACTGACTTAACTACTAGGTTCTTCTGCCTAAGCCTAGCAAATGGGAGGCTACACCAATATTTACATAACACATTAAGAAAAGCTTTACATATTTTATAGCTGAATGACTAGGTTTTCTTCCCAAGAACTCAACAAAACTTGTACCAAAGTTTTTTTTTTAACTAGAACTTCGCAATACTCTCTCAAAGGAACTTAATGCTCCCAGAAGAGCTTCTCATTGTGACTTCTATCTATGGAGTAGATATCCCAATAAATCTCAATATAACATACAAACTATAAAAAAACGTCTTTCAGCCTCTTCAATT
This sequence comes from Acacia crassicarpa, assembly GCA_034222035.1. Classification (NCBI taxonomy): domain Eukaryota; kingdom Viridiplantae; phylum Streptophyta; class Magnoliopsida; order Fabales; family Fabaceae; genus Acacia; species Acacia crassicarpa. The sequence goes on from JAWXYG010000015.1 coordinate 11,354,117, forward strand.
GTCCTCTTATACTTCAATGCTTCAATCTAGTGGTGCATTTTTTTCTGACATTTAGGGATGCTAAAGGCATTCATATCCCCGCTTTTCCTTTCTTCTGACATTTTTGTAGCTTTGCATTTTTGAAATCTGGTTTTGCACGTAGTTGAGTGTCATTTATGTTTCCTTGATCACCTGCCATTGTTCTGCTCCTTTAGTGGGTTCTAGTATGCATTATGTGTCCAGGGGCTTCTCATCTTTTTCATTTTACCAAGGTCCATGGTCAGAAATGGACATAATAAGATTACTGAGTAGTTTCATTTTCAAATCAACTTTGGTGTAGCTAAAGATGAAAGAAAGTTAAAAAGAAGGATTTTTTGCACTAAGAAAGTAATTTACCTGTATCTAGTAGGTTTAAGATTCTACGATTAGCATTTCTAATTTTTCAAATTTTGGGTATTTTTTGGGAATATAATCCTTAGAAAAGTAAAATGAACAGAACTTATTGTAATTTACAATAAACCCTATTAAAAAAAATTGGAACCTCGGATTTGTGATGTTAAAGTGTGTTCATTGTTTTGTTCCCTTGACAAAATTTCCAATTCAAGCATGCTGTGTGATTGGGCTTATTGTCTCTTCAATGATGATATCCATTTGTAATTATTTGCCTGTCTTGTTTTACTATAATTTCCAAATTACTACCTTGTGTTTTTTGGAAAACTTATCTGGTCCCTTCTTTATTCACTTGAATCCCTTCCAATGGCAAAATTTAAAGATGAATGGTTCACGATTGATTCTGTTTTCACATGGTGTATGTATAAGAAGCAATCTTTATGCTTTTGCATGCATAATGTTCTTTCAAACGTGGTTCATCGATCATAGAATTTGTGCATCAAGGCCAGTGACAATTTAAAGACCTTGAATTTAAATTAATATGATGCTTTGGTAAAGACATGAGAAATTTAGCTATGGAACAGGATTTTTTTCCCTTTTCAATTATTGCTGATAATTGTTGACATTCAGGTGATTGATATGATGCTCTTCAAGGCAATGGAGGAGTTGAAGGACATTGTGGATCATGCAAAGCAGAGGCATCATATCATTGGTCAGTATGTGGTAGGTAAACAAGGGCTTGTGCAGGATTTGGGCGCAAAAGACCAGGGAATCTCTCCTTTTTTGAAAAATTTCTACAAGAGCAATTACTTTTAAAGTTTGGTCTGGTGTCTCCCCCATTTGCTCAAATAAAGAATTATCTGAAACTGTTTTGTGCGGTTGTTGGATAAAAATATTTAGATGATGTGTATCACTTTGTTTCAGATTCAACTGTTGTTTTATTGTCTGTTTTATTAATGCTAGTACACATGTATCTACCATCAGTTCAGAAGGTAGAAATTGTTCCTCAAGGGAGTGTATTGGCTTAATATGTAAAATAATAAAAGGATAGTGATTTTTGACTTTCCAGTAATTATGGTATGCAACAAGGGCCAAGGGGCTACTAGTTTTTCATGGGACATAAGTGGTGGTGTCACATTTGCATGTATTCTTAGAGTTAGTCATATTGTGTTCATATAATAATCTTTAGTTCTTCAAATTTGTCCTCATTTTAGTTTTGGTTCCTGAAGTTTCAAACTATAGGTTTTGGTTCCTCAAGTTTCATTCTATTGAAAACATTACTCTCTAATTGAATAAAAACTTGGACCAGTTTGCCATTTGAAACTTGAAGGACCGAACCTAAAATGAGGATACAAAGATTGTGTTAACCCTCATATATTATTTATAAGTTATAAACAGGGCAGCTCTTTTCAGATTCCTTACAAGATTTTTTTTCAGGGTCTATATTTTAGTTTATTGAAAATAGAAGGGAACAAAGGGCCTCCGTTACAATGGTAAGAAAGAAATCTTGTGGTTTAAGGGAAGATCGCTCATAGTGTATGTTTTAATCATCTGAATGATTGATTCCGAAGAAAAGAGGGGTATAGAAATGAAGTTTTGCAGACACACGTGCACATAGGGATTGAGATATCTGTACTAGTTGCTGATCACTCAGTCCTAGAGATGCAGCGTTATATGCGATTGTGGTAGAAGATAAAGTGTGTTCACATATTTCTTATAAAGTGGAAAAATTTTCCGCTGCTAGTCTAAATGGATGGTGAATAGTGTACTACTACTATAACATCATGTCTTATCCTACTAGCTAGTTGGTTATATATGCCACTGCATTCTATCAACAACCAAATCCTTTAATTGGTTGTTTGCCAAAAGATTCTACTCAGTTACTGCATTTAGCGCTCTTCCCCCCCCCCCCCCCCCCCCTCTTTTTTTTCCTTTGCCCCTTTATATAAGGCTTCGTATTGCCTAATATATCTTATTCATTAGCACCTTCAATGGCTTTATTTATACATATTCAAACCGCTTCAAACAATTTTCAATCATTTTCATTTAAATAGACATTATGCCTATTTTACTTCTGATATTATCAATTTGAATACTATCTTTTCTTTTATAACTGTATATTCAACTTAACATCCTTATGTTTGTTAATCCACTTTAATGCTTTTATTGTGCTTTTAGAGCTATGACATTGGGTTGTTTCTTTCATCCTTTGGTAAGAGAAATATGTAATGTATATTCATGTGCATTCGAATGTTAATTATAAAATTGTGCCCCCACAAACCTATTATTAATACAATTTTGTCAAACTCCTACCCTCATCTCAAAAGAAGTGAAAACGATGAAAATGTTATTAGTTATTTTTGCCCTTCCATTCCTTTTGGTTAGATTGTCAATCGTTTTAATTTTAGGATGCAACTTATATCAACATATAATATAAAGATAGAACATCCAATTTATCATAATAGATGTTTACTATTGAAATCCCAAACAAAATGCTCCAGCATTTTTATACAGGATAAAGAAGCCTTCATCTACAAACATACTGCTTGTTATCAATATCAGTATCGTTTCTAGACAATGTGATTTTGTGAACCATAAACATCAGTTAAACACAAACAACACAAGAAAAACCTGTAGGTGCTAAAACTACGATCACAACAACCATTAGCAATTAATACACTGAGAAAGTAACAGAGAAATCAGTAACAGTAAGAAGCCTATGATGATGATGATGAAGGATTTTGGTTGGGGTTGCCTCGTCCATCAAAAGCAACTTGGATAATCTGTTTGCCAGCCCATCAATCTCTTGGCCGAGCCAGCCAGAGGGAACTGAGAGCACGCAGCCGAGAGAAATAATCATGAATAGCGAGTAAGGCACGAGCTGACTGACGAGTTGTCAATATTCGGTGCATTTGTTGCAGTGTTTGCTGCCTCAGATTGTCAGCCTAACACAAGCACCATTAAAAAAAAAAAAAGAGGTTAAGAGTAAAAAAGAAATATTTCTATGAAGCATTTTCTAGTGTCAATTATCTGTCATAACATGTAATGCTTGCTTTTATGCAGAGTGAATTAACTTTCTGAAAGATGGTGTGTACTTCAATATGGTCTCTTAATCATCTTTCAATCACTTGAATATACCAACTCCAAAATTCGCTTTCAAATAAGCCTTTTTGCCATTTGTAGGTTAGATTCAATGTTTTGTACTACCTCCAGCCCTTAATCTACACTAGGATGAGCTCTTATATTAAGGACCGGAGGTAGTACTATTTATATGATAGGAAGAAAGAGGATAGAAGATGCTACAGACAAAAAGAGATGATAGGATGATCAGAAACTGTCATTAAAAGTCATAGCTATATAATTCCTCTGTTACAGGCTAATACTGGTAGATTAGTTGAGCCTCTTCAAAATGATAGATAATTCACTCATTAGAGAGTGGGTGAAGGAAAAATGAGTTAAAAATTGAATGACATAAAAAAGAGGCTGGGGAGCACATTTCTATAATAGTGAGAGAAGCAACAAATTTGAGGCTACATTGTAACAAGTTCAGAAGAAAACAAGAAACAAGCCATTATATGTAGTCTACATGTGAAGGGTAAGAATCTGGAGCTCTAGAGTTTATGGAAAAGTTGTGGAGTTCCCAGAGTGAACAGAAACGATTAGGAGAAAATAAGCGAGCAGCTACATTCTCTCATTGTAGTGTTGCTGTCTATAAATCATACAAGAGCTTGACAACTAATAACACCAAGTAATATGTTGCAAGAGGTCTAATTTAATCTTCAACGTGCCAAAAAAGAAAAAAAACACAGATGAAAACTTTAAGCTGCTACAATTGATGTCAAACAGGGTTATAAAATAAAAACAAATCGAAATATAATGCCCCAGCCAGTGCTTGCCCTGCAAAATAAATCTCCTAGAGAAAGATAGCGTTTCCATTTACCACGAGCAATTAATTAGGTTCTCTAACAAAACTGGTCAGTCAACAATTTTTTAACAACTCAATGCCACATTATTATTCCTTAAAAAGGGTATTTTCATGTTTCATAATACCATGAAAAAAGACTTGATAACAAACACCAAAAAATTGCACCAAAGTTATCCTCTTTGACTTGATCAAATTCAATAGATTCTATCAGAAAGCTATGGTTTCACTAAAACTGAGAAACCACTTAAGAAAAAGATACTCAACTGTGCAAATGCAGGTGAGGGTAAGAAAATTTACCTGTCGAATAAAGCCCTCAAGCGTTCCTAGCTTACCCATGGCCATAGCCATTTGGCCCATGTAATTCGCCACGTTCCCTGATGAACTAGATGAACCAAGGGACCCAGTGGACAGTGTTTCAGCTAGAGACTGCTGCAATGCTTCCATGCCCTGTGATAGGGCATCTTCAGCCTGTTGAGACGATTGCTGCAAGTTTGTAATACCAACCAACTGCTGCTCGGTAAGAGGTTCCAGTTGATTTACCAAAAGCTGAAAACAAAATTATCGCCCTCGAGTCAAAGTTAAGGAAATTACATAATGATCAAGATCTTGAGAAAATAATTACGTCTTAGCAACAACTGTGACAACCGCGTAACCCCCTATACATCTACAAAAAAGCAATAAACACAATCCACCTCATAAAAATGTAGGGGCAACAAGACTCCCTTTAAGAAAAGGAACTCAGTCCTAAACGCAAACACCTAAGAACCACGCATTGCCAAAAGATTGTGTCCAAATTCTTGTGAAAATAATTATATCCAATGACAAAAACAATTGCATTAAGGGGACAGCCAATGGTCATCAAGAATTAAAGGAAAAATATATTAAACGAAAATAGCTGCCAAAAAATATAAAAATAGCTGGGCTATTATTTCTGAACTGGAGCTAAGCATATTATTCATATTAAGAGACATGTTGATGAGTTAATCTACATGTATTAATCTTACTGGATGCGATCATTCCAAACAAAAGACTTTACCTTAGAATGATTTTAGATTTGAAATGGGTTTATTGAGAGGAAATACAAGAATCGAGTAAAAGCAGGCAGAAGAGTATAATTTACAATAAGATTTCAATGCCAAAATTATAGTGGGCAAATATTAACCTTTGTAGGTTGCAACTTGCTTCAACCTTGTGATGATCCGAAAGGCCTAAAAGAGAGCTCTACTTTTTTTACTAGGTTAAACTACTGATCAAGAAAACCTTTATATCTTTCTGAGAACCATATGATGTACAGTCAGAATATGCTCACCTTGAGGAGTTCGGATGATCGAAAACCACCAAGCCATAGAAAACATCTCTCAGCAGGTGTTTTCCACATGCCAGACAACAAATGGAAAACATCATTCTTAGCAGCAGAGTTCTTCAGCTTAAAAATTTCATCATAATGAGCCAATATACCATCAATAATCATTCGAAGTTCTGTATCACTTGCATGGGAGTTTACAGCTGCTCTTAGCTCATTCATTTGTCGATTCTGCTCTTCTAACCACCTAGAATATTCTACATCAAATGCCATCGCCCCTGTAAAACAATGTATTTAAAACTATAGGTTACCTCTTCAAACAAACAAAACATGCCACTATTACTTTATAAATATTTTCACATCAAACATATAAAATATGTTGAAGAAAGCAGGATACCATTTCCACCCATTGAATGTGCCTGATCGCCTGAGCTTGATATGAATATTCCCTGCAAGATAATGAACAGAGATTTGATATAAAATATACATCAAGGGGAAAGAAGCAAGGCTAACAATTAAGAGAGGAGGGAACTTAGAATAAAACTGTGTGTGTATGAGAGAGAGAATAAGAATGAGAAGGGAGGTCTATTGAGAATTGAGGTAATTCAACAGATAGGAATAATTAAACTGCACCTGCTGTCTAGCTCGCTGAAGCTCTTGCTCTAGTTGGGTCAACTTCAACCGACTACTTTCTAACTGCTGAACATAAGCCTATATGGAGGAAAAAAACACACATATATGAAGACAAGCATGCAACATCAAAGCTTGACTTCAAATTGGCGAGTGGGGTACAGGAAACTACTACTTGCAACTACCAGAAGTCGAGGAATATAAATATAGCCGAGCTACCAAGCAACTCATGTGCGTTTTTATAAGCATAACACTCAAGTCTATTGAAGGAGCAATTCGTTTTGTATGGACATTTCTCAAGGAAACTAATTTCTTAGAAATAAATTAAACAATTCGAGAGAAGTTATATTCTGGTAAAGGAAGAGAGAATTTGAGAAGCCATAATCAGTGATCGGGTTAGTGTCTGTTTGGAACAGCTTAAAAATAGTGTTTCTACGCTTTATAGGATGAAACTCCTCTCATATATTTATCTTATAAAGCACAAAATCACTTGAAATAAACTAAATCCAAACAGGCATTTAGACATATTGATATACAATCCCAAAGGATTTAAACAGGATAAATTCAAATACTAAAATACCCTTATACCATTCCAAATTTGTCCATGTTCACTCTTGCTCCAAACCAAAACAAGAGTAGGAGAGAGTATTTAGATTCAGGCACAATCTTACATACTTTGGATGAGAAATAGTTATTTAAATTATGAAATAAACCAATGTTTCTCAGTCATAATTAAAATGGAGTTCCCCTTCATAGCATTAATCATCACATCATATCTTGTGTTTCCAGTGGACAGTGGTCAGTCACTCAGCATTGTACTGGATAAATTCTAACAAAAAAGTTTCTCCGATAAATATATGGTTTGGTGAAAAGTTAGAAGATGCCACCCCAATATAATAATAAAAAGAAAAAATATAGTAAATATATGTTTCCTACCTTTTTTCTCAACCGGCTTTTTCTTGCAGCCTCCCGATTCTGAGCAAGCCTGCGGAGACTCTGCAAAAATTTAACAAAGGAAAAAATCAACATGTAATATTTGCCATGAAAACCTTAGGTATTATCCATGTGACAAAAGGAAGAAAATAAAAGAGAAAATGACAACAAGGTCCCGATTAAGAAAAATAATATCAGAAAGTCCCAAAGCTTGTCAATGGTAGCTCCTTCACTTGTTAATGATTGCTCCTTTACTTGTCATTGAGAAGCTATGGGACTTTTCTGATATTATTTTTCTTAATTGGGACCTTGGTGTGATTTTCCCAAAATATAACCTTCTGATCGAACTTATCCTTTGATCTGTCACTGGAATCAGAAACAACAGCAGCATTGGACAGACTTCTATCAAACTGCACAGATGGCAATCATACAATGTCCAATTGTCATGTATTTTCAACCAGCACAGCTTCTTCTTTCTAATGAACGGAAAAAAAAAGGGGCATCTACTCATGCATTAAATTTGTACAATATTCAGATTTAGATCATTTACCAAGTCTAATTCTTGATCATTAGCACAATCAATGCTTGTTTATAAATTATTAGCGTGTAAATAGATGATATTGATGCGAGAGAGGGTTGTCAATAAAATAGAAAAGGTGAGACAGCATATCCAGAAAGGTATCAAAATATAACCTGCCCATTCTTTTCATCAGTATCAGCATCTGTAGAAATATCCGTCCTCGGACTGACATCGGCCATGGCAGCCTCCTGGTTTTCTGTATCACCACCTGATATAGTTACCAAATTTGACAGTTGGACCTTTTGCAACTGCAGCACTTGGGGCTCTGATTGCTTATTGAATTTGTCTATATCAAGTGAAGTTGGAAACTGCATGGAGAGAAAGAAAAGCATAAACTAAGCAAGGAATGATATATCCAAAATTAGAAAATGAAGCCTTTTAAGAAAACATCTAATTTACCAAAAGATTAGATGATAGTGTACTAGATGAAAAAAGAACTAAAGCAACTCACCTTATCAAAATTACCAACAGGAATGGGACCAAGAGAATTTGTTTGGCTACTTACTTTGAGTGAGCTATCAACTTGATCTGAAACATGTATTAGATAAAGCCATCATAGAAGGGTGGAACTGGAAAACAAATCTTAAACATTTTAACAATGATATCAAAACGAAATTGATCAAACATATAAATTGGTCCTAGGCAGACTAGAATCATAGACATGAAATAAAAACAAGATATCAATGTGTGCATGTAATGCATAAACTTGTCTTAGTTGGATTACAGGAATACTTACCTCCAGTCAAGTTACCAGCATCATCTAAACGATATCTAACTGATTGATCAAAGGCCCCAAAGTCAGAAACATGAAAAGATTCAACCGTGCTTCCCTCTGTATGGCTGAGCACCATAATTTGTCAGACTGACGGCAAAAGTTTATCCAGCCTATGTTTCTCTGTTGACATAATGGCCATAAAAATACAATTTTTCTTAAACTTGGATAAATACAGAAATAAATACTTGAACCATTAGGTTTCCAAATCCAAATTTACGATCTTGCTTCAGCCTATTTTAGTAAAGAAATAACTTGCACCACATTATATTTGCACGGACAACATCAAGCTACCATAATACTAATCCATTTAATTATCTATGACTGAATTCCACTAGCTAATGAAAGTTACTTGGTAGGGCCCCAGAAATCAACTTTCAATAGTAAGGGCATGTTTAAAGTATGGTAAAATGATTCACTTAATCAAAATGAAGTGCTTTGTTTAAGAATATACATTTCATTTAAATAAACTCAATCTCCTACTTCCTAACAAAATAAAAACCTTAGTGCCAAACTGAAAGAACAAATCCAAAAGTTTTGATTTTCCCAAATTATTCAACACCGGAAAAACATAGCACCCAAGATACAAACATCAGATATTTTCATTTTATAATTATAAAGTTTTTCAAACCAAATTGAAGACAAAGTAATTTTGGATTTCACAGATAGACAGATACCCAAAGTCACTTAATTGCACTCTCATTTAGGGTAAGTCTAATTTCTCACACCTTGTATATTTGATTGCATGATCTTCAATCAGCTTGATATGTGTAATACGAATAGCTGCAAATGTTCTACCATTTTTATTTTTGTGCTTCCCCACCCCAAGTATGTCATATTTTTTTATGGATCAATTTCTCAGCACAACAAACTCTCCTCATTTGGTAAAATATTTATCTAGTTTCCCTATTTCATCACATGATATATTAAGACAAACTTCTTCCACTCTATTTGACCAACGGTAGATATTGATACTAAACTCCGCACACCAACATAGTGAGGGGCAAGATTACTTGAGGACGATTGCCCCACAATAGGTGAATATTCTAGGGATAATCATAAATTTCCTTTCTCTACAAATGCAAAAGCAATATCGATTGGGTGCTTCACAGAGTGAGTAATATGAAATTTTGCCACCTTGTCACTTGTTTTAGCTGTTAAAAAACAAATGTAAAAAATCTCTCCAAATTTCCATGGTGTTTCCATGTATATTTTTCTTGCTTCTTGCCAGGAATACTAGAGAAATTACTGACTGGGATCGGTGACATCCTGGAAGTTCTTAAGAGCATCAAGGTGCAGATACATACAAGCCTCTCATTCAACCATTACATCATACATTTAGTCCATCAAAACGTGATAAACTTATCATCAATCAACCTAAATTAGCAAATTTATTCTGCCCATGCCTAGATACATACTTACAAGAGACAAAGTGACAAACTATACATATATACATATGCTAGCAAAATATATATACACAGACACACAAAGCCCTCATTCACTCATTCAAATTGCTATGTGCTTATCTTGGTTAGTGAAACTAGAGCAGCGTGTAGCTTTCTTAATTTTCATCCAAGAAAAAGGTCACTAGTTAGCATGGTTCACATCAGCCAATCCAACCAGACCAGAAGTGAAGTTCTTTATATTAAAGTTTAAACTACAGAAACTATGATCAATCTATAAGCACAGTTACCAGATGGTTCACTGAAAATGTCTCTTGGCATTCTCCAAGAACATAGAATTGACCCACACCTTCACAAGGAAGATTCTAGCAGAAGACATACAATGGACAGAAAGATTAAATTTGAAAACAAAAACAAAACGAAACATTCAATGTTCTTTGGTTTTCTCATAGAGTTCATATAGTTCAGATGAATATTATGCACTATCCTCTTTCTTTTTTCTTTTTTCCCTTGAACTGGCAGATCTAGATGAAGTCCCGGTTCAACCAACTGAAATTTCACTATAACCTTCTCCTAAGAATTAAATACGCAGGAAAATCGAGTAAAGTCACCATAAACAAACATTTCATGGACTGTCCAACTCAAACATGCAAACTAACAATGAACACCACAATTTTCCAGATACCACTTGAATCTCCCTAAGAAAAAGGCTAAAAAAGTCGCTCACTACCGATTCAAAAAAACATACACTGAGATAAATGTAAGAACGTATACCGTGCATTTGAAACTGGCAATTGAGAATCTGGCATCTCCCTTCTCCCCTTCTCATCTTCTTCATCAACTCTGATACACCATCATCACCATCAATGTATGCTCAGCTCCCCTGCTGCTCAAGAAAGAAACAATAGCTAAACTAAAATCGACAAAAAGCGAGATCGAAATTTTCACTTCAGTCCAGGTAAAAAACAAATAATACAGAAACCTGGTAAAATAGCATCCAATAGAAACACAGAGAACAGGACTCCTTTTGAACAAAAAACGAATTCGACAGCGTAAAGAGACCTATTTCAGCGAATCCGACATTGACCCAGATTTCAAACAAGGGAAAGCACAAACTGAATTCAAATCGAAAAGACGGACACACAAAAAAAAAAAAAAAACCCACAAAATTGGAGCAAAACCCTTAATTGCAGAAGAAGTTCATATAAGCAAAAATATATACCAACCGCGGTCTCGGAAACGGAAACTTTGTCACTATCCCCAGTGTACCCGCAAAGCTAAACACACGGAAAATGAGAATAACATCCAACCAAAAACGGTCCTTAAAAGTCAAAGGAGCTTACTTCGACGCTTAATAGACCAATTTCAACAATTACCACCAACCTCAGATTGATGCTCAAATCGAAGCTCTAGAAGATCAAAAAATAGTAAATAAAAATAAAAATTACATCTGACTTGCAGTAAATTCCCCGACGAAAAGCAAGATTAAACTGACCAAACCCACCTTGGAATTCTGATGAGCCTGATGGTAAAGATAATTTATATACTTCAATTTTTCACTATTTTAGGAAAATTCTTTTTTTTTTCTGGATTAATAAAGTGAAGGAGGAGGGAGAGAAGGGAGGAGAGAGAGCGACGCGTTGAAGTTGATCATTCATTCTAATCTCAAGACGTCGTCTTCTGCAAAAATCTTCCCCTTTCCGAGGACAAATTATTTTTTAATTAAAATTTAATAATGTTAAGTGGTTTGACACGAATTATATTTTTCTGTGCAAAATATTATTTTTCACTCCCAAAATCTTTTTTCTACGCCGTTTGTTGTTAGTGTCAGAGATATACTGACAAAGTATTACTACAGTAAATCACGTATATATATATATATATATATACAACGGCCAATCTCTCTCACATTTCACCTTCAATTTCGGTACCGAGCTGCTCTACAGCGAATCACGTTTCAGAGAATATGGAAATGAATAATGATGACTGAAAAAGCTTATTATAAAAAAAACTCACAAGAAAGTTTGCTTAGATTGTTAATCCCAAAAAAAAAAAAACAAGAAGAAGAAGACAGACGCTTGAGTTGTAAATTAAATTTTTTTTTACGAGATTTTTTATCATCATTCTTCCCCCTTTTTTTTCTATTCAATTTCAGTGACAATGCAGATTTTTTTTGTGAAAATTACACACAGGTCCAAGGAACAGAGATATTTATATTTAGGTCCCTTGAATTCATGAAATTACACAAAAGTCTCTAGGGACTTCTGTGTAATTATTTGTGGAAGCAAAATTACTTTTTTGTCCAAAGAAGAAATAGCCTCTGGACCTCAGAATTAAAAAATCCAGGTTTTTAAAAGTTGTTGTTAAAATAGGAATTTACTGTTGTAAATATAAAATTTCTTGTTGCAAATGGCCTTTTAACCTCAGAATTGAAAAAATCCAAGTTTTCAAAAGTTGTTGTTAAAATAGGAATTTGCTGTTGTAAATATATAATTTCTTGTTGCAAATGGCTTCTGGACCTCAGAATTGAAAAAATCCAGGTTTTCAAAAGTTGTTGTTAAAATAAGAATTTGCTGTTGTAAATATAGAATTTTTTATTGCAAATGGCCTCTAGACTTCAAAATTGAAAAAATCCAGACTTTCAAAAGTTGTTGTTAAAATAGGAATTTACTGTTATAAATATAGAATTTCTTGTTAAAAATGGTCTCTAAACCTCAAAATTGACAAAATCCAGGCTTTCAAAAGTTGTTGTTAAAATAGGAATTTGTTGTTGTAAATATAAAATTTCTTGTTACAAATGGCTTCTGGATCTCAGAATTAAAAAAATCCAAGTTTTCAAAAGTTGTTGTTAAAATAGAAATTGGCTGTTGTAAATATATAATTTCTTGTTGCAAATTGCCTCTGTACCTCATAATTAAAAAAATCCAGGGTTTCAAAACTTCTTGTTAAAATAGGAATTTAGTGTTATAAATATAGAATTTCTTGTTACAAACCTGGATTTTTTCAATTATGAGGTCCAGAGGCGTTTTCTCCTTTGGGCAAAAAAGTAATTTTGCTTCCACAAATAATTACACAGAAGTCCCTAGGGACTTCTATGTAATTTTATGAATTCAAGGGATCTAAATATAAATATCTCTATTCCTTGGGAGCTGTGTGTAATTTTCCTTTTTTTCCCCTCTTTTTTTTTTTTGGGTCAAAGGCCCCTCTTTTTCTTTTTTTGCTCGAAGGCCCCCTCTTTTTCACTTTTACTCTTTGGATGTTTGATGGGTGTCCTCGTGGCATGATCAGGTAAAGTTTCTGAATTAACAGTAAAAAAAACTACTAGTAATAGAAATTTGTTTATTAACAAATCATTTAAGAAATTAAAAAGTATGTTTTTTTTAATTAATAAATCACATAAAAAAAATATTGATGTGGGCCCTGCTAAATGATTTTTTATTTTCCAGATTCCATGTTAAATAGCTATCAAATTTCTTCACTTACTCCAAAATATCATTGCCTATTATATATATATATATATATAAGGAAAAATCCTATATAAAACTACTTAAAATAGAAAAATTCTAAATCGGGTTGGTAAATTCAACAAATCAATAATTAAGTCATCAACTCAATTTATGATTTCAAAATCTGTGTAAAATGACTTTAATTCTCCTCCCCTTTTTTCTGCCAGCATTTCTTCTCTCCCCTCTTAAAAGAGTATTATTGCTTTTATGACTTTATATAAAAGGATAATCAAGAATAATTTAAATATGCCATGCCATAATAGTATCATTGATATCAATTAAATATATTTTAATTGAAAGTCAATTAATTGTATTAATGATAAAAAATAAATATGAGGTTTTTTTTTTTTAAAAAAAGAACGTTCTTATTTTTATTGGGTGAGATAAAAGCAAAAAAAAAAATGAAAGGAGAAAAAAGAAGCATATCCCATGCCGACTTCACCCTTTGCAAAATTGAATTGAAATAAAAGTTATTTTTACCAATATTAACCTAAACCAGAATAATTTTCCTTAACACATAAATGTAAGTTTTTAGAAAGTAATTTAGTTAATATTTCAATTTCAATTTTTTAATTCTTTAATATAAATCAGTAACATTATTTATCTTTTTTATAAAGCGGTGTTTAAATTTCAGATACTTCTATAGATATTTTAGAAAAAAGATGTAAAATGCACTTAAAATTTCATAAAACGGTTTACATCAATATAAAATTTTTTAAAAAAAACCTATATATATGTGTATGAAAATATAGAAAAATCATACTTAATTAATATAATTACCAAAATCTGTCCTTTTTATAGTAACATATATTATAAGTTTTCTTTAAAAAAATTGTTCATGTTAATAAAATGAACTTTTGGCTGAAAATATTGTAGGTTTTTATTCTTATGATGATATATTTAATATATTTGAACAAATCATATTTTGTTGTGTTAAAATTAATTTTGATATATACATGGGAAACATAAGTTAGGGAGTAATAAAACTCATTAATGTGGAGGGAGAAGGGGCATTAAAGTCATTTTACATAGATTTTGAAATCCTAAATTAGGTTGATGACTTAATTACTAATTTGATGAATTTACCAACCTGATTTAGAATTTTTTTATTTTAAGTAGCTTTATATGAGATTTTCCCTATATATAATGAGAGGATTATCGTTTGTAATGTCACTTAACATAAGGTTATGTCAAGTCACCCTAAAACTACGCCGTTTTGGAGTTAGAAGAATTAACGAACTCTCAAAATGACGTAGTTTTGAGGTTTGAGAATTAATGAAGGATCTTTTGGTAAAATTTATATAATAAATATAAAAACAAAAATACAAAAACACCATTTATTAATTCATTAACTCCCAAAACGCGTAGTTTTGGGATGACTTGACATAAGCTTATGTCAGGTGACATGACAAACGATAAACCCATAAATGAGTTAGTTGACTAATTTAAGTATATTAAGAAAGTTCTGTATGAGTTATTTATAACATATGTATGTTTATTTTTTTAAAATACCATATTTATCATGCCTATACTTAAATATAAACTCGTTAATATGTACAATCACTAAGAAAACTTAAAAACAAAATTATTATATAAGCTAGTATTATTAAACAAAACCCAACAATAAATTTGAGTTTTTATGCATTTATTTGTATTTGATAAATTGAAAATAAAATATAGGATTAAGGTGCAAAAATACACCTGTAGTTTTTTTTAAAAGTGCACCTAACACCAAGTTATTTTTTTGGGTATAAAAGTAATTATGTGGTTATAAAAGTGGAGCAAAAGTACCAATTGACCATTCGTTTGACTTTTTTGTATTTTAAGGCTGACAATGATTTTGACTAAGCTAAATTTCATCCCAGTTGACAGTGGAAGATTAGAGAAAATTACATAAAAGGGCCCAGCCAGTTTTGAAAATTACAGAAAGGTGACAACAACGGCGAGGAGCCAAAGATGGGAGGCTCGAGGGGTAAGATTGCGTTTGGGAGACATAAAGGGAATTGGAGGAAGAAGAGCTGAACTGTAATTTCCAAAATATCTATACAATTTTCTGTAATTTTCTCCAGTTCTTTACTATTAGCTGGGATGAAATTTAGTTGAGTCATCGTCCATGTCAGTCTTAAAAATATATATTTAAAAAAAAGTCAAACTAACGGTCAATGAATATTTTTGCTTCACCTTTGTAACCATATAGCCACTGTTGTACCTAAAAAAAAAAAATACTTGGTGTAAGGTGCACTTTTGGAAATACTACATGTGTATTTTTGCATTAAGTGCATAGTCAAAAGTTGAGTTGGAAATAGGCTAAGCCCCTATTAGGGGCCTACGACCTAACCTACTTTAAACTTAGTCTAACCTATTAAGTGGTTGAGGCTTAGATCTGTTGTCATGCCTATTTAGATAAACAAGCCAGACCTATTTTCATACGGCTTCGCTTATTTAATTTTTTTTTAAAAAAATGTATTATTATACATAATTATATACTTGTATAATTTAATCTAAATTAATTTTATAAATTATTTGTAAACTTAAGAACTTAGTTTTAACCCTAAGTTTCACATTTCATCATTTACCTATGAACTCAATCTTTTAATTCATCAATTAATTACATCTCCTTCTCTTCTTTTTGATCATCTGAGAAGGTAATATTAACTCACTACCTCTCCCTTGATTTGTGTCACTTAATTTGTGTCACTTGATGCAGCATAATAATTGCAGTAAGTTTATTTAGTGATGCCCAAATGAAAATGATTACAATAAGAGGAGTTTGTCTTATTTTTTGCAAGAAAAATAAGAGGTAAAATCTAATTTTACATATCACTTGTCATACTTGGTGGATTTTAAAAAATATATCTCCTTAGTTAATAGATAATTGATTTTTGTTATTTAATTCCTACTTGCTTAGAACAGTTGTTACCACTTGGTGTTCTTTTCTTTCTTTTATTAACTCTTTTATTTCATCTTAGAATGAATCCTTAAACTTTTAAGACATAACATCGATTTTTAGATAGGCTTGATGAATTATATATGAATTTAGATATAAAGGTGTTAGGCCTATTTAAAAGCTCATATTTTTAGGGCCCGTTTGGATAGGCTTTTTAAAAAGTATTTTTTTTAAGTGCTTATTTTTTAAACCTTGTTAGATCTTTTGAAAACTTAGGCTCATGCCTAAAAAGAAGTCTACAGACAGGCTCGAACCTAAGCTCAGGTTTGGATCTCCGTCAGGCCCAAACTTACTTAGGTCAAGGGTAGCGTAGCCTCGTCTATTGGCACCTCTAGTCAAAATTAAAGTAGCTGTTCTAGCAAGACCTTCCTTTACCAAGGCGTCCACTACAAAATTCTGTTCTGTAGAAATATGGCTGACAACCAATTCCCATATATAGTGCATCGTGGTCCTTATATGTATCAAAGTTAAACTTTCAGGTTGGGAACTATTAATTGATCTAATACCCTGCACAAGATCATTTACGTTAAGCCATCCAGAACGAGGTGGAACCCAAGATAATTGAACTCTGCAAGGAGCAGTCTCTGGAGCAAGAGAGAGATCATTCATCTGGACAAAACATCTCCAGGAATTTAAAACAACAGCAACAGGTTCTTCAAGCTTTAAAAATTCCAAGTCAAATACTTAAGTTGATACAGAACAACGATTCAACTTTTATTTTGGGTTTGTTGCTTGACCCAACATTCCATGAAGTTTCTTCTATCCTTATGCTCCACCAAGTTGTTGAATCTTCATACTTTGTATGAGATGTAAAAGCACCCATATCGATATGGATATGAATGAGATAGATATATGCCCCGTGCATTGAATAGGTTGATTAATCTATTATGATCAAAATCCATCAAAACATTAATCAAATGATTAATTTATTAGCTAATCTAAGGGTTTTCTTCGTTTTTTTTTACATGAAGATGTTATCACTTGATTATGATTTTTTTTTGTTTTATTTTAATCGTAATTTTCAGGGTTGAATTAAAATTTGAATGAGATTATGTGGAGGCAGTTTTGGGGGAGATTGGTACAAGGAAGGAGGTAACTGTAGAACAGATAAGGATAGCACAAACATGTTTGAACAAGTTTTGTAGTGCATCAGGGAAGAAGGTGAATGATAACAAATCTGCAATCTTTTTTCCAAGAAATGTGCATTGAAGACCAAGCTATTGTAGTTGCAGAAGCTGGATTTAAAGTGACAGATGACTTGGAAGTGTATTTGGGAGTGCCGACGTATAATGGGCGAAGCAAAGCAAAAAGCTTAGGTGGGATCTTAGAGAAGGAAAAGAAAAGGCCAAGTGGTTGGAAGGCAAATTTGCTCAGTATGACTGGTAGAGGAACTTTAGCAAAGTTAGAGATTAGCTCAGTCCCAGTATATCCCTTGATGGTTACCAAGCTCCCTAGACAAATTGTGGGGGAGGTGGAAAAGGTGGAGGAGAGGAAAACGTATCTGTGCTTGTTTGAGTTGGTGTTGGAAAAATTCGTTCACGCGAGTTGAGATAAAACTTCTCTCACACACTTTCTTTGCAAATCGAAAATCATCATGTTAAAAAAGCAGTTTCTACTACTAATCCAAATATGCATAAAATGCAACATCCGAAGGAGAATGGAGTCTTGGGAGTGTTATATTTACAGGATATGAATAGGGCTTGCCTTATGAAGTTGGGATGGAAGCTGCGCTGTAATATTGGAGGCTTGTGGATTGATGTTTTGAGACACAAGTACAATTATAGAGGAGTTTGGATACTCTATTTCATGGCTTCGTTGTATTCTCTAGATTCAGTGTAATGGACTTTAGGCCCCATTATACCAAAAAAAACAAAAAACAAAAAAAGACTAGTCATACCCAGATCTATACTTCCTTTGTTTCTTCGATTCTTGGCTACCCTGATGGATTTTATGGTGAATCCTTCTGTCTTGCTTTGAAAACTTCCAAACATTTAGGTCCCGTTTGGTACGGGAAAAATTTAAAGAGGGAAAGGAATTTAGACGAAGGAAAGAAAGGGAAGGGAAGATTTTGAAAAATGAGGGAAGATGGTTTGAGAAAAGATGAGTTGTTTGGTAGGAAGAAAATGAAGGGGTGATAGTTGGTAAAGAATCAAAAAATGTATATTTTACTCTCAAAAGTAATAATTTAAAATAAAAAAGAAGGTGGGCCCGGGGGTAAATTTGTTAAAAGTGTGAATAGTGACGTGGGAAAGGTGAAATCCTTCCAAATTTGGAGGGATTTAATCTTCCCACATATGTGGGAAGATTGGTGGGCTCGGGGTGGGCCCGGGAAGATAGTTTTCTGGGAAGATTGGTGGATTCTGCGTACCAAACGAGGGAAAACTGTAATTTTTCTTTCCTTTCCCATGGATTCTGCGTACCAAACAGGCCCTTAGTGCTCTTCTATGAAAACTTTCAGAGCATTTTTGCCAGTTAATCCGATATAAATTATATCTCCCTGGTTTCTTCCCCTCTAACTTTCTCCTCATCCAAGCATTGTATAAATGGCTTGCTGGATACCATATAGGACATCATATGAGCTTATAACCATAAAAAGAAAAAAAGAAAAAGAAAAATTATAATGAATGACCTAAGAAAAATAATATTTATTAAGAAGGACCATAAAAAGTGGTAATTATTTTAAAGGACCAAAAATTAAAATATTAAAATAAAAGGACTAAATTACCCTAAATCAGATTTCCTATCTTCTCATTAACCAAAAATAAAAGTAGTAATATTTTAATTTTTGGTCCTTTAAAATAATTACCACTTTTTATGGTCCTTCTTAATAAATATTATTTTTCTTAGGTCCTTCATTATAATTTTCCCAAAAAAGAAAAAGAAAAAGTATTTGATATACTTGTGTAAGTGTTATAATTTGAAATGCTCAAGTTATCAAACTTAACCCTTTTGTTGTTTAGTGGAATGAAAATCCAAATCAACATGGGGATTTCTTTTTTGAACCGTACGGGGAAGATTCTGGTTAAACAAAAACATATTTATCCTTCACATCATATATGGCCATAGGATCTACCTTGGACAAATTTGGTCGGTTTGAATTTTATTTAAATTATTTGATTAGATTATTAGACAAAGTTGAGTGCTTAGTGATTAGTGGGCGGGGTTTTGACTAAAAAATTGTTAGTTCTGACTTTAGGTTGCAACACTGTTACTTCACCTTTATTCTTTTAATATGTGAATAATTAATAAATTAAATTAATAATAAAGTATTTAATATTTACACAATTAAATATTTTTTATTATTTCAGTTTTAGTATTTATCTTAAAGATTTTTTTTTTGCCAGAAATATTTCTCTTAAAGGTATATAATTTTAATATTTTTCTTAAAATTAATGTACATATAATATATATCTTTCATTTAATAAAATATGAATTATTTAATAAGATTCATGTCCTTTTAAATTATTTTTTATATAAACTTACTTTTAATATAATCATCCAAACAAGTTTTCAAAAATTAGAATGAAAAAAAAAACGCAACTTCTATCAGTCTAATCGTCAATCTAAATATAAATCATATTATACAATTTAACTTTTGCTCAATCTTAAGTTTGCAAAAGTCATATTAAAGAAAAACCATTTTTACCACTTCCACCTTAGATCTTTAATATAAGATCTCATTTATAATGTAAATCGTACTATAAGTGAGATTTTATATAAAGGATCCAAAGTAGCAATAGGTTTTTTTTTTTAAATTTATAATTTTCTTAACCTATTAATAGAATGTAGTAGTAGAGAAATGTATAGGCTTCCAATGGACAATATAATATAAAAAAAATTAAAACTCATAAAAGATATAAAAATTTAAATTAAAACTTTAGTCATCATGATTAATCTTAGATAATAATAATAATAGAAAGATCATGAAAGAATATTAAACCGAAACTCATATAATTAGCTTAAATTTAAGTAGTTTACGTAAAGTGATAATTTATCACTTCATATATTTCTCATCATTCCATTGATATACGTTTATATGTGTATTGTGTATTTGAAGATATTAAAAAACAATGCCACAAATTTCTTCAATGAAATAAAGTTTTTGTACGTAGAATTTTTGTATTTTGTCCTCCTACTCTCCAAAACTTTACACACATAATATTACCATCAACAACTAACTTTTAAAGATCTCAACTTGTCAATTTTCTATACAACTCATTTAAATCCCAACAAATTAAATGTTGGTACCATATTGGTAAAAATACAATGTATATATATATGATAAGAGTATGATTTTAAATCATGCTCACACTACTATTCAATAGAAGGTACTTTTAATATTTGTTTTTAGAACCCTACAGTGACTATTTTTAAGGGGTAGTATATGAGTGTATCATTAAAAATTTTAAAATATATGTCTATTTTTAAAACGTCGTTGTAAGTAAGACTTACAATGTTTGTTTTTACAAAACCCGTCGATGTAACTGGAAAAAAAAAAACAAAAAAACAAAGGATACAGGGTGAGGGAGCTAGGCTCGAACACTCGACCTCAAAAAAACTCACCAAATGCTATAATCAATTGTGTCGGCACCAGATTTATTGAAACGTTTAACAACTGTTTTTAATAAATAAAAAATGGTCGTAGCTAAAGAGGCGTGGCTTTCTCTTGACCATGAACTCAATGAGTCGTTTTTTGATAGCAACGTAAAGGATTGGATGCCGGGAAATTTGAAGAGTAAGGCTATCGTATGAAGGGCTTGCCGCGTGGAGGATTATATTTGAGCGAAAATTACAGCTAGATCTCAAGGATTATAAAAAATTATAAAAAAAGTCCCAATAAAAATTGACATATCAAAAAAGTCCTTAGGGACTTTGTTGATCTTATTTATATTGAAATAAACTCCAAATTTTTAAATTTTGTTGTAAATATAGCACTTCCTGTTATGAATATAGCTTTTTTTTTTTTTGGTAAATGGTCAGATTTAAAATTTTGTTATGAATATAGCACTTCGTGTTGTGAATCTAGCTTTTTTCCGTTGTAAATGACTTCTGTACGTTTAAGGACTTGAGTTTGAAAAAAAAATCCATGGTATTTAAATTTTGTTGTAAATATAGTTTTTTTTTTCTATTGTGAATGTTCATTTTTTTAAATTTTGCTGTAAATATAGCACTTTTTATTGTAAATATAACACCTCCTGCTGTTAATAGAAATAATATCAAAATAGTTCTTGGAGATTTTTTTGATATGTGAATTTCTGTTTGGACTTTTTTATAATTTTTTATGATCCTTAGAATTTAACTGTCATTTTCCTTATATTTAGAGTAGCTAGTTTGTCTTTATGAAGCGTCGGAACTTGCGAGTCTTTGAAAATCAAAACTGGGACTTTGATGGATGGAAAGTGTGGGTTTCTCTTCAGAGATTGTGAAAGCTATAGAAGATGATAAGAGGAAGGAGCGACGAAGGGTGGAGGAAAGGAAGAGGGACGACAGAGGCTATGCGAGCTGGCAATGAATTGTCGATCTTTAATGAGGAGGTGGCATTATTTTCACATCATATATATATATATATATATAGGTTTATCGTTTGTCATGTTATTTGATATAAAGTTTTTGTTAAGTTATCTCAAAACTATACGTCGTTTTAAGAGTTAGGAGAATTAATGAATGATACTTTATAATTTTCTTTTTTGGATTTATCATATGAATTTTATCAAAACATCATTCATTAATTCCTCTAACTCTTAAAAAGATGTTTTGGGAGTTAGGGGAATTAATGAATGATGCTTTAATATTTTTGTTTTTATATTTATATGAATTTTACCAAAATAAATATATCAAAGCACCCTTCATTAATTCCCCTAACTCCCAAAACGATATAGTTTTGGGATTATTAGGGGAATTAATGAATAGTATTTTGCTATTTTTGTTTTTATATTTATTATATAAATTTTATCAAAACACATTTGATTAATTCCCATAACTCTATAAAACGATGTGATTTTGAGATGACAAAATAAAACCTTATATCAAATGATATAACAAACGATAAACTATATATATGTATGTATGGTGGATTTGAATTTTATTTAAATTATTAGACAAAGTTAAGTGCTTAGTGATTATTAGGCTGGGTTTTGACTAAAATTATTGGTGCTGACTTTATGGGACAAAACTGTGACTTCACCTTTATTCTTTTAATATATGAATAATTAATAAATTAAATGAATAATAAATTATTTAATATTTACAAAAGTAAATAATGTTTATTATTTCAATTCTAGTATTTCTCTTAAAGATTTTTTTTGCCAGAAATATTTCTCTTAAAGTTATATAGTTTTAATATTTTTCTTAAAGTTAATGTACATATATATGTATATGTATTATTTAATAATATTCATGTCCTTGTAAGTCACTTTCCATATAAGCTTATTTTTCAATAATAATCCAAACAAGTTTTCAAAATTCAGATTAAAAAAAGGGTTAATGTGTAGATTAGCCAACAAAGTATTACATTAAGAGCATCTGGCACAAAAATGTTTTGAAGGTATCAAAAATACCAATGAACAATTGAAAGGGGGCAAAAATACCAATAAAGAAATAAATTCTGATAAAAGTAGCAAAATCCCCGTTTGAGTTTATTTGCTGAAGTTTTAAATTCTTAATTGGTATTTTTACCCCCTTTCAATTATACAATGGTATTTTTGATATACCTTCAAAATATTTTTGTACTACATGCTCCTAGCGTAATACTTCGTTGGCCAATCTGCACCTTAACCCTAAAAAACAAATCACTTCTGCATCTCCAATCCAAACATAAATTATATTCCACTTTAACTTTTGCCAAATCTTAAGTTTACAAATGTTATATTAAAAAAAAGTCATTTTTACCGCCACTACACCAAACATACCCTTAGTTAATAATACTAATAATAATAATAGTAGTAGTAGTAGTAGTCATCTTTAATATAAGATCTCATTTACAATATAAATTGTACTATAAGTAATTAAGATCTTATATGAAGGAACCAAGGTAGCAAGACGTATGTGTCAACTAATTCATGAAATCATAAATAAATATTAAATCGTGTCTCATATAACCTCAAATGATGTTATGCGGTTTCTTGTCAAGCTTTCTTTAATTTTCTTAACCAATTAATAGAATGTAGAAGTAGGGACAAATATATAGCCTTCCAACGGACAATATAATATATTTTTTTTAAAAAAATTTAAAACTCATAAAAAATTATAAATTTTAAATTTTAAATTTTAGTCATCATGATTAATTTTAGATGATGATGATGATAATAATAATAATAATAATAATAATAATAAGATCACGAAAGAATATTAAACCCAAACTCATATAATTAACTTAAATTTAATTGGTTTACTTAAAGTGATAATTTATCACTTCATATATTTATCATAATTCCATTGATATACGTATATATGTGTATTGTGTATTTGAAGAGATTCGAAAACAATGCCACAAAAGTTTCTTCATATGCAACATACATATGCTTATTTTTTCTTCTCACCCAATATTTTGTCTTCCTACTCTCCAAACTTTACACAAATAATATTACCATCAACAACTAATTAACTGTGAATGATTTCAACTTGTCAATTTTCTATACAACTCATGTAAATCCCAACAAATTAAAGGTTGGTACCATATTATTGGTAAAGATAAAATGTATATTTTGACCAAAAAGAAAAAAGGAAACATAATATATATATATATATATATATATCTCTCTCTCTCTCTCTCTCTCTCAAGACTACAAGAGTGTGATTTTAAATCATGTTCTCATGTTTCAATATAAAGTCTCGTTGATCATAATAATTATATTGATAAATACCTTTATAAGTATCACTACAAATCCTCTCATCAAACACTTATAAAGAGAGATACCTACAATAGGGAAAATTCCACAGAAATACCCTGAAAAGATCAAAATCTAAAGTCAGTTTATAATTACCACACTTTATTAGCTATTTATTATATTTGATGAGCAAATGACAACAAGTTTGAGTAAGAATCATGCATTAATTTGATATTTTCAAATTTTAAAGGTATGTAATTGGCCTCATAAAAAAATGGACTCCTCTTTTAAATGTACAAACATATATTATTGGATCCACATTTTCTTTTTATCTTTCTCTAGGGCGCCATTTGATAATTATGCATGTCTTCAATGATCTACAAATTAAAATATATGAAGGGAATTAAATGATCATATATATACATGTGAATTCAATGAAGTGAATCCGAATCACCAATAAATAAACTTGGCTTATATTACACAACAAAAGTATAAACTGAAATTGAGGGAGTAAGTTTTTATTCTGGTTGTATAAAGTATAGAACTTCCCTCCTTTAATTTAAAGTGTAAACTACATACATTTACCCATATGTTTTGCTTATTTGAAAAATAAACCCCTACTCCACAAGGGTGTATCAAACAAAAACTAACAAAACAAATTAATCGGCAGCAGCTAGAGACTTGTACGTGTAGTTGTGTTCATGATAGAGACAGAAAATGAGCCAACAAATATTAGTTTAGTTGACAAGAAGTTGACTCATAACCAATAAGATTGTGAGTTTAGATATCATTGCCAATGTAAGGATTTTGTTAATAGGTGATTTATAAATACTTTTATCAGCTTTTTTTTTTTGAATGATCTGGGAGGCATGTTCAGATCCTAATGAGCTTAATTAATAGACCCAAATAACATAAACTTTATGGTTTCAAAAGACACTGAAAATGAAAATGAGGGAGACAGCTTTTACTCTGGGTGCATAAACTGCCCTCCTTTTATTTAAGGTGTAAATTACTTACATACCCATATGGTTTGCTTATTTGTAAAATAAGCCCCTCTTCCACAAGGGTGTATTAAAAAAACTAACAAAATCTAATTAACTGACCTATAATTTGATTTATGAACAAAAGACAGTACAAATCAATCAATAATCATTAAATATATGAAATCTAGAACGCATCAATGCCCAAAAACTCCAACACAAGTTGTTCATTGAACACTGGGTCCACCAACCAATTAGCTGGAACAGCTTCTTGTTCTTCATTAGGCTCATCAGGGCCCACCACCATCCTCCATTGTTGTTCATCATCAAGCTCCAAAGAAGAAGTAGAAGACGAAGAACCCTTCA
Source organism: Acacia crassicarpa (assembly GCA_034222035.1). Classification (NCBI taxonomy): domain Eukaryota; kingdom Viridiplantae; phylum Streptophyta; class Magnoliopsida; order Fabales; family Fabaceae; genus Acacia; species Acacia crassicarpa. Next base: position 11,379,657 of record JAWXYG010000015.1, read on the forward strand.
TTATGAGTTCATAATCATCGTTCTCATGACGATCTTCCTCCATGAAACCAGCTTCTGCAACATTGGAATATTTCCCTGTGAGCTTTTGTACAAGAGCCCTAAAGTTGGAAGCACTTGTCTTCACCTTCATAGGGCTTGATATGTACGTCACCTTTATGCCCTTCTCTCTCCTCTGATGATGCCTTCTGTTCTTCATTATCAGATCAGAACAGAATATATGATGATGGTGAAGATGATGATGAAAACCCTAAGCATGAGCTAGAATTTATATGAAGTGGGTGATTATGATAGCTTCAAAAGGTAAGTTTCCAGGAAAGTGGGATGAGATTGAAGTGATTGGAAGAAGTTGAAAAACGAAAAAGGAAAGAAAGAAATATTAGTTATGGTGGTGACGGTGATGGGTGGTGGAAACGGGAAGGGGATTCCAAATTCCAAGCTTAAAAGAGATATCGAAGAGTCCTATGTGGCTGGCTGCGTATGTGGCTGGCTGCGTATTTGAGAGGACCAGGAACCTCGGAGATTCTCTCTCTCTCTCTCTCTCTCTTTCTTGGTCTAAAAGTTACTATATTTTGTTTTGTCTCTGTTAGTCTCTTACGTTAAAAAGTGGCCTTCATTTTTTTGGTTTAATTTAAGAAATACTAATAATATAATACTTCCTTTGAAAAAATATACATATTTATTTATTTATTACTCAGTATCTATATAGTATTATATATACATAAATTTTTTATTCAACATAATTCAGAATATTTTGAAAAATGTTTCAAAAGAACTTAAAAATTTTATGTTAAATTTCAATGATATTAAGGATAAAAATTGATGTTTACTTTAATATGATTTATAAATATGAATTTACTTCATTTTATATTTTTATTGATAATTTATAATATTATATTATATTTAAAGTAGTTATATATTCATATTTAATTACATTTTTATATCACTTTTTAATATTAATTTGTATTTATTATATGTGGACAATATTCATGTCAAGTTTCTTATATCCATTTTATCAAGTTCTTTAATCACATGTGACTATGTATTCTATATGTTTTTAAAGAATTATTTTTTAACTATAAAATTGCATGTTAGGTTAACAAAACCATATCACTACATGTGAAATAAATAAAACATATGGCGACAAGTGACTAGATAACTTAACATAATGGTCAATGGATAAAAGAAACCTGTATCGGTAAGTTTTTGTCCTTTATTATGTTCCTATTAGAAAGTTTTAAAATTATAATAAGACATTTCCTATAAATCATTGTTAGTTTAAAATATTGGACGTTTTAGTAATTTAATTTTAAGAAGCATGTTTCATTTTTATACCGTATTGGTTAATTTGCATGGACAAGCAATTATGCATGGAAAATTGTGGATATTAGCTGTAGACAAGGGGAAAACTGAAAAAATAAGCCCAGTTTTCAAGTTATTATTGGCTCATGGCTCATCAAATGTAACAAATAGCTAATGAAGTATAATAAAGGGTTAAGGTACAGATTTGCCAACGAATTATTATCCGAGGAGCATCTGGCACAAAAAACAATTGAGGGTACCAAAATTATCAACCAACAATTAAAAAGTGAAAAAAAAAAACACAATTAAGGTGCAAATTGGCTAACGAACTATTACCCCGTCACTGTCTTGGTGTCTCCGCCTTTCATTGACTGTCACAGTGTCGGCGACGTCGGCGTCTCCAAAATTTTCATTGTTGCTAGGTGTTCCACTCACCCTCTTGAAACTCATCAAAGTCTGTATGTAGCTTTAGGGCGAGAATCACATACCGAAACCAAATCCAGTAGTCCAACAAGCAGCCGCTGTTGCCACAGTGCCTGTTTGCATGGGTCTCATCTCTGTTGGTGTTTGCCTTATCCAACAAGAAGGCTTAACCGCTCTTTTATTCAGCGTCTTCGCCACCGTTCTATGCCAATGTCTCATATTTTAACATAATTGTGATAGTTCTTTTTTTTAAAAAAAAAAAGTTATTTAGTACTTTTTTTTACTTTTTAATTATTTATTGGTAATTTTGGTATCCTTAATTGTTTTTTTGTGTTAAATGCTCCTTGGATAATAGTTTGTTGGCAAATCTGCACATTAATTCTATAATAATTAAATAAAACTAATTTGGGATTTTAATACTTCCAGGGTGTATGTCAATGAATACACACACAGGTATATTATTTCTTTGGGACGAAGCAAAAAGCTTCTAGGAGTCTAGACTTAGTATGTGATCCCTATTTCTCGAGCTTATTGTGTGGTTTGTGTTCAGTGTTCACCGAACAAATGGTCAGATGCCGCATGCGCAGCCAAAGATGACTAGGGACGTTATTTTTCTTGTGCTAGAATAATATAATAATATATTTGAATATTAATATTTCATAAAATTTTGCCAAATCAAGAAGAATGTGTTATAATTTTAAATATAATAAATCATTTTAATAAAATGCTGATGACAATTTTGATCTATAAAAAATATTCAAAATATTTAATAAATTTGATTTTTTAATTTAAATATTCTTAAATTAGAATATGTAGATATGCTAAGTTTTTTATTTGCCTGTATAAGGCGAGAGTTGTATTTCATTGCTTGGTACAATATTAGTACAATGAGATGGTACGTACTCTACAAAATACCTTTTCATATGGTTAAAGCATAAATAAAGAATAATAAAAATAAGGGAGAATTACTATGAGGCAAGGAAGAGATTTTATCAGGGAGAATTACTATAAGGGAGAATTACAAAATACCTCTGTTTCTGCTGCAGGGGTCCCTTAGCTATAGTATTTATATGCATCTTTTGTGTCATTCAGATCCTCTGTTTGGCTTTCGGTAGTGGTTATGTATTATTTCCCTTATGTTTCAAGGTCTTTGTATGGACTTTGGTGTACTATGAGGCAAGGAAGAGATTTTATCAATCAAAAGTTCGATAACAATTGATGACATCATGTTTAATTGATACTACTCACTTAGTCCCTTGTCATTGATACTTTTTGTTTGTTAAATCCTTTTTTGGGACCTCAGTAATTTTTTCAAACAATAAAATTGAATAATACAGTTTGTAATTTTTAAATAGGGTGATTTATTATATAGAAATTTTAGTATATTATATATTTTTTGCCAGCAATTTTATTGTATATCTACTCGGAGATGATGATAGTCATTCACATATTGTCAATATATTAGGTCTGATAGTACTAATCTTGTACGCAACTATATAAATGCACATTTAAAATAAATATTCAATTTTTTTTTTTTTTTTTTGGGTTTGGGATAAGGTGTAAATCTACTTATGAAGTATTCTCTCATGCGCATTCATATACATATATATGATACCAAAAAATTTAAAAGGTTTCAAAAAAAAGGTGCAAAAAATGTTATGACCGATAAGTCAATCAATAGTAACTGTTTAGCACATATGTTATTTAAGGTGCAAAAATATAACTAAAGATTTTAAAATGGTGCAAAAATGTCATGACCATTAAGTTAACTAATATTGACTACTCCCTTCGGTTCTAATTATAAGAGCTAGTTGACTTTTTTGGAGAGATTAAGGAAGTTAATTAAATTACTTTAGAGTTTTTTTATTTTTATTTTTTTTCTTCAAACTAATTAGTTTAACTAATAAACTAATATATAATCTACGAATACATAACATATGAAATAATTAAGTAACTTATTTAGTTTCCTTAATTTCTCCAAAGAAAGTCAACTAGCTCTTATAATTAGGACCAGAGGTAGTATTTAATAAACAACCATCAAATTTGTTGCATAATGTTTTCACCCCCAACAGCTCTTGTTCACTATTATGAGGTCTTATGTACGACACAATGGCTGTTCCTCCTTCGTGTCGAAGTTGCCATTTTCCCAGCCACCGAGCCATTGTCCCTTTCTTTAGAGCTAACGAGTTGCCAATTAGGGTTATCGTCGTTATAATTAATAATATACTGATATTGATTTAAAAAATGAACACAGGAAATCTTGAAAATAACAAGACAGATTAAAGGGTATATAATTTAACAATCATATGTAGAAAATAAATGATATACTAGTACTATATAATAACCATTAACAATGCTCTTGAGATCAAGCTGCCCAGTGGATCCGAATTTTGATATGTATGGGTAGTATCGGACCTTGGGATAAATGTTTGCGGGGTCAAATGTATACTTATTAACTAATTAAAAAAAAATTTGGAGAGCCAAATGTATAAATTTTTGCAGCAAAGCAGGTATAAAAAAATCCATTTTATATTAAATATTTAGGACAATTTTCTTTTTTTTGGGGCCATTATCCTTGAGAATAAGATCCATCATTGTGTATGTGCTTGACTACATTTATCCGGATAACTAAGATGAATTGCTTACATGAGCCAATAAAACGTCATATGTTTGAATTCAATTTGATGAAAATTGGCGTCATAATTCATTTTTAAATTATATTATATATATTGACCAGATATTTTGAATGATGAAACTTCTAACCAGAAGATGAGTGGAAAACATATATTCAACTTGCAAAACCTTTCTACATTCCAATTTCCGCAACAAGTTAAACTTAAAAAAAATATTTTAAAATCAATAAAGTCCTCTAACACTACGACAAAAATCGTGATATGTGATGGTTATTATTGGCCAAAAATCACAGTTCCAAACCATTATATGCAGGCGCTATAAATGCTCAATGTAGATAAATTATGATTTTGAACCATTATTTATTCTGGATCTATTATAAAATTTTTAATATAATACTCGTTATGTATTGAGATTTGGTGAGATCATAATATATGCATTCTATGATTATAATTAACGAACACCGGGAACAACTGTCATAATTTATGATAATGCTTGCATGATACATAACGGTCTCATTTTGATAACCATTATTTATTCAATAACATATATAACAATTTTATATAAGAACCATGACTTTTAATAAAAATAAATAACGGTGTCACGTAGACAACCATTATGTATTTAATACATAAATAACAGTTTCTAAATAAGAATCATGAATTTTTATAATAACTGATGGTTATTATATAATAATCGTGATGTATGGTTGTGAGACTCTTCAAGTAAGTTTTTGAGCTAGTTGGATTCGTCTGTATATAATAAAATAGTACCTCCTACATTGAGTGACTACACAATTCAAGATGAATAAAACATTTCAGGTTTTCTGGGAAGAATCAATGGCAACTATTGACATATATGTGTGATAATGTAACTGTTGACCTGTAATTGTGTCTCTACACATGAATTAACCCTGGAAAGGAAAGGTTGAGGGAAAAACATACGAATATCCGTATAGGAAAGGACACTTAGGGTATTCAAACCTTTGAGCAAAGCAAGGGGTATGCAAACCCTTGAGTTACTTAACTCAAGGGTTTGCATACCCTTTGTGCCCTTTCCTATAAAAGATTCATGTTTTTTTTCCCCACTCAGACGTTGCTTTCCTAGCTTAATTGCTAAAGAGACACAAAGTATAAGTAAACACTTACATTATGATATATAGGTCATGAATGCAATTGATTCTAGTTACAAAGCCTAAAAAATCTTGATCCACTTCAAATTGTAAGGCTACTTGATGTGGGAAGTACTACTCTATTAGATAGAGTCGAGACCAAGTAGCTTAAAAGCTCTCACGTTGAAGAGTCTAGGATTGACCACAATGTTGAATTCAGAGCTTTTAACTTGGTGCCACCTGCTCAATACAAAAACAGGAGAGGAACCTTTGATCAGAGCAATAAAGGGTTAAACATGATTACACAAAATCAATTAAAATGTCAGCTTGAATGATTTATCGCGTTGTGACTTCACAAATTATTCAGGTATTTGCTTGTTCACGTATAACTTTTAGTACAACTGAACTAGTTTATTCATCACATACCTATTAATCTTTTCAAAGTAATTGCCTGAGATATGGATACTTCTAATAAAAGAGAGGTATTTTCTTAGGGATTCATATCTTCTACAGTTACTTCAAAAAAGATCAATAGATCTAGTATGAACCTTCAGTCAAAGCAATAAGTTGACAACTTCTTGTAATAGGAGATAAATCTTCGATTAGAGCAATAATGAGTTTTCCAAAACAATATGACTTCATAAAAGTGATTTAACGTCACCTTATATGCTTTATCATGTCCCAGTACAACTAAACTAGTTTATTCATCACATCCGTATTAATCTTATGGAAGTAACTTCTCTAGATATAAATTGACACTTTCAAAAAAATTTCGCTTGGAGACCCATATCTCTAGAAGTTACTTCCAAGAAAACAATGGGGTAGGAACTACAAAGCAATGAGTTGAAAACTTCCTATAATAGGAAATGGACTTTAGATTAGAGCAATATTAGGTTTTCCAAAAAAAAAAACACATCACTTCACAAAAGCTATTTAACATCACCTTAGATGCTTTATCGCGTCATGACTTGACAAAGGCAGCCCAATCGGCCAAGTTGAACATTGCAAGTAACAAAGGAGGAACCTTCAAAAGTTTATTGCAGGAAGGATAATATAAAATGGATGAGGGATCATAACTACTATACTTAACCAACGCTCATGAACGAAAATGCGAGTTAGGGCATACGAAATCAACTCGCATGGCAGTCATTGCGACAAGGCTCAAGTGTATTCACTAGCATGGTTGTTGTTGAGAAGTCGGATGAAACTTTTTATGGTGGAGTTCGACTGAAAATGACTCTCGATGGTCGGAAAAGACAACAAGAGTCGTAGGGTTACAATGTTGGTGGGTTTCATCATTTGAACATACTAAGGACCCGTTTGTTACGCTGAAGATAGGCTGAAGGAAAGGGAAGATTGTAGATCTTCCGTCACAGAATGCGTTTGGTAGCACTGCTTTCCCGGAAACCATCTTCCAGCAACCTTCGATCTTCCTTTAAACATGGTAACTTGCATTCCATCCAAAACTGGAGGGAAAGCTTAAATCTTCCTAGGAGAGTGAAATTCAAAGTCGAAATTGGCCTTGAAAAATTTTGCACACAGTTCTTCTTCTTCCTGCTTCTTCTTCATCAGATATAGCAGACTAAGATTGGCAATTTCATGGCCGATTGCTTCGATGCTTCGACTCTCTGAAATTTTGCTGACCCTCTTGCTCCGATCGTGTCTCCGATGTGCTCAGTTGCAAAACCCAACCCAAAACCCAAAACACCCACCACAAAGTTCTTGAGAAAATCAACAAGAACGACCGCAAAGAGGAAGTGGAACAACAAGAGCAAGAACAAGAAGACGATGTGTGGGTCTGTGTTGTAGTTTTTTACTGTCTTGCATTTATATTACTTTTGTTTATGTCAAAAATGCCTACTTCTTTTTCTGTCATTTTGTTGTTCCTCAAATGTTCTGATATAAACAGCTGCATAAGTTTGGTTACTATCCAATTTTTCGTTCGAACTGCGTTGTCCCTTTAGTCCTTTACGTTCGAACAAGACGCCAGCGTTCGAACGGTTTAGGGACATTATGGGAATTTCACCTAATCTTCCCACTTAACCAACACCAAATTCTTCATACCAAACATATCATTTTCCCTCAACGAACTTCCTTTCCCTAGTGTACCAAACAGCTTACATTTTTAAAGTTCCCTCCTAATCTTCCATTCCTTTCCTTTCCTTTCCTTCCCAAAATCTTCTTTGTAACAAACGGGGCCTAAGTGTTAATTGTATTTATGTTTCAGATATTTAAATAGAAGATGAATTGTAGGGTCTTTTGAGTTATATTGCCTAATACTTTACATTACAGTTCGTTTGTAAGAACTGTTATTTATTGGTTTACATTTATCACAGTTGTTTTTTTAATAAACGTGATGCATTATACATATTTTTTTAAATTTTTTTGGTTATTAGTTCTCAGATAATTAAATTTTATATTTTCTTAAAAAAAACTTTTAAAAAAATCACGCTCTGATAAATGATCTAAGTTCTACTGTGAATTTTAGTACTTTTGTTTCCTTCAATTTGAAGGAATCAAAAGTTCCAAAAACTCATAACATACCTCACATCATCACACTACTTGTCACCAGCATAGTGGCCTAAATTATCTAAGGGCATGTTAGGATCATGGTGGCCAATTCCATACTCCTCAACAATGAGATTGACCTTCCTATTCATACTTGACAAGTATCCAGCCAACCTCCTCAAAACATGGTCAATGCATTCTGCTTGATGCATCATTGCCTCCAATTGAAAAGGATGTGGAGACACAGGAGGTGGTGTAGGTTGTGGAGGAGAAGTAGGAGGAGGAGGTGGAGGTTGTGGAGGAGGTGGATGTCGTCGAGGATTTGCTAGCAAGTCTACAACATGGAGTTTCATCTTGAGAGAACAAAGGAGAATGATGAAGAAATAGTAAAAAAAAAAAACATAAGGAAATGGGGAGTTGAAATAGATTGGAAGTGACAGGTTCAAACCATCATTGCACACTTTGGAAGTCGAAGAGGAGCAGCTGAGCGCTTCTCATTTAAAGAGCGAACGAGAGTGGTAAGTTCCTTCACATATGTCTTTGCTCTCATAGGTAAACCTAAACCATATTATAGAGCTCGTAGGTCACGGGACGAGCCCTTCATGGTTTGTTGATGGAGGAAGTTCATCTTTATGTTTTTCCTAAGATGATAAAGCAGAAGTTCTCTTGCGTTTGTCCATAATTTTGGTGAAGATGAACAAAAACTTCTAATTGGCTATGAGAAGTTGAAATGAAATGGAGAAGTGGAGTACAATTTTTGAACATTTATCTACATATATCACCAAATTCTTGAAAAATGGCGGCAACAATTTGTAGTGGTTGACTAACCGTTACAAAATTTGATGAAATTTCAAGAAAGGCGACAAAGTTTCAAAATATAGGGTGTGCATGGTAACACTCCCAGAATGACTTCTTTCCTAATTTCTGTGCCCCGGAACAAAAATGGATGAGAATTGTGTTTGGTAAATCCGGTTTTTTTTCTTGCTCCCGAGATGAACCGGTTTATTTTTTGTGCTGGGGAGTAAAAAAAAGAAGCTAAAAATTTTAGTTTCTCTATTCCAGGGCAAAAAATTAGAATTTATTTTTCCCTCAATCAAAGTATAAATTTACCCTCGTTTACCACCACCACCGCCGTTGCCACCCCCAACACTACCGCTGCCCCACCGCCACCGCCCCTACCACCGTCGCCGCCACCACCACCACCACCGCCACCTCCCTACCACTACCACCACCACCACCATCGCCACCACCATCACCACCACCGCCACCGCCACCACCGCCACCGTCACCGCCACCACCGCCACCGCCACCGCCCTACCACCACCGTCACCGTCACCGCCACTGCCACCACCACTGCCCTTGCCACCACCACCACCGCCGCCCCTTGCCACCACCACCACCACCATCACCACCACCGCCACCACCGCCACCGCCGTACCACCACTGCCGCCGCCCCACCACCGCCACCACCGCCACCGTCACCGCCCCACCACCACCGTCACCGCCCCACCACCACCGTCACCGCCACTGCCACCACCACTGCCCTTGCCACCACCACCACCGCCGCCCCTTGCCACTGCCACCACCACCGCCTCAACGTCGCCGCCGCCACCACCACCACTGCCCCTACTGCCACCACCGCACCACCGCCACCGTCCCACCACCACCGCTGCCACCACTACCGCCCCCCCACCAACACCGCCCCCCCGTCGCTGCCACCACCACCGCCTCACCGTCGCCCCCACCACCACCGCCCCCACCACCACCACCACCACCACTGCCATCGCCACATAAATAATTTTTTGAATATAAAAATTACATAAATAATTTTTTTAGGAAATTTAAATTTAAGTTTATTTGTAAAGTATAATAATTATATTAATTATTAAAGAAAAGAACAAAATGGTAAAAATAACTCATTAATCTTTCATCTTCTTCCCTTACTATTTTTTTAACTCCCAAACAAGAGGAGGAAAAATGTGTTACCAAATGTAATTCTGATTCTTGGAGTAAAAATAAAATGGGTTAACAAACGTAATTCTAATTCTCAGAACTCTTCCAAAGCACAGAATCAGAAAAAACTGTTTCATCTCAGAAACAGTGCTGGGCAACAGAATGGTTGCCATGCACACCCATAGTGTAACGATTAGGTAACTGCTACAAAATATTCCCGCCATTTTTTTTAAAAAAAAATTTGCCGCCTTTCTTTAAATTTCTTTTCATCTTTGTAGCGGTTGTAAACCACTACAAAATGACTGATAAATTTTTATGTGAGAATTTGTAGCGGTTATGGAACCGTTATAAATGAATAATTTTTTAAAAAAAATTAAAAATTTAGATTTAGATTATTTTATTAATTAACTAATAATTGTAATATAAATGATTTATCTTTTTAGTAAAATAATTGATATTAAAATATGATATTTGATTATATATGGTTATTATGTAGGCGTAAAAAAATGAGAATGTGTAGGTATAATAACAACTAATTATGATATCATTTAAATAATACTTAATTCTGAAAATAATGTATGTGAAACTGGAAGGAAAGTTGAAAAATGTTCGTAAAATTGTGAATTAAAAAAAAATAGTATCACAAAGTTTGGAAACAAAAAATGAAATATTTGGATAATCATCATATTTGATCCACTTGAACAGCACTTACCCTCTTCAAATATTTAACCTCTTGAGAAAATGTAGACAGATGAGAGAAATTGAGAGAAAACGTATGTAGAAATCAAAGCTGAAGCATATAAAATAAGGCGTGGTGAGGGTATTTAAATTGATATCTGAGAAACACTTGTAATGGTTGATATGACGTTTTTTGTAGCGGTTTTATTCAGTAGTGGTTTAGGCAACTATTTTTGTAGAAGTTTCTCAACCACTACGAATCCTATTATGTTTTTTTTTTAAAAAAAAAAGATTACAAATTAAGTATGTTATCGTAAGTATACTTTTTTATCTCAATCTTCGTTGCCATCCCTATCAAAAAAAAAGTATAAAGAAAATGTTACTTATGAGTTTAATATATTTGAATACAAATAAAACTTAAATGAAACGTTATTATTTCATAAAGCGTATCTTACAAAATGTACTGAACTATAAGTAAATTGTCATCAATGTATAGGAAGAAGTTTTCAAAATTGGTAGGCTAGAACAACTCACTCTCATAGGCGACGTTAACACCATCGCCTAAGTCATAAAGGTTAAGTGAACCACCATATTCCAATCCTTGTGCCTCTCATCGTCGACATAATAAACCTGATGTACCTTTGAGGCATGAGCATATGGCTCATCATCTTCAAACTGACCATTGTGAATAGGCCGTGAGAAATTCACTGATGTGATGTCTAAGTCGTCAGTCATGAGTCCCCAAGACATTGTCATATTTGCTCAAAAACACTTGAACAACGTCACAGTGAAATAGCCTTGGCAATTTATTTTGACCACATCAAACAACTTCCATAATACGGGACATCACTGAACTGCATGTTCCTGTCACTGCTACTCGTATAATTCCTTGTCCCAAATGTGCCATAAACACCTGAGTTTTGGGTTAGCAATCCTTGATCTTGTGCAATGATGCAAAACTTGAAACCATTGACATTGTATGCCGTAAATCTTTGGGTGTTTTCAAGGGGGCAGAGTGCAAGAGCTCTAAATTCTGGTGAGTGTAGGTTGTGGTCATTTAGTATTCTCCTTGTAAACCAACTGGGAATTCTTTGTGGACCTTTCTATCCATTTTGAAGGATGTCTGTGAATGAATCCTCAGTTGACGCTTCACATGACTCCTGAATTCTTTGTAAATAAACATGCGATGAAGATCATGAACTGTAAGTATAAAATGTAAGGAAATATATAGGATAACATATATGTGTGTGCAATCCTTACTGAAGGAAGGTTTCAACTTTAGTGCAATTAATCAAGACATGTCTATGTGCTTGAAACTTCTCAGTTGTCGTCAGTTTGAAGTTCTCACTTCTGCCAACTGGTTTACCAACATGAGGAATTAGCAGCTTTGTTGATGATGGCTCAAGCTCTGACTCAGGACAATTCTCTACACGAGACGGTTGGTTGAAAGATGTCTCAATGTCATCAAAGCACTTTGAACAAAAATACAAAACCTCCTCCCCTATATAACCTTCTACTATTGAATGTTGTTATGTGCAAAATCAATTTCAAAATGACAAAGTATTTCAAAATGCAAATGTCAAGCTCTTATAACATTGTCAACTGCAAAATCAATTCCAAATTGCAAATTTTGTCAAACTCTTGAAATTTTTGGTTTACAAGTGTTGTCATAATCAAAAAGGGGGTAAATGTTAGTCCTCTATGTGTTTTGATGATAACTGACAATTGTAAACGCAATGTGAAGTTTGTCTTTGGTAAGTTGAAAAACTTACTGTCAAAGGCAACCTTAAGTTTTGATTTTAAAACTCGAGTTTTGACTTGACAGAGAGTAGCTCAATTTTAATAAACTAAGCAAAACTTCAGTTTTCATTTAGAAACTCGAGTTTTGGTTATACAGAAAGCACTTCAAGTTTTTTTCACATTTACACAAGCTCCAGTTTTCACCACACAGAGACTCCTCAATATTTTCTGAGAAAGACAAAACTCCAGTTTCCATTTAGAAACTCGAGTTTTAGTCATATACAGAGTCTCCAACATTTTGAGCTTATGAAAATTGCAGTTGTAATATGGAAACTCCAGTTTTCAGTTTGCCATGAGTTTTCTAAGTTTTCCAAAGTTTTGAGAAAACTCGAGTTTTGGTTTGGAAACTCGAGTTTACACTTGGCAAAGAGCTTTCAAGTTTTCCTCAGTTTTTTAAACCGCCAGTTTTCATGGAAAACTCCAGTTTTGACTTGACATAGATTTCTCAAAGTTTTCATACTTAAATGAAGATTTGAGTTTAGCTTTGGAAACTCGAGTTTTGGTCAAGCCGAGAGCTTTAATCTTTTTCAATATTTTGAAACCTCCAGTTTAGGATGAAAACTCCAGTTTTAAAGTTTTGGACTAAAATTGATTTAACATGTCAAGAGTCCAAAACTTCAGTTTGGAAATAGAAACTCGAGTTTTCAGTTCCATTCAAAAATACGTTCCAAAGCTCAAATTACACATTCCTCTTTGGATGAAGGAAACTCGAGTTATGATTTGGAAACTTGAGTTTTGCTATAAGTACACAGTGACAAACTCCAGTTTTGGTAAACAAACTCGAGTTTGTGTCACAGAGTTTGAAATTTGAATCTGACAAATTTGTGAAACCTTCTTGTTTGATTTTAATATTTCCTATTATCATTCACTAATGTTCCTAGCTATGTTTCACCACTTTGTTAGTGAGTTTCAGATGATTTAGAGGACATTAAATGAAAGTTAAAAGCAAAAGTAAAAAGTGACGTCAGCACATTAAATGCAAAGTCCAAAAAACTTGCATTCTTTTGGACAATCATTCTGCACACGTTACCAAGGGATTAACGTTTGCTTTCCACATCCAGTAGCTGCTTCTCCAATGGATTAATATTCAAGAAGTTAACCATAAACTTCTGTGCAACTGGATTAAGCAAAGAGTAGAGAGAGAAGAAGACCTAAGCTCATCCTAATCTTTCCTGAATGTCTCCAACGATTGCATTAGGTATTTCAATGGTCATTTAATGCTCTCTTGATATAAATAGAGCTGCATTTAAGTCTTCTCAACAACCAATTTGCTAAAAATGAATTGCATTCAAGTTTACCAACTACACTTTCAGTTTTGACTTGTAAAGTATCTTTCGATACATTGATTTTCAGTGTCTATGTTTATCTACTCTTAGAGAGAGTTCATTTATTGCAAATCATTCATTGTAAGAATCTCAAGTCAAGGGACTTGGAGATTTGGTTATTGATTGCAACTTGTAAGGGGGAGTAAGTTCTAGTGAGAGAATTACTCTTAAGTTACAAAGTGTGTAATCAATTGATATAGTGAAATCCCAGAGCGTCTGGGGACTAAACGTAGGTCAAGAGATTGGACCGAACCAATATAAATTTCGTGTATCTTGCTCTTCTTTCCTATACTCTGTTCAGCTCTGCTTTTAATATTCAAAAATAGAGCAATCAGAAAAGTTTTTAAAATCCTCAATTCACCCCTCTAGGTGATTTAGCTCCACTTTCACCCCGCCCTTCCCCCCTTTTTTTAAATGCTGTTGTTAGTGATGTTTTTGTAAGGCTCTTAAATGATACATGTATACTATATGTTACAGAAATTATCACTTCATTTTGGTAACTAGGCTCTCTATTTTATTTTGGTAATTAATGTGGTTTTATAAATGACTAACTATTCTGATTTGGTTCAGATCATCAAATTGGTATATTCCCTTTTTTCCTCTTTATCCAATAGCTGCCATGAACATAGAAATTAACTGCACATTTTTTTAGTGGTTTGATATTAATAATATTTATAAAATCATATTGATCATGAAATAATTCATGCTCTTTGTAGGTGATTATTATGGGGAAAACTGCTACCATTGATACTTATTTTAAGAGAAAGAATAGTGAGTCTTTGCCCTTGTCTACTCCTAGTGTTGAATAGTCAAATATTGAAACTCCTTCTTCAAAGTCTCGCAAGAATTAAGTAGCAGGTTCAATGATAATATTGTTGAATTACTTGCTTTAAGCATGACTTTAGATCCAAGAAACAGATACAAGTCATTTAATAGTGATGATATTTGTAAACTTACCGATAAATTTTATTGTAGAGATTTCACAAAATAGGAAAAATTGCATTTGTAGATGGAGTAACAACATTTTTAGCATGACATTCCCAAATATCTAGATTTGAATAATTTATCAACTACATCTGAATAATGTCAAGGGCTAGCAAGAATTGGAAAGTCTATCATTTACCCTCTTATTGATAGAATGATTAGACTTATACTCACTCTTCCAATTTCTATAGCAACTATTGGAAGATCTTTCTTTGCTATGAAGATAATCAAGAATAAGCTTCGAAATAGAATGGAAGACTAATTTCTTGATGATTCTTTGATTACATACATTGAAAAAGAAATTGTTTTAAGTTTTAGTACAGATTCAATTATTGATGAGTTTAACAATATGAAAACACTATAGTAAGAGTCAAGTGAAGTAATCTTAATTTCTATAATAAATTTCTTTCAATTTTTTATATATTAGGTTTGTATTGTATTTCAAATACTTTTATTTATGATATGGTATTTTTTATTCGCCTCCCGTCATTAAAATCTCTAGGTCCGCCAGTGATTCCAAGGTGAGTGTAAGTGTGTGTAGAATGGACAATTTCTATAAATGTGAATGCATGATGCATGATTGAATCAAAGGGAAAAGTCACAAATAGAAGAAAAAAGAATTCAGATGAGGAAATAAGGATATATAATATATATTTTTGTTTGAGTAAAGGTGCAAAAATACACGTGTTTTACTCTCAGGAGTGCCTCACACCAATTGCTTTTTTTAGGTGTTAAACTACACATGAACTTTCAAAAGTGGAGCAAAAATACCATCACCATTCGATTGGTTTAACAAATGTTACTTTTTGTGGTGGGTCCCAAACTTATTTTCATGAAAATACCAAAATGCCCCTAATTAAAAAAAACACACAAAAACCCCTCCCCCTTCCTTCCAAGCTCGATTTGATCTTGAAAATGGAGTAAATCACTAAGAGGGGGGCTGAATTGGGGATTTTAAAATTCTTTTCTAAGAGCTTTGTTTTTTACTACTAAAAATAGGGTATACTAGAGTAAGAGAAGAAGAAGCAAGACATAAGAAATTTATACTGGTTCGGTCTAACCTCTTGACCTACATCCAGTCCCCAAACACTTTGGGATTTCACTAACTCAAATGATTACACACTCTGTAACTCTTAAAGTAATTCTCTCACTAGAACTTACTCCCCCTTACAAGTTGTAATCAAATAACCCAATCTCCAAGTCCCACGACTTGTGATTCTTGCAATGAATGATTTCAATAAATGAAACTCTCTCTAAGAGTGGATAAAGATAATCACTGAAATACAGATGTATCAAAAGATACTTTACACAAGAACACTCAAAGAGTAGTTGGAAACTTGAATGATTTTCATTTTCAGTAGATTGGTTGTTGAGAAGAATTGAATGCAGCTCTATTTATATGAAGAGAGCATTAAATGACCGTTGTAATCTTCAATGTGACCGTTGCCAGCATCAAGGAAGGATTAGATTAAGCTTTGGTCTTATTATCTCTCTACTCTTTGGTTAATCCAGTTGCATAGATGTTTATGGTTGACTTCTTGACCTTTAATCCGTTGGAAAAGCATCTATTGGATGTGGAAAGGAAACATTAATCCCTTTGCAACTGTGTAGAATGATTGTCCAAAAGGATGCAAGTTTTCAGAGCATTGCAATTAATGTGCTGACATTACTTTTTGATTTTGTTCAAATCTTCAATTTAAAGTCCTCTAAACCATTTGAAACTCATTAACAAACTGATTAAACATAGTTAGGAATAGTAATGAGTGATGATTAGAAGTATTAGGATTAAACAATAAGATTTCACAAACTCGAGCAATTTGATTTTCAAAGTCAGCGATACAAACTCGAGTTTGTTTATCAAAACTGGAGTTTGTAACTGTGCTCAGAAAACTAAACTAGAGTTTCCAATTGAAACTCGAGTTTCCTTCTTCCAGAAAGAAACGTCGCGATTTCATCTTTGAAGCACATTTTGGAACATGAGCAAAACTCAAGTTTATTAGTGACTAACTCAAGTTTTAGACATTTTATATTGAAAATATGTTTGAGTCCAAGAGCTCAAAATTGGAGTTTCCAAATGTAAACTGGAGTTTTCAAAACACTGAAATGAGCAAAGCTCTCGGTTTAGTCTAAACTCGAGTTTGTAATGATAAACTTGAGTTTTCTTTAAAATTGAAAACTTTGAAAAATCTATGTCAAGTGAAAACTGGAGTTTTCTAAATAAACTGGAGTTTTTTCAAAGTGAGTAAAAACATGAAATCTTTCTATCAAGGACAAACTCGAGTTTACAAATATAAACTTGAGTTTTTTCAAATCTTTGGAAAACTTAGAAAACTTAGTTAAATGCAAATTGGAGTTTTCTTAGGTTTAAACATTGGAGGCTCTCTATATGCCCAAAACTTGAGTTTACACTTGCAAACTGGAGTTTTGTTACTTTAGAAAATATTGAAGAGTCTCTGTATGTTAGCAAACTCGAGTTTGTAAACCTAAATTCGAGTTTGTCTTCATGTGAAAAGCTTAGAGTGCTCTTTGTATGTCATAAACTCGAGTTTGTCTATGCAAACTGGAGATTTCTTAATTTATTAAAATTGAGCTACTCTTTGTCAAGAACAAAACTCGAGTTTTGAATCCAAAACTCGATTTTGTATTTGACAGTAAGTTTTTCAACTTACCTAAGACAAACTTCATCTTGTGTTTACAATTGTCGGTTATCATCAAAACACATAGAGAATTAACAGATCTCATATTTGAGATCTCTCCTCCTCCCAACCTTGATCTGCTTTGCCGAGCCGTCCTTCTCTTTCCCCTCCATCAACCTCACCACCACTGGAATCTTCGGCGTCGACTCCTCCACCGTCCACAGGTAACACTTCGCCGAGTCCGCCAAGTCGTAGCTCGTTACCTCCTCCGTTTTGATCTAATTCGCCTTCGACTTTGAATCGAATTTTGCCACCACCGTTGTCAAAATCGTTGCCGCCGTCTTCATCATCGTTCTCATCGAGTGGTATATCAACTTCTTCTTCCTTAAAGACAAGAGACTCACTTCTCGTTGATTTCTTAGCTCGTATTCCACTTGTCCTTGAATCTGATCTAGAAGCTACAAAACTTTCATAATTATTTGACCCATGAGGCTCTTGGGACACTCGTTGAATCTATAACTAAGTAAATGTTATATCACTAAGAAGACAAGCACATTCACGGACTTAACGAGTTTAGCGAATTTAGTTTTTTTTTAAACACTTTTAAGACCGGTTGTTTTTAAAAACCGGTCTTAAAAGTATATTTTTAAAACTGGATCCTTTATAATCCGGTCTTAAAAGTGTTCTATATATTTATGAAATTGCCATCGATCATACTTTTAAGACCGGATCTTTTATAATATGGTCTTAGAAGTGTTCTATATATTTATGAAATTGCCATCGGTCATACTTTTAAGACCATATATTTTATAATCCGGTCTTAAAAGTGTCCTATATATTTACGAAATTGCCACCGGTCATACTTTTAAGACCAGATCTTTTATAATCTGGTCTTAAAAGTGTTCTATATATTTGTTGAAAGTTCAGATTTAATTAGTTAGCATATATGATTATATTATGCAATTATTGTTAGTTGTGATTAGTTTTGATGATGTCTTATATGGATGCTATTCTTGAAAGCAAAAAGATTGAGTAATATATTGAGTAATATAGTTATCTCCTACATTAGCTAACTATTATGTTTAATGTAGATTAGTTCAAGTTGAATCATAAAGATTAATCAAGAAGAAGAAGAGGAGATATTGAAGAAGATTAGTCCAAGTTGAATGACAAAGAATGATCAAGAGAAGAGAAGAAAAAAAAAGGAGTTGGATTATGAAGAATAATCAAGATAGGAGATTAAAGAAGGAAGAACTTGATGAACGGAATGAAAATATAATAATTCAAGTTATTATATTGATGCTAGAAGTCTCCAAGGTCATATGGAAGTTGGAATGACTCAATTCAGAGTTAAATCAAACAAATATGAGGTTTAGGACGAGAAAACTCGAGGTTTGGGTACAAATCTCGAGGTTTGAGTTTCTCCAGCATCTGTGGTGTCTCTGGACTAGTAAACCTCGAGGTTTCTAGCAAAACCTAGAGGTTTCAGCTCTTTTCAGCACTCTTCAGGAACTCTGTTTTACGTTCAGCTCGGGCGAGGTCTGGTAATTCGATGATATCTCCCAAACCAAAGATCCGATTGAGGTGAAACCAGTGGCATATGAAACTAGACTCCCAATACGCCATTTTGATATACAATTCAAGCTAAAAGGAGTTCAGATCAAGGAGATATGATTTTTACAAGTTGCCACAAGAATCAACGTCATAGTCCAGATCCACCTTCGGTATTTTGGGTGTATTTCACAAACGACAAATTCGATTGAGCTGAAATAAGTGGCATATGAAAGTAGACTCACAAATCTTTCCATCAAGAGTTAAAGGGACCAAAACAGAGTTGAGACCAGGGAGATATGACCTTCAAAAGTTGACAGTCAGTTCAGGATGTTGCAAAAACGCAGGTCAAGAATAGCCTTCACTCATCGGATCTTAACGGTCATAATACAACGAATTTGGAGCTGATTCTTCTTGCATTGGATTCTTACCTCAAGCTTGGACATGTAAACTTGAGTTTGAAATTGGTCAAGAATTTTCCAAGTTTTTCTAAACAAAGCAAAAACTCCAGGTTTATGGGGAAACCTCCAGGTTTGAGCTCAAATGGTTTTTCTCAAGTTTCTCATAATTATGAGAAACCTCGAGGTTTCTGGACAAACCTCGAGGTTTGTCTTGACAGAGAGGGTCTGCACTTTTCCAAGTTTCTAAAACCTCCAGGTTTGTCAAGGCAGAGAGGTTCTGCATTTTTCCAAGCTTTTCAAAACCTCCAGGTTTCTCTCAAACCTCCAGGTTTATGTTTTGGCGCAAAACTGAGAATCTTGAAATTAGAGTGAAACCTCGAGTATTGGTTGAAAACCTCCAGGTTTCTGGATCCAGAGAGCAAACGCATTTTTCACAAACTTTGAAAACCTCCAGGTTTCTTGTAAACCTCCAGGTTTCTGGTTTCCAAAGAGCAAACAACTTTTTCTGACTTTGAAAACCTCCAGGTTTTGGCTTTGGATCAAAACTCTGATTTTCAATGATTTTAGCAAAACCTCGAGTATTGCCACAAACCTCAAGGTTTCTAAGTTCCATAGAGGAAATGAACTTTCAAGGTTTTTGAAAACCTCCAGGTTTCTGTTTGGCGCAAAAAACTCAGAATTTCCACTTTTGACAGAAACCTCCAGGTTTTGACAGAAACCTCCAGGTTTGGGCAAACAGAGAGCAAACGACTTTTCTCTGGTTTTAAAAACCTCCAGGTTTCCAGAAAACCTCCAGGTTTCTTCGCAACTTCAGAATTTCAAATCTGATGAATTTGCAATGCTTTCTTGTTTGATCTTAATACTTCCTATGATTAACCTCTAATGTTCCTAGATATGTTTAACCACTTTCTTGGTGAGTTTCAGACAGATCAAAGAAAGTTTATTGAAGGTTTAAGACAAAAGCAAAAGTGATGTCAGAACATCAAAAGCTGTGCAAAAGTTCTAACGGCTAGTTCCTAACAGCTATATTTCTTTATCCAACAGTCATTGAATCTTCTCAACGGTCATATATTGATCTCTACCTATAAAAGAAGACAGATTCAAGCAGAAAAACGTGGAGAAACAAGCTTACACTTCCAACATGCTGAAACTCTGCTCTTACACCATTTGCACTCTATTTTTCATGTTTAGATGACTTAGAGAGTAAAGTGATTTGTATTTGATCTTCAGTGTTTATCTATTCACTTCTAAGAGAGAAGATTTATTGTAATCATTCTATTCTTCTGAGAGTTACTCAAGATTGGGTGATCTTGAGTGGGAAACACATTGTGTTGATTACAACTTGTAAGGGGAAGTGAATCCTAGTGAGAGGATTACTTCGAGTACAGAGTGTATAATCAAGCGGTGTGTTGATTACAGTTTGTAAGGGGGAGTAAATCCTAGTGAGAGGATTACCTCTTGTACAGAACGTGTAATCAAGTTGAAAGAAGATAGTGGATTGAAAATCCCAAGTGTGGCTTGGGGACTGGACGTAGGTCAAGGATTGGACCGAACCGGTATAAATCAGTTTGCACATTCTCTTCCCTTATCTCTTACATTTCCAGCATACATATTTGAATGTGTATACATACTTAAATGTCTGGTTATTGCTTTATAAACTGATTTCAGTGAATTGTGAAAAGATTTTCAAAGTTCCTAAATTTTTATACTTCACCCAATTCACCCCCCTCTTGGGTTCAGCCGGTTCTTACAATTATCTTAATTAAGTTGTTAGAGAGATTTTAGGAATTAAGTTAGCAGATTATGGTTTTTTGAATTTTGTAATTATATTCCTGATTGTAATCCCTAGATTATATTATGGAATTATCTTAATTAAGTCGTTAGAGAGATTTTAGGAATTAAATTATTAGATTATGGTTTTTTGAATTTCGTAATTATATTCTTGATTGTAATCCCTAGATTATAGGTACTACCTAGGTCAGAAGATTATTTACTTATTAGCATCTGTATATAATTCCAATTAAGCGAAGGAATAAATCATCGTATTCTCGGACACATCTCTGATTGGCGTCTTCTCAAAATATTTATGAAATTGCCACCGGTCATACTTTTAAGACTGGATCTTTTATAATATGGTTTTAAAAGTATTTCATATATTTACGAAATTGCCACCGATCATACTTTTAAGACTTGATCTTTTATAATCCGGTCTTAAAAGTGTTCTACATATTTATGAAAGTGCCACCGGTCATATTTTTAAGACCGGATTCTTTATAATCCAATCCAAAAAGTTCTTTATATTTATAAAACTGCCACTGGTCATACTTTTAAGACCTGATTATCTATAATCCGTTCTAAATGAAGCAGTCTTAAAGCTCTTTTTTACACTAGTGGATGTTAGATAAGGCCAACGGATTTGGGACTTTCGTTCTAATTTGATATGTTCATAGGTATTTTTACCCTTTCAAAAAGCATATAGCACTTAATGCACTTTAATTGAAACCTTACGAGTAATTTTGTACTTTTGCCCATTTTTGTTTTGTAGTCAATGGCGGATGATATTAGATATGTTTTGCTCATTTTCTCAGCTCTGTACAGTTCACATGCTCAATATTTAGCTTTTAGTCAAACAAGAAAATATACTCCCTGATTTGATCGCATGCATTAATTAATCCTATATCAAGTACTAAGGAGTTGATTTCTCGTATAATCGATCATATTCAAACATTTGAATATCCCATACATTGAACTTAGTTCGATGCTGCATTAAGTTTCTCTCATTATTTTTTTTTTTTTATCTCTCATCATTTTTAAATTATGTCTGTCCAATCAATTTAAAAAGTTAAAATATTACTTTAACTTTTTTCTCATCTTTCTAATCAACAGTCCAAATAGATTCATAAAGACTAATAAACAAAATGATCATGAGAGGATCTGCTTCCATGTGTTAGTTCATATGTTTTTTTTTTAATAATACACAGTCCGTTCATATATATGTTTCCGACATGAGAAAACAGCTCAGGTTAAGAAATGTGAACATGCAAATCAAAGGAAAGGGTAATTTTCTGGGAATGTCACAACGAGAAAAAAGAAAAAGGGATTAGATATGACAGGAATGAAATGGACAGGTGAAAGGGCAGTATATATATCTATAAAATAAAAAGAAGATTCCGTGAAGGCATTGCCTGGTCAAGTCAATACGCAGTGGTTGCGGTTCACAAACACGTGCCTGACTTATCAGGCCCGGGAGGAGTGGTGGAATCACTTGTTGGTCAGTTGAGACCTTTTAAAATTTATTAGCATATATATATATATATATATATATTATTTATTGTATGATATTTCAATTTGATTAATAATTTGGCTCTAGTTAATCTCTTATCTTCTCTATAAAGACAATATTTGTTTATTACTCATTGGCCGTGAACAGAACGTAAAATTCTTGTTTGACATACCTACTAAAAATGTTGATATAATCTTATATCTTGCTTTAATTTATAATTTTCAGTTATTATTTATTTGTATTTTCAAGGTTATGTGATACTATTTAGTAAATAGTTTAATATATTTATTTTTTGGCCCAGGTTAAAAATATTTACTGATTCCGCCATTGAACGGGATTGTCCATATCATTAAAATGTTTTGACAATTTAATTAAACTGATCCCTCAATTTGGATTGACAAATTATTCATCCGGTCCTAAATATAAACAAAGTTACTTTTTTATAAAAATTAAGAAAGCTAATTAAATTACTTTAGAATATATATATATATATATATTTTTCTCTCTAAACTAATTAGTTTAACTAATATGTAATTTAATGATATACAACATATGATATGATTAAGTAACTTATTTAGCTTCCTAAATCTCTCCAAAAAAATAAACTTTGTTTTATATTTACAACCTTCACCAAAGGAGTGATCAGGATCATTTCTAAGATGATGACCAATTCCTGTTCATACTGGAGAGCAGAAAGCCTTCTCACAGTATGGTTAGTTTGTTTTACATGTCATAACATTACCTCCAGTTGAGGAAGCATATGACATGGAGGCAACAGTGGAGGAAGCGGAGTTGGCAGTGGCGGATATGTAGGAGGAGAAGCAAGAGGTGGAGGTTACGCAAGAGAAGGAGAAGGTGGAGGATGACATTGAGAGTTTTTTGCCAAATATTCCATACGGCATTTAATCTTGACAATTGAGAGAACAAAGAGGAGGATGGTGAAGAAAATGTAGAAAAAATAAATAATAGGGAGTTTAAATAGACATCTGAAAGGGATGTTGAAAAGCCATCATTGCATGCATTGGAAGTTGAACATGACGTAATGAAAGGTTACACGGTTCTCCTGACGATCACTGAATAGCAAGGAGGCACCCAAGGTCAGCGCAGAGAAAAGGAAAGGTTTTGAAAGCTTTAATTAACATTTAAGTTAGAATCGTTAAGTATGTTGATGTTATAAGAATACTTTACGGTTTTTAATTAATAACTGTGAATCATTAATGTTTCTTTTTACTAATAACTTTTTATATTTTAAAATAGTGGTGTTCAATCATAACCACCATTATTGTCTTTGTCATCCTCCTCCTCCTCCTCATTCTCATCATCCAAGAAAGGAAATGAAGGGTCTGAATGCAATTAATATTCAACGTTATTTTGTTGAAGTATGAGGTTCAACTTCTTATTTAACTTGTTAGAGTATGCCATGAAATGCCTTGTGTGCTAGTTAAGGTTTTTCGACATTTGCATCAAAGTCTCTATTTTGGGAGGAGGGGGAAGTGGTGGTGGTGGTGGAGGAGGGGATGTGGCGGCGGAGGAGGTCTCAAGGATCTTAAAATGATGAAGGAGAGAATGAGGATGCCAATAAAGAAAAGTAGTAAAAATGACAAGAAATATGTGAGTTTAAATAGATGTTTAATAGTTTATATATATATATATATATATATATATATAAAGATGTTTAATAGTTGTTATGAAGGGTTATAACTTATGAAGGTCTGGTAATGTTACAAAGGGTTATGAATGTGTTAAATGACAATTGTTTCTAATGACCATTATGTTTTGTTTTTACTAATATATGAGGTTGGAAGAAGAATCGATCGTAAGTGTTATGTGACAGTTGTTTCGAAGGAACGGTAATTTTTGTCTCTAAAATAAATGATAATTATTAATCACAATTGCTACTTTTGTGTTTTTGTAAATTTTGCCTTGCAATATATGACGTTAATTCACGTGACCGATATATATGCCCAAATCTATAAAAGTGTAAAGTCTCATCATGGCCTTTACATATATATACACATGTGCCTAGATTAACGCTGGTAAAATTTAATTTTATTCCAATTGACTTTTGTATGTTGAAGCTAGCGTAAAAATTAATTGGTGTAATGTTACTTATGCTTGAATAAGTTTATATATATATATATATATATATATATATAAGTTAGTTTTGGAAAAACTTATTTAAATGATATATTAAAAAGTCAATTTTAGAACGTTTAAACATAAAGAAAAGTAAAAAGTCGAAAAAAACTGCTTCAGCTTCACCTAGATTTTTAACCCACAAGAACTTAGTAATAAACCCATCCCAAAAATTACTTTAAACAGAGCAGTTTAAAAAAAAAAAATTTTTTGAAAAAGCCAATTTGGGTCATGTTCCTGGGATCCCAAATATACCGTAAGTAGGTTTAGTGAATACTTATAAAACATTCGTCCCTTCACGTCGTCACTCATGCTAGTCCCCATCGTGGGCCGGAGAGCCACCATCTCCGATAAGGTAAATATTGGCCAAGCAGCTTTCAATGAGGCTTGAACTTGACCTCTTAGTTAATGAAAACTCATCACTAAATGTCTTCTAAAGGTTCACTGTGAATTTGCGACATTGGAGTTGTCAATGCTCATTGGGTAGTTGTAGTAGGGTTGTCGGGATAAAAATAGGTAGTTGTGAGTACACTTGCCAAATCTTGTATGATGCATGTAATTGTGAATTTATTATATAAAATTAAAGTTGTCAATTCCTAGTGGATACCACTAATTTATAAATCCCTTTTTAAGAGAGTAAAAGTAGACTTATAAATTTACAAAAGTACGTTGTAGTTGTTAGTGGAGTTGTTCAGTTGACAACTACCTTTTTAAAATTAGTTTTCAATTAACTTTAAATAATTTATTAATTTTGATAACTAGTAATGAAAAATTGTTAATAAAGGCTTTCATCCTCAATTACAACTTACAACTTACAGCTAAATTTTTGAAATGTAGTTGTCGATTTGTTACACTAAAGTTGTTAATTATTGCTACATGCATATATAGTTATCAGCTGATGAACAATTACCCAATAAAAATTGACAACTTCAATATATCAAATTGATGACCACTTTAATTTTTTAAAAAATATTGATAGTTATTTGCAAATGAAAGATAAACAAACAAATATATATATACACACATATATATATTTAATAAATCATCACAAATGAATACACACACATATATTGTCATAACTCATTTACACATTATATCCTTCATGGATAGTTCAAATTTACAGCCTTAAACTTAATTAAGAAAGCCTTAAGGAATGTACTTAGAGTCATCATTTGGGTTACAAGGTTCCAATTAAGGTGAGTGTGAGTGTGTGTGGAATGGACAATTTCTATAAATGTGAACATACAAAGCATTGATTGAATCAAATTGGGAAAAGTCACAAATGGAAGAAAAAACAATTCAAATGAGGAAATATGGGCAGAGATAAGATATATTTTTGTTTTGTAGTCAATGGCGCGCCGATGATATTAGATATGTTTTGCTCATTTTCTCATATCTATACAATTCACATGCTCAATGTTTAGCTTTTAGTCAAACAAGAAAATATATTCCCTAATTTGATCACATGCATTAATCAATCCTATATTAAGTACTAAATAATGAGTTGATTTCTCATATGATATTCAAACATTTGAATATCCCATACATTGAACTTAGTGTGTTTATATGTTTTTTGTTTTTTTTTGGATACACAGTCTGTTCATACGTTCCCGACATGAGAAAAACAGCTCAAACTAAGAAACGTGAACGTGCAAATCAAAGGAAAGAAAAGGGGGTTCGATATGATAGGCATGAAATGGACAATTAAAAGGGCGATATATTTATACACACACCACTCTGGTGTTATATATAAATCCTTTTTGATTAAATTACACATTAGATAGTTTAATGATTATGGAGTAAATTTTTAACTTTATCATCATTTATGAATGAGTATCTTTCAACTCTTTATTCTTTCTCTATTTTCATTGGTACAATAATATGGGTAAAATTGTCACAATCTCATTTATTTGGTCAAAGGGGACTTATAAATAGGATCAAGTCAAACATGACTTATAAATAGAACCAGTGTGGTATATATATATATATATATATATATATATATATATATATATATATATTATAATAATCTGAAGAAAATAAAAAGAAGATTCCGAGAAGGCAATGCATGGTCAAGTCAATACGCAGGGCTTGCGGTTCACAAACATGTGCGTAGCTTGCCAGCCACGGGAGTGTCCGTGTCAATCAAATGTTTTGACAATATAATTAAACTGATCTAATAATCTGGCTTTTCTCCTAGGCTTTTTACTTTATTTTCCCCTCCGTTTCCTTTTTCTATAATTGAATTAGAATTTGAACAGTTCAAATTCAACATATTATAAAGATATTAGGGTTAAGGTGCAAAAATACACATGTACTTTTTTCTGAGGAGCGTCCAGTAGCAAATACTTTTTTTGGGTGTAAAAGTGCACACGTGGTTTCAAATTAGGTACAAAAATACCGTTTGACCGTTAAGTTTGACTTTGACCGATGACGTGACATTTCAAAGGTGCAAAAATACACATGTGATTTGTTAAGAAAAACGCCTAACAACAAATTTTTTTTAAATTTAATAATTTTATTTTAATTACTACCGGATGCTAAAAAGATATTTAGAATACTGACTTGTACTGAAAAAATACTTCATAATCTTGAAACATTATTTTTAGATCTGAAAAAAAAAATATTTTAGGGTACTAACTGGTACTAAAAAAATACTTTGAAGTATTTTTTTCTGTACCAATCAATATCCTGAAAGTACTTTTTAGTACCAGTCAGTACCCTGAAATATTTTTTTCAGTACCCTTTCAGTACCGGTAAACACTTGAACTATTTTTTCAAGATCATAAAATAATATTTCAAGATTATGAAGTATTTTTTCAGTATCAGTCAGTATCCTTTTAGTACCGTTCAATACTTGAAATATTTTTTCAAGATCCTAAAATAATTTTTCAAGATTATGAAGTATTTTTTCTGTACTAATCAGTATCTGAAAAAAAATTATTTCAGAGTACTGACTAGTACTAAAAAGTACTTTCAGGATACTGACTGGTACAGAAAAAATACTTCATAATCATGAAAACTTATTTTAGGATCTTGAATAAATATTTCAAGTATTGACCGGTACTAAAAGGATACTGACTAATACAAAAAAAAATATTTCAAGGTACTGACTGGTACTAAAAAATACTTTCAGGATATTGACTGGTACAGAAAAAAGTACTTCATGATCTTGAAAAATTATTTTAGGATCTTGAAAAAATATTTCAAGTATTGACCAGTACTAAAAGGATACTGACTGATACTGAAAAAAAAATATTTCAGGGTACTGACTGGTACTAAAAAGTACTTTCAGGATACTGACTGGTACAAAAAAAAATACTTCATAATCTTGAAAAATTATTTTAGGATCTTGAAAAAATATTTCAAGTATTGACCGGTACTAAAAGGATACTGACTGATACTGAAAAAAATATTTCAGGGTACTGACTGGTAGTAAAAAGTACTTTCAGGATACTGACTAGTATAGAAAAAATACTTCATAATCTTGAAAATTTATTTTAGGATCTTGAGAAAATATTTCAAATATTGACCGGCACTAAAAGGATACTGATTGATACTGAAAAAATACTTCATAATCTTGAAAAATTATTTTTTTAAAAAAATTTGTTGTTGGGCGCTCTTCTTGACAAATCACATGTGTATTTTTGCACCTTTGAAATGCCACGTCATCGGTCAAAGTCAAACTTAACGGTCAAACGGTATTTTTGCACCTGATTTGTAACCACGTGTGCACTTTTGCACCCAAAAAAAGCATTTGCTACTGGGTGCTCCTTGGAGAAAATCACATGTGTATTTTTGCACCTTAATCCAAGATATTATTATAATTTTATCTTAAAGATAAAAAAATAATTTTAAAAGTCCAAATTTATTTTGCATATTGCATTAAAAAAAATATTTTTGTATCTTTAAGGTAAAATTATAATAATATTCTTATAATATATTAAATTTGGACCGTTGAAATCTTAATTCAATGGTGTAAAAAGAAAAGGAGTGAAAAGGAGAATAAGGGATATAAGAGAGAAGCCAAAATCTATAATTTGCATTGAGACAAATTAGGGTTAATGAGCGAATTTGCCAACCAACTATTAGGCCAAGAGCATTGGGCACAAATAAATTTTAATGGTACCAAAAAGACCAACAAACAATTGAATTTGTTAAAACATCACAACACCATCAGATGCCTATTAACTGCCGTTGAAAATGAATGCCACGTGGGATTTTAGGTCCAACTCAATGCCCAGGTGGATTTTTTTGGTTTTTTTTTATATCTTCTATCACCGGAGACGGTAGTGTTTCTGACGGAAAAATTGGCCCCTTACTTCCTCCTCCTCCCGCTCCCGTTGTCTCCTTCGGTAAACCAACTCTCTCCTCGTCTCATCAGAAAAGGTGTCCTGATTCCGCCTTCCCTGAGAAAATTTTATATCATGGATCGAAAATTTCAGCTACTAAAACCCTGGCGCTACTGCCGATCATGAAATTCAAAGGATGATGTTTGAGCATAACTTTCAAACAAATGGGGTAAAGCCCACAAAAAAACCAATCTGTCACAGTCAAAACCAAACAAACCAACCATGAGACATGTCATCATTAATTTCCAAATTCTACATACTTCCAACAAAAATGACTGGTCATAGTATCAGTTTGAGAATCGAAAAATTGAGAGTCAAACAACTTCCAGATAATAATCAAGCATTTATAACTAACTCAGGTTAGCGTACAAATTTCAAGTTTGAAGAATAAAACGGAGAATAACTTTGGGGAAAATGACTTTTAACTATAAAACAAGAAAGTAGCAGAGGAAGATCAATGCACCAAAAGAAAGGGACGAAGTGAAAGCGAATCTGGGCTTTAAATCGAAGGATCTCTTGCTTTTTCCTGCTTCGATGCTTTGAAGAAGCAAAAGTTACGTCCTGAAAACCCACCACCATAGATGAATGAAAGAGATGAAGAGAGAGAGAGAGAGAGTGAAGCTTAGAGAGAAAACAAAAGGAGGCGGTGAAAAATCAGAGCGTCGCATTGCAGAGGGGAGGTTGCTTGAGAGTGGCTTTCTAGTGATGGAACCCATAAAGCTCCCCCACCATTGGCAGACTCAGTGAGTCAAGACGATGGGGATTCTGATTCTAAGATTGAGAGGAATTGAGGAGACAAATGAGATGTTCCATGCTCTATAATCCAGCGGAAGCAGCTTCTTGAATAGCCATCTATTCTTCCATCTTTCTTCTGTGTCAAGCTCTTCTTCTTTATCTCCACTTTTCCTTGATATTATCTGTTGTGTGGGTGAACCGAAAAGAATTTTGAAATCCCCAATTCACCCCCCTCTTGGTGATTTCCTTCACTTTCAGACTCTCCCCCTCTTGTCAAATCCGCCTACAACCTGAATGAAGAGACTCTCGTTATCGGAATAAGAGGATGCTGGGTCGTTCTCAATCTGCGAGTCTCTCTCCTACGTCAGCTACTGATAGGTCTCCAACAAGCACACAAAAATACATCACAAATAAGACATGTAAAATGAAATAAATGTTACTGCTTGAAACAAATAATAAATCTAATTAATATCTCACTGCGCATTGCTAGGACTTGGCGTTAATCCAGCGCCTCCCATCTTCAATCTTCCGGAAATGGGTCTGCTCAAAGATAGCCCAAGGAATCGAATCTGCAGGAGCTTCCCCAAACTCTGCCTGCAAACACAAATTGATAACCGTCAATTAATTACTTTAAAGTATAAAATATTGAAAGCTAAAATAGAAAATAACGTATACTTACAATTTTTCGTCGATGCTCACTAAATGGAATGGAGCCGCTAGCATATGATGGCTCATCCATATGGGCCCTATTTAACTTATTTCGTTCACTTTGCTTTATAAAAATAATATTAATTTCACCCTAAAAATGAATTATTAAATAGTTATATTAAGACACATAGTCAAGAGATGCATGTTCTTCATTGTAAAATTAATCATATCAAGATTTGTGATCAACTTATTTACCAATTAGTGTAAAGCTAAATCTGATAATAGACTATATATTTATTTTTCGTGTATTGGAAGAGTCTATAAATAAGTTATTGTGTATTTTTATAAATAAAATTATAAATCACATCCCTTAGGTTTTAATTTTGTTTTTTATATGAATACAAATATATGTCAAATACAATAAAAATAAATTATCACTTATCGTCTAAAGTAATATATTTTTTATTTCAAAGTCCCGACTTTTTGTGAGAGAAATATGGTTTCCTCGCAAAAATCACCGTTTTTCGAGGAAACAAATGTTCCTTCACAAAACGGAGGGTGTTTTGTGAAGGAACCAACAAAAAGAAGGTGACTATTTGGCCGCCATTTTGCAAGGAAACGATCACCGTTTTGCGAGGAAACATTGGTTCCCTCGCAAAAAGAAGGTGAGTTTTGAAGGCCAAATGGCCGCCATTTTGTGAGGGAACAATTGTTCCCTCGCAAAATGGAGGGTGTTTTGCGAGGAAACAATGGTTCCCTCACAAAAAGAAATTGACTTGTTTTATGGTCGCAAATATCAATGTTTTGCGAGGGAACCAATGTTCCCTTGCAAAATGGAGGGTGTTTTGCAAGGGAACCGTGGTTCCCTCGCAAAAACAATGTGAATTTTTTGCCTCTATTTTGCAGGGAACTATGGTTCCCTTGTAAAAGCCACTATTTTGCGAGGGAACAATTTTTCCCTCGCAAAAAGCATTTGAGAGGGAACTAAGTTTCCCTCGCAAAAAATGGCCACCATTTTGTGAGGGAACCAAGGTTCCCTCACAAAATCAATGTTTTGTTAGCGAACAATAGTTCCCTCGAAAAATGGAGGTTGTTTTGCGAGGGAACCAAGGTTCCCTCGCAAATATCAACGTTTTGCAAGGGAACCAATGTTTCCTCGCAAAATGGAGGGTGCGGTTCCCTCGCAAAAACATGGTGAATTTTTTGCCTCCATTTTGCGAGGGAACTATGATTCCCTCGTAAGTCACTGTTTTGTGAGGGAACAGTTTTTCCCTCGTGAAAAGCAGGCATTTTGCGAGGAAACTAAGTTTCCCTCGCAAAAAATGGCCGCCATTTAAGATCAACGTTTTGCCAGGGAACAATAGTTCCCTCGCAAAATGGAGATTGTTTTGCGAAGAAAAATTGGTTCCCTCGCAAAAAGAAGCTGACTTGTTTTATGAGGGAGCCAAGGTTCCCTCGCAAATATCAATGTTTTGCGAGGGAACATTGGAGGGTGTTTTGCGAGGGAACCATAAACAAGGTGACTTTTTTGCCTCCATTTTGCGAGGGAACTATGGCTCCCTTGCAAAAGTCACTGTTTTGCGAGGGAATAGTTTTTCCCTCGCAAATTGGGGGGACTTTTCCTCCAAATTTCTGTCAATTTTGCGAGAGAACTAGTTTTCCCTCGTAAAAGTAGTGTAATTGAGGGAACAATAGTTCCCTCGCAAATTGGTGGGAATTTTTCCCCCAATTTTCGTCAATTTTGCAAGGGAACTAGTTTTCCCTTGCAAAATACCATTTTGCGAGGGAACAATTTTTCCCTCGCAAAAATCATAATTTTGAGAGGGAAAATGTTTTCCCTCACAAAATTGACCATTTTGCGTAGGAAATTCAATTCTCTCACAAATTTATCTAAATTTATGACGGAATTTTTTTTCCTTCGCAAATAGTGCATTTTCTAGTAGTGAATTAAGGAAAATAATATATGAAATGTCTCATAACTTGTTAATAACAGATAAATTAAAAAGTGGCACCACAAACAAGTTTTGAGACATTTCAATTATTATTTTTCTTGGTTGAGATCTTGGTGTAACAAGTGAAAATGACGCCATTAACAACTTATTTGAAATGTCCCGTAACTTGTCAATGATAAGTGAAAATGGCACCATTAACAAGTTATAAACCATTTTAGATACTACCTCCGGTCCTAATTATAAGAGCTAGTTGACTTTCTTTGGAGAAATTAAGGAAATTAAATAAGTTACTTAATCATTTCATATGTGGTGAATCTTTAGATTATATGTTAGTTTATTAGTCAAACTAATTAATTTGAAGAAAAAAATGGAAATACAAATACTCTAAAGTAATTTAATTAACTTCTATAATTACTCCAAAAAAGTCAACTAGCTCTTATAATTAGGACTGGAGGGAGTATTATTTTTTGGAAAAATTGTATTTAGGTTCCAAGCAACCAAAAAAAAAATGAAAAAATGGTCCTTGGGAATATCAAAATTGCATTTAAGTCCTTGAGATTTTTTTTTGCTATGAATTCCAATTCTGCTAATAAGCTGCGTGATGCATCCATTGAAAAAAGTCTGGTGTGGTCTACTGACAAGTCCAAGGCATCAACTGACAAGTCGATGAGTATTTATTAACAAGTCGAAAATTGTAATTTATTACAAAAAAGTCTTATTAAATGCAATTTTGATATTTATGGGGATCATTTTTTTCCATTTCTTTCGACCTAAATACAGTTTTCCTATTTTTGTTGTTGGGATCTTGGTGTGATTTCTCCCTTTTTTAAGGTGTGATTTCCCCCTTTTTTGAAGGTAAATCTACTCCTACTAATTACTATATTCGGTCCTAAATATAAGATATATTTAATCTTTTTAGAAAAATTAGAAAAGCTAAATAAGTTATTTAATCATATTATATAATGTATATCCTCAAATTATATATTAATTTATAAATTAGGTAAAATAATTTGGACAAAATAATAAATATAAATACTTTAAAGTAATTTAATTGGCTTCATTAATTTCTCCAAAAAGGTCAACTTTATCTTATATTTAGTATAGGAGGGAGTAATAATCACTAAAGTATTTTTTTTTTCAACAGTACCAAGTATCCAAAATTGATTTTTTTTTTTAATTTTCATTAGCACAAAACATCCTAAATTTAATAATTTTTAGTGTATTTGATAGACTGAATTTTTTTTAGTTGCATCTACCATCTTATATGTATTAATTTTTAGTGTATCTAGCTTCTCCAAATATTTTTCTAATAATACTTAATGTCCTAAATTAATTAATTTGTAGTGTATACAATATCTTAAAGTTTTTTTTTTTTTTTCGTAAGAATGAACATCCAAGACTTAAGACCCTCACTAATCATGAATTTTTTTTAGGGTATTGGATGAAAAAATATATATTTTATAATTCCAAGTCCTATTGAAAAAATAATTTAGTATGCTAGATGCATCCAAAATTAGTTTAAAGTATCATAAAAATAAATAAAAACTATATATAAAGAAGGGATATGATATTGTTACTATCAATTTTATGTCACTACTAAGTCACTATTATTTTTTCACCGTTGGATCAGAATCTCATCTACCTTTATTATTTCTCTTCTATTGAGGTTCTGATCCAACGGTAAAAAAGTGGTAGTGATTTTTTTTTTTTTGCTATTGCACCCGGTTCACCAGAGCTTCGCCCTGCCTAGTCCGAATCAAGGTTCTGTCAGGCGCATATATGGGGACCTCTCCCAGTGGAGTTTTTTGCATCCACAAGAACTCAAACTCATAAAATTGATAATGACAATATTCTATCCCTATAAAAAAACCTAAAATGCTGCTATTAACAACGTTTTAGTTGATGAGCACACCCTGCTCATAGATACTATCAGCAGGAAATGCGAACTCATAGATTCCCCGACCCTCAGTCCCTCCTCACCCAGTCTCTAGAAACTAGGAGAAAGTAAACATAAGGCCGTCGGGCTAGGTTCCCTTCGCTATCGCAACTCGCAATCGCATCTCCTCACATCTCAGGCTCTCAGTCTCATCGTCTATCATCACTCTCAGTCTCAGGTACCAATTTCTTATATTCCTCTCTCTGTTCGCTTAATTTCTGGATTTTATGCTTTATATCCCTACACTAACTACTCCTAGCGGTTTACTGTCTGTTCGCTATATATCCTAGATTTGAGATGTCATAAGCAATGATTTCAGATGATGACAAAATAAGCTAATTCATGCTATAAATCTAGCTGTTTAAAAAGCAAATGGTACTAGTTCTAGTTCTTGGGTGTTGCTGATTGGAGTTTCGATATTATTGATAGATGATAGATTTTGCAATTGTTATGTTGTCCTGTGTAATTAAATAATTATTATGTTACTTATGATGAAGTTTATTCTTGGGACTACACCATATTCATGCTATGCGCTCCTATGTCATGCTAGGTCCAATTAACCAATGGCAGACGCCTACACCTGATTTCATAGTTTATAGTTGTCAGTCCATGAATATACCTTGTTCAGAACAAACAACAAGCACAGTATATTAGGTAATAAGAAATTTGGGTTAGGGTACGAATAATTAAAGGTTAACAGATAGGCTGGAATAGAGCCCTGGCAGGAGAAACAAGTAAGAAATACACATATCAGCAAAAAATGATCAAATTGACTAAAAGGTATGAACATGTTCGAATGGGACATTAGACCTTGATGAGATGCATAAGGTGAAGTGCAAATTGATCCAATCTCACTGCAGCTTTCTTGTCACAGTGTATATCCTATAGCTTCTTTGGTTGTCTAATTTTGCATAAAGTACTGTTTAAAAAACAAGTGGTACTATTTCTAGTTCTTGAATGGTGTTGCTGGTTGGAGTTTCTACATTATTGTTGGATGATAGATTTTGCAATTGTTATGTTGTCCTGTGTAATTGAATCAATCATTATTATGTTACTTATGACAAAGTTTGTTCTAGGGACTACTCCACATTCATGCTATATGCTCCTATGTCATGTTACATCCAATTAATCAATGTAGACAACTACACCTGATTTCATAGTTTATAGTTGTTGGTCCATGAATATACCTTATTCAGAACAAACAACAAGCATAGTTATATTTGGTAATTAGAATTTTGGGTTAGGGTATGCATAATTAAAGGCTGCAATAGAGCTCTGATAGGAGAAATAAGTAAGGAACATATGTATGAGCCAAAAATGTTCAAATTGACAAAGGGGTATAAATATGTCAAATGACATATTTAGATAAAAAACTAGTCAAACTAGATGATGCACAATTGGAATGAATATTCGATTATTTAGTTGAGCAAATCTCCGTAGTACCGTTAAATGAATTGGCTGATTGCAACTGATCATAGAGAAATATGACAAGATTCATTGATTTATAGCAAAAATGAGATATGTAAAAGCACTTGGTTAAACTCAAGCAATGTGGTAAAGAAGATAAAAGGATGTGTGCCTTGAATGAAGTCGAAGGTCTCAATCCACTTTCTCCGGTTTGATGGTATTCTCTTGACCCGATTCATGCTTGACCCATCCCCTTTTTCCTATGTGCATATGAGATCCATTCCCTTGACTCTCATGGTCCATACATAGTTAATCCAGTGTGAAGGCTGGCATGGGCCATGAGAGTCAAGGGAATGGATCTCAAATCCACATTGGGAACAGAGGATGGGTTGGACATGAATTGGGCCGAGAAGATACCATCAAATTGGAGAAAATGGCTCCAGAGATCCTGATCCTTCTTTGGAACAACCCTAGAGTACTTGAAAGTTGTCCTCCACTAGTTTCACTCTGCCACAATCAAAGAGTTTTGGGTGTCTTGAGATATTTGGCTTCATTTGAAGTACACATCCTCTTATCTTTGATACCACGTTGCTTCAGTTTGACGAAGTCCTTTTATAGATCTCATTTCTGCTATCAAAGTATCAATAAATGTTCCCATATTTCTCTAGGGTTAGTTTCCATCAGTCGATTAATTTGACGGTACTATGGAGATTTGCTCAACTAAACAATCGAATACTCATTCCAATTTGATTGCAATTTTGTCTAATTTGTTTTCTTGCCTCTTAGGCTTTTAATAGTGCATAATTTACTATGATTAACTCTTTATCTGATTATGTTCTTTGACATCTTAATACCCCTTTGTCTATTTGATCCTTTTTTTTTTTTTTGCACACACATGTATTTCTTGCTTATTTCTCCTAGCATAGCTCTATTGGAGCCATGCCTCCTAACCTTGAATTATACATACCCTAACCCTAGTCTTGTTGTAGTTACAAATTTAGCATAGATGTGAATAAAATGCAGATTTTATTTTTCTTCCTGGAAGGATTGTTGATTAGTGTGCTGCAACATAGTTATGAATTATGATAATTAAATTTACTACTTGAGGAGTATGAATTAAAATATTTAATATTTAATTGAGCCTGAGCCCTGAGCAGGCAAGGGATGTCTTGAATGGAACATCCTTCCTGGGTAGGAAACCTTGTTTCAGTGTTTATACATTTGGTTAAAGATATTTTATTATTGCAAGTAACTAGTTTGTTTGATACCAGAATAGTAGTGGCACGTTTAAAGCTTTTATTGATTGTTATCTTTTCTTTGGGTGGGATGTCAAATGCCATGTCAAGCTGAATACCCTTTATGTTAAACTTTGGATCAATGCAAGTTATTGCTTTGGTGTTTTGAGGTCCAAAATTATTGAACCATAGTTACTCATTCACTTCCGGCTGCATTTGGCAGCCCAAACACTTCTTTAATTTGTTCTGTCTGCTAGAGAGTGAAGAAAGGCAAGGCACGACACAAAAGCTGCTTGTTTCAAACCCAAAACCACCCCCCCCCCCCCCCCAAAAAAAAAGCAAAAAATTTATTTAAAAAAAAGAGCAAAAACCATTCTTGAAGTACCTATAGTTTTCTTCAAATTTTCATTTGGTACAAAATTGAAGGAAACTACAAGAGTGGTTTCCCCAAAAAAAAATGTGGAAAGCATTTTAAGAGGAACCACTATGTTGTTGTGCAGGATGACGGAACCGCCCTTCAGACCCCGGGAGCAGCTTCTTGAGAAGCAAAGATATTATCAGAGCATACATAAGCACACATACTTGAAAGGGCCATATGATAAGATCACCTCTGTCGCAATACCACTTGCATTGGCAGGAGCTTCAATCTTTATGATTGTAAGTTTATAATTTGGATTTGACGTATGAACTCGTTTGCCTTTGACAAATATTGTTAATTATGAAATCTTTAGTTTTGACTTTCTAGAAATATAACTTTTTAATAATTCTATTTTTTTCACCACTTTTATTCAGGGACGAGGCATCTATAATATGTCGCTTGGAATAGGAAAGAAAGAATGAATAATGACTTGGGGATTTCTGCTGGGTGCTTGACCTCAGCCTCACCTCTTGTTCCTCAAATGAGACCTGTTTTTCTTTGCACCCGCATGTTCAATCTCTTAATAAATTTGCCTCGCTGCAGACCTTGATCACTAATGGATGTGTAAAACTTAAATGGATCCGTTGTTTTTTGTTTATTTGATGTTAGTGGATTGACGGTTTTAAAGTTGTGCAAGAAAATTTTGTAGTGCCACGCTCTGTCGCTGGCATTTGTGGTCATTCGTAGCCACTATTTTTTTTCCCCCCATTCAGGGTGCTGTACACATTACAAAGTACTTAAAGATGTTAGACGTACTTAAGAAGATTCTTCAGGGTGGTGGATGCAACTTAACCCGATAAGAAAAAGACAAGAAGTGGCAGGGAGTGAGGGTGGTGAGATACTTCAAAGCCTGATGGAAGGAAACTCGAGTTGTGTTAAATTTGTGAAAGGCTAAAACCTGGGGAATGTTCAACCATATGTAAGGATAAGAATAATTAGAATACCCACTGAAACTGGGAAGGCTAACAATTGTTCAATCATACACGGAATTTGTGAAGCTCCCAAACTCAAATTTTCTCATAAACATCTTCATGATTGATTAGGGTCATAAATATAGCCCATCGATGGATTCATATGCGCTGCCAAGGACTACTTTTATGGAAAGTGTGCATTACATTTCTGACCATTAGTTTGTATAGCCTAGAGAAAATGGAGTTACAGGCTAACATCAAAGAACAAAAGGAAAGAAAAATAAGAAAGAAATGCAGGCCGTCGTCTCAGCTACACAGAGCGTTGGGAGAGGTAAACAAAAGAAATCCAAGGACCAACATGTGGTTGGTCCAGCGGAATGTGGCGCTGAATTTCCTTAAGAGGTCTAGGGTTCGAGCTGCGGTAAAACCACTCGTAATCCGCCTTGTATGGAGCTACCACTGTTGGGAGGGTCGCCCTTGCCACTGCAAAACCCGGAATGTTTGCACACTTACCACCATTTTAAAAGTAGCAAAAAAAAAATCCAAGGAGGTGGAGAGAGGATTCGCGGGACAGAGTTGGCCGTACAGTCAGGTGATAAGCCACTAAAGAGAGTAAATCCAAAATTAAATACCATTTAGTTGTTAATATAAGATATATTTATCTAATTTAATTATATTAAGAAAATTCTCCTTAATTATTGTTAAGAGAATATTTT
This sequence comes from Acacia crassicarpa, assembly GCA_034222035.1. NCBI lineage: Eukaryota > Viridiplantae > Streptophyta > Magnoliopsida > Fabales > Fabaceae > Acacia > Acacia crassicarpa. Next base: position 11,418,686 of record JAWXYG010000015.1, read on the forward strand.
TTGATTAAGAAAGAGGGTAGTGAACCCAAAATACAAAGAAACAAATTACATAGGAGGGAAATGGATCCCATACACTCTTGGTTGAGCCAAGATCTTAATCTAATAGGGCATTCTTCAAAAATGGAAGAACACGCAATACCCATCTTAGCCAAAGCGTCGGCCACTCTATTCGAGACACGGTTGATCACACACAATTGGACTTCCCACTCACGCTCTAACATATCCCTAATATCTAAAAGAACCTGATCACCCAAATTGAAAGCAGAATCAAGGATTAGATGCACAACTTCTTCAGCGTCTGACTCTACAATAATTCTTTTCAAACCCAAATCCCGTTTTAAGAGAATATTAATAGGAGTAAATTATGAAACCATTAGACAAATACCCCATTTGGTCCTTAAACAGATTGGCCCGTTTAGACCTAAAGCTTGTGAAGGGCCGAATCTTTTTTCTTCAGCTGTAGTGGCAGGGACAAATAAGGAACAACCAACCCCTCGTCTTTGGGTTCAACTGGTGAAAGGGTCGGACTTTTTCAACAAAAAGGAAGGAGTTCAATCCTAGAGTTGGTGAAGGCGCTGGGGGAGGCATCCTAGGGACCTATGAAGCAGTGGAAACGTTGGGAAGAGGTAGAGGCATGTGTACTCTCTATCCTAGTATACCCTGCGGATTGGGCTCCAAGCATCCTGTCCTTAGACCGTGGGTGAGCCTAACCCCTTTCCTAAAATTTTCTTATAAAAAAATAGGAACAACCAAGATGATTATTTGCCGAGATTTCAGTTTTCCATATTTACTTGTGTATGTTTAGATAGGGATAAAACGTTTGTGGGTTAAGTATTTTATGATGAAATTACTATAAAATCTAGATTTTACTTCTCCAAAAAAATGTCTGTTTTTCAGGGGGGAAAATGGTGGCTTTCTGTAACTTTGTGAGGAAAATTTAGCATATTGAATGTCACTTTTACATAAACAGATGTCAAAAGTCAACTTTTAGCTTTTGGCATTCCTATTTAGAAAAAGGGACGCAAATGGTGGCTCACAGGGTCACATAGTGGTAGCTCATCCTTCATCCCTCCTCCCTCCCTCTCCTACTGTTGCTCCTCCCTCCTCTCTCCCACCAGCGCTCCTCCTTGCTCCCTCATCTCTCCCACCATCGCTACTCCCTCGACTCTCCCACCGTCACTACTCCCTCCTCCCTCCTCTCTCCCACCGTCAATCCTTGCGCCTCCCTCCTCAATGGTAGAATATTACAAGTTTGTATATAATTAAAAAAAAAAAAAGAATACAATGCTTTGCATGTGTTGAGACTAATTCTAATGTTCTCTTTTTTGTCATTGTTAATGTTTGGGTTGAGTAGAGCAAAGAAATTTCAAGTTGAAGCAATTATAGTTAAAAATTGTTATTTTTTGCCGATGTCCATTGAATTTGACAACTTTGTATACTTTGGTGGATGTGGATGCTTAAAAGTCCATGATTTACAACTTATGACTTGGACAACTTAGCTATATTTTTTATATTTTGTATTGATGAAAATGCTGATACTAATTCTAATGTTTAATCTTATGATTAAAAAAAAAAAAGGACACCTCATCACTTTCTTTTGCTTAAATCGCCATGCACTCCTTAAGATCCAATATTTCTTATTCCTCATTCATCTATATATATATGTCAGCCAAGGCATATTATTAAATACACACAAGCTCATATGATTCCATAAATTCAAGACACCTCATTTTCTTTTTATTCAAAATTTTTGGTCTACTTAAGGGACACATCACCACCTCTTTTACTTGGCTGATTATCCAAGTTCATCGCCACTTCTTTAAAATTGAATAATTCCCATTCATTTCTTCATTCATTAAAGTTGGTGGCAGCCCTTATATCCATTCTCAATCATTCAGTTTCGGCCATAACATGCCAGCAGACCGAAAGAGAACAAACCGAAGAGAAGAGGGAAAAACCAAGAGGAAGAGGTGAGTGTTTGTGCAATAGTTACCATCCCTTCTAAACAACTCCTTGTAACCATTCCTAGTCTCTAAAAGCTCTCTTCTATGATATTTTATGGAGAAAGCCGAAACCCTAGAGCAAACGAAAAAGGAAGAAATTGGCAAGAAGTGCAAGCCCAAGTTAAGTAAGTGATATCCCCTAGTTTTCTTGCACATGTTTGTGAAATTGGTCTATCTTGGATTAATTTTCTTATGTTTCTTGTAGATTTGAAGATTATAAACTCTAAGAGGAGATTCTGCCCAAGATTTATAAAAATGGATTAAAAGGTGTATTAAGTTTGAAAGTGAAGTTATAAGGCCAAATAGAACATAAAATCATAAGATTTGTGAAGAAGAATTTGGAAACCATCTATATCTTGTTTTCGGTCAGACCAAAACATAAGTATAAAGTGGGATTTTGTCCATTTTGATATTTTCCAAAGGGTTTAAAATGGAAAATTGTGTAGGATAGAGGTTGGACAATAATTTTGGAAGCATAATGATTAAATTGTGGAATCCCAAAACTGTCCAGTGAAGAATTCTAGCAAGAGAGTTAGTTTGTAATTTATTTTTGGATAAATAAATGGGTCCGATAGCTATGAAATTTTTCATAATTGAAGTAGACATAATAGACTTTATTTTGATAGGTAATTCGTAATTTTTGGAGTTGTAAACATATTAAGATATGTGAATTTTTGAAGTTGACACATGATTCTAGAACTTTGATATGGGCAGTAGAGACATTTAAATTATTTTGGTAGTACAAATTTTTCTGGCTAATGCTGATATATTTATTTGAAAATAGATATATTAACAGTTATATAGCCTTTAGAATCACCTAAATTGGACATTTATATAATTACTTATGAATTTTCAAAATTTGGTAAAAATTCTGAAATTTTGAAAAAAAAAATCAGAAAAAAAAGAAACCATAAAAGTCAAGGTTAATTAATTTGTGTTCTTACAATTAATAAAGGACTTTTAGCCATAAGTTGGGCCAGAATGATAATTAAATTCAATATTATCTGAATTATAGAGAATTTTTGTAAGTGACGAATATTTCTTATAATTATAGGGAGTATCATTGCCTGGAGCCTTTAAGGAATTTGAGAGTTGGTTGTCAGTCTAAAAAACTACCAAGTAGTAACTCTAATCTCACGTACTCTATATATATGTGTGTGTCTGTTTGTACCATAGTCGTGATCCATGTCTAAACACACGTTCATTGCATTTAGTCGTATTTGGGTTCTATGTCCAATTGTTGTTTTTCCCAACGCTGTAGATCCGGAATTTGATGTGTACTTTACAGTCAACATTGTGTGTATTATGTGACTGCATGCAATATGTTGAATGCCATATTGTTTATTTTTATGATTGTAGTTGACTATCATATGTTATTTATACATTATACATGAGATTAATTATTACTCTAGGATCCTTCGAGATTCCAGCCGTTATTACTATCTATAAATTGTACAGCATATCGAACGAGGCTTTTAGGACAAAACGGTGTATGTCAGCAAATGGAGGTGTTAGACCGATTCCAGATTGTTCGAGGGATATTTGTAGAAAAATTTGTGTAATTATGTTTAGAATTTATAACCAAAATTTGAAATATATTATGAATATACTACGTCCTAACCGTTTTGCCACTATACTGCATTATAATGCTCTATTGTACGACGTATTGATGGAAGGGTGTTACAGAACGGATGAAGAAGAAAGTAGTACACAATGTCTTTAATACATCAGCAGCATTTTCCTTTAAGCTTAATTCGTCCTCACCTATAACTATCTTATATGGTGTAATTTAGATTGTTGCGCAAATTTCCTGTAGGTTACAATGAAAATCTTTGAGTATGGATTGCACTCCCAACTCTTAAATCAAGGCAACAATGACTTTTTATAAAGTGATCATTTTACTTTATCTTTGTGTAAATTCAAGAACAAAGACAATGAATTTAATCTCATGGTGTTGTATAATATTTATAGGACATGAAGTAATGCCCTTAAGTAATGTTTCTTAAAGTAACACATCTTCAATTAAAAGTCATAATCATATATTCGATTCATGAATCCTCATGAACCAAAATAATTTGAATAACCAATGGTTATTTAAAATAACTCTTTCATGAAAAGTCATACCTTTATAGTATTTAAGGTCTTCTTGAAAAACTAATGCAATCTTTTACTATATAGTAGTTACCACACCTTTCTATAAGAGCCTAAAGAGACATAACCTTAGTGACATTTAGTATTATAACTCACTACAGAACCTTTCATATAAACTTTTTAATTTATAATGACATAACTTTTCAACAAACACATCTCTTCATGTTAAAATATTCTAACAATCATGACATATGGTAAGGCACTTACAGTTTAAGGTATACTTTTGAGTATGGCTTTAAATTATTGAACAAGTGAAGCCTTTGCAAGACCATTGGAGCCAATAATGGAAGATGACGTGACTTTGTCGTTAAACTAATCAATTAAACTAAGACATTTTACTAATGTAATATAGTGAAAACTTAGGCCATTCTCTCAAAGAGTCATGTGTGAGTTTTTCTATAGGATTGAATTTAAGCGGTGCAACATACAATAGAATGGATCTAAACTAGAATCCAAAACATTACTACCTAAATACAAGATGCAAATGACTCTAAAACATATATGAGAATGAAACTAACATAAATGAATGCAAATGCAATTATTGGGGGTTTTATGAAAGGGAAATTGAATTTCTAAGCGAAAGAAATCAACTAACAGTTAAGAAAATCAAATAAAAAAGTTGATGAAGGTTTACTTTATCTACGATGAATGGAATAAGTTAATTAGGATTTATATGGAGTTAATTTTCCTAGCCCAAATTAATTAATTAGACTAAAAGGAGAGTGATAAGAGAGTGGAAGTAAAAAGTTTAATCACCTAATTGAAGCATGTGAAACTCTCAAGTTCATGAACACTTAAAACATTAGAAAATTCATAATGACATAAGCGTTGGCCAATTATATCCATTAAAACCAATCTCAATTAACTCAAAATAATTTTGGAAATCATATTTAAAATTGTTTAATTAAACAACTAGATAATCAACCAACTCAATTGAACAATCAAGAGGATAAATCAAAGTGACAATTAATAATTGAATTGAGAACCTAGGTTTGCAAATAAAAATTCCAGCAATTGATGTAGAAGGGCCATTGTCCCGTGTTTTACCCAAAAAAATAATAATAATAATTCCAGCAATTGTCTTAGTCTTAGTATAAATCACTCCAAATATCAATCTGATTCAAAAAGAGATATACTACAATATAAAGTGAAATTATTCTCCAGCAATACAACTCAAAACTACTTAAAATTAAGAGTAAATATCCTATTTGGTCTCTGAAGAAAATCACGGATCCCCTTTTTGGTCCCTCAGTAAAAATAACTCATTTCGTAATCTCTGTAAAATCCAAAAACCGTCCACATTAGTCCTTCCAGGTTGAAGTGAACACATGCAGTGAAGTGTCCCAAATATGGTCAGGGATTACGAGATGAGTTATTTTTACTGAGGACCAAAAAGGGGCCCGTGATTTTTTTCAGGGATCCAATAGGGTATTTACTCTAAAATTAAATTGACAAGAGGAAAGACATTCTTTATAGTCTTCAAATGCAAGTTTTAGGCTCCAAGTTCCTCCACGGTCGTCTCAAATTATCTCACAAATAAGCTTAAGCTGCCATGAATTTCTCATCTTCAAACTGATTCACACAAGTCACGCACATGGAACAAATTAATGAGCCTCATTGGAGAGCCCAATAGAGAGTTTTTAGGTAGCGTTGGGAGCCTAGTGGAACAAAAACCCAATAGAGTAAAAATAGTCCATCTGGTTCAGCTTTTTTAAAAAAATCCTGCTTTTCCCAAAAACGCAGCTTTTTATGAGAAGCTCCCTAGTGGTGAGCTTCTGAAAGTGTTGGGGAAAAGCTTAGTGGGCCCCACCCCCAATTGCATCTGCCCCACCGAGCATTTCGTCTCTATCGCACGTTAGCATCTACCTCATTTTATATTCATATATCAAAAAACAAAACAAAAACAAAAAAGAAACCAAAAAAAAAAACAAGGGAGAATTAGATAGAAGGACCTATAGAGAATATTATTTACTAAGAAGAATGATAAAAATCGTAATTATTTAGAAAGATCAATCATCAAAATATAAATTTTAAAATACTAAATTATCCTTAAAAGTGATTTAAATTTTTTCCCACCACCAAAATTACTACCGTCAAAATCATCTTTTTTTAACTTTTACTAATATCTTCGTAATCTTATCATTATATCATTTAATTATTACTTGTAAAGTAAATTTTGGCTCTTTAACCCTTTAATATCATTAAGTTTTTTTTTTCCTTTTTCTTGATTTACATAATTTTATATAAATCAGGAAAAAGAAAAACTCCATCAAAGGAACTTTATCAACCAAAATAAAAAATTAAATATATTTTATATCTTATCATTATATAATTTAATAATTACTGGTAACATAAATATTGGCACTTTAACCCTTTTATATCATTAAATTTTTTTTTCTTGATTTATATCAACCAAAATAAAAAAAATGCATTTTTCATCTTATTAGAATTAGCTGTGTAGGCTCAAATAACAAAATTAAAACATTATGATATTGTATTAAAAATTGAAATATTATAATGTGTTAATGTCTGTTGATACTAAAAGGCACGTTCATGCTGAACATGACCCTATTAATATTATTTATATATATATCATTTATTTAATGTTTATAATTAATTATAAAGAAATTTGAGTTTTCCCTAAAAGTATATATTTTTTCACTTAAAGTTTGCGTCAATTTTAAAAATAAAATTATAATTTTGACAAAATTGAAATATGTTTGTGTTATTTTTTTTATATAAATATCTATAATGAGAGAAATTGCATTTAATTTAATCAAATTTAGAAATTCATATTAGTTTCAAACATTAAATGTGAGAGAAAATGTAGGAAGTTTGACTAGGAAAAATTTAGTATTTTTAAATTTGGCTAAAATATACCTTTAGTCCTTTAAGTTTTACATAAGGTATACTTTTGGTCCCTCAACTTCATAAAGTATACTTTTTGTCCTAAAATTCTAACATCGTTAATGTTGCTAACGGAAAAAGCTGACACAGCAAACTCAAGTGATGACTAATAGCATTTAATTACATAAATTTTATATATTTTTAATTTACCCAGATTTTAAATTTAAGTCTAATAGCATTTAATTACAAAATCATCACTTAAATTTACACCGTTATCATTTGAGTTTGCATTTTCCGTTAGCAAAATAAACGGTGTTAGAATTATAAGGCTAAAAGTATACTTTATAAAGTTAAGGGACTAAAAGTATACCTGATGTAAACTTAAAGGATTAAAAGTATACTTTAGCCTTTATTTATTTTTTTTTGTTAATTGGTCATTCTAAATAATTACAACTTTTACGATCATTCTTAATAAATATTATCTACTGTAGGTCTTTGATTTTAATTTTCTCAAAAAACAAAACCACCACTGCCAACAATTCTGGCTAGTGCTTCCCGCAGCCCCCAAAATTATTGAGAAAATTTTAATAAAATAATTACAAAATGTGGAAATAATTTAGAGAAAATCCATTTAAGGGCCCTTTTTGGAGAAAAGTCCCAAAAAGGGCCCCAAGATTCTGACAATTCCAAAAAGGGTCCTTTTTGGGATTTTTAGAATCTTGGTAAGTTGTAAATGAGACTGATATAGTTGTTAATCGGGACTAATATTGTTGTAAATGGGACTGATTTAGTTGTAAAAAAATTGTTGTAAATGTGACTGATTTAGTTGTTAAATTTTAATGAATTTATCCCAGAAAGGGCCCAAGGGCCATTTTTGGGATTTTTCTCCAAAAAGGGCGTGTAAATGGATTTTCCCAATAATTTATTAAGGACTTCATTATTTATTAATTTTTTAATAATAATTTTTTAAAATTAAAATTTAATTTTGTATCTTCAATTATCATGATATATATAACTAATATGTATATATAGTATTCAATAATTCATGTCCCTTTTTAGTCATTTTACAGCTCAACTGACTTTTGAAATAATAATTTAAACACCCATCAGTTTATAAAAAAGTCACTTCTTCAAAAGTTAATCTAATCTCAAATCACATTTACAATCTAACTTTTTTCCTTATTAGGTTTTTGTAAGAATTCGATAAAAAATAAGTCATCACTCCCACCACCAACCTCGACAGTGTTGAGCGTGGAGTTTGTGCGTGGGAATGGAATCAAGACAATGATGTTGGTCGGTAGAAAGATGGGGTGGCAGCTTTTGGAGAAGAAATAAAATAAAATGAGTTTTTTTTTAATATACATAATAAAATTTTAGAAAAGGGGTTGGACTTACCTACGATCTAAGAGCAGGGCGAAATCTCCTGGACGAACCGTTTATTATCTTTAAGCATGAATCTAAGCATGCAAGAGTTAAGATGCCTCCCCCAGCATCTTAACCAACTCTAGATTGAACTTCTTCTATTTGATAATAGGAAGCAGATTTTCTCAGAAGCAGCTCCCTCAATATCCCTCAGAAGCAAATCTGAGCCGTCCAAAAATGCATCTAATGGCCAGAGAGGGATGTTTAAAATTTTTATAAAAACTGCGCGCAGTAGTTTTTACCCCGCGCGGTTTTTATAAAAATGAATTTGGATCTTTAGATCAACTTTTGAACGGCCCAGATAAAATGATACTAAGAAATACTGAAAGATCTGATACTGAGACAATCCGGATCCAATAGTATCCGACCCCTTTACCAGATAAACTTATATACGAGGGGTAAAATAAAATGAGTTGGTTTTGGGTGTCCCATGTGCACCAGCCCAAAACTCGAAATGCGTTGGGTTTGGTGGTCCCATGTGCAACAGCCCAGGACTCGAGAAATTTGCGCTGACAATGTGTGTTTCCAGAGAGAGTGCCTCGGCTCTCAATGAGAGCTTGTTAAATTTGATTATTAAATTCTCTTTATACTTTTAAAAATAATCCTGTATCACAGGATTTTTTAATATATTTTTTTAACCTGTAAAAATTAAATGAGACAGTGATTTATCATATATTTAGATATATTAATCCATCACAAAATAGACAATTAAAACATTAACAATTTAAGCCCAAATTTACCCCAGTTAGTTTAAACTTACATTATTTCCAAATAAATCTAAATTAGCTTAAAATAATCTCCAAAATAAATATATAAGATGACTAAAATATATAAAATTAATGTTTATCGAAAGACTTTATATCTTGACCCCTCCGCCAAAACCATTGCTAAATTTGTCTTTTTTTAATTTTTTTTTTTAAAAAAAATCTTGACCTCTCACCATAACATTTTGTATGAACAAATCTTGCATTCTCCACAGGTTTGACGTCATTTTTACTCTACATAGGATAACCTAGATTTTCTTTGTGATGCAAGAAAATATTAATTTTGTATTATCTCCATATAAATTATTATATTCATGTAATTAATTATTATTATATTTTATAATAATTTTTTTTTATCTAAATGCATGTGTTTTTATTTAAATAATTATAGATAAGGGTATTTTAAGAAAAAATTGATAAAAATTAGAATATTATCCTATAATTAGGACCAAAATCAATTCTTAAATATTGTTCTATAGTTAAGACTGGAGGGACTATTTTGTTTGTAATTTTTGTTTCATTACTGATTCACTTTGAGCACAATTATGCCCTGTTTGGTATGATAGAAGAGCTTTTATAGAAATACAAGTGAAACCGGCCGGGAGTGAAAGAGTCCGGGAGTGAAAGAGTAAGAGGAAACCCTCAAATTCAATAATATTTGAAACTTTAGAAAACTCAAAATGACATAAGTGCGGGTCAATTAAACCCATTAAAGCCAATCTCAATCAATTTAAAAGAATTTTTAAAATAATGTTTATAATTGTCTAATTAAACAATTAGATAATTAATGAACTCAATTAAACAATCAAGAGGATAAACCAAAATGATAATTAAATTAATAATGAGAACTCAATTAATAATTTAATTGAGAACCAAATGTTTGCTACAAAAACTCCATCAACTGCTTTAGTATAAATCACTCTCAATATCAATCTGATTCAAAAAGATATATATTTACAATTTAAAACTAATTGTTGTCAAGCAATAGAACTCAAAACTATTTAAAACTAAATAATCTTTAGTCGTTTTTTTTTTTTGCTCGAAAAATAATCTTTAGTCTTTGAAACAAATTGATAAAAGGAAAGACACTTATTTATAGTCTTCAATTGCAAGTCGGGCTTCTTTGATATGAGGAAGATTTGAAAAGAGAAAGAAACTTAAGGCCTATTTGATTCATGGATTTTGTGGGAAAGAAAAGAAATATTAGCAAGTTTCCTCATTTGGTATGATTTTGTGTCAAATCTTTTCGAGAATTCAAGTTTTCGGGCCCACCAATCTTACTTTATATATGAAAAGATAAGATCTCACCAAAATTGGTGAGATCTCAAGTTCCCACGAGAACAATAATATTTTTGGGAAAATTTACCACTCAAGTTTGAATTTGGCAGTATATTTTTTTAGACAAATTCGAACTTAATAAGAGGATATTTTTTAAAATATTTTTTAGGAAAAACATTTTATTTTTATTTTTCATTTTGAATTAATTATGTTTAGGTCAAAATAGGTATTTCTTGAATCTTTACCAATTACTATCCTTTTATTTTTTTTCTTACCAAATAACTCATCTCTCATCCCTCAAAATCTTCCATTCATTTCTTTTTTCTTTCTCTAAGTTCTTTTCCTTCCTATAATCTTCCCGGCACCAAACGGGTCCTTAGAGGAGGAAAAGAAAGGGAAGGGAAGATTGATTTTAAGGGATGAGGGAAGGTGATTTAAGAGAACATGAGTTGTTCGGTAAAAAAAAATAATAATAATAAAGGGGATGAAAGTTGGTAAATAATCAGAAAAAATACATATTTCTCTCAAAAATAATTAATTCAAAATGAAAAGGAAAAATATATATATATTTTTTTAAAAAATATCCTTTTATCAAATTCAAATTTGGCGTCGAATTTGTCTAAAACATTTTCATGTCAAATTCAAATTTCTCTGAAATATTTATTTTCCAGTCAAGTTCGAACTTGTTTAAAATATTCTCCCGTCAAGTTCGGACTTATCGCATAAGTTCGAGTTTAATCTTATTTTTTTGCATTATAGAAAAATAATTATTTTGAGCGGTGAATATATCAAAGCATTACTGTTCACGTGGGAACTTGAGTTCTCACCCTTGATAGATCTTATCTTTTCACCTTTAAAGGAAGATTGGTAGACCTAAGAATTTGAGTTTTAGAAAAGATTGGACACAAAAAATATATCAAACAAGGAAACTTACTCATCTTCCTTTCCTTTTGTACTTGCTCTATGTACCAAAGAGACCTTTAGGCTCTGTTTGGTTTGAGGGTGAGGGAGTGGAGGGAAAATGGAGGGAAAAAAAATTTAAGAGTAAAAGTGCAATTTTACACATAAAATTTGCCCTCAGGAGCGCCTAGCACCACGAAGTTTTTTCTAGAGCAAAAGTGCATACCAAGTTATGTTTTGGGAGCGCCCAGCACCACGACCGTTAGTTGATCGTCAACTTGGATGAAATGCTGACGTGGCGCTGACAAAATGATTTGGACGCTGACGTGGAATAAAAAATTCAAAAAATTAGGAAAAAATTAAAATAATTAGAAAATTTTTTTCAGAAAATTAAAAATAATTAGAAAAAAAATTAGGAAAAATTCAAAAAATTAGGAAAAAATTAAAACAATTAGAAAAAAAATTAGAAAATGTTAAAATAATTAGGAAAAAATTCAAAGAATTAGGAAATAATTAAAATAATTAGAAAAAGATTCAGGAACCTACCATTCATTTCTTTAATAATTTAGACACGTTCCTGTAAATATTTATATATATTAACATGAATTATTATAAAATTTTCTATGTTTAGTAAATATATAATCTCTTTTTAAAGAAATGAATATTTATAATATTTGTTATTAACTTAAACCTTAATGGTCATTTTAAAATGTAATGAACCCCAAAAAAGGGAGGGCGATGCATTATTATATTGAAGTAAGCTATTATTGGTGCATCATAACAGAATTGCAGGTATAAAAATTTTCATGTTAAAGAAATGTTATTTTAATTAGAAAATTTTATAATAATTCATGTTAATATAAATGTTTACAAGAACATGTCTAAATTATTAAAGAAATAAATGGTAGGTTCCTGAATTTTTTTTCTAATTATTTTAAATTTTTCCTTATAATTTTATAATTTTTTTCTATTTATTTTTTTTTCTAATAGTTTTAATTTTTTCCTAATTTTTTGAATTTTTCATAATTTTTTGAATTTTCTTAATTCCGCGTCAGCATCCAAATCATCTTGTCAGCGCCATGTCAGCGTTCCATCCAAGTTGACGGTCAAATGTCAAAATCTACTTCAAGGACCAATTTATGAAAAAAATGTCAAAAAAGGACTAGAAAAGGTCAAATGTCAAAAAAGGTCTCAAGACCTTTTCTAATGTAATTTTATAAAAACGTTAGTTGTTAACGGGCTGATATAGTTGTTAACAGGTAGGTCATTAACAACTAAATCAATAGCATTAACAACAAAATTCTAACAATTAAATCAGTACTGTTAACAATTCTATCAATACTTATTAATAAATATATCAGCCCTGTTAACAAGTAACGTTTTCATAAAATAATATCAGAAAAGGTTTTAGGACCTTTTTTTTACATTTGAACTTTTTTTTTATAATCTTTTTTAACAAATTTTTTTTTTGGAGCCAGACATGGATTTACCCATAAATTCAAGCTGCCATGAATTTCTCATTTTCAAACTGATTCACGCAAGTCACTGACTCACAGCCATGGAACAGAATCAAGACGTTGATGTTGGTTCGGTGGAAAGATGAGGTGGCAGCTTTTGGAGAAGAAATAAAATAAAATGCATTGGTTTTGGGTGTTCCATGTGCAACAGCCCAAGACTCGAGAAATGCTTGAGCCAACAAAAAAAAAAAGACACTCGAGAAATGCATTGGTTTTGGGTATTTCATGTGCAACAACAGCCCAAGACTCGAGAATTTGTGCTGACAGCGTGTTTCCCGAGAGAGAGCATTTCGTACCATCTTCTAAAATAAAATTAAGGAGAGATTTGTCCACTAAATCATTTGTTCAGGAACGTCCAACACAATTAATTTTTAAATAAACTAAAAATTCCATTAAACTTTTAAAAATATGCATCCAACACAATAAACTTTTAAAAATGTATAGCATAACGCCGTTAGATAAAAATAACGTCTATTATCTAAGATGCAGATTGACCAACTAACTTTTACTCTAAAAGTGCATAGCACAAAAAAACTTTTACTCAAGAGCGTCCAGCACAAAATTTTAAATTTCACTAAATTAAATAATTTTTTCCCTCAATTGTCATTATTCAAAACTATTTGTATAAATATCTATAGATAAAAATTACTTATGTGCTAAAATAAACAAAACTTTTCATTAAAAACATAATTATATGATTTAAATAAAACTCAAGGCATTTTATAATTTATTATATATGTTAAACAAAAAAAATTATATGATTTATTTTTATTTTAGAAGAAATTTATATGAGTTAAGAAATTCATTTAATGTTAATAAAATTTAAAAAATCTAAAAAATCTATTATATCTCGAAAGAAATGAAATGCGTTTAATTTTTTTTAAATAAAAAGTGCTTAATAGATGTCAACATTGATACTTAATAATATAAATCTCGTAACTTGATGATATATTTATTAATTAAATGATCTATTGATTATATGAATATGAGACTTGATGGAAAAAAAAAAAAGATAACCTCAAAAAATTAAAAGTTTGTTGGTCACATTATTTCTTAATCCATTATTAAATGGGGTTTAAACTTCTCATGTTGCATGAGAAGAAGAAAATTTCTATATACATAAAATAGTGGGACCCACATATATATAATGCTAATGATATATATGTAGGTTCCACCATTTTATGTGTGTGTAACATGAGAAAACACTTCTCCTATAACATGAGAAGTGTTTTTCCCTTATTAAATTGTCCTTAATCAAATCTCTTAAGTTATCTGTTTTGTTTTTGTTTTTGAACAAATTTCATATTCATATAATTAATAGATCATTTAATTAAAAGATATATCATCAAGTTGCCAGATTTATATTATTAAATATTAACGTTAATATTCATTAAGCTCTTTTTATAAAAATAAAAATTAAACTCATTTCATTTCTTTCACGATATGATAGATTTTTGAAATTTTATTAACATTAAATGAATTAATTAAATCACATAAATTTCTTCTAAAATAAAAAAATCATATTTTTTTTTGTTTAACATATATAATAAATTATAAAACACCTTGAGTTTTATTTAAATAACATAATTATGTTTTTAACGAAAAGTTTTGTTTATTTTAGTAAATGAGTAATTTTTTTTTCATAGATAACTATACAAGTAGTTTTAAATAATGACAATTGAGAAAAAAATTTATTTAATTTAGTAAAATTTAGAATTTTATGTTAGACGTTCCTAAGTAAAAGTTTTTTATGCATGGCACTGTTGGATTAAAAGTTCATTGGCCAATCTGCACCTTAGATAAGGGGCGTTTTCTAACGGTGTTGGGTTGACTGTACATTTGTAAAAGTTTATTGTGCTGGACGCACATTTTTAAAAGTTTATTGGTATTTTTGGTCTACTTAAAAGTTAATTGTGCTAGACGCTCTTGAGCCAATAGTTTGTTGGCCAAATCGCTCCTTATAACCCAAAATAAAAAGACTTGTAAGATACTCCGATCCAATAAACATAGTCAAAGTTAATAAAGTTGTCTTATAATTTAAGTAACTTTCAATATTACCCCTACTAATTATATTAAACTTAAATATTTTATTAATTATTATTCTCACTCACTTTCATTAATTATAAGCATACATTAAAAAAATATATATATAATAACGTGCTTTGGAAACAAGTAAGTTTCTTATAAAAAGGATAAAATTCAATTATTAGTTGGTACCTTATAATAAAAACTAGAAGAAGTACAAGATTTGCACCATTAAAACTGAATTAACTTTAAATTTTTAAAAATAATTATTCATCATATAATTTTTTAATATGGTTTTTCTTGACGTGTGAAAATTAAATGGAGAGAGATGTATAATATATTTAGAAATATTAATCCATTATAAAAGATATAATTAAAATATTAACAATTTAATCCTGAAATTTGATAATTGTTATGAATATAACGATATATCTGAGATAAGAGATAGACAATAAGAACAAGAGAATAGAGAAGAGAGAAAGAGAAGTGTAATTCTTATTCCAGTGTATTCCAATGTGTCTCCAATACATAACATATGCCTTCTATTTATAGGCACAACTCTCAAATCTACAATTAATGTGATTCCACAATCCTAGTGATTCATGGGTGAGAATAGGAAACTATGGGAGAATAGGAAATAATGGGAGATATGGACATCCACAAATATAATATTCATAACACTCCCCCTTGGATGTCCATTATGAATGTGTCTCGTTAAAAACTTTAACTAAGAAAAACCCAATGGGAAAAAAACCCTAGCTAAAGAAAAGAGTACATCATTCATTGATACACTATCCAGTGCTGCCTCATTAAAAACCTTTCTAGGAAAACCCAATGGGACAAAACCTAGATAAGGGAAAAAGAGTACAGCGTGTATCGTCTCCCCCTCTTAATTACATCAGATTTTCTCCCCCTGATGACTATATTACTTTCAATGTCTTTTGAGCATATCTTCTTTTTGATCATCAAACATTCTATTGTGTACCTGCAAGAACTAAATATTTCCAGCAAAATCATAATAATATTAACATCATTTCTAAGCATTCTTATAAGATATATTTAGATGCATATAAACAGATATTCTTTAAAATAATTATATCATACATGCTCTGATAGCTTTAAATCATATAAAACTTATTAAGTATTGTTCTCAAAAACTTTGAATTAGATGTTTCTGGCATCTTGAGTCCTTCAGGGACTTGTGCTACTAGCACTCTTGGATCCTTTGAAGATTCTCATGCAATCTTCATAATTTAGTAAGCTATATGCATAGGCTATAACAATATATAATAGACGCATAATTTATCATTCATAAACTGCCAGATTTATCGTATCCACCACAAAATCATATATCTCAATTTGGACTTCAGGTCCATAATTATCATAATATGATTATATTTGCGTCATTCTCAATTTTACTTATCCTCTTGGCCAATAATCTTTATATAATATCCTCATTTGATCACGTGATATCATCATCAAAATTGTTGTCAACAACTTTATCTTTTCGGTTCTATTTTTTCCAATTTGACATAACAATATCAATATTACTTAGGTACCTGAACCTTTCTTGAGATTTTGCAATAAGTTATGTCTCGATACTCTTCTGAAGTATCTACCTCCTTAATATGATCATCTTAATTGTTGCTCCAGTTTATCCATGACGTTTATATTTGGAACCGAATAGTTACTCATGCTTCAGGCATGTTACTAATTGGAGCATTTTTAGCTGGAATATGAGATTTAATAAATCTTATTTAGGTCAGTAATTCTATCCGACAAATATATCATGAATGCATAACTTGATGAACTTCTGGTTCATACTTCTTTATTTGAGGATATATACTTTGCTATAATAATGCATTCCATGTATTCTCTTTTCCAGCTATTCAATTTCTCCCCCTCATGTTGAGAAAACTATGTTAAATATCAATTGACTAATATAAGTCTCCATGTGTTTCTTTTAGAAACTTCATTTTGTTTCTTCTAGAAACAAACAATTAAAAAGGAGATCTTCATATAACTTTTATCTCAACTTTTTCTCTAAATCCATCTATGTGCATTGTGGTGGATTAATAATCATTGCACATTCAACCCTTTTAAGATGGAAATTTGTCTGGCCACTGACCAAGAGCCAATTTTACCGGGAGAATTTTGTTGGCTTATATAAGTGCTGCAATATGTAAGATCAAATATACCAACATAAAATTTTGTTCTCATAAGAATTGATCTAGCTATTTATGGAGGCTTTAATTCATGATTTCTTGATCGTATAATCTGTAAATTATGCACTTAATTCATCAAACATTATTGCAAACTTCGGATTGCAAACATTCTTACAAACTTCAGGTTTTAAGATAATAATATCGCATGTAACCATCTCATAGATGCATCTTTGAAGTTTATATAGTTTACATGCTATTTCAATGGACCCATATAATTTGTTTGATATAAATTCAGTACTAATCATGATCAATGATTGTCTTGCAAACAATTTGCTTTGAGAACAAGCATCACATAATTCATAAATAATATGTTGGTTATTCATGAAGAATCTTCTGGTTCTTCAATGGATGTCAATACGTAATTTTATTTCAATTATATGACTTGGATGATCAAACAAGTCATGCCAACAATCAATTTCTTTGAATTAGTAAACTTCTGGTTTACTGTAATATATGTCTCAACAAATAATAAACATTTCAATATTCTGACATCCATTTTGGAAGATCTATTAAACTTTGTTTAAGAAGTATATAACTTTTCAAAAACAAGCTCACACTTATATTCTAACTCATACTTGTAATCTAACAATCTCCCTCTCAAGTGTGAGTTATATAAACATAATTTTTTTATATATGTATTTCAAAATCACTTTAAAACCCTTTAAAGCTCAAAATAAATATCTATGTTGATTCTTCAGGAACAAATATATAATATTACATCACTAGATAATATTATTACTTATTAATAATATACTTCAATTTACTTATATATGCAAAATACATACAGTTCATCACATATGAAGATATTCATTATCAAAATAACTTAGAATCACACAGATTTAGAATTACACATGTGAAAATTTTCCATCAGAAAAATTCTCTTAGAAACAAATTTATGATATATGATCATGTAAATTTAAATAACAATAATAACAAAAAGTAAGCATCATGTTACCTTCTGGGCTTATTCATTTCTCTTGGGCCTTGGCTTCAAAATAAATATGAGCATATTTCTTTGCAGCCCATTGCCTCTTCAATATCTCATTGGCAGTAAACTTCTAGTTTACATTGGCAAACATTTGGTTTGCATTGACAAACTTCTGGTTTGTATTATTATGTGTAAACTTCTCGTTTACAATAACATGTGTTTACTATATGATATCCATTTTTGCTGATATCTTTGAAACTCAATAAGTTTCTTTTATACTTGGTAGAACAAAAAGCATTATCAATGTTTAATTTTGCTCCTTCAGGTAACAAAATATTAGCTCTTCTGGAGCCTTTGATCGAATTTATACTACCAAATATAGTTTAAACATTGGCCTCTTGTATTATAAGTTGGGCAAAATATGCTAATTAGTTCTTAAGACTATTAGCCTTAAGAATTATTACTTTTGAGTGACATAATTCTTTGCGAGTTATTTTTCTTCAGGACAATAACTAAAAACACTTTGTATCATTCAATATTTGATATATTAAACCTTCAGGGCCTCAATATTAATAACAATCTAATGCCACTTTCTTGTTCACCCTTCGTGGGTATAGAAGCCTAAAAGACCAAATATCTCATGAATTGTTGTACTTCACAAATAGTAAAATAGTAATTATTATGTAAGTAGTGCCCTGCATTTTTGCATTTTATATCAGATCTGAAAAACCTTATAAATTGTACAATCATATAAAACTAAATCACAATATATTAAAATACATATAAAATATGTATATGACAGGGAGTAAGACATCATAAATTTCTTAAAGCCAATATCATAATCATATGGCTTCAGGCCATTTATCTTCAGGATAAATATAAGTTGAGCATTATGGCTTCTAGCCATACAAAAAGATAGAAGATGAAAGCTATATGACTTTTGGCAATATAGTATCAAAATTTTATGGCTTTAGGTCATTTATCTTTAGGATAAATAAAAGTTGAACATTATGGCTTTCAGCCATACAAGAAGAGGATGAAAGCTATATGACTTCTGACCATATAATATCAAGATTTTATGGCTTCAGGCCAATGATGAGGATTTGGAATTATATGGCTTCTGGCCTTTTATCTTCAAGAAATATAAAAATTAAATAAATGTTTCATTCAATAAAATAAAAGATGAAAAAGAATATGACTTCAGGTCATATAATAGGGAATTAAATGAGTATGGCTTCTAGCCATATAATATAAAAAGTAGAAATAAAAGGAATGTGACTTCTGACTATATTATATCAAAGTCAAAATATATATGACTTCTGGTCATATAATCTCAGAGTAGGGATAAAAGGACTATGGCTTCTGGCCAATTTGTTTCATGAGAAATTAAATCAATATAGCTTCTAGCCATTTATCTTCAGGATAAATAAAAATTATATATATGGCATCTGGTCATATAACAATGAATCAAAGAATATGAAAATAAAAACAATAAAAATTAAAGATATAAAAATTAAAACTTTATGGCTTCCAGCCATTTAGTACTCATAATGAGAATTTAAATTTATATGGCTTCTAGCCAAAAAATAAGAAATTAAAGTGATATGACTTCTGGTCATATAATTTCATAATAAGAAATTAGAGGCGTATGGCTTCTGGCCATGAAAAAGAAAACTTAAATCTAGACTTCCATGTAGGAGGTAGAATCTTCCATGTAGGAGTCAAATTAAAACAATAAAAATAAAACAAAGTAGAAATAAAAAGACTATGACTTCTGAACAATATGACTTCTGGTCATATAATTTCAGAATATGAAATCAAAGGTGTATGGCTTCTAGCCATACAAAAATAACAATATCAATAATATAAAATAACTCACATAAAGAAGATTAATATAAGATATATAAACAGTAATAATCTCAAATTTTAGCATGGAACCCGACGTATAAAACAATCGGTAAAAGTATCTCTTTAATTCCATATGGTGGCTCAGATTATCCCAGATAGATAAAAGAAACATATAGTTTAAGAAGGTAGGCTGAAATCGTTAAAGAAGCGATCAGACCTTCATTTGAGCACCTCGTGCTGATAACGTGTTATGAATATAACGATATATCTGAGATAAGAGATAGAGAATAAGAACAAGAGAATAGAGAAGAGAGAAAGAGGAGTGTAATTCTTATTCCAGTGTATTCCAATGTGTCTCCAATACATAACATATGCCTTCTATTTATAGGCACAACTCTCAAATCTACAATTAATGTGATTCCACAATCATAGTGATTCATGGGTGAGAATAGGAAACTATGGGAGAATAGGAAATAATGAGAGATATGGACATCCACAAATATAATATTCATAACAATAATTTAGTTGAGATTTATATTATTTTTTAAAATTAGATCATGATTCAAATATTTCCTAATAAATTTAAATTAACCTAAAATAATCTCCAAAATAAATATATAAAATGGATACAATCATACAATATACAATGTATAAAATGGGTGATTTGTGTTCTTATGTTCTCGTTTAAGAATCTTTTAAACTATTTTTTCTTCGATTAAGAAATTTTCTATCATATGTAGCCTCTTACCCTACTCACAAAATTATGAAAATAAAATAAAATAAAAATTAATATTATATTTTTTTAGAGGAAATTAGGGGGAAATCACCCATTCAAAATTTGATTGGTGAGATGAACACTGTAAATTTTGGAACTCTGTAAATTTTATACACACATTGTAGTATTGTAGCCGTATTATTTTTTATCTTGGTATCGGTATTCTTATTTAGATATTTTTTATTAATAGAAATTATAATGAGAAACTTTTTTCCCAATTCTTCATATTTTATTTGGGGGTTAACTTTTCTCATGTTGCAAGAGAGAAAGAAGATTCCTACATACATATAAAATGGTGGGACCCGCATGTATATAATGCTAATTATATATATACGGGTTTCACCATTTTATGTGTGTGTTGCATAAGAAAACATTTCTCCTACAACATGAGAAATGTTTTTTCCTTTTTATTTGTATGTAAAATGATTTAGAAATAGAATGCTAGATTATGATATCTTTTAAAAGGTAGCAGGTCGTCGTAATTATCCGTAGCAGATGATGGAGGAAAACAATTATGTGAGATTTCAGTCTAACAAAAGAAGATTTTTACAACTTTAATATAACGATGATATTTTCCAACCTGATCGTGTGGACGCACCCACATAGCAGTGGACCACTGCCAACTTTTTTTTTTTTTTTTTTAAGTTTACTTTTAGTCCTTTAAATTTTATATAAGATATACTTTTAGTCGTTTATCTTTATAAAGTATACTTTTGGTCTTAAAATTCTAACATTGTTAATGTTGCTAACAGAAAACGCTGATGCAACGAACTCAAGTGATGACTAATAGTATTTAATTACACAAATTTTATATATTTTTCAATTTACCCATATTTTAAATTTTACTTGAGTTTGCATTTTCCGCTAGCAAAATTAACGGTATTAGAATTTTAGGACCAAAAGTATACTTTATGAAGTTAAGGAACAAAAAATATGCCTCATATAAACTTAAAGGACTAAAAATATACTTTAATCTTTTCTTTATATATATATATATATAGGCCTTGGCTGTGGTGAGATTTATATTGGGCATTTATTGTTTCAATGGCCTAGGTTTAATTTTTTAATTGATATTTTTAAATAAAAAGTATTGTTTTTTAAAAATTAATAATTAAAAATATCATTTTTTTATATTTAAATAATTCTTAAAAAAATAAAAGTCAAAAAGTAAATATAGACAGTAGATCTGGAAGTCCTCATCACTATTGATGACGGTGAGGATTTACTAATTTATCATATTCTCAATTCTTGTTGCATTACTGAATAAATTTCTGCTTTTGCTTCTAAGTTGTCTGTGCTCCTCTTTCACTTTCTCTACGTTGCTCCCTTTGGTCTTTCTAAACAAAAGCAGATTTCTCTCTGGAACATCGTTGAAGAAAGAAGGCAAAAACCCAAAAACAAAACGAGAAGGTAAAATCTTCATTGTACAAGTACACAGAGTAATTAGGTATTACCCGTAATGTTGTAAGTTTAGCATTAAATTTCACTCTACATCTATCTTTTTTATATTTGCAGGACTTGTATGGTGTTTGTGATTTGTGTGTTCTAGACTTCATGTCTTGTAAACTAGTACGCTAGATTTCTAGTAAGAAAACCAGCCCAACAAAAGTGTTGCTCTTAAATAACTACAAAGAGTTCCCTCAAAATTATTTCCTTTATTTTTATTTTCTGGCATGCTCTTACAAGAAAATTAAAAAAAAAAAGTTTGATAATAACATTCAGATTATAACTATTATGTTAGTTTGTTATATATTTCTACATATTTTGTTTACTCCTTTACTTTCTAACTGCATATTTCTACTGTGCATATAATGGAGTTGTTGAAATCAGCAGGGCTTGTTTGAATCTGCCAGCTGTTTCCATGCTCTAGATTCCTTGGGATCTCGAAGGCCAAAAGAAGAAGGTAATATTAATAAACCCCAGATTTTTGTTTATCCAGTATTATTTTTTCTTATTGTCCTTCTTTCTATATATATTCAGTTTGTACTCTTTGTTTTCATTACTGATTCACTTTGAGCACAATTAGTGCCTGTTTGGAGTTCCCCTTTAGGAGCGTTTCAACCAATTACTTCTACAAAAAATTCAGTCCAAAAGCCAATTCATTTTTTCCTGTTTGAGTTTAGCTTCTCTTTTATCTGACTTCTACCAAAAAGTGAAATTTTATCAAATCAAAGTCACAAGTCTAAGCGTCCAGCTAATATCCAACCACATTGTACCAAACGTCCAGTGGTGGGAAAAAAATTTTTCCATGGCTCCCACAAACATCCCTAAAATTGTCATATTTCATCCAAAAAGTATTTGATGTGTATATATACTTCCCCCACAACACATACTATTGCAATAATTCTACGATTCTTTTTTCTACCTCAGTTTTCTTAATTGCCAACATAGATAGCGGCATTAAATAGTTTTAGCTAGATTTTGTAAATTCGTAAATAAATATTAATCATCCTTCTTAATATGTAAATATTAAAAAAATAAGAGGCTTGTTTTATTAGGCTATTAGCTCTTCTTGTTTTCTCTGGATTCGTTTTTTGTTTAATGAAAGGGAAATAGGACTTGACTTTTCTCATCCACCTCATTCTTTACTCCAAAATTATGTAGTTTTGGGGGTTAACAAAGTAAGGGAATGACTTCTCAAAAAATATATATAGGGAGAGAGTATATAGTACTTTGAATTATTTTTCAGTAGCATTAACTATCTTAAGTTAATTCTTAATGCACTCAGCATCCTAAAATATTTTTTTGCTGACACCCAGTATCTATTAGAAAATACTTTAGAATACTGAATGTTAGATACTAGGTGCCACTAAAAATTTATTTCATTTATACATTGCAGAGTGTACTAAAAATTAATTTGAGATTTAGTGAAAAATATTTTAGGATAATGAATGCTCTTTTATTTTTTATTTTTAAAAAAGTCCTTCTCAAACTTTGTTTACCCCCACAGCTGCCTAGTTTTGAGTTTGCAGTAGATAGGAAAAGAAAAAGAGAGAAGCAAAGTTCAAGAAAATATAGTTTGACAACGTAACCATTGTGCAAAGCTAACTTTAAACAATGATATTAGGGTTTTTTTTTTTAAAATAATAATGGTTTTGCATTACCCCTATTCTTGTGATATATATTTGATATTTTTGTTATCAGCTTTTTTATGACGACTTCTAGTTCTTGTATTGTCAGTTATATATACATTTTCTTTCCAATGTCAGTTATATATTCCTGAAATTAAAGAGTTTTGAACCAATTCAATTACGTTTGTCTTCATATAAAAAGGAGGCTTGTATTAACCAACGTTGTTCACGCTTCTAAATAATGGTCAGTGTATGTTATCATATATATGTTCATACAGATAAAATTTTGTTTTTACATAAAAATGTTGAAAAACTAAAAAATTATATAAAAAATTTATTACAAAATTTTTATAAATCCTTCAAAAGAGAATTGTAGAAGATTTGACTGATTAAACTAGAAGAGTAACTTTAGATTTAAATGGGCAAACAAAAAGTGGGGCCAATACAATATCTGTGATTTTGGATCCATTTTTTGTGGCCCAAATCTTTTCCATTTTCCTCTCTTGTTGGGATAAGCTAGATTGGACCTAGACCAATTTTAATACTCATAAAGTACGAATATTTATTATTCAAAATGCATGTTTATAACACTACAAAAAAAGGTCAAGTTGTAGCAATTCATTTGTAGCGGTTAAAATAAACCGCTATAAATATACGAATTTGTAGTGGTTTATACCAAAATCACTACAAATTTGTAGCAGTATGACTCGTGCCAAGTGGAGCGTTAGTTCGTGAGCAACATTTGTAACGATTATCATAAACAAATCGCGACAAAATATGACGCCAAGTTGGTGTCAAACTTGTGGCGGTTATTTTGTAGCAGTTTATTTATACAAACCGCCACAAATATGGCTCTAGTTTGGCGCCTTATGGCGCGCCACTAGTGGTGGTTCATTTGTAGCAGTTTATATCAAAAACCCGTTATAGAATACCAAGAGTTTGAACTTTTGTAGCGATTATAGAATACCGCTACAAATTTTCATGACCCAGAGGTAGGGTTTCTTTATTTGTAGCGTTGGAGTAGCACTGAGCAGTGAACAATTTGTAGCGGTTTTTTTAGTTTTTTTTTTTGCTCCAGAGCGGTTTTTTTAGTTAAACCGCTACAAATGTGAAGTCCTTAAATATGCTGCAAATAGAAGTTATACAAAAAAAAAAAATTCAGAAAATATCTTTTAAAAAAAAAAGTTCATATTTGTAGCGTTTATTTAGCTAAACCGCTACAAAATGTGATATTTTAAAATTTATTTTTTTTTAAAAAAAGGGTCAATGTGCAAATTTGTCAACCAACTATTACCCGAGGAGCGTCTGGGCCAAATAACTATTGAGGGGACCAAAATTGCCAATCAACAATTAAAAAGTGAAAAAAAAAAACACAATTTGGAGCAGATTCGCCAACGAACTATTACCCCGTCACTGTCTTGGTGTCTCTGTCTTTCATTGACTGTCATAGTGTCAGTGACGTCGGCATTTCCAAAGCTTCTATTGTTGCTGAGTGTTCCACTCACCCTCTTGAACTCATCCAGTGGTCTACAGCATTCGACTGGCACGCACCTTGCACCCTGGTTCCATCCCTCCGATGCCACAAGCAGCAACCGCTGCTGCCGCAATGCCTGCTCCGGTGGGTCCCATCTCTGTTGGTGTTTTCCTTTTCCAATAAGAAGGCTTAACTACTCTTTTCTCCAGCATTTCTGCCACCGTCCTACGCCAGTGTCTCACATTTTAACTTAATTGTGATAGTTGTTTTTTTTTAAAAAAAATAGTTATTTGGTGTTTTTTTCACTTTTAATAGTTATTTGCTGTTTTTTTTTCACTTTTTAATTGTTGATTGGCAATTTTGATCTTTTCAATAGTTATTTGGCCCAGACGCTCCTCGGGTGATAATTGGTTGGCAAATCTGTACCTTTACCCAAAAAAATTGATGAATTTCTGTAAAGGTTTTGTAACTACTACAAAATGGAAAAAATGACAACAAATGTTAAACCGCTACAAAAACCGTCTCATCAACCGCTACAAAGTGTGTAATATTAAAATTTCAATATTTTGAATCAACCAACATTCATTAATTTGTAGCGGTTTTAGTATAACCGCTACAAAATGCTATATTTGAGAACAAAGAAACACAACCAAACAACTTATGAGGTAATGAATTGATGAGGGGGCAATTTGGGAAGAGTTCCAGAAGTTTTTGAATTGGATTGGCATATTTGAGAACTTTAGAAGGCATGCGGTTAATTAGATAGGCCACTGTGAGGATGACATCACTCCAAAATATGGTGGGAACATTTCGTTCCATTAGTAAGACACGAGTTACTTCCAACAGGTCACGGTTTTTCTGTTCGGCTACCCCATTTTGTTGAGGGGTATAAGGATAAGAAGTTTGGTGATGAATTCCTTGGTGATCAAGAAACTCTTTGAAGGCTGTGCTCATATACTTTTTGGCATTATCACTTCTAAGGACCTTAATGAACGTGTTGAATTGGGTTCGGACAAAAGTATAGAAGTTCTAAAAGACTTTGGCGACATTGGATTTGTTTTTCATTAAGTAAACCCATGTGGTTCGAGTGTGATCATCAATGAAAGTAACAAACCACCTAGTATGAGTGAGGGTAGTTATTCGGGCAGGGCCACAAATATTGCTGTGAATTATTGTAAATGGTGAGGAGGGAGTATAGGGCTGTTTGAGATATGAAGGTCGTGTCTGTTTTGCAAATTGGCAAGTTTCACAATGAAAAGGAACATAACTTTTATTGAATAAACTGGGAAACACATGTTTCATATAATTAAAACTAGGGTGACCTGATTGATAGTGCCACAACAATACATCATTATTTTGTGAATCTGAGCTAACTAGCGCCCGTCTTGCCTTCCACTTATCTTCATTCTTCAGATTTGATCCTTCAAGGTAGAACAATCTATCCCATTCTCTAGAAGTCCCGATCGTCCTCCTCGTTCTTAAATCCTGAAACAAACATAGACCATCTTCAAAAATCAATCGACATATTTGACCTCTAGTTAACTTGCTTACAGATATCAGATTACAAGTAAGTTCCGGTACAAACAGAACATTATGTATTGCCAAGTGAGTAGATAACATAACAGTGCCGATGCCCTTAACCTGTGTGAATACCCCATTAGCTACCTTTACTTTGAGGTTTTCATGACAGAATTTAAGGCTGTGGAATAGAGTTTTGTTACCGGCCATATGATTCATAGCTCTTGAGTCAACTATCCAGGTATCATCACTAGTCATCACAGCGTTGAGAGCGACAATAGAATTACCTGATTGTACAAGGTTTACGCTGGGAACAGAATTAGACTTAATCTGTTTATCAAGCATTCTGCGAAACATCTGTAATTCCTCCGAACTTAGACGATCATCATTCTCCACCTTTGATTCAGCTGTGGTCAGGTGACTTTGGAAGTTTGATTTTCTCCCCGAAGATTTGCCATGGAGTTTCCAGCATTCTTCCCTATTATGACCCTTCTTATTACAATAGTTGCACCATTTACTAGCTTTTCGTTCTTTGTGTGGTCCTTGAACAACAAGTGTGGAGCTTTCAATGTGACTTGGTCCACTTCGGTTCAAGAGCTTCCTACTTTCTTTGAATTGTACAAAGTTAACCACATCAAAGAGCTGTGGGAGTGGCTTCAGCCCTATGATTCTGCCCGTTATCTCTTTGAAAGCGTCATTTAGGCCTAACAGAAAGTCATGTATCCTTCCTTCTTCCACAATTCATTTGTACAGTTGTGCATCTTTGAGACTTTCCCAGGGATGAACCTCAAACAAGTCTTGTTGCTGCCACAATTTTAGCAATGCATTATAATATTCAGTGATTGACATATTACCTTGTCATAAATCCCAGACTTGTCTCTTCAGATGAATCAAAGCAGCGGTGTTTTCAAGGGTGGAGTATGTCCTTCTTGCGGCATCCCATATTTCCTTTGTCGTGTGTGCAAGCAGATATCCCTTACTGATCTTCAAGGTCATTGAATTACACAACCACGTCATGACGTAGTTGTTTTCAGCAAACCATGTGTCAAAATTAGGGTCATCGGGGGTTGGTTGAGGGGCTGCCCCATTAATGTATTTTTCCTTTCTTTTACCTCAAATATACCTTAGTACACTTTGTGACCACTAGAGATAGTTCCTACCATTAAACTTATGGCTAATAGCCATAACGTGATGGTTTGAAAATTCTAAAGCCATCTCTGAGGTTCTGTTTGGTACTGGGTTGCTGATTAGAGAGGGAGAAGATGATGAATTTTGAGTTTGAGACTCGGTACCGGACATAAAAACCATGGGAGATGTTCCGGTTGATATTTTGGGAATTGATTCGAACAAAGGAGGGGGCTGAGAGGAATCCATGTTTCTAGAAGAAAAGTAGTTGCATGAATCTGGGAAGCTTCATCGGAGAGTCGCTGGAAAAATCCAAAAATTCATCGGAAGATGCAATGAGCACTGGGGTTGGCAGGAAATCAGAGGAGAAGGCCTATCTAGGAAGTCGCCGTTGAAAAAACCTCCACACGCGCCGTCACCGTTCGTTGTCTATCGAGCGTGTGAAGCCCATGCACCGCCATGGAGACGCTAGATGGTCATCGGCTTCTGGGCGTTTGCTGATCGGTGCTTCCTGGTTCTTTTGGGCTGGGCAGTGTCGTGTAACTCGCCTCCTACAGTGAACCCTAGACTTGTCGGAACCTCCACTTCACTGTTTCTCTCTGGCTCATAGTCACTCACTGTTTCTCTCGCCTTCCCTGGCCTCGGACAAATGTCCTTGGCTCTGATACCATGTTTAAAATCAGAGGCATCACACTCTCTGTTGTATTATTTGATAATGAGGATTACAACATACTTATAAGGGAAGCAAGGGAGAACATAGGAGATAAATTAGGAAATACAATAAAGCCTAATTAAGACTAATAAATTAGTAATTAGAGTCCTATAATCAGATCCTATAATTAGATCATCAATCAAGGGATCCTAATAAGTGGGTGATTTATTTCCTATTCTAAAATGATTTATTTCCTATTCTAACATGAGGTGATTCTAAACTTAGGGACTCCTTATTAATTCTACTTTCAAGGAAAAATGGTTTCAGCAGCTGTTCACTAGCACATAATTCCTAGTTTGATAAAACAGTAGCTATTGTCCATATTCATTCCAGAATTGCAGGCATTTTTCAAAAATTCATCACTCAGTGTATACAAATTCAAATCTGACCAATTACCTATCATATTAAATCTTATTATATTTACTTAGTCCTGGAAAATTTCATGGCAACTAGACATTATTTATAGCCCCAAAAATTCGTCACAAGATTGTTGCCTTGACTGAAATTTTCAAGGCAGATTTTCGGCTTTGGCAAGATTTGATTTTGGAGCTTCCAAAATTTTTACTGAACCTCTACCCCACACAATTTTGTATTTTAAACACAATGGAATCATCAAATTGGGCAAAATCCAACTCCTCTAATCTTCTCTTTACCTAAGCAAAATTAGGGTTCAATATGGCCAATACACTACAAAAAAAATTCAAATTTTGCTACGGAAAAAATCCGTAGCAAATTGATTTTGCTACGGAAAAAGCATGTTTTTCCGTAGCAAAATCGATTTGCTACAGATTTTGCTACGGATTTTTTTCGTAGCAAAATTCCTCGTAGCAAATTGCGACGGAAATGGAAAATCCGTCGCAATTTGCGACGGAAATTCCAATCCGTCGCAATTTGCTACGGAATTTTATTCTGTAGCAAATTGCTACAGAATTATTTCCGTAGCAAATTGCTACAGACAAAATTCCGTAGCAAATTGCTACGGACAAAATTCCATAGCAATTTGCTACGGAATTTTTTTCCGTAGCAATTTCTCAATTTTGCTACGGATTATTTTTCCGTAGCAAACTTGAAATTTTTCTACGGAATTTTTTCCCGTAGCAAATTTCCCCAGATTTGATAGTTTGCTACAGAAATAAATTTCGTAGCAAAACTAATAATTATTTTAAATTTTTTCTTAAATTTTAAAAAAGTGAGTACAAAAAGTAGTGATTCATGGATATAATAACAATTATAAGGAGTTTTCATTAAGAAAACAATATATATATAGGTTGCAAATACCAAATACGAAAAAGAGTCTAACAATGTTGCAAAGAGCAAATTCTAAAAAGTAGTCTAAACAGCAGCATTGTGATCATCATCATCACCAGCATGGTCATCATCACCAGGAGCCGACCCTGAACCCTTGTCTTTCATCAGGGACTTGAGTTGAAGCTGCATCTGCCTCATCTGCTGCTGCATCATCTCTCGTTCCTTAATGATCTGCTCTTGCATCATCTCTCGTTCCTGAATCATCATCTGCTTCATCGTCTCTTGCTCTTGAAGCATCCGCTCCTGTTCCTGAGTCATTTGTGTTGTCAAAGCCTTCATCTTCTTCATCTCATCTGCAAAAACAGTATGAAGTACATTTATTATTTGGACTTCATTTGAATGGACAAGAGAATGAAAATTATCAATATCAAATACGTTTACCTGGAGAAACACCTTCAATGCCGGATGAGGAGCGCTTTGTTTGCTTCAGTCGGCTAGCAGAGGTACCGTATCCAAAGACTTTCCCTTTCTTGTTAAATCCACCTGTAGCCTCAAAGAACAGACTCTCGTTATCGGACTGAGAGGATGAGGGGTCAGTCTCACGCTGTGAGTCTCTCTCCTGCGACAGCTTCATAAAGTTTTCCTACAAAGACAAAAATACATAACAAATAAGACATGTAAAATGAAATAAATATTGTGGTGCATAAAACAAGTAATAAAGGCAATAAATGTCTAACCGCTACTTGGTGCGCCCTTGAGTTAATCCATTGCCTCTCACCCCCTTCAGACTGTCGGGAATGGGTCCACTCAAAGGTAGCCCAACCAATCGATTCTAGAGGAACTTCCCCAATCTCTGCCTGCAAACGCAAATGATGATCATAATTAATTACTTCAAAGTACAAAATATTGAATACCTAAATAGAAAATAACGTGTACTTACAATTTTCCGTCTCCACTCATTAATTGGAATGGAGCCGCCAACATATGATGGTCCTTCCATTTTGGCCCTATTTTCCTTATTTTTCGCACTTATGTTCTGAAACTTTTCATTGGTGGCCCAATTGTCAAATAATTCGTCTGCAGTCTCCTGTGGAAGCCAATTTCGCCTGCCTCTTGCCTCTCTCAATGAATAAAGCTTTTGAGACAACCACCGGGCTGCCCTGGCATTATAAGCTTTTCTCAGACGTTCACGATGTTCAGGCAACGACATATGCCTCTCCTAAAAATCAACAACGAACAATTAGTGCTACAATTTTTAAAAGTACTTAATTAATAA
Organism: Acacia crassicarpa; assembly: GCA_034222035.1. Classification (NCBI taxonomy): domain Eukaryota; kingdom Viridiplantae; phylum Streptophyta; class Magnoliopsida; order Fabales; family Fabaceae; genus Acacia; species Acacia crassicarpa. The sequence goes on from JAWXYG010000015.1 coordinate 11,449,793, forward strand.
CCATATAACAAATAACTTACCATAAACTCATTGAACCAAGCATTTCGATTGTCCTTAGGAATCGCTATCCACTTGGTCCAAGCTTGATTGTAATTACGGAATAATTGGTCCGAGATGAAAGCCCCCACCAGATTATGAGGCACAATGCTGAAGACAAAGGACATCATGCAAATATTATTAGCATACAAACCAATTAGAGAAGGGATTTGTAACATTATTGGTAACTTGGCATGACTTACTCGTAGCCGTCAGGACAAATCCAAAGCATCCCTGTCGAAGGATCTGTTGTGCCTCAGATTGGTGTGTTGGAGGAACTGCCTTCTTCCCCGACGTGGCTCTGAGGCAACGGAATGTGCTAAGCAAGGAATGTGAAATATTAAAGATGTTTGTACATAGATGGTTTCATGAAACTAAACATATGTAAATCAATCAGAATTGGGCTAGTAAACCTATTGTCCCATTTGCTACAGATCAGTGGGGGTAGACGGTGACGACAACATATACAGCGACGGTGAAGATGACAAATAACCCGACAGTGAAGATGACGTATTAAATGGTGGCACCTCTGGGGCACCGCCGCGCCTTCTGCCTACAGAAGGGGCAGATGGCGTCGCCCTACCCCCTCTGATAGGGCGGGGCTGGGATCGACCACCACCACGTCCACTACCTGAACATCCTCCTGAATGCTCCATCTCTGAACACTTATAGACATTAGGTCAAAGAATAAAAAAAAATAAAAAGATATTTAGGTAATATTACAGTAGTGAAGTAACAAAGTATGTAGTATAACAGATCGTCATAAACAAAGAACTAACAAAAATCAACCGGACGATTCCTGTTCATCGACATTTGCTTGCACGTCTTCCTCTGAAGTCTCATAGTCGTCGAACTAAGATTCACTGTCAAAGTAAATCAATTCTGCCTCATTGTCTGATTTCTCATTATCAATTTGTATAGGAATCAATTCTAAATCCGTAGTAGAATCAAAGAGATTGCTTGGTACTTCGTTGTCTTCGATGTTTATGGGCAGTAGATGTTCCACATCAGCTTGGAACGGTTCAGCCATACCGTCATTTGATTCCGACTCTTTTGCCTTTGGTATAATATTTCGTGCTTTGGTTTTAATAACCCCCCTCCACCCTTGGCGGGATGTGGGGTATGATGTATAGTAAACTTGTTCTGCCTGTTGAGCAAGGATGAATGGGTCATAACCAACTGCATATCTCTTTGTCCAGTGGATCTCAATATTTCCATGCTTGTCCATTTTTGTCCCACGTGGACTGTTATCAAACCACTCACATTTAAAAAGGGTCACCACCTTGTCCCACGGATAACTCAACTGAATTATGTCATGTAACTTTCCATAGTAGACAGTCTCCACTCCGTCAACTTGGTCACCTTGACAACATACACCGTAATTGCAACATAGTGTACCTGCATCCGTGTTAACAGTTGAAAACCGATACCCATTGATTATATATTTGTTGCATCGAGTAACACTAATTGCAGCTCCATAAGATAAACTCCACGCAACTTCATTGCGATCTAATCGATTTTTCGCGAAATAGGTTCGAAACCATTTTGGAAACTCAGAGTTCGTGAATTGATCAACTTGGGACACCGACATTGAAGGACAAAAAATTGAAGTTAATACTTTAATACTTACCGTAATAGTAAAAAGGAAAAACAAAAATCTTACTTTAAGTACTCGGCGACCTCTTCACAGTTGTTTAGAATGTACCACTCCGCTACTTGCTTATCTCTTCCGTCAAGAGTTGATTTCCAATGTTTTCCCACGACTCGCCCTGGATAATTAAATATTGATTTTTGATCCCTCGTATCACTGGCATCGTTGCGAGGTACCCTTCTCCATCTTGACATCATTTCAGGGGGATGATAGTATGACGCAAATTTAGCGGCTTCTTCGACTAGATATGCTTCAGCGATAGATCCTTCAACGTGGGTTGGATTTTTGATCTTGTGCTTAAGTGTGCGTAAAAACTTATAATGGAATATCATAGGGTATTTATAAACTAAAGTACCATGTCGGTCAATTAATAACATAGCGAAAGAAATATATATTACCTCTCAAACAGAAAAATCAATCTATATTGTTGCGGGCCTCCTACCTTTGCTTCGTAAGCCAAGTGAACGGGCAAATGTTCCATTGAGTCAAAAAAGGTAGGAGGAAACACCATCTCTAACTTGCATAGCGTTATGGGCATACTCGCCTCCAGGTACCGTAACTTTTCAACATTAAGCTCTGAAGCACAAATTTCTCTAAAGAACATGGAAAAGTCCGTTAGAAAAGACCATATTTCCTTTGGAAGTGCTTTGAAGGCCCAAGGCAACAATCTCTGGAAAAAAACATGACAATCATGACTCTTCATCCCAAAGAACTTCCCCTCGTACATGTTGACACATCTTTTCAAGTTTGACGCATAATCGTCCGGGAGTTTCAAATCTTTAACCCATTGCAACAATTCTAAATTCTGCTCTTTGTTGAATGTGTACGACACTCTAGGTTTGGAAATCCGTCTCGTACCATTCTCCACCAAATGCAAAGTAGGCCTTCTGCAAATCTCTTCTATGTCCAGTCTTGCGTTGACTGTGTCCTTCGTCTTGCTTTTGGTGTCCATCACGGTGTACAGAATATTGCAAAATACATTCCTCTCAATATGCATGACATCAAGGTTGTGTCTTAACAATTGATCTTTCCAATATGTTAGTTCCCAGAAGATGCTGCGTTTAGAAGCAGCCCCCTCTTCGACACTTGGAATGTACTTGACCCTATCCCATATTTCTTGGCCACTTAAACGACGAGGTTGATCTGTTCGTTCCATAACATTCCGCGTGAAGTCTTTTCTATTTCTCCTATACGGATGATCGGGGGTAGGAATCACCGGTGCTTGTCAAACCAATAGACCTTGTGACTGTGTTCCAAGCTATAACCCGTATTCTGTTCAAGACACATCGGGCATGCAAGCTTTCCCGACGTTTGCCAGCCACTTAACATCCCATATGTAGGGAAATCATTTATCGTCCACATTAAGGCAGCCCGTATGGTGAAATTCTGACTTAATGATATATCATACGTAAGAACCCTTCACTCCACAACATCTTCAACTCGTCTATCAAAGGCCTGAGGTACACATCTATCTTCTTTTTTGGGTTGGATGGCCCAGGGATTAACGCGTTAAGGAACAAAAACTCTCTTCTCATGTACATAGAGGTGGGAGGTTGTACGGTGTCACACTGACAGGCCAACAGGAATAATTCCTGCCCGTTTTATCAAAAGGAGCGAACCCATCTGAACATAGGCCAAGACGGACATTACGGGGATCCATAGCAAAGAAAGGATTCGCCTCGTCAAATTTACGCCAAGCTTCAGCATCGGATGGATGCGTCACAAAATTTTCATCCCGGTGCCATCTCATGTGAGCAGCTGTTTGTTCTGATGCACACAATCTCTGAAGTCTGGACACCAGAGGAAAGTAGTGCATCTTGCTTAACACTTGACGGGTCATTTTCCTTCCTTTCCTCACAACTTTATATCTGTCATATCCACAGAATTTACAATTGATCAGCTCAGCATCATCCTTGTAATACAACATACATCCTCTAGGGTAGTAATGTATTTTTTCACATCCAAGCCGAAGCTCTTTCACCTTTTTTTTTGCTTGGCAAAAATCCTTCGGCAAATTATTGGCTTTGGGAACAACCTTGCTTGTGATCTGCATCATTTCGTTGTAATTCCTCTCACTCATATGGTGATCAGTCTTCAAGCTTAGTGTTGCTAGGGTAGCCGATAGTGATGAATATTCACTATTTTCAAAGTGTTCACAACCTTCCCATAACGGACGTTGCGCTTCTTGAAGCATTTTATAGAACCTATCGGCTTCCAGATGAGGATCCTCTCCCATGTATGATGGTTGAACATGTGTATAGGTCTCCTCTCCCATGTATGACGATTCAGCATGAGAAACAGGATCGAAATATCGGCCGATCGATGGTCCCGCAGCGTCCATAACCAACTGCTCATATTGATTAAGGTTGTCTCGATGACTACTGTCCCCGTAATAACCACTAGGTGTCAGTGTCTGTCGGACTTCGCCATGACATTCCCAACACTCATAATCCTTCATGAATCCCTTTTTACACAAATGGATTTTGACCTCCTCAAAATCTTTAAATCTTAAACACCTACATTTGACACACGGACACCTGATCTCCCTACTTGAATTAGGTAAATGTGCCAGAGCAAAATTGATGAACTCTTGCAAACCCGCTAAGAATGCTTGAGTTAGTTCTCTTCTCTCAGTTAGGCGATTGTACATCCAACTTCTATTATGGTTGCCTTCCATATTTCCTAGCTAGTTCAGTTACTAACTTAATTAACATCTCAACATGCCATAAATATATAAAAGTGGTCAATTCAACAGAATAAGTATTTAGTATAAAATTTATCAATTTACAAATTATTTTAATAAAAAAAACCATTGATTTGAAATTTTAAAGTGCAATTGTTATTTTTTTTTCCATGTATACTTTTTTAGTAATATTTATAAGATTTTTTAAAAAAGAATTTTTAGCTGAATAATTTTTATTGCTATTTTTACTAATGTTTATAAGATATTTTTAAAATTTATCCCTTTTTTTTTTCAATTTTCATTTTTACGCATTCTAATGTTTATTGCAATTTTTTGCTCCTTTTTTCATTTAAGCGTGAGTTTATGTTACAAATTTACCTTTCCAAACAAAAATTATTAAATTTACAAATATTTAATATTGAAAATACTAAAAATGCCTTGAAAGTACAAACTTTCTATATATATTAAAAAAATATATACTTTCACCTAACATAAAAAGTCCTAGATAAATTAATATCCTATACATTTGGGAATATTTTATTTTAAAGGGAACAAAAAATATTTAAACAAAGTAAACTAATTAAAATAAAATATTATTAGCAACATAAGGTTGATTTAGCGGTGTAAGGTTTTGATAATTCCTTTGAGTCTCGAGTTCGAATTTCAGATGAATCACTTACGTTAGGAGAGGTAGGGGTAGTTACAGTCTTCAAACCAAATAGAGGATTATAATATTAAAAAGTGAAAAACAAAATACTAATGAATGCTGTGATTTTAAGAATTATTATATAATAAAAATTGATGTCAACTTAATTTAAAATAATTCTATACGTTTATTAACTGTGTTTACTTGTAAAAATTACTTTTTTAATTTATTTTCGTCCCAAAAAACAATGCAAGATTAAAAAATTCAAAATCATTAAAACCCAATAATTAAAAAAAATCATGGAATCTCCTACACACTATAAGTATAATCCAAATTAATAAACACATTGAGTATCATGATCTTTATGTAATTAATAGAATCAGCCAGAGAAGAAACTTAAAAAAAAAAAAAACAATATAAACTCATGTAATTGATAATCTTCTGCCAACATACATATTTCCACTATGTACAATAATAACCAATAATGAACAATATCATAATTTTAACACACAATTTATTCATTATACAAAAGAGACTAGTCAAAAAAATAATGCAACATTAATACTCACAAATCAACATGAATAACCAATAATAAACAATATCATAATTATACCACACTTTCATTATACAAAAGAGACTATAAAAAATTAATGCAACATTAATATTATCACTAATACTCACAAATCAACATTAATAAACAATAAAAAATAATTTAATCAACATTAAAGAAATAACACAAAATATTAAAAAAGATATGTTTTGCAGAAATTTCACTAAAGAGAACCAGTAATATTTTTGACATAATTTTATAGCAAATAAAAATAATACTCAAGAAAATAATTTTTAAAAAAATCAAATCTTTCCACACTAGAAAAAAGAAAAAAGAGAGCAAGCTTACCTGGAATAGAGGTGCAGACGGTAACTAGTAAGGAAAGAGGAGGAGGAGACACCGCCAGAAAATCACTGATCGGAGCACAGGGAGACACCACCGGAAAATGGGAGATAAATGTGTTTATGGGTGTCCAATAGAAAAAAAAAAAGGAGATGACCAGTGTTAAAAAAAAACCTGCAAATGGGAGCTGTGCGGTGACTGAAGGAGGAGCTGAAGCTGGGGGCTGGAGCTCGAGGGCACAGGGGAGCTGGAGGTGCAGCTGAGGGGGCGGGGGGAGCTGGGTTGGGGAGCTGAGGGGGCGGGGGGAGCTCGGGCGGGGCGCGGGGAGCTGGGGATGAAGGAGCTGAGAGGAGGGCGAGCTGGGGGGAGGGGCGAGCTGAGGGGGGCCGACCAGAGGAGGAGCTGAGGGTGGGGCCGGAGCTGGGGGCGGCGAGGCGAGCTGAGGGGAGAGGTGAGGGTGATCTTCACGCGGCGAAAAAGGAGATATGCCGGTTACAAGCTGTGGGGTGGGGGGGGGGTTTAATTAGTTTTGCGACGGACCCACCTGTCCGTCGCAAAACTGCTTTTTGCGACGGAAACGTTTTCCGTCGCAAAAAGCAAAACCTTTTGCGACGGATTTAGTTATCCGTCACAAAAGGGAGGGGATGGCGGCCCTTAAGGCCGCCATTTTGCGACGGACAGCTAGGTCCGTCGCAAAAACTTGCGACGGAAAGTCCGTTCGTCGCAAATGGGAGAAAAAAGGCCACCATTTTGCGACGGACAGGGAGTCCGTCGCAACATTTTGCGATGGACGTCGTGTCTGTCTCAAAGTTTTGCGACGAACTAACTGTCCGTCGCAAAATTTGCGACGGAATAGTAAATCCGTCGCAATGTTTTTATTTTTGCGACGGATTTCTGTATTTGTCGCAAATTTCTTAGGATTTGCGATGGAATATAATCCGTTGCAAAATCCGTCACTATTTCCACCTTTTCTAGCTGTGATACCCAATTTGCCAATTTCACTTCACAAACACCTTAATCTTAGTTCCTAATGTTTAGCATTTTGATTAATACTAATGAAGGATGAGAAAACGTAAGAGTAAGGGATGGTAGCTAATCCCAATGTTTAGCATTTTGATTAATACTTCTATTTTGAACTAATGTTTGGACTTTATTGTTGTTTGATTAATATAGTGTTTTTTAGTTTCTTTTGCCTTTTTTTCCTTCATCAATTTGTAAGATCATTTTTGAATTATGGGTTTTGCATTATGAAAAGGTCTTATTTTCGTTTTTGCTTTGGAAACTTGTATGCGATTGCATGTTTGTTTTTGTTTTTGCTGTTCTGTTTAGTATCATTTTTATTGCGATTGAATTCTAATAAAGTGAGAAATATACATTACGATTTTTTATGTTTATATTATAATCTGATTATTTCCAATTATAAGTAATTGAAAGTATTGGAAAAAAGAAGAATTTGAAAATACAGATTGCATGACTATAAAAAAATAAAAAAAATAAAGTCCATTCATAATTAGTGCTCAACAGTGTCTCTAATAGGATTGTCTTCAATATGAGGATATATATTCTTAGGAAAAAAACAAATGATATTATTTTAAAAAACTAATTGTTAATCACTATACTCTCATACTTTATATATTTTTTCTTTATTAATATTGTTTCTCTTAACTAAAGCTTTTAATCTGGTATCAAAAGAAAAAAGCTTTCAAAAAATTTTGGCTGGTAGGATTTGTTTTCTTGTTTGAGAATCTCTCAGTTTCTCTTGGTTTTACTGTTAAACAACACTGAATCTCTAAAGAAAAGGAAAGGATATATTATAATTTGATTGTGTATTTTTATTATTTTTATATTGTGTTTATTGCTATTTTCTTTTTTGAGAATCTCTTGGTTTTACTTATAGCATATTTTTATTGCTAATTTCTTTTATTTTTCTTTCAAAATTTCTTAAAATATTTCTTAAAATAATAATGGTTTTGCATTATATCCCTATTTTCTTGTGATACATATTTGATATTTATGTTTCAAACTTTTTGATGATGACTAGCAGTATTCTCATCATATAGATACCTTAACTTTAAGAGTTTTGAACTAATTAATTAAATTAAACAATGTATTGTGAACTTTGTTAAATTGGCAGGTCTTATTTTTGGTGGATTCTATATTTTATTCTCCTCAGCATCATTTACTTTGGTCTTCACAAGAGAAGGATGATCAACATCTGAAAAAGAGGTCAGTGTATGCTATATCACATACGTTTGTCATCATTTTGTTTTTACATATATTTTAAAATTTTCGGTTATTGCTAAAATACCTGCATAATGCTGACTAATATTGTTTCGAAAAAGTTAAGAATTTGTTTAAAAACTAAAAAATAAAAAAACTTATCACAAAATTTTTATAAATTCTTCAAAAGAAACTTGTAGAAGATTTTATTTATGTTTTGGTATTAAAAATGGTGGCAAATGTGCAACCATTCTGGGTTCTGCAGTGACAAGGAAAACCCTCCCAACAGTGGTAATTCCATACAAAGCGGATTACGAGTGATTTTACCGCAGCTAGAAGATTTTATTTTATTTTTTCTCTAGAAGAGAATCACTAGATTTAAATGGGCTAACAAGAATTTCCAAAATATGATGTATTTGCGATCTTGAATTCTTTTTTTGGAGCCCAAATCTTTTTCTTTTTCCTCCTTGTTGGGCCTATACCCAATTTAACACACATAAAAAAAAGTATTTATAATTCATAATTCATGTTTATAACTTCTATTAGTAACAATAAATTCAAAAAATATAATAAAAAGAAATTATTATTTATATTTTAACGTTGTAGGGAAAAAAAAATCAGACATTGTAAAACTATTGTGAAACATTAGATATTTAAATGGATCCAGATTTTGTAAAGGAAAAATGGAAGGACATGTACTTTCACAAATTTCCTATTTTAGATGGAGAATAACTGATTCTTTTCGATAATTGATTCTAAAAATTCCAACAGCGCTACAAAAAATAATTCAAATAACTTGATTTTTTTAAATGGGGAAATAAAAAATGACTTGAGGATTTTATATGAATACTTCTCTCGTTCTATTTATAAGGTAGAGAGGGAATATTTTTGTGGGTTTCATTTATAAGTCACGTCATTAATTTTTTTTTGATATATATATATATATATATATATATATATATATATTTAAATGTACAATTTTTACCTTTATTTATTATTGCATAAACTTTGTTTTTATGGGTGTATAATGTGTATTAAATAGGGGTAAAATTAGAAAGTTGTTAAACTTTTATGCCTTCGAGAAATCAACTTTAAGAGCCACTAATTCTTTCCTTCCTTGAGTAGCACAGTGAATTTGATTCATTAAATTAGCAGCTACAAGGATTTTATCTTGGATAATGCATCCTTTCATAAAAGAACATTGAAAAGGATTGCAATGTATTCATCCAAAATTTTCTTAGTTCGAAGTCGGAGCACCTTAGATATGATTTTGTAAATCACATTCCAAAGGCTAATTGGCCTCGGATCCTTGGAAGTTTGAAAACCATCACCTTTGGGTATGGAATGATGTTAGTCTTTTCGATAAAGGTACAATTTTACACATGAAGTTTGCCCTAAGAAGCGCCCAACACCTTGAAGTTTTTTTCTGGAGCACGAAGTTACGTTTTGGGAGCAAAAATACCACGGGCCGTTAGTTGATTGTCAATTTGGATGGAACGCTGACGTGATGCTAATTTGGATTGACAAGCTAATTTGGACGCTAACATGGAATAAAAAAATTACAAAAATTACAAAAAAAAAATCAAAAAATTAGGAAAAAAAATCAAAAAATTAGGAAAAAAATTAGAAAAATTTAAAATTAGAAAAAAATTCAAAAAATTAGGGAAAAATTTTAAAAATTATAAAAAAAAATAGAAAAACTAAAAAAATTCAAAAAAATTAGGAAAAGATTCAAAAAATTAGTTAGACTTCACACATCATATTAGATTTATCTTTGTAGAGAGAATTGACAAGAAGATTATCTTAATTAATTAATTAATTTCTTTTTTCAATTAACCGCTTACCTAGTGCATCTTCAACAACTGTACCAGCCCGTGTCTAGAATTCCTCCTCCACCAGTTGGTTATCCGACCACCGCCGTCGGGTGGCGGCCACCGGCAACCGACCACCGCCGGGTGGCCAGTGGTGGGGCCCACGAGCGGGGTATTTTAATTTTTCTTTCTAATTATTTTAATTTTTTGAATTTTTTCCTAATTTTTTTTTCTAATTACTTTAATTTATTTCCTAATTTTTTGATTTTTTTTTTTTGAATTTTTCCTAATTTTTCCGAATTTTTTTCTAGTTTTTTTTAAAAACATTTTTTTTCCTAATTCTTAAAAGAATATAAGCTTGGTATTTCAAAAACAAAACAATCACCATTTCAACCTAAAATTAATTTAACTTTCAACATACCATTTCACTGTAAGTCACAGCAAATGTCTTGGTTCTTGCCGTGTGATGGACCTTTTGCTTTGCCCGATTTCTGGTGTTTCTCTGCGATAGAGCCTGCAATGAGGGGCAAACAAAATGTTAAGTGAAATTAATTATTAATTTGTTATCTTGTAAACTACTTCCTCCGGGCCTAATTATAAGAAAACATTTTGGAGTTGGTTTTGGTCGTAATTAGAAGAGGAAATTTTAACTTTTGTCAATTTTTCCCTATAATGCCCTTATTTATACTTTCTATAATAATTGAAGACAATAATAATTTAATAATACACCTATATACTCTATCCTGTCCTAATTAGAGAAACACATTTTGAAGTTGGTCGTGGTTCTAATTATAGGACAAAGTTTTAATTTTGGTCAATTTCTTCCTAAAATACCCCTATTGGTACTTTCTCAATAATAGTTAAACACAAAAATAATTTGATAATTGAATTAACATCATAAACATCTTTCTTAATTTCCTGACTTAGCTTCCTCTACTGCTTGGTTAACTATTAATTAATTTAATCCAAATGTAAACAATAAATTAATTTAACCTATATTTATATTTTTTATACTACATTTAAAAAAAATTTATTTAAAGAAATTTAAAACTATATATTAACGCATGTTTAAACAAAACCCTAAACTATGATTAATTAAAAAACGTACCTGTCCCTCTGTGCTCCTCCTATACTGAACAAAACCCGCCCAATCATTTGAGTCCATGCCATCTGGGATGTTCTCGATTAACTGCTGCAGAGGCATGGTCGCATTGCCCATTCTGTTGGTTGTAGAGACGACCCCTCCGGCTCTTCCACGCTTCCCCCATTTTCAGCAGTACATACCTCTTCTTGTCAGCTTGCACGTTAAACTTTTTTTTGTATCATAATTTAATTAGAATTAAGTAATAATTAATTAGGAAATAAATAAACCACAACTTATAATTATTAAGATGTAAAATTTAATTAAACAACATAACTTACTTGCACAATTTTTTCAAACGCTTTGTCCTTGTTCTCCTGCGGAATCTTTTTCCAATCGTGGAAAAAGATCGGGAACCATGCCCAATTCCTGCCAAATTCGAACAGGAATTGGCTGGTCTGTGTTCGTGTTCCAAGGGACTACGACGCGATACTCGTCACTCTGAGTGATTGTGGCAACATCCACCGTCCTACTGCTGATGTTCCCATGTGAATCTACACAATTAAAAAAAATTATTGCGTCTAAATATATTTTAATTACACATAAGGAATTTAAATTAATTTTTCGCCAAAAAAATAATTATATTTACCTTGGACATCCACCAGAAATCCGGTTGAATGCGAAGCCGACGATTAGAGGTTCCCCTGGTCCCGCTCGATTTCCTGGTTGATAAACTGCTCCGCCTCTTCTATAGTGATATGATTCCCGAAAGGAAAGGATGATCGGATCAACTAGGAATGGAATTTTCGCACCAGAAATTCAGCCTCTGATGCGTCCTGAAAGAACAGATTGTATCTCAAGCTACAGACCTCGGATTTGAGTGCTTCCAAAATGAGGTGAAAGTTCGCTTTCTAAAACATGATTTTGAGTCAAGAAACACTGAAAAAGGTTAAGGGAATCAGGAGATACGGAACCAAGAAATTTAGCACGAAAATTGTAGATTATAGGTAGGCGCCACAATTCCAAAGAATTGATAAGCTCAAGAACGCCATAAGGATCGATGCCCTTGATAAGTTCAGAGATTCTCAAAAGAACCCTAGAGAAGCTTGTCTCTCACCAAAAAGGTTGACTTCCAATTCAAATCCCCGTTCCAAAAGCCATGGTGTTCCCCTTATAAAGTAGGCAACATCTATATTAAGTTTAACCTAATTCTACTTACACACAAAGGAAAATAAGAAAGCCCAATAAGCGAGCCCAATAATCCTTATTACAAAAGTTCAACGAAATGTAAGAAAGATAAAACTAAGTGTTGAGTTTGGGCCAAGTAAAACCAAGCGAGCCCAATAAGCCTTCATGCATATCCATTGAGGCTTATTTTTCAACGTCTTCAATCTGAATTAAGTGTATCATTGTGGTCTCTTCTTCCTTCTTGGGCTTGTCTCAAGTAAGGTGGTTACCAAGACATTTAGGGCCTCTTTAGCCTTTTTAGCTTTTGCTCTTGTCATTGGGCCTCCAAGATCTTGTACGTCCTCCAAGTTTGTTGACTTGGTCATGCCGCTTCCTATGTCCTCATCATTCCCTCCTTCTTCTAAAGAATTTGTTCTCAAATTGTAAGCCTCGTCTCCTGCATCAAAAAGGGGTAAATCAGCCACATTAAAAGTAGCACTTCCACCATACTCACAAGGGAGATCTATTTTATAGGCATTATCATTAATCCTGGATAGCACTTGGAAAGGACCATCTTCTCTTTGTTGGAGCTTAGATTTCCTTTGGGCAGGAAACCTCTCTTTTCTCAAATGAACCCAAACCTAATCACCTGGTTCAAACACTACCTTTTTCCTTCCTTTGTTCGCTTGCTTGACATAACTCTCTACCTTTTTCCCAATGTTTGTTTTACCTTCTCATGTAGTTTCCGCACATATTCAGCCTTACTCTTACTGTCTTTATGGTTCTTAGGAGTTGGCCACTCTTGAATAGCTTTCACCTTCTCTTGATCAACCTGCACTCCTTGTGAGCTAACAACAAAACTAAGAAAAACTACATGGTCTATGCATAACACACATTTTCCCATGTTAGCATACAATTTCTCATGCCTACGAGCTTCCAAAACACACCTCAAATGCACAAGATGATCATCATAGGATTTACTATAAATCAGAATATCATCAAAATACACTACAACAAACTTCCCTAAAAATTCCTTTAACATATGATTCATTAATCTCATGAAGGTACTAGGAGCATTAGTTAAGCCAAATGGTATAACCAACCATTCATACAGCCCATATTTAGTTTTAAAAGTTGTTTTCCGTTCATCCCCTTCTCTAATCCTAATTTGATGGTATCCACTCTTTAAGTCAATTTTAGAGAATAAACAAGTACCATGCAATTCATCCAATAAATCATCCAATCTAGGAATGGGATGTCTATACTTTACCGTGATGTTATTGATGGCTCTACAATCAGTGCACATCCTCCATGTTCCATCTTTCTTAGGTACTAGAATGACTGGAACTGCACATGGACTTAAGCTTTCTTGCACCCACCCTTTTTGCATCAAGTCTCCAAGTTGTCTTTAAATCTCCTTGGTATCTTGGGGTTTACTCCTATAGGCTGGCCTATTAGGCAATGAAGCTCCTGGAATGAGATCAATTTGATGTTTTATGCCTCTTAGAGGTGGTAGTCCGTCAGGCACCTCTTTAGGAAAAACATCTTTAAATTCCTACAACAAATTAGAAACCTCATTTGGAAGAGAGTTTGTAGGACTTGCATCTCTAAAATTATTCTCTTTACTCAAAAGTAAGAGCATTGGCTTTTTCAAATGCATTGCCTTTTTCACCTCTTTTTCTTTTATAAACAAGTTTGGTGCTTTTCTCTCTTTTTCTCTTTTTTTTTTCTTGCTCTCTTCCACTCTCTTTTCTCTCTTGCTTTCTTTTTTCTCTCATTTTTAGATTATCCTCACTAACTTCTCTTGGTGTCAAAGATGCAAGAATAGTCTTGCGTTCTTTATGTACAAAAGAGGACTTGTTGGTGTAACCATCATGCACAACTTTCTTATCATATTGCCAAGGTCTCCCAAGTAGCGAATGACAAGCCTCCATTGGTACCACATTACATAAAACTGTATCATCATACTTTCCTATGGAGAAGTTCACCTCCACTTGCTTGCTTACAGTCACTTCACCATCCTCACTAAGCCATTGAAGCTTGTATGGCAGCGAGTGAGGTTTGGTTTCCATGGCCAATTTAGACACCATTCTAGCACTTGCAACATTGGTACAACTCCCTCCATCAATAATTAAAGAACATACCTTCCCTTGGATAAGGCATCTAGTATGAAAGATGTTCTCTCTTTAACTATCATCCATGTCTTTTGCTTGGCTACCCAACATCCTTCTTACCATAAACATATCTCCTTCTGGAATTATTTCTTCAAGATCCTCATCTTCATCATCTTGTGAGGCAGAATCTGAAGAAGACTCACTAGTAAGCTCTCCATTCTCTTTAAGTAACATAGTTTTCTTAGTTAGACATTCTGAAGCTATGTGACCTCTACCTAAACACTTGAAGCATTTTATTTCACTACTCCTTGTCTTTTTAGGGATCTCATTGGATTTAGTTTGGGTCCTTTGTGGTGTAGTAGTGGGATTGCTTGATGAAGTACCTCCCTCCTTCTTATTTCTATCCTTCCAGCTTGAAGAATTGAAATTTGAAGAGTTTTTCCTCATGACACCCTTTCTCTTGAGTTGCTGTTCTACCTTACTAGCTTGTTGCACCAAATCCTCCAACTCCACAAAATTTTGCAACTCCACAACATCCCTTATATCACTATTCAGCCCATGCAAAAAACGTTCCATTGTAGCCTCCCGTTCTTCACTAATATTTGCTCTAATCAAGGACACCTCCATCTCTTTAAAATACTCATCTACACTCTTGTTACCTTGTGTGAGTCTTTGAAGTTTATTGTGAAGGTCTCAATGATAATGGGAAGGAACAAATCTTCTTCTCATTAGCCTTTTCATCTCCACCCAACTATCCACCAATGGTTCTTCATATCACACCCTCTCCTTTTGCAGTTGGTCCCATCAAATGAGAGCATAATCACTAAACTCCATGGCTGCCACCTTCATTTTCTTCTCTTCAGTATAATTGTGACATGCAAATAAGTGCTCAATCTTCATTTCCCACTCTAAATAGGCTCCGGATCACTTTTTCCCTTAAAAGATGGTATATTAAGCTTCACTCCCTTAATTCTATCCTCTCTAGCATCATTCTCATGATCTCTCCTTCTCCTTCTGTCATCCCTCCCTCTCTGTCTATCTTCATCATGATTCCCCTGATTTTCTATTCTCTCAATTATCTCATATAACTCTTCTGTGTGTTCCTTCATCATCCTTTGCATTTGAGTTGTAATGGCTTCAATTAGCAATCTATTATCACCTATAGGAGGAGGAACACCTTCACCACTTGCACCTGCCATAATTCAAGGAAAAGAACAAAAGTAATAGGACCTTACCACTCGCTCACGTGTTTACACTCTTAAAAATGTATCGCTCGTGTTTGTTGCTCTCTATAAGGCTTTTATGTAGTGTTCTCTCTTGCCTTTTACCACTTAATAGCTCTTTTCAAGTTCTTAACAGAATCTCCAAGAACACTCAAGAGTACAATCCTAAACTCTAGAATTGGTGGTGACTCACAATACAAATTGGACAAGATGTCAAAGAAGACAAGACAAAGGAAAAAAAAAAACCAAAACAATTTGGAGGAATTATTCAAGGACACTTTGGACTCAAAGAAGACAAGACAAAGAAAATCCAAAACCAAAACAATTTGGAGGAATTATTCAAGGAAGACACTTTGGACTTGATTCACACGTAATTGAATAATAGCAAGGTGCTGTATAGTATTTGTTTTTTCCTTTTTTTTTATAACACTTGATTCTTTTTTTTTTCACAACTGATTTTTTTTTTTATAACACCTGATTCTTCAACAAGAGGAATTTGTGATTTTGGAATCAAACTTTGAAATTATACTAATTCAAAACTGAATCAGATAGAATTCCCCACAAAATGAGCTATTACTTAACACACTAACAACACACTACTCAAGAAACATGAATCGAAAGGATTAAAATTCAAGAATAATGATGAACAAGGGATGAACACCAAGAACAAAGTGCAGAAATATGTGAACTGAACAAGAAATTGAAAGGAAAAACAACCAGAAGATTGAAAGAACAAACTAGGAACAAAGAACGAAGGCTAAAATAGAATTTCACAATTCAAAAATCAAAACACAAATTTTAGGGATTAAGGTTACCAAATGTGTGATCAGATTGGATGTAAACAATCGAGGGAAAATAACCCAATTCCAATCCTAGAACTGTGCTCTGGTACCAAATGATATGATTCCCGAAAGGAAAGGATGATCGGATCAACTAGGAATGGAATTTTCACACCAGAAATTCAGTCTCTGACGCATCCTAAAGAACAGAATGTATCTCGCGCTACAGACCTTGGATTTGAGCGCTTCCAAAACAACCTGAAAGATGACGTTCTGAACTACGATTTTGACTCAAGAAACACCGAAAAAGGTTAAGGGAAATTGGAGATACGAAACCAAGAAATTTGAGAACGAAAACTAATGGATTATAGGTAGGCGCCACAATTCCAAAGAATTAATAAGCCCAAGAACGCCACAAGGATCGTTGCCCTTGATAAGTTCAGAAATTCTCAAAAGAACCCTAGAGAAACTTGTCTCTCACCAAAAAAGGTTGACTTCCAATTCAAATTCCCGTTCCAAAAGCCATGGTGTTCCCCTTATAAAGTGGGCAACATCCATATTAAGTTTAACCTAATTCTGCTTACACACAAAGGAAAATAAGAAAGCCCAATAAGCGAGCCCAATAATCCTTATTACAAAAGTTCAATGAAATGTAATAAAGATAAAACTAAGTGCTAAGTTTGGGCCAAGTAAAACTAAGCGAGCCCAATAAGCCTTCATGCATATCCATTGAGGCTTATTCTTCAAGGTCTTAAATCTGAATTAAGTGTATCATTTCGGTCTCTTCTTCCTTCTTGGGCTTGTCTCGAGTAAGGTGGTTACCAAGACATTTAGGGCCTCTTTAGCCTTTTTAGCTTTTGCTCTTGTCATTGGGCCTCCAAGACCTTGTACGTCCTCCAAGTTTGTTGCCTTGGTTATGCCGCCTCCTATGTCCTCATCATATAGGAATGTCAATATGGATCCCCTCATCTTCATTGACGAGGTCGTCGAATGACAGACTTGCGCCTCATGCTCCCCCTACGGTCTCTAGGTTTGGGATTGGCTCATTGACGAAGAGGTGTTCAAACTCGTTCTCCACCTCAAGGGGAGAAGGGGGAATATTTAGAGGCCCACGCCCTCTCGTACGACCCCTTCTGCTACTACTGCCCCTTATAGGCATTTTCTCCCGTTCAACAGCTTTTCCTTTTCCTTTATCGTTCGAAACCATGATATTCAAAAGTACAAGTTAGAAAGGTTAAAAAGTGAAAGTCAAAACTTTGGGCGCGTTATTTTGAAGATGACTAGCACTGTTAAAAAAACCGCTACATTTTGTAGCTGTTTTACCAATTAACCGCTACAAAGTTAAAAATTTTGTTGCGGTTGTGCATAAACTGCTTCAAGAACCACGACAAATATGCCTCGTTCTTTGTGAAATTTTGTAGCGGTTGTATAACCGCTACAAAATAAAAAACCTTTGTGATTTTGTCGTGGTTTTAGAGATAACCGATACAAATTGTTTGTCTTTTGACATTCTGTAATGGTTACTCTGATCAACCGCTACTAATTTAAATTTTTCCAAAAGAATTTCCAAACGAATAAGTTTACATTACTTTGTAAACTTATTAGTTTGGTGAAAATAATTAGAATAAGTTTCTCAATCAATTTAATTGTTTTTTAAAATTTCCCCAAATGAGTCGAGAATAATAAATTAGGAGTAATAAGTTTACTGAAAATAGTCCAACATGCCCATGAAGATTCGGATTCATTATAGCCACCAATCTCACAAGTAAAACTTACTGACTCATTTTGATCAGAGATATTTTCCAGAGAGAATGGTGGCTATAATGGAACCCAATCTTCGGTCACATGTTCGATTATCTTCAGAAGAGTAGAAGTCTTCAAGTCAAAGGAATTAGTAAATTTGGATTGTCACTGAAGGAACATCCTCGACTTCAATGATTAGAAGGGAGGAAAATATCTGCAGATCTCATCTCCCGAGATCAGGCAGATTAGGGCTACAAATATTTGCATGTCTTCGACAACCAAGCTGAGAAAATCATTTAGTGATAATCCAGATTTAGTAATTTTTTGAATATTTGTAATTGATGTACGGATTGAGATGCTATATATAGCATAAATATTTGTAGCGGTTTAGGCAAAAACCGTGACAAAAGTACACAATTTGACGTGGTTAAGATGTCGCTTAACTTTGACCGCGACAAAACTGTGTCGTTTAGCTTTTCTGTTGCAGTTATTTTGAAAGAACCGCTACAAATTAACCGACACAAAGTTCCCGCCATTACACGGCAACGCTGGCGCGAATTCTATAGCGGTTATTCCAAATGAACCGCAACAAATTTCGCGCCAAATCTGTAGTGGTTTTACTTCAATTAACCGCTACAAATTTCGCAATGAAGATGCCCGCGTTCTGGCGGCAATGTTTTCGCTACTAATTTGTTGCGGTTTTGTTTAAAACCGCTACAAGTACATGATTTTGTAACGGTTATTTTTGACCGCTACATATTAACTGCGACTAATGATAGTTTTTTTTTATAGTGATTTAATCATATCATATATTGTGTATCCTTAGAATATCAGTTTATTAGTTAAACTAATTAGTTTGGAGACAAAAACCAAAATATAAATACTTTAAAATAATTTAATTAGCTTCCTTAATATCTTAAAAAAATCAATTTTTTTGAGGGGGTATTATTTTTCTTATTGTCCTTCTATATATATATATATATATATATATATATATATATATATATATATATATATGAGTTTATAGTTTGTTATGTCACTTGATATAAGGTTATGTCAAGTCACCTCAAAACTACGTTGTTTTGGGAGTTAGGGGAGTTACTAAAGGATGTTTTTCTATTTTTGTTTTTGTAATTATTATATGAATTTTACTCAAAGATCCTTCATTAATTTCCCTAATCCTAAAACTACGTCGTTTTGAGAGTTCATTAATTCATCTAACCACAAAATGACGTAGTTTTGGGTGACTTGACATAAACTTATGTCAAGTAATATGACAAACAATAAACCCTCCACACACACAATATTTAGTTTGTACTTTTAGTTTTCATTACTGATTCACTTTGAGCATAATTATGCCCAGTTTCTTATGGTGGGAGAGATTTTATGGATGTAGAAGTGAAAATGGAGGTGAAAGGGTAAAAGAAAACCTCAAGTTCTTGAAACATCAGAAAACTCATAATGATAACTCAATTAATAATCCAATTGACAACTCAAAAGTTTGCAAACAAAAATTTCAATAATTGTCTTAGCATAAATCACTCAAAATACCAATCTGACTTAAAAAGAGATACTATATCTATAATCTAAAACTAAGTTGCTTTTAAGTAATACAACTCAAAACTATTTAAAAAGTAAATAATCTAAAGACTTGAAACAAATTGATAAAAGGAAAGGCACTCCCTTATTAATAAATTTTTTAATGAGCAACTTTTTCCAAGTTATTCATATTTTATTTTTATGTCAAATGATTTTGAAATAGAATGATAGATTATGATTTCTCTTAAAAGGTAGCTGGTTGCCTCATTGTAGTTATCCATAGAAAATGATGGAGAGAACAATTACGGAAAATCACAGTGAGGTCTACGGTATAAAAATAATCATAAAAAATTCTTATACCAAACTCCCCTTCAAAAAAGTCCCTATGGACTTTTTTGTGATTAGTTATGAATAAGCTACTAAATTTCTTTCACAAAAAATTTTCGTTGTCAAAATTATTTTTCATGTTATTAAAATGGCTTTGTTAGTTATTAAAATGTTTCTATGAAAATTTCGTTGTGAAAATAGCTTTAAAAGTTGTCAAAATGGCTTTGTATGTTGTCAAAAATTCTTTGAGTTTTTTTATACGTCTAGTATTTTAGAAAATTTTTGGCAACATAAAAATTCATTTTGACGACATAAGAAGCTATTCTCACAATGAGATTTTGGAACATTTTAACAACTAATAAAGCCACTTTGATAACATGAAAAACCATTTTAACAACGAGACTTTCTTGTAAAGAAAATTCAATAGCTTATTCACAACTAATCACAAAAAAGTCCGTAGAAACTTTTTTATGAGGAAAATTTAGTATGAGACTTTTTGTGATTATTTTCGTACCTTAAGAACTCAATGTGATATTCCCAAACAATTATGTGTGATTTTCCCTTTATGTGTCATTTTCATGTAAAATCTGAGTCAGACAATAGAAGCATTATTACAACCTTTTTTTTTTTTGGTTGGCAAAAAGCATTATCACAACTTTAATCTATCAATGATATTTTCTAACTAAAGCAAAAGAATCTCATTATTATCGGACCTGCTAGTGTGGACGCACCCACATAGCAGTGGCCCACCGCCGACAACTTTTCTTTTCTTTTTTATATATGCAAACAAGGGCGCCCTGTGTTCGGATATTGTGCGTATATTGTTTCCACGGGCTAGATTTAATTTTTTAGTTGATTTTTTTAAATAAGAACTTTTTTTAAAAAAAAATTAATAATTAAAAATATCATTTTTTATATTTTAATAATTCTTGAAAATAAAAGTTAAAAAGTAAATATAGACGGTACATCTGGACCATTTAGATTTTTTCCTTGTCACAATTGATGGTGAGGATTCACTAATTTATCACATTCGCAATTCTTCTTGCAATATAATTGCCTGTGTGCTCTGTGCTCCTCTTTTCTTTCTCACACTTCCTTTCACTTTCTCTACGTTGCTCCCTTTGCTCTTAGTTCTCTCTCTAAACAAAAGCTGATTCCTCTACATGTAGAAGAAAGAAGGCAAAAACAAAACAAGAAGGTAAAATCTCCATTGTAGAAGTACACAGAGTAAGTATTATCCATAATCTTGTAAGTTTAGCATTAAATTTCACTCTACATCTATCTTTTTTATTTTTGCAGGACTTGTTTGGAGTTTGCTATTTGTGTGTTCTCAAAACATTTCCTTCCACTCTTATTTTCATTCATAGCCTCATTTCTTTCAGCAAAAGTTTTTTTTTTTAAAGAAAAACTAACAGTACATTTTAATTATTGTCAGAAGTAAATTATAATTATTTTGATAGTGTTGTAGTTATTTGTCGATTTCTTTAATATTTTGTTTTTCATTTTAATTTTTTTTCTTACTTCTGCTATACATATTGATAATTGATAAATTATTCAACATCAGTTGAAGAAAAATTGTGTAAATTTTTTAGTCTAAAAATGAAACCCTTAGGCTTTCAAGGCTTAGTTGTTGTGTAAGCTAGTATGCTAGATTTCTAGTAAGGAAACCAGCCCAACGAAAATGTTGCTCTCAAATAGCTAAAAGAGTTCCTTCAAAAATTATTTCCTTTATGTTCCTTTTCATGGTATGCTCTTACAAGAAATTTTTTTAAAAAAATTATGATAATAACATTCTGATTATAACTATTCTGTTAGTTTGTTATTCTGCATATTTTGTTTACTCTTTTTCTTTCGCGCCGCATATTTCTACTGTGGATATAATGAAGTTGTTGAAATCAATAACGATTTCTTTTTCTTTTTTTCTTTTTCAAATCTCAAATAAGCAGGGCTTGTTTGAGTCTGCCAGTTGTTTGCATGCTCTAGATTCCTTGGAATTATGTCTCAAAGCCAAAAGAAGAAGGTAATAATAATAAACCAAATTTTTGTTTATCCAGCTTTGTTTTTTGTTTAATCGTTCTTCTTTCTTTTTTGATATTGTTATCGTCCTTCTTTCTATATATGTTTAGTTTGTACTTTTAGTTTTCATTACTAATTCACTGGCTTTGAGCACAATTATGCCCCGTTTAGTATGATGGAAGAGTTTTCATGAAAGTATAAGTGGAACTGGAAGTGAAAGTGTAAGAGAAAAGTGAGCTTAAAGTGGATTTGGAATGATTATGGAAGTGTTGTATTTTTTAAAATTTATACATGTATTTATAAAACGAACTCAAAAATACATTTCTCAAACTTCTATATTTTCATAAAATCGTTGCCAGAGAACTGTGGTATTCTGAGATCAGTCTAGCAAAGTTTTCTTATGAATGGATGAGAAGAGCTTGGTGCAGATCTAAGGAGGAGAACTGTGGTACACTCATTTTTTGTTTTTTCATAAAAAGGACTTTTTACTTTGGTAATAATAAAAACTGACATAAATAATCAATTTTTCAAATAACTGCCGAAGTAAAAAGTCGTTTTTAAAAATAATTTTTCTATATTTTTATACAACCATAACCTGAAGCCACACTTCATCAATTGTGGATATATAGAACAACTATTCCCAGCAGACTAGCATGATTATCAATCGATATTCTGAACTTTATCGATCACTATTAAAATCTACTATGATAATGACTAACTATAACTAACATTACAACAAACTACACAATGGCAAATTTTA
This sequence comes from Acacia crassicarpa, assembly GCA_034222035.1. Lineage (NCBI taxonomy): Eukaryota > Viridiplantae > Streptophyta > Magnoliopsida > Fabales > Fabaceae > Acacia > Acacia crassicarpa. The sequence goes on from JAWXYG010000015.1 coordinate 11,472,481, forward strand.
ATCTTTTCAGCTAACAATCCTAAAACAAACATCTTAACTACTTGCACAATAACCTAAAACAACACAAGGACCTCAAGACTCACCTTGAGACTACAACTCCTGAAGAAGTTGTTGTGTCAAAGTATCTCAAATGATGATAATTGTCGCCACTACTAATTTCTATGTAGGGTTTCATATTAACGGGAAGGGAAAACAAATTTAGAAAGAGAATATATGTTGGAGTAAACCGACGTCGTTGTATGATACTCTACATTATTTACTCTGAAACCGACTTGGTTTTGGTTTTTTGCGTCTATAAGTAGTCTAAGTGAGTGTTTGGATTTTGAGAATAACTTCTACAATTTATGAGTTAAATATGTAAAAGGAATTTTATTTTAACTTACAGATAAAAGCTTTTGAAACTATGATTTCAAAGTTATCCAAACACTCACTCAATATAAATACTTGCCCCAGCACACATACTATTGCAATAATTCTATGATTCTTTTTTCTACCTCGGTTTTCTTAATTGCCGACATAGATAGGCGGCATTAATAGTTTTAGCTACATTTTGTAAATTCTTAAATAAATATTATTCAACCTTCTCAATATGTGAATATTAAATAATAAGAGGCTTGCTTTATTAGGCTATTAGCTTATCTTATTTTCTCTGGATTTGATTTTTGTTTAATGAAAGGGAAATATGACTTGGCTTTTCTTATTTTTTTCCCCATCCGTTCTCATCTTTTATTCCAAAACTACGTACGTAGTTTGAATTATTTTTTCAAAAAAATAGAGAAAGAGCATATAATACTTTGAATTATTTTTTTTCAGTAGCATTAAGTATCTTAAGTCAATTTTTAATACATTCAACATCCTAAAATATTCTTTTGCTAACACACAGTATATATTGGAAAATAATTTAGAGTACTGGATGCTAGATACTAGGTGCCATTAAAAAATTATTTTACGTATATGTTGCTAAGTATACTAAAAATTAATTTAAGATATACTGAAAAAAAAAATGTAGTCGGATAATGAATGCTCTTTTATTTATTTATTTTTTAAAAAAGTGCTCCTCATACTTTGCTTACCCCCAAAACTACATAGTTTTGAGGATGAGAGCAGACAGAAAAAGAAATGAAAAAAAAAAAGGAGAGAAACAAAGTTCAAGAAAATATAGTTGACAACAAAGCCATTGTCCAAACTCCAAAGCTAACTTGAAACAATCATATTAAGGTTTTGGTTTTTTAAATAATAATGGTTTTGCATTATCCGTATTCTTGTGATATATATTTGATATTTATGTTTTCAGTTCTTTTATGGTGAGTTCTAGTTCTAGTATTGTCAGTTATATTTACCTGAAGTTAAAGAATTTTGAACTAATTAAATTAAACATAGTATTGTGAATTTTGTTAAATTGGCAGGACTTGCTTTTGGTTCTTGTCTTGTTTTGGGTGGATTATATATTTTATTCTCCTTTCCATCAATTATGTTGGCCTTCACATAACGAGGAGGCTTGTATTATCAAAACGTTGTATGTGCATCTAAGTAAAGGTTAGTGTATGGTATCATATATAAGTTCATGCATCTAAAATTTTGTTTAAAAAATAAAAATTTATCACTAACTTCTTATAAATTCTTCAAAGGAGAATTGTAGAAGATTTTTTGACTGGTTAAAGTATAAGAGTAAATTTGATTTAACTGGCCTAAATCTTGGATTCATTTTTTGTGGCCCAAATCTTTTCCGTTTTTTCCTCTTGTTGGGACAAGCTAGATAGGACCTAGACCAATGTAAATACTCATAAAGTACAAATATTTATTATTCAAAATGCATGTTTATAACATCTATTAGGAGTCATAAATTTTAAAAATTAGATCTTAAAATGGATCTAGATTGTGTAAAGGGAAAATTAAAGTACATGGACTTTCACAATTTTTTTTGAGGAAATTAAAATAAAGGGCCTAGATAAAATAATATTTAATTAAAAGAACCATAAAAATTATAATTATTAATGAGAACCAAATAAGCTTAAAGGTACTAAATTGCCATTTAAATTCTCAGTTGCTTCCACAACACAGAAAAACAAAGAACAAAGCTCTTTTTTCCCTCCCGTGACCAATTTATTGGTGCCACCACCATCCTCCCTGTCATTGTCATTCTCATGCCACCGCCGCCGTTGCCACCCATTCCACCAAATCGGCTTAAAAACCTGAAAAATTCAGCAAAAATGTCGTCTGCACTTCTGGGATTAAACCTAAACATCATTGGACCACTTCCAGTGTGGAACAATGAAGCCCCACCGGCATCTAGATGTGGCACCTGCTGTTTGAGCCCTTCTTCTCCATACTGATCACTTAGAACATGCACAAGATCAATATACAAAGTGAGACCCCCTTCATCTAACATAGATCCTCAATGACATAAAAACGTAACCTGATCACATAAAAACAAGGCAAGGGGATGCTTGTAGAGATTGAAAATTCAGAAAATCACAATAACATCATCAAACATTTGGTAGCAGTTATAAAAGTGAGCGAAGGAATCACTTGGTAATAAATGGATGAGCTAACACAGATTGAATGACACTGACAAACAGTTAACTATTGTTCTTAAAGTAAAGGAAGTAATCGATAACTATCTTTACCATGTAGGCTTCTGAGACTTGTTTGAATTTGTCCTCAACCTCTTTCTTAGGATCTTATCAGGGTGCCATTTCAAGGCAAGTTTTCAGTAAGCTTTCTTCAAATCTTCATTTGTGCCATTCTTATCAACCTACAAAATCTTATAATAGTCAACACCCATACTCCTTCCTCTTCTGAGGGTTAGAACTTTGGAATGAGATTATGCAAATACTTAGATTTTCCTTTTAATGTGTCTTCCCTGAAGCTTCGCTTCTATTTTTTTGCTATAAGGTGCAATGAACACCAGGAAACGATAGATAGAAGATATAATTAGAGTTGAAGCTATAACTATTAGGGAAGGAAAAAGATATGTTTAGAAGGTGCGCATTTCACCGAAAGGACCTAATTGAACCTCGTAACAGGCAATTTAAAGATATTGTCACGCACGTAATCTTGTTGTCTGTGAAAATAGCAACCAAAGGGAGAAAGGTGGTGTCACCAATAAATTGGTCACAATAGGGAAGGGAGGCACTTTTTTATTTGTTTTCAGAGTTAGGAAAGCACTGAGAATTTGAAGGGCAATTTACTATTTTTAAACTTATTTGGTCCTCCTTAATAATCACAATTTATATGGTCCTTCTAATTAAATATTATTTTATCAAAGTCCTTTATTTTAATTTTCCCATTTTTCTTTGTTAGATGAAAAATAATTGATTCTGTTCGATAATTGATTTTAAGAATTCTCATCACTACTGAATGATTCCAATCACAATTCATTGTTAATTGTGAATGGATAAATCCAACAGCTGCAAAATATAATTCAAATAACATGATATATATTTTTAAATTGGGAAAATTACTTGTTGAAGACCTTATATGATAAATACTTCTCTGGTTCTATTTATAAGGTTGAAAGAGAAGATTTTATGTATTGATTTTATTTATAAGTCATATCATTAAATGCTTTTACATAAATGTACTTTTTTCATTTATTTATTATTGCAAAGATTTTGTTCTCATGTGGTATAATATATATTGAATAAGGTAAAGTTAGAAAGTTAATAAATTTTAAAGTAGAGTTAATGAGTTTTAATGTTTTTCTTGGTTTTAATGAAAAGTGTTGGAAGTGATTTATAAATATGTCTAGAGTAATGTAATTAATTACAATTAAGAACCATAAATTTTGGAAATTCTAATTCGAGAGACTAGCCTCTTCTCCTAAAGCCAACCCCCATTGGCTGTTGGTAAGGCTTCATATATTTTTGGTTGACATGATTTGTGTTCTAATCTCCTTGTTTGAGAATCTTTTTCCCCATCTTAGATTCAATAAGAAAAATAAAATCTCTTTAAAAAAATTAAGGATATGTTGTAATTTGAAAGTGCTTTTTATTATTTATATGTTGTCTATATGTTCAAGTAACACCCCTAATTTTTTTCTACTTATTATATTCATTAACATGTAGTATTAGGAATATTAACAGAGTTTACGACGTGATGGAGAATTTGAGATGATTTTAGCGTATGAGTAACTGATAGTATGTTATTACAAGTCTAAAACTAGTCACGGATAATAACGATATAGTCATCCAAGTATTTGGTCAACTAAATAGTTAATAGTATAATACAGTCCAACAAAATATTTAAATTCTTTCTGTCTCAAGGGGTGGAATTAGGGCCCCCCCCCCCAAAAAAAATATAAAATAGATCCATATTTTCAGAAAATTACATTCCAGCCTCATAAAAATTTCAATTTTTTTTTTCATTTAGTCCCACTAAAGTTTCATAGAGGGATTAAAATGAAAATATTGAGATGTTTATAGGGCTGAAATGTAATTGCATTAATGCCTAGGATCTATTATGTAATTTTTTCCCCTAATTGCAATTTCTGGCACCGCCTCTATGTGTCTCCTCATGGCTTTGCTCGTGCTGCTTACTTGTGGCACCAAATCCAGATCTTGAAGCTTTAAACAAGTTTGAGATTAAAATTGAATCTCATATGCAAGTATAAACAATATATGATATATAATCACAATTTAAAAGTAACACAACATTCAGCAAACACACCATAACCAGAATACATAGCACACAACACATATATTGTTACCGGTGAATGCGCTCACTAGAGCTACGTGTCTCATACACAGATCCTCAGCACCAGGAAAAACAAGCATGCAACATTATCATATACAACAATAATCCACATCCAATTGACTGTGAACAAACATATGACCTAAGACCCAATCTTAGTCATGAGTACACAATCATGAATCAAACAAGTATATATAGGCACATAAGAAATAGGAGATTAGGCCAGCGCCTTAGTAGCATAGTGGCATGGGAGTTTAGCTCCCCTCCCTCATGTCCAGGGTTCGAACCCTGCCCCCCTCCCCTACTATGTGTATCAAAAAAAAAAGAAAAGAAAAAGGAGATTAGAGTTACTTGCACGTTGTCGTGCCTTGCTTCATGTAGTTAGTAATATGCTTCTCTTTTGAAACTGATCCCGAACTTCTTGGATTGCTTAGAATATTATTATCGCATTATTTCCTTTTCCATATTTTATATGATATTGTAATAAATACCATATTACTTAGAATAATATCTAAAGGGTTATTTTCACCTCTTTTTATCTTTTTATCCTTATTGGATAAGTCATTCAATTTCTAACTTTACTTTTCCTCAAATTCGAATTTTCTTGCTTTTTTGGCAAAATTTTTCAACAACTTTAAAAAATTATAATTAAATACAAAAAACTCAAAATGATGTGCTTTCAAAGCCTAAATGGCCCTTAACATATCTATTTTCAAGAAAAAATATTTCCCAAGGCTTGGAAAATATGAGTCATTTCCAGTTTAATTATTTTTCACCTCTGTTCAAATCACATGTTCAGAAACAAGGATTGGCTTGAAAAATTAATATCTTTTTGTACAAAACTCTAAAAATTTCTCGTGACCTATCAAAAGAAATATATATCTGTCTACTACATCTCTAGAAAATTTCAAGATTTTTAGACACCATTTGATCAATCAAAATCCACGCACAACCATCATTGTTCAGACTGAACTTTCAAAAACATAAGCCTTTTTTAAAAATCCGTAACTCCTGGTACAGAGCTCTAAAATTACCTATTACCTATCAAACTAAATTTTTATATGTCTAATTTATTTCTAAAAAATAGAATGATTTTTAGATATCATTTACTTGGTAAAACACTATCCAGAAGTCGACTGCCTCTAGTGAACTCAAATCTGGTAATTTTCTCAATTTTTTACCACTTTGATCTTTTATTTTCAAAAATCGTTTTTCACCATGTTTTTACTCCATTTTTCTTTTTAAACCTCTTGGTGACCTTAAAATCATGGAAATAATTTTACTTTATATTTTTCTTGCTTAAGCCACAACTTTGCCAAGAACAAGGAAAATCACTTTTCACATAAAATCATGATTTTAACCATAGGTTTGTTTCGAAAATCAATCTTTTGGACTTTGTTGATATGAAATCTTGTTCTTAGGACTTGGATAATATGTCCCCTTAGGGTCCCATGCCTCCATATTCCAAGAAAAACATGATCCAACCACTTATGCTATCAATATAAAATATCACTAAATTGAGTTAAGATCTTACCAACCTATCAACTCTTGTGTTTTGTAGCAACTTTTGCCACTTCTCCTTCCTCCTAACTTCCAACATCAATATTAGAATCACCATGAGAACTCACTTGACTAAGGTTAGAGGTTAAAGAACAAGTATAAACAAATGAACCATCACAATCAAGAGACTTAACTTGTGTGATCAAAACTTTTCCTCTTTCCTTCTCTCTTCTCTATTTCGTCCTACTCTCACTCTCTAAGTTCATATTTGTGTTTAACTTTTGATGACATGCAAGAGGGGACCATATGCTTACATAAGTGGATGACAAGCCTCTTGTGGGACCCACATGTCAAAAGACCAATTTACCCTTGCAAAATATCTCATTTTATTGGCTTAATCACCAAGTTTTCTCATCTTTCTTTTCCTTCATTCATTTTGGACAAAATTTATGACCCATTTTGAGCCGTTGGATTGCTTTGCCAAGTGTCATCTCCCTATGGTCTTATTTCCTCCATTGGCTCAAGAATGTGCTAGAAGTTTCTAGAAGGTTTAAGCTTAATTAACATGTGATCTTATCTTGAAGACTTGGCTTATCCATCAATCCATAGTCTAGCTGAAATTAAAGACTTCTTGGGCAACTTAATGAGGTCATTTGATGACACAAATAAGGGTTTAAGTGTCCCTTAATACCAAGTGTCAATGTGTATTTGGTTTCTTAACTTATTAAGGACAATTTTGTATTAATCATCAAGCTTCATCTTATCGTCTTTGGCCCTAGCTGATTTTGAAAATATCAGCCCTCAAGGAGGTCTTGATTGCCTCTCTTAGATTGAAGCACATGCACAATTTCAATAAGGATGAAGTAGATATTTATCCCTTGCTTGACATGTGTAATCTTGGCACAAAATGTATTAAATTTTATGTACTTTATTCCCTTTGACAATTACTAATTTTCATTGTCTTCTATCTCTTGTCTTTAGCCAAAAATATAGTCCTATCAGGTAGATAAAAGTATTTGCCCCTAATCTCAATTAGTGCAAGTTCATTTGTCAAGAATTTGTTGTCAATATGTACTAATTTGGCTAAGTGTCATCCATTCACTTTCTTGACTCATATAGATTAGGAGTAGCCACTATTTTTATGTGATTTTATGTCACATATTTTAGCCAATTTAATGTGACCACATATTTAACAATTATCATTTTGTTTCGAAGTGAAACTTAGATGGAAAAAAAAAATCAATAGATTATTAATCGTGAAACAATTCACTTTCGTGTTACACTGAGTTCTCACCAAAATACATTGTTTTTTGTAAACTGGAAATCAGAATATTACAGTTCAAGCATTGAATATATTAGCACTTTGATTATTACTTCTGTTTCGAATCGTTATAAAAGTTTATAGACTTTTTTTAATTCCTTGAGTTATTTGATTACTATTGTATTCTCTATTTTCTTTCAATTATTTTATATCTTTTATATTTTCTTCAACAAATTCTTAAATCATCTTTTTAATAATAATGGTTTTTTCGCAGCTTCATTCATATCAAAGGTTTTGCACTGTGAAATCATTTTTGCTATTGAAATTTGTATGCAACTCTACAAGTTTGTACTCTTAATGATTTTTAACATTTTATTCGTGATTTTAATTGATATTAAAATCTCAAAAAATTTGGAAATATACATAATGATTTTTTTGTATAGGTTTAATTATAATGGTTCAGATTTTTCATGTTTATTTTATAATTTGAAATATTCAACACTAAAACATCTTCAAAAAAGTAAGGAAATTAAATATTCTAATTTGATTGTGTTTCTCTTTATTATTTTAATATTTTTTATTGCTATACCCCCCCCCCCCCCAAAAAAAAAACGCGCGCGTGTGTAAATTCTATCCTTATAATTACATTTTTAGTATGATTATGACTTCTGCTGAGTTGTTGCAAAATTTAATTTGTAGGACTTCGTTTTTTGAGTTGTTTGACTACAATATATTGTGTTCCATTTTTTGTTAGCATATTCCATGCCTATAAAAAAACGAAACTCTTTAAAAAAATGCTTTAGTTATCCCAAAAAATAGTATATATATATATATGAATGAATTAATTAATTGTTGATCACGTAAGTATCCAACCATTTGTAAAGTTTGGTAATTATATTATTTCTCTTGAGACTAAAGCTTTCATATGTTTTTATTTGGCAGGATTTGTGTTCTTGTGTTTTGGTTTGAGAATCTCTTTGACTTTTCTTTGGTTTCTGTCCGGAACAACACCAAAATTACTTTAGAAAGGTGAGGATATACTCTAATTTGGTTGTGTTTTTTTTTTCCCCCTATTACTTTAATATTGTTTTATTGATATTTTCCTTTACATCAATTCTTATCTTATAATCACACTTTTAGCATTTTGATTTTGACTTTTGTTAGGAGCCGCTGTAAACTTTGTAGGTCTCGTTTCTGAGTTGTTTGACTACTATTGTGTTCTATATATATTTATATTTATTTATTTATTTATTTCAGTTTGGCATATTACATTCCTATAAAAAATAACGTTCATTAAAAAAGTTCATTAAAAAAGATGCATATTCTTGGTGATTCCAAAAGATATTACTCTCTCATGTCCTTAATATAAGATCCACTTTGTAGTTTATATTAAAGACATGAAGGAGTCTATTTATATGAATTCGTTGTGAGTTAATGTCATTATTGGTCCTTGTGATGATGAGTTAATGTCATTATTGGTCCTTGTGATGATTTGATCAAGTTTTGATTTTGATTCCCATAGTTTCAAATCGTTGGTTTTTATACCTATAAATTTATAAGAATTTGGTCTAGGTTGAACGATTAGCCCCTATACTATTTAATGAGATTTGATTTTGATCCTTATAATTAAACTCAAACTAAGTTCCTTTCAAACTATATAGATTAAAACCAACGATTTGACACTACAGAGATCAAATTCAAAATTTGATAAAATTGTAAGGACCAACAATGATACCCAGAGACGGAACTTCTAAGATGGCCCCCCCAAAAAAAAAATTATTTAAATATTTTTAGTGGTACTTTTTATTTTTTAGTGAATAATACCACTTTGGCCCCCCCAAATTATTTAAATTTTATGCTAATCTTGTCATTCTTTCTATATTTCATTCTAATTACTTGAAATTTTTAGCTTATCAGTGAAATTTTCTTTTGTGGTGTATCCCTTACTAGTTACTATACTTTTACCCATTCTATACTACACTTGTAGATGAAGTTAATTGACTTGATTTCATAAATATTTTTTTTTATTCTTTTTATTTTTAATGCATTTAAAACTTTCCTTTAAAAAAATTTTCGGAGGCGCTGCCCCCGAACCCCCGAATCCCCTGCAACTATTTTGCCCCCTCAAACTTTTCCTCCAAGTTCCGCCACTGATGATACCGGTTTTGATCACTTTAATGTCATGCGATTGCATATTTTCTACCAATATTATTTCTCTTGAAACTAAAGCTTTCACTTTTTCTTTTTCTTTTTCTTTTTTTTTTTTGGCAGGATTTGTGTTCCTATGTTGTGGTTTGAGCATCTGTATTGTTTTTCCTTGGTTTCTATGTGAAACAACACTAAAATCACTTTAAAAAAGGTAAGCATATATTCTAATTTGATTGGGTTTCTTTTTATTGTTTTAATAATTTTTATGTTTTTATTTCTATTTTCCTTTATACCAATTATATTCTTATAATTTCATTTTTATGATTTTTTTATGCAAACTTTATCATTTTGATAATGACTTCTGTTAGAAGCCATTTAAGATTTTTAGGGCCTTTTTTCTTTGAATTGTTTAACTAGTATTGGGTTCTCTATTTTTTGTTTCTCTTTTAGCATATACCATGCCCTTAAAAAAAAGGGGGAAAAAAAACCTCACTCAACAAAGATGCATAACTTTATTGATCTCGAAAGGATATTACTTACCAACAAGTGGTTGGTCCAGCGGAATGTGACACTAGATTCCCTTAAGAGGTCTAGAATTCGAGTATTCTTGCCAATGCAGAACCTAAATTTGGATTAGTCAGAACAGAAGGTTCTAATAAACCGGGTGGGATTAAAAAAAAAAGATATTACTTGTACAAATTAATTGTCGATCACTTTAATCTCAAACCATTTTCATATTTTCAATTAATATTATTTCTCTAAAAAGTTAAAAGTACAGCTTTTACGGACTTTGTTTTGGTAGGATTTGTATTCTTGTTTTGTTGTTTAGAAATCTTTTATTTTTCTTTGGTTTATGTGTCAATCAACTCCAAAATCTATTGGAAATGTAAGGATATATTCTAATTTCATTGTGTTATTTTTAAATTATTTTTATATTTTTATTCCTATTTTCCTTATACCTACATGCCATCATCCATCAATTATATTCTTACAAATGTTTAGTGAGATTGGCTATCGTCGTCGTCTCTTATTGTTCTCTTTTCGTCATCTTCCCCTTGTCCTCCACTACTCATTTTAGCTTTTAAACTGAAATTTGAGCAGTTTAGATTTAATGTTTATAAAAACATTAATAAAATATCAAATTATAGAAAAAATAATTAAATAAATTCAAAAACTGCTAAATTTTAGTTCTAATAATTTAAAACCACAGTAAAACATATTTTTATAAAACATTAAATATGAATAGCTCAGGTTTCAATCTAAAGGCTAAGATAAGTAGTGAATAAGAAGATGATGAGAAGAGAACATTAAGAGTAGAGGATGATATCTAATCCCTATGTTTAGCATTTTGATTATGACTTTATTTCTAGTTTCCTTGTTTTTTTTCCTTCATCAATTTGTAAGATCCTTTTTTTTTTAGTAATAATGGGTTTTGCATTATGAAAAGGTCTTATTTTCGTTTTTGCTTTGGAAACTTGTATGCGATTGCATATGTTTTGTTTGTTTTTGTTTTTACTGTTCTGTCTAGTATCATTTTTATTGCGATTGAAATCTCAAAATATACATTATGATTTTTTATGTTTATATTATAATCTGAATATTTCCAATTATAAGTATTTTTTTTATAACGCCAATTATAAGTAATTGAAAGTATGGGAAAAAGAAGAATTGCAAAACGCAGATTCCGTAACTATAAAAAAAATTAAAGCCTATTCTGAATAGGTCATTCATATTAAAAAGAAATGCATATCCTTTGTGATCATAAATGGTATTAACCCCTCATCTTTGGATTTAATTGGTAAAGGGGTCAGACTTTTTTATTAAAAGGGAGGGGGTTTCGATCCTGAGGTTAGTCAAAGCACTGGGAGAGGCACTGGGCTCCAAGCACCGTGCCCTTGGATTGTGGGTCAACCCCATTCCTAAAATTTTCTTATAAAAATAAATAAATAAATAAATGGTATTGGTTGCCAACAACTATTGGGAGCAAATGGTAAGAGATTCGTTTTCCCACTACCATGTCCATGGTTCAAGGCGTGGAAATTGTGAAAATGGTGTTGGGTGCTCTTCCCCCCAAACTGTATAAATAGTATTACTTTACTAACGGGTTGGGTCTAGTGGAAGGGTTAGTCCCTTACAACATATTAAAAATTTGTTGGGATGGGTGCTAACGTTTAGTTCTAGAAAAGTCCTTTTCTTCGCAAAAAAAAAAGTAAACGAAATTATTTTAACGGATTAATTGTTAATCACTATACTCTCATACATTATATTTTTTTTAATTAATATTATTTCTCTTAATTAAAGCTTTCAAAAAAATTTGGCTGGGAGGATTTGTTTTCTTGTTTGAGAATCTCTTTCAGTTTCTCTTGGTTTTAGTGTGAAACTAACGCTGAATCTTTTAAGAAAAGGCAAGGACACATTGTAATTCGATTGTGTATTTTTATTATTTTTATATTGCGTTTATGTTTTTATTGCTATTTTCTTGTTTGAGAATCTCTTTTAGTTTCTCTTGGTTTTACTTCTAGCATATTTTTATTGCTAGTTTCTTTTATTTTTTTTCCTTCAAAATTTCTTAAAATCTTTTTTTAATAATAATGGTTTTAAATTATATCCCTATTTTAAAAATACCTGCATAATGCTGACTAATGTTGTTTCAAAAAAGTTTAAAAATTGCTTAAAAACTAAAAAAATAATTTAAAAACTTATCAGAAAATTTTTATAAATTCTTCAAACGAGACTTGTAGAAGATTTGGTTTTTTTCTTTTCTTTTTGGTATAAAGAAGATTTGGCTGATTAAACTAAAAAGAGAGACCCTGGATTTAAATGAGCTAACAAAAATTTCTGAAATATAATATATCTACGCTTTTTGAATTCATATTTTTGGGGCCCAAATATTTTTCATTTTCCCCCTTGTTGGAGCAGGCTATATTGCTCCTGTGGTCATTGGGCCCACACCCAGTTTACTATTCATAAAGTAAAAGTATTTATAATTCATACTTCATGTTTATAAATTATAACTTCTTTTAGTAACAATAAAATCAAAAAATAGAATAAAAAGAAAATATTATTTATATTTTCGCGTTGTAGAAAGAAATCAGATATTGTAAAACTATTGTGAAACATTAGATATTAAAATGGATCCAGATTTTGCAAAGGAAAAATGGAAGGACGTGTACTTTCACAATTTTTCTTTGTTAGATGAAAAATAACTGATTCTATTCGATAATTGATTTTTAAAATTCCCATTACTACTGGATGATTCCATTTACAATTTATTGTGAATTATGAATGAAGAAATCCAACAGCTACGAAATATAATTCAAATAACCTGATATTTTTAAATTGGGAAATAAAAAATGACTTCAGGATTTTATATGAATACTTCTCTAGTTATATTTGTAAGGTAAAGAGGGAATATTTTTGTGGGTTTTATTTATAAATAACATCATTAATTTTTTTATATAAATGTAAAATTTTTTACCTTTATTTATTGTATAAACTTTGTTTTTATGGGGTGTAATGTATATTAAATAGGGGTAAAATTATAAAGTTGTTAAACTTTTAGGTAGAGTTGATGAGGTGTATGCCATTTTAAAAGAGAGAGAGAGAGAGAGAGAGAGAGAGAGTTAATGAGATTTAATGTTTTTCTTGATTATTCTAGTCAAACATGTTTAAAGTGAGTTTTGATTTTAGAAATTCCAGATGTTATGAAACTGATATTTAAATATCATTTTCAGAATTAAAGATTAAGTGTCACTTAGCTTGCATATTTCTCAGTCATTCTTTTTGGGTGTTTTAAGAGGTTTTGGATTCGACACAGTACAGTGTACTCCCTACGTTGAAAGGAAAAAATCTTAATGATCTCCAATTGAAAATCATTCTCCAAAACTAACTCTCAGAAACAATATTGTTGGAGTATTAATATATAACATTCAAGTATTCGCCCCCCCCCCCCCCCCTCTCCCCCCCGACATTTCTTGTTTGTATATGTTTTCCTTTACATAAAGATTACATTGTAATGCAAGTTAATTTACCACTTTTCAACACTTTTATTTTGCATTCTTTAAGATCTTAAGTCATTGGAGCAACATCTTTCTTATTTACTAGTAATTACTAGGGGTAAATTCATTTGGTGACTAAAACCCAAATAGCATATTAGTCATAGGAAGACTATAATTAGCTTGTATCCATGTTAGATGGGGAGCTTCCTACTTGACCTTGCGAAGAATGAAGTCCAAAGTTTGGTGAATCTTGTGAAAAATGAGGCTCAATATCTATTGTGTTTCAACAATTATGTTGAAAATTTTGAGCTGGAAAAGAACATACTAGCAGCAAAGCACATGGATATGAAGACAAAGTTTCAGAAAGGCAAAGGAGTTTTCAGTTTTAAGTCTGAAGCCCTGCAATGGGAACGTGAAGCAAATGGTATCATTCATATTGACACTGAAATAAAGAAGAAATTGTTTTTTGGCTGGTTTCCAAATTGCTGGTGGAAATATCGAAGAGGCAAGGAGTTAGCAGAGAAGACTCAACACATTAAAATCCTATTGGAAAGATGTAACTCCAATATAGTAGCTGGTCGAGCAAATGTGTTGGATATAAAATGCCTTTCTTCACAGGGTTTTGTTCATTTTGAGAGTAGAAAGTCAAAGTTCCAAGATCTATTGAACGAACTACAGGATGAGAATTGCAATATGATTGGATTGCAAGGGTTGGGGGGAACAGGCAAAACTTCAATGGCAAAAGAAGTGGCCCATAAACTAAAAGAATCTGAATTGATTGACAAATTCATCTTTCTTGTTGTCTCCAAACCTCCTGATTTCAAAAAGATCCGTGGTGAACTTGCAAAAAGATTAGATTTGAATTTAGATGTAGTGAAAGAAGAAGAACTCTCAAATACAATATTGTCCAAAATCACTAATATGGACCAAAAGTTGCTAATAATACTAGATGATGTATGGGAAAAGTTTGATTTGACAGGAGAGTTGGGGATTCCATTTGGCGACCAGCAGAAGGGCTGTAATTTATTGATAACCGCACGTAGTTCAGATGTTTGTATAGAAATGGGATGCCACCAAACAATTTAACTACAAATATTAACCAATGAAGAGGCATTGAATCTTTTTAAGACACAAGCTAGTTTAAATAATTCCTATCGTGGTTTTAAGGGTATGCCACAAAAAATTGTGAAGCATTGTGGAGGAGTACCAGTTGCAATTGTAGCACTAGCAAGAGCATTGAAGAATAAGCCTATATCAGTTTGGAAGGATGCTTTGAAAACCTTGGAAGATGGTGGTCATGATCCAAATTTGGAAGAGGCTTATAAATGCCTAAAGTTAAGCTATGATAACTTGAAAAATCAAAAGGCCAAAGAGCTCCTTCTGATATCTTCTTTGTTCCCTGAGGATTCCAAAATTCCTATAAAGCTTTTACTCAAAACTGGTATAGGATTGAGCTCTTTTAATGAAAATGACAAATACCATTTAATTAGAAGTGAAGTGCATGGAGCTATAATGGAACTCATACATTCTTCTTTATTGTTGAATGATGAGGAAGAATGTGTAAAGATGCATGATTTGGTTCGTGAAGTTGCTTTATGGATAGGAGAAAATGATATGCAGTCTCTCCTGGGTTTGGAAAAGCCTATAAAAGGAAACTTGAGATATATATTTTGGAATACTAATAAATTTCCGGATGAAATTGATGGAAATAAATTGGAGTATCTATCATTATTTTTAGATGATTCATAGGGTTTCAATGCTGCAGATACATTCTTTAAAAAGATGACAAGCATCAAAGTTTTGACTGTAAATAATGATCAAAGAGGTCCAGCTCTATCATTGATGAATTCACTTCAACCATTGAGGAGTGTTCAAACACTCATCCTAGAATCTTTGAAATTAGATGACATCTCTGTCTTAGGAAGCTTGTTGACTCTTATGACTCTTTGTTTTTACGATTGTTCAATCGTTGAATTTCCTAAAGAATTTTTGAAACTAAAGAAGTTGAGATCATTAGAGGTAGAAGAATGTGAAATTAAAAGGAATAATCCTTTTGAAGTGATTGAAATGTGCTCACAACTAGAAGAGTTGACTTTTGTTGGTAATGAGTGTGACGAAGTAGAAAAAGATGCAATTTCTCATAATGGATCTCCTCTTACATTACATAGATATTGTATATCTTCTAAAAATGACCTTTCATATTATTCTAAAAAGTATGATTTGTCAAGATGCTTTCGAGTAAATGAATTAAGCAATTTAGTCTCGAATGCAACATTTAAGCAACTTGTTGAAAGAGCTGAAGTTCTTTTGTTGGAAAGGGAGGATGGGCAAAGAATGTTGAAGAATCTTGTTCCTGATATTGTTCCAATAGACAAGGAAGGTGTGATGAATGATTTGATTGTTCTTCATTTGAGCTTACGTCCCAACATGGAGTGCCTCATAGATACTAAAGATCATGATCCTAGCATGAGTGCTTTTTCTACTTTGGCTGAACTATGTCTCTCTCAAATGGATGTTGAAGATTTATGTCAGGGTCCTCCACCGTATGGCTTTTTGGAGCAATTAGAGATTTTGAAGTTGACAAAGTGTTATAAACTGAAGAGCTTATTATTTAATGCCAACTGCAACTTGTGTCATCTTGAATCTATAGAGTTAGAAGATTGTCCGATGTTAATGTCAGTTTTCCAGCCATACACAGCCCGAAGTCTAATACAATTGAAAAAAGTAACAATTAAAAATTGCAGTGCTCTAGAATACATCATAGTGGGTGAAGATGGTGTTAGTAACCAAAAGAATTATTACGATTCCCCTCACTGGAAAAGCTGGAACTTTCTGGTGTACCAAGTTTCATTGGAATTGTTAGAGAATATCACCAACTCATGAGTTCATCGATGCACAAACCGTCACCTTTACTTTCAAGACGCAATTCAAGGAAACTAAATCAAAGTCTTGCCACAAGTGCTTTCTCTTGGGTTCAAGCATGTTGTTCTCTCAATAAATTGAAGCCCGACAGCAAAGAGACTGATACTACTATTTTTGAAGATAGATCACTTGATCACACAAACCCACTGGTATGCTACGCTTGCTTCTCTATTTTTGTTTAATACTCTCTTATAAATTATATGTTAAAAATTAATTTGAAGTTCTTTATTTTCTTTTTTCTTGATGGACTAAATTTGTAACAAAATTTGGTGATGCTTCTTGTTTAAAGAAAACCGAGATTTGAAACTCCTGTACAAACATTAATTGATTATTTAAAAGCACGGTTCATAAATGAAGAAAATAAGGCATTAGTTTTAAGGAATATCTAATGCGAATAATTGGTACGACACATTTAAAAGCCAATGGCTATACGTGACTCTGAGGTAAGACTGTTGCTGACAAATACCATCATGGACATCATATATCAACTCCTAATTAAAAAGACGAGTTTGGATACTTTGATCTCCCTATTTTGGAGAGTGTTTTTTTTTCCCAAAGAAATCTAACATTATATCTTTTATGAATTTCAATGTTTATGCTGATGTTGACTTTGAATACTAAGGTACAAAGGCAATAAAAATGGTAAATTGAGAATATTTTTTGTATTTTAATCATTTTACTAACAGAACTCATAAATGGTTGGAATAGTTTTTCTAAAAAAAATTTGGAAAACATGAAAACGACATAATTATTTGCAGCAATTACATACACCTATAAATGGAGCTCCTTTGTTTTACGCAGCCCTACATATTTATTTGAGGATCTTTTGTAAGGCTTATTTGTTGAAACATGTATGGACTAAATTAGTATCAATGAAATGATATGGACCAAATTGCAGATGTTTTACATATTCCAATGTTTGTTCTGATGTTGGATAGTTGAATTCAATATCACAAAGGAAATAAATTTTAAAATAAAAAAGTTTATTGTATTTTAATAATTTTTCTTAGATTTTTTATTAACAAAGTGTTTAATGGAATGGGCTATTAGTTTTTCTCAAACATATTTAGAAACAGACATGAAAATAAATAATTATTTTGATTTATTGTTACGCGTTGATACTATTTGCTATATAATACTACCTCTGGTTCTAATTATAAGAACACTTTTAAAGTACAATTTGCAGTATAAAAGTGTTCATATAATTAGGACCGGAGGGAGTATTGCTTAAGAGCTATATTTTATATTCTAATTTTACTCCTAATTGTTTGTTTTGGAATAAGAAATATTTATTTTACTGATGATTATTATGTCAAAAAAATCTTTATTTATTATTTATTTTGTATATTCAAATTTTAGAACAATTTTGTTTTGCAATGATAATGATTTATCTTCTTGGTGATAAATATAACATTAATGATTTGTCTATCTGTAGAAATTTGATGCATCCATAGATAGAGGTGCTACTTCCCTTACAGCTCAAAACATTTTTCTACAATCATTGAAGAATGTTAGGGGAATAACACTTTTTGATTGTCATAACGTAATATCACTATCAACTCTATCCATTGCAACCTCAACACTTGCTTTGGAAACTTTGACAATCTTAAGATGTCATAAATTGAAGTGCATCACAACACATGAGGAAGATGCTCAAGTTGATAGGAATAACTGTTCCATTTTTCCAACACTAGAGAAGCTGAAAATCGAGGATTGTGAGGAGTTGGAATTTTTATTTCTATCAAGAATACCTGTTGGTCTTCAAAAATTGAAGGCTTTGACTATTAAAGAAGTGCCTAAGCTAAAATGTGTTTTTGGGAACTACAAAAAGGAGCAACACTCATCCAATCACAATCAAAATGATATGCTTCATTTTGATCTCCCTGCTTTGGAGTCCCTCTACATCAATGATGCACCAAAGATCAGCACTTTTGCGAAGAATTATAGCATGGTGACTTGGATAGCTATAGAGGTACAGTCCTTTTAATTTTGTACATATGATTTGTATGTTTTGATACAATTTTAACTAGAAGTACATTTTTTGATCAAATTGAATTTATTTATTTCTCTCTTATCATGTTAAGATTTTAGATTATTTTTCTCTTTTTGTTAATTGATGTGTGTGTGTTTACTTTCACAATGAAGGCGCGTAATTATGATGGTTCAAAGTAAATTTTATTTCAAATTAATACCACAAAGGAAATGACATTTTAAAATAAAAAAGTTTATCATATTTTCATAATTTTAATTTAAATTTTTATTAACAAAGTGTTTAATGGGATGAGCTATTAGTTTTTCTCAAACACGTTTAGAAAACCACGTGAAAAGAAATAATTATTTTGATTTATTGTTGTGTGTTGATACTATTTGCTATATAATATTGCTTAAGAGCTATATTGTATATTCTAATTTTACTGGTGTTTGTTTGTTTTGGAATAAGAAATATATATTTTACTGATGGTTACTACGTCAAAAATGTCTTTATTTATTATTTATTTTGTATATTCAAATTTTACAGTAGGCTTGTTTTGGAATGATATTGATTTATCTTCTTGGTGATAAATATAACTTTAACGGTTTGTATGTCTGTAGAAATTTGATGCATCCATTGATAGAGATGCTACTTCTCTTACAACTCAAAGTCTTTTGCTGCAATCATTGAAGAATGTTAGGGGAATAACACTTTTCGATTGTCATAATGTAATATCACTATCAACTCTATCCATTGCAACCTCAACAATTGCTTTGGAAACTTTGATAATTTTAAGATGTCATAAACTGAAGTGCCTCACAACACATGAGGGAGATGCTCAAGTTGATAGGAATAACTGTTCCATTTTTCCAACACTAGAGAAGCTGAAAATCGAGGAATGTGAGGAGTTGGAATTTTTATTTGTATCAACAATATCTATTGGTCTTCAAAAATTGAAGTCTTTGACTTTAAAAAAAGTGCCTAAACTAAATTGTGTTTTTGGGAACTACCAAAAGGAGCAACACTCATCCAATCTGAATCAAAATGATGAGCTTCATTTTGATCTCCCTGTTTTGGAGACCCTCTATATCAATGATGCACCAAAGATCAGCACTTTTGCGAAGAATTATAGCATGGTGACTTGGATAGCTACAAAGGTACAGTCATTTTGACTTTATACATATGATTCGTTATGTTTTGATACGATTTTAACTAGAAATGCAATATTTGATCAAAATGAATTCATGTATTACGTTCTTATCATGTTAAGCTTTTAGATTAATTTCCACTTCTTGTTAAATTGATGTGTGTGTGTGTGTTTTGATATATACTTTTACAATGAAGACGCGTAATTATGATGGTTCAAAGTAAATTGTATTTCAAATTAATTATATTAATTTAACTAACCTCTCATATGTTACTCTATAATGATATTTTATTGCCCTGTAGGAAGTGCATGCACCCACAATTGGAGCTCCTCTGTTTCATGTAACCCAAAACCTTTTGAAGAATATTAGAAAAATAGAACTTGTGGAGTGTTCAAACTTAATATCATTGACAACTCTACCCATTGCCTCAATAATTTTGTTGGAAGTTTTGATAATTAGAGTATGTGGTCAACTGAAGTGCATTGTAGGAGATGAGGGAGATGCTAGAACTCAAATTAACTACAATCCCATCTTTCCAAAGTTGAAATGGTTGAAAGTTTCAGATTGTGATGCATTGGAATATTTATTCCCAGCATATGCTTTTAGGTCCCCTGCATATTTGGAATCGTTGGAGATTAGTAAGGCTCCTATGTTGAAATATGTATTTGGAAGAAGCCAACATGATGACAGTTTAAATCTTGAGAATCAGAATATCCAAACTCTCATCGATTTCCCTGCTTTGAAAGATCTTTGTATTTGGTATGTGCCAAAACTTGTAAGCATTTATCCTGAAAACTACTATATGAGAGGGTTATATCTAAGGTCTGTTATCTTGAAAGAGCTTCCAAAATTTACAATGAGACCTTTCAATGAATTATTGGTTTGTTGGCATACGGAAGAACAAAAAACAAAGGTATAACTCTATTCAACTTCTCCAACTAGTCCTAGTTTATTCTCCCAATTGATAACTTATGTCTTAATAATTTCTCTCACTGTATGGTTTATATATTTCTATATGTCATCTTAAAGAAGCAGAATATAATACTGTCCATAATATTATCTCACTAATCCTCAGTTCTCCATAAGCTATAGGGGTTTTTGTTATTTTTCATACATGTATGCCTAAAAAAAAAAACATCTATCTCTAAATTTCAAATGTCATTTTCCTCTAATTTTTATTTGATAGTTTCATTCTCCAAGTATTTTTGAATTTGAAAGTGATATAGCTTTCATGGACTTTGTAGGTAATTGAGATGTGCCAAAAAACTTTGGAATCTCTTCAAGTTTGTACCTTCAAGATAGAAGAAATATTTGATTTGACATATATGGAAACAGAGAAAAAAGGGGATGAACTTCAACCATTGACATCAAGCTTACGATACTTGAAGTTGCTAAATCTTAGTGAGTTGGTGAATATATGTGTGGGGCCTAAATGTATCATACGCTTTGATAGTCTTCAGGTTCTAACCATTAAAGCATGCAAAAAGCTCAGAGTTATCTTCTCTGCATCTATAGTTAGAAGCCTGCCAGTGTTGATGGAGCTAGATATATCTGAATGTGAACAATTAGTTCACATTGTTGAAGAAGATTGCGAAACAAATGCTGATGGTCATTTGCCTCATGAACCATGCTTTCCCGGCTTAGTACGTGTCTCTGTATCTCATTGTGACAAATTGAAGTACCTATTCTCTATCACAATTTCTGATATCCTTCCAGAACTATTCTCATTAAATATATTCAATACCTTTGACCTTGAGCATGTCCTAATCAAACAAGATGAGATGAAAGAGATGTTCATGAAGAATGTGCTTCCACAACTATATCGTTTGGAACTTAGAAATCTTCCTAACCTCATTGGTGTGTGCCATGGGATCAATTTTCGAAAAGAAGATTACTCTACACACGTGTATAATTGTCCCAACTTTGGTATGCATTCAGAGAAGCAATTTATTCTTTAAAATTTAAAATTGTTGGATGAGTTTTATTATAACATTAAAAATCATACTTTCAGACACTTCAACTACTCTACATCAAGCGGACCCTGAAACTGGAAATTCTCAAGTTGAAGAAAAAGCACAGGAGAGGCTTTCTTCACATATGGGAGAAGAAATAACACAACAATCCTACACCAAGGTATGATTTTGATTGCTGGTGGCATCATTTTTCTGCTTCTCCATTGGTCTCCGTCATGATGATTACATGTATGCTAGATAGTTTTAAAGATGTTCACTGAAAAATATTAAACTTAACTACATTTTAAATGATGCCAACAAAATTATCGTTATTATGCTCTCTTTCTTTAACAAATTCAACAAGCCTTTTCGTTTTCTTTTTATTAAATTTTGTATTTTGTGGTAATGGTAAGGAAATTCAGGAAGCAACAAAGAAAATTGTTGAAGAAGATTCTATGTCAGATTCAAAACTCACAAGACAACTCGTATGTTATCACTAATCCCTTTATAAACTATTTTTAATATCAAATGAGCTGTTGCTCAGAGCATAAAGAAGAAAGAAGGATATTTATTAATAACAATGGTTAGTCAAAACAAATTAAAGAAAATGACGACTAAATTAACTGGAACTCTTTCCATTTTTATGAGGAAAACAGAGTTTGAAGATCATTTTTTTTTTTTTTGGGTAGTGTATTGAAGAGCCACTAGTGAAATTGTTGATAAGCATGTTATTTTATAAATGCCAAAAGAGACATCGTCATCATTTGATGACTCTAATTTTATAGAATTTCAATCTCTGAGAATTTATTTTAGGGTTAAGGTGCGTCCAGCACAATGAACTATTGACTTAGGAGCGTCCAGCACAATTAACTATTAAGTGGACCGTCCAGCACAATAAATTTTTAAAAATGAGCGCCCAACACAACGCCGTTAGCAAAAAGTTAACGTCCGTTGTCTAAGGAGCGCCCAGCACAACAAACTATTATTCCGAGAGCGTCCAGCACAAAATTCTAAATTTTACTAAATTAAATAATTTTTTCTCAATTGTCATTATTCAAAACTACTTTTATAAATATCTATAGACAAAAATTACTCATTCTTCAATTTTCTCAAAATTATAATTTGCTAAAATAAACAAAAGTTTTGATTAAAAATATAATTATATGATTTAAATAAAATTCAAGGTGTTTTATAGTTTATTATATATGTTAAACAAAAAAAATATGATTTATTTTTATTTTAGAAGAAATTTATGTGAGTTGAAAAATTCATTTAATATTACTAAAATTTAAAAAATCTAAAAAATTAATTGGAAAAATCATCATGGTAGAATTGATCCTTTTTTTTCACATTCAAGATAAAATTATCTCCTAAAAAATTTTGAAGTCAAAATTACCCCTTAATCCTTTATCGATTCTACTTTGTGCTATAGGATTACTCTTTCAATTTGTTTGTGTCGGTGAATGCGTGGAGGAAAGTTTGAATGAATAAAAAAAAGTATACACTTTTCTTGTGGGACTTATCCCATATTCCGTATTTAATAAGGCTATGTTATGTTGTTAGCCTTCTTCACACCTATATAATGTCGTACATCTTAATATTGACAAATAATTTAAACAGTTGTTAAATAGTTGGTGTACATTTTTTAAATTTTATTAACATTAAATGAATTTTTTTAACTCACATAAATTTCTTCTAAAATAAAAATAAATTATATATATTTTTTGTTTAACATATATAATAAACTATAAAACACCTTGAGTTTTATTTAAATTATATAATTATATTCTTAATCAAAAAATTTGTTTATTTTAGCAAATTATAATTTTGAAAAAATTGAAGAATAAGTAATTTTTGTCCATAGATATTTATAAAAGTAGTTTTGAATAATGACAATTGAGAAAAAAATTATTTAATTTAGTAAAATTTAGAATTTTGTGCTGGGTGTTCTTGGAATAATAGTTTGTTATGCTGAACGCTCTCGGAATAATAGTTTGTTGTGCTGGGTGCTCTCGTAATAATAGTTTGTTGTGCTGGGTGCTCCTTAGATAACGGACGTTAACTTTTTGCTAACAGCGTTAACTCCTTACTAACGGCGTTGTGCTGAGCGCTCCTTTTTAAAAGTTTATGGTGCTGGACGCTCTTTTTTAAAAGTTTGTTATGCTGGGCGGTCCACTTAATAGTTAATTGTGCTGGACGCTCCTGAGGCAATAGTTCATTGTGCTGGACGCACCTTAACCCTTTATTTTAATTTTATTGAGGAGTGGGAGGGAAATTTGGAATAAAATTATTAGTAAAGAATAATATCTTTTTTTAATGAAGGAAATGAAAGAAATTTACTACTAAATATTAGCTGATACATTTATTCTTTTTTATGTTGAATAATTAGAACTAATTCAAGAAATGCATCTCCAAAACTGAGATAATTGTTGACCTTCGTCTATTGATTTTTTATTTATTTATGTCTCTAGTACAAAATAATAATTTTCTTTCTTATGTTTTAAAGTTTATATTTGAACCTATATGATGTTTTTAAGAAAATTAAGTTACTAGAAGAAATATGGGGTATTCAACAGTTCTTGAGGGTCATAATTCAACGAAAAAAATAAAATTAATTGAGTGGTAGAATCAAGAAAAGCAACATCAACTACAAAATTTGCAATTGTTTTCTAGGAATGAATCAAAATCTTCAAATGTGACAATATTATTCGTTCCAAATTAATAAATAGAGTTATGCTGGATGGTTTGAACTAGCTAATTAATGTTTCATCTTCATATTGAATTAGTTTAGTGGCTACGAAATGCAAATGGATATAATTGATATTAAATTAATACAAGAAATGAGTCATGACATTGAATCTCATAATTCAAAAATGTTAATAATTCATTAATGATTAATTGAAATTCCAATTTTTAATATCATAGAAAAATCTAACTTAAATATCATTGGTGTTGTGCAGGTTGTTGAAGCAAGAGCTAAAGGTGTTTCATCCAATACCGTATATCAAATCTCCCTACTAACTTCTGAAAAGGTTTTCTTCATGAGATCCTTTTAAAACCTCTGATATATATCTTGTTGAAAACATAATGACTATTTGTTTCTAATAGGAGGTGCCAATTCACTCTAGTCTCAGCCTCACTGATCTTCCTATAAGAGATAACACTCATGCATGCGCCAAAATTTTTGAAGAGGAAGAGGAAGAACAAGGTAAAATTTTGATGTCTTAGTTTCATAGAAAAATATTGGTTATTTATTTTGGGCTTTATAGGTTGCTTGATCACATGTCGACGTCTCCAAAGTGGCATTAAGGCTAGCAGCTCTTTATCGAAGGATAAACTTGAAACCTCTATTGATGGTACCTTTTACTTTCTGTAAATAAAATCTTTCATCCTTTGATTTCATATAATAATCGTTTTTTCTTAGATGATCCATTTGCATCACCTGTAACAATTGTTTTGACTTTTGAGTGAGCAAACTTCTCAAGCAATTTTGCCATTAAGTCCTATGTCATTAAAAGCTTCAACAAGCCTCAACCAAACTCCTCCTTCTATTCTCTCCAAGGAATTTAATCATTTATCCACTTGTAGTAAGGGACTTGCTACAATTGTCAAAACTACCTTATCCAATAGAGACAGATGTTACTATAAGAAGCAGTATCATTGACCTTATAGAAGACTCTAGTCCATGCCCTAGTGATTCTACACATTGTACATCTTTATATTGTTCAGTTATTTGTTTTGATAGTTTCAATTTTAGGAGGAAGTATTTAAAATGGTGTTGAAACCACTAACAAGTGAACTTCTATTTTTGTAGATGATAATATTCAAGTTTATGATAAGTTTCATCCACATTCGACCAATTTGTTTGAAGGTGTTGACCATAGGGACATCAAGGAAGCATGCATGGTTCAAAATGAATATAAGTTGAATGTTGAACCAAGTAGCATAACACGAAGTGAACAAGGGTTATCATATTCTAAAGGTTAATTACATATTCTATTTGTTGTTGAACATGTAGCATTAGTGGACTTGAATAATCTTTTCCATGATCCTTGTCACTATTTCTCATTCTACATAGTTGACTTTGTTATCCTCATTTCTAATGTGATGGTCTCTCTTAGGCCAAATTCAAACAAAAGATCAATTAACAGATTCACAACCAAGAAGTGCAATGCCAACCATACCTTTTGTTACTATTTCACAAGATGAATACTCAGAGGTAATATTATTATTGTTTTTCCATAAGATTATAGGTTTTTTTATACTAAAATATAAGATATCCAGTACTACTAGATAACATTCAAGTATTGTTAGGTTCAATTGTTAGTGGCTCTCCTAAAAGCATTTTCTACATTCACATGGATTCAAACTTGAGATATTGTATTTAAGTTACCATAGCTCATTCAACTAGGACAGCACTTATTGGTATAAGTTATGTAAATTTATGCTAGATAACTTGACCTCACCCCTCTTTCTTATTCATCTTCATATTGGGTAATAAGTTGATGTGGAAAAAAAAAGTGAAATATAATGGATCCTCATTTCCTCTAGGGAGACAAGGCTCGACATATAATCTAATAAATAGAAAATAAAAATTTCATTAAGGATTATATTTAAAATGCTTTGATATCTTAGAAGTAAAACTTAAATATAGGGTGGTATACAGATTGTTGAAGTAAGAGGTGAAGAAGGTGCTTTGATACTAGAGACCCCACATCCAAGCTCCTTAACTTCTAAAGAGGTGGGTTTCTTCCGATAATTTTACAATTTAATAGATTTATTGTTGCAATATTGATAATGATGAATGGTTTTTTGTACAAGGAACCTATTCCTATGAGTCTCAATTCCACTTTTCTCTCGAAAAGCCCAAGTACAACTATGAAACTTTTTGAAGAGGAAGAGAAAGGTAAGATATCAGTGTCCTAATTTCAAGGTTTATAGGTCCATTAGTTGCTTATTATGGGGATTATAGGTGGCTTGATAACTACACCTAGACATGAAAGTGACATGAAGGCTGTGAGTTCTTTGCCACCAGGAAAAGACCACAAGACTTCTAATCAAGGTATCTATATGTTGCTTTCTTAAAATGAAATATTTCATGCTTTAATTTGATGGGCTGGGTATATATTTATATACCTAATTAATTTGTTATAGGTGACTCTTCAATGCCAGTTATTTTAAGTGAGAAGCAAGCTTTTGACACAATATTACCATTGAGCTTTGTACCATCAAAAGCTCTAACAAGTCCTAAGCAAATTTCTATGTCTGCTTCCTCCCAGTCTACTTATGATGGTTAGTTTATTTGTTGTGATCTTTTACTGCTTGTGGCCATACCATTACATGCTTATTATTATTATTATTATTATACTTGACTTGATTCCTTCAACAAATAATCTCTGGGTATTTGGACTCTGAGTTTATTTTATTATGACTCACTTGTTAATATGATGGTTTTGTCAGGTCAACTTGCTGAATGTGGTTCATCAGAGATTGCTTCTTCTATTTGTGACATAAAGAATGCTTCAAGTGTTGCTAGGGTGAAAGAGATTATCAATATGATGAAACTAGAAGGTGTTGAGCATTTCATGCTGGCAGAAGCATTGAAGGCTAAGCCACAACTTTGTCTTTCTTCAGAGTACCGAAGCACTAAGTTGTTATGTTATTCTTATGGGGT
The DNA here is from genome assembly GCA_034222035.1 of Acacia crassicarpa. Classification (NCBI taxonomy): domain Eukaryota; kingdom Viridiplantae; phylum Streptophyta; class Magnoliopsida; order Fabales; family Fabaceae; genus Acacia; species Acacia crassicarpa. The sequence continues at coordinate 11,499,748 of JAWXYG010000015.1, forward strand.
GCTTCTAAATATCTTGAACATTCTAGCCACTAGGAGCCCCTTCACGATCACTGAGGCGGACAAAAGATTGTTGGCGGAAAATTTAAAGGATGCTTCTTTTCTAGGCTTTGACAAAGATTGGCTTGAGTCTATCAGAATCAAGGTTTTCAATTGTGATGCATCAAAATTGCATCACACACAACAAATCCTAAAGAATTTAGGCAATAAGTTAGAAGCCAACAAGAGAGAACTTGCAAATGTTTGTAATCAAGAAGCAAAAGCTACAAAATCGGTAGAAATGGCTCAAAAAGAGTTGGAGGCAGCTCAATCCCACTTAAATGTTGCACAACAAGAGTATGCAAACATTAGGGTGCGCCATTCTAAACTTTTAGAGGAATGCCAAGAAATTCTAGAGCATCAAGATCAATGTTCAAAAATAATTGCTGCCAAGCTCAGGCCTTTTGGCTTTTAACGGGATTCCATTTGTGCCCTTTGTAATTCATGTTTCAATTTTTTTCTTTAAAAATAATATTGTCATAGACTTTTTTTTACTTGTAATTATGTTTGCTCAATTGGCCATCATGCATAGCATCATAGACTTGTACCCATTCTTGGATAAGGGTTGTTTTTATAATTAAGATGTTAAATATGTGTGTGTTTAGTACTCTAGTTTCAAGATGTGTTCTCTTTACCCATTTGCTACTAAAATGAATATAGTGCAAAGAAAAACGTTGCGAAATTTATTTGTTTGAGATGTATAACTCGTGGCTTATGGCCACTCATGGTTAGTGCATCAAACTATAATTAAGCATAAGTAATTTGATTGACTTTGTTGCAGAATATTAGTGTTGTGTATAATTACCAAAGTTATAAGTGATTATGCATTTCAATTTTCCAGTATATTTAAATAATTGTTGTTGCTTCAAAATGATTTTGACTCTCGACGAATTCTTACATTACACCACAAGTATATTCTGTTGCAGGTCGTAGGAGATTAAAATTTGTGTGCCTCTAAAAATTATTCCCTCCGGTCTTAATTATAAAATATATTTAACCAATTTTAGGAAGATTAAGGAGAAGAGTTAAATTAGTTAATTTTACTTATTTTTCTAAAATGCACTTATATAAATTTAAAATGACATAAGTAAAAGTGAATCAATAGTCCCTGCCACATACCTCTCCGACTTAGCATTTTTCTTTCCACATGCTTTCTGATTGAAATAATGGTCTTATTATATATGTGTGTGTGTACATATATCTACACATATATGCATACACACACATATTGACCGACACACAGATATACATATATGTATACACACACATGTGTGTGTGTGTGTTTATATCTATTTGTGTGTAGACACACCCATATATACATGCATAGACACACACGTGTACATGAATACACACACACGTGTGTGTCTATGCATGTATATATGTGTGTGTCTATATATATATATATTAATAAATTAACGTCAGCTCATTGATAAATAAATTAAAATCCAACAATTTAAATGTTTCACTGACTAAAAGAGTCTACGTACCCACATATATATTCACTAAAAACAAAACACACTTGAGAGAATAAAATATGGGTATTTTAGGAAGAAATTAAAAAAATTTAAAATCTTGTCTTATAATTAGGAACAAAACCAACTCTCAAATGTTGTCCTATAATTAAGAATGGAGGAAGTTTTTTTTTTTTTTTTGCCAATCACAGTGAGAAAAATGAGTGGATGGATTACCATTGATAAAGCTTGACATGTTCTCATAAAACTGAAAAGATTAACGTTAAATGTGACTAAAAGTATAAAAGATAAGTTAAACATGATTTTGTTCATGAAACGGTAAATCCGTGAGTAACTTGTCCGTACTAAAATTATGATAAAATCCGTTACAAACACCTAGCCGTCAAAATAGTACAAGAACATTTCACTTATAAAAGATTTTGAATTTAAGTGAAAGCATGTTAGGTTTTACTTTATATATATATATATATATATATATATATATATATATGAAAAAGTTTAGGTGGGGTAGATACCAGTATCCCATCAAGGCCAGAGTATGCCTTCAGGTACAAAGGAACTTACAGATCATCTACCAATGAGGCTCTCATATCGATCAGTAGTATATATCAAATCTCCACCCTTTTGGGATAAAGGCCGACACTTTAGCCAAATGTGTCACTACTCGTTGGCTGTTTGGTTTTACTATCTTGCAAGCCATAATTTTGGCTCCCTTGCAAAACTATATGCAGCTGGATTTCACCCATTGCCGCCGTCAACTTCAATTCTTTGTTGTTTGTTTTTCTTCTTCTTTTTTTTTTTTTTGGTTATGGAGCATTCTGGCCAACAAACTTTTGCCTTAAGAGCATCCAGCACAAACAACTTTTAATTGGACCTTAAATATTAACAAACATTTTAAAATGTTAAATTAGCACAAAATCCTTAATATACAAGTAACGTCTGTTAGTAGTCGTGGGAAAGAAATTGATAATTGTTAGTTGTGATTAGTTTTGCTGATGTCTTATATAGATGTCATTATTAAAAGCAAAAAGATTGAGTAATATAGTTATCTCCTACAGTGATTATTGAGTAATATAGTATTTGAATCATGCAGAATAATCAAGAAGGAGATAAGGGATTAATGGAAATAAGAAATTGCAGAGAATGTTAAGGAAGCAAGAAGCTATCAAAGTATTTTGGGAATAATCAAGAAGAAGAGGAAATATTGAAGAAGATATAGAACTTGTAGAGAATGATAAGTCCAAGTTTAATGAGAGAGAATGATCAAGAGAAGAGAAGAAAGAAAGATTTGAATTGTGGAAAATGATCAAGAGAAGAAGAAAGAAAGGAAGAACTTGTTGAATGGAATGAAGATATCATTATTCAAGTTCTAGAAGTCTCCACGATCAAATACAAGTTGGAATGACTCAATTCAGAGTTAAAACAAGCAAAAATGAGGTTCTGGATGAGAAAACTTGAGTTAGGGACTCAAAACTCGAGTTTTGAGTGTCTTCAGCATCTTTGGCGTCTCTGGACTAGGAAAACTCGAGTTTCCAAGTGAAAACTCGAGTTTGCAAGTGAAACCTCGAGGTTTCTAGAAAAACCTCGAGTTTTCAGCACTGATCAGCAACTCTGGTATACTCTGTTTCACGTTCAGCTCAGGCGAGGTGTGGTAATTCGATGATATCTCCCAAACCAGAGATCGGATTGAGGTGAAACCAATGGCATATGAAACTAGACTCCCAAGCAAGCCCAAAGGAGTTCAGATCAAGGAGATATAATTTTTACAAGTTGCCACAAGAATCAACATCACAGTTCAGACCCACCTTCGGTATTTTGGGTGTATCTCACAAACGACAAATCCGATTGAGATGAAATTAGTGGCGTATGAAAGTAGACTCACAGATCTTTCCATCAAGAGTTGAATGGACCAAAACGGAGTTGAGATCAGGGAGATATGGCCTTCAAAAGTTGACAGTCAGTTCAGGACATTGCAAAAACGCTGGTCAAGAACAGCCTTCATTCATCGGATTATAACGGACATAATACAATGAGTTTAGAGCTGATTCTTCTTGCATTGGATTCTTACCTCGAGCCTGGACATGTAAACTTGAGTTTGAGATTGACCAAGAACTTTCCAAGTTTTCTGTACAAAGCAAAACCTCCAGTTTTTCAGAGAAAACTCAAGGTTTACACACACAGAGACTTCTCAACTTTTTCTGAGAAATTGCAAAACTCGAGGTTTCTAGGAAAACCTCAAGGTTTTGTCATACAGAGAGTTTCTCAAGTTTTGAACTTTTGAACTTTTGAAAACCTCCAGTTTCCATTTCAAACCTCAAGGTTTGGTTTTGATTTGAAAGTTTCAGCTTTCACATATTTTGAGAAAACTCGAGGTTTGGTAAGAAACCTCGAGGTTTTAACTGGCACAGAAAACTTAGATTTTAACCAAGTTTCAAAACCTCCAGTTTTTGAGTAAAACCTCCAGTTTTGAACTTGACAAGATTTTCTCAAAGTTTTCACATTGAGTGAAAACTTGAGGTTTTGGGAAAAACCTCGAGTTTTGTCTAGGCAGAGAGCAACTATGTTTTCTAACTTTTCAAAACCTCAAGTTTTGTTTCAAAACCTCAAGGTTTCTGCCTTGGCGCAAAATTTCAAAGTTTTGACATTTGAACAAAACTCGAGTTTTGTAGAGAAAACTCGAGGTTTTGGCAAACAGAGAGCAAATGTCTTTTTCATTGATTTGAAAACTCGAGGTTTCAACAGAAACCTCAAGGTTTTGCTTTTGACATGTTTTTTTTTTCCAAAACTATCATACTTGAGAGAAAACTCGAGGTTTGTTTGGAAACCTCGAGGTTTTTCCAACCTGAGAGCACTGAACCTTTTTAATGTTTTTGAAAACCTCCAGTTTTGGATAGAAACCTCAAGTTTTGATGTTTTGGACTTAAATCAATTTACATGCTACAGTCCAAACCTCAAGGTTTCAGAAAAAACCTCAAGGTTTCAGAGAAAACCTCAAGGTTTCATCTCAGATCCAGAAATTCAAAACTGACGAATTTGTAAATCCTTCTTGTTTGATCTCAATACTTTCCAGTATCATTCCTTGCTATGTTTAATCAATTTGTTAGCGAGTTTCAGATGATTAAAACGAAGGATTAGAAACAAATCTCAAAATGTCAAATTTGTGTCAGAACATCAAAAGCTGTGCAAAAGTTCTAACGGCTATATTTCTTTATCCAACAGTCATTGAATCTTCTCAACGGTCATATATTGATCTCTACCTATAAATAGAAGACAAATTCAAGCAGAAAAACGCGGAGAAACAAGCTTACACTTCCAACATGCTGATACTCTGCTCTCACACCATTTGCACTCTATTTTTCATGTTTAGTTAACTTAGAGAGTGAAGTGATTTGTATTTGATCTTCAGTGTTTATCTATTCACTTCTAAGAGAGAAGATTTATTGTAATCATTCTATCCTTCTAAGAGTTACTCAAGATTGAGTGATCTTGAGTGGGAAACACATTGTGTTGATTACAACTTGTAAGGGGGAGTGAATCCTAGTGAGAGGATTACTTCGAGTACAGAGTGTGTAATCAAGCGGTGTGTTGATTACAGTTTGTAAGGGGGAGTGAATCCTAGTGAGAGGGTTACTTCAGTTACAGAACGTGTAATCAAGTTGAAAGAAGATAATGAATTGAAAATCCCAAGTGAGGCTTAGGGACTGGACGTAGGTAAAGGATTGGACCGAACCAGTATAAATCAGTTTGCACATTCTCTTCCCTTATCTCTTACATTTCCAGCATATATGGTTGAATGTGTATACATATTTAAATGTCTGGTTATTTCTTTGTGAACCGATTTCAGTGAGTTACGAAAAGAATTTCAAAGTTTCTAAATTTTTATACTTCACCCAATTCACCCCCCTCTTGGGTTCAGCCAGTTCTAACAAGAATATACAAAATCTGATCAACCCCCATCTTCTTTGGTGGAGTTCCCCATCTTCGGTATGCAGACCAAATTCTCAGGATCTATTCTCGATCCCCTCCTCTTCTTTGAACTCTCTGCGAAGAGCCTCCTGCAACACTGATACAAAAATGAAAGCAAGAAGAGGATTGTGACTGAGCTTACTTGGCTTCAATTTTCTTTGGTTTTCTCTATAATTATTACTCTCTTCACCTTCATAACTGAATCCCTTCTAATTTCAGACCCAAGAACTTGCAGAAACTTTCCTTGAAATAACAAATAAAATCCATCTTCTCTTTCATTGTTGCCATTTAAAAAACCTTCCTTGATCTGAACCAATCTAAGTTATCTTCAAAACAACCAATAACACAACCAACTCCTTCACTGTTGCCATTTAAAAAACAATTATAGACACAATCAAGGATCAGTTTGCAGCTAAATTAAAGAAACCCAAAACCTTCTCCCAAAGACATTATCAACTCAATTCCACAGGAATTGCTGAAATAGAAAGAAATTAGAGAAAACTGCAAATGTACTACTCTAATTCAGTCCATTAAGCACCATGTTCTTCAATCAGCTTGAACCGATGGAGAAGCAATTAATCTGAGAGACAGATTTCAACACGAACCAAAGAACAAGACGCAAGCTATAGATCTGAAAGCATAACCATGCCACAAGTGACGAGCCGACTTTGGGGAAAGAAACTGCCGTTGCCATTAAAAGGAGAGCCTTGCACTGACATGCGCTGAGCTTTAGAGAGGCGTCAATATTGAGGCAGCGTGTGGCTCTCACTCCCTGACCAAATAGCAACCGGAATAAAGGAACTCATAGATCGGAAGCTTCTAAATCTTTTGATGAGGCGCATGTTTCCTTTTCATCAATCAAGTAGTAACTAAGTCAATTGTAGTAACCAGTCGGTATGAAGTTTGTTTGTTCTGCGGAGAATATGAGAATATGAGATGAGAGAGTTCGAAGAAGAGGAGGGGATCGAGAATAGATACTGAGAATCTGGTCTGCATTCCGAAGATGGGGAACTCCACCGAAGAAGATGGGGGTTGATCAGATTTTGTATATTATCAATTTCTTTCCCACGACTACTAACAGACGTTACTTGTATATTAAGGATTTTGTGCTAATTTAACATTTTAAAAAGTTTGTTGATATTTAAGATCCAATTAAAAGTTGTTTGTGCTGGATGCTCTTGAAACAAAAGTTTATTGGCCAAAATGCTTCTTCACCTTTTTTTTTTTTTTTTTGCTAAAATTAGTTCCCAATTGATTTTCCCCGCTTGCACAAAGTTATAGTTTCTGACATATATATTAAATCTTCAACAGGCTAAAGGATTAAGAAAACATGATGTTAAGCATAAAATGACATTCATAGTATTATATAGGACCAGGTCAATCATGCATGAAAATAGGATAACAACAACTGCATAAGTGAAAAGATTAACAAGAGAACAACGGAAGGAAGAAAAAGATAAGCACAATAAATCACTTAAACAATACTACTCTCAGGTGAGACTATGCAATCTCTTTAACATATCACCAAAAAAGAGGGGGGAATAAAAGAAAAAGCTCTATTCTAACCATAACTTCACAAAGGCATCTACAAAAGCTAAGCTTTGAAAATGGCCAAAATTGGGTTAATTTCTTGTTTCATAAAATTTTTGGACATCTCATCCCATGACTCTCTGCAGAGAAACCATATGGAAGTTAAACTAGACAATGAGACAAAAAAAGCCTCAGTAAAAATGGCTCACATCACATGAGTTACATGAGATTTGAATTCAGCATAGTATTTGAGATGCAAACATCGTATCATATACTTAGAAATTAATTCTTCCAGTGAATATATACAATAAATATTTACCCTCATTTTGATTTTGATTTCTTAAATTTTAAACCATAGGTTTTGCTCTTGCCAATTTCATCCAATTTAAAATATTGGTCTCAATAATTCAATAAAACTTAAGGGACAAAAATCATCTTGAATTTTTTTCTGTCAATACATTTAATCTATCAGAGAAAGTTTCAATGATTTATTTAGACTAATTTTTTTCTAATTTTTTCAACTTAAGGGACAAAAATATACATCTAATTTTTTCTTCTTCTTGAAAACTACACAAAGTGGTCCAGGATTTATTTAGACTCTTCTTTCCTCTACCATCCATCTCCTTGGTTTTCTCTCTTTCTTGAAAACTACAAGTTATACATTATTGTTTTTACAACTAATAGTTGTTACAAATTTTGACATATTTTAGGCATATATACGGTATATGAATTTCAATGAGTATTAAGAATACTAAAAGGAAGAGAATTATATGTACAGAATATGCACTGAAAACATAAGGCATATATAGAAAGATATGTTGATGCACCAGAAATCTTAATTATGACACTAGGTTTAGGTACTAAAAAAATCATGCTGACAACAGTACTAGGCATGCCCAAATAAAAAGTCGAAAGTGAATTAACTAATTCCTTCTAGAGTGACTAAAACATTTAAGAAAGAAGGGAAAAAAACTCCACCTCAGTCCCCATAACATAACATCAAAGAGAGGGGAAAAAACAGAAAACCTAGAGAATATTTAAATGCATCTCACAGATCAAAGTTTAACATTTTTAAAAATCTAGATATGGTTTGACTCTGCTCAATGACTTGAAAGTGAGGAGGGCTAGTGGCTTCAACAGATTCCTTGTTTGTTTCATCTACCTGGCTACTGTGGAAGAAATTTCCAGTGCTAAATGCTTCAACACCAATTCTTGACTACTACTAAATTATGTGATAGGAAGCTTCGATTGTTACATAGCATTTGAGATGCAAACATTAGATATAGTTACAGATGATTCAAAGGCCTGATATCAAGTGGCCGGTCTTTTCTAACCTTGTGTCTTTAGAATTTCTTTTACATTTGTTGACATTTTGGTTGGAGCACCAATAACATTAAGAAATAACCAAATTTCTTTCAAACAGATCAATTAAAAAAAAAAACTAATAATGTATATAATAACAAATATTAAACCCACAAGTTTGCTTCTTCCTCTGTTTCACATTTGTCTTTTGAAAGGAACCGAAGCCCTTTTATATACCCAATAATGGACTTAACATGACTAAAGGTAGTTAAAAATGAAAACTTCATCATCTAATTCAAAATCTAAATCAATAACTTAGGCAAATGTTGCTTATTCATCTATATGTAGCATGATGAGTTGGTTAGCAGAGAAGTGCCAAAGAAAAACCTTACGATGTATCCACAACAACACAAAAAAATTGGTAAACCAAACTTGACAAAGTGATATCTCATGCTATTTCATCATATGAGATAAAAAAAATGTAAGGTGTTGGACTATCAAAGATGCTACTGAGCTAATACCTTCTTTGGAGGTCTTTTGCTTTGATCTCATACGAATCACTATACCAGCTTCCAAAGTAGAAGTTATCATGAAGACAATTTATGTGAAAGGACTCCACAGTTGTATTAAATTGGATATTGATACGTCTTCAATGATTTTATGGTTTGTTTGTGATCATGATCAAACACCACAAGACTCCACAACCATAAAGCTATGCCTCTGTTTCCAAGCATGTTATTTCTGGGAGTTAACATCTGATTTAAAAGCTATAGATGAACTGATATGTGATTGCTAATATAGGTGGCAGAACTACCCTTTGGCTAGTTGACCTTCTAAAATTTGTTAGTATATAGATGTATTTATTATATGATATTTTATTTGGCCAATAATTTGGCCCCAACTAATTTTTTATCTTCTCTATAAGTATAATGTTTAGTTCTTTACTCGTTAGGCTGTGAGAGAAAAGTAAAATTTTTGTTTGAGATACCTACCAAAAATGATAGTATCATCTTATATCTTGTTTTGATTTATAATTGTCAGTTATTATTTATTTCTATTTTCAATATTATGTGATACTATTTAGTAAATACTCGCTCTGACCCTTATTTTAAGGCACCAACTAACAATTTTCACAAGTTAATAAAAACAGTTAAAGTCATTAAATTTGTCCTAAAACTTAAGTAATTTTCTAATATTATTCCTACTAATTGCACTAAACTTTAATATCATATTAATTATTACTCTCACTTACTACTTTTTTTAATTAGGGGTATAGATGAAAAAATATTTAATGCTCTTTGGAAACAAGTAAGTGCCTTGTAAAAAGGACCAAATACGTTTGTTAATTGATACCTTATAATAAGAATTAAAGAAAGTAGTTCAATATGTTTATTTTTAGGTCCAATTAAAATTTTTTTTTTTATTCCGCTACTAGCTAATATCATCCTGTAGGACCTAATTTAATAGGTTGGGTTTATATGCAATATGAGGAAGGTCCTACAAGGAATATCCTGGTCACAAACCAAGAAACGCACAACCCTACCTTCAAAACGACCTAGTTAAGCCCAGAAGCTGGTATGGCGTGTTGCCCCGGAATAAATGGTGTAACCACCTCCCCCCCCCCCCCCCCAAAATAAAATAAAATAAAATAAAATAAATAAATAAATCAGTTCAGATCCGAAAAGGTGAATTGACCTACTAGATCACTCTATGTTGCATTGTAAATAGGGGCAACCAGGTTAAGAGGGAGGACATGTTATCAAGCCTCTTCATCTACTCTCATAAGCGAAATTGTTCTTTCTCATTGCTTTGTATCACGCTTTCTTTCTGAATAGCAATTCATCTTTTATTCTTTATCATTGAATTTGTGATTACTTTGTATTTTCTATTTTTATGATAATAAGGTTTTACGTTGTTGTGACCCTTACAAAATCTTTAATAGAATTTTGGTTCTACAATTCCCTTTTACATCTATTGGATGTCATGATGGTTAGAGCTCCAAAAACAATAGAAATAATTAATTAATATATACAAATTCATCCACTTATTTATTTAGAATAATAAAAAAGCAAGATTCACTAGTGATCGGAGGCGTTTGATCTTACTCTAGTGTGTGTACTTCAATATTAGTGACTCTGTTTTTGACAGAGTATGAGTCATAGAATGTTACTTGCAATCTCTCTCTGTTTTTTGTAAAGAAAATTTGTAAAGAAAATGATGAATAATTGAATTCATTATATCGTGACCTTAATGTGAGTATAGCATCGCTATTTCTTTATATGACGTCAACTACCACTTGGGGTGCTGGTATTCTGGGACATGTGTTACGAACAGAGGAGCATTGGTAGGGGCATATATGTCATTTCACAAGTGCCTGACATTGTATGTCCATTGCTTTCGATTGTTTTCCCTTGTTTAAGGCTTTTCTTTTCTTAAATCAAAACAGGGACTATTGTACTCCTACGAATAATTTAGTTAGTTGGGAAAAATTTAAAAAAATAATATCAAGGTTTAGTTCGCTACGCAAAATGATAAACTAAAGAAGATAAAATGAATAATTTTACAAACATGAGAACATTTTTGTCTGTGGGTGAAAATAAATCATTCTTTAGCAATAACAATAATAATAATAAATTTCTTTTTTCTTTTGGAAATCTCAATTTATTTTATAAACTAGAACAACTACATACACACAAATGGAGAGGGAAAAAGCAATTTAGGACACCTAGAAAAAGTTCCTAAGCATCTATTCCAAAGCCACTATAGTGTAAAAAACATTTAAAACATAAAAAAACACAATGAAAGATGAATACTATACACTTCGTCTCACTTTTTTTTCCTTTTATGAATAAAACAAAGAATTTAAAAAAAAAAGAAACAAAAACTAATAATGAACTTAGTGAAAAACTGTTTTCAGTAAGTCGTTTTTTTCAAAGGAATCAAAACAGGCTTTAAGTTTTTTTTTTTTTTTGGGGGGTCTTTTTATTTCTTATTTTTCCAAGCTATCATTTGTTTACTATTGACTTAACCCAAGACCGTGTCATCGCTATTGACAATTTTATAAAATTGCTTTGGGAAAAACAAAACAGAGAACAAAAACCAACATGTCCTTAGTATCACAAAACACTTAAAATTATTCTCTTTCCATGTATGTTAAGCAACTGCAACAACAGCAGAGTACAAAACAATCCTCTTGACTTTGTTATTCGGACAATAATATAATAAAGCCCTCATATTTAGCATCAATTCAATCCATAACAACTCAAAACTACAAAATCAATACTCCCTCGGTCCTAATTATAAGGCATAGTTAACTTTTTTGGAAAAATTAAGGAAGCTAATTAAATTATAAAAGATTATTTTTATTTTTATTTTTTTCTTCAAACTGATTAATTTAACTAATAAATTAATATATAATCTAAAGATGCACAACATATGAAATGATTAAGTAACTTATTTAACTTTCTTAATATCTCCAAAGAAAGTCAACTATGCCTTATAATTAGAACCGGAGGTAGTAGAAGTGAGACAAGAGACAAATCAAGTGTGAAATTCAGACATTGTGAGAGAAATAGATGTTAAAGTATTGCTTTCACTCTCTTCACTTTTAATTTGAATCAACCAATTTCAAAATGTTAGGGGTGAGATGAACTATATCAATTTTAATACATGAAAAGTATTAGAACTCTGTAAATTTTATACACACATTGTACCAATATTAATTTTTCACCTTGGTATCGGTTCTCTTATTTAGATATTTTTATTAATAAATTTTTTAATGTGAAAATTTTCCCCTTTATTTTTATGTAAAATGATTTAGAAATAGAATGATAGATTATGACTTCTTTTAAAAGGTCGCTGGTCCGCTCGTCGTAGTTATCCATAGGAGATGATGGAGGAAAACAATTATGGGTGATTTTCCCTTTATGTCATTTTCATGTAAAATCTGAGTCTGACAAAAGAAGATTATTACAACTTTAATACTGTATAACAAAGATATCTTCTAATTAAAGCAAAAGAACCTCAATTATTGTGGGACCTACTTTGGAAAATGATCCTCTCATTATTTATTTTTTTTGTATGACTGTTAATTAGGGGAAAAAAACTAAAGAATATAATTTAATGATATAACTTTTTAGATTGATTGAATAAATATGATTTAAAAATTATAAAAAAAATAAGAAAATAGATAAGGAAAGAAATCTAACCCACCTGCTAGAACAAAGCCTCACCACTACCAACTTATTTGGGTGGACCTATGAAGTTATTTATGATTTAAATATTATTTTCATTAATTAGTTTTGCTTAATATTATTGTTATTGTTTAGTAATTGACTACCATTTGAACATGTTTTAAGAATTTAAGATTGAACTTGATAAACAGAATCTTAAATTGATCTTAGGATTAAATAATATAGAATTAGATTTTTTTTAGTCTAATTTTCATCTAGGATAGACATATACCTAGAAGCTCTGCATAATTCAATTAGAGTCAGACCCATCTAGATTACATCTTTTTGAGTTGTGTCATAATCGAAGAGTTTTTATAAAAGCAGAAGTGAAACTGGAAGTGAAATGGGTAAAAAGGAACCATGAAATTTACCGTCGGAAATTTGCAGTTACCCACGGAATTTCATGGGTAATTTCCGTAAGTAATTATCCACGGAATTTTTCCATGGGTAATTCCGTCCCTAAATTTTTTTTTTTTTTGTAGTGAATACTTGAAATCAAATATTAAAAACTCATATTGATGTAAAAAAAAAAAAAAAACTCATAATGATCGCTGTTCAATTAAACCCATTAAAATCAATCTCAATTAATTCAAAATAATTTTAGAAACCCATTAGATTTTCTTTGTGCTGCATGAAAATATTTACAATTAATTTTTTTATCATCTCCATATAAATTATTATATTCATGTAATTAATTAAAAGTCTAAGACAATTTATTCTATTTTATAATAATCTTTTATTTAAATGCATGTGAAGTTGTCATTTGTGAAATTTTTATTTGTCAAGTCGCCGAGGAAAACTTGTTCATAAAATTTGATGTCTAGAATATGATTCTTTATTATAACCTTAAGTATATTTTTTTAAAAAAAGTAAGTGAAATTGTTATTTATGCAGCATTTACTTGTTAATTTTTTTAAGGGAAACATGTCTATAAAATCGAGATAGAAAATGCAATTTGTGTGTGTTAAATGTTCTCTCCGATCTTATATATAAATAACTTTGAGGGATGGTTAAATAATTGATATTATTGTCTAACTTTTTAAATTACTCTTATCACATGCATTATCTTTAAAAAGAAATTTCCTATCATATGTAGCCTATTATCAAACTCACAAAATTATAAAAATAAAAACTTAAAAATAATTAATATTATATTATTTAGGTAAAATTGGGGAAAAATCACGCATTCAAAATTTTATTGGTGAGATGAAGTAAATAAATTTTAATACATGAATAAGTATTGGAGCTCTGTAAATTCTCGGTATTATTTTTTTACCTTGGTATCGGTACTCTTATTTGGATATTTTTATTAATTAAATTTTTAATGAGAAATTTTTTCCCAATTATTCATAGTTTGTTTTTATGTAAAATGATTTAGAAATAAAATGATAGATTATGATTTCTTTAAAAAGGCAGCTGGTCGCCTCGTCGTAGTTATATTCCATACGAGATGATGGAGGGAAACAATTATTTGCATGTGATTTTCCCTTTAATGAGTCATTTTCTTGTAAAATCTGAGTCTGACAAAAGAAGCATTATTACCACTTTAATACAAGGGATAAAGGTCTTAAATGCCATGGAAGTTTTCGTTTAGGAGTACTGATAAGACAGAAGTTTTTTTTGGACCAAAAATGCCATGGAAGTTCACAGGAAGTATCAATTTTACCCCGCAAGTATCATTTTTGCCACGGAAGTTTTGGCTGAGGAGCACTTTTGCCCCAGAAGTTTTCACTAAAGAGCAATTTTGCCCCGAAAGTTTACAAAACGTAGCAATTTTCCTAGCAATTTTTCCTTCTATCCCCAAATATTAAATTTGACTACCAAATCAGTCAATGACTACACATGTGAAGCCTTGAAAAGGTCGAACTTGGAGTCAGAAAAGGAGATCCTTCAAATGTTGATCTCAAGGCAGTCAAAATTTGTGAAGCCAAACTGGTTAAAAGGACTGAAAGGTTTATCACAAAATGCAAATGAAACGTAAAACGAGAAATGAATTGTTCCAAAAATTGGTTCAGTAAAACATATCAATAGTGATAATATTTACGTTTGTATAGACTGATCATTTGCGTAAATCATAAGTGATGCTTCCTTTGGGTTTTGTGACAATCGACCTTTCAGTACCTTTGATCAGTTCGGCTTTACAAATTCTGGCTGCCTTGAGCTCAACATCTCAAGGATCTCCTTCTCTGGCTCCAAGTTTGACTTTTTCAAGGTATAACATGTATGGTCTTTGACTGATCTAATAGTCAAATTTAATATATGGGGACAGAAGGGCAAAGTTGCTCCTTAGTGAAAACTTCCGGGGCAAAATTGCTCCTTGGTGAAAACTTCCAGGGCAAAATTACTCCTTAAAGAAAACTTCCGTGGCATTTTTGGTCCAAAAAAAACTTCCGTCTTACCAGTGCTCCTGAGCAAAAACTTTCATACCATTTAAGACCCTTATCCCTTAATACAATAAAGATATCTTCTAACTTTTTTTTTTTTGGTCAAAGAAGAGATCTTCTAACTAAAGCAAACGAATCTCAATTATTATCGGACCTGCTAGCTTGGACGCACCCACATAGTGACATAGCAGTGTACTGGCTGTGGTGGGATTTATACTGTGCATATATTGCTTCAACGGCCAAGATTTAATTCTTTAATTGATATTTTTAAATAAAAAATATTTTTTGAAAAATTAATAATTAAGACTATCTTTTTTTATATTTAAATGATTCTTAAAAAATAAGTCAAAAAATAAATATAGAAGGTAGATCTTGACCGTTCAAGTTTAATCCTGATATAGTGAGGATTCACTAATTTATCACATTCTTCGATGAAGAAATTTCTTCTTTTGCTTCTAAGCCGTCTGTGGTCCTCTTTTCTCTCTCAAACTTTCTTTCACTTTCTCTACGTTGATCCCTTTGCTCTTATTTCTCTCTCTAAACAAAACCAGATTTCTCTCTGCAACATCGTTGAAGAAAGAAGGCAAAAACCCAAAAACAAAACAAGAAGGTAAAATCTTCATTGCAGGATTTGTATGGAGTTTGCGATTTGTGTGTTCTACATTCTTCAAAATATTTCCTTCTACTACTCTTATTCTCATTCATAGCTTCATGTCTTTCAACAAAAGTAAAAAAAAAAAGGTAACATTACATTTTAATTATATTTTAATGTCAGAAATACATTCTAATTATTATTGATATTCCTATAGTTATTTGTCAATTTCTTTAATATTTTGATTAATTATATATATTGATTATTGATAAATTATTCAACATCAGTTGAAGAAAATGTTTTAAATTTTAGTCTAAAAATGAAATCCTGAAGCTTTTCAAGGCTTAGCTGTTGTGTAAGCTAGTATGCTAGATTTCTACATATAACTATTCTGTTAGTTTTGTTATGTATTTCTACATATTTTGTTTACTCGATCCTTTACTTTCACGTTGCATATTTCTATGTGCATATAATGGAGGGATTCGGATGCTCTTAGAAGCGACTCCGCCAGCGTCCCTTAGTAGCTTTTGATCTGATCCGTCCAACAATTGATCCAAGGGTTCAGAATCTATTTTAAAAGACAGCATACAGCAAAAAAATTACTACATGCAATAAATATAAAAAATTTTAAAAATTGATGATGTGTCTCTTTTTGAATGCTTTCGATCAATTTTTAGATGGATAAAATTAAAAGATACTGAGAGACACTAAAGGTAATATGTTTCCTATAGTTGAGTTGTTGAAATCAATATTGATTTTTTTTTTTTCAAATGTCAAATAAGCAGGGCTTATTTGACTCTACCAGCTGTTTGCATGCTCTAGATATTCCTTGGAATTAAGTCTCAAAGGCCAAAAGAAGAAGGTAATAATAATATACCCATATTTTTGTTTATCCTGCATTATTTTTCCTTGTTGTCCTTCTTTCTATATATGTTTATTTTGTACTTTCAGTTCTCATCACTCATTCACTTTGAGCACAATTATGACCCAATTGATATGATGGAAGAGTTTTTAGTATGATTATGGAAGTGTTGTATTCTTTTTAAATATATACTCCCTCCAGTCCTAATTATAAGAATACTTTTGTAGTATAATTTACACTATAAAAGTGTTCCTATAATTAGGACCGGAGCTAGGTAGTATATGTTTTTGTAAAGCAAAAAGACCAAGTTACCCCCATCGTGTCCGGAAAAAAAAAATCATCTTTCTTTCGGCCATTCTTCTTCCCCGTTCAACTTCCAGTATCCACCATGTTCAACTAGAAATTCATACCAGCAAAAAAAAAAAATATATATATATATATATATATATATATATATATATATATATATATATATATATATATATATCAAACGAGAAATACTCGAATCAGAAAGGATTTCTCTCAACCTCTCTTCATTCATCATCTTTCTGTTGATGGTAAACCAGAAATCGAATCAAAAATCAAAAAACAAATTCAGAAATTGAAAGGTAAAACGAACTCAAAAATACATTTCTCAAACTTTTATATTTTCGTAAAATCGTTGCCGGAGAACTGTGGTATATACTAACTGAGATCAGTCTAGCAATGTTTTCTTATGAACTGTGGTCTGTTTTTTTGTTTTTTTTTTTTTTTTTTTCCATAAAAAACACTTTTTACGTTGGTAATAATCATAAAAACTGACACAGATAATCATTTTTTCAAATAATTGCCGACGTAGAAAGTCGTTATTTTAAATAATTTTCCAATATTTTTATACAACAATAACCTGAATCCACATTTCATTTGTGGATATATAGAAAAACTATACCCAGCAAACAAGCATTATTATCAATCGATATTTTGAACTTTATCGATCACTATTAAAATGTACAACAAACTACACAACGGCAAATTTTAATCTTTTCAGCTAACAATCCTAAAACAAATTAAAGGGAAGGGGAAAAACATTTAGAAAGAGAATATATGTTGGTAATCGGATAACCGATATAGATTCTCTTACCTATGTTGGTCTTGGAGTAAACCGACGTCGTTTGTATGATACTCTACATTATTTACTCTGAAACCGACATGGTTTTGGTTTTTTGCGTCTGTAATTAGTTTCACTGATGTAGAACGACCTTCCGCCTCAACGCATACAATTGCAATAATTCTACGACTCTTTTTTCTATCTCAGTTTTCTTTATTGCCAACATAGATATGTGGCATTAATAGTTTTAGCTAAGTTTTGTAAATTCTTAAATAAATATTATTCAACCTTCTTAATATGTAAATATTAAATAGTAAGAGGCTTGTTTTACTTGGCTATTAGCTCATCTTATTTTCTCTGGGTTCGGTTTTTGTTGAATGAAATGGAAATATGACTTGGCTTCTCTTCTCTTCTTTCCTCCCCCCCCCCCTCTACTCTCATCCTTTACCTCAAAACTATGTTAGAGAGAGAGCATATTGTACTTTGAATTATTTTTCGGTAGCATTAAGTATTTTAAGTTAAATTTTAATACACTCAACATTCTAAAATAATTTTTTTTTATAACATCCAATATCTATTAGAAAATACTTTAGAGTATTAGATGTTAGATATTGGATGCCACTAAAAAATTATTTTACATATATGTTGCTAACTGTATTAAAAATTAATTTAAGATCTCACTATAAAAAACATTGGATTATTGATGAAAAAAATTCTATCGGAAATTACAGACAGAATACCGTCAGTAATTTTTTGAGATGGAAATTACCAACGGAATTCTGTCGGTAATTTCAATTTGCAACGGAATTACCTACAGAATTCCATGAGTAATCTCTTTTGTCACGATTTTTTTCTCCAAGAGACGTTTCTGTTGGAAATTTAATTACTTGCACAATTCCGTTGCAAAATGAAATTATCAATAGAATTCCGTCAATAATCTGATGATTTTTTGTAGTAATATGCTGAAAAAATATTTTAGGATAGTGAATGCTTTTTTATTTTTTTAAAAAAGAAAAAAGTTCTCCTCATACTTTGTTTACCCTCCAAAGCTATGTAGTTTTGAGGATGGGAGCGGACAAGTAAAGGAGAGGAGAAAATGCAAAGTTCAATAAAATATAGTTGACAATGTAGACATTGTTCAAACCTAACTTGAAGTAATGATAGTAGGGGTTTTTAATACTAATGGTTTTTGCATTATCCCTGTTCTTGTGGTATACATTCGATATTTATATTTTCAGCTTTTAGTGATGACTTCTAGTTCTAGTATTGTCAGTTATATATATCTTTTTTTTTCTTTTTTCTTTTTGCCAATGTCAGTTATATTACCTGAACTTAAAGAATTTTGAACTAAGTAAATTAAACATGTTATTGTGAATTTTGTTACATTGGCAGGACTTGCATTTGGTTCTTGTCTTGTTTTTGGTGGATTCTATATTTTATTCTCCTTTCCATCAATTACGTTGGTCTTCACATAAGAAGGAGGCTTGCATTATCAAACATATATGTTCATGCATCTAAAATTTTGTTTAAAAACTAAAAAATTATATATAAATTTAGGAAAAAACACTTCTCATATTGTAGGAGAAGTATATTCTCAAGTCACACACACATGAAATGGTAGGACCCACACATATATAAAATTATATATATGTGTGGGTCCCACCATTTCATGTGTGTGAGAGAATCTTCTTCTTCTCATGCAACATGAGAAGTTTAAACCCCATAAATTTATCACAAACTTTTTATAAATTCTTCAAAAGAGAATTGTAAAAAATTTGACTGGTTAAACAAGAAGAGTAACTTTAGATTTAAATGGGCAGACAAAAATTGGGGCCGAAATATTTTTTTTTTGGTACAAGGCGAGGGGAGGGGGGATTCGAACACGGGACCTGAGGGCCGAAATATAATATCCCTGTGATCTTGGATTCATTTATTGTGGCCCAAATCTTTTCCATTTTCCACTCCTGTTGGGACAAGCTAGATTGGACCTAGACCAATGTTAATACTCATAAAGTACGAATATTTATTATTCAAAATGCATGTTTATAACTTCTATTAGTAATAATAAATTTAAAAAATTAGATATTAATAAAATGGATCCAGATTTTGTAAAGGGAAAAATGAAAGGACATGTACTTTCACAATTTTTCTTTGTTAGATGAAAAATAACTGATTCAATTCGATAGTTGATTTTAAGAATTCACATCACGCTACTGAATGATTCCAATCACAATTCATTGTGAATTGAGAATGGATAAATCCATAAGTTGCAAAATATAATTCAAATAACATGATCCTTTTAAATTGGGAAAATTACTTGTTGAAGACCTTATATGATGAAGACTCTTCTGGCTCTATGTATAGTTGAAAGAGAAAATTTTAGTTATGGGTTTTATTTATAAGTCATATCATTAAATGTTTTTACATAAATGTACATATTTTTCCTTTATTTATTATTGCAAAGACTTTATTCTCATGTGGTATAATATATATTAAATAGGGTAAATTTTTAAAGGTTGTTAAATTTTAAAGTTAATGAGGATGAAGGTTTTTCTTGGCTACAGTGAAATATGTTGGAAGTGACTTATAAATATGACTATAGCAATATAAAGAATTACAGTCAAGGACCATACATTTTAGAAATTCTTACTGTGAGCAATGTTGTTAAAATTGAGTTTCTACATAGATACGAAAGTGGGTAATAGAAACGTAAATTGGAGAAACAACATGAAACATAAAGTTTCTACTTTCTACTGTTTAAGGTCTGAGCTGAAAATTATATTTTTGTGTGTGTGTGTCTGTTTGTATGTATGTATGAAAAAAAAATATATGAATCACTACTCAAAATATAATAAAAAATGTGAAAGGATCAGTGAGAGAAGGAGACATTCTTACCCTTCTCGAGTCTAAAAGAGAAGCAAAGAGATCACGTTAGAGAGAGTCCTTCTTTGGGTTTTGTTCGTGCAATGGATATTATCGAGATAATTAATGTTTTTTTTTTTTGTGGTATTGGACACCAATTATAATTGGTAGTTATTGCTGTCATAAAATGTCTTTCCCATTATGACTGTATAGTTTTGTTACCTTGTCTTTGAGCTTTTAATATTGAAATGAACATAGTTTTCAACTTTTCATCTTTTTTCGTTAAATGATATTTTTTTTTTGGTTAAAGTAAACATGGTATAACCTGTAAAAACTTGCGTTTTTACGTATTTGAGCAGCGTTTTTACCATTTTTTACTCAAGACAGTTTTTATTCTAGTAAAACTGTAAAAACATACGTTTTTACACTAGTTTTTGACAACAATGACTGCGAGGGACTAGCCATTTCTATTAAATCCCATTGGCTGTTGGCAAAGGTTTCACATATTTTTGGTTGGCAAGATTTGTGTTCTTATCTCCTTGTTTGAGAATTTTTTTCCCCCTCTTAGATTCAATATGAAAAAAAAAAAAAATCTCTTTAAAAAAACATAAGGATATGTTGTAATTTGAAAGTGCTTTTTTTAGAATATGTGTGTGTATTCTATTCTTATAATAATGTTAACTTTTAGCACTTTGATTATTACTTCTGTTATTTGATTACTATCGTAATCTTTATTTTCTTTCAATTATTTTATATCTTTTATATTTTTTTTAAAGAAATTATTAAATCATTTTTTCAATAATAATGATTTTTTCGGAACTTCATTCATATCAATGGTTTTGCACTGTGAAATCATTTTTGCTATTTAAATTTTTATGCAATTCTACAAGTTCGTACTCTTAATGTTTTTTAATAACTTATTCTTGATATTTATTGCGATTACAATCTCAAACAAATTGGAAATATACATTATGATTTTTTTTCTTATATAGTTTTAAGGAAAAACACTTCTCATGTTGTAGAAGAAGTGTTTTCTTAAGTCATACATATATAAAATTGTGGAACCCACATATATATATATATATATATATATATGGATCCCACTATTTCATGTGTGTGTAGGAATCTCCTCCTCCTCATGCAACATGAGAAGTTTAAACCCCATAGTTTTAATTATACGGTTCAGCTTTTTATGTTTATACTGTAATTTGAAATATTCAACACCGAAATATCTTAAAAAAACTAAGGAAATTAAGTAGTCTAATTTTCTTGGGTTTCTCTTTATGATTTTAATTTTAATTTTTTTATTTTTTTTATTGCTCCTCTCTCTCTCTCTCTCTCTCAATTCTATCCTTATAATTACATTTTTAGCATTTTGATTATGACTTCTGCTGCGTTGTTGCAAAATTTATTTTGTAGGACTTCTGTTTTTGAGTTGTTTGACTACTATTGTGTTTTTTTTTTTTTCCTTTTAGCATATTCCATGCCTATATAAAAAAAAAAATAGCTCTTTAAAAAATGCTTGGTTATCCCAAAATATAGTATATATTTGAATTAATTAATTTTGGGTTAAAGATCTAATTTGCCATGAAAGTTTTGCTAAGGAAGCGCCCAGCACCCGGAAGTTTTTTTGGTATCAAATTTGCCCTGGAAGTATGAAAAATGTAGCAAATTTGCCTCTCCGTTAATTTTGACCGTTAAGTTTGACTGAGTGTATACGTGGCATGCCACCTCATGACACGTGGCATGCCACCTCATCAACCCGAATAAGAGTTAAGTATCATTTTTGCCCTGGAAGTTTTCACTGAGAGTAATTTTGCCCCAGAAGTTTTCACCAAGGAGCAATTTTGCCCTGGAAGTTTACAAAAGTAGCAATTTTGCCATTCTTTCTCCTAATATTAAATTTGACTATTAAATCAGTCAAAGACCATGTATGTCATGCCTTGAAAAGGTCGAACTTGGAGTCAGAGAAGGAGATCCTTGAGATTTTGAGCTCAAGGCGGCCAGAATTTGTGAAGCTGAACTGCTCACAGGAAGTATCACTTATAATCTAAGCAAATGATCAATCTATATAAACGTAAATAGTATCACTATTAATTGTTTTACTGAACCAATTTTTGGAACAATTCATTTCTTGTTTTGCGTTTCATTTGCTTAGATCATAAGTTATGCTTCCTCTGGGTTTTGTGATAAACCTTTCAGTCCCTGTGAGCAGTTCGGCTTCACAAATTCTAGCCGCTTTGAGCTCAACATCTCAAAGATCTCATTCTCTGATTTCAAGTTCGACCTTTTCAATGCATGATATGTGTGGTTTTTTTTTTTTTTTGATACAGCCAGTGGGGGGAAGGGGGCAGGGCTCGAACCCTAGACAAGGGGAAAGGCTAGCTCCGGTTTTTGACTGATTTAATAGTCAGATTTAATATGTGGGAAAGAAGGGCAAAATTGATACATTTTGTAAACTTCCGGGGTAAAATCGCTCCTTAGTGAAAACTTCAAGAGCAAAATTGCTCTAAGTGAAAACTTCCTGAGCAAAAAATGATATTTAACTCTTATTGGGTTGATGAGGTGGCATGCCACTATACACTCAGTCAAACTTAACGGTCAAAATTAACGAAGGGGTAAATTTGCTACCTTTTTCATACTTTCGGGGCAAATTTGGTACCATGTGCCTATTTTCTATTAATATTATTTCACTTAAAAGTTAAAACCAAAGCTTTTACAGATTTTTGTTTGATAGGATTTGTGTTCTTGTGTTGTCGTCTGGGAATCTTTTATTTTTCTTTGGTTTACGAATTAACACCAAAATCTCTTAAAAATGTAAGGAAATATTATAATTTAATTATTTTAAATTATATTTATATTTTTATCACTATTTTCTTTATACATGCAACCTTCATCCATCAACTATATTCTTACATATGTTTAGTAAAATTGGCTTCCATCCCCATCTTTTATTGTTCTCTTCTCTTCCCCCCGTCCTCCACTACTCATTTTAGCCTTAAGATTGAAATTTGAACTGTTCATATTTAATATTTTTTTAAATATTAATAAAATATCAAATTATAAAAAAATTAAGTAAATTGAAAAAAAATGCTAAATTCTAGTTATGATAATTTAAAAATGTAATAAAAAATTTAAAAAGAATATTTTTTTTTATAAAACATTAAATCTTAATAGCTCATATTTCAATCTAAAGACTATGATGTGTAGTGGAGAAAAAGAGGATGAGAAGAAAATAGTAAGAGTAAAAGATGGTAGCTAATCTCTATATTTAGCATTTTGATCAAGACTTCTATTTTGAACTACTCATGTTTGGACTTTATTGTTGTTGATTAATGTAGTGTTTTCTAGTTTTTTTCTTTTCTTTTTTCCCCCTTCATCAATGTGCAAGATCATTTTTTTGCATTATGAAAGGTCTTATTTTCGTTTTTGCTTTGGAAACTTGTATGCGACTGCATGTGTGTTTTGTTTGTTTTTGTTTTTACTATTCTGTTTGGTATCATTTTTATTGCGATTGAATCCTAATAAAGTGAGAAATATACATTACGATTTTTTATGTTTATATTATAATCTGAATATTTCCAATTATAAGTAATTGAAAGTATCGGAATAAGAAGAATTGCAAAATGCAGATTGCATGACTATAAAAAATAAAAAATAAAGCCCCCCTCATATAAAAAAAAAAAAAGAAATACATATCCTTTGTGATCATAAACGATATTATTTTACCAACGTGGTTGGGTCTAGCGGAAAACTATTCCCTCACAACATGGGGAACCAATGTTAGAATCTCTGTAGGGAGAAGTGCTCATTTTTAGTGCTCAACAGTGCCTCAAATAGAATTGCTTTCAGTCGAAGGATATCTATTCTTAGCCAAAAAAATAACAACAATAATAATAATAAACGATATTATTTTAATAAACTAATTGTTAATCACTATACTCTCATATTTTTTATATATTTTTTTTATTAATATTGTTTCTCTTAACTAAATCTTTCAAAAAAACTTTGGCTAGTAGGATTTGTTTTCTTGTTTGAGAATCTCTCAGTTTGTAACACCCCAAATTTCATACTACTTATTGTGTCCGATGAAACGTAATATTAGGAATATCAACAGAGTTGAAAGTGTTTACAGGTCAAAGTAAAGTGGAATGAAGAGCATGCATTAAAGTTTGGACGATGAGTAACTAACAACATATACCCAGACATATGCTAGTTATATTAAAAATCCCGAATGAATATTCGTGTGATACATTTATACAGATTTAAAAACCTTGGTCTATCTAGACTTATGGCTTGGAACCCAACACAGTTAATCAAACCTATTGGCCAGACCGGTGCTTAGTCTAGTGGGAGTCCCCCTGTCTTTCCCGGTGACTAATTATTATAACCATATAGACCAACCCTTTCTTAGAGACCAAATGGTTTGAAACAACTCTATCAGATTCATGCCAGAAACTAGTCCCTATTAAGCTTCTTCAGACTCTCGTTGCGACTAATGCCTCTTCATGGCTCTATCCACATCACTTTCCCCGATTCAAATTCCTTCCCCGAACCTTTAGTTGAGTCTGAGACTCAATCAAATTAGATATCAGGTAACAGTTAATCTCATATATAAGTATAAACAATATATGATAGACAATCACAACAATATACATTCAGCAACACATTGGTACCTGACTACAATGGCTTACAGCACATGCATCGTTACCAGCATTCACCAGTGCTCGGTCATCGGTTGCTCAGCACTAGGAAAACAAACAAGCAGCATTATCGTATAAATACAACTATCCCCAGCTAACTGAATGTAAACACTCATGACCCCAAGACCTAGTATTGTTCATGAGTCTACAATTCATAATTCAATCAATCATATCAAAGCCATATAAGACATATGAGAGTTAGAGTTGAAGTACACGAACGTACCTTCCTTTCATGTAACTAGAAATACACCTTACCTTTGAATTCGACCTCGGACTTCTTAGGTATCCTATAACGTTATCGTCGGATTTTTTCCTTTTTCCACACTTTATATGATGTTGTGATAAATATCATATTGCTTAGAATAATATCCTAAATGGTTATTTTTACCACTATTGACTTTTTTTACCTTTGGTGGATTTGTTATTCTAGTTTTATCCCTTACTTTTTCTTAAAACGGAATTTTAGCATTTCTGCCCAAATTTTTCATTAAATTTGAAAAATCATAACTAATTCTACAAAAATCCAATTTAAGTTATTCAAACACCTGCATGACACTTGACATGTCTATTTTCAATGAAAAATAATTCCAGAAGCCATAACATCACGGGTTATTCTCGGTTTAATGATTTCTCATTGCTATTCTGTTTATAACTCCAAAAATAAGCCTTACTTCAAAAATTCCTAACTCCTTGTCCAGAGCTCAAAACGTTACATATTTGATATAAATATAAATCCCTACAAGTATACTTTACTCCTGTAAAATTTGATGATTTTAGGACTTCATTGGATACATAAAATAATAACCTCAACTTTCGCTACCACCCAAAATTTAAAACTGACAGTTTTCCAAACTTTCACATCATAATGATACATTGATTCTAAAAATTATTTCCCAGTATGTTTTCGCTTCATTTTGCGTTTTAAAAGCAATGGAGACCTTCAAAACATGTAAAGAAATTTACTTTACAATTTCCTAGATTAAACTACAATTCTACCAAAATCTAAAAGCTAGAACTCAAGAACTCAACTCTTGAAGTTCTTACTCCTTCTTCTCTTTGCTCCTATTTTTGCCTTGCTCTCTATCTGAATCAGTTTGAATTGTGTTTTGGTGTGAAGAATGAAGAGGGGAGGCATCTCTATTTATAGGCACAAAACCAAGATCATGTGAATCCTACATATAGGCAATCCCTTTCCTTTCCTTCCTTCTCCTTCCTTGGATCAAACTTTCACTTTACAAGATTTAATCCCCTCCATCCATGTTTGGTTGAAATTGAGGGACTCTTTTAGGCCCCTTGGATTACTTTCCATGTGTCATAATCTTATGGCTTCTATTCTCTCATTGGTCCCCTTAATTACCCAAGGATTAATGCAATTATTGATTAATTGAGAACCATTGGATCTTCATGATAGGTGTCACAATCCAATGGTTAATTAATCCCATGTGCTAGTTGCCATTGTTGACTTTTGGCGTAGATTTAATAAGCTTTAATTCACTCACTAATCAAGTGCTTATATTGACTTTTGGCGTAGATTTAATAAGCTTTAATTCACTCACTAATCAAGTGCTTATATGCCCACTAATTACATGTGTCATTGTATAAATAATTTGTTAGCTAACCATTAACAAGTGCTTTATTATTAAACTTAATTCTTCATCTTTGGCCCATACCTGATCAAGAATATCAACCCTCTTTAGAATGTCCTTATTGCATTTTACAACTTGTAAACAAATGTACAAGTTGGACAAAAACCAAGTAGAGATTTATTCCCTAGATTTACATGTGTAACTTGGCACAAATACAATAAATATTAGGTGTTTTATTCCATTAAATATCTTTTTATTTTTATTTCCATCTACCTCTTGTCTTTAGGCCAAAATATAGCCCTAATAGGTGGTTATAAGTATTTGCCACTAATCTCAATTAGGCAAGTCCATTAGTCAAGTAATTGTTGTTAGAGGATAACAATTTGACTAATTACCCATCATTCCCTATTCTTGCTTCATGAGCATTAAAAATAGCTATTATTTCATGTGATTTTATGTTACAATTTATAGCTTCTAAATGTAGTATCATAATTAACCATTGGTTAATTAATTCCAAATTGAAATTTGGATAAAAATATAATTAATATATTATATTTCTTTGAGACACATATCCACCTTTGTGTTTTGCTAATTAAAATACAATGTTTACATGGATTTTGATAATTAGGGTTTTATACAGTTTCTCTTGGTTTTACTGTTAAACAACATTGAATCTCTTAAGAAAACGTAAGGATATATTGTAATTTGATTGTGTATTTTTAATTTTTTTTATATTGTGTTTATGTGTTTATTATATTTTGTAGTTTGAGAATCTTTTTAAGTTTCTCTTGGTTTTACTTCTAGCATATTTTTATTTCTGATTTCTTTTATTTTTCTTTCAAAATTTCTTGAAATTTTGTAAAATTGGCAAGTCTTATTTTGGTGGATTCTCTATTTTATTCTCCTCAGCACAATTTACTTTGGTGTTTACAAAAGAAGGAGGATCAACACCTGAAAAAGAGGTCAGTATATACTATATTATATATACGCTTGTCATTTTGTTTTTATATATATTTTTAATTTTTGGTTATTGCTAAAATACTTGCGTAGTGTCGACCAATATTTTCTTTTTCAAAATAGTTAAAAAGTTGTTTAAAAAGTTAAAAAATAATTTTAAAACTTCTCATAAACTTTTTGTAAATTCTTCAAAAGAAACTTGTAGAAGATTTGATTGATTAAACTAGAAGAGAAACACTAGATTAAAATGGGCTAACAAATATTTCCAAAATATGACATATTTGAGATCTTGAATTCATTTTTTGGGTTGGGGGCCCAAATCTTTTTTTTCCCCCTTGTTGGGGCAGGCTATATTACTCCTCTGGTTGTTGGGCCTATACCCAATTTAATACTCATAAAATAAAAGTATTTATAATTCATAATTCATGTTTATCACTTCTATTAGTAATAATAAATTCAAAAAATGGAGAAAAAAGAAATTATTATTTATTTTTTAACGTTGTAGGAAAAAAAAATCAGGCATTGTAAAACTATTGTGAAACATTAGATATTAAAATGGATCCACATTTTGTAAAGGAAAAATGAAAGGACATGTACTTTCACAATTTTTCTGTGTTAGATCATATCATCAAAAAAATAAAAAATAAAAAATCTATGTTAGATGAAAAATAACAGATTCTTTTCGATGATTGATTTTAAAAATTCCCATTACTACTGAATGATTCCATTTACAGTCTATTGTGAATTGCGAATGGAGAAATCCAATAGCTACAAAATATTATTCAAATAACTTGATATTTTTAAATTGGGAAATTAAAAATGACTTAAGGATTTTATATGAGTACTCCTCTGGTTCTATTTGTACGGTAGTGAGGGAATATTTTTGTGGGTTTTATTTATAAGTCACATCATTAATTTTTTTAATATAAATATATAGTTTTTAACTTTATTTATTATTGCATAAACTTTGTTTTCATGGGGTCTAATGTATATTAAATAAGGGTAAAATTACAAAGTTGTTAAACTTTTAGGCAGAGTTCATGAGGTGTATACTATTTTTTTAAAAAAAAACATCATTAATTTTTTTTTCTTATATAAATATACAGTTTTTACCTTTATTTATTATTGCATAAACTTTGTTTTCATGGGGTCTAATATATATATTAAATAGGGGTAAAATTACAAAGTTGTTAAACTTTTAGGCAGAGTTCATGAGGTGAAAATAAAAGAGGTAATTAGATTTAATGTTTTTCTTGATTATTCTGGTGAAACCTGTTTGAAATGACTTTTAATTATCGAAATTCTAGTTGTTATGAAAGTGATATTTAAATAATTTTTCAGAACTAAAGACCAAGTGTCACTTAGCTTGAAGCTTTCTCAAACATTCTTTTTAGGTGTTTTAAGTGGTTTTGGGTTTGAAAGTGTTCCCCAAAAACTAACTTGAAACAATATTGTTGGAGTGTTAATATATAACATCCAAGTTTTTTTCCCCCCACATTTCTAGTTTGTATGTTTTTCTTCACATAAACATTATATTGTAATGAAATTTAATTTACCTCTTTTCAACACTTTCAATTTGCATTCTTCAAGATCTTAAGTCATTAGGGGAATGTAACATCCCAATTTTCTAAATCGTTTTTGAAATAATTGATCAGAGTGGCGCATCAGAAAAGAATTTTAAAAGAGTGAGTATCTGATATACATTCCCTGTTGTTGAGTCTGGTTGCTATTACAATGGTACAATTCTATTAATACAAGAACTCATGACTATCTTTTCTTCCCGTGTCCCCTCGTGTGCTCTGTATCCTTGTTCTTGTCCCGGGTTCCGTCAGAATCTGAGACTATGAGCTGAGGTTCAATTCCCATTGAACCTCAGGTAACGGTTAACCTCATGCTTATGTACAATTATGTATGACAGATATTCATGACATGACAATGATAATCAAGACAAAAGCGCAAAACAGATGTATGATTAGAAATACATAACCACGTATGTATGTAACATAACCACGTATGCTACAACAATAATAACCTCGTATGTAACATAACCACGTATGCTACAACAATAATTAGAACATAACCACGTATGCAACATAACCACGTATGTAAGTCTTAGTCGATGAGTACAACTATCACATACAATCATACAATAAGCATTACGCGAACGCACCTTCGTTGACGGGAAATGGTACTTTTGACAGCGGTACGACAGCGGTACGTGATTACAGATATCCTATAGGGATAATATCACATTTATCAGTGATCCACATCATAACAGGCATTTTAGGTACAAATTACCATTTTGCCCCTAGTTTGACTAACCGGCGAAATTTCGCCAGAGCTTCGCTATTTTGACTCTAATCTTCCAAAATTTTGACATATCTCCATCTCCAATATATTTTTGAAATAAATATCATATTTATCCCTAAAACATGATTTCTAAACTTACTTGGAAGATTAAAGATTAATCTAGCATTTCTATTATAACTATCGAAACAACTATGAAAACTAAAGACTAGAGACCGAAGAACTTACCCGGAACTTGCTATTTGCTCCAGACTCCTCCTTCTCTCTAAAACCTCTCTCTAAGTGGCTCTAGGAATTGTGAAGAATGAAGTGAAGAGGGGTTGCCTATTTATAGAGAATTTCCATGGATCTCAACCCTTGGATCAACTTTTGTATCAAGGGCTAAGATGATGAAGATGTGGCCTAATGAACATCACTCATTTTCCTCTTCTCTCTACCACACAAGTGTCCCCTTATGTCATCAACATGATGTCATCCAGGTGATGTCACTCATTCACTTTATGAGTTTTTACCGATAAAGTTCCCTGTTCGGTGTTCTGATCGCATAATTTTGCAAAATCTCAAAAATCCGGGAACACAGCCTTGAAGTTCTATTCTTTCTCTTTGGAAATATCTGAGTTAACTAAATTTTTGATCCCATTAAGGGTATTTCGTAACCTGCCGAAGATTCTAAGCCAGACGCTGTCGGTTACGGAAATTACTTCGGGTGACACCAACTTCAGGACAAAAATTCACTGATTCATAATATGCCCATTTGTTTTCTACTTAGTTCAAGGATTTCAAGTTATAATTTATTTTCCATTGGTTCTCACTTTTCTTATCTGCCCTTTGTTTACAAAATATCATGATATTATTTTTGAAAAACCCACAACCCTTTTCACACTTAATTTTCGGTTTTCTCTTTTCTGCACCTTGCTCAACAAGTTGCTTCCTGAGTCTTCCAACTTGTTCACCAAGTTTCACAACTCGGTCTCCAAGTAATTTGTTCACCAGGTAACTTGTCCTCCAAGTAACTTGTCCTCCAAGTAACTTGCCCGCCAAGTAACTTGCCCGCCCAGTAACCTCGTCGGCCAAGTAACCTCGTCTGCCCAGTAACTTGTCCGCCAAATAACTTGTCCGTCAAGTAACCTCATCCGCCCAGTAACTTGTCCGCCAAGTAACCTCGTCCGCCCAGTAACTTGTCCGCCAAGTAACCTCGTCCGCCCAATAACTTGGCCGCCAAGTAACTTGCTCGTCAAGTAACTTGCTCACCAAGTAACCTTGCTCGGTAAGTAACTTGCTCCCCAAGTAACTTGCTCTCCAAGTTTCCCTGACTTGCTCTCCAAGCTTTCCTGACTTGCTCTCCAAGTTTTCCCCGACTTGCTCTCCAGGTTTCCTAACTTGTTCTCCAAGTCACCCAAAAATCGCCCCCTACCTTATTCCTTTCTTTTTGTTCATTTTATGCTTTAATATGGTAATTTTGTGGTATTTTATAATCTCAAAATAAAATTCGAGAATTTGGTTTTTGATTACCTTAATTCTTAGAGAAAATTCCCTAAATTAACATAAATATGTTACTCAATTTTGAGACCATATATTCACCGATTTTGAATAGGTATTATTTATCAAAATATAATATTTATGATGAATATGAATTTTGGGGTATTACAGGGAACATCTTTCTGATTTAATTACTAAGAGTACACTGATTTGGTGATTAAAACCCTAATAGTATGTTAGTCATAGACAGACCATAATTAGCTTGTATCCATGTTAGATGGCGAGCTTCCTACTTGACCTTGCGAAGGATGAAGTCCAAAGTTTTGTGAATCTAGTAAAAAATGAGGCTCAATTTCTATGTTGTTTCAACAGTTATGTTGAAAACTTTGAGCAGAAAAAGAACATACTAGTAGCAAAGCACAAGGATGTGAAGAGAAAGTTTCAGAAAGGCAAAGGAGTTTACAGTTTTAAGTTTGAAGCCCAACAATGGGAAAGTGAAGCAGATGATATCATTCATATAGACACTAAAATAAAAAAGAAATTGTTTTTTGGTTGGTGTTCGAATTGCTGGTGGAAATATCGAAGAGGTAAGGAGTTATCAGAAAAGACTCGACATATTGAAAAACTATTGGAAAGATGTAACTCCAATATAGTAGCTGGTCCAGCAAATGTGTTGGACATAAAAAACCTTTGTTCACAAGGTTTCATTCGTTTTGAGAGTAGAGAATCAAATTTCCAAGATCTATTGAAGGCATTACAGGATGAGAATTGCAACATGGTTGGATTGAAAGGGATGGGGGGATCAGGCAAAACTTCAATGGCAAAAACAGTGGGTCATACACTAAAAGAATCCAAATTGATTGATGAATTCATCTTTCTTGTTGTCTCCCAACCTCCTGATTTCAAAAGGATCCGTGGTGAACTTGCAAAAAGGTTAAAGTTGAATTTAGATGAAGTAAAAGAAGAAGAACTCTCAAGTCAAATATTGTCCAAAATTACTAATATCGACAAAAAGTTGCTTATAATACTGGACGATGTATGGGTAGAGTTTGATTTGACAGAAGAGTTAGGGATTCCATCTGGCCACCAACAGAAGGGCTATAATTTATTGATAACCACACGTAGTTTAAATGTTTGTACACAAATGGGATGCCAAGCAATTCAACTACAGATATTAACCAATGAAGAGGCTTTGAATCTTTTTAAGGCACATGCTAGTTTAAATGATTTGTCTCGTGGTTTTATGGGTATGCCACAAAAAATTGTGAAGCATTGCGGAGGAGTACCAGTTGCAATTGTAGCACTAGCAAGAGCATTGAAGCATAAGCCTATATCGGTTTGGAAGGATGCTTTGAAAACCTTGGAAGGTGGTGGTCTTGATCGAAATTTGGAAGAGGCTTATAAATGCCTAAAGTTAAGCTATGATAACTTGAAAAGTCAAAAGGCCAAAGATCTCCTTCTGATATCTTCTTTGTTCCCTGAGGATTCTGAAATTCCTATAAAGCTTTTAATCAAAACTGGTATAGGATTGGGCTCTTTTAATGAAAATGACAAATACCATTTAATTAGAAGTGAAGTGGAAGAAGCTATAGAGGAACTCATACATTCTTCTTTATTGTTGAATGACAAGGAACAATGTGTAAAGATGCATGATTTGGTTCGTGAAGTTGCCTTATGGATAGGAGAAAATGATATTCAATCTCTTCTGGATTTGGAAAAGCCTATAAAAGGAAACTTTAGATATATATTTTGGAAGAGTGATAAATTTCCTGATGAAATTGTTGGAAATAAATTGGAGTATCTATCAATATTTTTACATGATTCAAAGGGTTTCAATATCATAGATACATTCTTTAAAGAGATGACAAGCATTAAAGTTTTGACTTTAGATGATGATGGAAGAGGTCCAGCTCTATCATTGACGAATTCACTTCAACCATTGAAGAGTGTTCAAACACTCATCCTAAGCTCTATGGAATTAGGTGACATCTCTGTCTTAGGAAACTTGTTGACTCTTATGACTCTTTGGTTTTACGATTGTTCAATCATTGAATTGCCTAAAGAATTTTTGAAACTAAAGAGTTTGAGATCATTAGAGGTAGAAGAATGTAAAATTGAAAGGAACAATCCTTTTGAAGTGATTGAAATGTGCTCACAATTAGAAGAGTTGTCTTTTGCTGGTAATGAGTGTGACGATGAAGAAAAAGATGCAATTTCTCATAATGGATCTCCTCTTACATTACATAGATATTGTATATCTTCACAAGATGACCTTTCATATTATTCTGAAAAGTATGGTTTGTCAAGATGCTTTCGAGTAGATGAATTAAGCAATTTAGTCTCACATGCAACATTTGAGCAACTTGTTGAAAGAGCTGAAGTTCTTTCGTTGGAAAGGGGGGATGGGCAAAGAATATGGAAGAATCTTGTCCCTGATATTGTTCCAATAGATAAACAAGGCGTGATGAATGATTTGGTTGTTCTTCATTTGAGCTCACATCCTAACATGGAGTACCTCATAGATATAAAAGATAATGATCCTAGCATGAGTGCTTTTTGTAATTTGGCTGAACTACATCTCTCTGAAATGGGCGTTGAAGATTTATGCCGGGGTCCTCCACCATCTGGCTTTTTGGAGCAATTAAAGATTTTGAAGTTGACAAAGTGTTATAAACTGAAGAGCATATTATTTAATGCCCACTACAACTTGTGTCATCTTAAATCTATGGAGTTAGAGAATTGTCCAAAGTTAATGTCAGTTTTCCAGCCATACACTGCCCGAAGTCTAATACAATTGAAAAAGTTAACAATTAAAGATTGTAGTGCACTAGAATACATCATAGCGGCAGAAGATGATGATAGTAATCAAAAGAGTTATTATGACTCATTGTTCCCCTCACTCAAAGAGCTGAAACTTTCTATAGTACCAAGTTTCATTGGAATTGTTAGAGAATATCACCAACTCATGAGTTCATTAATGCACAAGCAGTCACCTTCACTTTCAAGACACAATTCAAGGAACCTCAATCAAAGTCTTGCCACACGTGCTTTCTCTTGGGTTCAAGCATGTTGTTCTCTCAATAAATTGAGGCCCGCCAGCAAAGATAGATCACCTGATCCCACAAACCCACTGGTATGCTACGCTTGCTTCTCTATTTTTGTTTGATACTCTCTTATAAATTATATGTTTAGTATTTCAAAAAGGAAAATGGGTTACAACTAAATAAAGTAACGTATGAGTGTTAAAAATTAATTTTGAAGTTCTTTATTTTCTTTTTTCTTGATGGACTAAATTTGTAACAAAATTTGGTGATTCATCTTGTTTAAACAATTGTTCTTTGGTAAAATGGTAGGAGTAAAGATACACTTACATAAACATATTTATTGCAAGAAATATAAAAGAAAACCGAGAGTTGAAATTCATGTGCAAACATTAATTGATTATTTAAAAATAGGGTTCATAATAAGGCATTAGTTTTAGGAATATCTAATGCGAATAATTGATGTGACACATTTAAAAGCCCATGGCTATACGTGACTCTGAGGTAAGAATGTTGCTGAAAAATACTATCATGGACATCGTATATCAACTCATAATTTAAAAGATGAGTGTAGATACTTTGATCTCCCTATTTTGGAGTATTTTTTAAAAATAAATGTAACATTATATCTTTTATGAATTTTATTGTTTGTTCCGATGTCGACTTTGAATACTAAACTACAAAGGCAATAAAAATGGTAAATTGAAAATATATATTGTATTTTAATCATTTTACTAAAATTTTTATTGACAATGTATTAATGGAATGGGTTAGCATAACTCATAAAGGGTTGGAATAGTTTTTCTCAACCAAAAAAAATAAAAAATAAAAAAGATATAATATTTTGTAGTACTTAGATACACCTACAAATGGAGCTCCTCTGTTTTACACATCCGTGCATATTTATTTGGAGTTAACTAGGAAATCTGCCTCGGAAGTATACGTCTAGGACTAATGTTGCCCTGAAATTTTTTTAAAGTTCAATGTCACCCCGAAAGTTTCAAAATATAACAATGTTGCCTTTTTTCCGTTCAAAAGTTAACAGTCAACGTCAATTAGGCAACATTGCTACGTTTTAAAACTTTCGGGGTAACATTAAACTTGAAAAAACTTACAAGGCATTATTGCTCTTTTGCGTATACTTCTAAGACAAATTCGCTACTTAACCCTATTTATTTGAGGATCTTATGTAAGGCCTCTTTGTTGAAACATGTATTGACCAAATTAATATTCATGAAATCATATGGACCAAATTACAAATGTTTTACATATTCCAATGTTTGTTCTGATGTTGGACAGTTGAATTCAATATCACAAAGGAAATAACATTTTAAAATCGAAAAGTTTATTGTATTTTAATAATTTTACTTAGACTTTTTATTAACAAAGTGTTCAATGGAATGAGCTATTAGTTTTTCTCAAACATTTATAAAAGCACATGAAAAGAAATAATTATTTTGATTTATTGTTATGTGTTGATACTATTTGCTATATAATATTGCTTAAAAGCTATATTGTAAATTCAATTTTTATAGTTGACTGCTTGTTTTGGAATAAGAAATATTTCTTTTTCTGATGGTTATTATGTCGAAAATGTCTTTTTTATTTATTATTGTATGTTCAAATTTTACAGTAGGTTTGTTTTAAAATGATAATGATTTATCTTCTTAGTGGTTGATATAACTTTAGCAATTTGTACGTTTGTAGAAATTTGATGCATCCAGAGAAAGAGGTTCTCCTTCCCTTACAGCTCAAAGTCTTTTGATGCAATCATTGAAGAATATTAGACAAATAACACTTTGGGAATGTCATAACATAATATCACTATCAACTCTATCCATTGCGGCCTCAACAATTGCTTTGGAAACTTTGACAATCTTGGAATGTCATAAACTGAAGTGCATCACAACACATGAAGGAGATGCTCAAGTTGATGGGAATAACTGTTCCATTTTTCCAACACTAAAGAAGCTAGAAATCAAGGATTGTGAGGCGTTGGAATTTATATTTGTATCAGCAATATCTGGTGGTCTTCAAAAATTGAAGTCTTTGACTATAGTGAAAGTGCCTAAACTAAAATGTGTTTTTGGGAACTACCAAAAGGAGGAACACTCATCCAATCAGAATCATGATGATGAGCTTCATTTTGATCTCCCTGCTTTGGAGACCCTCTTCATCAGTTATGCACCGAAGATCAGCATTTTTGCCAAGAATTATAGCATGGCGAATTGGATAGCTACAGAGGTACAGTCCTTTTAACTTTGTACATATGATTTGTTATGTTTTGATATGATTTTAACTGTAAGTACGGTATTTGATCAAAATGAATTTAATTATTTCTCTTTTATCATGTTAAGCTTTTAGATTAATTTCCTCTTTTTGTTAGATTGATCTATATATATGTTGTTATGTACTTCTATAATGAAGACACGCAATTATGATGGTTCAAAGTAAATTTATTTCAAATTAATATAGCTAGTATTTTATATTAATTTAACTAACTTCTTATGTGTTATTCCATAATGATATTTTATTGCCTTGTAGGAAGTGCATGCATCCACAATTGGAGCTCCTCTGTTTCATGTAACCCAAAACCTTTTGAAGAATATTAGAAAAATAGAACTTGTAGGGTGTACAAACTTAATATTATTGACAACTCTATCCACTGCCTCAATAATTTTGTTGGAAGTTTTGACAGTTAGAGCATGTGATCAACTCAAGTGCATTGTAGGAGATGAGGGAGATGCTCGAACTCAAATTGACTACAATTCCATCTTTCCTAAGTTGAAGTAGTTGGAAGTTTCATACTGCAATGCTTTGGAATATTTATTCCCAGCATATGCTTTTAGATCCCCTGTATATTTGAAATCTTTGCAGATTAGTAGGGCTCCTATGTTGAAATATGTATTTGGAAGAAACCAATATGATGACAGTCTAAATCTTGAGAATCAAAATATCCAAACTCTCATCGATTTCCCTGCTTTGAAAGACCTTTCTATTGAGTATGTGCCAAAACTACTAAGCATTTATCCCGAAAACTACTATATGAGAGGTTTATATCTAAGGTTTGTTATTCTGAAAGAGCTTCCAGAGTTTACAATAAGACATTTCAGTGAATTTTTGGTTTGTTGGCATACAGAACAACAAGAAACAAAGGTATGGCTCTATTCTACTTCTTCAACTAATCCTAGTTTATTCCCCCAATTGATAACTTATGTTTTAAGAGTTTCTCTCACTGCATGGTTTATAGATTTTTACATGTCATCTTAAAGAAGCAAAATATAATAATGTCCATAATATTACGTCACTAATCCTCAGTTTTCCATAAGCTATAGGGGTTTTTGTTATTTTCGTACATATATGCCTAAAAATAACATCTATATCAAGTTTCAAATGTGACTTTTCCTCTAATTTTTATTTGATAGTTTCATTCTGTAAGTATTTTTGAATTTGGAAGTGACATAGCTTTTGTGGAGTTCATAGGTAATTGAGATGTGCCGGACAAGTTTGGAATCTCTTCAAGTTTGTGGCTTCAAGATAGAAGAAATTTTTGATTTGACATATAAGGAAACAGAGAAAAAAGGGGATGAACTTCAACCATTGACATCAAGCTTACAAGAGTTGAGTTTGCTTTATCTTAGTGAGTTGGTGAATATTTGTGTGGGGCCTAAATGTATCGTATGGTTTGATAGTCTTCAGGTTCTAACCATTAAAGCATGCAAAAATCTCAGAATTATCTTCTCTGCATCTATAGTTAGAAGCCTACCAGTGTTGAAGGATCTACGTATATCAGAATGTGAAGAATTAGTTCACATTGTTGAAGAAGATTATAAAACAAATGCTGATGATCATGTGCGTCATGAACCATGCTTTCCCAACTTACGACGTGTCTCTGTATCAGATTGTAAAAAATTGAAGTACCTATTCTTCATCACAATTTCGGATATCCTTCCAAAACTATTATCTTTATATATATACAATGCCTATGAACTTGAGCATGTCCTAATCAAACGAGATGAGATGGAAGAGATAGTCATGAAGGATGTGCTTCCACAACAATGTCGTTTGCAACTTATAAATCTTCCTAACCTCATTAGTGTCTGCCATCGGATCAATTTTCAAAAAGGAGATTATTTTACGGCAGTGTATAATTGTCCCAAGTTTGGTATGCATTCAGAGAAGTAATTTGTTCTTTAAAATTTAAATTTTTTGGATGATTTTATTATAATATTAAAAATATATTTTCAGACACTTCAACTACTCAACATCAAGCAGACCTTGAAACTGGAAATTCTCAAGTTGAAGAAAAAGTAGAGGAGTCGCTTCCTTCACACGTGGCAGAAGAAATAACACAACGATCCCTTACCAAGGTATGATTTTGATTGTAGGTAGCGTCATTTTACTGCTTCTCCGTTGATCTCCATCATGATTATATGTATGCTAGACAGTTTTATAGATGTCCGTTGAAAAAAATTAAATTTAACTGCATTTTAAATTATGCCAACAAAATTATTGTTACTATGCTCTATTTATTTAACAAATTCAACAAGCCTTTTTCATGTTCGTTTTTATCAAATTTTGTGGTAATGATAAGGAAATTCAAGGGGCAACGAAGGAAATTGTTGAAGAACATTGTATGTCAGAGATCGCAAAAATGACAAATTCATCATCTGATTCAAAACTTATAGGACAACTTCTATGTGTTCTCTAATACCTTTATAAACTATTTTTGATATCTAGTGAGTTGTTGGTTCAAGCATAAAGAAGAGAACTAGTAAAGAAGAATATTTATTAATGACAATCGTCATTGGAAAGAAATTAAAGAAAATGCAACTAAGTGAAATTCTTTCTTTTTTTAACAAAGGAAATGAAGAAATTTACTACTAAATATTAGTTGATACATTTATTCTTTTTTATGTTGAATAATTAGAACTAATTCAAGAAAGGCATCTTACTGTCCTTCATCTATTGATTTTCTATTTATTTATTTTTTTGTTTATTTATGTCTCTAGTACACAATAATAATTTTCTTTCTTATGTTTTAAAGTTTCTATTTGAACCCATATGACTTTTTTAAGAAAATTCAGTTACTAGAAGAAATATGAGGTATTCAACAGTTCTTGAGGGTGATAATTCAATGAGAATGAGAAAGTAAACTGATTGGTAGAACCAAGAAAAGCAACTTCAACTACAAAATTTGCAATTGTTTTCTCAGAATGAATCAGAATCTTTAAATGTGACAATATTAATCTTTCTAATTCAATCGATAGAGTTATGCCAAATGGTTTGAACTAATTAATATTTCTTTCCTATTCATCTTCATATAGGATTAGTTTAGTAGCTATGAAGTGCACAAGGAAATAATTTATATGAAATCGTTCCAAAAAATGAGACATGACGTAAAATCTCGTAATTCAAAAATGTTAATAATTCATTAATGATTAATTAAACTTCCAATTTTTAATATCACAGAAAAATCTTGCTTAATATCATTGCTGTTGTGCAGGTTGTTCAAGGAAGAGCTAAAGGTGTTTCATCCAATCCCTTATATCAAATCTCCCTAACTTCTGAAAAGGTTTGCTTTATGAAATCCTTTTAAAACCTCTGATATATATCTTGTTGAAAACATAATGACTATTTGTTTCTAATAGGAGGTGCCAATTCATACCAGTCTTAGCCTCACTGTTATTCCTACAATAGATAACACTCATGCATGTGCCAAAATTTTTGAAGAGGAAGAGGAAGAACAAGGTAAGATACTGATGTGTTAGTTGAATAGAAAAATATTGGTCATTTATTTTGGACTTTATAGGTTGTTTGATCACATCTCGACGTCTCCAAAGTGGCATTAAAGCTAGCAGCTCATTATTGGAGGATAAGCTTGAAACCTCTATTAATGGTACCTTTTACTTTCTGTAAATAATATCTTTCATCCTTTGATTTGATATAATAATCATTTTTTCAAAGGTGATCCATTTGCTCCACCCGTAACAACTATTTTGAGTGAGCAAACTTCTCAAACCATATTGTCTTTAAAAGCTTCAACAAGCCTCAACCAAGCTCCTTCTTCTATCCTCTCCAGGGCTTCTAAGGGCGAGTTTATTTTAAGTCTTCTTATAGTGACATTTTATTCATTCATTTGTTCATCACTTGTTGTGAGGGACTTGCTACAATGGTCAAAACTACCTTATTTGATAGAGATAGATAAATATTGCTATAAGAAGCAGTATCATTGACTTTATAAAAGGCTCTAGTTGAAGAGCTAGTGATTCTACCCATTGTACATCTTTATTTTATTCAATTGTTTGTTTTGATAGTTTCTATTCTATCATTTCTCTCATTTTAGGAGGAAATATTTAAAATGGTGTTGAAACCACAAACTGGTGAACTTCTATTGTTGTATCAAGTTTATGATAAGTCTCATCCACATTCAACCAATTTGTTTGAAGGTGTTGACCATGGGAACATCAAGGAAGCAGGCATGGTTCAAAGTGGATATAAGTTGAATGTTGAACCAAGTAGCTTAACACGAAGAGAACAAGAGTCGTCATATTCTAAAGGTTATTTACTCATTCTATTTGCTACTAAACATGTAGCAATAGTATACTTGAGTATTCTTTCCTATGATCTATCCTTGTCACTATTTCTCATTCCACATAGTTGACTTTGTTATCTTCATTTCTAATGTGATGGTCTCTCTTAGGCCAAATTCAAACAAAAGATCAATTAACAGATTCACAATCAAGAAATGCAAAGCCAACCACACCTTTTGTTACTATTTCACAAAATGAACACTCAGAGGTAATATTATTATTGCTATTTTATAAGATTATAGGCCTTTTATACTGCTGTATGAGATATCAAGTACTACTAAAAGCATTTTTTGCATTCACATGGATTCAAACTTTAGATACTGTATTTAAGTAATCAATGCTCATCCAACTAGGACTAATACTTATTGGTATAAGTAATGTAAATTTATGCTACTTATTGGTATATGTAAATTTATGCTAGATAACTTGAACTCACACTTCTTTCTTATTCAACTTCATATTGGATAAGTTGATGTGGAAAAGGAAAAAAAATAGAATGGATCCTCATTTTCTCTAAGGAAACAAGACTTGACATAAAATCTAATAAATAGAAAATAAAAATGTCATTAAGGATTATATTTATGATGCTTTAATATCTTATAAGTATCAACATAAGTATTGGCTGGTATACAGATTGTTGAAGTAAGAGGTGAAGAAGGTGCTTTGATACTAGAGACCCCACATCCAAGCTCCTTAGCTTCTAAAGAGGTGGGCTTCTTCTAATAATTTTACAATTTAATACATTTGTTGTTGCAATATTGATAATGATGAATGGT
Source organism: Acacia crassicarpa (assembly GCA_034222035.1). Taxonomy (NCBI): domain Eukaryota; kingdom Viridiplantae; phylum Streptophyta; class Magnoliopsida; order Fabales; family Fabaceae; genus Acacia; species Acacia crassicarpa. Next base: position 11,541,515 of record JAWXYG010000015.1, read on the forward strand.
TTTTTGTACAAGGAACCTATTCCTATGAGTCTCAATTCCACGTTTAGTATAGAAAACCATTTCTTTCTTACAATGGAACTAAAGGAGGCTATTAATAAATACAAATTAGTTCAACACTTTGCAAAGTGACAAAGAACTAAATCCCAGTGCTGTAAACAGAACTGATTCACAAAAGGCATCTTCAAAAGTGAGATTATATATTATCATTTATCTGTACATTATTATTCTTTATTCAAGCAAGATGGTTCAAATTTTTGCCTTTAATTTATCTTTGACATAGGATGAGATGGCAGGCAAAGTAGCGAGAAATGAGAGAATCATAATTGATCCACAACAATCCACAATGGGCACCCAGAAGTTTACAAAGGTATATCAGATGCCCAATTGCAAATGAAAATTGAAACAACTATCATCTAACTGATTTAATTAGAATTAAGAAAAGCAATATGAACATATTGTTCTTTGAAATAATACATATACTTAGATTTATGCAAGACATTTGAACCTATGCGTGTTTCGTATTTATTTTCACATAGGATGAGTTGGTGGGCAAAGAAGTGCAAAAGGAAACAACCATGATGGAATCACAATCACAACAAGAAACGACAGGACATGATATACATTTTCATAAGGAAGAGGAAGAGAAAGAGGAAAGAGAAGGTAAAATATTACTTTCTTCAATCCCTAACTCACATAGATTAAGAAATCAGTAGTAATAGTTAGTTTCTTTGTACTCTTCTCTTAGAAACTTTATTTCAATTACGTATTCTTTTGAATGTCTTCTCTTTTAGTTGATTTTTAATTATAACATATTGCTTTATAAGTTTAGGAAGAAATATACAAAATGGTGTTGAACCACTAACTAGCGAACTCATGATGTTGTAGATGACGTTCAACTTCCTAATAAGTCTCAATCCCTTGCCATTGACTCAAGTAGAAGCGGCAATCTTGTACCCAAAATTACGCATCCAATTAATTCATTGGAAGGTGTTAACAATAAAGGCATCAATGAAGCAGGTGTGGTTCAAAATGAATCCAAGACAAAGCTGACATGCCATGGTGACCAAGCAAATCCAAGTAACATAACACAAATTGAACAAGAGACATCACATTCTAGAGGTTATTTACCTAGTTCCTATGATATACTGCCTATTTCATTTGTAGATAAATATGTATGTATGTAATAAAGCTTTTATAATATACTAATTTGCTATATATATTGTCATGCTTTCTTTAGGCCGAATGGTTGAAAGTCATGATTGCATAGAGTCAGATTTTATTGAGAAAACAAAGTTGTCAGTGTCACCATTGTATACACCAATAGAGATGATGCCTTCTTTTCTAGAGACTACTAATGAGGCTTCAATTGTTACTGGGCTGCAAGAAATAATTCACATGATGAAATTGGAGGGTTTTGAGAGTTTAATATTTGCAAAGGCACTCATGACTCGCCCACAACTTCAACTCTGTACAAAAGATCGAAGCGCTCGAATGTTGTGCATGTCCTACAGAGTATTGCTTGACATCTTGAACATTCTAACGACTAAGACTCCCTTCACGATCACCGAGGCAGACAAGACATTGCTGTCTGAACATTTGAAGGATGCTTATCTTTTGGGTTTTGACAAGGATTGGATTGAGTCTATAAAGACTAAGGTTTTTGATAGTGGGATATATGAAGTTGATAGGATCCAAAAAGTTCTAAAGAGTTTAGACAATAATCTCAAGAGCAACGAGGCAATGCTTGAAGCTATTCGTGATGAGGAGGTAGAGGCTGCACGAGTGGTTGAAGTGGCTCAACAAGAGCATGCCAATGTTATGGCTCGTCATGCTCATCTTTTGAAGGAACGTCAAGATATTATAACACGAAGGCATCAATGCTGGGAGATAATTGCTGCTAAAAATAGGCACTATGGGTTTTAGCAACTATTTGTGTGCTTCATGTTTCTTTTCTTTTGTTCATCAACAAGAGTAATAATTGTTGTAGACTATGCAATGCAAACATTAGATGCAGTGCAGGTGTGCCTTTTCCCCAATTCATGCATAAACGTACACTTGTTTAAAATTGAACTCCTGTTGTTGGAGTGGATATACAGAAAAGAATTTGAATCTGGTGTTTTTTTTCTTTTTTCTTCATTATAATTTTCTAAAATCCTACAACTATTATTAGCATTCTCAAACCACTCATACATACATGCATCCATGCATCCATACATACATATACATCCAGGCATGCATGCATGTATTATGTATGTATGTAATGCTATGAAATAAATTTAGACACTACAAAATTTTGATCGTTTGCAGCAGTTAAAAAGATGGATTTGTAGCAATTCTAACCACTACAAATGCTAGTAGTAGCGATTAAGGTAAATTCTACAAAACATACATTCGTGCGTGTGTGTGTGTGTACGCACATGCATATGTATGTAATGCTATGAAAATAAATTTAGACACTACAAAAATAATTTCGCTCATTTACAACGGTTAAAAAGACGGATTTGCAACGGTCTTAACCAATACAAGTGTTAGTCGTAGCGGTTAAAGAAACTTTTACAAAATAGGTTTAAGATTATTCAGGCCACTTTTGCAGAATTAAACCTCTTCATAATGTTTTTAGATCCCCAAAATTGAACTTCATATATTTCCTCAATTTTCAACGCTTACAACAGATTTTAACAATTATCTTAAATATTTTCCTCATAATAGATATGCTTAAGACATTTGGCTCAACTGGACTTAATAGTCCACTTAATTCAAACTTATTATTCAACTTTTAGACCCAAAATTTGAAATATTGCATGTTGGACAACAACTACAAAGTTAAATTTAAATTTTTGACCCAACAATTTGAAATTTCATTAAATATTTGAAGCAGTTGACCAATTGCGCGCTACAAATTGTTGGCGCTATATTTTCAAATTTCATTCCTCGCCACACATTTTGGGGAAAAAAAATTGCCGCAACATTTGCAGCGATTCATCAACCACTACCAAAAATATTTCTAAAAATTTTTAATCCCCAAATTTAAATGACAGTTGTAGCCGTTCGTTAACCGCTACAAAATGCTCCTAGTAAGTCTGATGTACAAATGCATCTTGTAGTGGTTTGTGAAACTGGTAGAAACATAATAGCAGTTTTGTTGACCTGCTTGCAAAATACACCATGACAAATGATTTTGTAGAGGCGGCACTAATGTTTTGAAAGCACGCCAGGACATTCTAACAAGGCAAAACCAATGTTGGGAATTAATGATTGCTGTTAAAAAAAAAAAAAGAACCCTTGGGATTTTAGCTTGGAATTCATTATATTTTCATACTTCATGTTTTCTTTTTTGGGTGATTAAAAGATGTGAACTTCTTGTAGTTGTTGTCATCAGAATGCTTAACATTATTATGTTGGAGCGAATACAGTTGAGAATATATGCATGAATAAGTTCAGGAAATTGGATTTTGGATGATTCCCCAGAATAATTAAAAAGAAAAAAAAAAATCCTTTTGTACTAATTTATTTTGGAAGAAGACATTCAATGTTCAATCTCTGATCTATTAACTTATTGAATATTAAGTTATTGAATTGTTGTTGTTGTTGTTGTTGTTAAAACACAAAAGAAAGCTCTGTTTCAGTTGCTTTAAAACAGAGCATGGTGAGATCAATTTCTGAGAGAGGTAGACAAGCTTCGTGATATCTTCAACCGATGTAAGGAATAAAAAAAAACAAGATGTTAGGCATAAAAGCATAGGTCAATCTTGAAAAGATGACAAGCAGTGTATATAGGAAGAAGAAGATAAGAAGAATGTATCACTTAATCAAGAAATAATTTGTCTTTAACTAAAAATAAATAATTATTTTTAATAGTCATAATAATAATAAATTCCCTTTCTTCTGGAAATATCAATTCATTCCATAAAACCAAAACAATTACACGCACAAAAATAGAGAAGAAAAGAAACTTTGGCCATCTTCTAGGAAAAGAATGTTTTTCCCCCCCTGGAAGACAAGACATATTGCACTTTCACTCTGAATTCAACTTTTAGCTTCATTAGAATTTACAAATGGGAAAACTTGGTATCATACTCACTTTAAGAATTCTCTTTTTCCATGTATGATAAGCAAAGCAGCAACAATAGGATACAACAAATTTCTCGTGACTTTGTTATCCTTGAATATGTCAAGGTATTGATACTTTTGCAAGGAAACCATATTTTTATATGTTTTTTTCATCATTAACTTGGAGGATTTAATGTATTTTGTAAGTCATATTACATAATTAAACACTAATTTAAGTTAGGGATATTTGTATTGAATTAAGTCTAATTAAGGGCAAAATGGTCCTAATTTATTAATTATTCAAGCAAATCTTTTCTTAGACTTTTGAAGCTACATTGTGTTTACTTTTTGCATTGTAAGTGTTTTGGAAAAAAATTTGAGAATGTGGAAATGTCAATTGAGGTCAAAATTAATATTTTTGAGGACTTGAAAAATTACAAAAAAGACCCAAAACTTTTGAAAATTGCAAAATCAATGTTGATAGAATAATGGAAGATTGTAGAAAAGGGCTCATAGGTTTTTGAAAATTAAAGTTTAGCCCTACAAATGTTTTAATATTTGTGGTGTAGCTTGTGTTTTGACCAGGGCTAGGTCAGATTTTTAGAGATGGCGAGATTCTTCAATGATATTAAGCTCTTCCACTCTAGTTCCATGGATTTCCAACGCTTAAAACTAGTTTTGCAGTTTGTGTGGGATGCTCTTATGGCTATATGTGGCTAAATCTCTTAATTTTTGGTGGTAGAGAAGGTGGCTAGCTAGGTTAGTATTGTGGGGAGTTTATTAGTTTTCTATTTCCTCATTATACATATTGTGATTTGTTTGGTTTGATTTTGTATTGGTACATGTTTCTGAGGCTTAGATAAGTGTTTATTAATTGGTCTATGATAAATTACTCTTGTGTTGGATTTTGTATTGATGCTCATGGATCTTATATTGAACATATTTCCTTTTGAATTAATCAAGTTATGCATTTTATGTGGTTACTAGTGTGTATAATGTATTTATTTCAATTTGAGTGTCGCGGTTTTACTTTTATTTAAGAGGAAGCAAATGCTTTAAAATGATTTTCAAATACATATCAAGTGCTTTTTAACACTTTATCTAAGAGATGACTATGAGTGTTATTGTATTGATGCTATCTTATAGGTAATTTTGTACTGTAAATGTTTTGAAAGAAAATTTAAGAATGTGAAATTGTCAATTAGGGTCAAAATTAACATTTTTGAGGACTAGAGAAAATTACAGAAAACGACACAAAACTTTTGAAAACTTCATAGTTAATATTAATAGAATTAGGCAAAATTATAGAAATGCTCAGAGGTTTTTTAAAATTAATTTATCTGTACAAACGTTTTAACATATGCAAGTTAGTCCCTTCACAAACTTTTGAATTCTTATCGTTTAACTTGTGTTTTGATCAGGGCTAGGTCAGATTTTCAAAGACGGAGCCCAAGCTTCTTTTACTTTTTGATCTTAACTGCGCCGTGGCAGGAGTTTGAACCAAAGAGAGCTAAAAACCACCATACCTTCCCTCTCACCATTTCCTCCTCTGCCATGCTTCGTCATCTCTACCACCGTTTGACCTCCACCATCCCAAATTCAGAAGCAGAAGCTCAGCGAGATTCCACCGTGAGCAGTTGCGGAACACTAGAAGACAAAGCTTTAGCCGCAACAGTGGAGCGACAGAGATCATAGTAGAAGAGCGCCGGCGACCTGAAATAGAGAGGCATCGCGGCCTTCAGAATTTCAAAGATCGTGTCACAATCTTCTACTTCGTCGGAATCCACCGTCTATATTTCCAACACCACCATTGACCACTTTTTCTTCTTCCTTCTCACTCCACCACCATCAGACCGTCTATATTTCAACTCCGACCAAACATTCCTTCTTCTCATGACAAACTCTCTGTTCTTCTCATCTCATTGATTTCCTGCGGGTTTTGTAATATTCTGGCGTAGTCCTATAATTTTTTGGCGAGATTATTCTATCATATTAAGCTCTTCCACTCTAGTTCCATGGATTTCCAGGGCTTAAAATTAGTTTTGCAGCTTGTGTGGGACGCTCTTGTGGCTGGAATTGGCTTCTGTCCACTGCACAATTCGTCCGCTGCCATCCGCTGCAAATGCGACGACATCTTTGGTGCAAAAAAACTGAGTCTGATGCCTTTTTTTAAAAAAAAAAAATCAGGTACTAACTAATACTAAAAAAAAATATTTTAGGATACTTAACGGTATTTAAAAAAATCTTTCATAGTCTGAAAAAATTATTTAGGATCTTTAAAATATATTTTAGGGTATTTCATAGTCTTAAAAAATTATTTTAGGATGTTCAAAATATATTTTAGGGTATTGATAGGTACTAAAAGGATACTTCAGTATACTGAAAAAACACTTTATGATCTTAAAAAAAAATTGAGGGTACTGATTGGTACTGAAAATATATTTCAGGATATTAACTAGTATTGGGAAAAAAATTTATGATCTTAAAAAATTATTTTAGGGTATTGAAAAATATTTTAGGGTATTGACTGATATTAAAAATATACTTCAAAATAATTTTTCAAGATCCTAAAATATTTGTTCAAGATCATAAAATAATTTTTTAAGATTATGAAGTTTTTTTTTCAGTACTCATCAGCATCCTGAAGTATTTTTTTTAGTATCAATTAGTACCTGATTTTTTTTCAAAAAAAAAGGGTTAAATACCTAATTTGCCATGGAAGTTTTGCTAAGGGAGCACCCAACACCCGGAAGTTTTTAGGTATCAAATTTGTCCCAGAAGTATGAAAAATGTACCAAATTTGCCCAACACTGACAGAAGGTCAAACGGATGTTTGCCACGTAGGATTTTTTTTGGGTTAAATACCTAATTTGCCACAGAAGTATTGATAAGGGGGCACTCAGCACCTGGAAGTTTTTTTGGTACCAAATTTGCCCCGGAAATATAAAAAAGGTAGCAAATTTGCCCAAAGCTGACGAAAGGTCCACGTAGGTCGTTAAAATGCCATATGGCTAGGAAAGAAACACAATGGAGGGTGAGTTATATGTCAAATCATGTAACCACGTCAAACAGTTCTCCGAATCAAGATAAATGAAAAACCACCAATAAACCCAATTAGTGATGGTCATATGGATTGTCAAAATTTTCACTAAGACGTAAAATTTCAGAGAAGCAAAATAATGAAATTTGGGGGGGGGGGGAGTGAGGAGGCATTACCTGAAGATTTGAGAATCGAGAAATTGTAAGGGTCTAAGAGATAAAATCGTTTGGTATGAATTTGCCACACCATCTGGCTGGTCGTCAAACCCACATCGGAGAGCCATGGTGTTCCCAATGGTCCCACCGGCACTATCACCGCCGATGTAGGAGTGGGTGAAGGAGTAGAAGAAAATTCAGAAGTACGAACCGCCAAAAGCGAGAGGGAGAGAGAGATGAATAACATGTTGACGTGGTTACATGATCTGGCATATAACTCACCCTCTACTGTGTTTCTTTCCTAGCCATGTAGCATCTTAACGACCTACGTGGACCTTTCGTCAGTTTTGGGCAAATTTGGTACTAAAAAAACTTCCAAGTGCTGAGTGCCCCCTTATCAATACTTCCGTGGCAAATTAAGTATTTAACCCAAAAAAATCTTACGTTACGTGGCAAACGTCCATTTGACCTTCCATCAGTATTGGGCAAATTTGATACCTTTTTCATACTTCCAGGGCAAATTTGATACCTTTTTCATACTTCCAGGGCAAATTTAGTATCACAAAAACTTCCGGGTGCTGAGTGCCCCCTTAACAATACTTCCGTGGCAAATTAGACCTTTAACCCTAAAAACAAAGGCATCAGCCTCATTTTTTTTGCACCAAACGATGCCGTTTCATTTGCAGCGGATGGCAGCGGACAAATTGTATGTGTAGCTAAATGTATTGACGCTTGGTGGCAAAGAAGATGGCTAGGGCTTCAAAATACTACAAAGGGGAGTTTATTAGTTTTTCATTAGGTCATTAGATGTGTTAGTTTGATTTTGTATTGGCACATGTTTGTGAGATTTAGATAAGTGTTTGTTTGTCTATGATGAATTACTCTTATTTTGGATTTTGTATTCGACATATTTTCTTTTGAATTAATGAAATTGTGTTTCTATGTGGTTCCTTTTGAAATACATGTCAAGTGATTTTTAACAATTTATCTAAAAGATGGCTATGAATGCGATTGTAGGATTAGTCATTGGTTAGGTATATTGGACTTAATGTGATTACTTGAGTTTTCAATTTAACTTGATGAAAAATTAAATCCTAAATTATTTTGAGAAGCTAAGAAAGCCGCCAACTTTACTATCAAGACTCATTTTATCATATCATCCCTTTCTAATCTAAAGCATTTCTTTATTGTTTTCCAAAAATACCAAAAAGATTAGAAATAGCTTTATTTTTTATGCATTTTAATTTAGGGAAAATCATTTTCAAAACCCCATTTCTATCTATATTTTTAGCACTTTGTCTAATATAGGGAAATTAAAATAAGAGGCTCTTGTGATCCTGAGTTGTTTGCACCATATTACATTTTAATTTATGATAAAATTCATGATTTAACCCTGATTAACATTGTATCAAATCAAATGTATATTGATTGGGTGGAGGATATGTATGCATTGCATTAAATATCCTACCGTAATTGTTGTGTTCATATTTGAGAGCGGGTAAACAAAAAAAGATTGAGCGATCAATATATATATATATATATATATATATTACATCGTCATCAATCAATCAATTTATCATTATTAAAATACAAGAAAGTTCTGTTTTTCTTGCTTTGAAACAGAGTAAAGTGAGATCAATGTGTGGTGTCCTCTGTTGATTGGAAACTCATTCCGAATTTTCTTCAAAACTTATGCAAAAAGGTTTTGCTTCCTTCCATCTCATTATATGTTTAGACTTTCATTTTTATTTTTATTTTTTCATGTTGGATAAAATTAGCTCCCAAATGGGCTTTTCCCTACTTGCACGTTCAGTGCTTGATATAAAACTCACTTTATGAACTTTAAATTAGTCTTGTACTAAGGATGAGACGACGGTATATTTTCTCATGTGTGAAGTCTCAAGTAGGTGCGAAAAATAAGAAATGTGTTAAGCACAAGAACAACATGCAAGATTGGCTCAATCAAGAAAACAAAATGACTGTAACAAGAGAACAAAGGAAGGAATTGAAGAAAAAGTTAATGGTCCTGTTTAGATTAGTGGTGGGAGCGGTGACTTATTTCCTATCTGACTTTTACAGAAGGTTGATAGAAAAAAAAAATCAGGTTGTAAATATGACTTATGTTTGAATTGATTGTGGTAGAAGTGGCAGAACCCACGTCAAAAAGCTAAGAGCTTTTTCCTAAAAGCTACCCATTGAGCTTCTGGTAAAAGGAGCTTTTTTTAAAAAGCCCAGTGGATTAAAAGCCAATCCAAACACCTCCCACTAAGCTTTTTTTTCTACTGCTACTCTTTTCTGGTTTTTTTTTTTTTTTAATTACTTAAAACTCACTAACGCCCTCCCCAAACACACCAAATACTTAAGACATATTTCTTCATATTTGTCTTCCCCCCCCCCCCCCACAATTTACACTTATTGATGTCCCCTTAACAATAATCAAGATGAAAGAGAAGTAGAATTAAGGAAGATGATTAAGATATTTTAGAAAGTACATGTGAAATTAACCAACTTCCTTAATCAAATCAAATTAAGTAAATATGTCTTATATTAAGCATAAAGAAGTAATAAACAACAACATCTAAGACCAACTGTGTTTGGACTAGCTTTTAGAGAATAGCTTATGGAGAAGAAGTGATATGATTTTCAAGAATAGATTTTGCGCAAAAAATTGATTTATTTAATAAAATAATAGTGTTTGAATAATTGTTAATCACTATTATCATGTTCAAATTACTAAAAAGGACATTAACTAATATGATAATTGCATATAAAGAGGATAAGATTCTATTTCAAATATTTTTAATATCAAGTTTCATAATAAATAATAAAATTTAAATAAATTTATCTGCAAAATTAAAATTATAACATTAGTCAATTTTATAATATGATGAAATAGCATTTGTTTCGTCTGCTTTATTTTTCCTTCTTGCATTAGCTATAAATAGGTGGGGACGGAGGATCTAGGGACAGTGGAAAAAATAGAGAACTGTGAAAGCAGGGGACATATTAAATCAATTAAAAATAGATTAAATTGATTGAAGCTGGGGACATATATTAGGCAATTGAAGCTTACGGCGAGTGCAGACCAGAAGCATAATGTATTGATGTGTACATTGAAAGGTGATGAAGATGGTGGCAAGGGCCTTGATTACTTGAAGTTGGAGGTTTGTAGGAAAGTGGTGAAGGTTTGGTGAAAAGTGGGAAAGTAGTTCTTCAAAACCATGGTTTGAAATACAAAAGTGCTTTTTTGATATCATCAATATATATATATATATATATATATATATAAGGGTTAAGAAGCAAATTTACCAATAAACTATTGACCCAGGAGCATCCAACACAATAAACTCTTCTTTGGACTTTAAATACCAACCAACTTTTTAAAATGTAAACTTAACACAAAAACGTTAAAGTTGCACTAACTCCGTCTTCTCTCTCTTCCATTCACTTTCTCTCTCCCTCTCTCATTCAATCCCTCTCTCATTCATTCACTTTCTCTCTCCCTCTCATTCAACCCCAGGAGATGCAGAATCCACGTCTCTGTGAGTGAAAAAGTTGAGATGAGGAACAAAGAGCCTCCAATACGGAATCGCCGCCGGAGATGCAGAATCCACGTCTCTGTGAGTGACAAAGTTCTCGCGTGCGTACTTGGCGTAATAAGGTGCGTACACCGATCAGAGTTGCGCAGATCTGGAAACCAAGAAACATAATCTTGACAAGTCGGAGGGACTGAACGAAGCCGGAGCGCAGGCAATCGTCGCCGGAGAAGAAGAAGGCACGACGGAGTAAAATCTTAGTGAAGAAAATGAGAAGATCTTGAATCTTGGTGATTGATCGCGCGAGTCTTGCTGTCGAATCCAAGAATCAGAGAATCAAAGTCGCGGCTAAGAAGAGAAATTCAATGCTGAACAGGATCTAGGTTTCCAAGCTGAGAATCTTCAAGAACGTACCAGATCAACAAAGCTAAGGAAAATCATGGACGGAAATCGGTCTCCGTGGGTCAAGAATAGCCATTCTTTGTTGGAAGCTTGATAATTGGCACAATACTTCCTTTGTTGCAGATTTATTTCTTTTTTCTTCTTTTCATTTATTTAACAACGATAATTGAATGGTGGATACAGATCTTGCAGAGTAAGAACACTTCTTCTTTTCGTGATAGACACCATCAAAGATCAAATGGCAGATGTGAAATACCAAGCAACAATGTCGTTGCTAGTTTAGAAGAAATCCAGAAGCATGGGTAAAAGCGAGGGAATGGATGAGAGAGGGAGAGAGAAAGTGAATGGAAAAAAGAGAAGACGGAGTTAGTGCAACTTTAACGTTTTTGTGTTAAGTTTACATTTTAAAAAATTGGTTGGTATTTAAGGTCCAGAGAAGAGTTTATTGTGTTGGGTACTCCTAGGTCAATTGTTTATTGGTAAATTTGCTCCTTAACCCTATATATAAACCTATCCCAAAATCACTACTCATAAGCCATCACATACACGGCTTATACCCGGCTTTAGACACATATCACTGTTCCTAAGCTGTTGCCAATTTTCTCTTCAATAATATTCGTATCTTGTGCTGCGTGCAAGCCTTCGTCTCTCTCCTCGTTTTTTTAATTCCCATCACATATCACTTTTCTTCCTTTCTTTCTCTCATGTCACATCTTATCTGAGTAGAGCGGGATTTCCCTTCTTCTCACTCCTCTCTTTGCTCCCTCTATTTTCTGGCCATCTTCTCTTTGTCTGAGCAGAGCGGGATTCAAAATTTGAAACCCGTGAATTGATCTCTCCCATTCCTCACTTTTCTTCCTGGGATTATTTTTCTATCTGTTTTATATCTCTCCCGCTCTGCAGGTTTTTGATGGCATCATTCGAGGTAGCTCCGGCTTCATCTCCCAAATCGGCATCGCTGGCTTCATCTCCAGCATCCTTGCCGCCAGGCAAGTCTCCACACGGACCTACATGGATAACTCCCCCGGAGTGTGCTTTAAAACTTAATAGATTTGGCTATGCAAGGTAAATTTTATGGATCACGATTTGTTCTCGCTCTTCAAATCTTTGTCTTTTCCCAAAGTGTAGTCCAAATTGCAAACCAGATTCTCTGTTTGCTCATGCCCCCTCTACTGACTTTTGGCAGCAGGCTCATGTATTTAGCATCATCTTCCTCCAGCGCTATTGATCTAAAGTTGATGACCAAATCGAACAGATTCCTCAAAATCCGGAGCCGCCAATAATACTAGCATCGTCGACTTTTGCCGTCACTTGCCATCGATTCCCGCCGATCTTTCTTTTAGCATCATCTCCCAAATCGGCATCATTGGCTTCATCTCCGGGACCTGCAAGGTAAATTTTATGTAAATCCTTGCTGGTTGTTCTCTGCTGATGCTTTTTAAGTCAATTCTGTAGAGCAATCTCCAACTTATTAAGTCTCAGAAGAAGATTATTTACCTTTGTTTCATGGAAACTTCCGTTTCCCTGCTGCTGTTCTTCTTCGTTAAAGGTCAGGGCGGCAGCTATAGCATCATCTCCCAAATTGGCATCGCATCGCTGCCTTTATCTCCAGCATCAATTCTAAATCTAGGACGATGTGAATATGTTTGCATATTATAGGGCCCAGAATGTCCATCCAAGCAGATCTATGCGAACAGACCTATAGATTTGGCTTCTTCATATCCTCATACATTAATATGTGTGTTTATGTTATTTCAGGGACCAAGCTCAGCTGTGTCAATAAGGTGTGTGAGAGAGAGAGAGAGAGATGACCGAGGTAAAGCAAACAAAAGCAGGGTAGTAGTATTCCTTGAATTTTTCACATGCAGTGGACAACTTTCCCAGACATTAAGAAGACTACTAACCATGATGGAGAACATGTACAAAATATGAATGATATTTTGTGGGTCCTATTTAATTTTTAATTATTATTACAAATTTTGTCCTATCGAGTCATTGTACATGGTTTGAGCAAAAAAAAGTCATTGTAAATGGTTGCAAGTTGCATGATTTGACCAAAGATAGTATGATTATTGCAAGGTAGTAGTAGTTCAAAATTAATGGATATCAAGTCACGGTGGTTTAAAATCAAAATTTATATGGGCCCCAACTGATTTGTTTTCCATCCATCTTTCATCTTCTGTGTGATTACTTATCCAATAGAAAGCAAAATTCAAACATGAACCATTTGCAAAAACATGAAATTCAATTTTCAAATTTAGCGATAGAAACTCGAGTTTGTTCTCCAAAACTCGAGTTTTCAACTGTACACTTAAGACTAAACTTGAGTTTTAAACTCTAAACTCAAGTTTTCTTCTTCCAGAGAGCAAGGTCGTGTTTTGAGCTTTTGGACCAGTGTTTAAGTAAAACTCAAAACTCGAGTTTCCAAAACAAAACTCGAGTTTTGGACTTTTAATGAATATAACACGTGGAAGTTCAAAACATCAAAACTTGAGTTTTTAAAGCGTTGAAAAATCTTAAGCTCTCTGTTTGATCAAAACTCGAGTTTCAAAAGTGAAACTCGAGTTTTCACTTCAATGTGAAAACGTTGAGAAAAGTTTCAAGGCTCTGGTATGATCAAAACTCAAGTTTCTAAATCAAAACTCGAGTTTTCATTTGAACATGAAAACTAAGAAAAATTCAGACCTCTCTGCTTGACCAAAAACTCGAATTTTGAAATCAAAACTCGAGTTTTCACTTTTACAATGAAAACATTGAAACCTCTCTGTCTGGCTGAAACTCGAGTTTTCAAAGTGAAACTCGAGTTTTCATTTCTAAATGAAAACTTTGAATATTTTGAGCCAGATCACTCTCCAGTTTTCAGAACCTGTGTAAAATGTTGAAAATGCTTAGTCAAGTCAAAACTCGAGTTTTCAAATCAAAACTCGAGTTTTCTCTTAACTCAAAGAAAACTTAGAAAATCTCAAAACAGGTTGAAGTTGCAGATTCTTGGCGCAAAACTGGATTTAAAACTTAGAGACTCTCTGTATGAGCAAAACTCGAGTTTCCAAACCAAGACTCAAGTTTTGTCTTTAGTTGAAAATATTTTGAAGTCTCTGTATAAGCCAAAACTAGAGTTTCTAAACTGAAACTCGAGTTTCTAAACTGAAACTCGAGTTTTGTCTTGAGATGAAAAAGTGAGTGCTCTCTGTAAGGTTCAAAACTCGAGTTTCCTTTGGAAACTCGAGTTTTGTCATATTTAGAAGAATTGAGCAACTCTCTGTCAAACCCAAAACTCGAGTTTTGAAACCAAAATCGAGTTTTGTCTTGACAGTAAGTTTTTCAACTTACCAAGACAAAATCTCATTTTGGATTTACAATTGTTAGTTATCATCAAAACCCATAGAGAACTAACATTCTCCCCCTTTTTGATTATGGCAACACTTGTAAATAAAAAATTCTAAGACTTTGAGAGAGTTTGAAAATCATGATTCAAAAATCAAGTTGACTTTTTTAGAGCGATTAAGGAAACTAAATAAGATATTTAGAATATTTTTATTTTTATTTCTTCAAACTATTTAGTTTGACTAATAAACTAATATATATTCTAATGATACACAACATATAAAATGATTAAGTATCTTATTTAGCTTCCTTAATCTTTCTAAAAAAAAGTCAACTAGCTCTTGTAATTAGAACTGGAGCAAGTATTGTTTAAAAGCTATATTGTATATTCAAAATTTACTACTAATTGTTTGTTTGTTTCGAAATAAGAAATATTTATTTTATTGAAAGTTATTATGTCAAAAATGTCTTTACTTATTATTTATTATGTATATTCAAATTTTACAATAGATTTGTTTTGGAATGATAATCATTTATCTTCTTGGAGATAGATATAACTTTAGTGATTTGTACATTTGTAGAAATTTGATACATCCATACATCGAGGTGCTCCTTCCCTTACAGCTCAAAAAAGCCTTTTGTTGCAATCATTGAAGAACTTTGGGAAATAACACTTTTCGAATGTCATAATGTAATATCACTCTCAATTCTATCTATTGCGACCTCAACAATTACTTTGAAAACTGTGACAATCTTTCAATGTGATAAACTGAAGTGCATCACAACACATGAGGGAGATGCTCAAGTTAATAAGAATAACTGTTCCATTTTTCCAACACTAGAGAAGCTGGACATCAGCAATTGTGAGGAGTTGGAATTTTTATTTGTATCACCAATATCTGTTGGTCTTCAAAAATTGAAGTCTTTGACTATAAAGGGAGTGCCTAAACTAAAATGTGTTGTTGGGAACTACCAAAAAGAGCAGCACTCATCCAATCAGAATCAAAATGATGAGCTTCATGTTGATTTCCCTGCTTTGGAGACCCTTTCTATTAAAAATGCACCAAAGATCAACGGCATTTTTGCCAATAATTATAGCATGGTGAATTGGACAGCTACAGAGGTATAGTCCTTTTAACTTTGTACATATAATTTGTTATGTTTTTATGCGATTTTAACTAGAAGTGCAGTATTTGATCAAAATAAATTTAATTACTCTCTTATCATATTAAGCTTTTAGATTAATTTCTTCTTTTTCTTAAATTGATGTGTATATATATATATATATTGATATATACTTTTACAATGAAGACGTGTAATTATAATGGTTCAAAGTAAATCTTATTTTAAATTAATATCACAATGAAAATAGCATTTTAAAATCAAAAATTTTATTGTATTTTAATAATTTTACTTAGATTTTTTGTTGACAAAGTGTTGCATGGAATGGGCTATTAGTTTTTCTCAAATATATTTAGAAAAAGATATGAAAAGAAATAATTTTTTGATTAATTTATTGTTTTGCGTTGATACCATTTGCTATATAATATTGTTTAAAAGCTATGTTGTATATTTAAATTTTACTACTGATTGTTTGTTTGTTTCCGAATAAGAAATATTTATTTTGTTGACAGTTATTATGTCGAAAATGTCTTTATTTATTATTTATTATGTATATTCAAATTTTAACAATAGATTTGTTTTGGAATGATAATTTATCTTCTTGGTGATAGATATAACTTTAGTGATGTGTATGTTTGTAGAAATTTGATGCATCAATACATCGAGGTGCTCCTTCCCTTTCCCTTATAGCTCAAAGCCTTTTGCTGCAATCATTGAAGAATGTTAGGGAAATAACACTTTTTTGATGTCATAATGTAATATCACTCTCAACTCTATCTATTGTGAACTCAACAATTGCTCTAGAAACTTTGACAATCTTTCAATGTGATAAACTGAAGTGCATCACAACACATGAGGGAGATACTCAAGTTGATAGGAGTAACTGTTCCATTTTTCCAACATTAGAGAAGCTGGACATCAACAATTGTGAGGAGTTGGAATTTTTATTTGTATCAGCAATATCTGTTGGTCTTCAAAAATTGAAGTCTTTGACTATAGAGAGAGTGCCTAAACTAAAATGTGTTTTTGGGAACTACCAAGAGGAGCAACACTCATCCAATCAGAATCAAAATGATGAGCTTCATTTCGGTCTCCCTGCTTTGGAGACCCTTTCTACTAGATATGCACCGAAGATCAACGGCATTTTTGCCAATAATTATAGCATGGTGAATTGGACAGCTAGAGAGGTAAAGTCATTTTAACTTTGTACATATGATTTGTTATGTTTCTATGCGATTTTAACTAGAAGTGCGGTATTTGATCAAAATAAATTTATTTATTACTCTCTTATCATGTTAAGCTTTTAGATTAATTTCCTCTTTTTCTTAGATTGGTGTGTGTGTGTGTGTTTTGATATATACTTTTGCAATGAAGACGCATAATTATGATGGTTCAAAGTAAGTTTTATTTCAAATTAATATAACTAGTATTTTATATTAATTTAACTAACCTCTTGTGTGTTATTCCATAATGATATTTTATTGCCTTGTAGGAAGTGCATGCATCCACAATTAGAGCTCCTCTGTTTCATGTAACCCAAAACCTTTTGAAGAATATTAGAGAAATAGAACTTGTGGGGTGTACAAACTTAATGTTATTGACAACTCTATCCATTGCCTCATCAATAATTTTGTTGGAAGTTTTGACAATTACAGCATGTGGTCAACTAAAGTGCATTGTAGGAGATAAGGGAGATGCTAGAATTTAAATTAATTACAATCCCATCTTTCCAAAGTTGAAACGGTTGGATGTTTCAGACTGTAATGCATTGGAATATTTATTCTCAACATATGCTTTTAGATCTCCTGTATATTTGGAATCTTTGAAAACTAGTCACGCTCCTATGTTGAAATGTGTATTTGGAAGAAGCCAACATGATGATAGTTTAAATCTTGAGAATCAGAATATCCAAAATTTTTAAAATTTTTAAGTTTTATTTTTTAAAAAAATATCATAATTTATTAAACATTAGAGAAATTTTGTTTAGATTAAATGTATAAAATTGTCTGTTTGTTAAATTATAAAAAGAATAAAAAAATATTTCTTTTTATAAAGTGGGCAGCAGTTTGGGAGGGGGGTACAATGACACCTGAGCCACCGCTCTCGCTTTTGTTTTTAAAATGCCTCAGTGAGAGTGAGCGGAAAAGAGAGAGGACTCGGCTACGATCCACTACAGTGGACCGTCCACTACAGTGGACCGTCCACTACCTTATTTTACCTATAATTTTTACCGCATGCGGTGCTTGTATCGCATGCAATATTATTAAAAAAAATCTACCCCGTCTAGATCTTCATCCGACGGTCTAGATGAGGAAGAGGATGGGAAGGGAAGAGGACTGAAACCAGATCCAAAGAGAGAGATAAAGAAAGGAGAGCCGTGAGGAAAAGTGATGTAGATTTTTGGGTGTGCTAAAGAGTTTTGGAATAACTCTTGTGTGATTATTTGTAAGTTAAGGAGTTTTAGATAATTCTGAATATTCTTATATATACTTATCAAATGTGTATAATTGTAAATGACTATCTTTTATTAAAAAATAGACTAAATTATATGTATACGTGTATTTATTATAAATTTTCAAGTAACTAATAATACAAATAAATTTCTTTATAACTCATTTTATTACATAATTAATAATTATAATTATAATTAATGTATTATTAGATTATTATTTTTTTGGGGCATGTTTGAATATGATGATATTTTATATAAATGAAAGCATGATTTATTGCACTTTATATTTTTTTTATAATAATTATATTTATTGGATTGAATATAATTGTCATGGCAGCTGCATTTGTAATGGGTTGGAGTAAGGATGAATTTATATGATAAGATCTCTTACCATGTGGATTGCGGTCACTGGTGTACAATGAATGATACTTGTAAAAGCATCTTCTTCCATGTTTTCTTTTGGCCGAGATTGCATTGTAATTATGGGACATGTGAAACCTCCTTAGTTGTCTTATTTTAAGAATGTGAACCATAGTCCAAACTTAAGCTATATACTTTTGACCAGGTATATTTTAAGAACTAGTGAGCTTGGATCAATCCAGTCAAATGGATAGGTTTCTGTTTGACTATGTGCTAGCCTATGACTTCAGTCAGCAATATAAGGATAGACGGTGATATAAGGGGGTTGCATATTGCAATTACATATTGCATAATTGTATAGTATATTATGATAAAAGTATATAGTGAAAATGATGATTAAATTTATAATAATTTTTTTATGAGAATTATGGTACACTCACACACATATACACATATATGTATGTATGTATGTATGTGTGTGTGTAATCAGCTCCTTCTTTTTATCATATGTGATTTACTTGTATAAGGTAGAAATTTTTAGTAGTTATTGAGATGTGGAATCTCATCCTTTATATTAACATTTTTCAAATGATTGTTCTAGTAAAAAACAAAGGGAATGCACCTATGGAGTGAGCCTTGAAACCTCTTTTGTGGCCCTAGAGCTTATATTATGTCATTTTTATTTGTTATGACCCTAAGACTTTTGCATTTTATTAACTCTGAAACATTTTGAGGATTTATTTTGATACTATAATATGGGTTTTTAGTTGAACTAATTATGTGTAATGAGAATGTTTAACATTTTTATTGGCGACTTTTGAAATAATTTGATTAAATATTTGAGTTGTTACACACAACCTTTTAGTTTTTGAACACAAAAATAATAATAATAAACTTGTTTGAAAAATTATTTTTAATCATAAAAAAAGCAGGTGTTTTTAAAAAAATAAAAAATAGGAGGTTATTTTTTAAAATCTAAATAACCAAAACCGATTTTGGTTGTTTTAATTTTAAGGTTCCCAGTTTGATAAAGATTCAGTTCAAGTCTAATGTGACTTAGGGATAGAGCTGGGAATCAGGGCGGGCCTGGCCTTACAGGGCCTGGCCCTCCAGGGCTTGGACCCTACAGGGTCGGCTCTCTAAAGCCTGAGATAAGGAAAACATCTGTTTTTTAAAGCCCGGCCTGATAATACCAAGGCCAGGGCCGGCCCTACAGGGCTTGGAAATTACTATTCTAAATTTTAATTATTTTTTTTCTAGGTTTTTTTTTCAAAGAAATATAATTAGTAAATTGCAATCATTAAAGTTCTAATCTATCAAATAAATATTATCAACATTAATATCTAAACAATACAAATTATTCAACAAATAAACACATTCATTAATTCGTAATGAAAAACAAATCATTGTCCACAATTGACTTACATAAAACTTAAGAAGTATTAAACTAAATAACATTAGATAACTCACATAAAATATAAAAGCATACCACTATCATTGTCAATTGTCACCTTCTTCATCACTCTCATCAATTTCATAGATATTTGATTGTGCTTCACTTTGAGCAGAAGGCTGTGCTTCAGGAGTAAAAATGTCATGAATTTCTTCTCCCGCATCATGAACACATCCATAATCATTATCTGCAGCAAATAATATACCAAATCATAAAATCAGAGTATAGTTATTATGTATTTATATATGTACCTCCTAGCCTCTTCCTCTTGGCACTCTTGGACTAATTTTTTTTCTTAAAAAACTGAAAATGCTACAGTAACAGGGCTTGCAGGGCCGGCCCTGCAGGGCCAAATTCAAATTTCAGGTATATTTTTCAAGCCCAAACCCTACAAGGCCAGGGCTTAAAAGGGCCGGCCCGATTTCCCGACTCTACTTAGGGATATACTTTGGGCTTGTAAAAAAAAGTTTTAAGATGTTTTTTAGTTTTAAATTTTTTGTTTAGGAAAATAGGAAAGCTATTTCTTCACCATTTGAAGACTTTAGGCCGCTACCCATTTACTATCTCTACCACATCATTGATGGTGACAACCACCACGTCGTCCCTACTGGTGTTGACAGTAAACCAACTCCACGTCACTTAAGCCAATGGCATCGATCTGCATCACATCACCATGGACAACGACCACCGCCACCACCTTACTAATGGCGATAGATTTTTTTTTTTTATTTTTTTATATCTAAGTTAATGCTATAATAAGAACAATTATTTTAAACAAATTTTTGTGATTTTTTTTTTATGTAATTTTTTTGAATAACTATCCAAACATTTTTTTTTTCAAAACTTGTTTTTAAATATAATTTTATAAATTTTATTTTTTGAAAAAAAAAACAAAAAAATTTATGTCAAGAACATTATGCAATCATTGAATTCCACATGGTGCAAGAAAGGGCATGAGCATAAGCTCCAAATTTTACCAACTAATGTTTTTTGTCCTTAATATAAGACATAGAGGTTAATTATTTTAGTTAATATAACATACATTTTTAAAATACTCTAGTCATTTTCTCTAATTCATTCCTTATCTTTCCTCTTTGATTATTGTTGAAGAAGCATCAATAAAGGTAAATTAAGAAAGGGGATTAAACTTCTTATGTTGCATGAAAAGAAAAAAATTCCTACACACACATGAAATAGTGGGACACACACACACATATAAATATATATAATGCTAATTATATAAGTGTGAATCCCACCATTTTATGTGTGTGTGACATGAGAAAACATTTCTCCTACAACATGAGAAGTGTTTTTCCTATTAAAAAAATGTTGACAAATATAATATTTATTTCTTATATTTACGACCAAGATCAACTTCTCGAATATATCTTATATTAAGAATATGCGGAATAGTTGTTAAATATGTTAAGATTTTTGCAATTTATTTTGTGTTTTGAAACTTCAAATTAAAAACTTAATCATCCCATGATCATCAACCCAATTACGGTTTTCCCTAACATTTCTTTTCTTAAAATATAGACACATAAATTGTATCAAAAAAAAAAAAAATATAGACACATAAAAGAACTTGTCACAATCATGGTCAATTAATTTATTGCAAATTAATTATTCTATTGCAAATTGGGGTGCCCCACACCTACTTTGGCTTTTTTTACCAGCCCTAGCTGATATATAAATCTATTTGCTAAGACCAAGAACAAGTATTGTTAATTTATTGCACATTGATTATTCTATTGCAAGTTGTGGTGGCCCATTGGTACCTAATTTGGCTGATATATATGGAATCGATTTGCAAAGACCAAGAACAAATCTTGTGCGCCTGAATGTTTTATATTCATCGTATGACTATTAGTCATTGTTCAAATTATATGATTCTACATTAATCTCATAATTATATATAATATAATTACTTAATGTATACTAAGAAATTATTATCTCTTGTCCTTAATATAAGAATTTTTTAACCAATTTAGTTGGATTGAAAAATTAGTTGATTGTTAAAATTAGTTGATTGTTAAAAAATGTGTATTAATTTCTCTAAAATGCTTTATTAAATTGAAAGTATCCATTAATGTAAACTCTATTAAAATGTGTAATCAATAGAGAAAATTGTAAGAAAAATAATAAAGATGGGAACAAGAAATAAAACAACATTGTAAAAAAAAAAAAAAAAGTTTTGTTGCTTTATGCCGGCTGTCAGTCAGAATGATTTCATTTCATTTAATTTTGTTTTCCAAGTAAAAGTTATTCTCTCTCTACTTTTTGTAATAAAAACAATTACTCTGCAAGTTCATGTAATTTCACTAAATTAATTTTTAATCAAATATCTATAGCTTTTTTTTTTCAGGTCACTGTAGGTTTTTTTTTTTTTAAAATGAGATCCATGTAATATGATTTTTAGTAAGATCTTTATAATTTTACCTGATTTTTAATCAAATCCCTAAAATGTTTGGAGACTGATAAAAAATGTAGGAAAAATCTACAAGAACCAGATAAAAAATGTGAACCCTAAGGCATCGTAAAAAGAAATAAACTATAAGAGCCAACTTAAAAATTAATTGAAGCTATAAGTATTTATAAATTAATTTTCCTTTCAAAAAAAGAACTGAAATTTTCAACACTGAGAATATCCATTTGTCTATTCGGCAAGCCGTTAAGGTTAGAGGTGGATTGGATCCATCATTCATCAAAGACATTTAAATTTAGTTTGGATAAGTTGATTTATCACCAAATTTTCAGAAAGAATATCATCAACATCTACCTAATTGCATGCTTCACCCATATCAAAAGTAAAAGTTTACTATTCATTTTTCATGAAGTTAATAATTTAAGCGAGGAAGCTCTTTACTAAATGAGAAAATTGTAGAAAAACATAAATCCTTTTTTTAAAAAATAATTTATAGGCAAACGAAATAGTTTACTCAGGGAAGTATGTAAAAATAATATTTTTATAAAATATTAAATATAAACCGTTAAGATTTTAATCCAACGGTTAAGATGAAAAAGAGAAAGGAAAGTGGATGGGAGGCAAGTCCGGGTTCATTAGTGTCACCATGTGATTCCTTTTTATGTATTTGCCAATGATTTTTGTCCTAATACAGCACTGTCACTGTTACATACTACTTCAGAGTTTATTCTACAGCATATGCCTGAGAAATTCTTCTTGAAGTATTTATATTTTTTAATTTTTAATTTGGTGTTTATGTATTTTTGTTAATAATGAAAAAAACACGCAAGTACAAAGTAAAAATTGAAAAATTTAATAATGAAAAAACACGCAAGTACAAAGTAAAAAATAGAATATTTAATAATGAAAAAAACACGCAAGTACAAAGTAAAAATTGAAAAATAAAATTAAAGGCTTGCTTGATTTTGTTTATTTATTTATTTTTAAAAGAAAACATTGCTTGAAAAACCTTTTTCCAAAAATTTGTTTTTAATAACCAAAAAATAAAAAAGCTATTTTTAAAAACTAAAAACCAAAAACAATTTTTAGTTGTTTCTCATTTTTATTTTTCTATTTTTTATTTTTTGACGATGTCATCTATAGACTATTGACAGTCAACATCACACTATTGGTGATAACTACTGTTATGTCATCACAGACAACAACTGTGGCATCCGTCCTTAATACGCCTTTATTTATTATTATTTTCTTTATTTAATTATTATCATTATTATTTTACTATTTATTATTATTATTAAAACAAACTTTAATCATGCTTCCAAGCTTAATTTGTATAATCCCAAGTTAAGACATTCATTAATATTTGGGAGTATCCAAACAGTGATTGCCATATTTGACCCAAAAAAAAAAAAAACAGTGATTGCCATAGTCCCATTTAACCGTTTTAGCTTCCTAGACTAAATACAACTACATTATATCATGTGCCTATACATACATATAATACAAGCTTAACTTGTATCTATTGTTGTCTGGTAAACTTGAGTATAATCCGTAAGAACTGGCTGAACCCAAGAGGGGGGGTGAATTGGGTGAAGTATAAAAACTTAAGAACTTTGTAAAATCTTTTCGCAACTCAGTAAAACCAGTTTGTATGACAATAATGATTTAAAAAACAATAAATAGTCATTTAAACATATATGCTGAGAATATAAGAGATAAGGAAAGAGAATATGAAAACTGAGATTTATATTGGTTCGGCCCAATCCTTGACCTACGTCCAGTCCCTAAGCTCCATTTGAGATTTTCAATCCACTATCCTCTTGTTTAATCTAGGCACAAGAGAAGCCTTTACAATCCCACAAGTTCACTCAGGCACTTGTGAAGTCAAATCTCTCACCGAGATACTCCCCCTTACACAATGCAAGGTTACAATCTGTTTCCCTCTCAAGATCACCCAATCTTGAGTAACTCTCAAATAAATAGATAGAATGTTTATAATGAATCTTCTCTCTCCGAAGTGAATAAGATAAACAATGAAGTGTATTATAAATATTTTCACTCTCTATGATGAACTATGTAAGCATTGAAAAAAGAGTGTGCATGAGAAAGATGTTGGATTCAGAATGTTGGCATCTTGATAGTGCAAGCTCACCCTCATCAACCTTGAACACTTCTTCTTTTATAGGTAGATATCAATATATGACCGTTGAGAAGATTCAGTGACTGTTGGATAAAGAAATATAGCCGTTAGAACTTCGTTTTCTGAACCAGCTATGACATCAGCATTTACTTTCCCTTTGATCTTCAGTTTAACAGCATTTGATCATCTAAAACATGTACACAAATGATATAAATAATGTTAAGAAGTGTTATAAATCATTTGGGTAATCATCTGGATGTTTATCAGAAGAATCAGGATTTTCAAAACGTTGATTTTCTGAAGCTGAGATGAAAACTCAAGTTTTCATTTGTAAACTCGAGTTTCGAGGTTGTTTCTTTACTCCAAATTACTCTCTGTTTGATCAAAACTCGAGTTTTGGTTTCACAAACTCGAGTTTGGAAGATGCTCTGACGTTCGCTGCCCTTTGTCTGATAGAAACTCAAGTTTCCAACTAATAAACTTGAGTTTTGTTTTCTCCCAAAACCAAAGTTTGCTCTTTGCCTTCGATAAACTCGAGTTTTGATTTACAAACTCGAGTTTGCAAGTTGTTTTGCCCTTGGTTGCTCTCTGACTTGGAGTTTGGACTTTGTTGAGCGTTTTCGCAACTTCTTGAACTGACTGTCAACTTTCAAAGGCCATATCTCCCTAGTCTAAACTCCGTTTTGGCCCGTTCAAATCTTGATGGAAATTCCTTTTAGTCTACTTTCATATGCCACCAATTTCAGCTCAATCGGATTTGTAGTTTGTGAGATACACTCAAAACATTGAAGCTTGGTTTGCAATGCGGCATGGATTTTTCTGTCAACTTCAACATTTCATAGCTCCTTGATTTGAACTCCTTTTGGCTTGAATTTTATATCAAAATGACGCATTGGGCGTCTAGTTTCATATGCCACTATTTTCACCTTAATCCGATTTCTGGTTTCGGAGATATCATCAAATTACCAGACGTCGCCTGTGCTGAACGTGAAACAGAGTAGAACAGAGTTGTTGATCAACGTTGAAAACTCGAGTTTTGACTTGAAAACTCAAGTTTTGAGTCCTAAACTTGAGTTTGTACTTGGAAACTCGAGTTTTCCTAGTCCAGAGATGCCAGAGATGTTGAAGACACTAGAAACTCGAGTTTTGAGATGGCTGACTCAAGTTTTGACTCCTAAACTCGAGTTTTGAGTCCTAAACTCGAGTTTTCTCATACCAGAAGAGCAAATCATTGTAGCGAAGCAGGAAACTCGAGTTTTGACTTGGAAACTCGAGTTTTCTCATCCTGAAGCTGATTTTTGCTAACTTTAACTCCAAATTGAGCCATTCCAACTTCCATATAATCTTGGAGGCTTCTAGTTTCAATATAAGAACTTGAATAATTATATCTTCATTCCATTCAGCAAGTTCTTCCTTTCTTTCTTCTTCTCTTGATCATTTTCCACAATTCAAATCTTTCTTCTTCTCTTCTCTTGATCATTCTTCATCATTTAACTTGGGCTCATCATTCTTTGCAGCTTCTACCTTCTTCAATATCCATAAAGTGAAGAAACTTCATTCCAACTTCTGCTTATCATAGAGACTTCCAGTATCACAAGAACTTGAATGTTGATATTCCTATTATATTGTGCAAGTTCTTTTGATAACATCTTTCTCTAGTCTCTTCTCTTCTTCTTGGTTATCCTTCAAAATCTATTGATAACATCTTGCTTTCTTGACAACCTTTGCAACTTCTTCTTTTCATTAATCCCTTATCTCCATTTTGATTATCCTACATGATTCAACTTGGACAATCTACATTAAGCATAATAGTTAGTCAATGTAGGAGATAACTATATTACTCAATATATTACTCAATCTTTTTGCTTTTAATAATGACATCTAATAAGACATCATCAAAACTAATCATAACTAACATAATCTCCTGCATATGGGCTAGTTTCCATCTCTAACCATTTTAATTATCCACCTAAATATAGGTTAGTTGTTGTCACTTATGTGTATGCTACATTAATAAACATTAGACATCCTGCATTCCTTAATTGGTGGTGTGGTCCTATATTGAGTTTGGAATGTTTACTTAACAACTTAAACCATTCACTCACTCATATGCAAGTTTATGCATACACAAGGTAATTAAATATCCCCTCATGACAGCAACTTAATCACACAACGCATGGACTAGGATTTATCACAATATAAATTGTTCTGTATAAGAACACAGATATCTAGCTGATAGGCTAGTGTATTGATATTGGATCAGATGAATACCACAAGATATCTATAAGGCAGATACCAAAGGGAATATGTTTGCTCCAGGATATCTATAAGGCAAATACTAAGGGAAATAATGGATCACTATGCATGTATATGGCGTTTAGCCAAAAGGAGTAGGGTGTGTACAGTGAGACTGAATAGTAAAAGAGGATGAATAAAATTTGTGTACCTTTTATGTTTACCTCTTATTTATAGAAATTACCTTAGGGTTTGGACTCTTGGGCCCTGTGTGCCTTGCAGCCCACATATTGTGCCGCTACACCTGCAAATTGATATCAAGATTAGGATATGTTCCTTGATTATAGCCTTTATTATAGGTCAGTTAGGATCTCCCTCCATTATAGGCTGATTCTGCAACGTGTTGACCCTGTTCGACCATATAGCAAATGGGCCTCGTATGAGTCCATAACAATTGCCCCCAACTCGGTAATTAAGATCTTTGGTTTGCCGAGGTGTATTGATTATTTAACGTGGAACGCGAATTTAACCAAGATATATCTAGTTTATCTGGGTTCCAAACTTGAGACGAATTTGATTTCCGCGTTGTTCAACTTTTGTCCAAGTTCAAGGAACTTCAAATTCATTCATTTTCTGTGACTTGCCCCCAGATATATATAATCCGGGTTAAGTTACTTTGAACTCCATTCCTGTTTATGATTATTTAGATTTCTCATGCATCATTCATTCGAGCTTCAGGGTTTCCCCCAATCCGGAATATCATGAGCTAGAAACGGCTCCATCTTGACTGTCCTTCATGTACTATCTGATCTCGTCTACATTGATCTCGGTTTTTGATGACGCATGCTCAATAAGCAGGGGTAGAATTTGAGGAATCATATATACCTGAATGAACTTCCATTTCAAACTTCTTATTTCATCGTGACCACCTGATAACTAGTCACTTCCGACTGTCAAAAAGTAAAACCGCTAACCTTTGCTGTCTACGATATTCGAGCACATTAAATGCACATACTGTGCGCATTAAATGCACACATCGCTTCTCACATGCCATCATTGCTTTTGGGGTACATTGTCTTTTTTGCCCTTGACCCTTTAGATCCATATATCTAACAGTTATGTTTATATTTGCATTTCCTTCCATTTGCACCACTTCTTACATTCGCTGTTTTCTCTGTCTTCTAAAAAACCTCTCGTTTTCAAAGACCTAGTTTCTTGCGACTCTCTAGTTCATACCTTTTAGGCTTCTCAGATCTTCATTATTCTAGGTATTCTCATCGTCTCTTCCTATTCCTTTTGCTTTTGCTTTTGTTCTTTGATTTGCTATTGCATTGTTCTTGCTTCTTCATCTGTGTCTTTGAGATATTGCCCTTGAGTTTTTAGGTAGGCATTGATAACCCTTTGCCTCTTTGGTTCTTGTTTCCTAATTTCCAGCGTCTTGTCTTGAATATTCAAAGAATCGCCTTTGGTCATCCGTTTCTCCCCCCTTTAAACTAAACATATTAGCATTGGGAGGCTATGATGACCTTTTAGGCAATTCCTCTCTGAGCCCAGAAAGCTGGAACAGTTGAACTGAGCCATCCCAACCCTAATCTCCCCCTTCTTTGACAATGGAGAAAAATACGATAACTCTAGAAGAGGAGGAAGAGTTACGCATAAACAGTTCCTCCTGGAGCTCGGTATTGGTTTTGGGGTATTTCCCCTACTAAAAAAGAGAAGCAAGCAGCCTTGCTTTGTAAAACATATAGTGGAAAAAGTATGAAAAGATCCCAACCTCTACATGACCAGAGCTGTGGTGAGACTGGAGGTTAGAATGAGAAAGCCACCAATCCGGGATCGAATTCCCAAACATCGAGATTCGAGGGACGAGGTAAGAGTGAATCTATCCTAGCCTCACATATTCCCCTACCAACAGGCCTGTGCCAACCTGGGCTAAGATCCCATTCGGAGAGCGTCGTCGACCCTTGTAATGATTGTGCCTATCTCAGTTGCGATCTCGTCACAAGGGGCCAGTACTCAGAGTCCGAGTCTACTTTGGCCTTTTGCCGACATAACTTAACTTCCAAAACCATCCCAACCTTTAGTAGCATGGACCATTTTGTGTCATAGGATCCCCCCAATTTGTTGAATTTTTCTTATTCACATTATGGCTCACATAATTCAGGTATGCCTTCCGTTTCTGTTTTTTGCTTTTCTATTGTAGGTATAGATGGATTCATCCCTTTTTGCGCCGTATTGAGAGATCTATGTCTGGGGAGTCTAGTTCCGCCAGCTGATAATTGAATATTTCATACACTACTTGTTGTCTCTTGATTAATAATTTAGGACTCTTTAGCTAATAAATAATGGCTTTATATCTATTTGGGCTTTGGGGTTTCGATTTTATTTTAGCCATTTTTAATAGTAAAATTTCAGTTTTACATTGCTTCGCTATTTTTACAATAACTCTTAAACCAGACATCGGATTTGCCTCATTGTTGCCTCATATTTCAGATGATTCAGAGAGCTATAATTGTTATGAAGACATGAAGAGCAAATTCGAACAAGAGGGCGGTCAATTTTGAAGCCAAAGTCGATGTATATTTTTGGATTTTGTAACTAAAGCCCATTTTATTTATTTGGGCTGACCCATTTCCATTTTAGGGTTAGGTTAAGTAAGGCAACAGCCACAAACATTTATTCATTCACGTTTTTAGAGTTTTTTGGATCAAAACAAAAGCTTTCAAATTCTCTGAAATGTTCTTCGCGTTCTTCATCTGTTCTTCGTTTTTCCGAGCCATGTTCGTCTAAACGTTTGCGATTAACCCAACGTTGATGATTCCATGATTCATCCAAAGAGCTTGTGCTTAATCGGTAACATTACTCGTTTCTGTTTTCATCTTATCGGATCCGATTTTTGAAAATAGTTTGAATAGTAGTTTTAATATTCGGTTTGGTCCATCCTAAGGATTGAGTTCTAATTAGGTTTGAAGCTGTTAGTTCTCTTAAAGCTTTGATGATTGCCAACAATTGTGAACAAAGAATGAGGATTTGCTTTTGGATGTTAGAAAATCCTAAATGAGAGCAAACCTCGAGGTTTGACCTTGCAAAGAAAGCCTTAAGGTTCAGTGCTTCATCTTTCAAAAACTTGGTTTCACAAATTTATGTGAAACCTCGAGGTTTGTGAAGAAACCTCGAGGTTTTGGACTTCCAGAGAAAACTCAGTTTCACATCAACCCTTCAAACCTCAAGGTTTGTAACAAAACCTCCAGGTTTGTGGTTTGGCGCTTAACTGAAACTTTTGAAAAATAATGTGAAACCTCGAGTATTTGAAGAAACCTCCAGGTTTCTTCATCCAGAGAGCAATTGGTTTTCAAGAACATTGAAAACCTCGAGGTTCCTACATAAACCTCGAGGTTTGATGTTTGGCTGGAACTTGAACATTTTGAAATTAACATATAACCTTGAGTATTGTTGGAAACCTCCAGGTTTCTGACATACAGAGAGCAATTAGTTTTTCCCATTAGTGAAAAACCTCGAGGTTTACTCCAAAACCTCCAGGTTTTGCCTTTGGAACAAAGTTCAGCTTTTCAGTATTTTTAGCCAAACCTCGAGTATTGTTGAAAACCTCGAGGTTTGTAGGTTCCAGAGAGCAAATGAATTTTCATTTTGTTTGAAACCTCCAGGTTTCCTATGAAACCTCCAGGTTTGGTTTCATCGTGTTTTCAGAAGGTTTCATTTTTTAAATGAAACCACGAGGTTTATAATGAAACCTTGAGGTTTTGGGACTCAGAGACTTAAACTTCTTTTTGCTTTTATGAAAACCTCTAGGTTCATTTTAAAACCTCCAGGTTTGCTGTTTAATCCAAAACCTTTTTCACCTGGACATAATGAAAACCTCGAGGTTTGTAGAACAAACCTCCAGGTTTCTATCCGTTGTCAGAAATTCGAATTTGCCAAATCTGCTATACCTTCTTGTTTGATCTCAATGCTTTTCATGATTAATCTATAATGATTCTAGATATGTTTAATCATCTTTTTTGTGGGTTTCAGACAGATTAAAGAAGGATTATTGAAGGTTTAGACCAACAGCAAAAGTTGTGTCAGAACATTAAATGTTCAACCCAGAAACTTGCTTACTTTTGGTTAATCCACTTGTACACTGTTGCAAAGCATTAAAGGAAGATTTCTACAACAAGCAACAGCCTCTCCAACGGATTAATTTGCAGAGAGTCAACTCTGAATCCAAGTCCAGCTGTATTATGCAGAAACCAAGAGAGAGAAGATGGTCAAAGTGGAACCTAACTTCAGCTGAACACTCCCAACGTTTTAATCCAAATCACAACGGTCATTTAATGCCTTATATGTATAAATAGAGTGGTATTCAAGACTTCAAAGCTGACATATCATCTGAAAACGCTCAAGCATTCAAGTCTCTCAACTACTTCTTAGTTTTCATTTGTAACTTGTCTTTTGACATTATAAGCTTCAGTGTTTATCATCATCTACTCTTAGAGAGAGTTTTTCTTTGATTATTGATCATTGATTGTAAGGAACCACAAGTCAGGGGACTTGGTGGTTGGGATCATTGATTAGAACTTGTAAGGGGGAGTGAGTTCTAGTGAGAGAATCATTTCTTGAGTGCAGAGTGTGTAATCATTGATATAGTGGAAAATCCCAGAGTGTCTGAGGACTGGACGTAGGTCAAGTTGATAGGACCGAACCAGTATAAATTCTTGTGTCCAAGCTTTCTCTTCCCTATCTCTGTTAACCCCTGTTTTCATCGCTCAAAAACAGAGTTCCTAACCAAAAATTTAAGAATACCCAATTCACCCCCCTCTTGGGTATTCAGCTCCATTTTCAGAAGCCTTGCTGTGCGATCGCACAGTGAGACCCCACTGTTCAGACAGATGCTAGGCGATCGTCTAGTTGAGGGAATTTCTAGATGAACGCAGAGATTTCGGTTCATCTAGAACCAAACGCGAGTTCGTTCATATTTCGTTCATTGATGGAAGTTTCTGGAATCTAAATGTTAGGTTGATCGTTTTTAATCTGTTTCTGTTTAATCCATTTTGTTTATGCATTTCATTCTGTTTTAGTTTACTTTCATTTTTAATCTGTTTGAATCAACAAAACCCCCATTTTTACTGTTTTTGTTTCGCTGTTGCTTTTAATCAAACCCGATGCGAATTCATCGGGGAAACGACCCAGGTTCCCTATTTCTGCAAAATCGTTTTTGAACTTGGTTAATTTGGGAGATACGGCAAATCTCTGTCACCAGCCTCTCGAGAGCTTCAACGGACTCAGACCTGTGGGTTACTGATGAGGTACTACATACTAATCTACACTGACCGCAGTTGAGGTTGCCAGGCTCCCCATCGGCAATGGAGTGAGCTACGCCCTTCGTCTACCCATGGATGATGAATCCATTTGCTCCCCAAGTAGAAAGAGTAATACACATTTCTTCTTCTTCTACCGGGATCTAATTACTCAGCTCGGTATTCGCTTTCCATTTACCGAGTTCCAAATTGACCTTTTTAACCATCTACACGTTGCTCCTTCCCAACTTCATCCCAATAGTTGGGCTTTTTTATCGCTTTCGAACGTTTTTGTCTTTATGAGAAACTAGCCTGTACAATTCCGCTTTTCTTTCATTTTTTTGTCATCCATCATGCCAGAACAGAGCCTTCGACTAGGAAAGGTTGGACCTCGCTTTGGGATGTCCCCAACTGGAAGCTTTCACAGTTTTCACCGATTCTTTTAAGAAACTTCAAAACTAGCTTTTTCAAGGATTTTGTCGAGCCCAAGCAGCAGTCTTGGTTCCTCAAAACCCTTGAGTCCGGAGATTTGGAGGGGAAATTCCCCTATACTAGACTCAGGACCATTACAAACTTTCTCCCTCCTCATATCGCTTTCCTGACATAGGTTTCTTTGATTTTAAGGGCAAAGTGGCATCTTTTATAATTGCCCATATCGACCAACATGGCCCCATTAGCGTGGCCACATTCATGAATGACCCTTGTTCTCTTAACCTGCAGATCCAAGTATGGGAAAACAACCTTCTTATCTTGCCACCATGAAAAGCAACAAGGTTTCAAACATTGAGGCTAGCAAGAAGCAAATAGCTCCGGATCCTGGTAAAGTTGGAGTTGGGACAAGTAGCCGAGTAAGCCTAGCTAAGAGGTCAAAAACCGACCAAGCCATTCTAACCCATAAATCCAAAGAAGCATTGGCCTTTGTTGTTCAAACCTCTACACAGGAAGTTCCTCATGCCTCTGGTTCTTCTTCTCTGAATCTTCCTCCTCTACCGCCACGCACTGAGCTTGCCCACGGGATCATCTGGAGCCATAGGGTACCTGAGGCGCGGCATCACTATTCGTCCCTCGAGTCATTTTTATGACCCACATCCATTTGCCAAGGCCGAAATACAGGAGATGGCAAATATTGAGCGGTATGCCCTGAAGGCCGCTGGATTAGCTCAAACTTTAACCTCGGTGAAAGAGAAATATGCTCGAAATTTTGCCAAGCTAAAGAAGCATAGATTGGAGGCTAATGAGTAGAAGATAAAAAAATCTCAGGAACAGCTGTAGGTGGTCGAGACAGTGAAAGACAAAGCCTACGAGGAACCGTAGAGGCCAAAAGAGGACCTTAGGAAGGTGAACTCGGATTTGCTCTGTCTTTAAGAGGCTCATGTTCAAAATGTGGAAGCAATGAAACTTCTTCTAGCGGAGCAGGATGAGTTTAAAACTAAGCTATACTGGACTCGTGCCACCCTTGAGACTGCAAATGCCGACATCACTATAAAGGTAGCTATATTAGGAAAGCCTGCGAAAGAGTCTTTCAACAATGCCTTGGAGAAAATCCTACTTTTGAACCCTAACGTCGAACTCAACACCTCCGGGCTAGATTATACAACTTATGTAGATGAAGGCATATTAATCTCGTTCTCTTCCTCTCCCGATGGTGATTCGGTATCTCAGTTGGAGGGGGTCAAGGCGAGGATAGGGGTGAAGAGATTCAACCAGACATTGGAGCTCCACCAAGCTGAAAGATTAATCCCATTTCCTTTGCTTTGTAACAATGTTCCTAGGTTAATAACCCGGTTTATTTTTCTTGCACTTTGATGACTTAATCATCAATGAAGATTTATTCATTTCTCAATCTACCCCGCCTATATTATCAAGTATCTTATTCCTTGTAACAATTGTATGAACTCAAACTTAAGTTCAAAGTTCTATTCAATGATTGGGTTGAAGTCAAAAAAATTCACACAGAATCTGCTTAGATATTCGTTCGGTATTAAAACTAGGTATCATATTTGTGAAGATTTTAATTAATTCATCACATTATGTTCTGGCTCATCCGACCAGAATTTAATCCGTGAGTAAGGGCAATTCGTCACATGTTCAGATTCAGTTTATAACCAAAGTTTTAAACATTTAGAGCTAATCAGGGTCTGCATGACAATTCACCTCATTACCCCAAAATACAACTTTGATGCATTACAACTGTGAAAACACTTTATTGTATTTCCACTTTATCTAAAAATGGGTCCAACAACCCGGCTTCATTTATTCATTATCCAAGTTCCAAACATGGAACACGAATTTAACTGTCTTCTACTCCTCAGTTTATCCAGGTTTCAAACTTAATATGGAAAATAGATTTAACTGCATAGTGTACAGTTTATCTGGGTTCCAAATTGAACATGGAAACACGGATTTAACTGTACTTTTAGTTTTACCGAGTTCCAAACTCAATCTTGGTAATTGTATTTTGAAAACGGGTTTAAACACCCTGGATTCATTTATTCATTCGCAGCTAGCATGATTCGAACAATTTGTAGCACAATTCTCAACCAAGAATTTCTTCATTTATTTGATCAAATGATCTTTCCGACATAGCCGACTTTATGTAATTCCAAAAAAGGAAAATTATGCTTAAAATAAAGTAAATTCAACACAGAACTCAGATTTAACTGTACTCACACAGTTTATTTGCGTATTGAACAACTCAAGATGTAACTTGGATTTAGCTGTAGTATACTTTCAGCTTATCCGCGTTCCATGTTCTCTTGATTAACTTCTTCTCTAGAGTCTCCAGCATATAGGCTCCTTTGCCAAGCTTTTCTCTAACTCGATAAGGGCTTTCCCAATTCGCAGCAAGCTTTCCATCTCTAGCGTTTTTGTTGCCTATGTCAGGTCTTCGAAGCACCAAGTCACCTTTTTCAAATGACCAATGCTTCACTTTTTTATTATATCTAGCCGCGATGAGTTGTTTTGTGGCCATATCATGACAGTGTGCCATGATTCTGACTTCATCAAATAGATCTAATTCTACCACAAATACTTCATTGTTCTCCCCTTCTTCCTAAAGAGCCTTGACTCTCTTCCATAAGGGCTAGCCTATCTCCACCGGGATCATAGCCTCACATCCATACGTTAATCTAAAGGGAGTTTCCCCAGTTGACGTTTGAATGCTGGTCTAGTAACCCCACAAGATATAGTACAGGTGCTCCACCCAACTGGACTCTGCCTCTTCCATTCGCTTCCTTAATCTATCAACGATGACTTTGTTTGCTACCTCAGCTTGCTGATAATTGAATATTTTATACACTTCTTTTTACCTCTTGATTAATAATTTAGGACTCTTTAGTTAATAAATAATGGTTTTTATACTTATTTAGGCTTTGGGCCTTTGATTATATTTTAGCCATTTTTAAGAATAAAATTCAATTTTTACATTGCTTTACTATTTTTACCATAACTCTTGAATCAGACATCGGATTTGCCTCATTTTTGTTTCATATTTCAGATGATTTAGAGAGCTACAATTGTTATGAAGACATGAAGGGCAAATTTGGACAAGAGGATGGTCGATTTTGGAGACGAAGTCAGATGTATATTTCTGGATTTTATTTGGGCTCAAATTTTGTAATTAAAGCCCATTTTTATTTTATTTCTGTTTTGGGTTGAACCATTGGAGCCCATTTCCATTTTAGGTTAACTTTAAGTCAGATGGTGGCTACAACACTTTGATCATTCACGTTTTTGAAAGTTTTGGATTAAATACAGAAGTTTTATTTTCTCTGCAATGTTCTTTGTGTTCTTCGCATGTTCTTCATTTTTTCCAGCCATGCTCAGCTAAACTTCTGTGATTAACCCAATGTTAAGGATTACATGATTCATCCAGAGAGCTTGTGCTTAATCGGTAACTTTACTCGTTTATGTTTTCATCTTATCGGATTCGATTTCTAGAAATAGTTCAAATATGAAATTTAATATTCGGTTTGGTTCATCCTAAGGACTGAGTTCAAACTAGGTTTAAGGATTCCATGATTCGTCTAGAGAGCTTGTGCTTAATCTGTAACTTTACTCGTTTCTGTTTTCATCTTATCGGATTTGATTTCTATAAATAGTTCGAATATTAAATTTAATATTCAGTTTGGTTCATCCCAAAGACTGAGTTCGAACTAGGTTTAAGTGTTTGCTGTGCGATCGCATAGTGAGATGCCACTGTTCGGACAAATGCTAGGCGATCGTCTAGACGAGGGATTTTTTGGACGAACGCAGAGATTTCGGTTGGTCCAAAACCAAACGCGAGTTCATTCATATTTCGTTCAATGATGGAAGTTTCTGGAATCTGAATGTTGGGTTGATCAATTTTAATCTATTTCTGTTTATTCCGTTCTGTTGCTGTTTGTTTCGTTCTGTTTCTGTTTATTTCGTTTTTATTCTATTTGAACCAAAACCCCCCATTTTTATTGTTCTATTTCACTATTGCTGCCAATCAAACCCGTTGCTAGTACGTTGGGGAAACGACCCAGATTCCCTATTTCTACAAAATCATTTTTGAACTTGGTTATTTTGGGAGACACGGCAAATCTCTTTCACTTCCCATTTGATTGTGGGTGCTCCACGGAGGCAAAGTGTTGCTTGATCTGGAAACCGACAATCATTTCTTGGAACCCCTTATCGATAAATTGGGTTCCATTATCCGTGACTACCTCCACTGGGATCCTAAACTGGGATATGATGTTTTTTTTTTGGAAGAATCTCTGCACCCAAGCCGAGGTGATTGTCACCACGGGTTCGGCTTCTATCCACTTAGTGAAATAATAGACAGCTATTATAAGCCATAGTAACTGTCCTGGTGCCGCTTTGAATGGTCCTAGAAAATCCATCCCTCATTTGAAAAATGGCCACAGAGCCGAGATAGACTTTAATTCTGTTGGGGGAGACCATATTACCCTGGCGCGTTTTTGACAACTACCACATTTTTGCACATGGTCCTTTGAATCCGCCTCTATTGTTGGCCAGTAATAACCAGCTCGTAAAGCTTTTCGAGCCGGCGCCGTGGCACCCATGTGTTGCTTGTTGATTCCTTTGTCGATCTCGGCTAAAACATACTTGGCCTCTTCGAAATTCAGGTACTTCAGTATTGGAGAATGCAAACCTTTGTGATACAGTTGATTTTCCACAACTGTGTGCAAGGCTACTTCTCGCACCAACTTCTTTGTTTCAAGTGAGTCGTCAAGGAGGACTCCTCTTTCCAAGTAGTCTACAATTGGTTTTCTCCAATCTCCTATTGCTGAGATCACCATGACACAACTTGGCTCGGACAGAATTTGTTAAACCACGGTTCTATGATTACCCGGGCTCTTCGTACTTGCCAAGACCGGACATGGACGAGCGGCGCTGGAAGCATGACGACGGACGAACTAGCGACGACCAGAGGAAGAGAGCAGAGACGGGCCAACAGGGAGAGAAGAGATGAGGCAAGGGGGAGAGAAGAGTCGGGGAAAGAGGATCAGAACGGCGGACATGAAGTGAAAACCTAGAACTAGTTTAAGTGATTTTTGCGACAGACAAAATTGTCTGTCACAAATTCACTTAAATTTGCGGCGGATAAAGAAAATCCACCGCAAAATCATATGATTTTGCGGTGGACAACTTATTCAGCTGCAAAATCATGAGAGTTTGTGGCGGACTCCTTCGTCCACCGCAAAAGGGGGCAACGTAGGGCCCCTCCCAGCACGTTTTTGCAGCGGACTATATAGTCTGCCGTAAAATCATATCATTTTGTGGCGGACTAAGGGGGGCAACATAGGGCACCTCCGAGTGTGTTTTTTCAGCGGACTATGGGGGGCAACGTAGGCCCCCTCCCAGCGTCCTTTTGCTGCGGACTACTCAGTCCACCTCAAAATCATGTCATTTTGTGACGGACTCTGTAGTCTGCTGCAAAAGGGGGGCAACATGGACCCCTCCCAATGTGTTTTTGTGGCAGACGAAGGACTCCGCCGCAAAATCATCTGAGTCCGCTGCAAAATTCTGACCTTTTGCGACGGATTATTTCAATCCTTCGCAAACCTCTTTATTTGCTATGGAATTTTTTTTCCGTCGCAAATATGCTATTTTCCAGTAGTGATATCACTGTCCAGGCCAAATATTGGGAGACGTGTGTAAGGTTTCAAAGGTGGCAAACAATGTCGGCTGTTCCTCTCTAAAAGTGTCGATGGCTACCTTTAATTTGAGAAAGGGTGCAACTCTTGGAAATCTCACTCAAGCCTGGGCTTGGGAGTTGGGATGGTCGCAGGTAGTCGAGGACAGAGGTGGAGAGAAGGTGAGATGGTGGAGGATGAAGATCGAAGATGAAGTTTGAAGGTCTCTAATACAGGGCTATATCTTTGCTTCTTTATCGATCTATCAAGTTTAGAAGAGAGACGAAAAAGGAAGTTCGTAACTAGGAGGCGAGTTAGGTCATCCACTCCAGATTTAGATTTGTTATTATTCATCAATCACTTTAGATTCTAATTTAGTTAAAGAGAATATAGGAAATCTGGTCCAGGGCAATGTAGTCTTTCTATTTTAATGTTTTAATTTCTGGTTATTCAAAATAATTATTATTTTTATAGTCCTTCTTAATAAATACTCCCTCCGGTCCTAATTATAAGAACACTTTTGTAATACAAATTACACTATAAAAGTGTTCCTATAATTAGGACCGAAAGTAGTATTATTTTTCTTAGGTCATTTATTATAATTTTCCCATATGAAAAGGTATCGTAATGTCACTCTTCAAATACCCCCATATTTAGTGAATTACCTCTTTTTTTACCTCATGTATTCTAGTTCTTAACTACTTATTATAAATTCATTATTTCAACTAATTCTCACATGCCCAAAAAATAAAAATTAAGTTATTAAATATGTAAAAAATTATTAAATTTTCTTTTAGTAAAATTTTCCTTCTCTACATTTACAAATCATAATATCATAGTTTATTAAGCATTAAAGAAATTTTATTTACACTAAATGTATAAAATTATCCATTGTTAAATTATATTAAAAAAAACCAAGTTATAAAGTGGGTAGCTGCTTGTCACGGTCTCACCTTGATGGGTCCAACATTGGCTAGGATGAGGGAAGTTCTTGAGGCATATATAATATGGAGTGCGTCTTTACTATCAGCTTAAGCTTTTAGTACAATGGTTAATGCTTTTCAAAGTTAAATGTGCTCAACTAGGGAAAATCTCAAAATGGGTGGCCCTCAGGAAGTTTTATGTGCTAGAGCGCTTTAGGCGTGACATGCTGCCCACCATTTTGAGAATTATCATATAATTACTTTGTATAGGAGTCAATTTTTTAAATTAAGAATTAAAAAAAATTGTAATTTTTATTTTTAAAAAATATCATAATTTATTAAACGTTGAAGAAATTTTATTCAGATTAAATGTATAAAATTGTCCGTTTGTTAAACTATACAAAAAATAAAATAACTCTTCGTGTGATTATTTGTAAGTTAAGGAGTTTCAGATAATTTTAAATATTTTTACTTATATTTGTGAGTTGTGTATGATTATGAATGACTATCTTTTATTAAAAAAATAGGCTGAAAATATGTATATGTTTATGTATTGGAAATTTTCAAGTAAATAATAATACAAAAGTAAATTTCTTTATAACTCATATTATTTCATAATTAATAATATAATTATAAGGAGTTTACTTTTCTCATGTTGCATGAGAGAAAGAAGATTCCTACACACACATAAAATGGTGGGACCCACATATATATATAATGCTAATTATATATATATGCGGGTCCCACCATTTTATGTATGTGTGACATGAGAAAACATTTCTCTTACAACATGAGAAATGTTTTTCCCTAATTATAATTATGTATTATTGGATTGTTATTTTTTTGGCATGTTTGAATATGATGATATATTATACAAATGAAAGTATGATTTATTGTATTTTATATTTTTTACAATAATTATATTTATTAGATTGAATATAATTGTCATGGTGGTCGTATTTATAATGAGTTGGAGTAATGAGGAATTTATATGATGAAATCTCTTACCATATGGTGTGCGGTCACGAATGTTGACTGTAGACCAACTCCACGTCACCGATGCCCATGGGCGTCGATCTTCAGCACGGACGCCTCCACCACGCTATTGGTGATAGAACATAGAATTTCTTATCTAAGTTAAAGCTACAATAAGAACAACTATTTCAAACAAATTTTTGTGCTTTTGGTTTTTTAATGTAATCTTTTGGAATAACTGTCCAAACATATATATTTTTTTATTTTTTTAAAAACTTTTTTATAATATAATTTTATAAAGTTTATTTTTTGTAAATAAAAAAAAACTTATTCAAACAACTTATATCAAGAACATTAAGCGATCATTGAATTCCACATGGTGCAAGAAAGGGCATGAGCATAAGCTCCAAATTTTGCCAACTAATGCTTTTTGTCCTTAATATAAAATATATTTATCTAATTTGATTTGATGATTAAGGAAGTTAATTATTTTAGTTAATATAATATGTATTTTTTAAAACATTCTAGTCATATTCCCTAATTTCTTCCTTCCCTTTCCTCTTTGATTATTGTTGAGGAAGCATTAATAAAGATAAATTAAGAAAATGTTGACACATATGATATTTATGTCTAGTATTTACAACCAAGATCAACTTCCTAAATATATCTTATATTAAAAATAAGAGGTGTAGTTGTTAAATATGTCAAGATATATGCAATTTATTTTGTGTTTTGAAACTTCAAATTAAAAACTCAATCATCCCATGATCATCAACCCAATTATGGTTTTCCCTAACATTACTTTTCTTAAAATATAGACACATAAATGAACTTGTCACAATCATGGTCAGTTAATTTATTACAAATTAATTATTCTATTGCAAATTGGGTTGCCCCAGTGACACCTACTTCGGCTTTTTTCTACCAGCCCTAGCTGATATATAAATCTATTTGCTAAGACCAAGAACAAGTGTTTTTAATTTATTGCACATTGATTATTCTATTGCAAGTTGTGGTGGCCCATTGACATCTAATTTGGCTGATATATATGGAATCGATTTGCAAAGACCAAGAACAAATCTTGTGCGCCTGAATGTTTTATATTCGTCGTATGACTTAGTCATTGTTCAATATACATAATTCTACATTAATCTCATAATTATATATAATATAATTACTTAATGTATATTAAGAAATTATTATCTTTTGTCCTTAATATAAGAATTTTTTAACTAATTTTGTTGGATTAAAAAATTAGTTGATTTTTAAAATTAGTTAATTGTTAAAAAATATGTATTAATTTCTCTAAAATGATTTATTAAATTGAAAGTATTCATTAATGTAAACTCTATTAAAATGTGTAATCAATAGAGAAAATTGTAAGAAAAATAATAAAGATGGGAACAAGAAATAAAACAACATTGTAAAAAAAAAAAAAAAAGTTTTGTTGCTTTGTGCCGGCTGTCAGTCAGAATCATTTCATGGGAATAAGAAAATTATTCCGCGAGCTCATGTAATTTCACGTAATTTTTAATCAAATATGTATACTTTTTTTTTTTCAGGTCACACTGTAGGTCTTTGTATGAGATCCATGTAGTATGTTTTTTAATCAGATATTTATAATTTTACCTGATTTTTTATCAAGTCTCTAAAATATTTG
The DNA here is from genome assembly GCA_034222035.1 of Acacia crassicarpa. Taxonomy (NCBI): domain Eukaryota; kingdom Viridiplantae; phylum Streptophyta; class Magnoliopsida; order Fabales; family Fabaceae; genus Acacia; species Acacia crassicarpa. The sequence continues at coordinate 11,583,189 of JAWXYG010000015.1, forward strand.
GAGACTGATAAAAAAAGAAAAAAAAACTACTAGAACCAGATAAAAAATGTTAACCCTAAGGCTTGGTAAAAAGAAATAAACTATAAGAACCTAATTAAAAATTAATGAAGCTATAAGTATTTATAAAATCATTTTTCCTTTAAAGAAAAGAACTGAGAGTTTCAACATTGAGAATATCCATTTGTCTATTCGCCAAAGACATTTAAGTTTAGTTTGGATAAATTGATGTATCACCAAAAATTTTCAGAATGAATATCATCAACACCTACCTAATTGTATGCTTCTCCCATATCAAAATTAAAAGTTTACTATTCATTTTTCATGAAGTTAATAATTAAAGCGAGGAAGCTTTTTACTAAATGAGAAAATTTTAGAAAAACATAAAACTGCTAATTTTATTTTACGATTGGACAAAGAAAAGGATAATCCCTTTTTAAAAGAATAATTTATGTTTTTCAGAATGGAAATAATTGGACGTAAACAACATTATTTTTGTCTTTGCCAGAGGACACACCAAAAAGGAATGCGAATGCCAATGATTTTTGTCCTAATACACCACTGTCACTGTTACATACTACTTCAGAGTTTTTTTTTTGATTACCCACCCGGTTCACTAGGACTTCGCTCTGACTAATCCGATTCGACCCGTGTCGCGCACCTAGCTATGGTGGGAGATTCTCCCAACAAGGGTTTTTTGCATTCACAAGGCTCGAACCCGAGATCTTGCTTAAACGACACAAGCCGCTTACCACTTGTACTAACCCTTGTTAGTACTACTTCAGAGTTTATTCTACTGCGTATGCCTACATTTAAATACCGAAAAAAGGGATAAAACGACTCTGAAAGGCCCAACAACTTAATGTTTGGGGAAAAAAGTACTCTAGGAAGGTAAAAAAAATTAACTAATAAAATTTAATGACGAGAATTCACTCTAAGCACAATTGATATTTGTCAATTAATCTTCGATTAAGCTCTAAAAACCTGCAAAAATATAATAATATTCAATAGCCACATGTAAAAAAGCCAATCCAAACATTAATCATATTGCATATGTAACTTTTACTTAAATTTCAGTTTTTAAAAAATAAAAGCTGCCACTTTTAACATTACTAATTTAAAAAAGCCACATGTAAAAAAGCCAATCCAAACATTAATCATATTGCATATGTAACTTTTACTTAAATTTCAGTTTTTAAAAAATAAAAGCTGCCACTTTTAACATTACTAATTTAAACTTACCATAATACAAGTTAGTAAGATAAACTTGCAATCAATTAGCTGTAAGCCACGTTATCATCCATGATGATAATGCGTGACAACTGGAATGTCCCCTTAAAAACAATATTGTGTTGAAAACTTTGACTAAATTAACTTCTTAAGTAGATTGGTGTTTGTCTTTAAATCTGGTTGTGTTCTTCATCTATTCATCTCTCATCACCACCGTTCTTGCGTTCTGCTTAACTGCCTTGTTCGTGCTCTTACCTTCTGATCTAAGATTTTCTTCTCTTCTCTCTTGACAACACTGCTGAAATCTTAAAGGTGAAAACCCAAAGGTAAGAATACCTTATGCCTTTTCTATTTCTGTTGTTATATTGACTTACAGAGAGCTTGAGCTTGTTAATCACTTAATGATTATTTTTATTATTCAAACTTATTCAGTAGGACTTGTCGATCTCTTCAAAGTGCTTGCCTGCTATTGTGATCTCTAAGTTACTTTTTATATTTTCCCCTTCATCAATTGATTAAATCTTTTTCTTTTTTATGCGCCAACGATCCGTGATTTTTTATTTTTTTTTAAATATACGCTTGAGTGAAAATATTGTACAATAAATATATAGGGCTAATCTAGAAAAATTGGAATATTCTCATATTAAATGTTTTATTTTTAATAATTCACCCAATTAATGCCACCATTTAAGAAATTATCTGTGCAAAAATAATAGTACGTATTTTTTTTTTTAAAAAAATTATATTTTACTCAAATTAAGTGATTGCTCCTCTAGAATTGTACTTATGCTAGTAAAATAGGTATTCCATTCTTCAGAATTTATGTTCGTTTTTTTTTTTTTTTTATGACCATTCTATGAATATTCCCTATATTCCGATTGAAATATCAGAAAATCTGAAAGTATACATTAAAATTTTTTTAATAGATTTAATTCTAATCTCTTAGTCTTTTGATTTTTATATTAGAGTAAAATACTCTAACTACCCTTTTGTTTGATCTTAATTACACAGACTTTTTCTCTATTTTGAAAACATACACTTAGGTCCAAATCGTTAACTCCGTTAAAAATATTCTAAAAATATTTTAAAAATATATTTTTAATTGAACTTTATATAAAAATAAAATTTATTTACTAATTTTTCTTTAATGTCAAATTCTAAATTTTAATTGAAAAATTGTAAATATCACAAACTTTTAAAAGTTTGAGTAAGTTTTTTAAATGTTTGTAGAAAAAAAATATCAAAATTTAAATTTAAATGACTTAATACAATCTCTTAAACATATAGAATTTATCATATTTCATAGAAAAATGTGTTTGATATATATTTTTAGTCATTTAAAAAACTAAAAATAAATAAATTTCAATAAATATGGTAAAGAATTAAAATTATAAATTTATAATCTCAAAATTCATAAATTTTTAACATATTAGAAATTTTAAAAAATCAATTAGGATAAAAGTTTGGTGGTATAATTTTATTTTTTTCCCACATACAACTATATTTGTTTAAATAATTGTAATGTTAAAGAAGGGTATTTTGGTAAATGAAAGTTTAAAAGTCAAACTTAATAGTATAGAAAAGAAAATATCCAAATATGAGATAGATTTGTGTAACATGGACTTTATTTGTGGCTAAAAGGGAAAAAGAGATCTTTATACTAGGCCTAATCTAACTTAAATTAATTAATAATTTATTCAATATAATCAGCATGTATTTTTCATTTTACTGGCAGCTTGTGTTCTTGTATTCTAGTTTGACAATCTTATTAATTTTCCTTTTGTTTCTATGTAAACCACCACTAAAATTGCTTAAAAAATTAAAGGTAAGGATATATTCTAATTTGGTTGTGTTTTTTTTTTTCATTTGTGTTTATGCTTTTTATTGTTATTTTTCTTATGTATGTATGTATGTTCTTATAATCAAATTTAGTGTTTTTTTTTTGGTATTGAATGATTTCAGGTACAAACCGTTGTAAAATTAGTTAAGACCTTTTTCTTTAAGTTGTTGGACTACTATTGTGCTCTCTAATTTCTGTTTTAACATATTCCATGCCTATAAAAATAATAGGGTTAGTGGGCAAAAATACCTGTGAGCTTTTACAAAAGGCTCTTTCAATACCATATATATTTTGAAGGTATAAAAATATTTATGAACATTGAAAATGAAAGTAAACATGTCATTACGGTTCAATTTAACCTTATATCTTTACATACATATGTAAAAAGAGTGTGTGCCCCATTACAAAAACTAACGGTGTTAGATTCAATTTAACAATACAAGAATTTTTGTTCCAATTTTAAATGTTTATAGATATTTTTGCACCTTAACCCAAAATAATAAATAAGAAATGCATATTCTTTGTAATCCCAAAAGATATAATTTGAATGAAATCATTTTATTCTCATGCTATTTACATATTTTCTATTAATATTATTTGTCTTGAAACTAAAGCTTTCAAAAATTTTTGTTTGGCAGGGGATTTGTGTTCTTGGGTTCAACTGTTCAAGTTTAGGAATCTCTTAAATTATTTTTTCTTCTTTTCTATGTGATCTGAAACAACGCTAAAGTTTCTTTAAAAAAAAAAAAAGAGGGAAATATTCTAACTCTATTGTACTCCCTCTGGTCTTAATTATAGGAATATTTTTGTAGTGCAAATTATATTATAAAAGTGTTCCTATAATTAGGACCGGAGGTAGTGATTCTTTTTTATTATTTTTAAACTTTGTTTATGTTTTTATTGCTATTTCTTGTTATACATTATACATACATATAAAAATACACATACAGCAGATATGTATGCATGCATGATATTATTGTATATATGTATCAATTCTGTTTCATAATCATATTTTTGACATTATTATTATGGCTTCTGTTATGAACAAATGTAAAATAAGTAGGACTGTTTCCTTTGAGTTGTTTGACTACAATTGTGTTCTCTATTTTGACTGTTCCGTTTAGGATCCTCATTATTGCAGTTACATTATGATTTTCTGTATAGTTTAAAGGGATTTAAACTTTTCATGTTGCATGAGAAGAAGAAGATTCCTACACACACATGATATAGTGGGACCCACATATATACATAATTAGCATTATATATATATGTGGGTCCCATCATTATATATATATGGGTCCCACTATTTTATGTGTGTGTGACATGAAAAAATACTTTTCCTACAACATGAGAAGTGTTTTTGCCTAGTTTAAATTATAATGGTTCGGCTTTTTATGTTTATGTTATAATTTTTTCATGCTTAAGCATATAACTAATGTGTGTGCATATTTTCGATTCACAGTTTTTGTGTGCATGGGTTTTGATTTGAGAATCTCTCTCTCTCTCTCTCTTCTTTGTTTATATGTTAAACCAACACTAAAATCTCCTAATCAGAAAGTAAGGAAATTAAACGTTCTGATTTGATTGTATTTCTTTTAATTATTTTAATAATTTTAATGTTTTAATTGCTATTTTACACACACACACACATCGATTATATTCTAATAATCTTTTTTTTTTTCATTTTGATTATGACTTCTACTGGGCTGTTCCAAAATTTGCAGGACCTCTTTTCTTTTTTTGGGTAAAATGCAGGACTTCTTTTTTATGAGTTGTTTGACTATTATAGGGTCCTCTCTTTTTTCTTTTTGACATATTCATCGCCTATAAACAAACTAAACACATAAAAAAATCGATGAAACTAAAGCTTATACCATTTGAACGAATTAATCGTCGATCACTTTAATTAATCTTATACCATTTGCATATTTTCTATTAATATTATGTCTCTTGAAACTAAAGCTTTCACATATTGTTGTGTGGTAGGATTTGTGTTCCTGTGTTTAGTTTGAGAATCTCTTTTATTTTTCCTTTGTTTTTGTATGAAACATCACTAAAATCTCCCCAATAAAAACGTAAGGATATATTCAAATTTGATTGTATTTCTTTTTTGCTGTTTGTAAATTATGTTTTTGCTATTCTCGGATATACATGCCTAGGATTCAGGATTGTTTTCATTGAATGGTTCGACTGCAATTGTGTTCTCTGTTTTATTTCTTTTGTTTTTTTCTCCATCAATTTCTTAAATAATTTTTCAATAATAATTGTTTTTCTCCATTAAAAAAAATATTTTCCTTTCTTGCCATGGTGTTTTTATGCAACTCCACAGGTTTTGCGTTCTCATTGTTTTTTGTTTGACTGTTCCGTTTAGTACCTAAGTACCCTCTTCATTGCGATAGAAATCTCAAAAAATTTGGAAAATATACGTAACGATTTTTCGTATAGTTTAAATTAAATGGTTCAGCCTCTTTTGGTGTTTATAATATAATTTGAATGTTTCAAGTTATAAAAAATTGAAAGTTTCAAAAAAAGGAGAACTGCCAAATGCATATTCCTTGCCCCTTAAATAATAAAACCCATTCAGAAAAAAAATGCATATTCATTGTGATTTTAAAGGATATTATGCTAATATTCCTTGCCCCTTAAATAATAAAACCCATTCAGAAAAAAAATGCATATTCATTGTGATTTTAAAGGATATTATGCTAATATTCCTTGCCCCTTAAATAATAAAACCCATTCAGAAAAAAAATGCATATTCATTGTGATTTTAAAGGATATTATGCTAATGACTGTTGGTCACTTTGATCACTAACTTGTGATATATTTTCTTTTAATATTATTTCTCTTATAACTAATGTATTTGCATACTTTCGATCGATTGGTAGTTTTTGTGTTCTGCAGGTTTAAGGATATCTTTCATTTTCTCTTTATTTTTATGTGAAGCAACACTAAGATCCCTTTTTTTAAAAAGTAATTTCACCGTGTTTAGTTTATAATATTTTAATACTGTTTTTATGTATGTACTTTTTATTGCTATATTTTGCTTACACACACACACATATTCTATTCTATAATCACATTTTTAGCATTTTTATTCTGACTTATGTTATGAGCCGTTGTAAAATTTATAGGACTGTTTTTTTTTTTTTTAAAAATTCTTTGAATACTATTGTGTTGCATTTTTTATTTATTTATCATATTCCATGCCTATAAAAAAAAACCTCATTCAAAAAAATGGTTGGTGATACCAAAAGATATTATTAATTTGAATGAGTTAATTGTTGATCTATTTAATCTCATATACCGTTTGCATATTTTCTATTAATATTATTTCTGTTGAAACTAAAGCTTTTACATATTTTTGTTTGACAGGATTTGTGTTCTTGTGCTGTAGTTCGAGAATCTTTTTCTTTTCTTGGGTTTATGTGTAAACAACACCAAAATCTCTTAAAAAAGGTAAGGATATATTCTTTTTTTTATAAGAAGTTAAAGATATATTCTAATATGATTATAATTTTTTTTAAAAAATTTTCATGTTATGTTTATGTCTTTATTGCTATTTTCCTTATACATGCATGAATTTCAATCATTAGACATGTTCAGTATTTTGATTATAACTAAAATTATTAGGACTTTATTCTTTGAGTTGTTTGACTACTCTAGTTTCTTTCTTTTTTTTTTCTTCATCAATTTGTAAGATCATTTTAAAATTATAATGAGTTTTGTAGTATCAAAAGGCCTTATTTTTGTTTTTGCTTTTGAAACTTGAATGCGGATGCACATGTTTAATTTTGTTTTTTTTTTTTTACTGTGTTGTTTAGTGTCATTATTATTGCGTTGAAATCTCGAAAAAAGAAAGAAATATACATTATGATTTTTTTTATAGTTTTAAATATAATCTGCTGGCAAAAAAAAAAAGATATATTATTTCTTCCTTTTGATATTTATATTATAATTTGAATTATTTCCAATTATAAATAATTGAAAGTTTCAGAGAAAGGAGAATTGTTAAATGCAGATTGCATGCCTATTTTTTAAAAAATCCGGATTCCTTGTGATCCTAAAAGAAATTTTTTGAATGAATTAATTGTTAATCACTATGCTCTCATACTTTTTATATATTTTCTATTAATTGACATTATTTCTCTTAACTAAAGCTTTCACAAATTTTTGGTTGGCAGGATTTGTGTTCTTGTTTAAGAATCTCTTTTAGTTTCTCTTGGTTAAGGGCATATTGTAATTAGATTGTGTTTTAGTTTTCTTATTTTTATAATGTGTTTATGTTTTTATTAATATTTTCCTTATATATCTATACACGCAGACATACACATATATCAATTATATTCTTATAATCATATTTTGACATTTTGATTAAGACTTTCTATTTATAACAGTGGTAAATTTCGTAGGATTATTTTTTCTTGACAAAAATTTCTTAAAATTTTTTTAATAATAATGGTTTTTCATTATCCTTATTTTCTTGCAATATATATATATATATATATATATATATATATATATGATAATTATATTTTTATCTTTTTGATGATGACTTCCAGTATTCTCAGTTACATATGCCTGAACTTTTAAGAGTTTTGAACGTATTAAATTAAACATATTATTGTTAATTTTGTTGAATTGGCAGGACTTTTCTTGTCTTGTTTTTCGTGGAGTGTATATTTTATTCTCATTTCCTTCGATTACTTGGGTCTTCATAAAAGGAGGCTTGCACTATCAAAAAAGGTCAGTGTATACTATCATATGGACTTTTGTCATCATTTTGCTTTTACATATATTTTAAAATTTTCTATATATTATTGCTAGAGTACATAAAGATTCTATTGTAATGCAAATTAATTTACCACTTTTTGACACTTTCAATTTGCATTCTTTAAGATCTTAAGTCATTGGAGCAGCTCCTTTCTGATTTAATTAATAGGGGTAAACTGATTTTATGAATAAAACCCCAATAGTATATTAGTCATAGACAGACTATAATTAGCTTGTATCCATGTTAGATGGAGAGCTGCCTACTTGACCTTGCGAAGAATGAAGTCCAAAGTTTGGTGAATCTAGTGAAAAATGAGGCTCAATATCTATGTTGTTTCAACAGTTATGTTGAAAATTTTGAGCAGAAAAAGAACATACTAGCAGCAAAGCACAAGGATGTGAAGAGAAAGTTTCAGAAAGGCAAAGGAGTTTTCAGTTTTAAGTTTGAAGCCCAGCAATGGGAACATGAAGCAGATGATATCATTCTTATAGACACTAAAATAAAGAAGAAACTATTTTTTGGTGGGTGTCTGGATTGCTGGTGGAAATATCAAAGAGGCAAAGAGTTAGCAGAGAAGACTCAACAAATTGAAAAACTATTGGAAAGATGTAACTCCAATATAGTAGCTGGTCGAGCAAATGCGTTGGACATAAAATACCTCTCTTCACAAAGTTTCATTCATTTTCAAAGTAGAGAGTCAAAGTTCCAAGATCTATTGAAGGCATTACAGGATAAGAATTGCAATGTTATTGGATTGCAAGGGTTGGGAGGAATAGGCAAAACTTCAATGGCAAAAGAAGTGGGTCATAAATTGAATGAATCCAAATTGATTGACAAAGTCATCTTTCTTGTTGTCTCCAAACCTCCTGATTTCAAAAAGATCCGCGGTGAACTTGCGAAAGGTTTAGATTTGAATTTAGATGAAGTGAAAGAAGAAGAACTCTCAAGTACAATATTGTCCAAAATCACTAAAATGGACGAAAAGTTGCTTATAATACTAGATGACGTATGGGAAGAGTTTGATTTGACAGAAAAATTGGGGATTCCATTTGGCCACCAACACAAGGGATATACTTTATTGATAACTGCACGTAGTTCACATGTTTGTACAAAAATGGAATGCCAAACAATTCAACTACAGATATTAACCAATAAAGAGGCATTGAATCTTTTTGAGGCTCATGCTAATTTAAATAATTCATCTCGTGGTTTTAAGGGTATGCCACAAAAAATTGTGAGGCATTGTGGAGGATTACCTGTTGCAATTGTAGCACTAGCAAGAGCATTGAAGAATAAGCCTATATCGGTTTGGAAGGATGCTTTGAAAACCTTGGAAGATGGTGGTCATGATCCAAATTTGGAAGAGGCTTATAAATGCCTAAAGTTAAGCTTTGATAACCTGAAAAGTCAAAAGGCCAAAGAGCTCCTTCTAATATCTTCTTTGTTCCCTGAGGATTCCGAAATTCCTATAAAGACTTTAATCAAAATTAGTATAGGATTGGTCTCTTTTAAGGAAAATGACACATACCATTCAATTAGAAGTGACGTGCATGGAGCTATAATGGAACTTATGCATTCTTTTTTATTGTTGAATGACAGGGAAAAATGTGTAAAGATTCATGATTTGGTTCGTGAAGTTGCCTTATGGATAGGAGAAAACGATGTTCAATCTCTCCTGAATTTGGAAAAGCCTATAAAAGGAAACTTGAGATATATATTGTGGAAAAATGATAAACTCCCTGATGAAATTGATGGAAATAAATTGGAGTATCTATCAATATTGTTACATGATTCAAAGGCTTTCAATGTCACCGATACATTCTTTAAAAAGATTACAAGCATCAAAGTTTTGATTTTAGCTAATGATAAAAGAGGTCCAGCTCTATCATTGGCAAATTCACTTCAACCATTGAAGAGTGTTCAAACACTCATCCTACACTCTTTGAAATTAGGTGACATTTCTGCCTTAGGAAATTTATTGACTCTTATGACTCTTTGGTTTTACGATTGTTTAATCGTTGAATTGCCTAAAGAATTTTTGAAACTAAAGAAGTTGAGCTCATTAGAGGTAGAAAAATGTCAAATTAAAAGGAATAATCCTTTTGAAGTGATTGAAATGTGCTCACAACTAGAAGAGTTGACTTTTGTTGGTAATGTGTGTGACAATGAAGCAAAAGATGCAATTTCTCATAATGGATCTCCTCTTACATTACATAGATATTGTATATCTCATAAGGATCACCTTTCATATTATTCTGAAAAGTATGGTTTGTCAAGATGCTTTGGATTAGATAAATTAAACAATTTAGTCTCACATGCAACATTTATGCAACTTGTTGAAGGAGCTGAAGTTCTTTTGTTGGAAAGGGAGGATGAAGTCGTTCTTTCGTCAGAAGGGGAGGATGAAGTTCTTTGGTCGGAAGGGGAGGCTGAAGTTCCTTGGTGGGAATCGGAGGATGAAGTTCGTTCGTTGGAAGGGGAGGATAAAAATCCTTTTTTGGAGATTGAAGTTCTTTCGTTGGAAGGGGAGGATGAAGCTCTTCCGTTGCAAAGAATGTGGAAGAATCTTGTCCCTGATATTGTTCCAATAGACAAGGAAGGCATGATGAATGATTTGATTGTTCTTCATTTGAGCTCATATCCCAACATGGAGTGCCTGATAGATACAAAAGATCATGATCCTAGCATGAGTGCTTTTTGTAATTTGGGTGAGCTACATCTCTCTAATATGGGCGTTGAAGGTTTATGTCGGGGTCCTCCACCGTCTGGCTTTTTGGAGCAATTAGAGATTTTGAAGTTGACAGGGTGTTCTGAACTGAAGAGCATATTATTTAATGCAAACTACAACTTGTGTCATCTTAAATCCATGGAGTTAGAAGATTGTCCAAGGTTAATGTCAGTTTTCCAGCCATCCACTGCCCGAAGTCTAATACAATTGAAAAAATTAACAATTGACACTTGTAGTGCGCTAGAATACATCATAGTGGGTGAAGATGGTGATAGTAATCAAAAGAATTATTATGAGTCGTTGTTCCCCTCACTAGAAGAGCTGGAACTTTCAGGTCTACCAAGTTTCATTGGAATTGTCAGAGGATATCACCAACTCATGAGTTCATCAATACACAAGAAGTCACCTACTCCATTTTCAAGGCACAATTCAAGGAACCTAAATCAAAGTCTTGCCACAAGTGCTTTCTCTTGGGTTCAAGCATGTTGTTCTCTCAATAAATGCAGGCCCGCCAGCAAGGAGACTAATATTACTAATTTTGAAGATAGATCACTTGATTCCACAAACCCACAGGTATGCCACGCCTGCTTCTCTATTTTTGCTTAATACTCTCTTATAAATGATATATGTGCAAAGGGGTCGGACACTCTCACCAAAAGGAGGGGGTTCGATCCTGGAGTTGGTCAAGGCGCTGGGAAAAGCATCCTAACTTCTGGGTGTCTAGGTAAACGCTTGAGGGTAATAAACGGCTCACCTTGCCCAACATTGGTATCACCTAAGAGGAAGAGAAACTTCGCTCTACCCTTGGCTCGTAGATGAACCCAACTCCTTTCCTAAAATTTTTATATAAAAAAAACAAAAATTGATATATGTGAATTATTTCAAAAAGGAAAATGGGTTACAACTAAATAAAGTAAGGTATGAGTGTTAAAAATTAATTTGAAGTTTTTTATTTTCTTTTTTCTTGATGGACTAAATTTGGTGATGCATCTTAGCTTGTTTAAACAATTGTTCTTTGGTAAAATGGTAGGAGTAAAGATACACTTACATAAACATATTTATTGCAAGAAATATAAAAGAAAACCGAGAGTTGAAACTCATGTACAAACATTAATTGATTATTTAAAAGTATGGTTCATAAATGAAGAAAATAAGGCATTGGTTTTAGGAATATCTAGTGCGAATAATTGGTGTGACACATTTAAAAGCCCATGGGCTATGGCTATACGTGACTCTGAGGTAATAATGTTGCTGAAAAATACCATCATGGATATCATATATCAACTCATAATTAAAAAGATGAGTTTGGATACTTCGATCTCCATAATTTGGAGAGTATTTTTTTTAAAAAAGAAATGTAACATTATATCCTTTATGAATTTCAATGTTTGTTCTGATGTTGACTTTGAATACTAAACTACAAAGGCAATAAAAACGGTAAATTGAAAATATTTATTTTATTTTAATCATTTTACTAAAATTTTTGAAATAATGGAATGGGGTAATAGAACTCATAAAGGAATTTGGAAAAACATGAAAAATAGATGATTAATTGTAGCAATTACATGCAACCATAAATGGAGCTCCTCTGTTTTACGCAGCCCTGCATATTTATTTGAGGATCTTTTGTAAGGCTTCTTTGTTGAAATATTTATGGATCAAATTGCAAATGTTTTACATATTCCAATGTTTGTTCTGATGTTGAACTGTTGAATTCAATACTAGAAAGGAAATAACATTTTAATGTCGAAACGTTTATTGTATTTTCATAATTTTACTCAGATTTTTTATTCACAAAGTGTTCAGCAGAATGGGCTATTAGTTTTTCTCAAACATATTTAAAAGAAATGCAAGAAAATAAATAATTATTTTGATTTATTGTTATGCGTTGATACTATTTGCTCTATAATATTGCTTAAAAGCTATATTATATATTCAAATTTTACTGCTGATTTTTTGTTTCGGAATAAGAAATGTTTATTTTTCTGATAGTTATTATGTCGAAAATGTCTTTATTTATTATTTATTATTGTATATTCAAATTTTACAGTATATTTGTTTTGAAATGATAATGATTCATTTTCTTGATGATAGATATAACTTTAGTGATTTGTACGTTTGTAGAAATTTGATACATCCATAGATAGAGGTAATCCTTCCCTTACAGCTCAAAGCATTTTGCTGCAATCATTGAAGAATGTTAGGGAAATAACATTTGTGAAATGTCATAACTTAATATCACTATCAACTCTATCCATTGCGGCCTCAACAATTGCTTTAGAAACTTTGACAATCTTAAGATGTCATAAATTGAAGTGCATCACAACACATGAGGGAGATGCTCAAGTTGATAGGAGTTACTGTTCCATTTTTCCAACACTAGAGAAGCTGATGATCGAGGATTGTGAGGAGTTGGAATTTTTATTTGTATCAGCAATATCTGTTGGTATTCAAAAATTGAAGTCTTTGACTATAAAGGAAGTGCCTAAACTAAATTGTGTTTTTGGGAACTACCAAAACGATCAACACTCATCCAATCAGAATCAAAATGATGAGCTTCATTTTGATCTCCCTTCTTTGGAGACCCTCTACATCGATGTTGCCCCAAAGATCAACAACATTTTTGTCAAGAACTATAGCATGGTGACTTGGGCAGCTGCAGAGGTACAATCCTTTTAGCTTTGTACATATGATTTGTTATGTTTTGCTACAATTTTAACTAAAAGTGCATTATTTGATCAAAATGAATTTATTTATTATTCTCTTATCATTTTAAGGTTTTAGATTAATTTCCTCTTTCTGTTAGATAGATGTGTGTATATATATATATATATATATGTATACACTTTTACAATGAAAGCGCGTAATTATGATGGTTCAAAGTAAATTTTATTTCAAATTAATATCACAAAGGAAACAACATTTTAAAATCGTTTTTTTTTTGTATTTTAATAATTTCACATAGATTTTTTTATTAACAAAGTGTTCAATGGAATGGGCTATTAGTTTTTCTCAAACATATTTAGAAATAGACATGAAAAGAAATAATTATTTTGATTTATTGTCATGCGTTGATACTATTTGCTATATAATATTGCTTAAAAGCTATATTGTGTATTCAAATTTTACTACTGATTGTTTGTTTCAGAATAAGAAATATTTATTTTACTGATGGTTAGTATGTTGAAAATGTCTTCATTAATTTTTTTATTATTGTACATTCAAATCTTACAGCAGGTTTGTTTTGGAATGATAATGATTTATCTTTTTGGTGATCGATATAACTTTAGTAATTTGTATGTTTGTAGAAATTTGATGCATCCATAGATAGGGATGCTCCTTCCCTTACAGCTCAAAGCCTTTTACTGCAATCACTGAAGAATGTTAGGGAAATAGCACTTTTGGAATGCCATAATGTAATATCACTATCAACTCTATCCATTGCAACCTCAACAATTGCTTTGGAAACTTTGACAATTTGGAGATGTCATAAACTGAAGTGCATCACAACACATGAGGGAGATGCCCAAGTTGATAGGAGTTACTGTTCCATTTTTCCAACACTAGAGAAGCTGATGATCGAGGATTGTGAGGAGTTGGAATTTTTATTTGTATCAGCAATATCTGTTGGTATTCAAAAATTGAAGTCTTTGACTATAAGGAAAGCGCCTAAACTAAAATGTGTTTTTGGGAACTACCAAATGGAGCAACACTCATCCAATCAGAATCAAAATAATGAGCTTCATTTTGATCTCCCTTCTTTGGAGACCCTCTACATCGATGATGCCCCGAAGATCAACAGCATTTTTGCCCAGAACTATAGCATGGTGACTTGGGCAGCTGCAGAGGTACGTATACAGTCCTTTTAACTTTGTACATATGATTTGTTATGTTTTGATGCGATATTAACTAAAAGTGCATTATTTGATCAAAATGAATTTATTTATTACTCGCTTATCATGTCAAGGTTTTAGATTAATTTCCTTTCAGTTAGATAGATGTATGTGTGTATGTGTATTGATATATGCTTTTATAATGAAGGCATGTAATTATGATGGTTCAAAGTAAATTTTATTTCCAATTAATATAGCTAGTATTTTATATTAATTTAATAACCTCTTATGTGTTATTCCATAATGACATTTTATTGCCATGTAGGAAGTGCACGCATCCACAATTGGAGCTCCTCAGTTTCATGTAACCCAAAACCTTTTCAAGAATATTAGAGAAATAAAACTTGAGAAGTGTACAAACTTAATATCCTTGACAATTCTATCCATTGCCTCAATAATTTTGTTGGAAGTTTTGACAATTAGTGTATGTGGTCAACTGAAGTGCATTGTAGGAGATGAGGGAGATGCTAGAACTGAAATTAACTACAATTCCATCTTTCGAAAGTTGAAACGGTTGGAAGTTTCAAAGTGTGATGCATTGGAATATTTATTCCCAGCATATGCTTTTAGATCCCCTGTCTATTTGGAATCTTTGGAGATTGGTAATAATCCTATGATGGAATATGTATTTGGAAGAAGCCAACATGATGACAGTTTAAATCCTGAGAATCGGAATATCCAAACTCTCATTGATTTCCCTGCCTTGAAAGAACTTTGTATTATGTGTGTGCCAAAACTTGTAAGCATTTGTCCCAAAAGCTACTATATGAGAGGGTATCCTAGGTCTGTTATTTTGAAAGAGCTTCCAGAGTTTACAATGAGACATTTCAATAAATTTTTGGTTTTTTGGCATACAGAACAACAGGAAAAAAAGGTACGGCTCTAGTCAACTTCTCCAGCTAGTCTTAGTTTATTCCCACAATTGATAACTTATGATTTAATAATTTCTCTCACTGTATGGTTTATAGATTTCTACATGTCATCTTAAAGAAGCAGAATATAATACTGTCCATAATATTACCTCACTAATCCTCAATTTTCCGTAAGCTATAAGAGTTTTTGTTATTTTCTTACATATATGCTTGAAAATACACCTATATCTAAATTTCACATGTGATTTTTCCTCATGGTTTCATTCTCCAAGTATTTTTTAATTTGGAAGTGATATAGCTTTTGTGGAGTTTGTAGGTAATTGAGATGTGCTGGAAAACTTTGGAATCTCTTCAAGTTTGTAACTTCAGGATAGAAGAAATTTTTGATTTGACATATATGGAAATTTTTGATGAACTTCAACCATTGACATCAAGCTTACGACAGTTGGAGTTGGTAAATCATAGTGAGTTGGTGAATATATGTGTAGGGCGTAAATGTATCATACACTTGGATTGTCTTCGGTTTCTAACCATTAGAGCATGCAAAAATCTCAGAGTTATCTTCTCTATATCTATAGTTAGAAGCCTACCAGTGCTGGAGAAGCTACATATATCAGAATGTGAACAATTAGTTCGCATTGTTGAAGAAGATTGTGAAACAAATGTTGATGATCATGTGCGTCATGAACCATGCTTTCCCAACTTAGAACAAGTCTCTGTATCTCATTGTGACAAATTGAAGTACCTATTCTCCATCACAATTTTTGATATCCTTCCAAAACTATCATCTTTAGGGATATACAATGCCTATGAACTTGAGCATGTCCTAATCAAACGAGATGAGATGGAAGAGATATTCATGAACGATGTGATTCCACAACCATGTCGTTTTCAATTTCTGAATCTTCCTAACCTCATTAGTGTCAGCCGTGGGATCAATTCTCGAAAAAGACATTATTTTACGGAAGTGTATAATTGTCCCAACTTTGGTATGTATTCAGAAAAGTAATTTATTCTTTAAAATTTAAAATTGTTGGATGAGTTTTATTATAACATTAAAAATCCTACTTTCAGACACTTCAACTACTCAATATCAAGCATACCTTAAAACTAGAAATTCTCAAGTTGAAGAAAAAGCAGAGGAGAGGCTTTCTTCACGTATGGGAGAAGAAATAACACAACAATCCTTCACTAAGGTATGATTTTGATTGTTGGCGGCATCATTTTCCTGCTTCTCCATTGGTCTCCATCATGATGATTATATGTATGCTAGAAAGTTTTAAAGATATTCGCCAAAAAAAAATAAATAAATAAATTTAACTGCAATTTAAATGATGCCAACAAAATTATTGTTACTATGTTCTCTTTCTTTAACAGATTCAACAAGCCTTTTTTATTAAATTTTGTGGTAATGGTTAGGAAATTCAGAGGGCAACAAAGGAAATTGTTGAAGAAGATTTGATGACTCTAATTTTATACAATTTTAATCTCTATGAATTTATTTTAATTTTATTGAGAAGTGGGTTGGAAATTTGAAATCAAAATATCAGTAAAGAATAATATCTCTTTTTAACAAAGGAAATGAAGAAAATTACTACTAAATATTAGCTGATACATTTATTCTTTTTTATGTTGAATAATTAGAACTAATTCAAGAAAGGCATCTCCAAAAGTAAGATTGTTGTTGTCCTTCATCTAATGATTTTTTTTTTATGTCTCTAGTACACAATAATAATTTTCTTTCTTCTTATGTTTTAAAGTTTCTATTGGAATCCATATGATGTTTTTAAGAAAATTCATTTACTAGAAGATATATGTGGTATTCAACAGTTCTTTAGGGTCATAATTCAATGAGAAAGAGAAAATTTAACTGACTAGTAGAACCAAGAAAAGCAATGTCAATTACAAAATTTGCAATTGTTTTCTCGGAATGAATAAATCAGAATCTTCAAAAGTGACAATATTATTCTTTCCTAATCAATCAATAGAATTATGCTAGATGGTTTGAACTAATTAATGTTTCTTTCCTATTCATCTTCATATAGGATTAGTCTAGTAGGTATGAAATGCAAAAGGAAATAATTGATATGAAATCAATAAAAGAAATGAGACATGACATAAAATCTCATAATTGAAAAATGTTAATAATTCATTAATGATTAATTGAACTTCCAATTTTTAATGATCTAACTTAAATATTATTGGTGTTGTGCAGGTTGTTGAAGCAAGAGCTGAATGTGTTTCATCCAATACCTTGTATCAAAGCTCCCTAACTTGTGAAAAGGTTTGCTTCATGAAATCCTTTTAAACCTTCTTATATGTATGTTATTGAAAACATAATGACTATTTATTTCTAATAGGAGGAGCCAATTAATACTAGTCACAGCCTCACTGCTCTTCCTACAAGAGATAACACTCATGCATGTTCCAAAATTTTTGAAGAGGAAGAGGAAGAACAAGGTAAAAATATTGATGCCCTAGTTTCATGAAAAAATATTGGTTATTTATCTTGGGCTTTATATGTTGCTTGATCACATCTCGACGTCTCCGAAATGGCATTAAGGCTAGCAGCTCTTTATCAAAGGATAAGCTTGAAATCTCTATTAATGGTACCTTTTACTTTGTGTAAATAAAATATTTCATCATTTGATTTGATATAATAATTGTTTCTTCATAGGTGATCAATTTGCCCCACTTGTAACAACTGTTTCGAGTGAGAAAACTTCTCAAGCAATATTGTCATCAAAAGCCTCAACAAGCCTCAACCAAGCTCCTTCTTATATTCTCTCCCAGTCTTCTAATGGTGAGTTTCTTTTTTGTCTTCTTATAGTGACATTTTATTCATTCATTTATTCCCTTGTAGTGAGGGACTTGCTACAATTGTCAAAACCACCTTATTTGTAGAGACAAATGTTGCTAAAAGAAGCAGTATCATTGACCTTATAGAAGACTCTAGTTCAAGCCCTAGTGATTCAACCCACTATACATCTTTATTTTATTCAGTTATATGTTTTGATAGTTTCTATTCTAGCATTTCTTCATTTTAGGAGGAAATATTTAAAATGGCGTTGAAACCACTAACTATTGTTGTAGATGATGAGCAACTTTATAATAAGTCTCATCCACATTCAACCAACTTGTTTGAAGGTGTTGACCATGGGGACATCAAGGAAGTAGCAATGCTTCAAAATGAATATAAGTTGAATGTTGAACCAAGTAGCTTAATACGAAGAGAACAAGAGTCGTCATATTCTAAAGGTTATTTACTTATTCTATTTGCTGCTGAACATGTAGCACTAGTGGACATGAATATTCTTTCATATGATCCTAGTCACTATTTGTCATTTTCCATAGTTGACTTTGTTATCCTCATTTCTAATGTGATGGTCTCTCTTAGGCCAAATTCAAACAAAAGATCAATTAACAGATTCACAACCAAGAAGTGTTACTATTTTACAGGATGAATACTTAGAGGTAATATTATTATTGTTATTTTGTAAGATTATTGGTTTTTTTATACTACTATATGAGATATCCAATACTACTAGATAAGATTCAAGTATTGTTTGGTTTAATTGTGAGTGGCTCTCCTAAAAGCATTTTTTGCATTCACATGAATTCAAACTTAAGATATTGTATTTAAGAAATCATAGCTCTTTCAACTAGGACCAAAACTTATAGGTATAAGTTTTGTAAATTTAGGCTAGATAACTTGAACTCACCCGTCTTTCTTATTCGTCTTCATATTGGATAAGTTGATATGGAAAAGGAAACAAATAGAATGGATCCTCATTTTCTCTAAGGAAACAAGACTTGATATACAATCTAATAAATAGAAAATAAAAATTTCATTAAGGATTATATTTACAATGCTTTAATATCTTAGAAGTAACAACTTAAATATAGGGTGGTATACAAATTGTTGAAGAAAGAGGTGAAGAAGGTGCTTTGATACTAGAGTCTTCACATCCACGCTCCTTAACTTCTAAAGAGGTGGGCTTCTTCCGATAATTTTACAATTTAATAGATTTGTTGCTGCAATATTGATAATGATGAATGGTTTTTTGTACAAGGAACCTATTCTTATGAGTCTCAATTCCACTTTTATCTCTAGAAGCCTAAGTACAACTGTGAAAACTTTTGAAGAGGAAGAGAAAGGTAAGATATCAGTGTCCTAATTTCAAGGTTTATAGGTCCATTAGTTACTCATTTTGGGGGTTATAGGTGGCTTGATAACTACACCTAGACATGAAAATGACATGAAGGCAGTGAGTTCTTTGCCTCCAAGAAAAGAGCACAAGACTTATATTCAAGGTATCTATATGTTGCTTTCTTAAAATGAAATATTTCATGCTTTAATTTGATGGGCTAAGGATATATTTATATACTTAATTAAATTGTTATAGGTGACCTTTTTGTGCCCCCAATGCCAGTAATTTCAAGTGAGCAGCAAGCTTCTGACACAAGCTTACCGTTGAGCTTTGTACCGTTAAAAGCTCTAACAAGTCCTAAGCAAATTTCTATGTCTGCTTCCTCCCAGTCTACTTACAGTGGTTAGTTTCTTTGTTGTCATCTTTTACTACTTCTCCTTTATTATTTTCTACTTGTAGAAAGATTTCCTATTCTAATTTCTTTACTTAGGAAGAAATGTCCAAGAGAATGTTGGAACCACTAATAACCAACATTTGCATGAAACTTTGGATGCTATTCAAATTTCTAGTGAGTCTTGTGGCCATACCATTACATGTTTTTATTATACTTGACTTGATTGCTTCAACCAATCTCTAAGTATTTTAACAATGTCCAAGAGTTTGTTTTTATTACGAGTTACTTGCTAATATGATGGTTTCGTCAGGTCAACTTGCTGAATGTGGTTCATCAGAGATGGCTTCTCCTATTTGTGACATAAAAAATGCTTCAAGTGTTGCTAAGGTGAAAGAGATTGTCGATATGATGAAATTAGAGGGTGTTGAGCCTTTCATGCTGGCAGAAGCATTGAAGGCTAAGCCACAACTTTGTCTTTCTTCAGAGGATCGAAGCACTGAGTTGTTAAGTTATTCTTATAGGGTGCTTCTAAATATCTTGAATATTCTAACCACTAGGAGCCCCTTAACAATCACTGAGGCAGACAAAAGATTGTTGGCAAAGAATTTAAAGGATGCTTCTTTTCTAGGCTTTGACAAAGATTGGCTTAAGTCTATCAGAGTCAAGGTTTTCAATTGTGATGCATCAGAATTTCATCACAAGCAACAAGTCCTAAAGAGTTTAGGCAATAAGTTAGAAGCCAACAAGAGAGAACTTGCAAATGTTCGTAATCAAGAAGCAAAAGCTAAACAATCAATAGAAATGGCTCAGAAAGAGTTAGAGGCAGCTCAATCCCATTTAAATGTTGCACAACAAGAGTATGAAAACATTAGGGTACACCATTCTCAACTTTTAGAGGAATGCCAAGAAATTCTAGAACACCGAGATCAATGTTCAGAAATAATTGCTGTCAAACTCAAGCCTTTTGGCTTTTAACAGGGATTCCATTTGTGCCCTTTGTAATTCATGTTTCCCCTTTGTAATTCATGTTTCAATTATACTCATTGTCATAATTTTATTTAAAAAATAATCTCATAGACTTAATATTATTTGTACTTATGTTTGCTCAAAGGCCCATCATGCATGGCATCATAGACTTGTACCCGTTCATGGATAAGGGTTGTTTTTATAATTAAGATGTTAAATATGTGTGTGTTTAGTACTTTAGTTTCAAGATGTCACTACTACAGAAATTGGATTTAACGTCCCTGATTGGCGTCCAATTATTAAAGAAGGAAGTAAAACAAAACGCGGTGGCATTTTTGTAATTAGTGGGTGACTTTTGGAGTCTAATTTTATTTCTTAGGCGCCAAAAGCAAGTCAGAAAAAGCAAACCATTTGGAGTCTAAATCTGGAAATTAGACTCCTTAGGTATACATTTGGAGTCTAATTTTTAGAATTAGACTCCTTAGGCCCTCCCAAAAACCCCAATTCCTGCGGGCCATTGTGCGCGATTCTCATTCTCTTGAAATCGACTCTCATTCTCTCGGAGCCATCCATCATTCTCATTCTCAACCTTGGTCTGCCTGCCCTCACTCCACCGTTGCTCCATCGTCCCCCTCTCCACCGTAGGTCCTCCGATCTCCGTCTCTCCCGCGTATTCATTTCGGTTTTCCAATTCTCAACAGTCAAGTTGGTAAAAGGTACTCTCTTCTTTTTCAAATGTCCTAATCTAGGTTCCTTCATTAATTCTGTTCATTCCTTCAAACCAAGTGCAATCTTGCCCTAACCCCTGAATCACTTTCATTTCTATTCGCGATTTTGCATTTTTTCTCCAAACCCAGTGGAATCGCCAAAAACGAAGCCATTACACGCAAAATCGCATTGTTTTTTCATAACCTAACCCCTGAATCTCTTTCATTTCTATTTGCGAAAAAACACTCCAGAGGCAGAGGCACAGCGCATAGCTCTTCGATTTTCATCTCTACTGGCTTCTGCTCATCTGCTCCTCTCCGGCTGTCGTCTGACGCCTCCGATCGTCTTCCTCTCTTCGATTAGCAACAATCTGACAGACTCACACCTCGTCTCATTGGTTGCGGCATCTGGTGGAAGGTGAGTAATTCCTTGTTCTAACTTCTGCTTGTCTTCCTTCATTTGAGGAATTAGAATTTTTATGTTGGAATTGTGTAGGAACTTGTGTAGTAAACAAGTTTGAATTGCTGTTGACTTCTGCTATTTACTGTTCTTAACTTTCACGATGACAAAAAAGATTGAATTTGTGTTGGAAGAATAATAATGTGAAAAATCTGGTTACATAGTTTATAGTGATGAATGTGTATGTGTCTCCTTTTTTTTTTTTGTTGAAACAGAGATATATGTGTTTTGGGTTTGAGATAACAATGCATTGAACAGAGGATAATAATGAAATTACTTATTTGTTTTTCAGAAATCTGAATTGACTATAATCGAAGGTAATGAAATTAATTTATGAGATTATTGTAATCGTATTTCTCTTGCTATTTATGCAAAACCCAAAAAGACTTCTAACAATTGATCTCGCATCTGTCTTATCTGCTGTTCAGCTTCAAAATATGCTGGTTATGTCCTATCTGTCCATATGTGTAGCACGGTAAGCTCCTAAACCTTTGCCTCATTTTCATTTTCATATGCTGCTTAATTTGTTGATTTAAAGTTATAAACTTTGCATTCGAACTGCTTATTTGGATCAAGATTCTTCGGTATTGGGAAAAATTTTATTCCATTTTTCTTTCTTTCAAATACTTCTGTTGAATGGTACTGTTGCAGATGGGCCCAGGATTCCTTGTTTCAATACAATCCTTATCAAGAGCAGCTGATAGTTACAAGTCTCTGAATCTGGTATAATGTGGCCTGGGGCAACTGCAGGCTTCTAGCATCAATCTTAGTTTTGATCAACATATTTTGGATTTTCTTTACTTTTCATCTTGTCATCATTGATTCTATAAGGTTGCTTAATGCCCTGTGTTATATGTGACAATTGATAAGCTAGACTTCCATTTTTGGCATTTGTGTAAGCTTATAGCATGTTAGGCTTTTATGGTAGTTTCAGAATTACGCCTTTGAAAATATTTAGTCACGATTAAAAGCAATTTAAAGGGAGAAGCCTAACTTATTGAATCTTGCAGTTTTGGCTATCTGATAATCCATTCTTGGGGCACGGATACTATCATAAATAAAATTTTCTTGGTTGCTTGTTATCCTATTTTTGAGAGCCATGCCTTTTAGTTGGGCTTGGAGTAGTAGGCTGCTCTCTCTGTTTTCTTCCGTTTTAATAAAATAAATTTAGAGGATCACTAGCCCTGCATTTCTGCATTTGGGTATTCTTTATTCTCTTTCATCATTGTGTCTGTATAGCCTTTAGAGACATATTATTAGAGTGGTCTTGTGAAGAATTAAAAGCTTAGTTATTATTAGTGAAAGGAAATACCTGTTGGTCATTGACAGCAAAACTTAGAGCTTAAAATTGGGTTATCAAGCTTTTTGCCTAGTATAATATCCTATAAAATATACTTCAATGAGATGTATTAGTTTACCCAATGATGGATTTCTGTTGCATATATCTTTGATTGGTCAGAAGTCAGGATGATAAACATATGCAAAGTGTGCATATTGTTGGATGGATTGTAGCCTAGAACTAAATACTGTGGTTGGCCAAGGAATTTTCACTTTAACATTTTTGCCAGCTTCTCCTCTAAGAACAACGTTGTAGGAAACGGTTTGTTAGCTACTTAAATCTAATGAATACATCCATTTGTTTTTATACTTTTACATAACCAATTTTCTAGTAATTTAGCTAAACAATATTATAAAATACTTGATAATCCTGCTTTTGACTAATTGGATAGCAAGATAGACAGACATCTTTGCTTCCCGAGATACCTACAAAATAGAGTGTATGGGCTGTGATCAACAGATTATATGTGAACATTGTATTTTTTTAAGATCT
Source organism: Acacia crassicarpa (assembly GCA_034222035.1). NCBI lineage: Eukaryota > Viridiplantae > Streptophyta > Magnoliopsida > Fabales > Fabaceae > Acacia > Acacia crassicarpa. Next base: position 11,607,032 of record JAWXYG010000015.1, read on the forward strand.
TCTTTATATCCTTTTGATTGCTTTATCATGCTTTACTTGTTGGCTTCGAGTTTTACTGCACAAGACTTTGAAGCATTTGAGAGCAGATGTTGCTTTATGGATAGAAAAACATAAAAGGATTTAAACAATCTAATATGAGGTTTCACTCTTTACTCTTCTTTTCTTTTGCAGATTGAAAGAAAATGAAGCATGCATATTTGAAGATTATAACATTATTAATGGCCATCGCCAAAGTATGGGTTGGCCTTTTACAATCTAATATTTTATAATTTGGTTTATTCTTTAAGTCACTTTTGTGGAAAATGCTTGGTGTGCAATGTATTTTAGTTCCTAAAGCCTTAATACTACTAGGATGATCATAGGTTTTCCTTGTCTTAGGAAGGACCCTTGTAGTGCTCAGCCTCTTGAAGGACTTAAAATTGTTGATGTAGGTGTGTAATGTATTTCTGCATGGTTTATGCAGATGATGATGAATCAATTGTTGAAGTTGAGGTTTTCTCTTCAATAAATTAGTTTTTCTTAATAGATTACTTCAATCAAACATTATTATTCGATTTGACATGTATTTATTCCTTTTTGCATAATTTCTTGCAAGAAGATGGTTCCTTACTTGATTGAGATCAGGTTTGAAATTTTTCTTTGGGTTGAGTTGCTCAGCATTCTTGGTTTCAGATTATTGATTTAATAACATCAATGTTAATTAGATAATTAATTAGGTATTGATATGCAGTTGTATTTTATGGTGTATGATTTCTATCTCTCCCATGCCCCAATTTATAGAAATGCTTGGATCATGTCTTGACTTTGACCCATACTAATGTTGATGCTTACTTACTGGTTTAAGTGTTGTTTAGAAATTGATGGTAGCCTACTTCATCTCTGTTATCTTTTATGCAGCATGCTTACTGAGATGGCTGACTTGAGGAAGTAGTTCTGAGGCATCTTGGGTCTGCAGATGGAAACACTATGATTGCTAAAGATGTCAGGTTTGCCCTGTCATTATATCAGTTCTTTTATCTTGTGCTCTGTTGTTTCACCTTTCCTCTCTTTCTATATATGTTTATTTATTTATTTTACTAACTAATAGATGGGTCAAACTGTGAACAGGCTATCGGATTTCCTTTCTAATATGCATTTAAGATGAAGGGTGATGCTCATACGTTCTGATGTAAGTTTTGAAACTTGCAGTTTCTCTTACTATAAAAATGAATCTTATAAGTGGATTATATTCATGGTACTAATTTTTTATCTTTCTTGTTTTGTTATTGTTCTTGAGGATTTTTGTTTTTCTGCTCTTTTCAATTGAGGGGATTGGTGGACGATATATATTTAGAATTGGGATGGTTTTGATACAATTGGCTATCCACAGAGCTAGGACTGATAAAATTGAGTCCGGTCCTTAGAAGAAAAAATAAAACTGAAATTTTATGTAATTGATTATTTTTTTAAAAAAATGTTGTACAATGATTGAAGGTTGCATTAATGGTCCATATCCTCATTTGTCAGAGGTATTCTGAGTTAATTGATTCTCTGATGATCTTAATCTTAAGCAAAATGTTTGATTAAGGACAAAGCTTAAATTGATTTGAATATAGTAAAGCTATGTTGTAAGCAAAGTGAATTATTTGTTTGAAAACTTCCAATCACAATTTTATTAGTGGCTTTCCTGTCATCTGCTTTATTTATTTATTTATTTTTTAATGTTCACATGGTTGATTTTTGTTTCCTTTTTTACTTCACTATCTTTATTGTTATCACTGGTTGTTTATTGTCTAATTCATACTATGAAATCATTAGTGATTCTGCATTTGTAGATTGTGACATTTCTCATCCCTCTTCTTGATGACAAATTTCCCCTAATATGAAGCATTTCATACTTGACACTCTCAAATTTTAAAGCTTAATTTATAATACTTGATCTTTGACTCATTATTTAATGATTACATTTTTCAGGTTTTCTATGTCTGGTTTGATGCACCAATTGGATATATCTCAATCACTTCATGTTACATATCTGATTGGGAGAAATGGTGGAAGAACTCAAAGAAAGTGGAGCTGTATCAGTTTATGAGCAAAGACAATGTGCCATTCTACATTGTAAGTATGGTTTTTTTTTTAAATATATTTTTGGATGGGTTAAAATCGAAGTAGTTTATTTATTATTCTTAATTGAAGGGTTTTTTTTTTTGGCTATTAAGAGCTCTTTTTGTTTTGCTTGGGGTTAATTATATCTTTAATGTATTCTGGAAGTGGATCTCTACAACTTATTACCATCTCCGTGTAACGCCCCTACCGGCCTCGCCCTTTCGGGTGGCAGATTAGTGCGATTCTAAAAACCCATCTGGATCTTTTCGATTTGGCATATGCGGAAGCTTTCCCAAAACACGTACTCAAATATTAGACACCCGGCCCTACATTATTCGGTTGGAAGCGTCAACATTCTTCAGGGCCGTTGTCACAACTATCAGAGTGTCTGCTTTGCTCATACTTTCTACAGCAACTTCAAGCAACCTTCCCTTGCAGCACTTCTCTGACGTGCTCACCTGCCTAAAGGTTGGTTGTGGGGGGTGAGATTCTGGGGAATCTCAGTAGCAAACATTACCGAACAATGCATGTAAGATAAATGCTAGTGTATGATATGCTTGCCTTACATAGGCTCATGTTAACATAATGACATTTCTGCATGCTACAATGCTTCATAAAATATACTCATGGCCATAGCATAAATAGAAACAGAGCTTCAACCATTCAAATATGTTAAACAAGCAAGTAAAGCAATCATGCATATTATCACACAAGCAGATAAATCAATACACGCAAGTAGGGTAAGTCCACTACCTTAGCCTATGTCCTCCGGTTGTACTTTCTCTTTCATCTACGGAATTGCTTGAAGCTAAGTATCTTCCATTTATTTTCTTTCTTCTTCTTCTTGACTTCTCATGGCCCTAAACACATCGCCATATTATTAGAGCCAAGTGAACCAAATACATAATAGCTTATCTTTGCCTCATAGGCATTCTTACACGCTCGGAGTTTATTCTCATTACTTTGGCCATTTCTTTTTAATTTCGAATGGTAGCAAAAGCTATCAGCATTTTGGCCTAATTTCGAAAAATCACCAATAATTATATAGGACTCCGATTGGGGTGATTCAAATTTCTATTTGTCATTAATTAAGTCTAGTTTCATATACAACTAATCACTAGACTTATTTCTTTTTGTATCATTCCCAGATTTTCATTCTTTCTTTGCTGTCCAGAAAAACGTTCCAGTTTAATAGGTCAACTTTAAAAATTCGTTTCTCCTTGGATACAACTCTGATTAAGGCTTATGACCTATCAAATGAAACCTTGGTATGTCTAGTTTATTTCTGGAAACTTTCACAGCAAAACTCAATCATTTACTATTTCAAAATTGAACACGAAGAAGACTGTTCATTACTGGAAAATGACATTTTCCAGTTTTCGTCTTCAAACTTTGGAAATTTATAACTTTCATTGTACACATCGGATTTGGGTGTTCTTTGGCCCTGTTAAAGAACATGATGTATACTAATTACCCACAAAATTTCAGGGTCAAAAGAGTTTGTTTACCCTGGTTTTACCTTGCTCAAAGACCACTGTTCCATTCTGAAAACCATTTTCGTTCAGATTTCCTATCTGCCTTAGAAAATTTGTAACTTCTTGTATACACCTTCTTTTTAAGTGTTCTTTAGCTCACACTGAACCTTATTATGTGTACTATGTGTATACAAAATTTCAAGGTCAAAGAAGGTCGTTTAATATGGTTTCTACTTGCTGCAAGGTCACTGTTTCTGCTGCAAGACTTTCATTTCCAGAATATGCAGCAACTTAATTCCTTATGTTTAACAATTCAGTTTGGCTTCCTTAAGCTTTCTAATTCTTAAAATGGGTTCTAACACTTCTAAATAAATATTTTAGGTTCAGTTTATGCTCCCTAACCGAACCATAAAACATGTGGAAACATGCAAAACCTTTGTTCTTTGTGTGCAAGTGCATTTATTTTGAAGCAGCAACTCTTATTTCAGCAATAATCAGATATCAAATACTTAGCATGTGCATGTGACGTTCAACTTCAAGTATTAACCCTTTGAAACCAAACGCATGCAACCAAAGGCTTTTATACATTCTCTGTTTTTGACATTTAAATCAGAGCATGCATGCAGAACCCAAAGTTTGACTTCTAAAGCTTGAATCATAAAACCAACGTGTAGAAGAGCTACGAAGCTCACCTTGGTCGTTATTAAAACTTGATTGCCTCGGTGGTCCTTCTTTTATCTTCAACGTCAATGCCTAATTACTTCCCGGTGGTTTGTGTGATGCTATGACAAGAATCTGGAATTTTGACGCAAGAAGCATATTTAGAGACATACCAAACTTTCTCTGTCCAAGCTTTCTTGTAACAGAGCATCACATGCAGATCCAAAAACTTATCACCTGAGCTTCAACGTAGAAAATTCAGGTTCATGACTTACCTTGTCTGAAACTCCAGTTTGCATGTGACTCTTCCTTTGCTTTCTCTGTCTCTAATTCTTCTTCTCCGGTGCTCCCTCACATTCACGGTCTCTCACTCACTGATTCTCTAACTTCTGCATTTTCTGTTTCCAACTGATGGAAAGTGCACGGGATATTGCAAGAATGTGGGTATAACCGTGTGCAAGAGTGAGGGAGGTTGTGAGTATTGTATATGTAATCAGCTAGAGAAGAGAGCAAGTGCGCTGTCATCATGAATGAATGAACTTGAAGGAGTGGAATGTCTTGCATGGAACAGGTGTAGTTTCGTTAAGGAGAATGGAGAAGCTGTCAAAATGAAATGGGTGTGGCGCTGAGAACCCAAAGGAGTAGTGGTCTGCTGCTCCATTTTCTGCTGTCGAATAAAAGAATAAGAAGTTGTTTGTGGAGCATGGCACTGACTACACAGAGAAGTAGTGGAGTTTATGCGCTGCAATGTTTCTGAATTCAAGGAAAAGAAATGGAGTATGGGATGGGTTGAGGTGTCTCCAAACGCATGCAATAATGCTGCCATCTTTCTTTGGGTGGTGAACAGGAAGAATAATAGCTCCTGCAAGGAGTTTATGCACTATGTTTTGCAGCCCAAATGGCTCTGACCGAGAAGAAAAACACATTGAATTGCACATGCGTGATTTCTCTGTCTCAACTCTTTCTTGGTTTCTTTTATATGGCCCACAATGTACATTAAAATTCCAACAATAATTCTAGGCCATTAACTTCCATAATCATTTTCCCAAAAATTCAAGGAAAATATACCTTATTTTCCCATAATTATTTCAAGTTTCCCAACTCTAAAATTTGGGATGTTACATTACTCCCCCCGTTCAATAAAATTTCGTCCTCGAAATTTGAACATTCATACTTTGGGGAATAATTTTGGACACTTAATCTTCTCCTTTCTTATGCATGCTCACTAAGCACGCAACAATCTTTCAACCTTTTCATTCATCCTGTCCTTAGTGTTCAAGAAATCACCTATCCGCGATAAGCATCTCAACTACCACCTGGTACAGTCCGAAAATTCTACCAGACTCACAACTTCTTTGGACACATTGGTCCCAAAGCTATCATACTTGTGAGAATTCCACACAATGCTAATCACACAAGTGTTACGACCCAGGGACACTGCCCTGTGCCAACTTGCACATCGGGTCTTACAGCCTTGAGTCTCTATTTGTTCATCAATCATCTGAGCCTCTTCAACTTAAGCTCTCAGACCACTTTCCTCTTGCTTAGCACGCTGGCAATTTCCTATCTGACCTACTCGGTTCAGATTTCTAGACCACTGTAACAGTCTCTATTCCGAGATCATTATAATCACTAACTGCACCGCTTTTCATTTCAACTATACTGTCTCATTTTCAAATTTCCCACATTGAAAATTTATGTGATCGCGGTACGTTTCACAACCTGCACTATACAAACAGTAATAGTGCTATCATGTTTTCAACTTAATCGCTGCCACTTCAACCCTTCGGTACAGTGGCATATCCTAATCCTTTCATGCACAGACCACCAAGGTAACAACGTACTTGTTGGTCAATGTGGAAGAGTTTCCATCCCTACCTGGTGTGTAGTATTCATTCACAGGACTCATTAGTTCATTCTCACAGCGCTTGGTTACTCAGGCTTCACTGCCTCATTTTCATTCAACTTTTTAGCTTATTTCATTCTAGCCTTTCGGCTTATTCAATTACCACAGCGCTGGACACTCTTGCCTTATTGCCCAAGGAGTTACCTTCAAGCCATAGGCATCACAACTACAACACGGTACAGTCTGATTATTCTTCCAATCTCATGTATACTCTAGACACGTTGGTCTAATGTTACCAAGCTAGATAACAACACAGTGCTAGACTTCTTCAATTCAAGTTCTTAAACTACTTCCTCTTGACTAGCTCAGTGGCTATCAAGTACTATCTGGTTTAACCAGTTCATTCTCTAGACCATTCTTTCAGTTTCTGTTCCTGTAACAACATAGTCACCTAATGCACCGCTTTCCAATTCAAAACATCATTGAAGACAATTACGTCAATGATCTTCAATTCAAAATATCAGTAATGATAATCACATCATTACTTTCAATATTGCTTCTATGTTGTCTCATATTCAAAATTCTGATTTTCAATTTCAAATATTCAAAATTCTGTGGTAGCAGTACATTTTCAAAATCGCACTTATAAAAAGTAGTGCTTTCACATTTTCAAGGACAACAAAATCGCTGCCAGCTCAAATTCAAGAGAATACATTCATTCTGCTGCAGACCATGATGGTCGCTTCATTTCAAACTGTAATATTCTCTTGCCGAAGTACCACACCCGGCCTAAACCGCCGTGGCATTCAGGGTTACCCCAAATTCTAGGGCACTACCTCCCGGATTAACCGGCGACAAGATTACAGCATTCAAATTCCCTCATCGTATTACCACCCCCGGCTTAACCGTGATGGCATACAGGGTTACCCCACATTCTAGGGCATTACTTCTCGGCTTTAACCGGAGTTGAGTTTTCTTTCATTCTCAGAATGAAATATACAATTTTCGTGTGCACAATTCTTTCTTTCAATTCTCAATTCAAGATATTCAATTCCGTTGTGCACAATTCTTTCATTCAATTCTCAGTTCTGTGAGCTTTTTCAATGGCAAGCGTTTCAAAACATTCTAAACATGTCTGGCAAGATCCAGTAAACTGAGTACTTTTACAACAGTTTCTGACCTTTCCAGTTCTGTACTGCTTTCACAACCACATAATTCAAAATTCAATTTCAAATTCAGGGTTCAAACCCATTCTTTGAGACAACATCATTTCAAAAGTGACCATTACCTTGGTCTCAAATTCTACTAGAAACATTTCATTCAAAACTTCAGTTCAAAAATTCAAAAATTCAATTTCAATCCTGGGTTCCACAAAGATCCCTTCTGTGAAACAATATGTTCAAGTGACCACAAAACAGGTCTCAAATTCTGTTCAAAATATTTCATGTAGAAAAATCATTTCAAAAATTTCACAATTCTGCAGGTGCATTGGCAAGTTCAAAATTCAAAATTCCAAACTCAGGAACTAGACAACTACTATAGAAGGTCATTACTTCTTTCTAATCACATTTCCGACTCTATCATTGGCTATCTAGGCCATTCATAGGACTTTGAGTCCATTCTTTACCTATCATACTCACCACGCTTCCACTGCGCAACAAATCTATCCTTTCGATGAGTATCCTTCGTAGGTAGCCCTCATACACATCGACACAACATTCTAGTGCCTTAATTCATTCAATTCAATCGGTACCCTATTCTAGTACCTCAATTCATTCAGATCAATTCAATTGCCTAAATAATCAATTCAACTATTATCTGATTCTTAGGTCATGATTCTATTGGTAGCAACCTTCTGGATGTCTACTCAACTTCTAGGTTCATCAACCTTACCGTATTCATTCTAGTATTCTCATGGCATTCGTAAGGATCACCATATTTCATACCTCAAGGCACTCAAACCATAAATCAAGAGGTTTCAAATTTCTATGACACTTCCTAGGGCTTATCCATTATAGGATTTCTCTCGCCTAAACACACTTAATCATGGACTTCCTTTAGGATCCAGTCCAAAGGTTAGCTAGGCATCAAATTCTCTAGAGCTCATACCCTTTTCGATTAGGTATACGTCACTAATGCTCCGTTTCTTATGATTATGCAATCAACTATCAGTAGTCAGAACCTAAGTTCTGATTGCACTTCAAAATTAAGAGTAGATAACTCTTTTGCCAAAATTTCCATTCTAATTCTGACTTATTAATCAGAATTATTCAAGTATCGATACAGATACTATTCGCTTCATCAGAGTAGGTAATTTTATTACCAAAATCTCAAATACTATTCACTTCATCAGAGCATTCAAGCCGAATGAATGCTCTGATACCATTTTACTGTAACGCCCCTACCGGCCTCGCCCTTTCGGGTGGCAGATTAGTGCGATTCTAAAAACCCATCTGGATCTTTTCGATTTGGCATATGCGGAAGCTTTCCCAAAACACGTACTCAAATATTAGACACCCGGCCCTACATTATTCGGTTGGAAGCGTCAACATTCTTCAGGGCCGTTGTCACAACTATCAGAGTGTCTGCTTTGCTCATACTTTCTACAGCAACTTCAAGCAACCTTCCCTTGCAGCACTTCTCTGACGTGCTCACCTGCCTAAAGGTTGGTTGTGGGGGGTGAGATTCTGGGGAATCTCAGTAGCAAACATTACCGAACAATGCATGTAAGATAAATGCTAGTGTATGATATGCTTGCCTTACATAGGCTCATGTTAACATAATGACATTTCTGCATGCTACAATGCTTCATAAAATATACTCATGGCCATAGCATAAATAGAAACAGAGCTTCAACCATTCAAATATGTTAAACAAGCAAGTAAAGCAATCATGCATATTATCACACAAGCAGATAAATCAATACACGCAAGTAGGGTAAGTCCACTACCTTAGCCTATGTCCTCCGGTTGTACTTTCTCTTTCATCTACGGAATTGCTTGAAGCTAAGTATCTTCCATTTATTTTCTTTCTTCTTCTTCTTGACTTCTCATGGCCCTAAACACATCGCCATATTATTAGAGCCAAGTGAACCAAATACATAATAGCTTATCTTTGCCTCATAGGCATTCTTACACGCTCGGAGTTTATTCTCATTACTTTGGCCATTTCTTTTTAATTTCGAATGGTAGCAAAAGCTATCAGCATTTTGGCCTAATTTCGAAAAATCACCAATAATTATATAGGACTCCGATTGGGGTGATTCAAATTTCTATTTGTCATTAATTAAGTCTAGTTTCATATACAACTAATCACTAGACTTATTTCTTTTTGTATCATTCCCAGATTTTCATTCTTTCTTTGCTGTCCAGAAAAACGTTCCAGTTTAATAGGTCAACTTTAAAAATTCGTTTCTCCTTGGATACAACTCTGATTAAGGCTTATGACCTATCAAATGAAACCTTGGTATGTCTAGTTTATTTCTGGAAACTTTCACAGCAAAACTCAATCATTTACTATTTCAAAATTGAACACGAAGAAGACTGTTCATTACTGGAAAATGACATTTTCCAGTTTTCGTCTTCAAACTTTGGAAATTTATAACTTTCATTGTACACATCGGATTTGGGTGTTCTTTGGCCCTGTTAAAGAACATGATGTATACTAATTACCCACAAAATTTCAGGGTCAAAAGAGTTTGTTTACCCTGGTTTTACCTTGCTCAAAGACCACTGTTCCATTCTGAAAACCATTTTCGTTCAGATTTCCTATCTGCCTTAGAAAATTTGTAACTTCTTGTATACACCTTCTTTTTAAGTGTTCTTTAGCTCACACTGAACCTTATTATGTGTACTATGTGTATACAAAATTTCAAGGTCAAAGAAGGTCGTTTAATATGGTTTCTACTTGCTGCAAGGTCACTGTTTCTGCTGCAAGACTTTCATTTCCAGAATATGCAGCAACTTAATTCCTTATGTTTAACAATTCAGTTTGGCTTCCTTAAGCTTTCTAATTCTTAAAATGGGTTCTAACACTTCTAAATAAATATTTTAGGTTCAGTTTATGCTCCCTAACCGAACCATAAAACATGTGGAAACATGCAAAACCTTTGTTCTTTGTGTGCAAGTGCATTTATTTTGAAGCAGCAACTCTTATTTCAGCAATAATCAGATATCAAATACTTAGCATGTGCATGTGACGTTCAACTTCAAGTATTAACCCTTTGAAACCAAACGCATGCAACCAAAGGCTTTTATACATTCTCTGTTTTTGACATTTAAATCAGAGCATGCATGCAGAACCCAAAGTTTGACTTCTAAAGCTTGAATCATAAAACCAACGTGTAGAAGAGCTACGAAGCTCACCTTGGTCGTTATTAAAACTTGATTGCCTCGGTGGTCCTTCTTTTATCTTCAACGTCAATGCCTAATTACTTCCCGGTGGTTTGTGTGATGCTATGACAAGAATCTGGAATTTTGACGCAAGAAGCATATTTAGAGACATACCAAACTTTCTCTGTCCAAGCTTTCTTGTAACAGAGCATCACATGCAGATCCAAAAACTTATCACCTGAGCTTCAACGTAGAAAATTCAGGTTCATGACTTACCTTGTCTGAAACTCCAGTTTGCATGTGACTCTTCCTTTGCTTTCTCTGTCTCTAATTCTTCTTCTCCGGTGCTCCCTCACATTCACGGTCTCTCACTCACTGATTCTCTAACTTCTGCATTTTCTGTTTCCAACTGATGGAAAGTGCACGGGATATTGCAAGAATGTGGGTATAACCGTGTGCAAGAGTGAGGGAGGTTGTGAGTATTGTATATGTAATCAGCTAGAGAAGAGAGCAAGTGCGCTGTCATCATGAATGAATGAACTTGAAGGAGTGGAATGTCTTGCATGGAACAGGTGTAGTTTCGTTAAGGAGAATGGAGAAGCTGTCAAAATGAAATGGGTGTGGCGCTGAGAACCCAAAGGAGTAGTGGTCTGCTGCTCCATTTTCTGCTGTCGAATAAAAGAATAAGAAGTTGTTTGTGGAGCATGGCACTGACTACACAGAGAAGTAGTGGAGTTTATGCGCTGCAATGTTTCTGAATTCAAGGAAAAGAAATGGAGTATGGGATGGGTTGAGGTGTCTCCAAACGCATGCAATAATGCTGCCATCTTTCTTTGGGTGGTGAACAGGAAGAATAATAGCTCCTGCAAGGAGTTTATGCACTATGTTTTGCAGCCCAAATGGCTCTGACCGAGAAGAAAAACACATTGAATTGCACATGCGTGATTTCTCTGTCTCAACTCTTTCTTGGTTTCTTTTATATGGCCCACAATGTACATTAAAATTCCAACAATAATTCTAGGCCATTAACTTCCATAATCATTTTCCCAAAAATTCAAGGAAAATATACCTTATTTTCCCATAATTATTTCAAGTTTCCCAACTCTAAAATTTGGGATGTTACACTCCGCATAGTAGCTATTTTCTTAGTGGAGTTCTGGGAGGAATTAACATTGACATGGATATAGCAACATGACATAAAATGAAGTGTCCATATGTAATTTAAAGTGAAATGTTGCATCTAATATGGGTGTCTAACATGTGTTATTTGAGCTGCCTTTGCTTCATAGGTGGTATTTATAATTGATGTACTAAGTTCAAGCATAGTTTAGGCAAATAGTTGTAACACATATATTAAATCTTGTTCTTCAGGTGATGTTCCCCTCTACTTGGAACTGGTGAAAATTGGACTCTAATGAAGACTATTAGTGTTACTGAATACTTGAACTATGAAGCAGGTAAGCAATCTGAATTATGATAGCTTTCATTTTTTAGTTGAAGATGATGGATAAATATGTGTGGCTGAACTTCTTTAAAAGTATTTATTATTCTGTGCCTGCTGATATGTAAAAAAGTGTGGGCAGTGAATATAAGAAGCAAATGTTTTGTTTACAAAAAAGAACACTTAAGGAGTCTAATTTTAGGAATTGGACTCCTAAAGTGAGACTTAAGGAGTCAAATTTTCGGAATTAGACTCCTAAAGTGAAACTTAAGGAGTCTAATTTTAAGAATTGGACTTCTAAAGTGAGACTTAAGGAGTCTAAGTATTGTAATTAGACTCCTTAAGTCATGACTTACGGAGTCTAATTCCGAAAATTGGACTCCTTAAGTGAGATCTGAGAGCGTAGTTGTCATGACTTAAGGAGTCTAAGTTATGGAATTAGACTCCTTAAGTCAAGACTTAAGGATTCTAATTCTATAACTTAGACGCCATATATTAGGCGTCTAATTTTAAAATAGGACTCCTTAAGTTTTCCCTATTGCGCCCCCCAGATAGACGTCCCCCCAGAAAAGGACGCCAAAAGTACAAAAATAGGACTCCGTAGCCCTGTTTTGTAGTAGTGTGTGTTTCTCTCTACCCATTTGCTACTAAAATGAATATAATGCAAAGAACAACGCTGCAAAATTTATTTGTTTGAGATGTATAACTCATAATTAAGTGCATCAAACTATAATTAGGCATAAGTTCTTTGATTGGCTTTGTCAAAGAATATTAATGTTGTGTATAATTACCAAAGTTATACGTGATTATGTATTTCATTTTTTAAGTATATTTAAATAATTGTTGTCGCTTCAAAATGATTTTGACTATTGACAAGTTCTTACATTACACCATAAGTATACTGTTGTAGGTGTAGGAGACTAAAATTTGTGTGCGTCTAAAACTTGTCTTTTTTGTCAATCACACTAAGAAAAATGAGTGCATGGATTACCATTTATTAATTGTTATTTCTGAAGTTGCATTACATGAAAGTAGAAGAACACCCGTTTATAATTTCATACCAAAACCAGGTAAGTAAACAAATTAAATCCAAGTGAGCAACAATGACTACAGAGAAGAGAGGAGGAGGGATTGATATTTTATAGCTTGACATGTTAGCACACATGCATCACCATTGATAAAGCTTGACATGTTCTCATATAACTGAAAAAGTTAACGTTAAATGTGACTAAAAGTATACAAGGATAAGTTAAACATGCTCTTGTTCATGAAACAGGGTAAATCCGTGACTACCTAGTCCGTACTAAATTTATGGCAAAATCCGGTCCAAACACCTAGCCGTCAAAATAGTATGCAGCAACATTTCACTTGGAAATGATTTTGAATTTAAGTGAAAGCATGTGTGGTTTTACTTAAAATCTAGCTTCAATTCTTTGTTGTTTTCTTTTTCCTTTTTCTTTTTTTGCTAAAATTAGTTCCCAATTGATTTTTTCCTGCTGTAACACCCTACTGTTCTGAGCCCAGAACAAAGTGGCATCTTCACCTATTATGTATTCTGATGTACTATTTAATAAAAATTTAAACCACTGGGTTAGGTTTATTCTTGAAAATAAAAGCCCTTTTTATTTAGAGAGTTCAAAATCATTTTAAAATTCGAATAGGCTTTTCTAATACATTTAAAACTTTGGAATCATTTTAACAGTGGTTCAATCTTTCATTGAAACTACATCATACTTAAGGATCAATCAGAGTATTCCCTTATTCCTCCATTTAATCTAAAGCTCCACCAAAACATTTATCTTAATTGGGCTTGTTATATACATGCCCGACCCTGCAGCAATCGTTAGCAGCATATATGTATCTTGACTACTTCTATGTAACCATGTGCATCCAATTAAATATATACATCCCATTAGCCACTTACGGCTTTCTCAACATACTAGCTAAATCATAAGGAAATAGAATTATCCAAATACAAAAGTGAAACTATATGTTTCAGTCTCCTTCATCATCTCCACCTTCTTCTCAAGACCAATCAATATCTACGCCTTGCCTCTTCCTCCTTGCCTACTAGTCTGTCCATATCCTGGATTTATGGAAGTCTCTGAGATTCAAATGAATGAATCCCAGAGTAAGAGGTTAATCTCAAATTCTAACATACGCAATATATGTAAATCAACCAAACAGAGTAGTCCACACAGCATACAAGGCATTAAAATTCAAACGACAAGTATTACATATCAAATGCAGCTTGTAATACAAGTAAATCATAAAATGATTTCAAATACCTTGGCGCAAGGAAATTCATTTTAGGTAATTCAATACCAAAATATTGAATGCACTAGGCCCTGCCTAGCCACCGGGAAGTTGGCCCCATAGTCGTCCCTTCCGCTCAATCGAGCCACGAGTGGTGCTGGCCTCATACAAGCGGGACATACAAATATGGCATACATAAACATATATAGCTATGCAAAGAATGTGAGATTAGAGTTACTACCTGTTGGTTTTACCGACAAAACCCCTTCCACCAGATTCTTAATACTACGCTTGTCCTTCAGGCACAGCGATTCTCAGGTCCTATAATTAACATTTACATATAGAGGTGGGTCACTAACCAATTCAATCATAATTATAAATTCAACTTCTCTAGACCCAGCCCCAAAAGTACTTGTCTTTTAATATCCTTATGACTAGGGATATATATTTATTGGAACTTATTAGATACTATTCACTATAGATAACTATCATCTCAGCCATTTCACCTTGCATTTTATCCAAAGAAACCTTTACTTTAAAGATTTAACATAATTAACAACTTATATGACTTTTTAAGACTTATCAAAAATTCAGCCTTCAACTTTTCTGAGAATTTGGAAAATTCATAACTTGACTTATACAATTCCAAATGAAGTGATTCCAATTTCTACTTACTCCTTGATAAGTCTATTTTGATAAATTAAAGTCACCAAGTTGATTTATGGCTGAGAAAATTCCCAAGATTCAAAAACATAAACAATGTCCAGAAATGTTTCAGATTTTCTGACCAATCTTTGAGAAACCATAACTCCTTCAATACTTATCGGAATTCGACGAATTACCTATCAAATTAAACCTCTATGAGTATACTATTTAACTGGAAAATTTCACAATTTTATGATTTTTTTGGGTCAGTCCGAAATGCCACGCCATTTTACTGTTCCTGAAGCATATCAGGAATTTCCAGTTTTTTTTCAGCTCAACTTCGAAAAATCATAACTGAAGTTGTAGACCTCCGTTTTAGGTGAACCAAAGCTTATTTTAAACCTTAAGAAGTGTACTTTCTCCTGTAAAAATTTCAGATCAAAACTCAACCTTTAACTTACAAAAACGACAGAAAAGTCATGCTCTGTTTTCAGACTACTTTGTAAAGGAGATTATCATGACATGCAACCCCATTTCATGGTAGATCTTTCAGAAATCAAACCCCATGGTCTTATATAACACATGTACGGTTTTTAAACTTGTTTTCAGAGCTAGAGGAATTCAAATATCAACTGGAAACCGACATGCAAGAAGCATAAACCATTGCCATGAACTTTCTCTAACTAAACCATGATTTTCAACCACCATCAACTCAGAAAATGTCTGCATCCTCAAGAAAAACCAAATGGGAAACGTTTTTACAGACTTACCTAGACCCCAAGGACACTTTGCATGAGAGCTTTGATGATTCCTTCTTCTTCTTCAGTGATCTACAATTCTCTCTCTCTGCGTTTTCTCCGCCTCTGTTTTTCTCTTTCTCAGTTTGCTGCATATGGAAGAGGAATGGAGGAGGAGTGTAGATGGGGTTGTGGTTGCTGCCTTGTGGTGTTTGATCCGATGAATGGTGAAGAAGGTATGTGGGTGTGTTATGCCGTCAACTGAGGGAGAGAAGTTTAAATGGAAATAGTATGTGTGGGAGTTTAAACGTGTTTGTGTGAGGTGGAGGCTGGAAAAAAGAAAAATGAGAGAGGAGGAGAGGCACGTGGCTAGCATACAAAAGAGAAAGAGATGAGGTGTCTCACTGAAAAGAAAATACTCCTTTTGACTCCCCACAAAACTCTGGTTTGCAATTTAGTCCTTAATTCATAGAAAAATATGCCTTTAAATTCCAAAATAAATTCCAAACTTTATTAAGGCTAAATTTTCCTTAATCACTCCCAAATCATATTTAATTCACAGTTTCCAAATTTTGGGATGTTACACCTGCTTGCACAAAATTTTAGTTTCTGATATATGAAATATTCAATAGGTCAAAGGATTAGGAAAAGAAGATTTATGAATAAAATGACATTCATAGTATTACACAGGACCAAGTCAATCATGCATGAAAACGGGATGACGACAACTGTACAAGCGAAAAGATTAACAAAAGAACAAAGGAAGGAAGAAAAAAAGCTTTATTCTGACCAAAACTTCACAAAGGCATCTACAAAAGCTCTGAAAACAACCAAAATTGGGTTAATTTCTCGTTTCGTTGAATTTTTGGGCTTCCCATCCCATGACTCTCTGCAGAGAAACGATGTGGAAGTTTATTAGGCAAGGTAAAAGAACCAAAGCAGCAATAGCTCACATCACATCTGAGTTACATGACATTTGAAATCTACACATTATTTAAGATTCAAATATCATATAAACTTATAGATTTATTCTTTCTAAAGTTGGGTTAATTTTCTAGGAGTTGCCACTGAGTTGACCATTAACTCGAAGCTCATTCAGGTTCTCCTGCTCTTCTTCTTTAGTATTTGACTCTTCAGTAAAATTGAGGGTGAGAGTCTTGACATGAAATCCATCTTGAATTTTTGTCTGTCAATACATTTATCTATCAAAAAATTTCTACCCCATGGACTTTAAACAACAAACAAATGCATCTGCTTGGCTCCCTAATCAGCTAGTGAAACGTAGCACTATTTTGATTGTAAATAAGTTAGCTTAACCTTTACTGCTAACCACCAAATTTTACTAGAAGAGGGGCATTTATGTCCAAACAGAAGAATGAAAAAGTTCAAAGTAGAAAAGATTGAATTTTTTTAAAAAAAAAACACACACACACACAGATTTGAAATATAAAAAGAGTATATGAGAGTGAAAACTCAAGGAGGTAAGAGACTGAGGACAAGGGGAAATACACAGATAACTCCAACTAAAATTGGAAATCCTTTGTTTGCATAATTTCCTCCTCGTATTTTCTCCCATAGGAGTAGAACCACATAATCTAATGCTCCACTCTTCAGGGACCAGGAACTTTGCTACATATTGAATTTTGTCAATTATTAGAACATTCATTTTGCAACCTCATGCAAAAGGGGAGGGTGGAATACTTTTGGTTCATTTGCCAGTTGACAAGTTATTTGATGAGGGCCTTTTTGTCTTTAGCCTTAGGGTCCACAATAAAAAATAAACTAAGGATTGCGTATAGGCAAACCTAGGATCGTTCTTTCTCTCGAGGAGCCTTTTATTGAATCCTAAGTAATCTAAATGGCATGCAAATACAATTAAAACAAGGGGGAAATTGGTTTTGGATTTTCAAACTAATAAAATAAGAGAAATGCAATTTAATTAAATACTACCTATTATTTTGGTATTTTTATAAAATTGGTGAATGAGTGAATTAAATGACAAAATTGAAAATATGGATGATGGAGCTCTTGGTGATAAGAAAATGACTATCCTTGCTCAAAAAGGTTATGGGAATTAAAATCCATTAAGTCTTTAAGAAAAACCCTAAGATACCACTTGAGTCCAATATTCTCAATTAATAGTAACTCTTACAAACATAGCTAACCACTACCTCTTGAGAAATTGTTAAAAACCACATGATGTGCAATTAAAATTGAAATAATGCAACATGAGTCTTCTTGAAATTGAGTATATAACAGTCCCTCAAAGGGCACAAATCAACTACATTAACTAGACAATAGTACGCTATTTAATTTAATCTCAATGCAACCACAAGAAATTAAAACAAGCATAATCTTCACATTGCAAAATCCAATATCAATCACAATTATCAAACCAACAGAGACAACGAACATTAATCTCAGTTCCAGAATTTATACACAATGATTTCTAAAATTAGGTAACTTAAATGTATAAATCTAGACTAATAGAATGAACAAATTAACTCCCCTTTGAAGCTTTGGAACTCAAGTCAATATCTACCACCAAGAGAAAAAGGAACTCAGCCACACATGATTTTAATCTTCTCCAACTAGCTTTAATCCAACGGCCATGAAACAATGAATAGAGTAAGATTTAATGATGAATAAAATAGTGTTGGTGACAATGGGATTACAAACAGAGGAGATTAGGAATGGAGTGGTTGTAGGTCGAAGAAGGTCTGCAGGTGTAGAGAGAGAGTGAAGGTCGACGATTAAGGTCGTTGGTGTGTGGTCGCTGGTGTGTGGTGAGGTAGGAGGGAAGAAAGGTGGAGGTTTGGCGGTGGCGGTGGCAGAGCCAGGATTTACGGTTTGTGGGTGCACAATTGGTAGTATAATTCGGGGTTTCGGTGCCCCCGAATTTTTTTTAAGGAAAGTTTTAAATGCATTAAAAAATAAAAGAATATAAACAGAAAAATAAAACTTCAACTTAACATAGAAAAATAATAATCAAAAGTCAACTAAACTATTACAACAGAACGATTACAAAAACATTTTTCAATTCTTTATTCCTTGAAAATATTGCATTATATCTTTATCATCAATTTTATCAAATATATCACGTTTAACATAAATGTGTCAAGAGTTCTTTAAGATCATATAAGGTGAATTTGAAATGTCTACAATAGGAGAATTAAATTTCTTCTCAGGACTTCTAATTAAGCAAAAGAAGAATGAAATATTTATTTCTCAAACCAAATACCTGCGAGAACTTCTTAAGAAATATGGAATGAATTACTATAACAAAGCTGATACCCCTATGAGCTCAACAACTTTTGTAATATCTTAATTTTTATGAAGCTTTTCATGAGGATTAAAGTTGATACCCCTGTTTATACACTGGGTTGCCCCATTTTTAAAGAAATATATCTAGATATAATAAGGGTTAAATAATAAAATAGGTAATCATAGTTAAGAAAAGATGTAACATACGTTTCCTAGAGTATAATTATTTTAATGTTAATAAGAGAAAAAAAAGAAGCTACTGAGGGTCCAATGTCAATGAACAGCAATGCATATTCATTTCACACCAATTTGGACGCATGCCATAATAAACATCCTCATTTCCCGCCGCAAAGCTGCCTCAGAATGGAAAAGGGATAATGCAATCGAAGGAAAAAAAATAAGAATGGAATAGGGACCATACGTGTTCAAACTGCTGACCTCTTCCTCAGCAATCAAGAATTTTACCGCTGAGCTATGGATCCATTGACATAAACATATCACAGCTAAAAATATATATTTTTCCAAAATTTTATGGGTGCAGCAAGCCAGCAAGTGTGCCTCCGCCAGTGGTTGTTCTGGTTTCTGGTTCTCGGTTCTCTCGCTGGAAAAAATGGAGGACTGAAGGTTGGAGATGAAGGAAGCTCGCCGGCGACCATGGTGGAGGAGGAAGTCGCCAGTGAGTTGGGTTGAGGGGTGAAGGTGAAGAACGAAGAAGAAAACGTGAGAGCCTCCAGATCCCGCTCGTTTGCGGCGCTATTCCCTTTTTAATCTCCATTCCCAGCTCCCTGTACGAGTTCTGAATATCTGACTACGTTTTGACCAGGGACTAAATTGAAAAGAATTTAAAGTTTCCAAGAGGGACTAAAGTGTAAAGTTTCAAACTATCTTGGGGCTAAACTGTGATTTTAAACACTTTTGGGTAATTTTCTGTAATTTTGTCTCTGGCCCTCATTTAATATCCAGCTCTCAGCTCTCTCCCTCAGCTCTAGGGAGTTAGCTATGGTCCTCTTCCCTTCCCGTCCTCTTCCTATCCTCTTCTTCATTTCAACTGTTCGATCGAAATCTTAACGGTTTAGATTTAATCTTTTACAAAAATATTAATAAAAAATTAAATTATTAATAAAATATTTAAAATAATAGTTTTATAAAAGATTAAATCTGAAATGTTAAGATTTCGATCCAACGGTTGAAATGAAGAAGAGAATGGGAAGAGGACGGGAAGGGAAGAGGACCATAGCCAATCCCCCAGCTCCATCGTTCAATGTGTCGGGTCCCTTCTCCATTCAGCTGACCTAATCAGAACAATTCAAAACGCAGTGTTTTAACCATAGGGACCTAAGTGAAAATTAAAAAAAATGTTTTGGAGTAGGGACCAAACTGAAACTTTTAAAACTTGAGTTTAAACTTTCATTTTCAAATTTGATTTAATCTTTTCAACCATCTATAGTCAAAATAATTAATATAGCATAAAAAATTCTTAGAAAAATCAATGATTAAGAGTGATTACATTTTTTTTTTTGATAATCTTACCCTTTTTAACCCTAATTTAATATATTTACTCTTAATCTCAATTTATCACAAGAAATACATTTAAAGTTCAATAACTACGATAAAATACATTAAACATCTCAATTTATTTATTAAAAATGATATAAAAATATGGTTCAATAATCACAATGTATTAGAGCCTTCATGACCAAATAGACAGAAGTAAAGTACAATTCTTGCCCACACCAAGAGCACAAGGGGCTTTCAAGTGTAAGACTTGTTAGATTTCTCAACAAAAGTAGTCACAATCATTAACTCAATAGCTTACGAAAAAAATAATAAATTGGTCTTTAACACGAGTAGTCTAGTCCCACTAGGTGGGGTAGATTGATCTTTAACATGGTTATGCATTATTGATTTTTTTTTTTTACACGTTATGCATTACTGTTTTTGCAACCAAAAGTGGTCATAGATATAAATGATTGTTAAGAGTACCACTACTACAAATATTGGATATCACTACCCTAAAAAATGTCCTTATTTAAATATAGGTAGTAAAAAATGAAGGCAGTGACAATCTTGTAAATATATCTAAGGAAAATGACCCTTCAGCGACCTGAAATGAAATTTAGGACTTACAAAATTGGATATTGTCGTCCTAAATTTATTTCAGGTCGCCTAATAGCCATTAAGAATTTGGCGCCATAGGATTTTGTTTGTTTGGCGCCATGGATTCTTGTTGGAGTGTTGAATTTAGGCGACCTTAATTTAATTCAAGTCGTCTGTTAGTGAATTTACACGACCTAAATTCCATTAAGGTCGCTCAAATTGCTAAAAACTTTGCCGCCATGAGTCTTTTTTTTGGTCTAAAACTATTGAATTTGGCGCCGTTAGTTTTTTTTTTTAAATTTTTATTATGGGCGACCATTTTGGACGACCTGATATTGAATCAGGTCGCCTTTATTCAAAATATGGGCGACCTGATTCAATATCAGGTCGCCTTTATTTTAAAACTGGCGACCTGATTCTTTTTCAGGTCGCCCAAAATTTTAAAGAGGCGACCTGATTAAGAATCAGGTCGCCTGAGGCGACCTGATTCTTAATCAGGTCGCCTGAGGCGACCTGATTCTTAATCAGGTCGCCCAAAATGTTAAACAGGCGACCTGATTAAAAATCAGGTCGCCTTTATGGACATAAAAAATCGAAAACCCTATTCTCCTCTCATTCCGACTGTTCTGGCTCGCGGCTCTCTCTCATTCCGCCTCCTTCCCCAAATCCGGCAACCACTTCCCCAAAGCGCACTGTTCTGGCTCGCGGCTCTCTCTCATTCGAGAATTTCGACTGTTCTGGCTCGCGACTCTCTCTCATTCCGCCTCCTTCCCCAAATCCGGCAACCACTTCCCCAAAGCGCAGAAATCGCTGATATCACGATCCTATTGCACTTTTTGAAAAAGCTTTGTTCTTGATTCTCCACATCAAGAAGACTAGCCAAGACCCAAAAAAAACCAGAGGTAATGTTTCCTTTCTTTAACTACGGATTTATCAATAATGAGAATAATCTATGAGATTTGAAGTTATTTGCGTTTTGGTCTTCGCGATGCTTTGTTTAAGTATGTATATGCTTTTGTAACATTGCTCCTTAGCTGTTTGGTAATATGCTTTTGGTTCTTTTGAACCTTTTTCTTTTCTGGTTAAAATCTTGGTTTCTTCAATCTTGGTTTCTTCGGTTAAAACACATGACCTGCAGGTTTCCATACTCCTTGCCCAACTTAATGATCTCAGTCTTAGCGCTTGCTGTATTAGTTTCTTGCGTGTTGCTCCCGGTATGTATTGCCAAACAAACTGTATTAGTTTCCTTATATGACTCTGTCCTTTTGATTTTTCGAGACTACTAATTATCCTTCAATTAAAAAATATAATTCATATCTGGGTTGTTGGAGTTTTGTTTCCTTTTAAGGGAATTAGTGAACTCGTTATCTTTTTTGTGTATTGAGCCTTATACTTGTTAAATATATTGATAGATTTTAGCTTTCCTACCTTCTATTCATTTTATTCTTTATTAAGGAAGAGAGTTATATCTATATATCATATTTTAGACTGTTTCTTTTTGACAAATAAGGACTACCTTCAGTCAGATATTAGAATAATGAATAATGTGAGTAATGTTTTATAAAATCTGTGATGCTGCAGGAAACATTGCACAAGCACAGTGGTAGCAGTGAGTCTCATCAGGATATAAAAGTTGCAGGTAACAGTAACATAGGAAAGATAGTCCAGAAAGATGAAAATCTCTAATTGAATTGGCCCTTGATGTCATCCATTATTGCTTATTGTGTATTCGAGCTACATAATATTGCTTATCAAGAGGTATGCTTCCTACTTCATGATGAACAACAAGTCTTTATGCATTTCCTATTATTTGTGTTCTGTTTCAGGCTCTCTTTTGCTTTCTTTCTTGTTATCCATACCAGTATTTCATTTTGTTCCTTGCTTTGTTTCAATATCAAGTTCATACACTAATGATTATATATATATTTATTGATTGCACTGACTAAGGAGATTTCCATCAATGGGTGAGCAGTTTCTAATATAGAAGATTGAAGAGTGCTGGCTAGGGACTAGGGAGAATATCAACTACAAAATATTTTTTTATATAAATAACCAACTTAAATAATATTTTTAAAATAAATATATACTACTATTAATTAATTATCTAGTTATCTACATTTAGAAGAAAAGAGAGTATACTTGTATTTGTATTTGTGTATATATATTATAATTAGTAGAATAATCATATATATCGCCGACAAAGGAGAGTGGAGAAGGAGCGATATGGACCCCCGATCCAAAGTCCAATTTGAAGATTTTAATTAAACTATAACATGCTAATTAAAGTGATGAATTTGATGGATGTTCACCGGAAAACACAAACAAACAAAAAAGTCATGAATTTGATAACCATGTTACATAATTAATAATAATAATAATAATTTAAAAAATATCAAGGGACCAGTTTAATAATAATTTTTTTTTGAATTTGTTTTTGTCATCAATGATTTCTGATGACAGGAAAACGCGATTCCTAATATTTAATTGGCTGTTAATCACAATGATTACTTTTTTTGATATAAGTAATCACGATAATTACCATTTTGAGTTATTGCCTTGCTGTAATTGGTGTTAGAAAAACAGGAATTTGGCAGTTAATTGCTGTAATTGAGTTATGAATTGCCTGCTGTAATTGTGAATTGTGAAGTATTCAGTTTTGCAGTATATTGGACAAACAGAGCGAGAACAAATTTTTTTTTTTAAAAATCTATTATAAGGCGACCTGAACAATATTTAGGTAGTCTATTTTGACAAATAGGCGACCTGAATGGAAATATAGGTAGTCTTTTTAATCAAATAGACTACCTGAACAATGCAATAGGCGACCTGAAATCAATATGGGTAGTCTTTTGAACAAAATAGACTACCTAAAAACAATTTAGGTAGTCTTTTGTACCAAATAGGCGACCTGAAATCAATTTAGGTAGTCTATTTGGTTCAAAAGACTACCTAAATTGCTTTTAGGTAGTCTATTTGGTACAAAAGACTACCTAAAATTTTAGGTAGTCTTTTGTACCAAATAGACTACCTAAATTGATTTCAGGTCGCCTATTTCATTTAAAATATTACATTTATTTTAGGTAGTCTATTTGAAACCCTTGCTCCTTCTATTAGACGACTTGAATGCAAATCAGGTCGCCTAATATTAGGCGACCTGATTTGTATTCAGGTCGCCTAATATACAACAAACTACTACTTTGTCCCCAACGTCCCTTAAAATCAGGTCGTCTTTTGAGTCTTTTTTAGGTCGTCGTTTTAGTATTTTGTAGTAGTGTACTAAAAGGAGGAAAATCGCACAGAAGATCTGATATGCAGAATGTGCAATGAAAACATACGCATATGCTAAATGGATATGTTGATGAACATAATTTTTACTAATTTTAGGAACTAAATCATGTAGACAGTAATAGGCATGCCTAAATCACAAGTCAAAAGTGAATTTAATTATTCTTTCTAGTCAATAAAACATTTAAGAATAACATAAATCCCACTTCTACCTCCATAACACAAGATCATAAAGAAAAACAAAACCTACAGAATATTTAAGTGCATCTCATTGATCAAAGTTTAACATTTTAAAGATTTAGAAAAACTTAACTTGGCACCAGATATTGTTTGACTTTGCTCGATGATTTCAGCAGTAAAAATATTGCTTTTTTTGGGAATTGGGGACCTAATGGTCTCGGGCAGGGTCGAACCCTGATATAAAGGCTGGATAAGCCAGCTTCATACCACTGCACTACCTGAGTGCTTGGTAGTCAAAATATTGCTTTGATCAAGTGCTTTAGCTTGAGGATCAGCGCATATTTCGTTGTTCTTCAAGGGCTGCCTGAATTGTGCTTTTGACAGAAATATGCCCAACATTTTTTCCATCCTCCTCATTACCAGAGGTAGATGTATTTCCAAGGTCATTCATAGACTTCTCATCATATAAAATTTGAATTCTTCATCAACTCAACACTATCTAGTCCTGACCTTTTCTTGCC
This sequence comes from Acacia crassicarpa, assembly GCA_034222035.1. Taxonomy (NCBI): domain Eukaryota; kingdom Viridiplantae; phylum Streptophyta; class Magnoliopsida; order Fabales; family Fabaceae; genus Acacia; species Acacia crassicarpa. Next base: position 11,631,855 of record JAWXYG010000015.1, read on the forward strand.
TATATGCAAGCCCAAATTTTTTGCTTCATTTTCCGGAGAATTGGTGATGCCTCTGAATTCTCCAGAACATTCTATTCCAATGGCTGAGATTGTAACAGACCTTAATGGAAATGTCTCCACAATCACATCGGCTATGATAGGGCTTAAATTAGTTTTAGGCTTTGCCAAATTTTGTATAACATCCTCTGGGGTTGCCAAAGACTCACTTGTAAGTTTATTCTATAATTTCATGCTCAAACGTCAAATAATAAGAACAGGAATAAGGATTTTAAGAACTCATGATTTCCACAACACTATAAGTTTAAGTTAAGATGTACTGACCTCTATCCATAATTACGGAATTTATACTTTAGAATATGTGACTTGCAGCACCATAATTGAAACCTTTATCATTCTCTTTACCTTTCATTACACGCTCTCTCTTCTTGATGGAAAACTAGAGGCGTCTCTTATGGTCAGAGAGTGAATGCACAAGTTTCTATCCTTTAAATAACTTTTTGTATCCAAAAGACATGTACATCCAATGGATATAACTCCTCTCATCAAGCAGTCAAGAACCTCTTCCCAAAAATCATTTACCAATAGTCATTTAGCCCCTTCATTAATTATTAAATCATATATATTTATCACAGCCACATGAGACATTTCTTACATTCTCCCACTTGGCTCATGTGATATATGTCATTTCATGATTTAACAAAATATCAATAATTTTGCGCATAATCTTGGCTAAAAGATTTCATATATATTGGTTACATCATAAGTCATGGTTAAGAATAAAACTAATACGAGTCATGGCGGTTGTACATCAGTATGTTGACGTAGTCCCTTCCATGTACTACTTTATTAGTCTTTCTCCTTGACATGACACTTTAATGGAAGTAACTTTAATGTCTATCAATAAAGTCTTCATAGCAGACAAATCATGTTTTCCAACAACATCATTTATGCATGCATACATAAAGTTGAAAACAGGAGAATCTCAGAAACACATATATTAATGAGCTCAAAGTGTCAATGACCAATACATAACAATAATTTTAACATTCGCTAGCAGACATAATACCCATACTATACACATGATCAGTGAATGTCTTGGGTAGTAATCCCTTATTAAGGGATTAGCTATCATAAGATTGGTGCTAACATGTTCTATTGACACTCTATGTTTTTGAACCTTTTCTTTAACAGCAAAGTATTTCCATTCCATATGCTTAGCACCTTTAGAATACTTGTCGTTTTTAGAAAAGAAGACTACTACGAAATTATCAAAATAAATTTTCAGCGACTTGGCTATACTGTCGACTAATCCAAACCCTGAAATAACATTCCGTAGCCATTTAGCTTGAACCATGGCCTTAAAGCATGCCACAAATTCAGCTTCTATAATGGATGCAACAATTACCGATTGCTTATCCAATCACTTCAAGGTTGTTAGACCTCCTATAAGTAAGCATGTAACTTTTAGTTCCTTGCAAATATCTCAGAACTTTCTTTGCAGCTTTCCAATGATCTATACCAGAATTACTCTGGTATCTTCCAACATTGCAAAGCCAATATCTGGTCTCCTACAAATCTGAGCATATATCAAGCTCTCACTGACCTTCAGATGTATACACCAATCAACAGTAATTTCTTTATATCCAAAGGAAACAACGGTATCATTTAAGTCCGTATATTGATTTCTTTAATTTGCACACCATGTACTCCTTTTCTTTTTCTAGACAGTTTTTACATCCATCTGATGTAACTCTAAATCATAATGAGCCACCAATGCCTTAATGATTCTTAGAGAATCCTTCTTAAAAACTGATGATGAAAAGGTTTCTTTATAGTCAATGCCATCTTTCTGAGTAAATCCCTTTGTAACTAATCAAGCCTCGTAACGTTCTAAGTTACCATGAGAGTCACATTTGGTCTTAAAGACCCACTTACAACCACTCTCTTACACCCTTCTGGTAAATCAACAAGGTCTCAAACATCATTCTGTTTTATAGATTTCAACTTATCTTTCACGGCATCTAACCACTTGTCACCATTTTCACCATTCATGGTTCATTAACAATAATCTCATTATGAGTAGTGGGATCATTCATTTGTTGTTCTCCATTAATATTAATCAATTTAATAACACGAGAAACAACAACTTAACATTAATGCTTCGAGTCACACATATCACGTACTAACATGTTTGACAAATTCAGACATAATTCATTCAATACATATCAATGTTCACCTTTGGGGACCCACTAACATACAATATTCAACTATAACGATGCTATAAAGATTTTATATAATTTGGCAATGATGCATATCCCAACTTGAAATATTTATCATCTTTGGATGTCTAAATAAAACTATAAGTACATGGACAATACCAACATTTATGTTTAATTATTATAAAGACAAATAATCAACCTTTGGGTTGATCTATAACAGCCCTATAATAATAAACTACAATTTACCATAACATAAACATAATTTCATAGCATCAAGGTTATGGGTAATTTGAAATATCACAATAATAATTGGAATTAAAATAATTCATAAGAATTTGGCCACTTTGGTGATTAACAAATCCACCATACTTAATTCCAAAACTTAAATGTTTAACATTCATATTATTTCCATTCACAACATCTAAATAATTTAATTTTAGATCATCATATAGAGGCTTTAATAAAAATAATTTGTTCTTTTCCTAAACCATCAATAATAGCTAGTTATAAAAAACTGGATGATTCAAAATTAGAGCTAAGAACACCCATTTTTAATTAAAATCGGACCAAAAATATAGTTACAGCCCAAACAAATTCTATTTGAGCCCAGCATCTTTTCTTTTCTTTTCTTTTATTATATAATTATGGGCGAAGAAGAAGAAAAACCGTGCAACCCAAAATAATTCTGCCCAAAATAACAAGCCCAAGCCATTTCGGCCTAATAGAAAATGAGGCCCCACGTTAAGTATACTTTAAATTATATTTTGGCCCACACTTTACCAAAGAGCCGCCTATAGCTCAGTGGTGGGGCGTCTGCTCCAAAGTCATAATGACCCCTGTTTGATTCCTCCAGGTCGTGTTTCTTTAATATTTTTCAAAAACCACACTGAAACGGCACCTTTTTGAAAAAAATGCAACCTAGGGAGTTCGAACCAGGGACCAGGGATCTATGGGTGCGTCACGCCCCAAAGACTAGAGTTCTGACCGTTGAGCTTTGCACCCTTTCACTATAAGATGGTGACAGAAACAATTATAAAAAGATGCCTTTTCAGATTGGGTTGTCATCCCCAACCTCCAACTGGGTTGAACCAAACCCATATGGATCCATGGATCAGACCTGTCAGACCCAACTATTCTTTCCTCCATAACCAACGTTTCCGTAGTCAGATTTACATGTTCTTGGTGTCTATCTCTTTGTTTTTTCAAGATCTTTTCAATGAAACCAAATTTGGGGCTTAACAAAATCATTTTCTCATGACCCAATTTTAAAATCCAAAGACAGTAATACACCATCATCATTTCTCTTTGATTTCAAAATTCTTAAGAGAAAACTAAAGTCCCAAATTGATGAACGCTATTAATGTTGAAAATTCATAAAGCATAAATAAATGCAATCATATGCATTCTTATTTCAAATATGAATCTCACACAAAACAGTAATATATGTACTTTCAAATCAAAAAATCAACATTACTTGTTTGAAATTCATTTCACTCATTTCGCATACTTTTGAAGATTAATAAATTCATTCAAGTACAAATTCAAAAGTATCATTCATAATTGGAAAACCATAAATTCTAAAACCAAAAGCTCTGATACCACATGTAAGTTTATTCTATAATTTCATGCTCAAACGTCAAATAATAAGAACAGGAACAAGGATTTTAAGAACTCATGATTTTCACAACACTATAAGTTTAAGTTAAGATGTACTGACTTCTATCCATAATTGTGGAATTTATACTTTAGAATATGTGACTTGCAGCATAATAGTTGAAACCTTTATCATTCTCTTTACCCTTCATTACATGCTCTCTTTTCTTGATGGAAAACTAGAGGCGTCTCTTATGGTCAGAGAGTGAACGGACAAGTTTCTATCATTTAAATAACTTTTGTATCCAAAAGACATGTACATCCAATGGATATGACTCCTCCCATCAAGCAGTCAAGAACCTCTTCCCAAAAATCATTTACCAATAGTCATTTAGTCCCTTCATTAATTATTAAATCATATATATTTATCACAGCCACATGAGACATTTCTTACATCACTGACTTCAAAGTCAGGAGTACTTGCTTCAACAAATTCCTTGTTTGTTTCATCTACCTGGCTACTGTGGATGAGATTTCCTTTGCTAAATGCTTCAACGAACCAATTCCTGGTTTGTCTCATCAACTTGCCTACCATAAATTACATTTCCATTTTCGTATGCTTCATTGAATTCCTTGTTTCTTACATCCACCTGGCTACCGTTGAGTGCATTCTCATTGCCAGACAACTCACCCTCAACTCGAGTATGCTACCCAGAAAGCATTTTGTCACTCGTTTTCTGAAGATTGCTATGCACATGATGTCTTTCATTTGGAGATGCAGTAAAGTAAATATTAGGATCTACAGCAATTGAACCTAACAGATCTTGGTCCAAAACCTGGTTAGAGCGGTGCTCCACTTAAGTGAACTCAGCAGGCCCCAACACTCTATTCTCTTGGATTATATCTCTTACAGTCTCCCGTACGGTGTAGAAAGAACCACCGACTTCCTTGTGGGTAAGATTAAGTGATGGGAAGCTTCCATTGTTAGACTCTTGGTACCTGAAGCAAAGTTTTCAGTCGGGTGAAACTAAAGAGAGGCACTACATTCAATATGACACTGGCAAAAGGGCCTTGATTGAAAGTAAAGTAAAAAAACAAGAATAATTTGGGAATCTTCTAAGAACGCAACTTCCCAATATAATAATCCAGAGAGAGAGAGACCTAAAAGGTGAATAATATGAAAAATAAAACAGAAAGTAAGCTAAATACAATTCATCTGTACGTAAAAAGGGATTTAATAAAGAAGTAAGATAAACCAGTCATATTAAAAAAAGATCAATACTAAGATTTCAATCTATGGAGTCCCATCTATTCCATCCAGATACAGGTAGTTAGATAAGGAAGTCAAATAATAGTCAGATTTCAAATATCATATCAATGACTTTGATATAAAAGAAAGACAGGAAACGGGAGGAGAGAACGAGTGAGAATTAGAAAGGGAAATATAGAAGAGGGAGATCTCAAAGCCTACTTACAAACTACCCAGTCCCCCTTATTTATATGGACCAAAGAACTCATTAGCTAACTCTCCACTTTTGTTACAATTGCATTATCAGAAATTATAGCATCAAATAGGTAATTCAAGCAAGTTATATAGTTAATGAACAGCACAAAGAATTTACTACATTCTAAATGGAGAACTTCAAACCTTAAACAAAAATTAGGCATAGTTATGTAGGAAAACAACCAAAATGAAACATTAGACAGGAAAGTTAAACAAATTGGAAAATATCATTTCTAATGAAAGTGTATAACTCTTCAAATTCATCAATACAAATAAATCGTGCCCAACAACTCACCATAACTGGGAGTCTGTTACATGCCCAGAATTCCCTGCATCGTAGACATGATTAACTCCCGGAATCTACACAATGTCCCAGAAATGAAAACGGAAGCACCCAACAATACCAACCAATAGCAGAATTTAATTTGATGAAAACCATAAGTAAAATTAGCTTTAGTATCCACGTTAACAGGATTCTTTTGCAAAAGCTCAAAAGATATTCAGGCATAGAGACAGATTCCTTACGAGAAAAGAAGAAATGCACAAGTTCTTTAAACAAAATTTAAAAATAAATAAATACAGAAGATGAATAGCTCGAAATAGAACAATTCAATCAAATGAAGAGAGAGCAGAGTATAATTACTTCTTTATAAAGGTTTCAACCATTGCTTTCCTTTCCTCTTTCGAACGGCGAATCCTTGATTTTCTGACTTCAGACTCATTGTGATATATATTTGATATTTTATGCTTTCAGCTTTTTTATGATGACTTCTAGTTCTAGTATTGTCAGTTATATATACCTTTTTTTTTTTATTCCGCCAATTCCAGTTATATATACCTGAACTAAAAGAGTTTTGAACTAATTAAATTAAACATGGTATTGTGAATTTTGTTAAATTGGCAAGACTTGCTTTTGGTTCTTGTCTTGTTTTTAGTGGATTCTATATTTTATTCTCCTTTCCATCAATTACGTTGGTCTTCACATAAGAAGGAGGCTTGTATTATCAAAGCGTTGTTCATGCATCAAAATAAAGGTAGTGTATGCTAATATATATATATATATGTGTGTGTGTTCATGCATCTAAAATTTTGTTTTTACATAAAACAATTTTGTTTAAAAACTAAAAATTATATAAAAATGTATCACAAACTTTTTATAAATTCTTCAAAAGAGAATTGTAGAAGATTTGACTGATTAAACTAGAAGAGTAACTATATATTTAAATGGGCAAACAAAAATTGGGGCCAAAATATAATATATCCGCGATCTTTGATTCATTTTTTATGGCCCAAATCTTTTCTGTTTTTCCCTTTGTTGGGACTAGCTAGATTGGACCTAGACCAATTTTAATACTCATAAAATACAAATATTTGTTATTCAAAATGCATATTTATATCTTCTATTTGTAATAATAATTTTTTTTAAAAAAAATTAGATATTAAAATAACTGATTCTATTCGATAATTGATTTTAAGAATTCCCATCACAACAGAATGATTCCAATCATAATTCATTGTGAATTGTGACTGGATAAATCGAACAGCTGCAAATATAATTCAAATAACATTATCTTTTTAAATTGGGAAAATTACTTGTTGAAGACCTTATATGATGAGTACACTTCTAGTTCTATTTATAAGGTTGAAAGAGAAGATTTTAGTTATTAGTTTTATTTATAAGTCACATCATTAAATTGATTTACATTAATGTACCCTTTTTCCATTATTTATTATTGTGGATACTTTTTTCCTCATGGTATAATGTATATTAAATATGTTAAATTTAAAAAGTTGTTAAATTTTAAAGTAGAGTTAATGAGATTTAAGATTTTTCTTGATTATAGAGAAATATGTTGGAAGTGACCTACAAATATGACTAGAGAAATATAATTAATTACAATTAAACACCATAAATTTTAGAAATTTTAATTGTGAGGGATTAACTCATTCCTTTAAACCCAACCCTTATTGACCGTTGATAAAGCTTTCACATATTTTTTGGTTGGCTGGATTTGTGTTCTTATCGATCTCCTTGTTTGAGATATTTTTTTTTTCAATATGAAAAAGAAACCTCTTTTTAAAAAAATAAGGATATGTTGTAATTTTGAAGTTTTTTATTTTTATTTTTGTGTTGTCTATATGTTCAAGCATAAAATATGTGTGTGTGTATTCTATTCTTATAATCATATTAACCTTTAACAATTTGATTATTACTTCTGTTTGGAATCGTTATAAAAGTTGCTAGACTTTTTTTAATTCCTTGACTTAATTATTTGATTTCTAGTGTATTCTCTATTTTCTTTCAATTATTTTATATATTGTATATTTTCTTCAAAAAATTCTTAAATAATTTTTTAATAATAATGGTTTTTTATCAGCTTCATTCATATCAATGGTTTTGCACTGTGAAATATTTTTTTCTATTGAAATTTGTAGGCAATTCTACAAGTTTGTACTCTTAATGTTTTTAATATTTTGTTCGTGATTTTAATTGCGATTAAAATCTCAAAAAATTTAAAATATACATTATGATTTTTTTGTATAGTTTTAATTATAATGGTTCATATTTTTCATGTTTATATTATAATTTAAAATGTTCAACGCTAAAATATCTTCAAAAAATTAAGGAAATTAAATATTCTTCTTTTCTTGTGTTTCTCTTTATTATTTTAATTTTTTTTATTGCTATTCTCTCTCTCTCTCTCTCTCTCTCTTCCCATGTGTGTCAATTCTATCCTTATAATTAAATCTTTAGCATTTTGATTATCACTTCTGCTGAGTTGTTGCCAAATTTATTTGTAGGACTTCTTTTTTTGACTACTTTTGTGTTCCATTTTTTTCCCCTCTTAGCATATTCCATGCCTATAAAACAAATAAAACTCATATGCTTGGTTATCCCAAAAAGTAGTATATATATGAATTAATTAATTGTTGATCACGTAAATATCGTACCATTTGTAAATTTTAGTAATTATACTATTTCTCTTGACACTGCTTTCACATGTTTTTGTTTGGGAAGTTTGTGTTCTTGTGTTATTATTTTTGTGGAACAAGACCAAAATTACTTTAGAAATGTGAAGATATACTCTAATTTGATTTTTTTATTACTTTTGATATATATATATTTTTATGTTTTTATTCATATTTTCCTTTACATCAATTCTAACCTTAAAATCACATTTTTAGCATTTTGGTTATGACTTATGTTAGAAGCCGCTGTGTATTTTGTAGGTCTTGTTTCTAAGTTGTTTCACTACTATCACTACAAAAAAAGGAAAAAAAAAACGCTATCACCGGCAAAAATTACTAACAAAATTTGCGACAAAAATTACCAATAGAATTCTATCGGTTATAAAATTTCTAATGGAACAAAATCCATGATAAAGACAAATCCCAATGGAATTTTATTCTATCACTATTTTCCCACGGAATTTTGTGATGGAATTATTCCGTCACAAATTTGGGACGTAAAATAGCGACAAATTCCCTAGGAAAATGCCCCACAGAATCCAGTGGGAAATTTCCCGCAAAATTATAGACAAAATTCCGTGAGTAATTTCCCACAAAATTACAGACATAATTTTGTGTGTAATTGCCCATAGAATTCTGTGGCTAATTTTCCTCTTTTCCCACAGTCCAAATGTTCTCACCCTTCGTTGTTTAAGCAATTTTTTTTTTATAATTCAACAAACTTATGAGAAAATTACCCTTTTCATATAACAAAAAAAATTAACAAGTTCAAAGTAACTAATATATTGAATGAGAAAAAAATGTCACAAGTTGAAAGTCACTAAAAGACTAAAAAAGGGCGAATATCTATAAAAAGTCACAAGTGTGCAGAAATAATGAAAATTATCAACTATCATTTTTAGCATCTTCATTTGCATTAGTAGCACAGGAAGCCTCATCATTGGCAAGGTTAGAGAGACTAGGAAATTGAATCCCCATTACTTGCAATGCTGACATAATGATGTTAGTTGCATGTTTAAGGTGTTGATTCTTTTATTTCAGGTGTTCAGTCTCTTGTGTGGGGTGTGTTATCCTTATGTGCAATTCTTGAAGCCAAATTGTCTTAGAAATTCATCCTGCAAACAAAATACATAAAATAAATACATCATAAATGATTTCTTCCCAAATTATGAAGCCAAATTATCATAGAAAGATAAATGAATTTTCAATAATAGACGAAGGATCAGTGCACTACATGTTACACCTCGACCGGCCTTGCCCTCTTGGTAGTGGATAGAGCATTCCCTATTTCTTCAACCATCAGCTCCGTGCCCCTTACCTCTAAACTCCTGATCAGCTCAATTAGAATACCAGTATCTTTAAGATGATCTGGGATCTAAAATTGAATTCCAGAGTAACTGTTAAACTCATATACAATATGTATGTAGTGCATGCATACAACCATAATAAGGAAAATCACAATATCAACAATGGCAATATAGACCACACGCATTCAGTACACTCAATAACGCGGGACAGCCTATTGACATAAGCCATGGTTCTATAGCACTTGGAAAAACAACAGTAGCCGAGCCTTAAACCCAAACTACACTGAATGCATCACTGGTTCCGTAGTGACCTAAAGACACATAGTCTACTAAGCCCTACAGCCCAAATGCATGTCCCACACACGAGACATGTTCCACAATCATGGAACAACAAACATACAAAAGCCACATAGAGCATATAAATAAACAGTTACTACTTGACAACTGATCAGCAATTTAATAAAATTTCCCCGATGCCCGAATGTTACTCCGGATATGCACTTGCCCTAAAAAAAGAAAATAAATTCCATTTCATTCACTTATGCAAACTTTCCTCTTAATTTCATGAAATTCGACCATAACCCAAAAATTTTCAAAATTCAAGCTTCAACTTCAAAACATCATAAACAATTATAGAAAAATCCAATTAATGTGATTTCAGTGGCTAATTAACCCTTAACATGTCTAGTTTCTACTAAAAATATTTCCAGAGACCAAAAAAATTCTTAGATTTTATTGTATTAAAATTCTATCCTCTGGTCAGAGATAAAGTCCAGTTTTCTAGGCTATTTTCAAAAATTTATATTTCCTAGTAGACACCTTGAAAAATTACAAATTATCTACCACATTAAATCTTGGGATGTTTACTTTAAGCATGTAAAATTTCATGGCCATTAGACTTTATTTACTATTTTAAAATCATCCCTTAAGCACGACTGCCCAAGAATTATCAAAGCTGACAGATTTCCTAATTTTTTGTAACTTAGCTTTTGAGTTTCAAAATCATGTTCTCTACTTATTCTCATACAAATTTTCATCATAAATACTTTGGCATCATTAAAAATACCAAAATCACATCATAACCTCATGCACACAGTCCTATCCGGAAATCACACCATAAAAACAACAACAATAATTTCCATTTGAACTTCATATTTATTCATCTCTTTGCTTAATCTTCTCTTTAAGACCATTATCTTAACTTCAAAATTTCCCTTCAAGTTAGGGAAATTTCCTTTGACTCTGCATTTTACATGTGATTTTTGTGCATGTGTTCTTGCTTCTTCTTCTTGACCGTGCCATATGGCTTCTTGGAGAAGGAATTTTGTTTTCTAGATGCCTTTACCAAGTGTTTTATCCTATTACAATAGTCAACCTAATTCCCTATAGTGACATTTGACATTCAAGGGAATAATAGTTGTCTTTTGGCTAAGAACATGGCAAAATTCATTCTTATCTTCCTCTTTCCCTCCTTGTTCGAAATATATGGCTTATGGGAGAAGATTTTGTGCCTTCATAATGCTTCTTTGACTCTTTCTCAATAAGTTATCTTACTTCATCTTTGATGATGTAAACTAGTTGGCATTGTCCTTAAGTCAAAGATGGTTTATCATATTATTTCTTTGACTTCCAATTATCCCTTTTTGTATGGAAAATATTCTTGTCTCATATTGCCCTTATGTTGGTCGAAATTCTTAGTCAAAGAGAACAAGAATGTTGCTTCTTAATTCCTTTACTACCTTATGTCATTTAGGTTTTTGTCAAATGGATTTCGTGTGTCCTATTTTCCAAAATTTCATTTTCATTCCCGTTTGCCTTGCTTGGACGAAATCTTGGCCTTACTAAAAGTCCAATAATCTACTCTCTAATGTCCTTTAGGCATTTGTCAATTTTGACAAGTCAACTTACCATTTATTGGCCCTAATTTAATTAAAACAATTCCTTGTCCTCCTTGCTTATTTGGCCAAGAATTAAGTCACTATTATAGTAACTTTCACATTATCAAAAAGTCACTAAAATCATTTACTCAATATGTCATTTTAACTACTTAATTTTATTGGAATGTTCCATGAAAGAAAACAATTTAACTGTAGTAAAAACTTCTCAATATTTTATTAATTCATGCTTTGTACACTATTCATGAAAATAGAGATGTTACATTGCATACTGCAAAAACAACAAATCTAACCCCAAAACTCTAATCATATTGGCAACCTAAAGAAAAACTAGAAGAGGCAATGGAGTTAACAAGACATATGATTAACAACAGAAAAATAGGCAAAAGAGCATGTCTTATAATTTAAGTTGCAAGAAAATTACCAATTACAAGCCAATTCAACATAGAATAGGATTGTCATCTGCGTGAAAATTACTCTAGCCAAATTCAGAATTTTAGGAGAAGAACCACTGAACAAACTACAGGGAGTTATTCACAATCACCCATAGGCACCGAGATAGGACAGCGACCTCTCAGCAAGCAAAGGAGGCCATTGTAAGATATAGACATTTTTTAATATTTGTTATTTATTTTAAATAAATGAAATTGTTTAATAAATGTTTTATAAAATGCGTGCGGTAGGAGCAGATTCAACAATCATAGGTTGAGTTACGAGAGAGCCAGACCTAGGAGTCACATGGATCTGTTGACCTACTATGCCTTTGAAAGCTATGCTGGGCCTAGTTAAACACCCTGGACACTATAAGGGTATAACACCCCCAATTTCTAACAGTTATAACAACAAAAATTTAAATGATTTTCATAAATAAATTAATGAAATTCGAAATAAACAACCTTGGGGAGTGTTACTGTCGCACTTGTACTGGGACAAGTGCAAGGCTACTTATTACAAATAAGGTAAATTCAAACTTAAACAAAATATGGTCTACTCCAAACAAAATAAAATAAAATAAAATTTAGATGAAGGTACTTTCTCACTTCTCACTGCTAGCCCCAACTCTTGACACCTGTTTCACTGAAATTCTGCTCCCCCGAAGGATCGTCGCAGCCCATGAACACAAACATCAGCAATTGCTGGTAATTCTAATAAAACACAATCTATATAGCTCAAATATATTAATCAAGTCAAATATACAATCACATGGCGATTGAATCAACTATCAATTCCAATAATCATTATACATACACGTACATATATTTACACCGGATCAAATATTATTCAACTTGCAATTCAAGAGTAATGCTTTTCTTTTTCAAAGCAAGATATTTTTCAGCAAGCTTTTCAAATTCTGTTTGCACAACAATATATTCACCAAACAACTCATCATAAGACGGTTTTGAACTATATACCTCATTATTGTTGGCAGGTTGCTCTTCCTCTTCTGCAACCAAATAGATATTTGCTTTCTCTTCCTCATCCTCTTCTTCATCAGACGAGTTGTCTCCCCAGATGGCTGAAACATAAACTTTCTTCTTGAATTTGTTGATTTCTTCTTATCTTTATCCTTGTTGTTAAGCTGGGGACACTTGGATTTGATGTGGCCTGGCTTTTCACATTCGTAGCAAATAATTTGTTTCTTCGTTTCATTGCTTGAGCCACCTTTGTGAAATTTCTTGAATCCTTGGTCCTTCTTGTAGAACTTTTTGAATCTTCGGACCAGCATGCCAATTTCCTCTTCTTCGTCTTCATCATCGTCGTCTGATTCTTTACTTTCTTTGGCAGACTTGAGGGCTATTCCTTTGTTCTTTCCATGTATCTCATCAAGACCCTTCTTGAATTTGATCTTGGCTTCATATTCAGAAATACTACCAAAGAGAGCAGCCACAGATGCCATTGAATCTCCTCTTGCTTCCTCAATGGCAGTGACTTTAGCTTCCCACTCTTTGTTGAGGATATTTAGGATCTTCCTCACTTGAACCAATTGATCATATTCCTTTCCAAGAGCAGCAAGCTGATTAATCAGATGGATGAACCTTAACTGAAATTCACCGATGGATTCTCCAGGCTTCATGCGCATGATATCGTATTTGGTCAGAAGAGTGTTGACCTGATTTTGTTTGACGCCTGCTGTTCCCTCATGGGCTATCTCCAGAGCATCCCACATTGCTTTAGCAGATGGCAAAGTGCAGATACGGAAATACTCTTGTTGACTTAGTACACTTTGTAGAAGAAGAACGGCTTTATTGTTGAGAGTGACATTTCTTCTGTCATTGTCATCATAGTCCTCTTCTAGCTTGAGAGTTCTTACGCCATCTTCAACAGTTGTAGGCATATAATCTCCTCTTTCGAATACTCTCCAAAGCCCATACTTTGTAGCCATCACAAAAACTTTGAATTTGACTTTCCAAAATGAGTAGTGTTCTCCATTGAAGCCAGGAGGTTTGTTGATTGAGGCTCCATCAGGTAGAATGCTTTCCATACTAATCTATCTCGAGATGTTAAGCTCTTTTGAGATAACCTGGCTCTGATACCAAATGAAAGTGGAGCCAAATACCCAAGAGGGGGGGTCAATTGGGTATTTTAAACAAAATTTCAGCAAAGAACTTTGTTTTCTAACAATGAAAATAGGGGTAAACAGAGAGAAGGAAAGAGCAGCTGGACACAAGAAATTATACTGGTTCGGTCCTAACAACTTGACCTACATCTAGTCCCCAGACTCTCTGGGATTTTCACTATATCAATGATTACACACTCTGCAGTTAAGAAGTGATTCTCTCACTAGAACTCACTCCCCCTTACAAGTTGTAATCAATGAACTTCCCAATTACCAAGTCCCCTTGACTTGTGATTCTTTACAATAAATGGTTTACAGAAAGAAAACTCTCTCTAAGAGCATATATTGATAATCACTGAAGCTCTTTGTATCAGAAGATACTATACAAGTGAAAACTGAAGAAAATAAATGAAGACTTGAATGCAATTCGTTTTTAGTAGTTCTGGTTGTTGAGAAGACTTGAATGCAACTCTATTTATAGTCAGATAGCATTAAATGACCATTGCATCTTGGATTAAACCGTTGGAAGTGATCTGCAGAAGTTAGGAGCAACTTTGGTCTTCTTCTCTCTCTAGTTTTCACTTAATCCAGCTGACCAAGTGTTCAGAGTTGACTCTTTGCAAATTAATCCGTTGGAGAAGAGGTTGCTTGTTGTAGAAATCATTCTTTAATGCTTTGCAAGCAAATTTTCTGGGTCTGCATTAAATATGCTGACGCTGCTTTTTGCTTTTGCTTTAACTTTCAATAAACATCCGTTAATCTGTCTGAAACTCACCAAGAAAGTGGTTAAACATATCTAGGGATGTAAAAGATTAATACTGGAAAGTATTAGGATCAAACAAGACAGATTTCCAAAAACACGAAATTCAAATTTCAAACTCAGCGCAGAAACCTCGAGGTTTGTTCACCAAACCTCGAGTTTTGGACTTAGCATGTGAATCTAATTTTATGTCCAAAACATCAAAACTTGAGGTTTCTAAGCAATACTGGAGGTTTTCAAAACTTTGAAATGCTCGATGCTCTCTGCCTGGAAAAACCTCGAGGTTTCCATACAAACCTCGAGTTTTCACTCAAGTATGAAAGTTTTGAAGAATTCTGTCAAAAGCAAAACCTTGAGGTTTCTGTTGAAACGTCGAGTTTTCAAATCAGTGAAAAATTCATTTGCTCTTTGTTTGGCAAAAACCTCGAGTTTTATATATAAAACTCGAGTTTGGTTCAAATACAAAAACTTTGAGATTTTTTGCCAAGGAAGAAACCTTGAGGTTTCAAAACCAAACTCGAGGTTTTGAAACTTGGAAGAACTTAGTTGGTCTCTACCTGGACAAAACTCGAGGTTTCTCCCAAAACCTCAAGTTTTCACACTTTGTGAAAACTTAGACAATTTTCTGTCAAATTCTAAAACTGGAGGTTTTCTCATAAAACTGGAGGTTTTGTAACTTGGTTAAAATATAAGTTTTGCTTGTCAGTCAAAACCTCGAGGTTTCTTGCCAAACCTCGAGTTTTCTCAAAACTTGTGAAAAATGCAGTTTCAAATCAAATCACAAAACTTGAGGTTTTAAATGATAACTGGAGGTTTTGAAAAGTTCAGAATCAGAGAGACTCTTTGTATGACAAAACCTCGAGGTTTGTCTAGAAACCTCGAGTTTTGCATTTTCACAGAAAAACCTGAGAGGTCTTTGTGTTTGGAAACCTTGAGTTTTCTCTGGAAACCTCGAGTTTTCTTTTATCTCAGAAAGCTTGAGTTCCTCTCTGTAAGGCCTAAACTCGAGGTTTTCTCAGAAACCTTGAGTTTTGCTCTCACAGTGAGTTTTACACACTTGACAGCAAAACTTCAAACTTTGTTTACAATTGTTGGGAATCATCAAAACCCTTAGAGAACTAACACTAGAAATATTAGACTGAGAATTATGAAGAGTCCTATTTGGAATCCACCAGCATTCTCAATTAGAAGTGTTCCAAGCCTCCTTATTGCTAATAGGGTATTCAGCTGGGAGCTACCAAGAGTCTAGTCAGAAGTGTCCCAAGTCACTTGAATACAACTAGGTCAGCCACCTAAGGACTATTGTCCAATAGGTCCTACTCTTGTTCTAACTACCAAGATGTTCACATATATGATTCAAACAAACATACATAGCCATACAAAGTATGTGAGATTAGAGTTACTATCTTATTGCTTTATCCAAGTAGATTTCATGAACCTCACGTGTTTCGGGAATTACGGGTTCTTATAAGAACACATTATGGAAAATGGTCAATATTCGACTTTAGACATTCCAAATGTCATCTAATGTAACATATCTAAACATCAAATTACTAGACTTAATCTGTGTTTAAGATTCCACTATTTCCCTCGTTTGCATAAATTTGCCCGATTTTCTAGAATTTGTGTTGAAACTTTGAAAAAAACATATCTCTTAGCATAAATGTCCAAATGAGGTGATTGAAAAACCTATGGATTCCTTATTAATTCTAATTTCAAGGAAAAATGGTTTCAGCAGCTTTTCACTAGCACATAATTCGCAATTTGATAAAATAGTAGCTATTGTCCATATTCATTCCAAATTGCAAGCATTTTTCAAAAATTCATAACTTAGTGTACACAAATTCAAATCCAACCAATTACCTATCATATTAAATATTATTATATCTACTTTAATCCTGTAAAATTTCATGGCAATTGGACATTATTTACTAAAAGTGGAGCCAAATACCCAAGAGGGGGGTGAATTGGGTATTTTAAAAATTTGAAGAACTTGTCCTGTTTGAAGACAGTGAAAACAGGGCAGAATATAGCAAGAGAAGAATAGCAGGACATGAGAGATTTATACTGGTTCGGTCTTAACCACTTGACCTACGTCTAGTCCCCAGAGTCTCTGGGATTTCCACTATATCAATGATTACACACTCTGCACTTAAGAAGTGATTCTCTCACTAGAACTCACTCCCCCTTATAAGTTGTAATCAATGAACCTAACCACCAAGTCCCCTGACTTGTGGTTCTTTATAATAAAAGATTTACAATCAGAAACTCTCTTTAAGAGTAGATAATGATAAACACTAAAGCTTTTTGTATCAAAAGATACTATACAAGTGAAAACTGATGAAAATGAATGAACACTTGAATGCAATATGTTTTCAGCAGTTGTGGTTGTTGGAAAGACTTGAATGCTCTTCTATTTATACTCAGAGATCATTAAATGACCATTGCTTTCCTAATAGATCCATTGGAGAAGTTCTGCCAAGGTTAGGAAGTGGTTTAGGCATCTTCTCTCTCTAATTTTCACTTAATCCAGCTGGCTAGATAATCAGAGTTGACTCTCTGCGAATTAATCCGTTAGAGAAGAGGTTGCTTGTTGTAGAAATCAATCTTTAATGCTTTGCAACCGTGTGCAGATGGATTTGCCAAAATGGTGCAATTGTCTGGACATAGCATTTAATGTTCTGAACTGCTTTTTACTTTATGCTTTAACCCTTCAATAAACATTCTTTAAACTATCAGAAATTCACTAACAAAGTCATTAAACATAGTTAGGAACATCAGAGAATAATATTGGAAAGTATTAAGATCAAACAAGAATGTTTTCTGAAATCATCAGATTTGAATTTCTGAACCAGCGTCACGAACTCGAGCTTAGTTCTTGCAGGCTCGAGTTTAGAGCTTCAGCATGTAAAGGCGCTTGAGGCTTAAACCATAGAAACTGGAGGTGTGAAATCTAAACCTGAGGTTTTCAACACATTGAAAAGTCACATTGCTCTCGGGTTGATTTGAACTCGAGGTTGCAAGACTGAACTCGAGTTCCCTTCTTCCAGAGAGAAATGTCACGATTTTGAGTTTTGGAGAGTTTGTGATTAAGAGGCAAACTCGAGTCTATTAGTGACAGGCTCGAGTTTGACATTTGTTCAAGTCAGAACATAGTTTTAGATTTCAAGAGGCAAACCTGAGGTTTCCAATGCAAACTCTAGAGTTCTCTCTAGTTAAAAGGTCCTTTACTCTCTGTAAGGTTTAGGCTCGAGTTTGCAATGTTAGGCTTGGGTTTAACACTGTTTAAATCAAAACTTGGTTTAATCTTAAAAGCGCAAACCTGAGGTTTTCAGGGCAAACTCTAGAGTTTTCTCAAGTTGAATAGTTCTTTGCTCTCTGTAAGATTCGAACTCGAGTTTGAAATCTTAGGCTCGAGTTTGTTCAACTTTGAAAAACTCTAAGTGTTTTTGGCCTGAAGTAAACTAGAGGTTTGTGAAATAAGTCTCAAGTTTACTTTGGTTGAAAGACTTTGAAAAAGTGTAAGCTCGAGCTTGCAATGATGAACTCGAGTTTGTAAGCTCTTGAAATTTTTAAACTGGAAAACTTTACTCTCAATGGAACAGTGCAGAGTTTGTGAAGATCTCTTAATTTGAAATATTCTTCCCGCCAAAGATGAACTCGAGTTTGTCATAACAGGCTCGAGTTCACAGGTTATGTGTAATACCCCAAAATTCATATTCATCATAAATATTATATTTTGATAAATAATACCTATTCAAAATTGGTGAATATATGGTCTCAAAATTGAGTAACATATTTATGTTAATTTAGGGAATTTTCTCTAAGAATTAAGGTAATCAAGAACAAAATTCTCGAATTTTATTTTGCGATCATAAAATAACAAAAAATTACCATATTAAGCATAAAATGAACAAAAAGAAAGGAAGAAGGTAGGGGGCGATTTTTGGGAAAACTTGGAGAGCAAGTCAGGAAAACTTGGAGAGCAAGTCGGGGAAACTTGGGGAGCAAGTTACTTGCGGAGCAAGGTTACTTGGCGAACAAGTTACTTGGTGGGCAAGTTACTTGGTGGGCAAGTTACTTGACGAGCAAGTTACTTGACGAGCAAGTTACTTGGCGAGCAAGTTACTGGGCGGACAAGGTTACTTGGCGGACGAGTTACTTGGCGGACGAGGTTACTTGGCGGACAAGTTACTGGGCGGACGAGGTTACTTGGCCGACAAGTTACTGGGCGGACGAGGTTACTTGGCGGACGAGTTACTTGGCGGACGAGGTTACTTGGCGGACGAGTTACTGGGCGGACGAGGTTACTTGGCCGACAAGTTACTGGGCGGACGAGGTTACTTGGCCGACAAGTTATTGGGCGGACGAGGTTACTTGGCGGACAAGTTACTGGGCGGACGAGGTTACTTGGCGGACAAGTTACTTGGAGACCGAGTTGTGAAACTTGGTGAATAAGTTGGAAGACTCAGGAAGCAACTTGTTGAGCAAGGTGCAGAAGAGAGAAAACCAAAAATTGAGTGTGAAAAGGGTTGTGGGTTTTTCAAAAATAATATCATGATATTTTGTAAACAAAGGGCAGATAAGAAAAGTGAGAACCAATGGAAAATAAATCATAACTTGAAATCCTTGTACTAAGTAGAAAACAACTGGACATATTATGAATCAGTGAATTTTTGTCCCGAAGTTGGTGTCACCCGAAGTAATTTCCGTAACCGATAGCGTTCGGCTTAGAATCTTCGGCAGTTTACGAAATACCCTTAATGGGATCAAAAATTTAGTTAACTTAGATATTTCCAAAGAGGAAGAATAGAACTTCAAGGCTGTGTTCCCCGGATTTTTGAGATTTTGCAAAATTACGCGATCAGAACACCGAACAGGGAACTTTATCGGTAAAAACTCATAAAGTGAATGAGTGACATCACCTGGATGACATCATGTTGATGACATAAGGGGACACTTGTGTGGTATAGAGAAGAGGAAAATGTGTGTTGTTTATTAGGCCACATCTTCATCATCTTAGCCCTTGATTAAAAAGTTGATCCAAGGGTTGAGATCCATGGAAATTCTCTATAAATAGGCAACCTCTCTTCACTTCATTCTTCACAATTCCTAGAGCCACTTAGAGAGAGGTTTTAGAGAGAAGGAGGAGTCTGGAGAAAATAGCAAGTTCCAGGTAAGTTCTTCGGTCTCTAATCTTTAGTTTTCATAGTTGTTTCGATAGTTATAGTAGAAATGCTAGATTAATCTTTAATCTTCCAAGTAAGTTTAGAAATCATGTTTTAGGGATAAATATGATATTTATTTCAAAAATATATTGGAGATGGAGATATGTCAAAATTTTGGAAGATTAGAGTCAAAATAGCGAAGCTCTGGCGAAATTTCGCCGGTTAGTCAAACTAGGGGCAAAATGGCAATTTGTACCTAAAATGCCTGTTATGATGTTGATCACTGATAAATGTGATAATATCCTTATAGGATATCTGTAATCACGTACCGCTATCGTACCGCTGTCAAAAGTGCCATTCTCCGTCAACGAAGGTACGTTCGCGTACTGTAACACTAACTCTGATGCTTATAATATGCTTATATGTGCTGTGTGCTTATGAGATACATCTGCTGTGTGCTTATGAGATACATCTGCTGTGTGCTGGGATACATCTGCTGTGTGCTGTTGGAATACATCTGCTGTGTGCTGTTGGAATACATCTGCTGTGTGCTTATTACTGTTGGGATACATCTGCTGTGTGCTTATGTATGGATTATTGCTGTAACGCCGTGAATATCTGTCATATACTGTCATATATAAGCATGAGGTTAACCATTACCTGAGGTTTAATGGCCATTGAACCTCAGCTCTTAACATAACGTTAGGCTCAGGAGAACCGAGGACCAAGGAGAAAGGCAAGTAGGCCGCATAGAGACTCGATTGAAGCCCTTTTCTGTTTATACAGTCACACTGACGTTAGACGTCTGAAATCAATGCACTATTACTGTAATCAGCCAGACTTACGGCATTTTGAATGTAAATATCAGTTACTCAATCGCTTCGAAGCTCTACTCTGATATATACTATTTTTGAAAATGGGATGTTACATTATGTAAATCTTGAAAGATTTTCTCTGGAGGTTGCAAACTTGAAGTTTGAAGAAGGAGGTGTCGAGGTTAAAGATGTTTTCAAAAATAAAATCCTTTCTGCCACTGGTGAACTCGAGCTTGTTAATGTGAACTTGAGTTCACACAAAGCTTTTGAAACCTTGAAAAACTCTTAAGTTCTAAGCTTCAAGTTTAGTCTCGAGTTTGTGAGTTAAAGTGGCAAGTTTACACCCTCTGTCAAGGACAGGCTCGAGGTTGCACACAACAGGCTCGAGTTTGTCACAGACAGAGTGTTTTTAACTTGAAATTGACAAGTTTTAATCCAAACTGAACTTGATCAAAAACATCTCCACATTGTTTACAATTGTTAGTAATCATCAAAACACATAGGGAATTAACATTTACTGCTCCAAAAATTCATCACAAGATTATTGCTCATACTGAAATTTTCAAGGCAGATTTTTGGCTTCGGCAAAATTCAATCTTGGAGCTTCCAAAATTCCTACCAAACCTCTACCCGACACAATTTCATATTTTAAACACATTGGAATCATCAAATTGACCAAAATCCAACTCCTCTAATCTTCCCTATACCTAACCAAAATTAGGGTTCAAAATGGCCAACACCTAATTTGCCAATTTCACTTCACAAACACCTTAATCTTAGTTTCTAACCACATTTTATCTTTGTTATTATGGGATTTCTAACAGAACTTGGCCCTAGGGTTCCAATCAGTCAAAATTCAAGAAAAGCATAGAAAGCACTAACAAACTCCAGTATACCGACAATAGGCTTAAAATTGCTTACCTTAATCGTTCTACGATAAATTTCGTAAGAGATTTCCTTCTTTCCTTGGCTTCTTCAAGTTTTTGGTCAGAACCCTAGAGTCACTGATCAAAAGTGATTCATGAGATTATGGAGTAGCACGAGGGAAGGATTAGAGATTACAAGTCTGTAGCACAAGAGATTACCTTGGTACAACAAGTTTTTCTTGCTCTTCTTCTTCCCTTGATGTTTCGGCAGTTTGGAGCTTTTGGGATAGAGGAACTGAATGGAATGGATGATTAGAGAAGGAGAAATCATATTTTAAGGTTTTAAAGTGGGTTATGAGGGCTAATTGACCAAATTGCCCTTCAATCATCGCATAATTATTGACCATGCCATTGGTCACATTTCAACCAAATTTCAACTTGTCTTTTGAACCCCTTTTTCACCAAAATTTTGGGCCTTTCTAAAGATGATCTTACTCTATTTTATTGGCTTATAAACCATGCTCAAATGTCCATAAATTTTAAATAATTATGGGACATACGACACAATTTTGTTTGCAATTTTAATCTTCAATTTTTTTTCTCATAATTTCGATCAAAACTCATGCAACTTCTTTTCATCCCTTTTTAATCAAATTTAATGCTCTAAAATGAAATGAAGAAGTAGTAATTTCATATGTCGCATTGCTGCCAATATATGTTTCAAAATTTATGGTTTTGGTTTAATCCAAATTTACCATTTCTTTTCACCAATGACATATGCATCATTTAGGAAATTTATTAGAGCAAATTTTGGGATATTACATAAATTAACACCAAAATCTCTTTAAAATGTAAGGAAATATTCTAATTTAATGGTATTTCTTTTTATTATTTTAAATCATGTTTATATTTTTATCGCTATTTTCCTTATACATGTAACCTTCATCCATCAATTATATTCTTACATATGTTTAGTGAGATTGGCTTCCATCCTCTTTTCTTACCGTCCTCTTCTCATCGTATTCTTGACCTTCACTACTCATTTCATCTTTAAGATTGAAATATGAGCAATTCAAATTTAATGTTTTATAAAAATATTAATAAAATATCAAATTATAAAAAATAATTAAGTAAATTCAAAAACTACTAAATTCTAGTTATGATAATTTAAAAATGCAATAAAAAAATATTTAAAAAGAATACTTTTTATAAAACATTGAATCTAAATAGCTCAGATTTCAATCTAAAGGCTAAGATGAGTAGTGGAGAAAAAGAGGATGAGAAAACATCAGAGTAAATGATGGTAGATAGTCCCAAAGTTTAGCATTTTGATTAATACTTCTATTTTGAACTAATGTTTGAACTTTATTGTTGTTTGATTAATATAGTGTTTTCTAGTTTCATTTGCCTTTTTTCCCCCTTCATCAATTTGTAAGATCATTTTTTAATAATAATGGGTTTTGCATTATGAAAAGGTCTTATTTTCGTTTTTGCTTTGGAAACTTGTATGCGATTGCATGTTTGTTTTTGTTTTTGCTGTTTTGTTTAGTATCATTTTTATTGCGATTGAATTCTAATAAAGTGAGAAATATACATTACGATTTTTTATGTTTATAGTATAATCTGATTATTTCCAATTATAAGTAATTGAAAGTATCGGAAAAAAGAAGAATTGCAAAATACAGATTGCATGACTATAAAATAAAATAAAACCCATTCATATTTAGTGCTCAACAGTGTCTCTAATAGGATTGTCTTCAATATGAGGATATAAATTCTTAGGAAAAAAAAATAAATGATATTATTTTAATAAACTAATTGTTAATCACTATACTCTCATACTTTATATATATTTTTCTTTATTACTATTGTTTCTCTTAACTAAAGCTTTCAATCTGGTATCAAAAGAAAAAAGCTTTAAAAAAACTTTGGCTGGTAGGATTTGTTTTCTTGTTTGAGAATCTCAGTTTCTCTTGGTTTTACTGTTAAACAACACTGAATCTCTAAAGAAAAGGTAAGGATATATTATAATTTGATTGTGTATTTTTATTATTTTTATATTGTGTTTATGTGTTTATTGCTATTTTCTTGTTTGAAAATCTCTTGGTTTTACTTCTATAATATTTTTATTGCTAATTTCTTAAAATATTTTTTTAATAATAATGGTTTTTCATTATATCCCTATTTTTTGTGATAAATATTTGATATTTATGTTTTTAACTTTTTGATGATGACTAGTAGTATTCTCATCATATAGATACCTTAACTTTAAGAGTTTTGAACTAATTAATTAAATTAAACAATGTATTGCGAATTTTGTTAAATTGGCAGGTCTTATTTTTGGTGGATTCTATATTTTGTTCTCCTCAGCGTCATTTACTTTGGTCTTCACAAAAGAAGGATGATCAACATCTGAAAAAGAGGTCAGTGTATACTATATCATATATACGTTTGTCATCATTTTATTTTTACATATATTTTTAAATTTTTCGGTTATTGCTAAAATAATTGCATAATGCTGACTAATATTGTTTCAAAAAAGTTAAAACTTTGTTTAAAAAATAAAATAAAAATTAAAACACTTATGGCAAAGATTTTATAAATTCTTCAAAAGAAACTTGTATAAGATTTTATTTTATTATTATTTTTTTTTGATA
This sequence comes from Acacia crassicarpa, assembly GCA_034222035.1. Classification (NCBI taxonomy): domain Eukaryota; kingdom Viridiplantae; phylum Streptophyta; class Magnoliopsida; order Fabales; family Fabaceae; genus Acacia; species Acacia crassicarpa. The sequence goes on from JAWXYG010000015.1 coordinate 11,656,166, forward strand.
TAAAAATTTTAGGAAAGGGGTTGGGCTCACCCACAGTCCAAGGGCAGGGCGCTTGGAGCCCAGTCCACAAGGAATACTGGCCAGAGAGTACAAAAGCCTCCACCTCTACTAGCGTTACCACTGTTTCTTAGACCCCTAGGATGCCTCCCCCAGCGCCTTGACCAACGCAGGGATCGAACCCCCTCCCTTAAGGTGAGAAAGTCCGACCCCACGCCAGTTGAACCCAAGGACGAGGGGTTGTATAAGATTTTATTGATGAAACTAGAGGAGAAACACTAGATTTAAATGGGCTAACAAGAATTTCCAAAATATGATGTATTTGCGATCTTGAAATCTTTCTTTGGGGCCCAAATATTTTTCTTTTTCCCCCTAGTTGTTACGAAAGTGAAAGTGATATTTAAATATCTTTTTTTGGAATTAAAGACAAGTGTCATTTAGCTTGAAGCTTTCTCGAACATTATTTTTGGGTGTTTTAAGTGGTTTTGGGTTTGACACATTGTATGATGTGTAACATCTCAAATTTTGGATCTTGGGAATATGTTACGGGATTGATTATGGAAAATTAAGTCTTAATTATTTTAAAAAGTAATTATTAGAATTTAAGACATATTTTCCCGTAAATTAAAGATAAATAGTTGGAAATTATATTTTATGGCCTAGGGGAAGATTAATTAAGAAGGAAAAATCCTTATAGGAATTAAGGATTTATTTTCTATGATTATCCAATATTGCAATTAAATGAACAAATTCATCCAACACCTTCACAATACTTTCACCCATTATCCCATTAACCTCATCTCCACCAAAACGCGTCAACAGTACAGCCTAAACATAGCAAATACATCAGCCCAATATTCCTCCATGCAAAACACCTATTTATTTCTATTTATTCATTAAACACCCATTATCTTTTTTTTTTTTTTGGTATTAAAAAGTTTTGGAGGGTTCAACATCAATTCCCCACCAAGGCCAGGGTACGGCCCCAGGCTCTATGAGCACTTACTGGGGACTTACGAAATCGCCTACTAAAGGAGTCCTAACGACGGCAGAGGGGATCGAACCCACGATCCAAGGGCCTAGTCGTGAATCCCTTACTATCTATGCCAACTCTCATCGGCAACACCCATTATCTCTTATTTATTCAAACACCTTCAACTCATTCAGCCCCAAAACACCGCACATGTCGGCCCACACCATTTGGCCCATGCAACCAACTAAAAACCCAAATCAACCCATTCGATTAACCTCACCGAGACACCACGCAAACAAAGATCACCTCTTAGCCATATTAGAATTAGTTGAACACGAAAAGAAGAATGCAGAGATGGGTCAAACACGCAAGCACAGTGCACTTTCGGCTCCCATCATTTCACGCCAAATCAGTAAACGCAGACCCCTCGAGCCCAACGTTGGAAAATCTCTGGAACCATTTGTTTTTCTTCCTCGGATCAGACCTTTGGTCCTTACATGTATTTCTGCTCATCTACACACAAAGAGCATCAGAGGGTGGGAGATAGGAGCTGAAACCGGGAAGGAACGAGAAAGAGAGAGAAGGAGAGAAAGAGAAAGAGAGGAGTGGTGCTGTGTGCTCTGTTTTAATCCCCAAAGAACAGAGAAGGAAACTAGAATCATGATGAGAATGAGAGCAAGAAACAGAGACCGTGGAGGAAACTGAGCGTCACATTAGTGCAAGGAAAGTAGTATGGGACGTGCATGCAAGCTTTAGTGTCAAACAAGTGCTATGGTTCATTTCTGCATAGAAACGCTATGGAAGCAGAAGGAGTCGAATGTGAGGAACAAGGAAACAATGAAAAGTCAGAAACTGAGGTAAGTTCTTTGAGTTCCCTTCCTCTAAGTTCCTGCAAACATTCTGTGTTTATGGGAGCTGAAACAAAGAAAGTTTCAGCATCTTTCTCACGTCTGGGAATTTTAGATTGTGTCTTAAAGCCACACGAACCATTAAAGAATAAAAGAGAATGCTTAAATGGTGTACATGTATGTGGTATGAGTTTTGGACGGTCCCTGCTGAACCATGGTTTGCTGTTTTGGTGAATAATATGTTGCTGTGACGTTTCTGGAAAATGACCTTGCTGCTGAAACAGTGATTTTCAAGCAAAGTAAAACTAGGTCAAACGAACTCATTTAACCCTGAAATTTTTCAGAGAGTTAGTACACATAATAATCTTTAAAACGAGCTTTGGATCACCTTCAACGGAGATCTATAGCTCAAGATATGATTTTTCGAAGTTGAGTTAAAAATCTGTAAAATTTTCAGTATAGTTCAGGAGCAATAATCTTTGGGTAATGAAAAACCAGAGTAAACGAACTCCTTTGACCCTGAAATTTTGTGGAGATTTAGTGCATATGATAACGTTTAAAACGAGTCAAAACCCACCTAAAACAGAGGTGTAGAATGAGAGATATGATTTCCCAAAGTTTAGCCAAAAACCTAAAACGTTTTCTGCACTTCCGGTGAACAGTGATTTTTGGGCTTGATTTTGAAATGGCAAACATTTGAGTTTGTCCATTAAATTTTTACAGTAAATAGTATACATCTCAAACTTTCCAACGAGCTAAATAACACCTAAAAAGGAGGTTTATAACTTCAGTTATAATTTGTGGAAGTTGAGCGAAAAACCTGGACATTTCTGGTATGCTTCTGGAGCAAGGAATTTACGTAGAATTTCGGACCAATTTAGCCTTTGAGTCTTTACATGAAATTTTCCATATAAAAAGTAGACACATAGATGTTTAATTTGATAGGTAATTCGTCGAATTCTGATAAGTATTGAGGGAGATATGATTTTTGGAAGTTGAGTCATAATTTTGGAAAGTTTTCTGGAAAACTTTGGACATTGTTTATGTTTTTCGAAAGTTGGAAATTTTCTCAGTCATAAATCAACTTAGTGACTTTAATTTATGAAAATAGACTTATCAAGGTTTAAGTAGAGATTGGAATCACTCCATTTGGAGTTGTATAGGTTCGGTTATGAATTTTCTAAATTCTCAGAAAAGTTAAAAGCTGAATTTTTGATAAGTCTTAAAATAGTCACACAAGTTATTAATTTGTGCATAACCTTCAAAGTAAAGGTTTTTCTTTTGGATAACTTGTCTATTAAGGATTATAAAGACTCTAAAGTGATAAAGATAATCCTTCTTAACATTTTTAAAGGAAATTATTAATTAATAATAAGTAATAAATAATAATAAATAGTACTATTATTTATTAAAAAGGGGATTGTTATTAAAGGAATTTTTAGGGATTAATAGCTATTTTTAATCCTCTAAAAATAATTCGCTAGTTAGTTACTTTGCAACAAAAGAAGTGACTAATGACAATGATAAATGTTTATAGGCATACCTTGACATCTCTTCTGATCCTAGCACCTTCAGACGAATTAAGGATCCAAGCTTGAGGTAGGTAACTGTTATCTTATTAGCTTGTATGTATGTATTACATGTATGACTGGTCATGGTTACTAGATAATTTGCTTGTGTGTATCCTAGCTATGGATTGGAGCTGCGTGTCCTAAGAATGAAGTTGTGTGTTCCATAAAGGGCTGCGGTTCTTGGCCGTTAACTGCGGTTACGGTGCAACTTGTTTGCTGTGAATTGTTCTATGCTTATACATATGTTGTACTATGATTTATACTTCATACCTACATATGAGATTGACTGTTACCCCTGGAGTTCATTCATTTGAACTCCAGACCGCATGAAAGAAACAGGTAGTGGATCGGGATCAAGAGGAAAGAAGCAGCTGTAAGGGTTACAGCAGAATGGACTTTTTGGAAAAATAAGGTTAGGTAGACTGTATTGTATCGTTTATCATCTGTCTATTTTTGGATTATTGTAGTAAGATATCCCTAAGGGATTGATTCAAATTGCGAAAAATTTATCCTCATATTTTCGAACGAAGTTATTTTATGAAAGATTTATTCTGCAATTAAGTCGTCCAAATCATTTCGATGCCTGTGCGCTACAACTCTGATGAATAAAGACACATTTAAGACGGGTGCTACATGATGCACTCCCTACATTGAAATGAAAAAATCTTAATGATCTCCCACTCAAAATCATTCTCCAAAACAAACTCAAAACAATATTGTTGGAGTGTTAATATATAACATCCAAGTATTTTCTTTCCAACACATTTCTGGTTTATATGTTTTCCTTTACATAAAGATTATATTGTAATGAAAATTAATTTACCACTTTTCAACATTTTCAATCTGCATTCTTTAAGATCTTAAGTCATTGGAGCAACATTTTTCTTATTTAATTACATTGGTAAATCGATATGGTGACTAAAACTCCAATAGTATATTAGTTATAGACAGACTATAATTGGCTTGTATCCATGTTAGATGGGGAGCTTCCTACTTGACCTTGCAAAGAATGAAGTCCAAAGTTTGGTGACTCTAGTGAAAAATGAGGCTCAATATCTATGTTGTTTCAATAGTTATGTTGGAAATTTTGAGTAGAAAAAGGAAATACTAGCAGCAAAGCATAAGGATGTGAAGAGAGAGTTTCAGAAAGGAAAAGGAGTTTTCAATTTTAAATTTGAAGCCCAGCAATGGGAACGTGAAGTAGATGATATCATTCATATAGACACTAAAGTAAAGAAGAACTTGGTTTTTGGTTGGTGTCCAAATTGCTGGTCGCAATATCGAACAGGCAAAAAGTTAGTAGAGAAGACTCGACATATTGAAAAGCTTTTGGAAAGATGTAACTCCAATATAGTAGCTGTTCGAGCAAATGTGTTGGACATAAAATACTTTTCTTCACAAGGTTTCATTCATTTTGAGAGTAGAGAGTCAAAGTTTCAACATCTATTGAAGAAATTACAGGACAATAATTGCAATATGATTGGATTGCAAGGGTTAGGGGGAACAGGCAAAACTTCAATGGCAAAAGAAGTGGGTCATAAACTGAAAGAATCCAAATTGATTGACAAATTCATCTTTCTTGTTGTCTCCCAACCTCCTGATTTCAAAAAGATCCGTGTTGAACTTGCAAGAAATTTAGATTTGAATTTAGATGAAGTGAAAGAAGAAGAACTCTTAAGTACAATATTGTCTAGAATCACTAATATGGACCAAAAGTTGCTTATAATACTAGATGATGTATGGGTAAAGTTTGATTTGATAGAAAACTTGGGGATTCCATTTGGCCACCAATAGAAGGGCTGTAATTTATTGATAACCACACGTAGTTCACTTGTTTGTAAAGAAATGAGATGCCAAATGATTCAACTGGATACGTTAACCAATGAAGAGGCACTGAATCTTTTTGAATCACATGCTGGTTTAAATAATTCCTATCATGGTTTTAAGGGAGTGCCAAAAAAAATTGTGAAGCACTGTGGAGGAGTACCAGTTGCAATTGTAGCACTAGCAAGAGCATTGAAGAATCAGCCTATATCGGTTTGGAAGGATGCTTTGAAAACCTTGGAAGATCGTGGTATTGATCAAAATTTGAAAGAGGCTTATAAATGCCTAAAGTTAAGCTATGATAACTTGAAAAGTCAAAAGGCCAAAGAACTCCTTCTAATATCTTCTTTGTTCCCTGAGGATTTTGAAATTCCTCTAAAGCTTTTAATGAAAATTGGTATAGGATTGGGTTCTTTTAATGAAAATAACAAATACCATTTAATTAGAAGTGATGTGCGTGGAGCTATAATGGAACTCATGCATTCTTCTTTATTGTTGAATGACAAGGAAAATGGTGTAAAGATGCATGATTTGGTTAGTGAAGTTGCCTTATGGATAGGAGAAAATGATATTCAATCTCTCCTAGGTTTGGAAAAGCCTAGAAAAGGAAACTTGAGATATTTGTTTTGGAATACTAGTAAATTTCCTGATGAAATTGATGGAGATAAATTGGAGTATCTATCAATATTTTTAGATGATTCAGAGGGTTTCAATGTCACAAATATGTTCTTTAAAAAGATAGCAAGCATCAAAGTTTTGATTGTATATAATTTTCATAGATGTCCATCTCTATCAATGATTAATTCACTTCAACCATTGAAGAGTGTTCAAACACTCATCCTAATGTCTTTGGAATTAGGTGACATCTGTGTCTTAGGAAACTTGTTGACTCTTATGACTCTTTGGTTTCTCGATTGTTCAATCAATGAATTGCCTAAAGAATTTTTCAAACTAAAGAAGTTGAGCTCATTAGAAGTAGACTCATGTAAAATTAAAAGGAAGAATCCTTTTGAAGTGATTGAAATGTGCTCACAACTAGAAGAGTTGACTTTTGTTGTTAATAGGTGTGAAGGTAAAGAAAAAGATGCAATTTCTCATAATGTATCTCCTCTTACATTACATAGATATTGCATATGTTCTAAGGATGACCTTTCAAATTATTTTGAAAAGTATGGTTTCATGTCAAGATGCTTTGTAGCAGATGAATTAAGCAATTTAGTCTCGCATGCAACATTTGAGCAACTTGTTGAAAGAGCTGAAGTTCTTTTGTTGAAAGGGGAGGATGGGCGGCTAAGAATGTGGAAGAACCTTGTCCCTGATATTGTTCCAATAGATAAACAAGGTGTGATGAATGATTTGATTGTTCTTCATTTGAGCTCACATCCTAACATGGAGTACCTCATAGATACCAAAGATCATGATCCTAGCATGAGTGCTTTTTGTAATTTGGCTGAACTACATCTCTCTAAAATGGGCGTTAAAGATTTATGTCGGGGTCCTCCACCATCTGGCTTTTTGGAGCAATTAGAGATTTTGAAGTTGACAAAGTGTTATGAACTGAAGGGCATATTATTAAATGACAACTACAACTTGTGTCATCTTAAATCTATGGAGTTAGAAGATTGTCCAAAGTTAATGTCAGTTTTCCAGCCATACACTGCCTGAAGTCTAATACAATTGGAAAAATCAACAATTAAAGATTGTAGTGCGCTAGAATACATCATAGTAGGTGAAGATGGTGATAGTAATCAAAAGAATTATTGCGAGTCGTTGTTTCCCTCACTGGAAAAATTAACAATTAAAAATTGTGGAGTGCTCGAATACATCATAGCAGGTGAAGATGGTGATAGTAATCAAAAGAGTTATTATGACTCATTGTTACCCTAACTGGAAGAGCTGGAACTTTCTGGAGTACCAAGTTTCATTGGAATTGTCAAAGAATATCACCAACTCATGAGTTCATCAATGCAAAAGCAGGCACCTCCACTTTCAAGACACAATTCAAGGAACCTCAATCAAAGTCTTGCCACATGTGCTTTCTCTTGGGTTCAAGCATGTTAATTGCTCTGTCAATAAATTGAAGCGCGCCAGCGAAGAAGATAGACCACTTGATCACACTAACCCATTGGTATTTTACGCTTGCTTCTCTATTTTTGTTTAATAATGTCTTATATATAAATGATATGTTAATTATTTCAAAAAAGAAAATGGGTTACAGCTAAATATAGTAAGATATGAGTGTTAAAATATATTTATTGTGACATTTGGTATGATGCATTTTTTAAAGTAATTTGAAGTTTTTTTTCCTTTTTTTCTTGATTGACTTAATTTGTAACAAAATTTTGTGAATGCATCTTGTTGAAATACAATTGTTCTTTGGTAAAATGCTAGGAGTAAAGATAGACTTACATAAACATATTTATTGCAAGAAATATAAAAGAAAACCAAGAGTTGCTGAAAAATACAATCATGGACATCATATATCAACTCATAATTAAAAAGAAGAGTTCTTCTACATCAAATTAAAAAGAGTTCTTCGTTTTTGAAACATGTATGGACCAAATTAATATTAATGAAATCATAAGGACCAAATTGAAAATGTTTTACATATTCCAATGTTTGTCCTGACGTTGGACAGTTGAATTCAATATCACAAAGGAAATAAAATTTTAAAATCGAAAAGTTTATTGTGTTTTAAATTATATTTTTTTATTAACAAAATGTTCAATGTGTAACATCCTCATTTTTGAAATCTGTTTTCACAATATTTAAACCAGAGTAGAAGCGTTTTTGAAATAATTGATCAGAGTAGAGCATCGAAATAATTTCAAAATTTTGAGTATCTGATAAACATTTACTGATGTAGCATCTGGCTGCTTACACAGCGGTACAGTAGTCTGAAAATAGTTCAACAAATAACGTTGAAATAAAAATTTCTCTGTCTTCGTCCTTGCGCTGGCTCCTTATCCTTGTCCTTGGTCCTGGTTCCTCCAGTCCCTGACGCTATGTTAAGAGCTGAGGTTCAATTACCATTGAACCTCAGGTAACGGTTAACCTCATGCTTATGTATCAAATATGTATGACAGATATCCATGGCAAAACAGCATTTAATCACATACAATATTCATATATTCACATAATAACATTACACGGCCACTGAAACATGTATGTTATTACAGTCTGCACTATCTCCAGTGCCACGGTGTACATCCGTGTCCTCAGCGCTAGGAAAACATAACGGCATTATCACGACTATAACCCGTATCAAGATGTATGTGTATGATCAATTTTTCAAAACAGGGTTTCAGACTATCTATCACATATAAGCATACAATAAGCATCAGAGTTAGTGTTACAGTACGCGTCCGTACCTGAGTCGATAGTCTCGGTACGTAATTGATCGGTCTGCGTTCTTTCGGACAGCCTATCAGAGCAATATCGTCCTATTAATTTAAAGATAATATTCTAAAAGATATTTTGGCCACTATTGACTATTCCACCCTTGGTACATTAAACCATTATTTTATTTTCTCACAATTTATTGAAAAACCGCTGGAATTTAGGGGCAGAATTTCGCCTATCTTTGGAAATTCATAACTAATTCTAGAAAAATCGAAACGAAGATCCGTAAAAAGTTCCAGACTCCTTAGGATGTCTATTTTCCAGAAAAAATATCAGGTCTTGCCCAGAATTCAAAAATAATTCCCAGATTTCACGTGTTCATCCTCTGCCCAGAATTTCCAGCATTTTCGCAGCCTAAACTTTGTGAATTTCTTTCTCACTGTACAGAGCTCATTTCAACATGGTATTTACAGATTTGGAAAGCTCTATATGCCTACTTCCATCATGAATTTTTTCAGAATTTTTCAATAACATTTTCAACATGAAATATGCGTTTTTCTGTGACCCGTTCAGAAATCGCCTAACCGACGAATTTTCGCCAGAACTTCGTTACTACAGTGTTCTTAACCTGGAAATTTTGCAGAACTACTTCCTTCACTAAATTTTCGAAATGAAGCTATTTTTAACTATAAAAACATGAAACTAAAATTATTCTAGGATTTTAAAGATTAAAACTACTTCTACCTATGAATTTAAAACTCAAAACTAAAGAACTTTGCTTACCTAAAGCTTGGACTCCTTCAAGCTCTTCGTCCAACTCTCTCAACTCTCTCTCAAATAAGCAAGTGTTGCTTTGCTTGGTGTGAGGAAAATGAGTGAACTTGGCCCTCTATTTATAGTGAAAAGGTTGGGCAATCTTGTAAATAAATGCAACTTTACTCTTGGCTAATTCTCACCATTAGATCTAGGTTTTAATTGAATTATTCCATCCTTACCACACACACACTCATCTGCCCTCTCTCTCTCTCTCCCTTCTTCTCTTTCTTCTTCCTTCTCCTAGAAGCCAAAAACAACTTGAGGTGCAAGTATGCAATAGTGGTTTGTATCCAAGAAGCTACCATTTGGCACATGTGATGAAAACTCAACTCTTCCCCTTGAAGCTTCACCCAAAACCATGCCCCATCTGTTTTTCCCCTTTTTGAATTGTTTTTGGGTTGGTTTGGGCTTTATTGGTGGTTTGGGCAAAGGTTTGGGTTGCCAAAAATGGTCCAATGAGTTTTTGTTGTGCCAAAAAGCCCTAAATTAATTTCTTCTTGCTTATTATTAGATTAAGCTTAATTAGGTTTAGTTTGAAATGATTTTATTGATTACCAATTCCATCATGATCCTACTAAGTCCAATTGTTACAATTATGGATCCCTTGTTAGGCTTTATTGTTGAATTTAGCCAAAATAATTTGAATTGTTTGTTTATATTTGCCATTAGGTTAGTTATGAATGTCAATTCAATTAAGATGTATTTTTGATACCCAATGATTAATTTTTAGTGTTCTCTAATTGTTTTAAATCCCTTGCTACTCCTTTACGGCTTAATTTCGTCAATATGTGAATTATATGACAATATACCCCTAAGTGTGAATTTAATCGTTCTTGAATTGTTAGAAATTTCATTTAATTGGTTTAGGGGTTTCTAGGACATTTTACAATATTTTATGACCCCTAATAAAATTTAGGGAGTTGAATTTTGCCCTATTAAATCCTACCGACAACTTAAGAAGTAGAATAAATACACTACTATTTTAGAGACAATATACTTTAATTAATGTACAATTATTTGTCCAATCAATTATTGACACTTTCCTCTAATTTGTTTGATATTTCAATAACATTTCATGCCCCTTTAAAATTTAAATATAAACTATGCTTCAATATGAAAATTATAGGGTATTTTATGATCCCTAAATGAACTTAGAGTATTTGAGTTGTTTGGGTTTATTTAACTCTAGGAGAAAATTCTATAACTTTAAACTAGATGAACTATAATATCTTTGAGACCACATATTCACCTACTTTAATAGGTATCATCTAGTGGTTATGCTAAATAGGATTTTTTTTTAGGGTATTACATTTCTCCCCCCGTTAAATAAAATTTCGTCCTCGAAATTTGCTCTATACTATGTTCTAGACTTTGAATCACAACTTCTGGAAACTTACACTACATTAATTAGACTTCAGACCATACACTCTGGATATTCACTCAGTTGGATCACCTTTATGTTTAAGCCGTTTCTCTTGGTGACCGAAAATTTGCTTCGGTTTAATTACAAAGGTATTGTCAGGTCGTACCTTGACATCCTTTTATGAAATGTTTCTGTTGTGCCTATGGTATCTCGTATTCTAGGATAAGGTCGAGGTATAATTGAGAAAACATAGAAAATGTTATCAAGATCATTCAGGTTCGAGAGTGTGTCTATTTGGTAAAAGACTGGTTCATGTTTAACAAGGATTTCGAATGGTCTTTAATAGCGCGGACTAAATCTTTGCCCCTGTAGCGTTCGACTGACACTGGTTACTGGGAATAGCTTTAAAAACATATGATCGTTGATTTCGAACTCTAAGAGGTCTTCTTCTTTCGTCAACGTAGCTCTTCTGTCTGCTTTGTGTTGCTTAGGAGTTGTCTTTTGATCACAGTGGAGGTCTGATCAATCAGATCCGGTTCAGGTAACTTTTGCCTAGATAAGGGTGACTGATACGTTCACCCTTGACATTTGATCGTATAAATTCAGAAAACTCTAGACATCTGGTCTATTCCTTTACTATGCATGCTTGCTTAGCACGCACTCTAATATTCAAATAATAATTTTATTTTTGTACCCAGGTATAGTATCAAGACACAGGACCTTCTCGTCCATCCTCATCGTACTTGGTTACACAGGCCTTACTGCCTGACCATCTAGCCTCTTGGCTTAATATATATTGGCCTTTCGGCTCAATCCATCATCACAACACTAGGGATTTTAGCCTTAATACCTAGGAGATTATCCCTAGGCTTAAGGTATTTCAACTACTACCTGGTACAATAAATGTTTTGCCGAATGCAAAACATACTGTAGACATACAAGTCTAAAAGTTACGATATCAATTCACATTTTACACAGTACTAAGTAACACTGTCTTAAGGCCTAGGGACACCGCCCTATGCATATTCATACACCTAAATCTTTGAGCAATTGCTCGACAATTTTATCTGAACCTTTTTCCCAGTCAAGTTCTCAGGCTATATTAGGAACTCAATAATTCCTTAGGTATCTAGGGTTTTACTAGTTTCTATACAAAAATAAGTATTCTTGATTGCAATGGTAAATCTTTTCTTCGCTAAGGCAGACACTATGCCAATTTCTTGACATACAATGAGAATTTTATATTCTCAATATTTCTATCAGATGTGAGGAGAAATCAACGTACAGATCAACCGAGAAATAGTTTCAACAAAATCCTAACAGCTTGTAAGTACTACTTAGTTTCTATGAAATTCACATGCTATCACAAATTTCATGTTTATTATCTATCATAAGAGCACAACAGATGTAGATGATATGGGAAGACAAAATTCGTTTTCAATTACTACTATAACTAACACATTCCAATTTATGTTTTATATGTCTAGAATCTATTAGTTTGGCCAAAAATTTAGCTCAACAGTATTTGTATAGTGGTGCACTTTATAGTAGGGTTCCAAGAGTATCAATAATAATATGCTAATTCTCAATTTAGATAGATGCTCAAAATTCACTAAAGTGTATACTCAAAAGTTCATGTTTAAAACTTCATTTCTTTGGCTTAAAATCCAGGAAGCTAATCCTTATGGTTTCTGTTTCTATAAGTGCAACAGATCAATACAAAATTGCCAAGTCAAATAGTTTATGTCCACTTGAAGGCGTTCATCATAAGTTCAATATGGAACAAGGATACATATAATTCATGGTTATCTTATAAAGTGATAAGAAATCTTTATTTCAATACAACATATTTCAAGACAAGGTTCCTATGCATTGCATGCCACAAAATTTCACCAAGTGTCGTTTTTATTTGCTAAAACTAGTTTATTCATCAGATTTCATCTAATTCTAGCATACACCATTTGAAGCTAATTTTGTTTAACATATCAATGTCTAACATCAAGTTTACATCAATAGAGATTACCAAACATAGTGGTCGACTTGGTATTTTGAAAAAAATGATATCAACTACAACTATTTGTCCAAATTTCATAAAGCGTGATATTAGAAATTTAAAGAGTGATGATGCACATACATAATGGAACTTATTATGGCACAAACCAATTTCATGAATGTAATTAGTTAAAGATTTTAAGGTAAATTTCCGAACTCAGATTTCCCAATAAAAATAAATGAGGCACGTAATATTTCGAGAATGTGCAAGTCATAGTATCATTAGATATACAACTCTTTTTAGAATAGGTTAACACAAACATTTAGATTTTCAACTAATTATTTAAGTATTATTTCCAACATACGATTAGTTCCTACCAATACCCTACGCAAGTGTTACCATTTAGAGTTCTTATAGCTAGCTAAAATAATTTTTATGAAGTACGACAACTATGCACATTTCGCAATTTTCAACCTTTTAACATATTCAAAATTATTATTATTATTATTATTATTTTATTTATTTATTTATTATTGTTATTTATTTTTTAAACATAGTTTCACACTAACTTAGTTTAGAAAATTCAAGGGAAATACTCAGGTTAAATCTGAGCAGGAATTTTCGGAATAAAATAAATGCTCAAAACACACGTATACAAAAATTTAGATAACACTAGCAACAATAATTCATACAAATTTAAGATTACGACAATAAGCTCAAAACACAAATATCCCATGCAGTTTCATAAAACACATTCAGTTACAAGCAATTGATCACTTTATAAATAGATTTTTTTTTAAAGCTGGAAAATAAGTAATTCCACTTAATAGGTGGAACAATCTTTTAGAAATATAACTATTCAACAAGATGAATAGCATAAGTTGTATAACATAAACTATAAAAATTTTCTTTCTCCACCATTTAAAACGAACATACAAAGAACATACAATGAAGAGATGATCGCAAAAGATTTTTAATATCAATTTAGAGAATATTAGATAAAGATCTAATTATATCTAGATTCTGTTAACCTTTCTCTAATAATGATGGTTTCAATAAAAGCTACCAACCCAACATGCCATAATCTAGAGATTTTTCCGTGTTTTGAGTACTAATATAATGCACTTCTTGCAATTATGACCAATAAATGGTCCCTAACAATATAAGAGAGTTCATAGAAGGCATTACTTATTTTATCACAAATTTCAGTGATACAAACGGTTGTCAAAACAAGGCATATCTTAGTAACCACATAAAGAAAGAGATTTACTAAGACATATCTAAAACTTTTAGAAACATAATTAATCATATTAGGAAATCCAAAAATCACATTCCACATAAACCTCACTTCCCATCTTATGTATTTTCTAGTTTCTTTATTTAAACATCAGTATGGACTTCGAGAAATTAACTATTTTCTGGACTTGTCTCCTATCATATATTTAGGCATTAGTCTGCTAACACTTTTTCTTCCTTGAGTACATACTCCATAAAGAGTCTTTTGTTAATCCGTCTCTCATCATTAAAATATCTTGTACTATCTATGAAGACAAACTAGCCTACAGGGGTAGAGCAAGATGGACCACCTATACGGCCCTCAATGATGCCTTGATTATGATTATGCCCGGGTTCATAACGATAATCAAGACCCCAATGAAACATTGCTCTGGGTACTGAAATTGGTTCTATTTGTGGTTGTTTGCTTCTTCCACTGCATCGATTTCTATCACTACCTTTGGGAAACTCTAGTCCCTTATAAACATCGGAACGAAGCAGCAATCAGCACCTATCACAAACATATGTATATTACATTACTGTAGCTGCTACGTCACATACCTCATAATACTCAACTATGTTCGATTATCAATATTTCCTTAGCTTCCCTTGACTGGTACTAGGTTCATATTTCGTTCTTTAACTACTCGTTATTTAAGACTAGCCTTTGATTCGAGGTAGTACACAGAATCAGGGTTGTGTACAGGTTGAGGGTCGTATACTTGCTCAGGTTGGTATACGTTCCAGGATTCATTGTCTACTCAGAAATGGGTACGAAAATACGTGTCATGAGTTCTTCTACATGAGTCAAATACTACATGTACTTATCTTTATGGATCTCGGAGTTTCATCCGGCGTAGCCCAGCTCCACATATAAGCTCTGGGTTAGAATGGAATTAATGTTTAGTACAAACTGGAGATTATCAGAATTATCAGAATTATCAGAGCCCCATTTCATTGCAGATACAGGCGATGGATATACCAGCCCTATTTTAGAGTGGTGCACTGACAGAGGGTGGTACACTGGTTCAGGATGGGATATTGATCCACACTGGTGTGCCGGGTTAGGGTGATACACTAGCCTAGGGTTGCCTATAGCCCTCCGCGTCGTATATCTCACTCGTCCATCTCCGTTTATCACTTACTGCACCACACCAAGGTTATATCAGTACTCTTTTTCAAAATATGCTCTAAGGCAATGGCTTAGAGCCTAACTTAGTTTAGTTAAACCGATTGGCCAGGTAGGCGTCTATCATGGGAGTCTCACCGACTTTACGGCGACTGATTGACTGATCCACATAGACTCGGCCCTGCCTTCGGCACCAATGGTTTACTGTAACTGAGTCGGGTTCTTGCCAGAAAAATACTTTTTGAAAAACTCCGAACCTAACTCCGTTACTCAAACAGTCTGGCCAGGCCGGTGTTTTTGTGGAAGGCTCGCCGAATTCACGGGGACTGATTGCCAACCACAAAACCCTTTCTAGACACCAAACTGTCTGGTAGTAACTTAGTTAACTTCGGGCCAGAATGTCTGCTCTGATACCAAAATGTAACATCCTCATTTTTGAAATCTGTTTTCACAATATTTAAACCAGAGTAGAAGCGTTTTTGAAATAATTGATCAGAGTAGAGCATCGGAATAATTTCAAAATTTTGAGTATCTGATAAACATTTACTGATGTAGCATCTGGCTGCTTACACAGCGGTACAGTAGTCTGAAAATAGTTCAACAAATAACGTTGAAATAAAAATTTCTCTGTCTTCGTCCTTGCGCTGGCTCCTTATCCTTGTCCTTGGTCCTGGTTCCTCCAGTCCCTGACGCTATGTTAAGAGCTGAGGTTCAATTACCATTGAACCTCAGGTAACGGTTAACCTCATGCTTATGTATCAAATATGTATGACAGATATCCATGGCAAAACAGCATTAAATCACATACAATATTCATATATTCACATAATAACATTACACGGCCACTGCAACATGTATGTTATTACAGTCTGCACTATCTCCAGTGCCAAGGTGTACATCCGTGTCCTCAGCGCTAGGAAAATATAACGGCATTATCACGACTATAACCCGTATCAAGATGTATGTGTATGATCAATTTTTCAAAACAGGGTTTCAGACTATCTATCACATATAAGCATACAATAAGCATCAGAGTTAGTGTTACAGTACGCGTCCGTACCTGAGTCGATAGTCTCGGTACGTAATTGATCGGTCTGCGTTCTTTCGGACAGCCTATCAGAGCAATATCGTCCTATTAATTTAAAGATAATATTCTAAAAGATATTTTGGCCACTATTGACTATTCCACCCTTGGTACATTAAACCATTATTTTATTTTCTCACAATTTATTGAAAAACCGCTGGAATTTAGGGGCAGAATCTCGCCTATCTTTGGAAATTCATAACTAATTCTTGAAAAATCGAAACGAAGATCCGTAAAAAGTTCCAGACTCCTTAGGATGTCTATTTTCCAGAAAAAATATCAGGTCTTGCCCAGAATTCAAAAATCATTCCCAGATTTCACGTGTTCATCCTCTGCCCAGAATTTTCAGCATTTTCGCAGCCTAAACTTTGTGAATTTCTTTCTCACTGTACAGAGCTCATTTCAACATGTTATTTACAGATTTGGAAAGCTCTATATGCCTACTTCCATCATGAATTTTCTCAGAATTTTTCAATAACATTTTCAACATGAAATATGCGTTTTTCTGTGACCCGTTCAGAAATCGCCTAACCGACGAATTTTCGCCAGAACTTCGTTACTACAGTGTTCTTAACCTGGAAATTTTGCAGAACTACTTCCTTCACTAAATTTTCGAAATGAAGCTATTTTTAACTATAAAAACATGAAACTAAAATTATTCTAGGATTTTAAAGATTAAAACTACTTCTACCTATGAATTTAAAACTCAAAACTAAAGAACTTTGCTTACCTAAAGCTTGGACTCCTTCAAGCTCTTCGTCCAACTCTCTCAACTCTCTCTCAAATAAGCAAGTGTTGCTTTGCTTGGTGTGAGGAAAATGAGTGAACTTGGCCCTCTATTTATAGTGAAAAGGTTGGGCAATCTTGTAAATAAATGCAACTTTACTCTTGGCTAATTCTCACCATTGGATCTAGGTTTTAATTGAATTATTTCATCCTTACCACACACACACTCATCTGCCCTCTCTCTCTCTCTCCCTTCTTCTCTTTCTTCTTCCTTCTCCTAGAAGCCAAAAACAACTTGAGGTGCAAGTATGCAATAGTGGTTTGTATCCAAGAAGCTACCATTTGGCACATGTGATGAAAAATCAACTCTTCCCCTTGAAGCTTCACCCAAAACCATGCCCCATCTGTTTTTCCCCTTTTTGAATTGTTTTTGGGTTGGTTTGGGCTTTATTGGTGGTTTGGGCAAAGGTTTGGGTTGCCAAAAATGGTCCAATGAGTTTTTGTTGTGCCAAAAAGCCCTAAATTAATTTCTTCTTGCTTATTATTAGATTAAGCTTAATTAGGTTTAGTTTGAAATGATTTTATTGATTACCAATTCCATCATGATCCTACTAAGTCCAATTGTTACAATTATGGATCCCTTGTTAGGCTTTATTGTTGAATTTAGCCAAAATAATTTGAATTGTTTGTTTATATTTGCCATTAGGTTAGTTATGAATGTCAATTCAATTAAGATGTATTTTTGATACCCAATGATTAATTTTTAGTGTTCTCTAATTGTTTTAAATCCCTTGCTACTCCTTTACGGCTTAATTTCGTCAATATGTGAATTATATGACAATATACCCCTAAGTGTGAATTTAATTGTTCTTGAATTGTTAGAAATTTCATTTAATTGGTTTAGGGGTTTCTAGGACATTTTACAATATTTTATGACCCCTAATAAAATTTAGGGAGTTGAATTTTGCCCTATTAAATCCTACCGACAACTTAAGAAGTAGAATAAATACACTACTATTTTGGAGACAACATACTTTAATTAATGTACAATTATTTGTCCAATCAATTATTGACACTTTCCTCTAATTTGTTTGATATTTCAATAACATTTCATGCCCCTTTAAAATTTAAATATAAACTATGCTTCAATATGAAAATTATAGGGTATTTTATGATCCCTAAATGAACTTAGAGTATTTGAGTTGTTTGGGTTTATTTAACTCTAGGAGAAAATTCTATAACTTTAAACTAGATGAACTATAATATCTTTGAGACCACATATTCACCTACTTTAATAGGTATCATTTAGTGGTTATGCTAAATAGGATTTTTTTTTAGGGTATTACACAACGGAATGGGTTATTAGTTTTTCTCAAACATATTTAGAAAAAGGCATGAAAAGAAATAATTATTTTTATTTATTGTTATGCCTTGATACTATTTGCTATATAATATTGCTTAAACGATATATTGTATATTCAAATTTTACTAATGATTGTTTGTTTAAAAATAATAAATATTTATTTTATTGATGGTTATTATGTCCAAAATGTCTTTATTTATTATTGTATATTCAAATTTTACAGTATGTTTGTTTTGAAATGATTATTATTTATCTTCTTGGTAATAGATATAATTGATTTGTACGTTTGTAGGAATTTGATGCATCTATAGATAGAGGTGCTCCTTCACTTACAACTCAAAGCCTTTTGCTACAATCATGGAAGAATGTTAGGAAAATAACACTTTAGGAATGCCATAACGTAATATCACTATCAACTGTATCCATTGCGACTTCAACAATTGCTTTGGAAACTTTGAGAATATTTAGATGTCATAAACTGAAGTGCATCACAACACATGAGGGAGATGCTCAAGTTGATAGGAATAACAGTTCCATTTTTCCAACACTAGAGAAGCTGGAAATTAAATCATGGATTGTGAGGAGTTGGAATTTTTATTTGTATCAGCAATATCTGCTGGTCTTCAAAAATTGAAGCCTTTGACTATAAATGTAGTGCCTAAACTAAAATGTGTTTTTGGAAACCACCAAAAGGAGCAACACTCATCCAACCAGAATCAGAATGATAAGCTTCATGTTGATCTCCCTGCTTTAGAGACCCTCAAGATCATTAGTGCACCGAAGATTAACAGCATTTTTGCCAAGAATTATAACATGGTGAATTGGACAGCTACAGAGGTACAGTCTTTTTAACTTTATAAATATGATTTGTTATGTTTTGATACGGTTTTAACTAGAAGTGTAGTATTTGATCAAAATGAATTTATTTAGTACTCTATTATCATGTTAAGCTTTTAGATTAATTTCCTCTTTTTGTTAGATTGATGTACATATATATTAATATATACTCGTACAATGAAGGCCTGTAATTATGATGGTTCAAAATAAATTTTATTTCAAATTAATATCACAAAGAAAATGACATTTTAAAATCGAAAAGTTTATTGAGTTTTAATAATTTTACTTAGATTTTTTACTAACAAAGTGTTCAATGGTATGGGCTATTAATTTTTCTCAAACATATTTAGAAAAAGACATAAAAAGAAATAATTATTTTGATTTATTGTCATGCGTTAATACTATTCGCTATATAATATTGCTTAAAAGCTATATTGTATATTCAAATTTTACTGATGATTGTTTATTTTGATATAAGACATATTTATTTTACTAATGGTTATTATGTTGAAAATGTCTTTATTCATTATGAGGTAGGATATTGTCACTGTAACATCCCAATTTTCTGAAGCATTTTTGAAATAATTGATCAGAGTAGAGCATCGGAATAATTTCAAAAGTGTGAGTATCTGATAAACATTTACTAATGTAGTATCTAGCTGCTTACACAGTGGTACAGTAGTCTGAAAATAGTTCAACAAAATAACGTTGAAATAAAAATTTCTCCGTCTTCGTCCTCGCGCTGGCTCCTTATCCTTGTCCTTGGCCCTGGTTCCTCTAGACCCTGACGCTATGTTAAGAGCTGAGGTTCAATTACCATTGAACCTCAAGTAACGGTTAACCTCATGCTTATGTATCAAATATGCAAGACAGATATCCATGTCAAAACAGCAATAATCACATACAATATTCTCATATTCAAATAATAACATAACACAGCCACTACAATATGCATGTTATTATAGTCTGCACTATCTCCAGTGCCACGATGGCCTATCGTGTCCTCAGCGCTAGGAAAACATAACGGCATTATCAAAACCATAACCCGTATCAGGTTGTATGTGTATGATCAATTTTCAAAATAGAGTTTCAGACTATCTATCACATATAAGTATACAATAAGCATCAGAGTTAGTGTTACAGTACGCGTCCGTACCTGGATTGATAATTACGGTATGACGACGATCGGTATACGTTTGCAGACTTCCTATATTAGGAATATTGCGTTATTAATTTGTAAATAATATTCTAAAATATATTTTGGCCACTACTGACTACTCTACCCTCGATACATTAAACCATCATTTTATTTCCTCAAAATTCGTTGAAAAACGCTGGACAATATTGGGCAGAATTTCGCCTATCTTTGAAAAATCATAGCTAATTCTAGAAAAATCAAAACGAAGATCCGTAAAAAGTTCCGGACTCCTCAAGATGTCTATTTTCCAGAAAAAATATCAAAATTTTCGCAGAATTCAAAAATCATTACCAGATTTTACGCATTCATCCTCTGCCAGAATTTCCAGCATTTTCGCAGCATAAACTTTGTGAATTTCTTTCTCACTGTACAGAGCTCATTTCAACATTTTATTTACATATTTGGAAAGCTCTATATGTCTAATTTCATCATGAATTTTCTCAGAATTTTTCAATAGCATTTTCAACATAAAATATGCGTTTTTCTGTGACTTGTTCAGAAATCGCCTAACCGACGAATTTTCGCCAGAACTTCGTTACTACTGTGTTCTTAACCCGAAAATTTTGCAGAACCAATTTCTTCACTAAATTTTCGAAACAAGGCTATTTTTAACTATAGAAACATGAAACTATAATTATTCTAGAATTTTAAAGATTAAAACTACTTCTACCTATGAATTTAAAACTCAAACCAAGAACTTTGCTTACCTAAAGCTTGGACTCCTTCAAGCTCTTCCTCCAACTCTCTCAACTCTCTCTCAAACAAGCAGATGATGCTTTGCTTGGTGTGAAGAAAAGTGAGTGACCTATGCCTCTATTTATAGTGAAAAGGTTGGGCAATTGTGTAATTAATTGCAACTTCACTCATGACAACTTTCCACCATTGGATCTAGGGTTCCCTCAAAACACTACATCCTCACCATACACACACTCATCTGCCCTCTCTCTCTCTCTCCTTTATTCTCTTTCTTCTTCCTTCTCCTAGAAGCTAAACAACTTGAAGTGCAAGTATGCAATAGTAACTTGTATCTTACAAGCTACCATTTGACCATGTGACACAAAAAGCAACTCCTTCCCCTTGAAGCTTCTCACAAAACCATGCCCCCCCCCCTTTAGTTTTTTGGGTTTTTGATTGTTTTTGGGTTTTATTGGTTGGTTGGGCAAAAGTTTGGACCTCCAAAAATTGATCCAATTTGGTTTTGTTGTGATAAAAAGCCCTAATTTAGTTTCTTCTTGTTTATTATTAGTTTAAGCTTAATTAGGTTTAATTTGTAGTGTTTTAATTGTTTCCCAATTCAATTATGATCCTACTAATTCCAATTGTTTCAATTATCGATCCCTTGTTAAGCTTTAATGTTGAATTTAGCCGATATATTCCAAGTTGTTTGTTGCTATTTGTCACTAGGTTACTTATGAGTGTTAATTCACTTAATATTTATTTTTGATGTCTAATGCTTAATTTTTAGTGTTCACTAGTTATTTTAAATCCCTTTCCACTCATTTACGGCTTAACTTTGTCAATATGTGAATTATATGACAATATGTCACGAAGTGGGAATTTAATTGTTCTTGAATTGTTGGAAATTTCATTTAATTAGTTTAGGGGTTTTTATGGCATTTCACAATATTTCATGACTCCTATTAAAATTTAGGAAGTTGAATTTTGCCCTATTAAGTCCTACCGACAACTTATTCAAGAAGTAGAATAAATACACTACTATTTTGGAGACAACATACTTTCCTATTTTCATGATATCCTATACTATTTTAGGAACCCCAATCTAATTACAGTCCTTAGAAATTCATTTTAAACAACTCTTAATTAGTCATTGACTTTTAATTGGAATTATACATCTTTATTTATGCCTAATTTAATTTAGTTTAATGTAGTGTCTTCATTGTTGTAATTTCAATTGTTCATTTTAATTCCATGTAAACCATAACTTAATACGGTAATTATTTGTATTTTATGATATTTTATGGTTCCTAAATGAAATTTAAATATTTGAGTCTTCTTGGTTCATTTGATTCTAGGAGGAAATTTTCTAATTTAAATTAGATAAGTTATAATATCTTTGAAACCACATATTTACCTACTTTAATAGGTATCATTTATCAAATATAGTGGTCATGATTTTTAGGGTGCTACAGTCACTACTTCTTTTTTTTCACTACCTTTTCACTACTATTTTCTAACCGTCAGATCTACCATTTGATCCAATAAACCAGATTTAACCTACTTAAATCAATTTCCTTCAGATCATTTCTCCCTCTTTCTCTAGCATTTTGCCCTCTCTCTCTCGCGTTCTCTGCAATCGCCGCCACACAGAGCAATCGCCGCCACACCTGCATCTAAGCCCGCCGCCAGCTCCCTCTCAGACTTCGACTTCCACCTCAATCATCTCTCCCTGCTTCTCGGATTCGGTCGGCGTGATTCTTCTTCATCTAACCCTAAATCCGATATCCAACAGTATATTTTCCTGTAGATATGCATATCCATCATCTTTTGAGGCGCAACAGGCAGAGCTCTGTAGAAGAAGAATCACGCTGACCAAATCGGACCTGTATCTCCGATATCCACCGTATATTTTCCTCGTTTCATTGCTTCTCTCCTTACTGGTATTGATTCTCAAACTTCTATTCTACCCATGAAGTCCTTGATGCGTTGGAAAATTAAACTGGAATGCTTCTATTGGAAAATCTTTTTGGGGGTATAGTGGACTAGTTAATAGGAGAAATTTCACTGAGAAAAAGAAGTCAAAACCCAGAAAAATTCTGAGTGTATGGGTGATAACGTACGGGTCATGACCCGTAAGAGTGTGGATGACCCGGGAAGGCCTCCTGGCATTGTTCTCAGCGCTGCAACTTCTTTTTGGCTTCCAGTTCCTCCTAATAGAGTTTTTGATTTCCTGCGTGATGAGAATTCCAGAAATGAGGTGTATATATATGTCGTGCAACCTTTCAAATGTATCTGTTTTCTTCCGATTCTATAGTTTGATCGGGGTACTATATATTGATCTGCTTTTTGGTTAACACTTTGAGTTATGTAACAATTAACAGTGGGATATTCTTTCGAATGGTGGAGTAGTCCAAGAAATGGCACATATAGCTAATGGCCAGGACACAGGGAATTGTGTCTCTCTACTTCGAGTAAATGTAAGTTCACAACTGATAACTAATTTGAACCTCATTATTATTTTCCTGACCATGCATGTAGCAAAGTTGAATAATAACATGGATGCATATATAATTGTAGAGTGCGAATTCAAGCCAAAGCAACATGTTAATACTGCAAGAAAGCTGCAGAGACACGACGGGGTCGTTTGTGGTATATGCACCAATGGATATAGCTGCAATGAACTTGGTTCTAAATGGAGGGGATCCTGACTACGCGGCCCTTCTTCCTTCTGGATTTGCCATACTTCCAGATGGAGCCACGGCACATAATGGTGGATCTCTCTTACCTGTTGCATTCCAAATTTTGGTGGACTCAGTTCCCACAGCGAAACTATCTCTTGGATCTGTTGCCACTGTCAATAATCTCATTGCCTGCACTGTCGAGAGAATTAAGGCCTCTTTATCCTGTGAACCTGCTGCCTAATCATCATCTTCACCACCGCCGTCATATTAGACTAATTTGTCGATTAGGTAAGCTGAACTGAGTTTATCATCTGTGCACGCTGATCTTATTTATAACGCACCACATTAATTCGTTTTTGGACTCCTACATCAACATTAATTTAATAGAGAAGGAAACTTTATAGTGAGGCTAAGATATATTCTATATACTTGTCAAAATGTTACCTTTAATTGTTTATAAATGTTGAGGCAACGCTGTGGATAATTAAATCATGCTTCTAAAGTGTATGTTTTTCTGTTTCTGTTTTTGTTGTCAATGCCACCTTCCCTATAAATGGTATATCTAAAGAATGGGTTATTGATAAAGTACATCAGCATGGTGTTTAAAGAGTAGGTTGTTGATAGAAGTATATTGGCTTTGTGTAATCTCTATTGAATGGAATACAACTTTTTGTCACTTAGTACAGCTTCAAATCTCAGTCATGTCATCGAAAAAGAAGGACAGTTTTTTGCTGGTCATGAAACAGGGAAGCCAACTGGTATAAACTAACATAACCCTAGGAACAATGATCACTTTCAAAGTTTATCAGATCTCTGCACCGTCCACATTGGGTATGGGTTCTTGACTCAGCTTCTTTAGTATTCGTGAAAGAAAATTAAGTGTCCTGATTCATTGGCCTTGAAGTGCCCGTTGTGTGTTGATTGTTTGTTGCTGTTTCATTCAACAGGTTGTTCCTTTGTAGACATTAAAACTTGTTAAGAGATAACCACTTGGTAACAGTCCATGTCTACTAACAGGTATTCCGGTCTATTTGATTACATTTGTGTGGATTCAACATTGTTTTCCCCTTAGAATTGCTAAAAGTTTTCATTTTAGCTGCTTGTCGACTCCAAATCAGACCAACCTCTACTAATAGGACTGCTTTCATGTGGATGGCTATTAGACAGAAATCCGGTGGTGGTAGTAGACCCAAAAAGAAAATCTACCACAGGGTACCTGAACTTGACAGGGTCATGAAATTACAGAAGAAGCCATCCCTGATTCTACAGTTGAAGTCCATTATCCAATCCCAAAAAAATCAATTCATCCTTCTACATGACCTTGAAAAGCATGTAGGGTTTGTGCAGAAATGGAATTTTATGGCTATTATAGAGAGATACCCCTCAATTTTCTGTACTGGTGGTGGCAACAGAGAACCTCCTTTTGTTTGTCACAGTATATTGGCTTATACAATTAGAAAGCGAACTTGTATTAATCCTATTTTTTGTGACTAAGTGTATGTATGTATTATGCTTCAACCATTACAAGGGTGAAAGTTCTATGTATTTTGATATTACGTTGTTCAATTTTTAGTGGAGTTTTAAGAATATGCTTTGCGATAAATATTTCATCTTTTGTGCCTATGGATCACCATTTGCCTCCTGCATTTATTACTCTTTTGTGCCTATGCGAAATGATGATGTCTTCTTTGATTTGGTTTGAGAAACTTGAGCAACATCTTTGTCTGTTTTTGGTCGTGGATAACCCTCTCTAGCACAAACTAGCTTGAAGTAGTTATCCCTCCTTGTTCATGTTTTGACGCCGAAGCCTTTTACCTTGCCATATGCTGTATACAAGTCCACTACATCCTTTTGTTCAAAAAATTCCATTCCAACCTCAATCAAAATATTAGAATTCTTTGTCGGTGTCAAGGGAATGACATTTGGAATGTTATCAATTAAATCATTAGATATGTCAACTCCCAATTCACCAGGATGCATCTCTTCTATAATTTCATCATCATTGAAGTTGATGTAATCTATTGGATCATCATCCATATTCAATAAGTCATCTCCCAATTCACCAAATACGTCATTCCTAATTTCATCATTTAAGTCAATGTAGTCCGGATGCTCATCCATAATATACATGAAAATTTAAAATCAATAAATATATAAATAACATTCAAATACTCTTAATCTAGAGCCAAAAAAAAAAAGGTATGGTGTGCAAGACTGATTAGAAAGTGACAGTTTCTGGGTATAATTCCTTGATACAGTGACATGAATCAATTTCTATTCAAATAACATATGTATGTTATTTGAATAGAAATATAATTACAGAAGATTCAAATCAGTTTATGAACTTATATGTTTGTCTCATGCTTATGAACTTTGAAGGCTTCACAAAGGAGCGCGTAAGAGTTGGATTAAATTTTTGAGTGGAAGCAAAGAAGCATATTATGGTTGGGTTGCTTTGAACTATAAAATGGGGAGCTTTGCTGATTATCCCAAGTATCCCACCTTGGGACTTTTTGATTTGGGTGGCTCTTCTTTGCAGACTGTGATGGAGGTGGGTGACACAAACGATGACATGCACACAATGAGATCGAAGCTCAATTCAATTGAACATCAGATTATTGCATACTCTTTGCCAGCATTTGGCTTGAATGAAGCATTTGACAGGACTGTCTATATGCTCACAAATAATCAAAGTAGAGAGAAAACTGGGGTTCAATATGACTACGGATCTTGACTGGTGAGGGTTTCTGGGGAAAGACCCATTGATGGTGGCAATAGAAGGAGCCGTTTCAAAGAAGCATACCCTGTTCCTCAGAATTGCAATATGAACCAAATTCAGAGCAACTTTCGTACCTCCTTTCTTCCCCCTTTAATTCCAATACCCATCTTTAACATTTTCAATAATCGTTTTCAATTTTTCTCAGCCATAAATATTTTAGAAATCAAGGTGAATAAAGCTAACTCATAGAAATAAATTTCTCTTTCAAATCGCCCTATATCCATTAGGTGTCTAGTGCAATTAATTTCTTCTCGATTTCCCACAAGTTTCAAATTTCCTAATGTTGATTTATAATATAAAATAATATTACACACACACACATTTTTTTAGCTACGGTAGATCAAGATGCTTCAAATAACAATTCAATACTAGTTAAGTATATAAATCACCCACAGCTAAAGATTCTAAGATAACGGACTTAAAACATGCTTGTTGACGGTGATGGGAAATGCTTGATAACAAAAGAGATAGGCACAGATTGATTAAAACAAGAATGAGGGAAAAACATAGCAATTGCAGGCTCACCAATCCAGAAAGCTGAACCAGCCATTCCTCCAAAGTTTGTTGGTGCATGTAAAGCGAAAAACATAATTTATATCTGACGAACGAAAAAAAATACCTGAAGAACTCAAAATAGAAGTGCAGAGAAGAAGAACACCGGGCTTAGATGAAGGTCTTGGTGGCCGATTGAGAGAACACCGATTGAGAGAACGTTGATTGAGAAGCAGGGAGCCGACGGCTGATTGAGAGAACGCTGATTGAGAGAACATGAAAGCATTATTGTGAGAAGCAGGGAGCCGACGGCCGATTGAGAGAACGCGAGATGCTGTGTGTGGCGGCGATTGTAGAGAACACGAGAGAGAGAGAGACTGAGAGAGGGAAAAACGCGAGAGAAAGAGGGATAAATGATCTGAAGGAAATTGATTTAAGTAGGTTAAATCTGGTCCGTTGGATCAAATCACTACTACAAAAAACAGTTTTCGCGTCTCAAAAAGACGTCCTTTTTTTAAAAAAGGTAGTAAAAAAAAAAGGCGGTGCCATTCTTGTAATTAAAAGTTGATTTTTGGAGTCTAAGTCTAAGTTTGGAACTTAGACTCCAAAAGTCTCGCGAGAGACACCTTTGGAGTCTAAGTTCTAAACTTAGACTTCAAAAGCATGACTTTTGGAATCTATGTTTAAAACTTAGACTCTAAAAATCAGAGGGTCACGTGGTGTAGCAGGGGTTATGTGTGGGGCCCACGAGAGACACTTTTGGAGTCTAAGTTTCAAACTTAGACTTTAAAAGTCATACCGGCGAGAGACACTTTAAGAGTCTAAGTTTTAAACTTAGACTCCAAAAATCATGCTTTTGGAGTCTAAGTTTTGAACTTAGACTCCAAAAGTCCCCCCCCACCGACACCACGACTTCTTCTTTTTCTTCCCCCACTTCATTTCATTTAATTTCAATATGTTTTCCTTCTCTTCTTTGCACCACCTTCATCGTCGGCCCTCCTCCTTCATCGCCCCTCCTTCGTCGTCCTCCCTTCACCGTTAGCGTGGTTTGTGCTCGTCTTCCTCCTCGTCTTTTTCCGTCAACCATCATGCGTCTTCCTCGTCATCTTTTTCCGGCAATGCAAGCCTCTCTGTCTTCTTTTACTGAAATCACACTTAGATCTGAGCTAATGAAGGAGGACGATGGCGAAGGTGAGCAAAAACACGAATCTATAGATTTTTTAAAAAAATTTTGAGTTGCTCTTGTTATTTTTTAAAAACACGAACTCATATCTGTGTTTCTAAAGCTTTCAATGTGCTATAGATGATAGGTCCGATGATATTTTGTTTATTGCGTTCTAGATTTTTTCTAGATCTGAAATTTCTTACAGCTGTTTATTGTGTTTTTGATTTTTTTGAGATCTGAAATTTCTTAGATCTGTTTATTGCGTTCTGGATTTTTTTTTCAGATCTTAAACTTCCTACATATGTTGATTGCGTTCTGGCGTTTTTTCGTTCTAGATCTTTTTTCAGATCTCAAACTTCTGGGATTTGTGTTTAACCCCGTCACCGTCCCCATCTATTTTGTTTTTTTTTTAAAAAAAAAACATACTTATGACGTCTAAGAAATATTTAGACTCCGTAAGTCTCCACTTTTGGAGTCTATGAAATATTTAGACTCTGAAAATCTCCGCTTTTTGTGCCCCCCAGATAGACGTCCCCACATTTTTAGATGTTAAAAGGCGAAATAAATGGACGTTATAGACCTGTTTTGTAGTAGTGAATGGTAGATCTGACGGTTAGAAGATGGTAATGAAAAGGTAGTGAAAAAAAGAAGTAGTGACAATATCCTACCTCATTTATTATTTATTATTTTATATTCAAATTTTACAGTACGTTTGTTTTGGAATGATGATAATTTATCTTCTTGGTGATAGATATAACTTTATTGATTTGCACGTTTGTAGGAATTTGATGCATCCATAGATAGAGGTGCTCCTTCTCTTACAACTCAAATCCTTTTGCTGCAACCATTGCAGAATGTTAGGGAAATAATACTTTTCAAATGTCATAACATAATATCACTTTCACCTCTATCCGTTGCAACCTCAACAATTGCTTTGGAAACTTTGAGAATATTTAGATGTCATAAACTGAAGTGCATCACAACACAGGAGGAAGATGCTCAAGTTGATAAGAGTAACTGTTCTATTTTTCCAACACTAGAGAAGTTGATGATCGAGGATTGTGAGGAGATGGAATTTTTATTTGTATCAGCAATATCTGTTGGTCTTCAAAAATTGAAGTCTTGGACTATAAATGTAGTGCCTAAACTAAAATGTGTTGTTGGAAACTACCAAAGGGAGCAACACTCATCCAATCAGAATCAAAATGATGAGCTTCATGTTGATGTCCCTGCTTTGGAGACCCTCTACATCAATGATGCACCGAAGATCAACAACATCTTTGCCAAGAAGTATAGCATGGTGAATTGGACAGCTCCAGAAGTAGAGCCCTTTTAACTTTGTACATATGATTTGTTATGTTTTGATATGATTTTAACTACAAGTGCAGTGATCAAAATGCATTTATTTATTACTCTATTATCATGTTAATCTTTTAGATTAATTTCCTCTTTTTGTTAGACTGATGTGTGTGTGTATTGATATACACTTTTAAATGAAGGCACGTAATTATGATGGTTCAAAGTAAATTTTATTTCAAATTAGTATAACTAGTATTTTATATTAATTTAACTAACCTCTTATGTGTTATTCCATAATGATATTTTATTGCCCTGTAGGAAGTGCATGCATCCACAATTGGAGCTCCTTTGTTTCATGTAACCCAAAACCTTTTGAAGAATATCAGAAAAATAGAACTTGTGGAGTGTACAAACTTAATATCATTGACAACTCTATCCATTGCCTCAATAATGTTGGAAGTTTTGATAATTAGAGCATGTGATCAACTGAAGTGCATAGTAGGAGATGAGGGAGATGCTAGAACTCAAATTAACTACAATTCCATCTTTCTAAAGTTGAAACAGTTGAAAGTTTTAGACTGCAATGCATTGGAATATTTATTCCCAGTATATGCTTTTAAATCTCCTGTATATTTGGAATCCGTGGAGATTAGTAAGGTTCCTATGTTGAGATATATATTTGGAAGAAGCCAATATGATGACAGTTTAAATCTTAAAAATCAGAATATCCAAACTCTCGTTGATTTCCCTACTTTGAGAGATCTTTCTATTGAGTATGCGTCAAAACTTGTAAGCATTTATCCCAAAAACTACTATATGAGAGGGTTATACCTAAGGTATGTCATTTTTGATGAGCTTCCAGAGTTTACAATAAGACATTTCAATGAATTTTGGGTTTGTTGGCATACAAAACAACAGGAAACAAAGGTATGACTCTGTTCAACTTCTCTAACTAGTCCGAGTTAACTGCTTATGTTTTAATAATTTCTCTCATTGCATGGTTTATAGATTTCTACATGTCATCTTAAAGAAGCAGAATATAATAATGTCCATAATATTACCTCACTTATCGTCAATTTTCCGTAAGCTATAGGCGTTTTTGTTATTTTCGTACATATATGCCTGAAAATAACATATGTATATAACTTTCAAATGTGATTTTTCCTCTAATTTTTATTTGATAGTTA
Source organism: Acacia crassicarpa (assembly GCA_034222035.1). Taxonomy (NCBI): domain Eukaryota; kingdom Viridiplantae; phylum Streptophyta; class Magnoliopsida; order Fabales; family Fabaceae; genus Acacia; species Acacia crassicarpa. The sequence continues at coordinate 11,686,786 of JAWXYG010000015.1, forward strand.
CATTCTCTAAGTATTTTTGAATTTGGAAGTGATATAGCTTTCATGGAGTTTGTAGGTAATTGAGATGTGCTGGAAAACTTTGGAATCTTTTCAAGTTTGTGACTTCAAGATACAAGGAATTTTTGAGTTGACATATATGGAAATAGAGAAAAAAGGGAATGAACTTCAACCACTGACATCAAGCTTAGGACACTTGACTTTGCTAAATCTTAGTGAGTTGGTGAATATATGTGTGGGGCCTAAATGTATCATACGCTTTGATAGTCTTCGGGATCTAATCATTAAATCCTGCAAAAAGCTGAGTTATCTTCTCTGCATCTATTGTTAGAAGCCTGCCAGCATTGCAATATCTACGTATATCAAAATGTGAAGAATTAGTTCACATTGTTGAAGAAGATTATGAAACAAATGCTGATGATCATGTGCGTCATGAACCATGCTTTCCCAACTTAAGACGACTCTATGTATCAGATTGTGACAAATTGAAGTACCTATTCTCCATCACAATTTCTGATACCCTTCTAGAACTAGTCTATTTAGAGATAAGAAATGCCTATGAACTTGAGCATGTCCTAATCAAACGAGATGAGATGGAAGAGATAGTCATGAAGGATGTGCGTCCACAACTAAGACAACTTACACTTTCAAATCTTCATAACCTCATTAATGTCTGCCATGGAATCAATTTTCAAAAAGAAGATTATGATACGCAAGTGTATGATGATCCCAACTTTGGTATGCATTTAAAGAAGTAATTTATTCTTTAAAATTTAAAATTGTTGGATGAGTTTTATTATAACATTAAAAATCTTACTTGCAGACACTTCAACTACCCAACATCAAGCAGACCCTAAAACTGGGAATTCTCAAGTTGAAGAAAAAGCAGAGGAGAGGCTTTCTTCACATATAGGAGAAGAAATAACACAACAATCCCTTACCAAGGTATGATTTTGATTGCTGGTGTCATCATTTTACAGCTTCTCCGTTGGTCTCCATCATGATGATTATATGTATGCTAGATAGTTTTAAAGATGTTCGCTGAAAAAAATTAAATTTAACTGCATTTTAAATGATGCCAACAAAATTATTGTTATTATGCTCTCTCTCTTTAACAAATTCAACCAGCCTTTTTCATTTTCATTAAATTTTTTGCTAATGATAAGGAAATTCAAGGGGCAATAAAGGAAATTGTTGAAGAAGATTTTATGTCAGAGATCACAAAAATGAAAATTTCATCATCTGATTCAAAACTTATATGACAACTTGTACGTGTTCGCTAATCCCTTTATTGACTATTTTTAATATCCAGTGAGCTGTTGGTCAGAGTATAAAGAAGAGAACCATTTAAGAACAATATTTATTAATAACAATGGTCAATGAAAACAAATTAAAGAAAATGACGACTAAGTGAAACTCTTTCTTTTTTTATGAGGAAAACAGAGTTTTAAGATGATATTGTACTTTTGGGTAGCGTATTGAAGAAACCTAGTGAAATTGCTGATAAGCATGTTATTTTAAAAATGCTAAAAGAGACGTCTTCATCATTTGATCACTCTAATTTTATATAATTTTGATCTTTGAGAATTTATTTTAATTTTATTGAGCAGTGGGTCGGAAACTTGGAATAAAAATATCAATAAAGAATAATATCTCTTTTTAACAAAGAAAATGAAGAAATTTACTACTAAATATTAACTAATACATTTATTCTTTTTTATGTTGAATAATTAGAACTAATTCAAGAAAGGCATCTCCAAAACAGAGATTATTGTTGTCCTTAATCTACTGATTTTTTTTTTCTTTTTGGGTTTATTTATGTCTCTAGTAGACAATAATAATTTTCTTTCTTATGTTTTAAAGTTTCTATTTGAACCCCTATAGCGTTTTTAAGAAAATTCAGTTACTAGAAGAAATATGTAGTATTCAACAATTCTTGAGGGTCATAATTCAGTGAAAAAGAGAAAATTCTTGAGGGTCATATTTGAACCCCTATTGCTTTCTCAGAATGAATCAGAATCTTTAAATGTGACAATATTATTCGGAAGCAGATACTCTCAGTATCCTTCCCCTCAGTATCTCTCAATATCTATACATCTTGACTGTCTAAAAATTGATCTAAGCATTCAGAGAGAGACATCTCATCTACTTTTTAAATTTTTATCTTTACAGCGCACGGTAAAATTTAAAAAGTAGATGAGGTGTCTCTCTCTGGACGCTTAGATCAATTTTTGACGTAAAGATAAAAATTTAAAAAGTAGATGAAGTGTCTCTCTCTAGACGCTTAGATAAATTTTTGGATAGTTAGAATGCATGGATACTGAGGGATACTAAGGGGAGGGATTTTGAGAGAATCCAGATCCATATTATTCTTTCCAAATCAATCAATAGAGTTATGCTAGATGGTTTGAACTAATTAATGTTTCTTTCCTATTCATCTTCATATAGGATTAATTTAGTAGCTATGAAATGCAAAAGGAAATAACTATGAAATCAATACCAGAAATGAGACATGACATAAAATCTCATAATTCAAAAATGTTAATAATTCATTAATTATTAATTGAATTTCCAATTTTTAAGATCATAGAAAAATCTAACTTAAATATCATTGGTGTTGTGCAGGTCCTTGAAGCAAGAGCTGAAGGTGTTTCAACAAGCCTCAACCAAGCTCCTTCTTCTATTCTCTCCAAGTCGTCTGATGGTGAGTTTCTTTTTTGTCTTTTTATAGTGACATTTAATTTAATCATTTATTCACTTGTAGTGAGGGACTTACTACAATTGTCAAAACTATCTTATCTGGTAGAGATAGATGTTGCTATAAGAAGCAATATCATTGACCTTATAGAAGACCCTAGTCCAAGCCCTAGTGATTCTACTCATTGTACATCTTTATTTTATCTAGTTATTTGTTTTGATAGTTTCTATTCTAGCATTTATTCATTTTAGGAGGAAATATTTAAGATGGTCTTGAAACCACTAACTAGGAAATTTCTGTTGTTGAAGATGATGATGTTCAAGTTTATGATAAGTCTCATCCACATTCAACCAATTTGTTAGAAGGTGTTGACCATGGGGACATCAAGGAAGCAGGCATGGTTCAAAATGAAAATAGATCGAATGTTAAACCAATTAGCTTAACAGAAAGAGAACAAGAGTCGTCATATTCAAAAGGTTATTTACTTATTTTATTTGCTGCTGAACATGTAGCATTAGTACACTTGAATATTCTTTTCTATGATCCTTGTCACTATTTCTCATTGTAACATCCCAATTTTCTAAAGAGTCTTCAAAATAGTTTGATCAGAGTAGAGCATCAGAGTAATTTAAAATACTGAGTAACTGATAAATCTGTGGTACAATATTGTCTGTGGCGTATCTTGGTAATATCAATACATTTATCTGCATAGTAAAAATCCTAACTACGTAGCAATATAAGTACACCTTCAAAATAAACTTTATTCGGTCCTCACGCGTGTTGTTTACCTTTGTCTCTTATCTCCAGCCCTTGGTCCTCCAGACCTTGAAGCTATAATAAGGGCTGAGGTTCAATTACCACTGAACCTCAGGTAACGGTTAACCTCATGCTTATGTAACAGTTATGTATGACAGATATTCATGACAATATAGCATAATCACATCTCAACAATAAACACAGTCACCACTTATTCATATTATTCCAGTCTGCACTATTTACCAGTGCCACGGTGTACATCCGTGTCCTCAGTGCTAGGAAAACTCAACGGCGTTATCATGACTATAACCCGTATAAAGCTGTATGTGTACGAACAATTTTTATAACAGAATCCACAACTTTTCAAAAACAGAGTCTCAGACTATCTATAACATATAAGTATACCATAAGCATCAGAGTTAGTGTTACAGTACGCATCCGTACCTTTGCTTGTCGAGCACGGTACGTTTGTCGGTTGAGAGGCGATCATAGATTTCCTATGAAGGTAATATCGCATTCATTAATTCACAACCAATATCCCAATAGATATCCTAGCCTCAAATGACTATTTTACCCTTGGTGTATTTATTATTTAATTATTGCTCTTTAAATTTCGGAAAAACGCTGATGCACAGCATTTGGGGCTGATTTTCACCTAACTTCGAAAAATCATAACTAATTCTAGAAAAATAGAAACGAGGATCTGTAAAATTCCATGGAATCCTCAAGATGTCTAATTTCAAGGAAAAATAATGACTCCTGCCCAGATTATACGGTTCATTCCCAGGTTTTAAGTTTTTAGCATCTGCCCAGCATTTTCCCAGAAATTCGTAGCCTAACTTTGAGGATTTTTATCTTGCTGTACAGAAATCATTTTGGCATGTTCTTTACATATTTAAAAAGCCATATATGTCTACTTTAACCATGAATATAAGCATTTTTATCACTGATTCAGAAATTCCTTAACCAATGAAATTTCACCAAAACTTTGTTACTTCGGTGTTTCTCTTCCGGAAATTTTGCTAAAACTTCTTCTTCATCAATTTTTCGAAATAAAGCTGATTTTAACCATAAAAACATGTAAATAAAATTATTCTAGAATATTTAAGATCTAAGCTACTTCTATCTAAGAATTTAAACTAGAACTTCAAAAACTATAAAAACTAAAGACTAGAAACTAAAAGCTTGCCTACCTCTTGAAGAACTTCCTCCTCCTTCTTGCTTCACTCTTCTCTTAAACTCACCTATTTGATTTGAGTTTGGTGTGAAGAATGTGAAGACCCAAGGCCCCTATTTATAGCAATTTGTGGGTTAAGTTTCTAACAACTTTGGTTCATTTTCATCCCTTGGATTTAGGTTAATTGGATGCACAAATCCTAGCCCTAGACCTCTTCCTTCTAGCCTCTTCTATTGCTTTATGACTCATCCTCCTTCTTTGACAAGTTGATTATGTCATTGATGACTTAAACAATGCTTGACTAAGTCACAATTTCCTCCTCCTTCTCTTCTTGGTTTTGCTTTTCACTAGATGAAAATATATTTGAGGATCCTAATGAAGTTGTATTCACATTTTCTCATTGGTTTTGAAATCTTGAAGTTCTTAGCTTCATTTAGAGACCAATATCACTTACCTTCTCATTTGTTATCAATTTGCAAAATTTGGGGAAATGACATTGGTTATACTCATTCCCAAGCTTGAATTATGCTTGTTCATAATCTCTTCTTACATTTGATCTTTGGTTAATGATTTTCAAGATACAATTTAGTTTATATGGATTTTCATTTGTTTATGTCTAGAATTAGTTTTCTTGGATTATCCTTTTTATTCAATTATCTAAATTCTTATTGGCTAATGCTTTGACTTCCCTTTCCTTCTTCATACTAGACACACACACATGCACAACAATTGCGTACACACACACTCACAACACTCTCTCTCTCTCTTACACCTCATCTTATCCTCTTCCAATGTTTTCAAGAGGCTTAATGACAAAGGACTATTATCCTCTTCCAATTGCCCCAAAGTCTTCAAGCTTTAATGTTTAGAGTATTGACTCATCATGCTTAGGCTTATGACTCATTCATACTTAGGCCTATGACTCATATATGCATGTGGCATTTGGGTTTATAATTAATAAACAATTTTTTGTTCCTTCCTCCTCCACAAAACCGTCCCCCTCCCTTTAATTTATTTTTGTAAATTTCGATTTTAAATAATCTCACAACATCTAGAAGGCAATTTCCCATTGGTTCCTTAGTGTTCACAAGGATTAAGTAATTAGAGCCTTTAGATTAGCTTTATAAGGTTAAATCTTGATCCTTAGATTATAGTTGAAATTGTTGACTTTTCAAAGCTTGATTAGAGTTTAATTACCCTCTTAATCCAAGGCCTATTTGTCCCTTGATTATTGTTTTATTGACTCTTAGAGTAATTTATGATCATTGGTAGGCTACTTTATGCTAATCCTAACTCCTTATTGGTTGTTGATTTTTAATCAACTTAACACACTTCTATTTGATGACTACTAATAGTAATTGTAAATAATTATCTAAATATTCTATTAGTGTTAATTTAATTGCGCATTAATTGTTGATAATTGCCCTTTAATTGTTCAAGTGTTTTGATAAGTCTTTATGGCCTTTTATAAGTTGAAGATTAACTAGGTATTCATTCTAGGGTTTTAGAAAATCTAGTTTCTTAATAAATTATGAATTTTGAGACTTAAGTCTTCTTTAATTAATCCCTTGATTAATTATGAAATGTTACACAATTATTTAGTTTAGTGAAAACCTAGTTTGTTTATTAATTCTTATTAATTTCTCCTATTTGTTTAAGTATTTTCCATAACACTTTCTTTCTCTTTTTGATCATACAAGAATCCTAATTTAAATTTGGTAATTATTTGTATTTTTATGGTATTTTATAATTTCTAAGAAAATTTAATCATTGATTACCTTAATCCTAAATAAAGATTTCTAGAAAATAGAATAAACACACCTCATAATTTGAGATCACATATTCACCTATTTTAAATAAGTGCCATCAAACAAAATATTGTATTTATAATCATCACATTTTATGATCCCTAATAGAATTTAGAAAATTGAGTTTTGCCCTATTAAATTCTAGAGAAGATTTGCCCAAGAAATAAAACATCCGATAAAATTGGAGACAATATATTCTCCTATTTTTAGTAGGCATTATTTGCCAAAATAAAATATTTATAATAAGTATGAATTTTAGGGTATTACACTCATTCTGCATAGTTGACTTTGTTATCCTCATTTCTAATGTGATGGTCAATCTTAGGCCAAATTAAAACAAAAGATCAATTAACTGATTCACAACCAATGAGTGCAATGCCAACCACACCTTTTGTTACTATTTCACAAGATGAACACTCAAAGGTAATATTATTATTGTTATTTTGTAAGATTATAGGTTTTTTATATTGCTATATGAGATCTCCAGTACTATTAGATAAAATTCAAGTATTGTTAGATCCAATTGTGAGTGGCTCTCCTAAAAGCATTTTCTACATTCACATGGATTCAAACTTGAGATATTGTATTTAAGTAACCATAGCTCATTCAACTAAGACCAACACTTATTGGTGTAAGTTATGTAAATTTATGCTAGAAAACTTGAACTCACCCCTCTTTTTTATTCGTCTTCATATTGGATAAGTTGATATGAAATAAGAAACAAATAGAATGGATCCTCATTTTCTCTAGGGAAACAAGACTTGACATACAATCTAATAAATAAAAAATAAAAATTTCATTAAGGATTATATTTACGTTGCTTTAATATCTTAGAACTAACAACTTAAATATAGGGTGGTATACAGATTGTTGAAGTAAGAGGTGAAGAAGATGCTTTGATACTAGAGACCTCACATCCAAGCTCCTTAACTTCTAAAGAGGTGGGCTTCATCTGATAATTTTACAATTTAACAGATTTGTTGTTGCAATATTGATAATGATGAATGGTTTTTTGTACAAGGAACCTATTCCTATGAGTCTCAATTCCACTTTTAGTATAGAACACCATTTCTTTCTTACAATGGAACTAAAGAAGGCTATTAATAAATACAAATTAATTCAATACTTTGCAGAGTGACAAAGAACTGAATCCCAGTGCTGTAAACAGAACTGATTCACAAAAGGCATCTTCAAAAGTGAGATTATTATCATTTAGTTGTAAATTATTATTCTTTATTCAAGCAAGATGGTTCAAATTTTTGCCTTTAATTTATCTTCGACATAGGATGAGTTGGCGGGCAAAGAAGCGAGAAATGAGAGAATCATGATTGATCCACAACAATCCAAAATTGGCACACAGAACTTCACAAAGGTATATCAGATGCCCAGTTGCAAAAGAAAATTGAGACAACTATCATCTAACTGATTTAATTAGAATTAAGAAAAGCAATATGAACATATTGTTCTTTGAAATAATAAATATACTTAGATTTATGCTAGACATTTGAAACTATACCTCTTTCATATTTATTTTCACAAAGGATGAGTTGGTGGGCAAAGAAGTGCAAAAGGAAACAATCATGATGGAACCACATTCACAACAAGAAACGATAGGACATGATATACATTTTCATGAGGAAGAGGAAGAGGAAAGAGAAGGTAAAATATTACTTTCTTCAAACCTTAATTCACATAGATTAAGAAATCAGTTTAGTTATAGTTAGTTTCTTTGTACTCTTCTCTTATAAACTTTCTTTCAATTATGCATTCTTTTGAGTGTCTTCTCTTTTAGTTGATTTTTCATTATAACACATTGCTTCAAAAGTTTAGAAAGAAATATACAAAACGGTGTTGAACCACTAACTAGCGATCTCATGATGTTGTAGATGACGTTCAACTTCCTAATAAGTCTCAATCCCTTACCATTGACTCAAGTGGAAGTGGTAATCTTGTACCCAAAATTACGCATCCAATTAATTCATTGGAAGGTGTTAACAATGAAGGCATCAATGAAGCAAGTGTGGTTCAAAATGAATCCAAGACAAATGTGACATGCCATGGTGACCAAGCAAATCCAAGTAACATAACACAAATTGAACAAGGATATCACATTCTAGAGGTTATTTACCTAGTCTCTATGATATATTACCTTTTTCATTTGTATCTATATATTTATGTATGCAAGATTTTATAATATACTCATTTGCTATATATATTGTCATGCTTTCTTTAGGCCGAATGGTTGAAAGTCGTGATTGCGCAGAGTCAGATTTTATTGAGGACACAAAGTTGTCAGTGTCACAATTTTATACACCAATAGAGATGATGTCTTCTTTTTTAGAGACTACTAATGAGGCTTCAATTATTCCTGGGGTGCAAGAAATAATTCACATGATGACATTGGAGGGTTTTGAGAGTTTAATATTTGCAAAGGCACTCGAGACTCACCCACAACTTCAACTCTCTACAAAAGATCGAAGTGCTCGAGTGTTGTGCATGTCCTACAGAGTATTGCTTGACATCTTGAACATTCTAACCACTAAGACTCCCTTCACAATCACCGAGGCAGACAAGAGGTTGCTGGCTGAACATTTGAAGGATGCTTACCTTTTGGGTTTTGACGAAGATTGGATTGAGTCTATAAAGACTAAGGTTTTTGATAGTGGGATATATGAAGTTGATAGCATCCAGAAAGCTCTAAAGGGTTTAGACAATGATCTCAAGAGCAACGAGGCAATGCTTGAAGTTATTCGTGATGAGGAGGTAGAGGCTGCACGGGTGGTTGAAGTGGCTCAACAAGAGCATGCCAATGTTATGGCTCGTCATGCTCACCTTTTGAAGGAACGTCAGGATATTATGGCACGAAGGCAACAATAATGGGAGATAATTTCTGCTAAAAATAAGCATTTTGGGTTTTAGCAACTATTTGTGTGCTTCAGGTTTCTTGTTATAGTTGTCTATTTTTTTTATTAAAAAAAAAATCACCAACGAGTTATAATTGTTATAGACTATGCAACGCAAACATTAGATGCAGTGCAGGTGTGCCTTTTCCCCAATTCACGCATAAACGTACATTTGTTTTAAGTTGGACTCCCGTTGTTGAAGTGGATATACAGAAAAGAATTCGACGCTGGTGTTTTTTTTTTTTTTCTCTTCTTTTTCTTCATTATAATTTTGTAAAATCCTACTAATATTATCAGCAATCTCAAACTACTTAACCACTCGTGTGTGTGTGTGTGTGTGTGTGATGCTATGAAAATAAATTTAGACACTACAGAGGAGTGTTTTAAACTATTAGGTTATGTTTAATTTTAAAGCTTCAAAAATATTGTTGGAGCAATGTTATAAAAGCTGTAATAGTTTTATAAATCTGGAATTTCCAGACTTGAAGTTAATAACATGTGAAGTTTAGATGGGTCAACACTCAACAGGGTATATAGTTTCAAGAATTATAAATCAGTAATAGACGGGTTTTAAGTTGTTTGATGTTAAATAAGAATCCTAGATAAGTTGAGGTTTTCACCCTAGATAATTTGAGGTTTTCTTGAAGACTCTTAAATCAATGTTTTTAAAGTTGGAATTTATGTTATTATAGTGATGATGCTGTTTGTAAGCTTGAAGAATAGATATGATGATATCAAAACATTGGTTAATGTCTTTAAAGCCGGAGAATTTTTCTTGAATTATAGAGAACTTCTGTACAAAACTTTGTCAAGGGGATGAGTTTTTGTCTTAAACTATATGGTATCATTTATGTTATTTAGGCAGTGGGAAAATAGTTACTGTAAGTTTGGAGCTTAGAAACTGATTGAAAGTTCTGTTTTATGTCTCAAAATTGTAAAGTAATTGTTCTAGATAACTATATCATAGTTGGACAAGTTGGAATAATTATTTAAACACCGTTTCAAGCTTGGCATCAGTTTTATAAACAAATGAAGGGGCTGTTAGAAATTATGAAGGGACTAAAGTACGTAAATGCCAAAGAAGTTCATTTTATAAGTGCTGTTTTAATGTATGAAGGTAAGTGGATGTTGAATTTGAGTATAAGATCTAAAAGTGAAGTACTTACTGTTTCAAAAGAATTTATATGTTAAAGTTAGTTTGAATTGGAAATTTATGCGTGGCACCTAAAGGGTAGAATATAAGGCATTTGGATAGTAGAATTGAATTTTTTTCAAATGTCCCCAAAGCCCTGTTTCTTTAAGGATTATGTCAGAATTAAAAGACATGACAGCATCCAAAAAAAAAAAAAATTGATCATATACACAATAATGGAAGAGCTAGAGAGGTGCAATAATGTCAGTTGCATAAGTTATAAGTTATATATATATGTATAGAGAGAGAGAGAGAGAGATGAAGTTTGTGCTCTTATGCTTTTATTTTTATGGGGTTCACTTTAAAACCATTGGCAAAGGTTGATCGGAATCTTCAATAAATGTTACACAATCAGAATGACAAGATACCACATAGCAGTATGGCACAGAGAGTAACAGTATTCCAGCATCTTGTTCACTGACCAATGTAGAAGCTATATATACTTACATAATGACTTTTAACATTTTTTCAGTCAAGAATTAGCAAACAGAAACAAATATGGAACTTTAACATTTGGGTTCAACGATGAAGATTAATAGAAAGAACATATAATAGAACTTACAAAGTGTGTATAAATTATTCACTAACAAAGTGATCACATAACACATTATCCAATTCAACATCATAATTTAAACAAGGTACTATATATGAGTTATATGTATACTTATACCAACCTTCTTCATTGGGATGGACTCCTCCATTCCTATTATTATTTGTGGACTCCTCTCAAGCTCAGTAAATTAAACATTTAACAATCATCATCAAATACTCTTACTTACATAAGACACGAGATGTTATTGGTAAAGTCAATTCATAGAAACATAGATAGAACAACTCAGACATGACAAAGTTTCATCAAATACAATTATACAAACACACTCAGTGAAATTCACATGTAAACAGAAGCACACATCACTCTAAAATCCATTAGTGGTAGCAACACTCAAATCAAGTATCAGTCCCAAATTCTGAATCACAAGCAATCGGCATAACTTAGAATTGACCAGAATACAAAAGCCTTGCAACTTCAAAAGAAATAAAGGCATCAATGCAAGCATATTTTACCTGATCAGGAGTAAGCCACATATTGTCCCATCTGCTTCCACTAATACCCTTCGGCTTCTCAATTTTTTTGTCCCGATGATATGTAAAGATAATAATATGCATTTAGGGACCTAATTGTAAGATAGACCTAGGGACCTAAGTGTAAATTAGATAAATAGTAGGGTAATTAGTCATTAACCCATTAGTTAGGATTTGAGGGAGGCTAGAGTATTATAAATAGCCTACTCTCCATTTGTAACAATCAGATCAGACTTATTATAGCATTGCAATAATAGAATTGAGAGAGCCTTGGAGCTCTCTTCTCTATCTTCTCTTCTAATCTCCTTTCTTGTGTCTTCTCTTCTAATCCCTTTCTTGTGTCTTCTTTATCTCTAATCTCCATTCTTGTTCTATAACAGTGGTATCAGAGCAGGCCTTCCTTGGTTGTCTCTTTCGCTGTTTCTTTTCTCATCTGTTCTATTATTACTAGAGAAAACAAAAAAAAAAGGAAAAAAAAATTGTTCTGTTCTATTCTGCTCTTCTCTCGTCTGTTCTAAGAAGAAACGAAAGATAAAGAAAGTGGTTCTTGGTAGTCTGGTTCCAGATTCTGCCATCATCCGTTTTGGCTTCTGTCATCAAATGGTTCAGCCATTAAAATAACAAGAAACCATCAAGAATTCATCAAGACACCATCAACAAGTTCTGTGCTTCTTCATTTTCGGTTCTGCACTTCTATTTTTTTTTTTCTGAAACATGGTTGATAGGACAAAACTTTAAGCCTAAAAACTCCGCAAGTGCACGAGCCGTATCAAGTAATAAAGTGATAATAAAGATATCGTTCCCACGAGGACTTAATATCACAAAGTTCAGTTGAGCATTAATTTCACAATTTCGTTTAATTTGAGAAAACCAAATTAAATTTAATTTAGAGAAAAGAAATTAAAACTAAAATTTAAAACAAACTAACTACACACTAATGAACGAGCAACCTAGAGTCACTAATCTCTTATTTGATTCTTAGATTTTATCCCCACTAAATTAACTTTGACTTAACCTAATCAGCTAATCTAGAGTATTAATGTCTATAAATGCCTTCCGGTCCATTTATATACCTACCTTAATTAATTATGTGATGCCTCACACAACTAAATAAGATGCGTTTTAAATCGGACTCACTCTAATTTGATTATGCGGAGCTTCTAGGTATATTCCTATCCTAAACGCAAATTAGATTAAAACCTAACTTCACGTTAAATTTAAACCTAATTCCACATTATTTATTCCCAAGGTCAATTTAGGATTCCCTCTTCCAAGTTCAACCCTAAATCCCCAAAACATGCTCAATGGTGATCAATCAATAAGCAATAACAATAAACACATGATTAAATAAACTGAAATAAAATTAAGCAAAACTAACAAGTGGGAATAATCTCTAAAACCCAAATAAGTTCATAGGTTCTCTAGGTTGCAAAGAAAAATTAGCCACACATGGCTTTAATAAAATCCATAAATAAAAGATAAAAATTCAGGTTCAAAGAAGAAGGAGAGAGAGGAAAGAAAGATTCTCCGTCGCCTCTACAGTCCTTCCGTCTTTCCGTGGAGATGATGAAGAGAATTGAAACGCTCAGCCTCTGCTCCTTTGCTTCTTCGTTCCTTCTTGTTTTATGTCTCCCGATCGTCTTTCTTTCTGTGATCCTCTTTCTTGTCTCTGCTTCCCTATTTATAATAATTTAGGTATTGGGTCATTGATTCTCCTTTTCTTATTAAAAAGATATATCATATCTTGTAATTTACTCCATCAGATCACGCAATTGATTTTGTTTCTATTTTTCTTGCGTGAGACCACTGAATTTGACTGATTGCATATCCTCTTAATTGCTTTTTCTACTTCATTCCAAATTAGCTAATATTTCCCGCACAATAAAAATAGGATATGAGTAGATTTTATGTCGATTTATTCTTTGACCCCAAGTTTCATTCAATTATAGAAAAGTTCATAAAAGATAATTAAATAGGTATATAATATCAATAATTCCAATTAAATCTCATAAAATATACACCTATTTAATTATAAAATATATACTCATCAATGGTTTTCTCAACATTCCGTCTGATAGGTCAAAACTTTGTAGCCTAAAAACTCCGCAAGTGCACGAGCCGTATCAAGTAATAAAGTGATAAGAAAGATATCGTTCCCACGAGGACTTGGTATCACAACTCTAGTTAAGCATCAATCTCACAATTTCGTTTAAGTTGAGGAAAACAAATTAAATTTAATGAAAAGAAAAGAAATTAAAACTAAAATAAAAATAAGAAAACTACCACAATAATCAAATGAGCAACCTAGAGTCACTAATCCCTTATTTGTTTCCTAGATTTTATCCCCACTAAATTAACTTTGACTTAATTTAATTAGCTAATCTAGAGTATTAATGTTTATAAGTGCCTGTCGGTCCACTTATACACCTACCTTAAATAATTATGCAATGTCTCACATAATTAATTAAGATGCAATTCAAATCGGGCTCACTCTAATTTGACTATGCGGAGCTTCTTGGTATATGTCTATCCTAGACGCAAATTAGATTAAAATCTAATTTCTCTATTAGCTTTAAACCTAATTCCACATTATTTAATCCCAAGGTCAATTTAGGATTCCCTCTTTCAAGTCCAACCCTAAATCCCCAAAACATGCTCAATGGTGATCAGTCAATAAGCAATAACAATAAACACAGGATTAAATAAACTGAAATAAAATTAAGCAAAACTAACAAGTGGGAATAATCTCTAAAACCCAAACAAGTTCATAGATTCTCTAGGTTGCAAAACAAACTAGCCACACATGGCTTTATTCAAATCCGTAACAAAAAGATAAGAATTCAGGTTCAAAGAAGAAGAAGAAGAGAGAGGAAAGAAAATTTCTCCGTCGCCTCCACAGTCCTTCCGTCCTTCCGTGGAAATGATGAAGAGAACCGAAACGCTCAGCCTCTACTTCTCTACTTCTTTGTTCCTTCTCGTTCTGCGTCTCCCGATCTTTCTGCTCCGTCCTACTGTTGCTTGTCTCTGCTTCCTTATTTATAATAATTTAGATCTTGGGTCATTGATTCTCCTTTTCTTATTAAAAAGATATCTCATATCTTGTAATTTACTCCATCAGATCACACAATTGATTTTGTTTCTATTTTTCTTGCATAAGACCACTGAATTTGACTGATTGCATATCCTCTTATTGCCTTTTTTACTTCATTCCAAATCAGCTAATATTTCCTGCACAATAAAAATAGGATATGAGTAGATTTTATGTTGATTTATTCTTTGATTCCAAGTTTGATTTAATTATGGAAACATTCATAAAAGATAATTAAATAGGTATATAATATCAATAATTACAATCAAATCTCATAAAATATACACCTATTTAATCATAAAATATATACTCATCACCGTCATAGTCCACTATGGCCTCGTCAACATGGCAGTGTGAAGGAGTATAATGAAATCTTTGATGCCAATGTCAAAAGATCACAGCTCCAGCTCTATTTTCCAGAAGAGCACATTGTTAAAGCATATGTGGGTGGGTTAAAAGATGAACTCCGTGATTCAGTCGAATCCTTTCAACCAAGAACCATGGGTGGGGCTCGTGCTTACGCTCAAATAGAAGAATGGGCTCTGCAGAGGCAAACCAAGAAAGCAGAGGAAGCAAGACGACTCATGAAGGTGCAAGAATTACCGGTTACTAGGAAAGAATTGAAGACCGTGGGGGAAAGATCGAGTTGCTATGCGTCAAATACTCATGTTGGGTATACACCGAAAGTCTCAGCAGTGTCGTCTCAAGTTTTCTCCACGACTACAGGGGGAAACAGAGGTTTAAACCAGCGAACTGGGCCCCAACAGAAGGATATAACGGTAAATTCAGTGAACCAAATAAATCAAACTGTGAATTCGGTCCGAAACTCCACATTCTCAGAGGAACCAACCACAACAAAGGCCCCAGCTTTGGTTGCCAACAGTTACAACTCCGTTCAGAAGGCTTTGTGTGCGACGGCACTCGTTTCTCTGTCTCCGTCATTATCAAATACTTCTAGGACTGGGCTGCCTACGCGTGAGATTGATCAAGAAGTCCAAACCCCAAAAGCGTGGAGGAGTTCGGAAGTGCCACATAGGAAATATGGGATAACGCCTTGCAATGCCCTGAAAAGGGAGGAGAATATGGTACCAGACTCTTCATTGCCGTCACCACTTGTTCAGAGTTCGTTCGCAGCTGTTTCGGAGAAGGCGACAATGAAGACTCGAGAATGTTTGGCTGATGAAGAAGCTTCTATTGAACAAGATGCGAGGGAGGTGACAGTGTAAGACCCCGAATTTTGGACTCTGAGAAGTGAGAATAAGCCGGAAATAAACGGACAACTAGGCCCGGTTCGAGAAAAGTCCCAAGAACATCGAGAGTTAGGAAGCCTCTCGGGAACTAAGTAACTTGGCCATACAGGTCAGTGGACCAGTATGAATAAGCCGTGAACTTGAAATGCCAATGAAAAAGGGGCACAGAAGGTCTATTCGGTGTAAAACCAGTGGAAAGGATGCCACCTAACTATGTCCTAAGGTATAGGACAATTAGTTGAGCGAAAATATGCCGGTACGGGTAGGTATACAGTATTTTTAGGGCAGTCATGGGAGCCCTGCGTTTTTGAAGGAAACAAGAAGGGAAGATAGAGAAAAGGAGAATCTAGACCCAGTAGGGAGGGAAAAGTCAGTAGTAGTAGTGCTACGTCGGACACGTGGCATTACGGGGCCAAAAGTTGGATTATCGGGTAGCACGCGTTACGAGGTGGATCTGAGGAACTGGAATAAAAGTTTCTTGATCCCCAAGGTATTATATTCTGTCTACTTGTGGTCAAGGAAAAATGACTGATGATCTGGGCCCACACAAGTCTTGTTGAAGGGCACGAGTTACGAGGTAAGGTGGGACCGGCAACCGGGAGCTGAGCGGGGTCGGACAGGATTTCCCGGAGTCGGGCCTAGGCCCAGGATACTGATAGGGCCGAAATTGGTGGGCCCAGAGGAAAGAGAAAATATCTGGTCATGTAATTATGAGGAGAGAGAATGTTACATCAGGGTCATAATGAAGAGAGAGAAAGAATAAAATAATCTGGTTAAATATGGACCACACAAATGGAATCTAATATGACAATGAAATGACAAGTAATTATGACTCATTATGGCATATCAAGGGGCAGATTTCTTGGACCCCACTGGCTTGGAGAAGAAGCAGTGCAAAATGACCGTTTTACCCCTGCACCTTAAACCTACACCTAAGGCCACCTAGGGGCAAAATTGGAACACCAATTTTGGGCCTTGAATTCGTCCTTTTCTGCCCAAAAGAGAGCCCTAGAGGTCTCTAGAAGATCTGATGGTGTGGGCCCATGCCTTGGAAGAAGAACAAGACCAAATGACCAAATTACCCTTAACCCTAAAACCAACAACTTAAAATATCTAGGGGCAAAGTTTGGAACTTGGGGCCTATAAATAGGACACTCCTCCCTCCATTTTGGCTGCCCTATTTCGTGCTCAAGGTGAGGGAGAGGAGGTCCAGCTGAAGGTCATGCTCCAAGAAAGAAGAAAGCACCCGCAACCGACATCCGGAGGTAAGTCCCTAAACCGGCAACCGAGTTGTCTTCTTCTCTGCCCTGTGGTGTTTCATGGAGATGCAGTAGGTTTTTCATACTTTTAAGGTTTCCAATGAGTTCAGAAGGCATTTTTTTTGTAGGGTTAAGTAGGATCATTTCGTTTGGAACTCTATAAACCCTAAATCTTCTTATACGAAAACTTGTCGGTTCTTACGGTTTCTGGGCAGCGAGTAGTAATCGGTGGTTTTAATATAGTAAATGGAATCTGATTGCTCTGAAATTCTGTATGGTGAAACTAGACATCCTGAGGATGATTTTGATATAATAGTTTGTGTCATTTGGAGTTTCCAACCGAGAGATCTTTTCAGTTGAAAATGACCTAAAAACCTGGATGTTCTCTCGGACCAGTGGCTAGTATTTGGGGAAAAGGAAGCGTTTCGAACCCAGATGATCTTGTTAATTATTTTTCCTATAAAATATACATTCTAAGGGTTCTAAGTCCACTGATCCCATGTTAAAAAGATTTTTGTGGAATTTATTAAAAATTGGTGAAGTTGGGACATAAATCCTGGAATTTCTGATGTTGTGCGAATTTCATGGAGCTTGAAGAAAAGCTTGAATGTGTGACTAAAAGCATGATGTTTGGCTGTATCTAGGGTGTTTGCACGTGTGGACCCTATTTTCAATATCAAGGAAGAGTTTATCATTTTGCAAGGCGTTCCAGGTAGTAACTGTTGACTTGCATACTCTATGTTGCTTTTGCATGTGTGTTTTATCATGATGTGGGACATCGGGCTGCAGTGCCTCTGCTGCAGTACCGAGATCATGCTGTAGTACCTATTGGACTGTGTGTCCTTAGGGTTTCTGCTACAGTACCGAGGGCATGTAGGATCGGGCTGCGGTACCTATTGGACTGTGTGTCCTTAGGGTGTTGTTGCAGTACCGAGGTATGTGGGGTAGGTGGAGCCTATATGACTGTGTGTTTATAGGTGTCCACTGAGGCCCTAGGCTAGGGGTTGGGGTTGCTCCCTGACTACTGAGGCCTTTTTGCACGTTGGTTCCGGGGGCTTGTCTTGACCAGGCGATCCTGCGGAGTTGCTACATGTCAATTGGTTGTGACAGAGGCAGGTTTATTTGTACTTCCTGATTGTGATTGGCATTGCATGCATTGTATACATATTGTATATGAGTCTAACAGTTACTCTGGGGTTCATCATTGAACTCCAGTCTGGTTCCCAAGATACAGGAGTAAGTTAGGAGCGGCTGGAGGACTTCAAGAAGATAGAGCTTGATGCGGAAAGACGAAGAAATAAAGGATGGCCAGAGGATTCTTGTACCTCTTTAATTGGGATGACTGTACTAGTCGTACTCTCTATATTGTATTTATTTTGGACGATTGTACCCTTAACGCTATGTGGACTACTTTATGTTATGTATGTACTTTACCAGTATATTGTAAGTTGTCCAAACCGATCCAATGCTCTGCCGTGCGTACTCTGATCTTAATTAAAGTGACAATTTATCAAAGGAAAGGTAATAAGTGAAAAAGGATCCCTCTAACCCGCCACCCGAAAGGGCGAGGCCGGTAAGGGTGTAACAGACGAAAACGGTGCCGGGAGTAGTTCACTTTGTTCCAGTCATTGTTTCTGATTGCAACATGCCGATGAGCATCAACTATGCACCTGATTTAGGAAGTATAGAGGTTACGTGGCTGAGTTTGGTTCATGTTGAAAAGTCAAACCTCCAGCTGTCCTCCATTTGCTCCAAAGGTCAGATGTATTTTGATTTGGGCTTTTCCTTTAAAGAAAATAGCCCAAGTTTGTTGCTGCAATTGGGTCTTAAAAGGTCTGAATATAGAAGTGACAAGATGATGCAAAATTGGCTCTCATTTTTTCAGTGTTCTCCTACCCAAAGTCAGCTGCATACTTGGTTCAGGGGAGAGCTGATTAACATGCTATTTGGGTCTGGATTGGATTTATTGCTTCTTTTTGTTCCAGCAGCAAACAAGTGACGAGTGTAGCAGCACAAGTTCCAGAATTTTATAGCTTGGCTTATGTTTTGATGTTTCAGTTTTGTGTTTTTTAAGTTCAGATTTGTGTTTGTAGTCCATCATCCTTGAGGGCAAGGATGTTTTGGGGGAGGGGTATTGATATGTAAAGATAATAATATGCATTTAGGGACCTAATTGTAAGATAGACCTAGGGACCTAAGTGTAAACTAGATAAGTAGTAGGGTAATTAATCATTAACCCATTAGTTAGGATTTGAGGGAGGCTATAGTGTTATAAATAGCCTACTCTCCATTTGTAACAATCAGATCAGACTTGTTATGGCATTGCAATAATAGAATTGAGAGAGCTTTGGAGCTCTCTTCTCTATCTTCTCTTCTAATCTCCTTTCTTGTGTCTTCTCTTCTAATCCCTTTCTTGTGTCTTATCTATCTCTAATCTCCATTCTTATTCTAAAAACCATAACACCCAATTTCTTCAATTCCGTAAGTTTAGGCACAAAAAGATGAACCAAACCCATATAGCTATATCAAAAGTTGGAGTCATCATTTAAGTACTAGTGTTGCAGAGGTTGAACCCCTCAAACTAATTAAGTTCATTAACGAGCCAAGTCAAAATTTGGGAGAGGATTTATAAATAAATGGACACGCATTCCACTTGGCATTATAAATAAACACTACGAGCATCACGCGTTGGCCTTAAGATAGTTATTTTCTAACCAACAACTAGATTAAGAATATTGATACCAAACAACTTCTCAGCTCTCGTATATTTATTTTGAATAAAAAAGAGTGAGGGAAGAATAGAAGGTAGCAAAGGCGCAGATCAACGAACGTAGCCACACTCGATTCCAACGCCACGAAAGTGTGATTTGAGTTTCCGAGAAAATTGATCAGAGATTGGGGGATGTTCGGAGCGTGAAGGATCTAAAAAATGAGGAGGGAAGACGGAGATTAGTAAGGGAGGAATGAGCACTGGCGCGCGACTTGAGGAGGAAGATGGAGTGCACAACACGAGGAGGGAAGACGGAGGAGGTGGAGTGTGTGGGAAGGAGATTCTCATATCTCTTTTCTCATTTTCTCTCTCGTAGCCTCAATCTGTTGTTATTGAGAAAACGAGAGAAAAGCAAAAATAGTATTGTATTGATTGGACAAATGTGATTTAGAAATTATAAGCAGTATTGAGAGAAGAATGATAAGAGAAACCAACCTAAGCATGTAACGAAGTAAAGTGACATTTCATGATGGAAATGTTTGAAATATTCACGCTATGGCGTCCCAAAACCAAATTAGGACGCCTTGTGTTCATTTTTTTGCACAGCAAAAACACTACTTTTCATAAGTCATGTATAGCTTTTGGCGTGTGTTTTTGGCGTCCAAATTTGTTTTTAGGATGCTAAAAATCTACTTTATGCATCCTAATTATAAAAAGGATGCCCAATATATTAGATTTCCTTCAAATATTACAAAAAAGCCACTGTCTTTATATTTTATTTCCCTTCAAAAGAAATGAATGTCTTTTAAAGAAATAAAATCTTTTTTTTTTTTTTTGTAGTAGTAGTAGTGATGATTGAAGATTGAAGAAGATGGAGGCCCCTTTGTTAAGTTTTACTCTATCATTTTATATGATCCTTGGTATATGTCGTTGTATATATATTATTTTGGAAGCTTTGCATAAACTCTGTATTATTATTAAGGGATGTAACTAAGCTCTATAAAGAGTAGTTAAGGCTATATGTAGCTTTGACCAACCCAAAAAAAAAAAAAGGGGCGGGGGGCAATATGTAGCCAAGGTAAGTGGGGATATACAAGATGCATGGCTAATTTGCATAAAGGTAGATAGTCAAAGTTATAATTAGTTTAGTTAAACTGTGCATTGTTGGATGCATATTGACAAGACATCTTAGCGATTTAGACCCTGCTATTTTGTACCAATCCAGTAGGCATCCTAAGCTTTTTATTTTTCAAAGTTGACCTAAGAAAGTTGAGAATTGCTGGGAAAATATTGTTGTACATATTTTTGAATTGAGCCTTTTTGGAATGAATGAAATAGTGCTTAACCTGAGTCTTATTTTTCTACCAAATAGATTTCAAAAAGAGCTAAAATTAGAGCTTTGAACTACTAATTAATTCATCTTTCTTCTAGGATAGTTTGGACTTTGGCTTTTCTTCCTTTCCTACTTCTGCTTCTTCCGAAGTCTTGTTTCTCCTCCATTCCCGGGCTTCGGGGACAATCTTCCTCTTCTAGTGTGGAACCAAGTCGTGGTGGGTGGTGGTTGTAAGAAGTTCGGGGGTTGGGTGGAGGTAAGAAGAATGTTTCATTGATCATAAAATTCGACGGGAAGAGCTGAACTTCTTCTCCCTCAAGGAGAAAAGCTCGTTTCTTTTGGTTTCGGCATTTGAGGAAAACAACACATTATGGCCACGACCAACTAAATAAAGATCACTATCATCTCACGAATTGGATTCGAACCTGCAATCTTCTGCTATCCTTGGCGACGATATTTGTATCGCCGACTCAAAGGTCGCAGAAGTCTACCTATCTACACTTAAGGATTTAGGTGTGGAGTGTTCAATTGACCCGACCTGAGATATACTTGAGGCTTGTGTGTATGGGCTTGTTATAAGGCCTTGTTTTTTACACGGAAGATTTGAGGAAGGAAAGGAAAGGAATGGAAAGGAAAGAAAAGGAAAGGAAAATTAGGAGGGAACTTTAAAAATGTGAGTTGTTTGGTATACAAGGGAATGGAAGTTAGTTGAGGGAAGATGAAATGTTTGGTATGAAGAATTGAGTGTTGGTTAAATGGGAAGATTAGGTGAAATTCCCATATTGCCCCTACATTAAAAAAAAAAAGACTAAACCCAAGTGATATGAAACAAGCTGCTAAAATGAGTATGACAAGAGGAATAGGGAAGAGTGGCACTGAACATTGAACCCAGGTGATACTATAGAGAAGTGAAGAATGGTTGAAAAAAATGACTGAAAATATGCAGACACAGTAACATAGAATAAACATCATTCACTAGATATCACATGAAAGAAAAACACAAAAGTTGAAGTTCGAACCTAACAACAAAGTTCGAACTCCCATCACAGTATGTGAACCATATCAGCAACAGTGAAGCAGCAGTCATAACAACAAAAACTATGGATGATACTGTACTGGCTCATTACATCTAACTCAACATATAAGATAAACAACGTTTTGCCTAGTTCTTCTTCTTCTTCACAATTGCAATTTTGACAGAGATTGAAGACAATCGAAGGTGAAGACAATATTGACTGAAGCAGCGGTGTTTTTAACAGGCCTTAATGACAAGAAATACTCACCAGAAGTATTACCAACTTTGATTGTTCTCTCCGTCAATATCATCTCCGCTTTTCTTCGTCAAAATTGCAGTTGTGAAGACAATCGAAGGCGGAGACTGAAGCAGCAGTGTTTTTAAGGGGGCTTTTTTGTCCGACTTTTCACTCTCCCGGGAACATTTGGATCTTCCCGCCTATTTTGGATGGAATCAACCTTCCAATGGTTGATGGAACTTTCGTACTGGCGGGAAGATTACTCAATGGAAGACACGCCAGGCAAACATGTTTTTTTCGAGGGAAACTTGTTATCTTCTCTTTTCATCACTGGCTTTCACTCTAACAAACAGGGCCTAAGTAGATGTGAATGTGGCTAAGGAACCGCCCTAACCCCCCTTAAATACGTTGTTAGAGGTGTTTTGGCTATTCGTAGATATGTTATACAGGCGATTTAGCTACTTTCTTTATTGAATAACGTATGAATTTCCAAAGTTTTAGGAAAATTCATTATTCATGGTACTCAAGTTTTGATGTTGAGTTTTAAGTTTTTAGAAAAATCATGGATACCTTTGGGTCACATTTGGTTCTTAAATGGTTAACATACTCTGATAAGTGACCCTAGAGTGAGGTGTTACACAACCTACATAATTTTTTTTTAAAAAAAAATGTGTGAATAAATTTTTCAATTTATTTTTCCAATATAATTTGAATGGTTGTATAATAAATAACAATTTAAATGATAATAATTATTATTTGAGACGAATGATTAAATTAAGTTAGATAAATATAAATATTATATTTAATGTCGAAAAACATATGTGTTGGTAATAATCACTTAGGTTCTTCACTTTATGAAATTGAAGTTGAAGATGAAGATATATATTTAGTTATGGAAGGAATGTTGAAAATGTGGAGGAATGAAGCATCCTTGAATTTATGTAGAAGGAAAAAAAAATTAGTATAAGAATTGTATGAAGAAGCAAAATAAAATATTTGCAAAGGCACTCAAGACTCGCCCACAATTTCAACTCTCTACAAAAGTTTGAAGTGCTAAGTGTTGTGCATGTCCTACAGAGTATTTCTTGACATCTTGAACATTCTAACCACTAAGACTCCTTCACGATCACCAAGGTAGACAAGAAGTTGTTGGATGAACATTTGAAGGATGCTTATCTTTTAGGTTTTGATAAGGATTGGGTTGAGTCTACAAAGACTAGGGTTTTTTATTGTGAGATATGTGAAGTTGATAGCACCCAGAAAGTTCTAAAGGGTTTAGACAATGTTCTCAAGACCAATGAAACAATACTTGAAGCAATTCGTGATGAGGAGGTAAAGGCTGCAAAAGTGGTGGAAGTGGCTCAACAAGAGCATGCCAATGTTATGGTTCATCATGCTCATCTTTTGAAGGCACGTCAAGATATTATAGCATGAAGGCACCAATGCTTGCAGATAATTGCTGTTAAAAATAGGCACTTTGGATTTTAGCTTCTATTTGTGTGCTGTCCTCGTGTCCTTATCTTTTTCTTTTTTATCTTCACCAAACGGATATTATTTTTATGGACTATCCAACGCACAAACAGTTCATGTGTGTTATTGTCCCCATTGAGAAAGCTCCCACTTCATGTGTTTAAAATTTAAATCTTGTTGTTGGATTGGATCGAAAAGAATTTGATGCTACATTTTCTCTAATTTACAGAAAAAATAAATGAGGGAGTGACAGGACTTGGAATTGTTATTTCCATTAACAATATCTATATAGAAATTAAAGATGCTCCTAAGAGCTAACAAGTATATATTGTGTTTGTGGGCAAATAGAATCATGAGGATCTTCGAGGTTCCAGCAAAGCAGAATCAACATATAATGATCTTCACTTTGATCTCCTTCATCACTCTCTAGCACATGGTTGTTCTCCGTCTCTGTTTTGCATCAGCGTTTTGAAAGTTGAAACGTAATGACTTTTATAATTAAGGAATTTCGCATGATTATATTCTCATTCATCAAATTGACCGGCAGAAAAGTTACCAAAGGTATTAGTTACATTGTTAATGGCAGAGTATTAGTCACTATGTTTATGACAGAGTATGAACCCTAGAATGTTACTAGCAATCAATATATATTCTCTTTTTAAAGTAACTTTGTGAAGAGATTGTTTATTTTAATTAGAAGTGTTCAGAAAACAATGTTTTCTAATGACATTCTCTTACTATATTTCCCTAATATGATTACGTGTACAAGCCGTTCTCTTACTATAGTACATAATAGTTCTTTCTCCTTGTGAAAATTGTTTTGACCTATACATATAAGGATCGATTTGAAATGTTTTATGATATAGCAACGCATGTAACAATTCATATATTGATTTCTTATATCCTTTAGATATATAGAGGTCCAATATTTTGAGATTTGTAAAAATAGCGTAAAAAACTCAAAGAATAAAATTTAACTATGAGAGTGCATCCCAAGCTCTATTAATCTCCATCATTAATAATTAATCAATCTCTAAACATATACCCCCAAAAAAAAAAAATCAATAGTCATATGTACCAAAATCATGTTAAATATGTCTAATTAGGTGTTTTTCTAAAATATTTAAAGTTTTTCTATTAATGCATTAACTCTTTTTTATTTTTATAATCTTAACACTACTTTTAGAATTATCACATTATATACCTATAATATATTTATAAAATTTAGATAATTATGATTTATTTATGGAGATGATAACTCCTCATGGAGATAAAACAAAGGATTGAACCGTGTTATAATTTTGAATTATAATAACTCATTAATTATTGAAGATAAAACAAAATTCATACTTGGAAATTTATTTAAGGAATAATAGGGAAAAATAGAAAAAAAAAATCCTACTAACAATATTAAATTGTTAACAACATTCAGATTTAGTGATTTGTTTGAGAAATACTAGAGAAAACACAAATCACATTAATCATCACATTAATTGGGGAATGATGTACAATCATATATGTATTATTTAATTAAATTCATGTCCTTTTCAAAAGTTATATTGGTAAAAAAAAAATCACATATGTCACCGGTCCATTTGGAAATTAATTAGGCACCAATAAGTTGTCCAAAATGGCGTTCTCTCATCCTATGTTTGGAATTGCACTTTTATTTTTTTTGGTTAGGTTTAGTTAGTTCCCAAAATGATTTTCTCCTGCTTGCGCAAAAACTATAATTAATAAAAGAGTTTAATGTTTCTGCTTTTACTGCAGAAACATTTTTTCTGCCACACTCACATAAAAGTGGGGGGTCCCAATGTGACCAACCTACTTTTATGTGAGTATGACAAAAAAAATGTTTTTGCAGCAAAAGCAGAAACATTACGCGCTTAATAAAAAATGAATTAATAAATTTGTTCTACAGTTCTATCATATCTCAAAAAAGCTAAACTTGTGCCCTTCCCCTATTTTGGAAGGAAATTAACTTTGGCTTGCCAGATCCCATGTAGATGTTATTGATTGGATATTGAAAACAACATCGTATAAGAAAGTGAGGCAAAATTTGGACTGTTCATGAGATCCCCTATTTTGAGGTAACTAATGCTCACTATTAGAAACAGAGGAGCATAATTATGTTATATTTTTTTTAATAAAATACTCTAACTTCCCTTAGGTACTATGCTAATTACACTAACATCTTCTCTATTTTGAAAACATACACTTAAGTTTAAAAAATATTCTAAAAAAATACCTTTTTAATTAATTTTTTATTAAAATATTATTTTTCCCCTAATTCACCCTTCATCACTCTAAATCTATATTTTTTGTTTAAATTTTTATGCATAATTTGAGAGTTCTCTTTTTTCATTTTCCCTGATTTTATTTTAAGAGCTAGTGTGAAAAACATCTGATCTAAAATAAATCTTTTAGAGCTCATCTTTTTTGATCCGTCTAAAATACATTTTAAACATTATTTTTAGTTTATTTTTATTACTTGTACATGCAATAGGTTTAGAAAGTATATTTTAAACTGGTTGTATATGGAGATGGTATAAACTGTTACATATTTTACAAAAATGCCACTTGTCACATTTTTAAAACCGTCCCCACAATGAAAGGTTTAAATAAGCTGTCTAAAAGACCTTTTTTCTAGTAGTGATAATTTCTGAAATTTTGGAATTTTGTCCCGTGATGGATACTTCCATCTTTTACCTTCACTTCATAAAGTTGAAGCCTTTGAAGATTGGTGGAGAAAGACCAAATTAAGGATAATTTTTTATGCAATTTTGAAGAAGTTTCCCTGACGATAGTTATGAAAGGTTCTTGCTAAGCACCATATACAGTAATTAAGTAAAACATGGTGGTTACTAATAGGATTGCTTTATGTAGGCACATATATATGGGAGGTCAAAGACTAGGTCATTTGCCTGTTCTTATATATCATAATAGGATTACGAAAACTATTGTCTCTCCTTTCTTCTATATCATATGGTTTCCTTGTCTCACTATCCATGGAGCCATTCCTTCCAAGGGTACATTTTGTTGTAGTCTAATAAATGACCTCCGACTTGGAACCACTATCCAAATCCATCTTCAAAATGCATTAGTTGAGTCTTAATATATGATTTCTACTGAATTCCCTTTTAGGATTTTTCTTGAAGTACTTCCCTTTTTTTTTTTTTTATGATTATAATGAGTACCAGATTAGTATGCATTTTATTCCTATTTTCAGTTAGTCTTCCATTATTGACTCCCTTGCCTAATCCAGAGACTCAACCTGTCAAGGAGTCCATGCCCAGTCCTCCCAAAGAAACCAAGGGGCGAAGAAACCTCTCACAAGGTATGGAGAAGCTTCCGGGGTCCTTTTTACATGCAGACTCGGGTCGTGAGTGGGAACTGACTTTCTGTCTGGGTATGCGATCTTGGATTGCTGTTGCATATTCAGCTCCTCTTGCAGCTGCTATTGCTCTTTTCTTCTTACTACACCTCAAAGGGCAGTTTTCCTTCTGACAAATCAGAATAGGCTTTGCTTTCCTCTTAAGGAAAAACGGAACCTACTGAATCAAAGCAATCCTCTCTTGGCATAGCTGAAGCTCTTTTCCTGGACGACTCTTAGTTGTTCAAAATAAGGCTTAGTTTTGTTTTTGTTTTTTTTCATTTTATCGAAATCATTGTGTGGATATTTCATAGCTAAAATCAAGATAGGAAGATATATATACTAACTAACTTTAATTCGATGTTAGATGGAGAGCATCCCTGCTGAACTTGCAAAGAATGAAATCCAAAGTGTAGTGAGCTTCGTGAAAAATTAAGTTAATTATTTATGTTGTTTCAATAGTTATGATGAAGAGTTTGAGAACAAAAAGGGCATGCTGAATGCAAAATTCAGTGATGTAAGTAGAATAAATGATAAAGCAAGAGGCGCTTCCCATGTTACATCTGCAGCACTAAAATGGAAGCATGAAGCTGAAGATCTCATTAATGTTACTGTTGATGCTAAAACAGAGAAATCCTTTAACGACTTATGTCTTAATTGTTGGCATCTATACTGAAAAGGCAGAGACTTGGCAAGCGGACTCTACATATTGACAGACTTCTAAAGAGATGCATCTTTAACATATTGGATGGTCCAACTAATCTTCTAGTTATAAAATACCATTGTTTACCGAATTTCGTGCAGTTCGAGAGTAGAGACTCAACATTTCAAGATCTTAAAAAGTCACTAGAAGATGAAATGGACAAGAGTAGTACTCATATTTGAGCGAGGGTACCACTGATATATATTAATTTATTTAATTTTGAATATTAAGAGTTTGTGATTCAAGCACAAATGAAAGCTCTATTTTACTTCGTTTAAAACAGTGCACGGTGATATAATAAAAAAGGACAGAGCATAGTGAGATCAATAAGTGGTGTCCCTGTTAGATTGTCTGAAAACTTATCTGAAAAGGTTGTATAACTTCTCACCTCATCCAATGTTTGGACTCTTTTTTTTTCCCCCGGTTAGATAAAATTTTCTCCCGGAATTTTTTTTTTTTTTTTTTTTTTTGCCTACTTGCACAAAACTATAATTTCTTATTTGTAAAATCTTTAACAAGCACAAAAAAAAAAGAAAATAAAGTGTTGAGTATAAAAACAAAATGCAAATCATTTTACAAGAGGTGACACCCACTACATAAAGGGAAAAAAAATGAACAAGAGAACAGAGGCACCAAGAAAATTAAAAGATAACAACAGTGAAAACACTGAATCAAAACTACTCTCTAAGGTCCCATTTGGATCAAAGAAAAGGTAAAAATAGAAAGGAATAGAAATGAAAAGAATGGAATAGAAAATATTTTGCCTTGATATGCACTGGAAAAAAAATTAGGTTGACAGGAAATTTTTTGTCTGATTGAAAGAAAATAAAGTAGAAAAATAAGACAAAATACCGTTTTGCTCTTAAAAATATCACTGTCCAGTGATTTTTTTTCTTCCCTCAATTGGGTAAATACCATGACAACACTGGAGTGTGTAGAATTCCTGTCTCACCGATACATTGCCTTTCAGTTTCCCCTGCCTTTTCTTTCTTAGGTGAAGCTTTTGATAGAAGATCATTCAAGACTCATCTTCCTTTGACGTCAAAAAGAGTGTCGACTTTGAATTTGATATAGTCATGGCCTTGCATGCTACGCTTACACAGAACACAATACATCCCCCCCAAAAAAAAAATTTAATTAAAAAGCTAAGGCTCCATGATTCACACGAGCATTGTAGATGACATGGAGTTTTAATGAATAGACTTATAGACTAGTAGATATATCCAATCCTACAATCATAGTACCAAAGCGATAAAACAGAGAACTACGGTGGTCCTACTTGAAAGTTTGAAAGCTGTGAATGAACATCCAAAGCAAGTATGGACGATCGGTGTATCAATGAATTAGAAAAAAAAATAGATTTGATATGTTGAAAGAGTGAACTAACGCTCACTGTTAGAAACAGAGGAGCATAATCATGCTATATATTTTTTTTAGTAAGATACTCTATAAATAATTTTTTAGTATATATTTATAAATATATACTTAAGTCCAAAATCTTATCTGTTAAAAAATATTCTAAAAAATTATTTTTCATTAATTTTTATTAAAATAAATTTAATTTATGTAACATCCCAATTTTCAAAAGCGGAATAATTTTTTTTTCCTTTTCCATCAGAGTAAAGCATCGGAATAATTTCAAAAGAGTGAGTATCTGATAAAACCTTCACTGTTGTAGTATCTGGCTGCTTACACAGCGGTACAGTAGTCTAAAAAAAATAGTTCAATAAAATAACGTCGAAATAAAAATTTCTCCGTCTTCGTCCTCGCGCTGGCTCCTTATCCTTGTCCTTGGCCCTGGTTCCTCCGGACCCTGACGCTATGATAAGAGCTGAAGTTCAATTACCATTGAACCTCAGGTAACGGTTAACCTCATGCTTATGTATCAAATATGTATGACAGATATCCATGGCAAAACAGCATTTAATCACATACAATATTCACATATTCACATAATAACATAACACAGCCACTGCAATATGCATGTTATTATAGTCTGCACTATCTCCAGTGCCACGATGGCCTATCGTGTCCTCAGCGCTAGGAAAACATAACGGCATTATCAAAACCATAACCCGTATCAAGTTGTATGTGTATGATCAATTTTCAAAAACAGAATCTCAGACTATCTATCACATATAAGCATACCATAAGCATCAGAGTTAAGGTTACAATATGCGTCCGTACCTGAGTCGGTAGTCCCGGTACGTAGTTGATCGGTCTGCGTTCTTTCGGATAGCCTATAATAGTAATATTGCCTTATTAATTTATAAATAATATCCTAAAAGATATTTTGGCCGCTACTGACTATTTTACCCTTGGTACACTAGATTATCATTTTCTTTCCTCAAAATTCGTTGAAGGACGCTGGAATTTATTGGGCAGAATTTCGCCTAACTTCGAAAAATCATAACTAATTCTAGAAAAATCGAAACGAATATCCGTAAAATGTTCCGGACTCCTTAGGATGTCTATTTTTCATAAAAAATATCATACTTTGCCCAGAATTTAAAAATAACTCCCAGATTTCACGTGTTCATTCTCTGCCCAGAAATTTCGCCCAGAAAAATAGCCTAATCTTCAAAAATTCATATCTCCTTGTCCAGAAATCAAAACGTTACATATTTTATATATTTGGAAAGCCCTACATGTATACTTTATTTCTGGAAAATTTCGTGATTTTTAAAGATCATTTGATACAGAAAATAATGCCCCCTATCCAGTTGACTCCCAAAATCCAGCAATTCTAGACTTCTTTCATCTTACTCTAACTTGTTCCCTTAATCCTAAAAGTCACTCCCCAACATGTTTCCACCTTGTCAGGCATCTTTTTGATGCAATAAGGCTTGAAAAAAAAATATGGGGAATCACTTTACCTATTTACTAGATTAAACTAACATCTATATTAAAAACTACTAAGAACAACTAAAACTATAAAACTAAGAACAAGCTTACCTCTTGAAGACTCTTGCTTCTTCCTTCTAGTTCCAAGAGAACTCTCACTCTCACTCTCTTAATCAAAGGATTAGAGGTGTTTGTGGTGATGGTGTGAAGAAATGAGGAGGGGAAGCCTCCTATTTATAGGAAGAGAGCTTGGTAATTTTGTAAATAATTGCAACTTTCTCTTGACAATTGTTGGCCATTGGATCCTACTTAACTAAGAAGTTTTAATCTCACTCATTGGATCTAACCTTCTTCAACAAGTTGTTCTCCTTCTTCAAGAAGTTGTTGCAACTTCCTCAAGAAGTTGGAGAAGCTTACTCATGAAGCTTGGAAGCTTCTACTTCTTCCATAAGTTGTTGACTCCCCTTTTGACTTGTGTTGAACAATTTTCTTAGCTCTTTACTCCTCTAAAACCGTGGCTCCCCTTCCCTTTAGCCATTCCATGTGTTTTTTAATAACAATAATGCATTTGATTATCCCATTCCAACTCCTCCATGCATGCGTCACTTTTTTTTTGGACCTTAGGGAAATTGATTCATTCATTTAATTACCATGCTAACTAAAAGCTTAATTGTTCTTTTATTGCAAATGTCAAAGGTTAATTGATTTGCCACTTAATCAAGGCCATTAGTGTTTTCTAATGTGTCACACAAACAAGAACTCTAATATTTAGTTAAGCCAAAATATTCCAAATTGCTTATTAATATTTGCCACTAGATTAATTATAAATGTTAATTCAATTAAGATTAATTTTTTGGTGTCCAATAATTATTTTGGCTCTCCTCTAATTATTTTAAACCTCTTCATACACTTCTACGGCTTATTTTTGAAGATATGAGAGTTACATGTTAATATCTTTTTTTAAAATATAGATTTAATTGTTCTGTACTTGTTGGAATTTCCCCATAGTTGTTTTAGGTGTTTTCATGATATATTATAATATTTTAGGGACCCTAATTTAATTATAATCCTTAGAAATTCTTTTAAACAACTCTTGATTAGCCATTGGCTTTAAATCGGAATTATACATCTTTAATTATGCCTATTTTAATTTAGTTAAATTTAGTGTCTTCATTGTTGTAATTTCAATTGCTCATTAATTGTTATTATTCACCCCTTAATTGGGCTCAGTGTGATGATAACTCTTTAGGGCTTTTTATGAATCAATTATGATTTTATGCATTAGTGTGTTAATTAAGGGTATTTTAGTAAATTTCACCTCTTAATAAGTTAATGATGCTTAATCAATTCCTTGATTATTTATAAAGATTTGGCACAATTATTTAATTTAATGAATACCTAACTATTTATTATTTTTCTCCTATCTTGGTTAAGTATTCTCCATAGTTCCTTATTGGTCCTTTTAATTCCATGTGAACCATAATTTAATTTGGTAATTACTTGCGTTTTATGCTATTTTATGGTTCCTAAGAGGATTCAATAATTAATGTACAATTATTTGTCCAATCAATTATTCACATTTTCCTTTAATTTGTTTGGGTATTTCAATGACATTTTATGTCCCTTTAGAATTTAAATATGAACTATGCTTCAATATGAAAATTATAGGGTATTTTATGATCCCTAAATGAACTTAGAATATTTGAGTCTTTTTGGTTTATTTAACTCTAGGAGAAAATTTTCTAATTTATACTAGATAAACTATAATATCTTTGAGACCACATATTCACCTACTTTAATAGGTATCATTTATCAAATATAGTGGTCATGATTTTTAGGGTATTACAATTTACTCATTTACCCTTCATGACACTAAATCTACTTTTTTGTTTAAATTGTTATGCATAATATAAGAGTTTTCTTTCTTCATTTTTCATGATTTAATATTTTATATTTCAAATATATTTATTAAATATTTTAAATTATGTTAGGAAATAATTTTAATTAATTTAGTCAATTGTACAAAGTTGATTGAAATTTTGATTAATCCTTTTAACAAAGATATACAAACTGCAAAGATATACAAACTGAATGTGTTTAAAAATGCTTTAACAAGAAACATTTCAAAATTATAAATTATAAATTTAAATAATTTACATAATCTTTCAGTTAAACTTATTTCATTTATAATCTATGGTAAATTAAAATATATTAAAAATATGCATTAACCATTTAAAAGAAATCTAAATGAATAAGTTTTGATAAACCATGCTGAGAGTAAGAAATTTATAAATATTATGAGATAATAAAAATTAATAAATTTTATAATATATTATATATTTTGAATTTATATCTATTATAATTTTTTTTTTGTACAATTGTTTTAACCAATATAAATGTTCAAATGATTATTATGTTAAATGGGGGTATTTTGGTCAAAATTCAAATTTAAGAGTCAAACTTAACAGTTAGCCAACAGTTAGATGAATGGAAATGAAATTTTAAAAATAAAAGGGAGGTTTGTGTAACATTCATTTTAATTATACGAGAGGTTTCCATAGGTTTTCAAAATAGATGAAAAGTTTTTGTAATTTAAGTAAAATAGGGGAGTGGCCTAAATTATCTAAGAGTATGTTAAAATCATGGTGGCTAATCTCATACTCGTCAAGAATGAGATTGGTCTTCCTGTTCGTACTTGATAAATATTCAGCCAGCCTCCTCACGGCATTGCCAATGCGTTCTGCATGTCGTATCATGTGCCCAAAAGACCTTTTGAACTAGCTTGAGTTAGATTATTAAGACACTTCCACATCAGACAAGGCCTTATCTTCTTGTTAGTTCTCAATGTATTTTGATGATAACTGACAATTATAATTATAAGTTGTAGTTTATCTTTGGTAAATTGAAAAACTTACTATCAAAGACAAACTCATGTTTTGATTTCAAAACTCGAGTTTTAGATTTGACAGAGTTAGCTCAAATTTTATAAACTAAAGAAAACTCCAGTTTTCATAGGAAAACTCGAGTTTTGGTCTTATAGATAGCACTCCAAGTTTTTCATATTTAGACAAACTCCAGATTTCATAGAAAACTCCAGTTTTCACCATATAGAGACTTTTCAATATTTTCTAAAGAGAACAAAACTCCATTTTTCAATTGAAAACTCGAGTTTTAGGCATACAGAGAGCCTCTAATATTTTAAGCATAAGAAAACTACAATTTTGATTTACAACTCTAGTTTACACTTAACCAAGAGTTTTCTAAGTTTTCCAAAGTTTTGATAAAACTCAAGTTTAAATATGGAAACTCGAGTTTTGGTTTGACAGAGAGCTTACATGTTTTCAACTACTTTGAGAAAACTCTAGTTTTCACTTGGATAGATTTTTCAAAGGTTTTTATCTTTAAACGAAAACTTGAGTTCGTATTTGGAAACTCGAGTTTTGGCTAAGCCGAGAGGTTTGCTCATTTTAGTGCTTTTGAAAACTCCAATTTACATTGGAAACTCCAGTTTTAAGCTTTTGGACTTAAACATGTCTTATACTATAAAAGTCCAAAATTTGAGTTTGTCATTAATAAACTTGAGTTTTGCTCATGTGCTTAAATGCGCTACAAAGATAAAATTGCGACATTTGTCTCTCTGGAAGAAGAAAACTCAAGTATCATATGGAAACTCCAGTTTTGTCTTCTGAGTATAGTTGGAAACTCGAGTTCAGATAAACAAACTCGAGTTTGTGTCACAGAGTTTGAAATTCAAATCTGTCGAATTTATGAAACCTTCTTGTTCAATCTTAATACTTCCTATTATCATTCATTAATACTCCTAGCTATGTTTATTCACTTTGCTAGTGAGTTTAAGATGATTTAGAGGATATTAATTGAAGGTTAAAAACAAAAGCAAAAGGTGACGTCAGCACATTAAATGCAAAGTCCAGAAAACTTGCATCCTTTTGGACAATCATTCTGCACACGTTGCAAAGGGATTAATGTTTCCTTTTCACATCCAGTAGCTACTCTTCTAATGGATTAATATTCAAGAGGTCAACTATAAACTTCTGTGTAACTGGATTAAGCAAAGAGTAGAGAAAAAAGAAGACCTAAGCTCATCCTAATCCTTCCTGAATGTCTCCAACGATTACATTAAGGATTTCAACGGTCATTTAATGCTCTCTTAATATAAATAGAGCTGCATTCAAGTCTTCTCAACAATCAATCTGCTAAAAACGAATTACATTCAAGTTTACCAACTACTCTTTCAGTTTTCACTTGTAAAGTATCTTTTAATACATTAATCTTCAGTGTTCATATTTATTCACTCTTAGAGAGAGTTCATTTATTATAAATCATTTATTCAAGTCTAGGGACTTGGATGGAGATTGGGTTATTGATTGCAACTTGTAAGAGGGAGTAAGTTCTGGTGAGAGAATTACTCTTGAGTTACAGAGTGTGTAATCAATTGAGATAGTGAAACCCCAGAGTGTCTGGGGACTGGACGTAGATCAAGAGATTGGACCGAACCAGCATAAACTCCTTGTGTCTTGCTTTCCTCTCTTATTCTCTGTTCAGCTCTGTTTTAATATTCGAAAACAGAGTAACTCGAAAAGAATTTTAAAATCCCCAATTCACCCCCTCTTGGTGATTTGCTCCACTTTCACTTCTAACCAAAACTTAATCAATGCTCTAGCAATTAAGGAACCAAGAAATTCATTCAACTTATAATCCAATAACCAATACCATGAATTACCACTAAATTTTCACAACAATCTCAAAACATCACTAACCCAAAAAATGTAAAGAAATTGAAGCTAATAAAAGCCTAATGCAAATGCAAATTAGATGTTTAGAAGCTATAACTCGATAATCAAATACAAGTAGTGAATGCAGTCTTAGCTTTACAAAATCAAACCCTAAGACCTAGGGAAGATAAAGTAATGAAAAGAAAATCAAATGGATGATTAACGCTCCCTAGGAAGCTCCATGCACCACCCATTTCTCACTGCCACAATCAGCCGTCAATGGAGTAGCTACTTGCTTCATTGACCATCCAGCCATGGAAGAAACGTCGCAATGAAGATTAGTAGAAGGATGATGGGAATACTGAAGGAATGAAGAAGAATGATGATTGAGACAAAAGATGATGGTTTGGTGATGGGGGAAAAAAAATCGCTATGGAGTGCAAGTAAAGATGAAAACAGAGATGGAGTGAAGATCGACGTACGAAGTGGCCGACAGTGGTGGGTGGGAGTGATGCCGCCGAGAGATGAGGGAGATAATAAGGTGGAGGGAAGGTTTTCCTGCGGCTAGTTTATGGTGTCTGTCCCCTCCAAAAAGAGAGAAGAGAAGCCCTTGAATCAGATTCAAAGTGGTCAAAACGCTGCAGTTTTTAAAGGGACTAATTTTGCATTTTTGAAATCTGTGGTCCTACAGTGTCATTTGTGGTGTTGGAGCCGTAAACTGCCATCCCCATATTTTGATCCAATTTTCAAGCCCCTACAATTTAAAAATGATCAAGCCAATATAAAATCTTCTCAAGAATCATTGGTCTTCAATACTTATGACAATTTTGCCCCTTTTCTTTTTTGTTCAAATTCAATGAATTTATTCTTAATCCCAATTTATCATAATAAATGCATTTAATTTTAGCTCACTAATTATGAAAAATCCCTAAATAAAGTAAAATATATATATAACAAATAGGAATTTGTCAACAGGTCATCCAAACCAATGAAAACCATATCCACTATAATCAAAACAAGGTAAAAGTGAGTCTCAACTACGTACATGCACAAATACATGCAAACAACTGGTCAAACAACCAAAGCTACAAGCTTATAATAAATAACAAAGCAATGGAAAATACCAAACAAAATGTCCCTAACTACGAACACGTTTTCTCTCACACAAGGCCTCCAAACGACGATCCCATTGTTGAAAAGATGAACCTTATATTATGAACCAACTATCCAAATTTTAGCTCGATTTAATGGTCAACAAGTGTGAAAATGCCAATATACTGATACTGACATGTGAAGCTGTGTTTCTCGAAGAACTAAATTCAACCAAACACCAAAAGAAAATTGGAAAAGGAAAAACAAAAAAAGAAAGTTGCCTTATCTTCATCGAAGTCCATGGAACAAAGAGCATTGGAATAGTCAGGATTGCTCTATCAAATTTTCTCTAAGGGATATTGTGTGAGATCAGATTGAAATCGGCAATGGCTCTAAAGTATTAGTCTCCAATTCCAATACCGGCGAGGGAGAAGGAGTTGAGAGGACAGTAGTTGATAGTGTCACACTAAGAGCAAGAGTTGAGAGGCCACAAGAGTGAAGATTATAGGATTTAGGGTCAGCAACAAATCATTTTTTATAAAAAATAAAAGATATTAAGTTTTTTTAGAGCAGGTATGAAAAACATCAGATCTAAAATAAATCTTTTAGAGCTTATCTTTTTTTATCCGTCTAAAAATACATTTTAAACATTATTTTTAATTTGTTTATATTACTTGTAAATGCAACAGGTTTAGAAAGTATATTTTAGACAGGTAGCATGTGGAATTGGTATAAACTTTTGCATATTTTACAAAAATGTCACTAGTCACATTTTTAAAACCGTCCCCGCAATGAAAAGTCTAGATAAGACTGTCTAAAAGACCCTTTTTTTTTTTTTCGTAGTGACCATTTCCGAAATTTTGGAATTTTGTCCCTTGATGAATACTTCCATCTTTTACTACCTTCACTTCATAAAGTTGAAGCCTTTGAAGATTGGTGGAGAAAGACCAAAGGATAATTTTTTTTATGGCATTTTGAAGAAGTTTCTCATACGATAGTTATGAAAGGTTTTCGCTAAGCACCATATACAGTAATTAAGTCAAACATGGTGGTTACTAATAGGATTGCTTTATTTAGGCACATGATATGGAAGGTCAAAGAAAGATTAGGACATTTTCCAGTTCTTATATATTACGAAAAATATTGTCTCCTTTCTTCTATATCATATGGTTTTCTTCTCTCGCTATCCATGAAGCCATTCCTTCGAAGAGTACATTTTGTCGTAGTCTAAATGACCTCCGACTTGGAACCACTATCCAAATCCAGCTTCAAAATGCATTAGTTGAGTCTTAATATATGATTTATACTAAATTCCTTTTTAGGATTTATCTTCATGTATTTTCCTTTCTGTGATGATTATAATGAGTACCAAATTAGTATGCATTTTAATCCTATTTCAGTTAGTCTTCCATTATTATTTTTTTAATAAAAAATAAAAAAATCATTATGTGGACATTTCATAGCCAAAATCAAGATAGGATGATATACATACTAACTTTAATTCGATGTTAGATGGAGAGCATCCCCGCTGAACTTGTAAAGAATGAAATCCAAAGTTTAGTGAACTTAGTGAAAAATAAAGTAAAATATTTATGTTATTTCAATAGTTATGATGAAGAGTTTGAGAAGAAAAAGGGCTTGCTGAACGCAAAACTCAGTGACGTAAGTATAATAAATGATAAAGCAAGAGGCACTTCCCATGTTACTTCTGCGGCACTACAATGGAAGCATGAAGCTGAAGAACTCGTTAATGTTACTGTTGATGCTAAAACAGAGAAATGCTTTAACGACTTATCTTATTTGTTGGCACCAATATTGAAGAGGAAGAGACTTGGCAAGCGGACTCTACATCAGGGACGGAGCTTGAGAAAAATATTTAGGGAGGCCAGTGGCGGAGCCAGAAATTTTTGTTTGTGGGTACACAATTAATAGGTAGGTTCGGGGGTTCAGAGGCAGCGCCCCCGATTTTTTTTTTTTTAAAGGAAAGTTAAAGGTTGTGATGATGACAAGCAACTAATTAAAGAAAAAAGAAATAGACCTTTTCAAGTTTTTTGAAATTAAAATTTCACATTCAACATATGTGTTTTTTCAACGTAATTTAAGGTATACGAGATAAGTTTGTGAGAGAAATTTTATCTTAACTTGAAGCAAAGTGTTTTTCCAACACCAGCTCAAACAGATGTATATTTAAAAAGTAACATCAGAGGTTGCTCAAAGCTTCTCTTTGTTGTCCATAATGAGTTGCCTAATTGCCTATTTTCCACAGATTTAGTTTAACTTCTTCACTCATAGTCACAGTCTCAAAGGTGCCTTGTTAATTAATCTTATTATATATATCAGCACATACTTCACGAAAAGTAATTAGATATATTGTGTTCGAGAATTAATTTTAATTATTAGAACCTGCTGGAATAATGGAGATTTTAGTGATTCAGAAAGAATATGCCCTATGCACATTCAAAATGTGTTCTTTTCCAAAAAGAATTGCCTGACCTACGTTCGAACCAGGGCCCTCATATGTGCAAGACCCGCATGATAACCAGCTACATTGATATTCCTTCACTATATATATATATATTCTCATATTTTTGTGGGTGCAAGAACAAGTGTGGCTCCGCCACTGAGGGAGGCCAAATGTATACTTATTAACTAATTAAAAAGAAAAAAATATTTGGGGGCCCAAATATATAATATTTTTAGGCAAATGTATAAATTTTGGCGCCAAATGTATCAAAAAACACTAGTACAAAAAAGACCGGACAAAAGAGGCACCGTAAGACTGGACTCGTGGCCAGTCTTGTTCTAGGCGA
This sequence comes from Acacia crassicarpa, assembly GCA_034222035.1. Classification (NCBI taxonomy): domain Eukaryota; kingdom Viridiplantae; phylum Streptophyta; class Magnoliopsida; order Fabales; family Fabaceae; genus Acacia; species Acacia crassicarpa. The sequence goes on from JAWXYG010000015.1 coordinate 11,726,318, forward strand.
TATTAAAAGTCTAACATTTAAGACCAGATACAAACCGGTCTTAAAGAAAATCTTTTAGATCGGACATTTAAAACATTAGGTTTTAAAAGTCGTACTAAATAAACCTGAAATATTTTTTGTTCGGGCCTAAAACCCAACTTTTAAGACCGGAAAAAAACTTGGCTGCTCTTAAAAGGATCGGAATTTTAAGATCTGACAAAAATAAATCCGGTCTTAACAGTTGAACATTTAAAACCGGCATATTTATTCCGGTCTAAATTTTCTCGAATTTTTTCCCTATTCTTCCTGATCAATATATATACACAAATCCACCACCCAATCCAGCATATAAAAGTCGATACTTTAAGCTACAATCTATGAACAATTATGAATAAATTGAATCAGGATAAAGAATATAATTATTATTCACCATGAGTTATGTGGCCTCTTAATTAATGATTATACTATGACTACAACACCTAAATTAATTTATACAATAAGATAACTTACTTACAAATACAATGAGCTGAGTTACAAATACAACACGTAAATCAACATACATGCCCAATATAATATATTTATGGGATAAGGGTCTTAAATGCCATGGAAGTTTTCGTTCAGGAGCATTGGTAAGACGGAAGTTTTTTTTTGGACCAAAAATGCCACAGAAGTTTTCACTGACGAGCAATTTTGCCTCGGAAGTTTTCACTAAGGAGCAATTTTACCCTAGAAGTTTTCACTAAGGAGCAATTTTGCCCTTCTGTCCCCAAATATTAAATTTGACTATTAAATCAATCAAAAACTACACATGTTATGCCTTGAAAAGGTCAAACTTGGAGTCAGAGAAATAGATCCTTGAAATGTTGAGCTCAAAGCAGCCAGAATGTGTGAAGCCGAACTGGTCACAGGGACTAAAAGGTCGACTGTCACAAAACCCAAAGGAAGTATCACCTATGATCTAAGCAAATGATCAGTTTATACAAACGAAAATATTATCACTATTGATTTGTTTTACTGAACCAGTTTTTGGAACAATTCATTTCTCGTTTTGCGTTTCATTTGCATTTTGTAACAGACCTTTCAGTCCCTTTGACCAGTTCGGCTTCACAAATTCTGGCTGCCTTGAGATCAACATCTGAAGGATCTCCTTCTCTGGCTCCAAGTTCGACCTCTTCAAGGCATGACATGTGTGGTCTTTGACTGATTTAGTAGTCAAATTTAATATTTGGAGACAGAAGGGCAAAATTGCTAGGAAAATTGCTACGTTTTGTAAACTTCTGGGGCAAAATTGCTCCTTAGCGAAAACTTCCAGGGTAAAATTGCTCCTCAGCGAAAACTTCCGTGGCAAAAATGATATTTCCGGGGCAAAATTGATACTTCCTATGAACTTCTGTCGCATTTTTGGTCCAAAAAAAACTTCCGTCTTACCAGTGCTCCTGAGCGAAAACTTCCATGGCATTTAAGACCCTTATCCCTATATTTATTATGCCTTCATTTGATTCCCACCCAACAAAGTAAACACATCCTCTTTTATAACATGCCCATTTGGATCAGATCCTGCTACAAAAATAAAACAAGAACAAACTTCATAGTTAGTGACATTGTTTAAGAACATATATAGAAGGAATATCATAATATATATCGATGCGACAACACATTATCATCCGGAAGTATGTCCTTAAAAGCCTCAAGCATTTCAGAAAAACTGTTGTCGCTCCATCCATGATGTGCTTTCAAGCTTACCAATTTTAATACAGCATTCAACAATTGGTATTTTTTATACCTAGGGTATAGCGGGGTCTTTGCATCACTGCACACATTATCATATGCATGTGATTGATAAAAAGCCTCTTCTCCTATATCACGAATAATTTCCTATATGCGATCAATATCCGTGTCATTATCATCAAAGGCCACTTCCCCATGTTGAGACCTACTTGGCATTTTTTTACCATGCCATACACATATTGTATAAGTCTTACAAAATCATTCACAAATTAAATGTGTGTGTATAACTTCAGGACTTAGTCACCTCTCATTCAAACATTTTACACAAGGGCAATAAAACTTCTCACCATCATCATGGGCATTTTGTTTAGCAAATTCTATAAATTCCCTCGCCCCATTTTGTTTAACATAAATAATCCGAAAAATTTGAATCTTGAATATAAAATAAGCCAATTCAAAATGCATATTTATGCTCAATATTGGTTAGGTCTTCTTTTTTTTTTTTTTAACGGAGAAAATTGCCCATTAAATGCATAACGAAGAATTACTTTTGGTTATAAATGTATCACAGTGAATCCAAGAAACAAAATAAATGCATGACGAGGAAATTAAATGTATTGCATGAAGGTCTTGTGGACTCACCTGTAGCATATTAATTCAAATGCATTTGCTGAATCTTTCTTCTCCGACCATGAACGTTAATGTTGCAGACATCAAGAGTAACCTAAAAACACTTGTTGGTCAGTTGGATTGGTCTAAAGTGTAAATATAATCTTCAAAATACAATATTCATTAACAATAGAGGAACCCACAAGAACATTTCATCAATTTCGTTAAACCCATGATAAACCCAGAACGATAAGCAGGAAAATCATAAAGTTATATAACCGAAACACCTCTTACAGCTTGGTCTATAGACATTTAACTAAAGAACCAGAAAGTGATTGTCGAGAGAGCGACGCGAAGCAGCGACGAAGCAACACATAAACACTGGAGACAGAACCTGAGTAATCACTTTTGGCGCGACAAGAGAAGTTCAGAGAGGGAAATTTAATTTTACGCCCGACAGAAACATCTTTTAGTATTTTGGATTTTATTAAGACCGATTAATTATAATGTATCCGGTCCTAAGGATAAGAATTTTATTAATTTAATTTTTAAGCCTAGAGGTTTAGAAGACTCCAGTCCTAAATGTTTTTTAATGTTTAGACCAGAGATTTATAAAACATCTGTTCCTAAAAGTCAAATACTTTTTAAACCAGTTACTTATAACGTATCCGGTCCTAACGGTCTATTTATTAACCAAACCGAAAAAAAAGAGGATTGGCTTTGGCGAGCAGCAACTAAATGAATAAAATAAAGGAAAATTGGAGAATTAATAAGCTTCTTTAATTACTGGTGAGGAGTTAGGAGGCAGTGAGGAGTTAATAAGGACAGAGAGGTAGTGTGAGGAGTTAATATAAGGGCAGAGAGTAGGAGAGATACGCAATTGAAGATGAATTTTGGTGATTTTCTACTTTAAGAGCGTATTTTATAAATATCTGGTCCTAAAAGTCTTTTTTGAATTCAATTACTTTTAAGATCTACCTTTTATACATATCCGGTCGTAAAATACTTTTAAGATCTACCTTTTATAATATATCCAGCCCTAAACTTCTATTATTTATTTTTTTCAATCAATTCAATTACTTTTAAGACCGACCTTTTATCTTGTATCCGGTCTTAAAATTCATTTATTTTTTTTAATCAATTTTTATTTTTAATTTCTTAAAAAATATTACTTTAAAGAATATATCTTTTAAAATATCCGGTATTAAAAGTTAAGTAGAGTCATATCCTTACACTCTGTTCAATGAATAGATTCAGAGTCTCTTCGGCTTCTAGATAAACTTCCCAACTAGGCGTCTCCTCGTATTCTGAGGAAGTATGCGGCTCCTTGTTAAAGTTTCTAGTGTTTCACATTATTCAGTATGGGTTCTCTATTTAAACTCGTTATTACTTTACTTTCTTCACATTCTTCTCCATCACTTCTACAACCTCCACCACCATAATGGCTGCTCCACCACCACCAGGTCCTCCTCGTCTGCTCGGTCTTCACAATCCGTACCCTCCTCCATTGCCTCCGAACCCGTCATTCTACCAGATGATGTAGCACTTCCTGGCTCGCGTCGATCATATAGACTTGACGCTCATGACGTTAAGTACCGTCTTTCTGATGACAACGTGTCCGACCTCTCCGACGACTCCCTCCCCTTCGACAACGATGGAGAGGATTAGATATTTTTATGTTTTTTTATGTAAATAAAAAATAACAAATAAAATTTTTATTTCAATTTCTACATGTTTTTCTATTTCAATTTCAATTTCAACAACAAGATGACCGTGGTACTCAACGCCCACGAATGTTAATATAACTTTTCTAAAGAAACAAAAAAGGAAATTCACAAGTAATATTGATGCATCTCTTAAAGGCAAAGAAACAATATCGATCGCCTTGTCCTTTTCATTCTGTTATTTTTCTTTCCGACAAAAAGGAAACAACCAAAACATTGTCTTCATGTGATCAACATTAAAAATTCCCAAAATACAGTTAAGAACATTTTAAAAAAATAAATCGTCTACCTTATTCGAATAAAAACAAACAAAGTAACAATTCTTCTCAAGGTTGGACCGTCGTTGTTGTCGGTTTTACCTCACCCTGATTTGAATATTTTCAGTGTCCTTTTCATTATCTTCATTCTTTTTCTGACAAAGAAAAGGTAGACCGATAATGCCGCTCAACATCAGGAAAGGTAAAAATGACGACATTGAAGGTCCTAGCTTGAGGAGAATGCGAGAACCTCAATTGTCTTGAACATTAATGATTTACCAAATATTTAAAGGAAGACTATTAAGACCGGATATTTACAACTACACGGTCCTAAAGTTTAAATATTCAGGACTTTTAGGAGCGAACACTTCATATATATACGGTCCTAAAAGTCTCGGGATTTTTAAGACCACACGTTTAACAAACATACGGTCTTAAAAGTCTAGACAAATTTTTAGTAATTAAATGAAACTAATTAATTATTTGTTTGATTTTCTTCAATATTGTTGTACCGACCAAAATTTAAATCCAGTCTTAAAATATTTAACTTTAAGACCAAACAAATTAGTACCCGATGTTAAACGTTAACCTTTAAGACAGGTCCATATATAAATTAGGTCTTAAAATTAATTGATTTTTTATTTAATCGCTTTCTATATTTTGTATCGGCTGCATTTTATGTCCGGTCTTAAAAGAATAACTGTTAAGATCGGCTATTAAATATGTTCAGTCTTAAAACGTTAATACCTTAATATTTAAATTTTTCCTTATTATTTTTGGACCGCAGAAAATATTAGTTCGACTATATGAGATTTGTTATAAAGTAATTGATATTTCAATTTTCTTAATAACATTTGAAAGACCGGTTGTTTTTTAGTCCGGTCTAAATAATATATTTAAGATCTATGAAAAAATGATTCGGGCCAACAAGTTCTTTATATTTACCGAACTGCCACCAGTCATTCCTTTAAGACTTGGGCGTACGTCGCTACTCCGGTCTAAATGAGGCGGTCTTAAAGCTCTTTTTTACACCAGTGAAAATTAATTTTTATTAAATTTTTAAGGATTTTTTTTTTTTGAGAAAAAAAAAGGGGGGGGGGGATGGCCGCTTCGTCCCTGCTCTACATATTGACAGACTTCTAAATAGATGCATCTTTAACATAGTGGATGGTCTAATTAATCTTCTAGCTATAAAATACCATTGTTTACTGAATTTCATGCATTTTGAGAGTAGAGACTCAACATTTCAAGCACTTAAAAAGGCACTAGAAGATGAAATGAACAAGAGTAGTATTCATATTTGAGAGAGGGTACCACTGATATATATTAATTTATTTAATTTTGAATATTAAGAAGTTGTTATTCAAGTGAATTTGTCAGAATTTCATTGAGTGAATTTGTTTCGATTTGTCTCTGATCTCATAATGGACTTTCATCATTTTATGTCGCTGATCTCATAACTGTGAGCAATGGAACATAAAGAGATAGGGTTGGAGACAGAATGCAATATAAGATAAAAGAAACAAAAAGTACGATCTGTTATGATTCATGGCATAACATGATCCAAACCAGATATTTATCCAAGGTCCATACACCATATACATCTTGAGAAAAACTCACAATACGAAAACATGGTATTCCACTCATACGTGTTCCCTTCTTTCTCCAACCACTTCAGGGAAATCTAGATCAAAGAATACCCTGTCGCATGACAGTAGCTAGTGATAGTAGGTCGACCTAACACATATGCAGCAATTTCAAAGATTAATCTCTTGTATCAGTTGCATCAGTATAATATAAAAGGAAAATAACTTTAGACCCAAGACGTGCTATGGTTCATGTAGTTGTAAGACTATTTATACACAGCAACTTGTGTAGACTAACAAATGAGAACTCAAAGCTAAAACACTCAAAAATGTCATCATTGATGGCATTCCTTTCCATTATATCCAAACTAAAACATACTTGTTGCTCATCGTCATTAATAATGAGCTGTCTTGAACCCTGCTAAACCACACACATTAAGTTTATTAGGCAGAGAACAGAGGGTTGAAAGACGCAACAGGAGTCCAAAACAGAACAGAGTAATGGCAACAGTAAATTGAGGCTCCACCTTCGAAAACTAACATGAACTATAGCTTCATCTTCTTAAAAATGATATATGGTCTACCTCCATACATTAGAAGAAGCCATCCCGATCGACCATAAGCGAGGAGATTTAGCTACGTTTGCAAGGTATCTCATTCCTGCTTGTAAATGCATGAAAAATTCAGAACAAGAACAAAAATAGGAAGAAGGAATAAGGAATGAAAGACAAATAGACTATAAAAGAGGAACCCATTTCTACATGCACTGATAGAGAAGCTGGAACCTCACGTTCGGACCATCAATTCGCATGTGAATGGAACAGTATAAAAAGATCTGATAAAGGCGGGCAATTGCAACAATTGAAATTGAAATTTGATTGAAGCCACATGCGTAACAGTCCGAGCTAGAAGCTTGGACGGAGCCCAAAGTTTTTTTTTAATGTCAAGCTGGAACCTTCCTGTGAACAGTAAATTGAGTCTGAAGCCGTAACGAGCCACCTTTAAGCAATCAGCTTCGGTGGATTTGTATTAGGTGATATGTTGATAGGTTGTTTATCAATTTGATCTCAGTCATGAACGTTGTGCCCCAGGGGGGGGGGAAAAAAAGCTCTCTTGAAAATAGCCAAAATTGGGTTAATTTCTCACTGTTGCCCTGGATTTATAGGCGTTGATGAGTAAGCTTAATTAAGCAGCAATAGTTCACATTTGACTTGAGCTACTGTTCACAATAGTTTTTTTTTTTTTAATGAAAGATCAAATGCCATTAAGAATAAAATGTTAGCGCATCAGGTTTCCACAATTCTGACTGGGCATGATTGTAGAGCGTTAAAAACATTACAATGTAAATGTCTAACAGTAAAAATGCTGAAAGTAGAGAAGAAACTAAGACAATGAGCAATATCTTTGTGCACAGTATTTGAAGAGTTAATTTGGTATCCATCCCTAGGCAGCAATTGCTTCTTCAACAAGAAAATCTCCAACCCCTGACTCCATTCTGACTAAATAGAGCGCATTTAAGAATCCATTAAATGGTTGATCTGAAAACATTAAGACAAGGAATTTCTTCCACAGGAAACACTGAATCGCTTGGCCATGGAAATGAATCCATGATTGGCATAAAGTGGAGTTGGTTGTTTTATATTTTTCCAAGAAGACGATCTATCCACTCTGCATGGACCACCACAAATGATGGTTAAGATTTATACTAACACCAGTTCCAACTCTCCAAGTTAAATTATCAGAAATAATATTAGCATATTTGTTAATCCCTTTCCATATCTGTTACGGACCAGCTCAAAGGCCCAAATCCATAATGAGGCCCAACTGAACCAGGGAGTATGATTCACAGACCAAGGACGGGAGATCCGGTATCTTAACCAGACGTGATCTATCCATATCATACCGGTATCCCAAGATATTCGCCCCGGATATCACTTAGTCCGGATATCATGCTAGACCGGGATATTCGCCTCAGACACCTCTATAAATGCAAAGGTCGACTAACCAGGTGCACACATTCTAACTTATGCTCACTTTACCTTCAGTCACACAGAGCACACACGACACCCCCTGGCTAAACGCCTCCAAGTGTACTTCGACCTATGTGGACTTTGATCCCTTCAAAGGGTATGTAGGCTCTAGGCTTAACACCTAGTCAAGTCCAATCAGTTCTGTTCCTAGAACAGAACATTGGCGCTGACCGTGGGGAACCTTAAATTTCTATCCTCGTGACCACTAATGGCAAACACCAGAAGCCACAGCAGAAGTAATCCACCGCAGCAGGCCGACAGGGATCCCCTGCCAAACCAACTACAGGCCGGACCAAGCCAGCCACCAGTTCAGAGTCAATCACGACGTGCGAATACCCCGAAGGGTCACGTTACTAACACAGCAACCTCATCCCCGGCCTCTGATCAGCCATTGGAAGAGATGGCAATGGAGACCCCGGCTCTAACTGTCCAGATTCCAGATGCTCAGGCACTAGACGCTGACGTCCGAATTCTACGGAGGACACAGGAATCAATGCTCCAGAGGTTTGAGAATAAGGAAAAATGGGATCACCTGCAACGACAAGAAGACTTCCAAGCTTTTGATCGAATGATAGAGGAAAAGCTCGAACGTTATTTCCGACGCGGAAACCGAAAAGACTCCCGTAAAGGCAAAGAAAAAGTCACCTCAGATAGCAGCAGTACCTCCAGCAGTCCAGAACTGAGGTCCAGTTGTCGGACTACCGACAAATCAAAGAAGGGGGCGAGTTCGGGACGAGAACACCCACCGCCTTCAGAACTGAAGAGAGCACGTTTAGCCCAGGCTACTGAGAACGAGGACCAAGGTGATGACGAAGACTGGGATGAATATGACAGCGGCGAGGACTGAAATTCTGACGAACACCGAGAGGTGAATAGAGCTCCTCGGCCACATGGCTCACCCCGGGAATATAGGATGAAATACCTGACGGGATCCGGAAGAACTCCATTTTCGAGAGCAACGACCACGGCTCCTTATCCAAAAAAATTCGACTTGGTTGACCTCCCGAAGTATGATGGGACCCAAGATCCACGCAATCACTTAGAGATATTCGAGAAGTTGATGTGGGTCCGGTCAATAGACGGCCCGGTCACTTTGCGCCTCTTCTCGGCCACATTGACTGGACTGGCGCACAAATGGCTGAGCTCTCTGCTCAACAATTCCATTCGGAGTTTTGAAGACCTCGGACGTAAATTTAAGTTACACTTCGCCACGAGCAAAAAACAACTGAAGTCTCAATTTACTTTGAGTAAGGTAAGATAGTAGAAGGGTGAGACACTCCAAAAGTACTTGGATAGGTTCAGGGACGTGGCAATGCAAGTACGGTCTCTATCCGAGGAAGTTCATGTACACTGTCTGGTCAATGGATTAGACCCATCATCGCGCTTGGCTAGGAACTTGTGCAAAAGCCGAGTTTACAAATTGACCAAATTCTACACTCGGGCTAAACAGTATCTGGACGTCGAGCAAATGAAGATTGCCAATGCGGACGAATCCGAGAAAGTGAGAAATACCTCGCCCGACGCAAGGGATCGGGCGGACAAGCAGAAGGCAGAGCCCCGAAGACGCAACAGAGACAGCTGACCCCGACAAGAGAGGATGTATAATAAGGTGAAGTACGACAGCTACACTCCCTTAAACGTCCCGCGATCGCAGCTTTGGAAGTAGGTGGCTCAGACTGAGATGAAAAAGGTGGGAAAACCAAGGCCACTCTGAAGCCGGTCCAATACAGATCGGTCAAAATTCTGTACCTTCCACGACTGCCCGGGACACACTACTGACGAATGTTATGAACTCCGGGACGCTATAGAAAAGTTCGTAAGAGAGGGAAACTTCGTCAATATGTAATCAAAACCAAGGGGAAATCAAATGGCAAACGGAATTATGGAGGTCGAAGCAGAAGTCCGGCCGCGGACTCAAGGAAAACTAAGAAGAAACGAAAATCCGGCTCTGACGACGAGTTCCCTGAGGTCGAATTCCAATGCAATGTCGTCAGCGGAGGTTTTGGTGGAGGTGGAGATACGGTAAGCCAACGAAAGAAGTACCTACGAGAGGTCCTGATGGTAAGAGAACTCCCAACGTTCAAAGACAATCCAACGAAGCTGAAACCACCTCCATTGGTTTTCACCAATGAGGAGTTAAAAGATGTTATCCCGGGCCACCAGGACGGACTGATTATAACCGGAACCCTGGTAAATTGCCGAGTCAAACGGATCTTCGTGGATGCAGGGAGCTCCGCCAACATCATAAGCTGGGATGCGTATAAAAGGATGTACCTCGACGTCGAAGACCTGAAGCTGTGCAAGACGACCCTTATCGGGTTCAATGGGGAGCGTTCTTTCCCAAAAGGTTATATTGACCTCAGATTGACGCTAGGAACCAAGGAGGCATTTAAGACAGAGCGTGTAAGATTCATAGTGGTCGACTTCCGCTCCCCTTACAATGTTATCCTGGGCCGACCGACCATACACAGTTGGGACATGCTGGTGTCCTCCAAGCATTAGAAGCTGAAGCTGATCAACAATAAAAATCAGGTGGTCGAAGTGTTCGGAGACCAGAAGGAGTCGCGGCAATGTTACTTTGAGGCCCTCCGGGTCGAGGAGGGAGGACCCTTATCCCTGCCTCGACTCGGACGCAATGAAGTTACAGCCGAGGTCGACAATGTTAGGTAGCCCGGTCGGCCGGTTAATATGGTAGAACTAGATCTCTAAGAGCCAGAAAATCCACGCCCGGAGTTGGAAGGAGAGCTTGAGGAATTGACCCCGGGGACGGATCCCTCCAAGACAACTAAAATCGGCAAAGATATGAATGTGGACTTGAAAGCACAACTGGTCAAGTTTTTAAGACAAAATCAGGATGTCTTCGCTTGGACGTCGGTCGAAATACCCGGGATCGACCCACACTTTTGTTGCTATAAACTTGGCATATGGCCGGGGTCGAAGCCAGTGGCACAGAAAAAGAGGAATATCGCATCCAATAGACAGAAAGCCCTTGAGAGCCATATAGATGAGCTCCTAGTGGCTGGATTCATCAGAGAGGTGCAATATACAACCTGGCTCTCAAATGTGATCATGGTTCTAAAACCAAGCGACAAATGGAGGGTGTGCACAGATTACACTAATTTGAATAAAGCATGCCCGAAGGACTCCTACCCAATGCCAAACATTGATTAGCTCATTGACAACTCGGCCGGGTACCAGCTGTTTTCTTTCATGGATGCCTACTCCAGGTACAATCAGATTGCCATGCACCCGGACGACTAGGAGAAGACCGTCTTCATGACCGACAAGGCAAATTATTGCTACAATGTCATGCCGTTTGGGTTGAAAAATGCCGGAGCCACCTATTAGCACATGATGAATTGGGTCTTTGAGGACCAGATCGAGCGAAACGTGGAGGTATACATTGACGACATGATTGTGAAGTCAAAACAACCAGAGGATCATATTCGGGACCTGGAACAGACGTTTGAAAAATTAAGAAGACATCGAATCAGGTTGAACTCGGCCAAATGTGCCTTTGGAGTTCTTGCCGGGAAATTCATGGGTTTCATGTTAACGAATCGAGGAATTGAGGCTAACCCGGACAAGTGTAAGGCCGTCCTAGATATGCAAGCCCCGAGGTCCAAGAAGGAGGTTCAGCAATTGACAGGCCGCTTAGCCGCCCTGACAAGATTCTTACCCAGATCGGCAGAGAAAGCACTACCTTTCTTTAAGTTATTGAGGAAGGAAACACATGGAGGCTGGAATTCGGACTGTGAAGCAGCATTTGAAGAGATTAAAAGGTGCTTGGCAACCCCTCCGGTGCTCACAAAGCCAGAGCAAGAAGAGACCTTGTTCTTGTACTTATCAGTTGGAGACGAGGCCGTAAGTGCCGCCTTGGTAAGAGAAACCGAGGTTGGGCAGGCACCCATCTACTTTGTGAGTAAGGCGTTATAGAACTCTGAACTCTGGTACCAGAAGCTGGAGAAGGTGGCTTTTGCCCTGCTGACGACAGCAAGACGGCTCCGGCTGTAATTTCAGGGACACGGGTCATAGTCCAAACTAGTCAGTCGATCTGCCAGATTTTGCACAAGCCTGACTTGGCAGGACGAATGACCAACTGGGCTATTGAGTTGTTCGAATTTGACATCACTTTGAAGCCCGGCAAGCGATCAAGTCACAGGTGTTGGCGGACTTCATTAGAGAATTAACCCCGGCCATAAAAAACGACGAAGTCTAGAAGGTATACGTCGACGGATCTTCTAATGCAAAGGGCAGCAGTGCAGGAGTCATCGTCGAGAGCCCACAGGGGGTTGCTACCGAGAATTCCCTCCAGTTGAAGTTTCCGACCTCCAACAATCAAGCTGAGTACGAGGCCCTCTTGGCCGGACTGTTCCAAGCTAAAGATAATGGAGCACATTGAGTCAAGGTTTTCACTGACTCATAGCTTGTCGCCGGCCAAATCGACAATAGCTACCAAGCAAAGGGACCGCTGCTGGTTAAGTACCTGAACAGAGCAAAAGAAGTCATCGCTGAATTCGATGAAGTGATCGTTACTCACATCCCGAGAGAAGAGAATGCCAGGGCCAACATCCTCTCTAAGCTAGCAAGTACCAAAGGTCCGGAAAGTCATAGAATTGTGATCCAACAGAATTTGGCCGAACCAAGCTGCGTGATGACTATCTCAGCAGCTACCGACTGGAGAAAGCCGATTGAGGATTACCTAGAAAGGGGAATCATCCCAAGCGATTCCACTGATGCTAAGAAGTTGATCAGGGAGGCCGCCATCTATACCATGGTTGATGATCAGCTCTACAGAAAAGGATTGCACTACTCGATGATGCGATGCCTGATTGAAGCCGAAACGAAATACGTGTTGGCCGAGCTACACGAAGGAAACAACAGCCATCACATGGGGGGCAAGGCTCTTGCTAGGAAGGCGTTATGAGCCAGGTATTACTGGCCGACCATGAAGCAGGATGCTATGGAAGCGGCCAAGAGGTGCGATAGTTGCCAGAAGCATGCCAAGATTATATGGCCATCTCCAACTGAGTTGAAAGGCATGCCGGCCCCTTGGTCCTTCTACAAGTGGGTCATGGACATCTTCGGACCGTTCAGGCCGGCACAAGGACAGTTCAAAAGGCTCATCGTCGCCGTAGACTATTTCACCAAGTGGATCGAAGCGGAGCCGTTGACTACGATCACCTCAGCTAGAGTAATGAGGTTTTTTCGTCATAACATCGTTTCTCGATTCGGGATACTTGCCAAAATCGTTACGGATAATGGAACCCAGTTCATGGACCATAGATTCCAGGCCTTAATGTCCAACTTAGACATTAAGCAACACTTCTCCTCTGTGGAACACTCGCAATCCAATGGCCAGGCCGAGTCAGCCAACAAAATCATTCTGGACGGACTAAAGAAACACATGTTAAAGGCCGATACCAACTGAACAGAATAGCTTCACAGTGTTCTCTGGGGCTACAGGACGAGTGTGCAATCGTCAACCCAGGAAACCCCATTTCGGTTGACTTATAGATATGAAGCAATGATCTCGGTCGAAATCAGACAGCCATCTTGGAGAAAGATAAGAGCCGGACAGGAGGGGCAGACGTCAAATGACGACGCCTTGAAGACAGATCTAGATCACATTGACGAGATCCGAGTCACAGCGCATTGCTGGGAACTAGCTGCCAAGCAACTCCTTGAGGCAAAGTATAATCGAAAGGTTCGGCCACAGTCCTTTAACCGGGGGAACCTAGTACTCTGACGGGCCGACATCAGCAACAAGAATGCTCGAGATGGAAAACTGGCAGCAAATTGGGAAGGTCCCTATCGCATCAAAGAAAGACTCGACGGAGGAGCATATGTTCTCGAAACGCTAGCAAGGAAGCTGGTTAAGAGAACATGGATCGCCAACAAACTAAAGATCTATTACAGCTAGATCTCGGCTCGGCCCAGCAGACACCGATGTTACTGTTTGGTTATTTCTTTATGTTTTTTAAGTTGAGACTATTCTTTATTTTTCCTTTGAATAACTCATGACCATTTGTAAAGCTCTTTCGAGCTGTTTTTTATTAATAAAGGATCCCACAAAGGAGATTCATAAATGTGCACAAGTACCTGCTTAAGCGTGAAACCGAGGCCATTAAGCCCGGTCAAACTCTCGACACGGAGGCATTTAAGCCCGGTCCATAATCCAACTCTGAGGTACTTACACCTGGTCACTAACAAAAAACATCTAGATGTATGACACTGGCCGTTGTACTTCGACGTGCATTGGTTAGAGCTCGGCGAAAACGCCATACGTGGCCTTCACGAAATTAACGCGTTAACGCTCGCCTGATCTAAGTAAACGGGTTGTCATTCCAACCCTGATCAAGTCAAAATGTTTCATTAGTGGTTATGGACACCGCGGTTGAACATGTGACAGCCTCGCCCTTATTTTGGTTACCATTAACTTTTCTGACTAGTCAAGTCGGAACGAGGCAGTGTGGTTAAGTTAACACCCACAGAGGCTAAAACATACAACCCTGCCCCATCCTCCCACACGCAAGTGTTGGTCGAGTAAAAAGACTCGTATCTACTACAGTCAATAAATCTCTAAACTAAGTTTGGAATTTATAACACGGCAAAAGGATGATAAAATAATTCACTCATTGTCAATTTGTACAAAACGGCATAGATGCCGGAAATGTTCAAAATCAAAGGGCACAGACGCCCGTACAACCGAAGTACAAAAGCAAAGAGCTAACTAGACGGCCCGGCCTCAGAACCCCCTTTCTCGACTTCGTCCTCCTCCACCACCTCCTCATCTTCAATGTGAGACCCTTCAGCTGGAGGGGATTGGTATGGAATCAAGGCTCCGTCCTCGACAAAGGCTTGAAAATCGTACTTGTCTATGTTTAACTTCACCCCGGGGTTTAGAAAGCGGATTTGGGTCAGAGCCTCATCAAAGCAGTCTTTGGCGGTTTGCTTCATAGCCTCAGAAGTCTCTTGGTGCGCCTCCTGCTCCGCGATGAGAGTCGCCTTGGTAGACGTGAGCTCAGATGAAAGAGAGGCTCGCTGCTTCTGAAGAGTCTTCACCGCATCAAGACTCTCACCCAACGCCTTCTGGGCCCGGGCACACTCGGTAGCCAACTTCTCTGCACCTTCTCTTGAAAGATGAAGCTCCTGCTCCACCTTCACAACGTCGGCCTTAGCAGCATCTCGCTCGGCCCTAGCCGCATCCCTCTCTTCCTCCAAGGTTTCCACCTTAGCCTCTGCCACGGCCAGAGCTTTCTTCATCTCCTCTTGTGACGCCCTCAGTCTTCTAATATCTGCGTTAGCTAAGGAGTACTTCTCCTTCACAAGCACAAGGGCCTGAAGGAACCCAATGGATCTGCATAAGTACCGTTGGGCTGCATGAACCTCGTTTGAGCCTAGCGGAGACAGGGGCCGGCTCTCCATGAAGTGCTAGGGAGGAAGGAAGGCAACGTCTACCTCTGGGGCCACCCGCTTCTCCCAGATGAAGCCGCGAGGGAGTATTGATGAAGGCCCAGACGACGTGAAACGGGGAGGTGGAGGAGACGGAGGAGGCGGAGGCGGCGGAAGCACTGAAGCTGAAGCAGTATTCAGGACGTCTGTAGTCTCAAGTTCGTCCACAGACAAGACGGCCTATTTCCCCTTAGAGGCCTGGGAAACAACTCCTTGAGAAGGCTCAGAGGGGATGGAAGGAACAGACCCCTGGCCATCCAAAGCCTTAGCTTTCTTTGCCTCAGAAGAGACAGCAGCGGCCTTGGGGAAGAAGCAGCTCATTTCTGAGTCTGCCGACTCGAGGAAAAAGCGGCAGGATTCACCTTTGCCAGATAGCTCGGAAGGGTTCGCATATCTTGAGCTGAAAAGACAAATAAGGCAAGTCATGGATAAAGACAAGTTATCAAAACCAAAGTATAAGGCAGTCAATATTCTATCAAAGACTCCTACAAGTGGAGGGGAGTGGCCTTGAACCCTCCTCGGATATGAAGAAAGCCGCACTCTGGACACCATACTTCTCCATGTGAGCATCCAGCCGAGGCACAGAGGGGACCGACTCTTGCCAAAAGTCGTTGCGGGGAATTTTGAAG
Source organism: Acacia crassicarpa (assembly GCA_034222035.1). Taxonomy (NCBI): domain Eukaryota; kingdom Viridiplantae; phylum Streptophyta; class Magnoliopsida; order Fabales; family Fabaceae; genus Acacia; species Acacia crassicarpa. The sequence continues at coordinate 11,742,315 of JAWXYG010000015.1, forward strand.
GACGAAGGAGCAACCTTGTGATGGCTCTCCATCCAATACAAAGGACAGTGTCACTCCACGTCCGCGGCCTTGGGCCCCTTCAAAAACCAGGGGTGTTGCCCGGGCGCAGCAGCAACCTTGAAGAAGGCGTTCTTGAAATGCTTGAAGGAGTCAGAGAAAGGCTTCATGAGTTTCCGCTCTGGATTGCAGCGGAGAGATACTAGCCCTTTTAGCTTATCGCCCTCCTTCGGCGAGCCGGGAGTGAAGAGGTCAAAGTAATAAAAGAAAAGATTGGTCGAACAGGGAACCGGGACAGGGAAGGAATGGCATAGTTGCTCGAACGCAACAAAATAAGTCCACCCATTAGGATGAAGCTGGGACGGGGCAAGTCTCAGGTGCAATAGAGCCTGCATTTGGAACATGGTGAAAGGGAATTGAATGCCGACCCGAGTCAGGCAGTCCCAGTAGAAGAAAGAGAAGTTTGGACGGCCTACTTCCCGTGTCGAGCAAATAGGCTCATCGGCCCCCGGTCGATTGACGACACATCCATCCATGGCTGGAATCTGCAAGCAGGCAATATCGGTGTCTAACATCAGCGACCGGGTCTTCAACACCTCATGTGACACCCAGTCATACTGCTGACATAAAGCTTCAGGCGGACTAGAAGAGTCCAAACCCTCGGCCTCGGACTGTTGGTTGGTAGGCTGAGATTTGGGAGACATTAACCTATAGGCAAAGTAAATAAAATCAATATTAGTAAAGTGAGGGTATACCTAGCACAACAACATTTGCAGGAGAAAATGACAATGGACTCGGAAGAATGGGGGCACTAGAGGGAAGGCCCGGAGAAGGTCGATGCCGGCAGGAACCAAGTATGGAAGAAGCCCTGGCATCTCCACCATGAGCTATGAGAGAGAAGCTCTTAGCAAGGCAATCCTAGCAGGGGCCGAGATACCTTTCAGGGAAAGGATCCAAATGTGCAAAAGGAGGACCCTTATAGAAGTTGAGTGGTTGAGCCAATAAGGCTGGAGACCTGGAACCGGAGGAGGAACTGATCCCGGCCCTGATTGGTAGTGCGAAAGGAATAGCGCGTGTCGGGGGACGGACAAGAGGAGGAATCGTAGCTCTAGCGACTGCAGGATGAGGCCCGACTCGTCTCGGATGACCAACCCCGCCTCAGTGTGAAGGGGCTAACCTCTCTGCTTCTAGAAGTTCAGTAGGAAAGCTCGTGGGAAGTGGATACAAAGAAACGCCTCCTCTTCAGGTGATAGTACTGATCTGGGTCTAGGAAAGCTCCTATTTCTATCCATAGGGGAGAAACTAAGAACCCAAAAAATAAAGGTCCTATGTTGAAAGAAAGGCAAATATAGGGATGTATTTAGGATGAGTCAAAACGAGGAAAACCCAGAACGCTCACCAAGCAACCCAGAAAGGTGGAAGAGTAGGTATGCAGATGACAGACCAAAGGATATATGAACGGTAAAATACAAAGTTATACCGTAAATGCAAAAAGGTAAGCAAGTGGAATACCTGTGTAAGTAAGATGAGGAAAGCTTGAGTTCTGGAAATGAAGAACAGCAAAGTTTCGACAGAGGAGGCGATCCTACGAACCCAGAGCAAAATCAGAGGAAAACTGATGAAATGAGAGTAGCGGGAAAAAGTAAAGGGAAAAACTTACTTAAACAGTTAAGACTAGGTAATAGAACGTTGGGGGCAAATAGGTCTTTGAACCTAGACACAACAGGATGTGCACAGCACGACATGGAGCATTAAATGCGCACGAAAATCGGGACGCAGATAGGCGCGATGGTTGCAGACTTCCCCCAATTAAGGCATGCCAAGTGTAAAACCGCAATGATGGCGCATACAGAAGGAATCCCGAGGGGCATGAAATGCAGATCTAAGGCCACTGGGAGGCATCTCGGACAAGGCAAGGATAAAGCAACCACCCCGGACAATTAAAGTGGAAATAAGGCACGACGCTTCGGCACAACGAGGGGAATTTAATCCTTCAGGGTCCTGAGAAACAAGACCTCGGATCCGAAGCTACCTTTACAAGCCGCGGCAGTTGTAAGCCAGTCCGGCAGAAGTAGAGGCCCCGGACTTCAACAGAGGCCGGGGGCATTAAACACCTTGGCCGTCTAGAAGCCTGAACAACCAAGCTGGGGGGCAACTGTTACGGACCGGTCCAAAGGCCCAAATCCATAATGAGGCCCAACAGAACCAAGGAGTATGGTTCACGGATCAAGGATGGGAAAACCGGTATCTTAACCAGACGTGATCTATCCATATCATACCGGTATCTCGAGATACTTGCCCCGGATATCACTCAGTCCGGATATTGCTCAGTTCGGATATCATGCTAGGCCGGGATATCCACCTAAATGCAAAGGTCGACTAACCAGGTGCACACGTTCTAACTTATGCTCACTTTACCTTCATTCACACAGAGCACACACACCACCCTCCTGGCAAAACGCCTCTAAGTGTACTTCGAACTACGTGGACTTTGATCCCTTCAAAGAGTACTAGGCTCTAGGCTCTAGGTTTGACACCTAGTCAAGTCCAATCAGTCCTGTTCCCAGAACAGAACAATATCCATGAAGAATTGTAAGGCAATTTCACTAAAGATGGGCAATTGATATCAATATATTTATGCTTTAGAGTTTCAGCTAGCAATGTACTTGGAGTTGATGACATAATTCTCCATAAATAATTTGCTAGTAGGGCAGAATTGACATAATGTATGGATCTTAATCCTCCCTGTGAAGTGCGCTTAAAAAGGAAATCTTTTCCTTTTAATGGCTTTTATTTTTGTCACCGCTTGTTCCCCAAAAGAAATTGACTCTTATTGAATCAATTTGATGACAAATGTACCAAGGACGCCTGATGCATGATAGAACATGAGATTAACTCCAAAGAGTAGTGACTTGATGAGCATTAATCTTTAAGCTTGAGATGGTAAAGAATTTGATTTTTCAAGTTGCTGTTCTCTTCTCTATAGCATGAAGAACCTTATTGTAGACTTGTATCTTACTTCTACGAAGGTCCACCCATGTTCCCAAGTACTTACCCAACCTGTCGGTGAATGCAACTCCAAGGGATTGTGTGTAACATTTTTTTGTGGGAAATGTTAGGGCTAAAGATCATAGAACACTTTGATCTATTAATAAACTTGCCAGACCATAAGTTGCACAGATCAAGAGAAGCTTTGGTGGAGTTTAAACTATGTCCATTGGCTTCAAAGAAGAAAACTAAATCATCAGCATACAACAAATAGGAAATAGGTTGAGAGCTGTTGCGAATTTTGACTCCTCTCAAATGACTGGAGTGTTTAAAAACGTTAAGTATACAAGATAAAATATAGGAAATAGGTTGAGAGCTGTTGCGAATTTTGACTCCTCTCAAATGACTGGAGTGTTTAAAAACGTTAAGTATACAAGATAAAATGTCCTTTTAGCATGACTTGATATTGAACATTGGTGATGCACTGCATGATAAGTGCAATCCAATTATTAGGGAATATCATTCTTTTTAAGACTGCAAAGATAAAGTTCCATGCAGTGTATCAAATGCCTTAGAGAAATCAACTTTAAGAGCCACTAATTCTTTACTTCCTCGAGTGGCAGAGTGAATTTGATTCATTAAATCAACAGCTATAAGGATTTTATCTGAGATAATCCATAATCCATCCTTTCACAAAAAGCACATTAAAAATAAGCTATGTATTCATCCAAAATTTTCTTCATTCGAAGACAAAGCACCTTAGATATGATTTTTTTTTTAAAAAAAATAAATCACATTACAAAAGCTAATTGGCCTTAGATCCTTAAAAGTTTGAACACCACCACCTTTGGGTATGAGAATGATATTAGTCTTGTTAAAAGTTGTCAGTATATGTTCTGTTTCCCAGAAAGTATGCATCATTCTCATGAGAGCATTTTGCACAAGGTCCCAGTAGTTCTGATAAAAATTACTATCCTTTTCTTGAGAAAATTCGGCTTTTTTGACTTCTTCAATAGCCTGCACTTATATATAAATCATTGAAAAGCTCTTTTTAAATTTCTGGAACAAAAAAACTCTGCAAAGCAATTAGGATTTGGTCTATATATAGACAGCTCATCATCAGAGTTAAAAACTCCTTGAAAGTGAGTTCTAGCCATACTCACAATTTCATCATAGCTGCTAATCAGGTGTCATCAGATTTCTTCATGCTTTTAATTTGACATTTGAGATGCTAATGTCACACACATATATATTTGCCAGAAATTATATAAGAATGTTAGGCACTGTTGAATGTGGGAAGATATAAAAATAAACTCTCCGAAGAGTAAGTGAAAAGCTCGAAGATTTATTTGAAGCAAAGGGAAGCCTTTATATAGGTTAATACAATCAGATCATGGCTGCTCCCATGACTCTAGCTACTGGACTCTAACAGACCCACTTTCTCAACTAAATGAGAGACTTTCTAATAAATAGGATCTGACCAATTTAATCAAATAAACAAATAATAAATACATAATAAAAGGAAAGACCCAACGGACTAAGATCACAAATAAATAACATCCTAAATCATAGGATAAATCCCAACAGTTAGGATGGGTTGTTAGGATGGTTCTTAAACCCCCATCCCTTGCTTTGAATATGGTTTTCTAGTGGCTCTCTTCATTTTTCGTCAGTGGCAGTGGTAGTGCGTGTGTCCTTGTGTGTTTAAAAATAATACTTCATGATCTTAAAAAAATTTATATTATGATCTTAAGAAAATATTGTAGGTACTGGCTAGTATCAAAAATATATTACTGACTAGTACTAAAAAGGTACTTCAGGATACTGACCGTTACTGAAAAAATATTTCATGATCTTAAAAAATTATTTTTGGATCTTAAAAAAATATTTTAGGTACTGAATGACACTAAAAAATACTTCATGAAGTTTTTTTTCAGTGCCAATCAGTATCTTAAAATATCTTTTTAAACAAATCAATATCTTAAAATTTTTTTTAGGATGTTAAAAAAATATTTCAGGATACTAACTCATACCAAAAAATAATTCATGATGTTAAATGCTATTCTTCAAAATAAAACAGGTGAATAATGTGATTTTGCGCCAAAACGATGTCGTGTTTAGAGAAAAAGACGGCAGAGAAGGGATTAAGAAAAAGAGGACAGCTTGGTCCAAAACATTCAGGTGCACAAGACTTGTTCTTGGTCTTAGCAAATTGATTACGTACATATCAACTAGGGCTAGTTAAAGCCAACGTACATGTCAATGGGCCACCACAATTTGCAACAGAATAATATATTTGCAATAAATTAAAATTGACCATGATTGTGACAAATCCATTTATGTGACTATATTATAAGAAAAGAAATGTTTGGGGAAACCACAATTGAGATGATGATCATGGCATGATTAAGTTATTAATTTGAAGTTTGAAAAACCTAACACAAAATAACTTACAAATATCTTGACATATTTAACAACTACTCCTCATGTCTTTGATATAAGATATATTTGGGGAGTTAATTATGGTTGTAAATACAAGACATAAATATCATATTTATCAACATTTTTTTAAGTTATCCCTACTGTGTATCCTCAACAATAGTCAAAGATGAATAAGAAGGAGAAAATTAGGGAAGATGGCTAAGGTGACATCTAATGCAGCCTCATCATGCCCATAGAAAAACATATTATAACGTGGAAAGACTATGATTAAAATTAGATTAACTTCTTAATCATATGGCTCTTGCTTGACGTGGTGAACAAGGTATAGAATTTTTTATGTTATTTTGCTGGAGCAAAATACATTAATTATTCATGTTTTACTTAAATTACGTGAATCTTCCTTCTATTTTAAAAACATATAGAAACATCTTATAAAATTAAAATGTACACAAACCAACCTTATATATTTGATATTTGATTTCTATCCATCCAACACCCAACAGATAGTTGACCACATTAAACTTAGATTTTGACCAAAATACCTTTATTTAGCATAAGAATTATTTAAGTGAATAAAAACTTTCGTTTTGTTACAGAACAGCCCAAGGCCCATATACGAGGGATGGCCCAATAAGGAATATATCTCGTATCAGATCCTACCTATATTATAGTGGATTCTATCTTCCGACATCATAGGAACATTATCCGAACTGTTTCTACGTGATGCACGCCCCTAGATATTCACCTCGGATATCCTAAACAGCCGGGATATCCTCCACAGGAACTTCTATTAATACAGAGGTCGGTTCACCAGGTGCACACGTTCTAACTTATGCACATCTTATTTTCTATTACACAGAGCACACACACCACCCCCTGGCTAAACACCTCCAAGTATTCATGGAACTACGTGGACTTTAATCCCTTCAAAGGGTACGTAGACTCTAGGCTTGACACCTAGTCAAGTCCAATAAGTCCTGTTCCCAGAACAGAACATTGGCATCGTCTATGGGGACGTTAAAATTCGAACCTCGTGTCTATTAATGGCGAACACCAGAAGCCACAATGGAAACCATCAACCTAATCAGACACAAGCTGAAAGCAATCCATGGCCAAACCAATCTCAAGCTGGACCAAGTCAACAACACTCTCAGAATCTTCCATTGCGCAAAAATACTCCGGAGGGCCACGTAACCGACACAGCAACCTCCTCTCCTGTCACTGATCACCCATTGGTGGAATTAGAAAAGGAGACCCCGGCTCCAGAAGTCCCGGCACCAGACGCCGACTATTGAAGAAGGTAGAACTAGCAGAGAATGATGAATTCAAGTTGAATAATGGAGAACGATGAACAAGAAGATCAATAAAGAAGTATTGAATTAGAAAAAGAAATTGAATCGAAGAAGATGTGAAGTTAAATCAAGAGAAGAGAAGAAAAGAGAAGAAAGAGTTGAGTTATGAAGAAGAATGATCAATTTGGGAGATGAAAGAAGGAAGAACTTGATGAATGGGATGAGAATATAAGTATTCAAGTTCTTATGCTGAAGCTAGAAGCCTCCAAGATCATATGGAAGTTGGAATAACTCAATTCAGAGTTAAAGTCCACAAAAATTAGCTTCTGGATGAGCAAACTCGAGTTCAGGACCCCAAACTCGAGTTTAGGACCTCAAACTCGAGTTTAGAATCACAAACTCGAGCCTATAAGTGTCTTCAGCACTTTTGGTGTCTCTGGACTAAGCAAACTTGAGCCTACAAGTGCAAACTCGAGCCTATAAGTGTCTTCAGCATTTCTGGTGTCTCTGGACTAGGCAAACTCGAGCCTGTAAGTGCAAACTCGAGTTCACAGTGGTCATCAGCACTTCAGCTCCACTCTGTTTCACGTTCAACTCGGGCGAGGTCTGGTAATTCGACAATATCTCCCAAACCAGAGATTGGGTTGAGACGAAACCAAAAGAATAAGAAACTAGACTCCCAACACGTATTGGTGACAAAATTTCATGCCCAAAGGAGTTTACATAAATTATTTATGAATTTTACAAGTTGGAACAAGAATCAACGTCACAGACCAGACCAAGCTTCAGTATTTTGAGTATATCTCACAAACGACAAATCCGATTGAGCTGAAATTAGTGGCATATGAAAATAGACTCAAAGGGATTTTAATCAAGCTTTGAACTGACCAAAACGGAGTTCAGACCAGGGAGATATGATCTTTGAAAGTTGACGAAGTTGCAAACTCGAACCAGGCCAAGTCAGAATCAACCAAGTCACAAATTAACTTACAAACTCGAGTTCATCAGTCACAAACTCGAGCTCGAGAGTTCCAGAGAAGAAATGAGCATTTGGGAAAAGCCAAACTCGAGCCTATAAGTGAACGAACTCGAGTTCATCTCAGACAGAGAGCAATGTAACTTTTCAATGAGTTGCGAACCTCAGGTTTAGATTATGAACCTCAGGTTCATTTTATCCCGAGAGCAATTTGGCTTTTCAAACACTTGAGAACCTCAGGTTTAGAAAACAAACCTCAGGTTCACACTTTTTGAACTTACTTATTTTTGAACAATGAAGCCTCGAACTCGAGCCTGCAAGAACTGAACTCGAGTTCGCGACGCTGATTCAGAATTTCAAATCTAACGAATTTGCAATGCCTTCTTGTTTGATCTTAATACTTCCCATGATTAATCTCTAGTGTTCCTAGACATGTTTAACCATTTTCTTGGTGAGTTTTAGACAGATCAAAGAAAGTTTATTGAAGGTTTAAGACAAAAGCAAAAGTGATGTCAGAACATCAAAAACCGTGCAAAAGCTCCAACGGCTAGTTTCTAACGGCTATATTTCATCCTACAACGGTCATAAACTGTCACATACCTCTCTCTACCTATAAAAGACATGGACTCAAGCAGAAAAACGTGGAGATACAAGTGTACAATGTCAAAATGCTGATACTCTGCTTCTACATCCTTTTCACTCTGTTTTACTTGTCTAGATAGCTTTGAAAGTGAAATGAATTGTGATTGTACTTCAGTGATTATCTATCCATTCCTTTGAGAGGAAATTTATTGTAAACACATTATCTTTCTGAGAGCAACTCAAGATTGGGTAATCTTGAGTGGGTTATACATTGTGTTGATTACAACTTGTAAGGGGGAGTGAATCCTAGTGAGAGGATTACTTCGAGTACAGAGTGTGTGATCAAGCGGTGTATCCTTACGGTGTGTAAGGGGGAGTATCTCTGTAAGAGATTTGTAAAAGGCTGCACAAGTGCCCGGCTAAACTTGTAGGATTGTAGCGGTTCTCAAGTACCCGATTAAAGCTTGAGGGAAATAGTGGATTGAAATCTCAGGAGGTGCCTGGGGACTGGACGTAGGTCAAGGAGGGCCGAACCAGTATAAATCTGTTTGCACATTCTCTTCCCTTATCTCTTACGTTTCCAGCATATATGTTTGAATGTGTTTACATATATAAATGTATGGTTATTGCTTTCTAAACTGATTTCTTGGAGTTACAAAAAGAATTTCAAGTTAACTAAAGTTTTTTATACTTCACTCAATTCACCCCCCCCTCTTGGGTTCAGCCGGAACTAACACCGACGTCCACATCTTACGAAGAACACAGGAGTCGATGCTCCAAAGATTCGAGAACAAAGAAAAATGAGATCACCTCCAACGTTTAGAAGATTTCCGAGCTATTGAGAAAATGATAGAGGAAAACTCGAGGCCCTCTTTCAACGTGGAAACCAGAAAGACTCCAGAAAAGGAAAAGAAAAAGTAATCTCGGGTAGCAGCAGTCCATCTAGTAGGCCCGAGTTGGGATTAAGACGCCGGACGCTTAGCAAGGCGAAAGGAGGGACGAATGTAGGGCGAGAACGCCAGCCGGCCTCGTCATTGAAGAAAGCGCGGTTATCTCGAATCACAGACAAGGAGGACCGAGAAGATTACGAAGACCGAGATGGTGAGGAGGACCGATATACGGATGAGAATCGAGAAGCAAATAAAGCCCCCCGACCACATGGCTCACCTCGGGAGTACAGAATGAAGTATTTGACTGGATCTGGCAGAACCCCATTCTCAAGAGCAACAACAACGGCTCCTTACCCGAAGAACTTCGATCTTACAGACCTCCCTAAGTATGATGGGACTTAGGATCCGCGAAACCACTTGAGATTTTTGAAAAGTTGATGTGGGTACGGTCGATAAAAGGCCCGGTCATTTTGCGACTCTTCGCGGCCACACTGACCAGACCGGCACACAAATGGCTGAGTTCTCTACCAAACAACTCAATTCAGAATTTCGAAGACCTCGGGCGCAAATTCGAATTGCACTTCGCCACTAGCAAAAAATAGCCGAAGTCCCAGTTTACATTAAGCAAGGTAAAGCAGAAGAAGGGTGAGACACTGCAAAAATACTTTGATCGGTTTAGAGATGTGGCAATGCAAGTACACTCTCTTTCAGAGGAGGTCCATGTACATTGTCTAGTCAACGGCTTGGACTCATCATCACGCCTGGCGAGAAGCTTGTGCAAAAACCGAGTCTACACATTGACCGAGTTCTATACCCGGGCAAAGCAATATCTGGATATGGAACAGATGGAGATCGCCAACGCCGATGGACCTGAGAAATGGAGGAATACGTCACTTGACGTGAGGGAACATATCGACAAACAGAAGACAGAGCCCCGTAGACGTAATAGAGATAACCGATCCCGTCAGGAGAGGCTGGACAGTAAGGCGAAATACGACAGCTACACACCTCTGAACGTCTCCCGATCGCAGTTGTGGAAGGAAGTGTCCCACACCGAGATGAAAAAGGTCGGGAGGCTGAAGTCCCTCAGAAACCGACCTACAATAGACCGGTCAAAATTTTGCGCATTCCATGACGGTCCGGGGCACACCACGGATAAGTGCTATGAACTCCGGGATGCCATAGAGAAGTTTGTAAGAGAAGGAAAGCTACGCCAGTACGTGATCCAAACTCAGGGAAGAAGAAACGGCAAACGGAACCATGACGGCCGGAGTAGAAGCCCGGCCTCGGACTTTAAAAAAGAAGAGAAAATACGAAAATATGATTCCGCGGATGAATTGCCAGAAGCCGAGTTCTAGTGCAATGTCATCAGTGGAGGGTTTAGAGGTAGCGAAGACGCGACAAGTCAGTATAGGGAGTATCTACGCGAAGTGCTAATAATAAGAGACCTCCTCAAGTTCAAGGATGACCCTGCGAAACCAAAACCACCTCTGCAAGTTTTCACCAGTGAGGAGCTAAATGACGTAGTACCGGGCCACCAGGACAGACTGGTCATCACAGGAACTCTGGTAAATTGCCGGGTCAAAAGGATTTTCGTAGATACAGGGAGCTCGGCCGACATTATAAGCTGGGATGCTTATAAAAGGATGTACCTTGACGTAGAAGATCTAAAGCCATGCAAGACAACCCTTATAGCGTTCAACGAAGAATGTTCTTTCCCCAAGGGCTACATAGACCTCCAATTGACATTGGGAACAAAGGAAGCATTCAAATCAAAGCGGGAAAGGTTTATCGTGGCCAATTTTTGTTCCCCTTACAATGTGATATTGGGTAGACCAACCATACATAGTTGGGACCTGCTGGTATCCACGAAGCATCAAAAACTTAAGCTGATTAACGACAAGAATCGAGTGGTAGAAGTGTCCAGGGACCAGAAGGAATCTCGACAGTGTTATTCTGAGGCCCTTCGGGTCGGGGAAGGAGGACCCTCATCTCAGCCTCGGCTCGGACGGGATGAAGTTCATACTAGCGCTAAGAATGACAGACAACCCCGGCAACTAGTCAATATGGTAGAGCTTGACCTCAGGGAGCCTGAAAACCCTCGACCAGAGCCGGAAGGAGAGCTTGAGGAATTAGTGTTGGGAGCGGACCCAACAAAGACAACTAAGATCGGTGGAGGCATGAGTATCGATCTCAAAACTCATCTGATTAAATTCCTGAGACAAAATCAGGATGTCTTTGCGTGGACATCGGCCAAGATACCAGGAATAAACCCACAGTTTTGCTGCCACCGACTGGCCATCTGGCCGGGGTCGAAGCCAGTGGCCCAAAAAAAGCAGAATATTGCTGCTGACAGACAGAAGGCTCTCGAGAGTCATGTAGCAGAGCTCTTGGCAGCCGGGTTCATCCAGGAAGTACAATAAACCACATGGCTTTCCAATGTGGTTATGGTGCAAAAGCCAAATGGCAAATGGAGGGTGTGCACGGACTACACAAATTTAAATAAGGCATGCCTAAAAGACTCCTACCCAATGCTGAACATTGATCAACTGGTCAACAATTCGGCTAGGTATTAGCTGCTATCCTTTATGGATGCCTACTCTGGATACAATCAGATAGCTATGCACCCGGACGACCAGGAGAAGACGGCCTTCATGACTGACAAGACTAACTATTGCTATAAAGTCATGTCGTTCAAGTTGAAGAACGCCGAAGCCACTTATCAGGGCATGATAAACCGAGTCTTTGAAGACCAAATTGGGCGAAACGTGGAGGTTTACATAGACGACATGATTGTGAAGTCGAAGTACCCAGATGATCACATCCGGGATTTGGAACAAACGTTCAAAAAGCTGAGAAAACATCAGATCAGGTTGAACCCGGTCAAATGTGCTTTCGGAGTCCCAGCCGGAAAGTTTTTAGGCTTCATGTTTACCAATCGGGAAATTGAGGCTAACCCGGACAAGTGCAAGGCCGTGCTAGAAATGCAGGCCCTGGGGTCAAAGAAAGAGGTTCAACAACTAACAGGCCGGCTGGCCGCCTTAACCCGGTTTTTACCGAGATCCACGGAAAAAGCACTGCCTTTCTTCAAATTGTTAAAAAAGGAAACACATGGAGGATGGAACCCAGACTGTGAAGCTGAATTCGAGGAGATCAAGCGGTGCCTGGCAACCCCTCTAGTCTTGACAAAGCCAGAGCCAGGAGAGACCTTATTCTTATACCTATCGATTGGGGACGAGGCAGTGAGCGCCGCCTTGGTTAGGGAAACCGAGGCCAGACAAACGCCCATCTATTTTGTGAGTAAGGCACTACAAAGGTCGAAACTCCGGTACCAAAAGCTCGAGAAGGTGGCTTTCGCCCTACTGACCACGGCAAGGAGGCTTCAGCCATACTTCCAAGGACATCGGATCATCGTCCGAACCAGTCAACCAATTCGCCAGATACTACACAAGCCAGACCTTGCTAGGAGGATGACTGACTGGGCAATAGAACTATCCGAGTTCGACATCACATTTGAAGACCGGCACACAGTCAAGTCACAGGCGTTAGCGAACTTCATCAGAGAACTAACCCTGGCAGTTACTAGTGGTACCGGCCATAATGAAATATTGAGGGTATACGTTGATGGTTCCTCTAATTCTAAGGGAAGTGGAGCTGGTGTCATCGTCGAGAGTCTCGATGGGGTCGCAATGGAACATTCGCTGCAATTAAAATTTCCAACGTCTAACAATCAAGTCGAGTATGAAGACCTCCTAGCCAGACTATTGCAAGCCAAGGACAACGGGGCGCAGCGGGTCGAGGTCTTCACCGACTTGCAGGTCATCGCCACACAAATCAACGGAAGCTATCAGGCAAAAGGCCCACTGTTGGCTAAATACCTTAACAGGGCGAAGGAAGTGATCGCCGACTTCAATGAGGTGATTGTTACCCACATTCCAAGAGAAGAAAATACTAAAGCTGACATCCTCTTTAAATTGGTGAGTACCAAAGGTCCCAGCAGTCATAGAACTGTTGAAGATGGAATATCACCTAGAGCGGGGCTGAATAGGTGATCTTATAAATTTTAAACTTCTTTTCAAAATTGTAAGCGAAATAGAGACCAATAAGATAAATGAACACCAGAGAATTTATCTTGGTTCGGTCTAAAACTTTGACCTACATCCTGTCCCCAGAACCCTGGGATTTCACTATTCTTCATATCGATTACAGACTCTGTAAACGAAGGATGGTCCCTTCCACTCTCAGACTCCACTCCCCCTTACAAGTTGTAATCTATACACCTACTCTTAAGGTTCCACAACCTTAAGATACAGATTTAATAATGAAATAAGTGTTTAAATACTCCTCACGAGTTGATATAGATTAACACTGAAGTACAGACTCAATGAAATAGTTGAAACAGCAAATGTTGTTTAACTCGAATTGATTACGCAGAGTTTTGGTGGTTGACGGATTGAATGCTTCGGCTATTTATAGGTGTCTCCATTAATGACCATTGTTGAAGCTTATGAAATAGCCGTTGTGACTCCTCAATATGTCCGTTAGACAGATGATGCATTTACTGAGGATTTTGCCGTCTTGGGTGGAATGTTCAGACCAAACATTTCCTTTCATTCTTTCTGTTGTATCCGTTGTGAAATAGCATTAATTGCGAAGCGGAGAATCTCAGAGGTAGCTTTACTTTGCTCAGTATATCGGTCTCCGAGAATATAACGATTTAGGTAGCAGCATTTAATGCGTCTGACTGTCCAAATTGATTAATTCAAATTCGCCGATAATTTATGTCTAAATGATCTGAAACTCATGAACAAATTGGTTAATAGCATTTGGTAATCAAGAATAATGATAATCAGAAGAAGATTTAATCCATTCGATGATTCATGAATTTCGAACATGGTGATTTGAAAAACAGAGAATGGTTGCTCGAGCAATGATTCAATCTTACTCGAGCAAACTCCTTTGAAAAGCTGAAGAAAACACGCTTGCTCGCTGATGCTCGAGCAGGAAAATTCCTTTGCTCGAGCATGATCATAATCATGCTTGGGCAATCCCCTTGAAATCGAGTTTGCAGCGTTGATACTCGAGTATAGATTATAGTTTTCTTGAGCAACCTCTTTATGCTCTAGTTGAAAGCACTTGAAACTTCCTGATGCTCGATCTTGCTTTTCGTATTTGCTCGAGCATGTTGCTCGAGCATGAATATTTTCATGCTCGGGCAAGCTGCTTAATTCTAGTTCAGCTTCGCTGTTGCTCGAGCAAGCCTTCAAGAACTTAGTAGAAAAAACTTGATCCTTACTGTTGCTTGAGCATGATGTAAATCTTGCTCGGGCAACCCTTTCAGATTAGAGAAAGGCACTTTGCTGCTCGATCTTGCTCGAGCATCATTTTGTGTTTGCTCGAGCATATTGCTCGAGCAACGTATTTTCTTTGCTCGAGAAAAGACTTCAGCAGAGCAAAGTACACATGTTGCTCGATGTTGCTCGAGCAACCTTTGAAGCTTGCTCTAGCAGAGTGCTCGAGCATGATTTTTCTTTTGCCCAAGTATGCCTTCCCCTTTTTGGTTTGTTTTAGCCTAGCCCGATGTTGCTCGAGCAAGACCATATGGTCTGCTCGAGCAAAGTCTTATCAAATTACACCTGATACACTTTGCCCACGATGTTGCTTGAGCAATCTTAGCCCTTTGCTCGAGTATCATTCTAAGGAGCAGATTCTTGAATTCTTTGCACTTTCTTTGCTTAATTAATTTCATAACTTGGAAATTGTAATCATCAAAACACAAGAACTAACAACTGTGATCCAGCAAAACTTAGCCGAACTGAGCTGCGTGATGACAATTTCGGTAGGAACAGATTGGAGGAAACCGATTGAACATTACCTTGAGAGAGGCATTATCCCTACGGATCATACCGAAGCAAAGAAGTTAATCCGAGAGGCCTCTATTTACACCATGGTTGACGATCAGTTTTATCGAAAAAGATTACATTGCCCAATGATGCAATGCCTAGGAGAAAACGAGGCCATGTATGTATTGGTCTAGATACACGAAGGCTGCAACGGCCACCACATTGGCAGCAAGGCCCTTGCCAGGAAGGCCCTACGGGTCGGGTATTATTGGCCGACTATGAAGCAGGACGCCATGGAAGCCGTTAAGAGATGCGATAGTTGCCAGAAGCACGCCAAAATTATTTGGCCACCACCAACCGAGCTGAAGGGAATTTCATCCCCCTAGCCTTTCTATAAGTGGGGAATGAACATCCTCGGACCCTTCAAGCTAGCACCTGGGCAACTCATATGGTTCATTGTTGTTGTGGATTACTTTACTATGTGGATCGAAGCGAAGCCATTGACGATGATCACCTCGGCCCGCATAATGAGGTTTTTCTGTCACATCATCATCTCTCACTTCAGGATACCAACCAAGATCGTCACGGACAATGGGACCCAGTTTCTGGACCATAGGCTCCAAACCTTAATGTCTAACTTAAACATTAAGCAGCATTTTGCCTCGGTCGAACATCCTCAATCTAATGGTCAGGCCGAGTCAGCCAACAAGATCATTCTTGACGGCCTTAAGAAGCGGATGCTAGACGCAGAAACCAACTAGGTCGAGCAACTTCACAGCGTTTTATGGGGCTACAGAACGAGTGTGCAGACTTCAACCCAGGAGACTCCGTTTCGATTGACCTATGTATGCGAAGCCATGATCCCGGTCGAGATTGGACAACCATCATGGAGAAAACTCAGAGCCCGACAGGACGGACAGGCGTCAAATGACGACGCCTTGAGGACGGACCTGGACCTCAATGATGAGGTCCGAGTCGCAGCACACTGTCGGGAATTGGCCGCCAAACAGCTCCTCGCAGCAAAATACAATCAGAAGGTGCGACCTTGGTCCTTTAACTGAGGTAACCTCGTACTCCGACGGGCTGACATCGGCAATAAGAACACCCGGGATGGCAAGCTGGCCGCGAACTGGGAAGGCCCTTACCGGGTCAAGGAGAAACTGGATAATGGAGCCTATATCCTCGAAACCCTGGATAGGAAGACAGTTAAAAGAACTTGGAATGTCGACAAGTTAAGGATCTATTACAGTTAGATCCCGACCCGGCCTAACAACCATGTGTGCAAGCGGTTTACTTCTCAGATTTTAAAATGGTTATTTCTTTATTTCTATATGCGAATTTATGTTTTCAAGATTTCTTTAAACTGTTTGTTAGCTCTTCGGAGCCCATTTTAAATTAATGAAGGATTTCTCCATGGAGATTCAATAACGTGCACGAATAATTGCTTAAGCATTACACCGAGACACCAAAGCCCGGTCACAGACTTGACACCGAGGTCATTAAACCTGGTCAAAATTCAAACCCATCTAGATGGATGACACTGGCCGTTGTACTCCAACGTGCTCAGGTTAGAGCTCAGCGAAATTGCCATACGTGGCCTTCGCGAAATTGACGTGTCAACGCTCGCCCGGTCTGAGCAAGCAAGTTTTCATCCCAATCCTGATCAGGTCAAAATGTTTAAGTATTGCGTTACGAACACCTCGCCTGAACATGTGACAATTCGCCCTTGTTTCGGTTACAATTTACTTTTCTAACTAGTCAAGCCGGAACGAGGTAGTGTGGTTAAGTTAACACCCCATGCGATTAAAACATACAACCCTGCCCACTATCCCAGACTTAAAGTTTGGTCGAGCATATAGACCTGTACCCACTACGGTCGATAAATCTCTAAACTAAGTTTAGAATTTATAACTAAAATATGATGATTAAGTGGTTAAGACAAATCATAAATTGTCAACTGATTTATATGCGGCTCTGACGCCGGAAAAATCCAAGGTACAATGGGCACAGACGCCCCGAACAAAATAAGTCAAAGAAATCAAAAGGGCACAGATGCCCAAATGAAAGAAAAGCGAAAGTATGGTTGGACCCTTAGGCTTTGGCTGGAGGATCTTGAGGTCCTGGACCACCTTCCAGCGGGGTGTTTAGAGACAGCTCCTCTTCTTCCCGACCAAACCCTAAATCGGCAGCCTCAGACACCAACACAATTGGCGGAGAAGGAGGGGGAGGGAAGTATTTGCCCTAGTGCACATACGCTCGGTAATCCACCTTGCTGAGGTCCAGAGTCATCGCAGGGTTGAAATGATGAATCAGGGCCAGAGCCATGTTGAAGGCATCCTTGGCCGTCGCCCTGATCGTATCGGAGCTGTCAGCAAGGCTTTCTTCGTATCGGCTAGCTCGGCCTGCACGGCTCCCACCTCATCAACCAAACTCGCCCACAGCGCCTGGACAGTCCTCAAAGCCTCCAGACTCTCGGAGTTTGAAGCCTACAAAGATAAAACCTCGACTTGAAGCTTGCCTACGTTCTCCTTCGAAGACTTCAATTTGGCCTAGGTAACCTTTAGCTCCTCGAACGTCTTCGTGGTCATAGCTGAAAGTTGGAGCTTGATACCCAAGAGGGGGGGTGAATTGGGTATCTTTATAATTTTCGAAACTTGGTATGTTTCTGAACACTTAAAACAGAGCAGAACAGAGGAGTAGGGAAAGGAAGCTTAACACAATGCAGTTTATACTGGTTCGGTCCTTTCTCTTACCTACATCCAGTCCCCAAGCCTCACTTGGGATTTTCAATCCACTAACTCAATGAAGTTGATTACACACTTTGTACTAAGAGTTGTTCTCTCACTAGAACACACTCCCCCTTACAAGTTGTAATCAATACACCCCAACTACCAAGTCCCCTGACTTGTAGTTATCTCAATCAATAAATGATTTACAAGTAAAAAACTCTCTCAAAGAGTAGATAGATGAACACTGAAGCACTAAGTATCAAAATGTTACTATTACAAATGAAAGCTAATACACAATAAATGAACTTAATAAATTTTCGCTCAGAGTAGGTGTATCAGCTGGAGATGAAGTTAATGCTCTCTATTTATAGGTAGAGAACATTAAATGACTATTGTGAGATGATTCCAACCGTTGGAAGTGATTTGCTTAAGTTCTAGTCATCTTCTCTCTCTAAACTTCTGCTAATCCAAGGCTTTATGTTGTCTGATGTGGCTCTCTGAGTTTCTTCCCGTTGGAATTAACTTTACTTGATGTAGTAAGCTTCCTTTAACGTTCATTAGGCGTGCTCAGATGGATTAGCCGAAAGTAGGTGAGATTGTGTAGGTGCATTAAATGCACTGTTCACCTTTTTGCTTTTTCTCACAAATCTTCAATAATCTTGATCCGTGCTAACTGAAAAACACTCAACAAACTTGTTAAACATATCTGGGAATATGAGTGAATGATATATGAAATCAATTAGATCAAACAACAAGATATAGCAGATTTCACAAATTTGAAAATGCACCAACGGTCATAAACCTTGAGGCTAGTTCATCCAACCTCGAGGTTTGCTTGAAGGTTTCAGGCAAATATAGTTTTTAAAACATCCAACCTTGAGGTTGCTATGTGAACCTCAAGGTTTCTCTTAAAAAGAAACCTTTAGAAAAAATCTTAGTAACTCACAAACCTTGAGGTTCCAAAGGTAACCTCGAGGCTTGAAGGTTGGTTGAAAAAACATTTTTCTTCTGAAGCCCGATAACCTCGAGGTTGAAATTTCATACTCGAGGTTAGTTTCAAACTTTGTAAAAAACAAGACTTTGATTTAAAAGGGCTAACCTCGAGGTTTAAAATAGAGTCTCGAGGTTGATATGTCTTTGTAAAAATCAGTTGCTCTCTGTAAGTAGGAAAACTCGAGGTTGAAAACTAAAACTCGAGGTTAATGAATTTTCCTGTAAACTTGAGTTTCAAAATAAAGTGGCCAACCTCGAGGTTGAAATATGAACCTCGAGGTTTTCATACTTGATGAAAACCATGAACTCTCTGGATGGGTTAAAACTCGAGGTTTGCTTTTCATACTCGAGGTTTATGTGTTGATTCAAAACTTGAGATTTTCTAAAGTGACCATGACCTCGAGGTTAACCTTCCAACCTCGAGGTTTCACATAGTTTTTGTGAAACCAAGTTTTGAATCATTGAAACACTTGATTTTTAAAGCATCTGTAAGTCCAAACCTCGAGGTTACAACACCAACCTCAAGGTTTGCTCTTAAACAGAGTTTTTGACACTTAAGAGCAAAGCCTCTTTAATTGTTTGTAGTTGTTGGCAATCATCAAAACTATTAGAGAACTAACAATAGCTTGGACCACACTCAGCTTGTCCTCTGCCTTCTTTTTGGCCGCTTCAGCCAAATCCCGAGCCGCCTCCGCTTGACGTTTCGCGGCGGTAAAACTCGCCGCCTTTTTCTTTATCATCAGCAGAGACTATGTCAACCCAACCCCCTTCAACAAGTGATCCTAAACTGAGTGGATCACCCGCTCGTCGGCCTCAGTCAGGTCGAGGGAAAAATCTTGGAAGCGGCGAGGAGGAAGATAGGCCACGCTGAGTTTGTCGGCCGACGCACCCTTCTCCCACGCAAGTGCACACGGCAGCCCGAAAGGAGGAGGAGGAGGTGGAGTCTTACGACCTTCAGGATGAGCCTGGACCTCCTCTGCTGCAGGGCCTTTATTTTTCTCCACCTTAGACAGGGTAGTCGAAGGAGAGTCGAACACCCCGGGACCGAGGTCCTGGCTCTTTTGGGCCCGGCGGCTTGAGGCTCCACCCTCCCCGTCTAGCGCCGGTTTCGGTCGTCGTACGTTTTCGAAGCTCCCTCCTCGACTGGACTTTGAGCTGGGCATCCTCAGAGGGGTTCACATGAGTGACATATGGGGGTAGCTAATCCATGGGCCGACCTGCAAGACAGACGAAGTAGTCATTATAAGCTACATACAACCATCAAAAGTATAAAACACAAAAAACGGAAGGCATATACTTGGGCCAGATCCAACCTTAGGAAGAGGTTGAGAAAGTATTGAGGACACGGTCTAAATGCCGGTCTCTTTAACGTAGGTCACCAAATAAGAAACCAGCACCACCTCCTCATTAGTGAGGTCATCCCTGTTCACCTGATAGGTGGTGGACTCCTTACTATGATGATCGAAGGTCCAGTATAGAGGGAACCTCCATTTTACGTCTTTGGATTCAGGGCCTAAGAGAAACAAGGGTTGCTTCCCGAACACGGCCACGACCTTAAAGAAATTGGTCTTGAACCACTTAAAGGAGTCAGAATATGCCTGGAAAAGCTTACGGCCGGTAACCCCTCGAAGAAAGGTCAAACCTTTCAGGCTATCGTCGTGTTTGTTTGAGGGAGGGGTAAATGAGCAGAAGAAATAGAAGAAGATGGAATGATTGCAAGGAATGGCTTTGGGCAATAATTTACAGAAACGCTCGAAGGCAAGAATGAAGCCCCAAGAATTAGGATGAAGCTGAGTGGGGGCAAGTTGAAGGTAGGTTAAAATGTCGATCTGAAACTCAGTGAACGCAAACCGAACGCCAAGACGAGTGGAGAGATCTTTGTACCAAAAGAAAAAGGAGTTGTTTCTCCCCTCTCTGACAGCACATACTGGCTCCTCTTCAGAAGGAAGGCGCAAGGTACATGAAGAAACATCTCCTAACTCAAGATGGCGAAGATCTTTTGATGACAGTGATGACCGGGTGGACAACACCCCACGAGCAACCCAGGGGTATTTGGATAGGAGGGCGTCAGGGGGACTAGCAGATTCAGATTCCCCGATTAAAGACAGAGTCCTATCAGTAGACTGAGACAGCTCCATTTTAGACCTAGAACCTTCAAAAAGGAAAAAGGGACTAAGGATCAGCGAATGAAGAATATACTTGATGAATCCATGCTAACAGTAGAGACATGAGGAACGCCAGGGGCCGAGGTAGAAGCTGACATAGACCTATGTCAGCAGGAGCCTAGAATCTGATTGGTTAAAGAATCTTGGCCGAGGGCGATATAGTGGGAGCTGGAGGCGATGCAGTCCCAACAGGGGCCAAGGTATCCCTTGGGGAGAGTGTCCAATCTCGCCTGAAGAGGGGCCTGATAAAAATTTATAGGAGGAGCCGAGATGGCCCTAGAACTTATCTTATCCCCAGCGTGCGGCTAACCACCACGAGGTCTCGGTCGAGTAAGCTGAGGGATAACGGGTAAAGGTTCCATAACTCTCCTCTCACCGGACCCACCGCGAAGCAGGGCTGCAAGCCTCTGCTCTTCGGTAAGTGGAGACCCGAAGAACCAGAAGCTTGAATAGGGGTAGCGAGCACGTAAGGCGTCCACCTCTTCAGGGGTCACATTTTGATCAGAAAAAGGCAAACCGCTAGGCCTATCCATCACCTAGAAAGGTGCAAAAGGTTAGGTAAGGAGGAAAGAACCAAAATGAGGGGAAGGAACAAAGGACACTCCCTCAAAGACTTTATCTATAGTACTAAGATAAGTGAAGGATGAAGGCCAGAACAGTGCCTGGATGCAACCTACCCAAGAAAACTATGAGCCTACCCAAAAACACTCAGGAACAAAACTAGGAAATGGAGGCATGATCCAGATAAGGCTTATCAGCAGAAATTAAAAGGTCAAAACATAAAAGGAAGCGATAAACATACCTGAGTTAAGCAGAAAAGCCGAAGACTCGAAATATTGAAGTAGGGTAGCAGGGCGTGACAACAAAGAAGAAGTGGTCTCTTTGCGGAAAAAACAGAGTATTGAAGTGAATGAGATGAAGTAAAAGGAGGGAAGTATAATCGTGAAGTTTGAAACAATGTAACGGTGAGAGGAAGGGGTAAAAGAGACAATTCATTGGCGAAAGTGGGAATGGCGCACGTCACGCAACAGGAGCATTAAATGCGCACAAAAACCACTGACGGCTGGGCTATAACCCCTCGCCAGTCAGGAGACGCCAAATGTCACGAAGTAATCATGACAGAGATACGGAGCCCCAAGCCTAGAAACTCGTGATAAACGGCTGGCATTATCCCGGGTATAGAGCCTTTTAACATTCCACAAGAGCCAGGGGCAACAAATGAAATCCCTGGTACAAAGAGCTCCGAGAAGGACACGTGTCACCCCATGCCTGAGCAAATATTACATAGGTGACGCCATGATCTCGGAAAGACCAATCAAGATGGCCGACGGCATGTTCGACTCACCATGCCCAGACTCCACTCTGATATCCCGGTCGGGAGAGCCTGCTGCATATCTCGGCTCCTCAGTAACCTGACCAACCAAGTTAGGGGGCAACTGTTACAGACCGGCCCAAGGCCCATATACGAGGGATGGCCCAATAAGGAATATATCTCATATCGGATCCCACCTATATTATAGCGGATCCTATCTTTCGACATCATAGGAACGTTATCCGAACTATTTCTACGTGATCCACGCCCCTAGATATTCGCCTCGGATATCCTAAACAGTCGGTATATCCTCCACAGGAGCTTCTATTAATACAGAGGTTGATTCATCAGGTGCACACGTTCTAACTTATGCACATCTTATTTTCTGTCACACAGAGCATACACACCACCCCCTGGCTAAACGCCTCCAAGTATTCATGGAACTACGTGGACTTTAATCCCTTCAAAGGGTACGTAGGCTCTAGGCTTGACACCTAGTCAAGTCCAATAAGTCATGTTCCCAGAACAGAACACATTTAAAAATGATAAAAATTGAGTTGTGGTATGGTATATGTATTCGGTAAGTCACATCTTTTGTATTTGAAAGACAGAAAGTTCTCGGATTGCTTGTATGTGCTTTTTATTATTATTATTAAAAAATGGTATGTTATGCCTTCAACTTAGCAAGTAAAATTCCAAAACAATGCTTTCAAAATTTGAGATTTTAATATTTTGAGGGGATTTTTCTAAAATTTTCTCATTTACTAAAGAGCTTCCTCGCTTAAATATAATTATTAACTTCACGAAAAATGAGTAGTAAGCTTTTAATTTTGGGAGAATTAGATAGAAAGACCTATAGAAAATAATATTTATTGGGAAAGACCATAAAAGTCTTAATTATTTAGAAGGACCAATTATCAAAATATAAATTTAAAAATATTAAATTACCCTTGAAAGTGAGTTAATTTTTTCCCACCAAAATTACTACCACCAAAATCATCATTTTTTAACCTTAACTAATATCTACATAATCATATCATTATATCATTTAATTATTACTCGTAAGGTAGATATTGGCTCTTTAATTTTTTAATATCATTAAGTTTTTTTTTCTTGATTTAAATAAATTTATATAAATCTCCATCAAAGGAACTTTATCAACCAAAATAAAAAATTAAATGCATTTCATATCTTATAATTATATAATTTAATTATTGCTAGTAACATAGATATTGGCCCTTTAACCCTTTCATATCATTATTTTTTTTTCTTGATTTATATGTAAATCAAAAGGGGGGGGAGGGGGGGGAAGCTCTATCAAAGAAACTTTATCAACCAAAATAAAAAATTTAACTCATTTTTTATCTTACTAGAACTAGCTGTGTAGCCTCAAATAACAAAAATAAAACATTACTATATTGTATCAAAAATTGAAACATTATAAGGTGTTAATGTTTCTTGACACTAAAAGACATGCTCATGCTGAATATGACCCTATTGATTATATATATATATATATATATAACATTTATTTAATGTTTATAATTAATTATTAAAAAATTTGAGTTTTTCCTAAAATTATAAATTTTTTCACTTGAAGTTTGCGTCAATTTTAAAAATAACATTATAATTTTGACAAAATTGAAAGATGTTTGTCTTATTATTTCTATAAATATCTATGATGAGAGAGGTTGTGTTTAATTTAATTAAATTTAGAAATTCATATTATTTTCAAACATTGAATGTAAGAGAAAATGTAGGAGATTTGATTAGGGACAATTTAGTATTTTTAAATTTTTGTTTTATTAATTGGTCCTTCTAAATAATTACAACTTTTATGATCATTTTCAATAAATATTATCTGCTATAGGTCCTTAATGTTAATTTTCCCTTTAATTTTGATACGGGCGAAGCATTCAACTAGGTAGGTGTTGATGATATTCATTCTGAAAATTTGGTGATACATCAATGTATCTAAACTAAAATAAATGTCTTTGATGAATGATGGATCCAACTCCAACCTTAGCGGCTTGGCGAATACAAAAATGGATATTCTCAATGTTGAAACTTTTCAGTTATTATTTTAAAGAAAAAATTAATTTATAAATACTTATAGCTTAATTAATTTTTAATTAGCTTCTCATAGTTTATTTCTTCTTACAATGCCTTAGGCTTTGTAAGAACCGGCTATCACCCAAGAGGGGGGTGAATTGGGTGTTTGATAAAACTTTAGGAACTTTTAAAAACTTTTCGTAACTTATTAAAAACAATTTGAATGACAATAATAATTGATAAAGAATAGTCAGTCATTCAAACATGTATGGACATTTAGATATATATGCTGGAAATATAAGAGTTTAGGGAAGAGAATATGCAAACTGAGATTTATACTGGTTCGGCCCTCTCCTTGACCTACGTCCAGTCCCCAAGCTCCACTTGAGATTTTCAATCCACTATCCTCTTGTTTAATCCAGGCACAAGAAAAGCCTTTACAATCCCACAAGTTCACCCAGGCACTTGTGAAGCCAAATCTCTCACCGAGATACTCCCCCTTACACAATGCAAGGTTACAATCTGTTTCCCTCTCAAGATTACTCAATCTTGAGTTACTCTCACATAAACAGATAGAATGTTTCTAATGAATCTTCTCTCTCAGAAGTGAATAAGATAAACACTGAAGAGCATTACAAATCATTTCACTCTCTAAGCTATCTAAACATGAAAAACAGAGAGTAAATGTTGTGAAATCAGAGTATTAGCATGTTGAAGATGTAAGCTTATTTCTCTTTGTTTTTGTGCTTGAATCTGTCTTCTTTATATAGGTAGAGATCAATATATGACCGTTGAGAAGATTCAGTGACCGTTGGATAAAGAAATATAGCTGTTAGAAACTAGCCGTTAAAACTTTTGCTTTTTGTCTAACCTTTAATTAACTTTCGTTAATTTGTCTGAAATTCACCAAGAAAGTGGTTAAACATATCTAGGAACATTAGAGATTAATCATGGGAAGTATTAAGATCAAACAAGAAGGTATTGCAAATTCGTCAGATTTGATTTTGAAGTTTAACGTTCAATACTTGCGTCAATACTTGAGTATGTCAATGTGCACTTAAGTCAATACTTGAGTATGTTCATCAATACTCGAGTATGTCACTGTGCACATGAGTCAATACTTGAGTATCCAAACTAATACTTGAGTATGCAGCTTCCAGAGGCAAACCATCGTGACTTGAACTTTGAAAACCAATGTCAATACTCGAGTATGTAAGTATATACTCGAGTATGGAACTATTTGTGAGAAAAGTTTTAGGTTCAAAAAGTCTCAATACTTGAGTATTCATTCCAATACTTGAGTATTCAAATCATTGACAAATGGATAACCTCTCTGTATGGCCAATATTCGAGTATGCATATCAATACTCGAGTATTGATTCATCTTTCAAGAATTGTGAAGTTTTTTCCATGTCAATACTTGAGTATTCAAATGAATACTTGAGTATCCAAGAACATGTGTTAAGTTGAAAAACTTTGTAAGAGCAAAATACTCGAGTATCAAAAACTATACTCGAGTTTCCAACAGTTATAAAAGTTTGAGGGCTCTCTGTAAGGTCAATACTCGAGTATAGCTTCCTATACTTGAGTATTGACTCAGTTTGAAAAATTTGAATACTCTCTAGATGTCCAATACTCGAGTATGCAAGTCCTATACTCGAGTATGCAAGTCCTATACTCGAGTATGCACTTAAGTTCAAGACTTGATTGCTCTCTGTGACTCCAATACTCGAGTATTTCTTCCAATACTTGAGTATTGCTTTGTGTAATGGATTTGAGCAACTTCTTGAACTGACTATCAACTTCTGAGGGCCATATCTCTCTGGTCCAAGCTCCGTTTTGGTCTGTTCAACTCTTGATGGAAAGTACTGTGAGTCTACTTTCATATGCCACTGATTTCAGCTCAATCGGATTTGTTGTTTGTGAGATACACCCAAAATACTGAAGGTGGTTCTGGATTATGATGTTGATTTGTGTTGAAAATTCAAAACATCCTATCTCCTTGATTTGAACTCCTTTGGACTTGAATTTTATACCAAAATGACGCATTGGGAGTCTAGTTTCATATGCTTTTGGTTTCGTTTCAATCTAATCTCTGGTTTGTGAGATATCATCGAATTACCAGACGTCGCCCATGCTGAACATGAACAGAGTAGAACAGAGTTGCTGATCACCGTTCAATACTCGAGTATTAACTTGGATACTCGAGTTTTCTCATCCTGAAGCTGATTTTTGCTGTCTTTAACTCCAAATTGAGTCATTCCAACTTCCATATGATCTTGGAGGCTTCTAGCTTCAATATAAGAACTTGAATAATTATATCTTCATTTCATTTAGCAAGTTCTTCTTTCTTTCTTCTCCTCTTGATCATTTTCCACAACTCAACTCTTTCTTCATTCTCTTCACTTGATCATTCCATATCATTTGACTTCACATCTTCTTTGATTCAATTTCTTCTTCTAATTCAATACTTCTTTATTGATCTTCTTGTTGATCATTGACTTATCATTCTTTGCAAGTTCTACCTTCTTCAATATTTCCCCTTCTTCTTGACTATTCCCAAAATCCTTTCATAGCTTCATGCGTTTTTGACATTCTCTGCAATTTCTTCTTTTGTAATCTATTATCTCCTTCTTGATTAATCTTCTTTATAATTCAACTTGAACTAATCTACATTAAACATAGTAGTTAGTCAATGTAGGAGATAAATATATTATATAAACTTTTTGCTTTTAAGAATAGCATCTATATAAGACATCATCAAAACTAAGCATAACCAACAGGCTTCACATTTTTTATCTAGTCCTTGTAGGGTTTTTTTTTTTACTTTTTATCATTCTCCAAAAATTTTAGGGACTTGACTTAAAATCAAGTAAACTTATAAAGATCTGATAAAAAAATTACTACATGGATCTCATTTTTAAAAAAAAAAACTACAGTGACCTGAAAAAGAAAACTATAGATATTTGATTAAAAATTAAGTGAAATTATATGAACTTACAGAATAATTTTTTTATTATAAAAACGAAGAGAGAGTAGCTTTTCCTCAGAATAAAAAAATTAAATAAAATGACATCATTATACTGATAGCTGGCACAAAGCAACAAAACTTTTATTTTTTTTAATAACAAATGTTGTTTATTTGTTGTCCTCATATTTATTAATTTTCTTTCAATTTACTTTATTGATTACACATTTTAACGGAGTTAGCATTGAAAGAGAGTTTCAAGGCAATTGATTCAGTAAAGCATTTTAGGGAAATTAATACACATTTTCAAAAATTAACATATTTTTTAATCTAACTATATTAGTTTAAAAAAATTCTTATGTTAAAGACATGATATAATAATTTATTAGTATTCATTTAGTAATTATATTACATATAATTATGAGAATAATGTAGAATCATATAATTTGAACAATGACTAAGTCATGCGATGAATATAAAACATTCAGACGCACATGACTTGTTCTTGGTCTTAGCAAAGCGATTATGTTTATATCAGCTAGGGCTAGTAAAAACCAAAGTAGATGTCAATTTTTTTTTTTGGCCAAAACAGATCAATTTTATTAATCACAAAAACAGGAATTACAATCACCAATAGCCGAAGCCAAGTAAACACTCTGAAAATTACCTATAGTTACAACCTATCACACATCTTGCCTATCAGCTATACCAGAAATCTGCATTATAAAAGAAGTTGCTAACCAATCCTACGTATTAGAAAGAGAACACAAGATAAGAAACTACCAAACACTAACAGTAGAGCATATGACAACAACCACTTTTCAGCCTATACCTTCTCTTGCAGCCCTATAGGGTCTGAGATCAGAAACAATACCAGAGAATGTGGAGTCCCTTTCCAAAAATCTGCATAAAGAGGATGGAACATGAGTTAACCAATAAGGCTAATGCATCCTCTTTAAAGCTTCAGTTGCTAATCTATCAGCAACATTATTGCCCTGTCTTGCAACCAAAGACAAGGAAACCTCCTTCACTGAACCCAATAACTCCACAACTTCCTCCAGTGTATCACAACTCTACCACTCACAGCCAGCACAATCTCCACTTCTCAAAAGCTTGAATAACCCTTCACAATCCATTTCAATTATTAATTTGGACCCAGCAAAATGATTCCTATGCACCAAGGCCTCCTTCACTGCAAGACACTCAGCCATAAATGGGGAAATAGCCTCAACCATCTTAGAAATGCCGCCACAGAACCAACCCTTGGAATCTCTGCAAGCCATGCCAATACCCGCTTCCCCAGTGCTCGCATTAAATGAACCATCCACATTAATCTTAATTGAACCAGAAGGAGGGGGAATCCAGCACAAATTCCTATTTAAACCAGTCTTATAAACTCTTGTGGAATCTGATTCAATCTTATATTTGGATTTCCAAAATTCCTCAACCTGCATATTAACCACACAAATAACTTCATAAGCATCAAGAACCTCACCTCTGAACACCCAATTACAGCGTTTCTTCCAGATCCACCAGCAAGTCATAGCAAACAGCGACTTACCATACTCATTCAAAATCTCATTACTAACCAACAACTCACAAAACCACTCCTCATATCTCCTCATAGCCCATTTGCTAAATTTCAAACCCAAGGGACTACCAAACCAGATTCGTTTTGTCCAGGGACACAGGAAGAGCAAGTGTTCCAATGTTTCCTTCTCAAAATGACAGATAGGGCAGCCTGGGCTTACAGAGCATTTGCGCTTAAACAAGGCCTCACGAGTTGCTAGAGCCCCTGCCCCAACTCTCCAAAGAAAGTGTTGAACCTTAGGTGGGGCTATAACTCTCCAGATGCCATTCCATAAAGCCTTAGGGATCATAAAAGACATACCTGGATCTTTTCGATGTTCAACTTCACTACCACACCTTGCTACTGCATAACCTGATTTGACTGTATATACTCCATCCCTATTTGCTTGCCAAATCACACGATCAGGGCTACCACGAGTAGGGATGGGAATGCTCTGAATCAGATCAATTTCTGTTGAAGTGAGTAAGGAGCTAATGGGACTGAGATCCCATTTTCCATTGACAATAAGCGACTGCACTTTGCGCAGATCATCTCCTACAATTACCCTCCCTCTCCTGCAATCTATGTCCAGCCAATCCCAAGACCTACAGGTCCTTCCAGCAATAAATTGAGTTGCCATTACCCACTTTCCAGACAAGATCTTGGAGAAGTAAGTCTCTTCCTTCTAATAAACTGGACCAGCCCCATGAAGCACGCCTCCCTTTCTTTGCTCTAATGAAACTTTCCTTGGGAAAATAAATTCCCTTCAAAGTTTGACACCATGGATCATTAGGCTTATTTAGGATTCTCCAAGCCGTTTTTGCTAAGAGAGCTTTATTGAAGCGTAACAGGTCTTTAAACCCCATACCACCATCTCCTTTTCGCATAGTCATGCGCTTCCAACTTTTCCAATGGATAACACCTTCATCGACGCTTTGCCCCCACCAGAAATTAGAAACCAGCCTATCTATTCCCACATAAGCTTTCTTTGGAAATAGGAAGCAAGCCATCGGGTAAGTGGGGATCGTGTTTGCGACTGCTTTTATGAGCACTTCCCTACCAGCAAAAGTCAAAAGCTTCTGACGCCATCCCTACAGCTTCAGCCCAATCTTATCACGCACAAAAGCCAAGGCAGCCGCCTTAGAACGACCCCAGACAAGTGGCAGTCCCAAGTATTTCCCTGTTTGGTCTGAATATGGAATTCCCCAACTAGCAGAGACTCTTTCCTTGATGTGCCCAGGGGTGTTTGCTGAGAAGAAGATGCTTGATTTTTCAATATTTATTAACTGACCAGACGCTTTGCAGTATACGTCAAGGATCTGTTTCAGCACATTGCAGGTCACCATGTCCGCTTTCAGAAACAACATTGCATCATCAGCGAAGAAGCAATGGGATCATTCTGGGGCCTTGCGCGCTAACTTGATACCCGCTAACTCCTTGCGGTTGACATGAAAACGAAGCATGAGAGAAAGCACTTCTGAGGCTATTATGAACATATAAGGAGACAACAGATCTCCTTGTCTTATCCCACGTTCAGGCCGAAAAGAGTCTCCATTGTGACCATCCACCTTTAAGGTGAAAGTTGTCGAAGAGATGCACTACAAAATCCACCTCACCCAACCTTCACAAAACCCCATCTTTAACATCACAGTAGCCAAGAAATCCCACTCAATACGGTCATATGCCTTGTTCATATCTATCTTCAAGGCTAGCTCCCCTTTATTTCCAGTTTTCTTGTGCTTCAAATAATGAAAGGCTTCATGCGTGAGGATAATATTGTCTTGTATCATACGTCCAGTGATGAATGCTCTCTGATTAGGAGAAATTATTCTATCCATCAAGCCTTGCATTCTGTTTGTAAGGATTTTTGCTATTACCTTGTAAGACACATTGCAAAGACCAATGGGCCTGAATTGGTGGACACCTTCAGCTTTCTCCACCTTTGGGATCATCACGAGATTGGTATAATTAATCTCTTTCAGCCCATAATCACCAACAAAAAAACCCTTAACCATATTGCAAACCTCTTTACTCACCTCCTTCCATGCTGATTGGAAAAATAGCGCCGAGAAACCATCTGGACCTGGAGCTTTTGAGGCTCCCAGCTGAAAGATGACATTCTCAATTTCAGCATCAGACACTGATCTCATTAAGCTCACATTATCCTCATCAGACACAACCTTTGCAACATAGGATAGCGCCTGATCCATTGGCCTATCACCCACTGAGCTGAATAGGCTTTTATAGAAGTCACCAAAGGATTTATTTATTGCAGCCCTATCTTCCAGCCATATACCACTCTCAGACTTCACCCTCAAGATTTTATTACGCAACCTTCTCTGAATTACACTGCTATGGAAGAACTTAGAGTTTCTGTCCCCACACCTCAGCCACGAGATCCTTGATCTTTGCCACCAATAAGTCTCTTCCTTATCCCATGCTTCTTCAATTTGCCGAACCAAATCTTCAGCCTCTTTAATGTTAGTTCTCTTATGGTTTTGATAATTGCCAACAATTGTAAACAAAGAATAAGGATTTGCTCTTAAAGGTTGAACATTCTGAGTAAGAGCAAACCTCGAGGTTTGCACTAAAACTCGAGGTTTGGCCTTGCAAAGAAAGACTCAAGGTTCAGCACTTCAATTCTGAAAAACTTGGTTTCACAAATTTATGTGAAACCTCGAGGTTTGTGAAGAAACCTCGAGGTTTTGCACTTCTAGAGAAAACTCAGTTTCACATCAACTCTTCAAACCTCGAGGTTTGTAGCAAAACCTCCAGGTTTGTGGTTTGGCGCCTAATTGAAATTTTTGAAAAACAATGTGAAACCTCAAGTATCTTGAGAAACCTCCAAATTTCTTCATCCAGAGAGCAACTGGTTTTCATTGAACATGAAAACCTCGAGGTTCACTTTGAAACCTCAAGGTTTGGTGTTTTGACTAAAACTTGAATCTTTTGAAAAATACTTAAAACCTCGAGTATTACTTTAAACCTCCAGTATTCTGTACGGAGAGCAAACAGGTTTTCACATGAATGAAAACCTCGAGGTTCATTCCAAAACCTCAAGGTTGTGTCCCTGGAACAAAGCTTTGGCTTATCAATATTTTAGCCAAACCTCGAGTATTGTTGAAAACCTCAAGGTTTGTGGGTTCCAAAAAGGAAATGAATTTTTCATAAAGATATAAACCTCCAGGTTTGGTTTCATCAAGTTTTTTTTTTCAATAAGGTTTCTTTACAAAGGAAACCCCGAGGTTCACTAAGAAACCTCGAGGTTATGTATCTCAGAAACTGAAAATACTTTCTGTATTCAAGCAAACCTCGAGGTTTATGGAACAAACCTCCAGGTTTCTAGTCGTTGTTGGAAATTCAAAATTGACAAATGTGTTATGCCTTCTTGTTTGATCTCAATGCTTTACATGATTAATCAGTTAGTTATGATTAGTTTTGATGATGTCTTAAATAGATGCCATTGTTATAAGCAAAAAGATTGAGTAATATAGTTATCTACTACATTAACTAATTGTTGTATTTAATGTAGATTAATCCAAGTTGAATTATAGATATTAATCAAGAAGGAGATAAGAGTTGAAAGAAAGAAGAGAAGAGACCAAATAAAGAAGAACTTGATATATGGAATGAAGATCTTATCATCCAAGTTCTCATATTGATGCTAGAAGCCTCCAAGATCATATGGAAGCTGAATGATTCAATTCAAAGTTAAAACAAGCAAGAATGAGGTTTTGGATGAGCAAACTTGAGTCTTCAAGTATTAAACATGTGTTTTCTACCTTGCTGCTGTAATTTACTCATCTGAGAGGAGAAAACTTGAGTTTTGAGGCAAAACTCGAGTTATCAAGTGTCTACAACGTCTCTGGGGTCTCTGGACTAGCAAAACTCGAGTTTTGGGGTGAAAACTCAAGTTTTGGAACATTGGAATCAAGTCTCAGGGCAAAACACGAGTTTTGGAAAATTGGAGAACCAAAACTCGAGTTTTGAAGTTGAAAACTCGAGTTTTGGACTGTTATCAGCACTTCAGCTCCACACTGTCTCACGTTCAGCACGGGCGACCTCTGGTGTTTCAACGATATCTCACAAATTAGGGATCGGATTGAGACGAAACCAAAAGCATATGAAACTAGACTCCCAATGTGTTATTTTGATATATAATTCAAGCCAAAAGGAGTTCAGATCAAGGAGATATGATTTTTACAAGTTGACCCAATAATCAACGTCACAGTCCAGACCCACCTTCAGTATTTTGGGTATATCTCACAAACTACAAATCCAATTGAGCTCAAATCGGTGCCATTGGAAACTAGACACACAGAGCTTTTCATCAAGAGTTGAACGGACTAAAACGGAGTTCAGACCAGGGAGATATGGTCTTCCAAAGTTGATGGTTGTTTCAAGAAAACTCAGCAAATCCAGGAGAAGGCAAAACTCGAGTTTTGCAAGTGAAAACTCGAGTTTTCATCAGACAGAGAGCATTCAAGAATCTCACAAATGAAAACTGCCGGTTATGGATCAACACCTTCAGTTTTGATGTTTTGAACTTGACACCAAAAGTTCAAAACTCGAGTTTTGGGATCCAAAACTCGAGTTTTGGTCAACCCGAGAGCATCAGCATTTCCAGACTTTGAAAACTGCCAGTTTTGGTCTGAAAACTGCCAGTTATGAAGAGTGAACAGTTCAAAACTCCAGTTTTGATTATCAAAACTCGAGTTTTGGTGTTTCTGCCAGAAAAACGCATTTTGTTCCAGAATTGTCCAATCTGATCTACACTCCAGGATTAAGTTACCCATTGATCCTATATGTTATATCTATCATTTATCATTGTAACCGAGCTATTCTAACGAATTTATTCATGAGATTACAGGAAGATTTTGAATTTGATTGAGATTCAAATAAGGAGCCATTTTAGGAAACTTGCAAAATCTTTGGATAGCCGTTATGCAAATACTTAGTATCTCCATGAATCAAGCATCTGCATTCTTCAGACAAGACCAACATGGAAAAGAATCAGAATTTGAAATACTCAAATCTGCAAAACAAGCTCCAACGGCTATATTCAAAAAGGGAATGATTTTAGCAGATTGATTCATGATGTAACAACCGTAACAGCTATATTTTCGAATGGGTAAAAGCTCCAACGGATCTATAACGTTCACAAGCTTCAAATCACTATAAAAGGGTGAAGATTTGAAGTTGGATAGCAGAGAAGACAACTACAGAAAACTTGCACGAAAATATCAGTCTTTGCTGTACATACATTTGATTGTATCTTAGATACATTGTACTTCAGTGTGTATCATTTTCTACTCTTAGAGAGAGTCAATTTCCCTGTATATCATTCATTATAAGAATCTCAAGTCAGGTGACTTAGAGATTGGGAAAATCAGAATACAACTTGTAAGGGGGAGTGTGTCCTAGGTTGGGAGCATCCTTCATTTACAGAGTGTGTATCTGTTGTAAACAATTACAACTTGTAAGGGGGAGTGAGTCCTAGAGTGAGGAGCATCCTTCGTTTACAGAGGGTGTAATTGTTCTTGAGTGATAGTGGAAAATCCCAGAGGTACTGGGGATTGGACGTAGGTCAAGGAATTAGACCGAACCAGTATAAATCATCTGTCTCAAGCTTTTCTTCTCTATCTCCACTTTGTCTTGATTTTATCTACTGTGTGGGTGAACCGAAAAGAATTTTGAAATCCCCAATTCACCCCCCCTCTTGGTGATTTCCTTCTCTTTCATAATCTATAATGATTCTAGATATGTTTAATCATCTTTTTGATGAGTTTCAGACAGATTAAAGAAGGATTATTGAAAGATTAGAGGAAAAGCAAAAAGTGTGTCAGAACATTAAATGCTCAACCCAGAAACTTGCTTCCTTTTGGTTAATCCACTTGTACACGACTGCAAAAGATTAAAAGGAAGATTTCTACAACAAGTAACAACCTCTCCAACGGATTTATTGCCTGAGAGTCAACTCTGAACCAAAGGCCAGCTAGATTATGCAGAAACAAGGAGAGAGAAGATGTCTAAGGTGGAACCAATCCTCAGCTGAAGTCTCCCAACGGTTCAACCCAAGTTGCAACGGTCATTTAATGATTTCTATGCATAAATAGAGTTGCATTCAAGACTTCACAGATAACACAACAACATCTGAAAACGCTCAAGCAATCAATTCTCTCAACTACTTCTTAGTTTTCATTTGTATATTGTCTTTTGACAAAAAGAGCTTTAGTGTTTATCATCATTTACTCTTAGAGAGAGCTTTTATTGCTTATTGATCATTGATTGTAAAGAACCACAAGTCAGGGGACTTAGTGGTTGGGATACTTGATTACAACTTGTAAGGGGGAGTGAGTTCTAGAGAGAGAACTACTCTTGAGTGCAGAGTGTGTAATCAAGTTGAAAGAGTTAGTGGATTGAAAATCTCAAGTGAGGCTTGGGGACTGGATGTAGGTCAAGGATAAGACTGAACTAGTATAAATCTTGGTATCTCAGCTTTTCTTCCCTTCTCTTCTGTTCTACTCTGTTTTTACTTGCTCAAAACAAAGCAATAGCTGAAAAATTTTGAGTATACCCAATTCACCCCCCCTCTTGGGTATACAGCTCCATTTACATTTGGTATCAAAGCCTGGTCTTCTCAAAAGAGCTTAACATCTTGAGAAGGATCAAGATGGAAGGTATTCTACTCGATGGAGTTTCTATCAACCGACCACCTGGCTTCAATGGACAACATTATTCATTCTGGAAGGCCAAATTCAAAGTCTTCGTTATGGCTTCTGTATATGGGCTATGGAGAGTATTCGAGGTTGGAGATTATGCACCAACTGTGGTAGAAAATGGTCGTAGAAAATGGTCGTAGAATTCCAAAGCCAGAAGATGCCTATGATGAGAATGACCGAAGAAATGTCACTCTTAACAGCAAAGCCATTCTCATGTTGCAAAGTGCTCTTAGTCAACAAGAGTATTTCAGAATTTGCACCTTTCCATCAGCAAAGGCTATGTGGGATGCTCTAGAGATAGCTCATGAAGGAAGCTCCGGAGTCAAGGAGAATAGGGTCAATACACTCATGACAGAATACAATCTTCTTCGCATGAAGTCTGGTGAATCCATCATCGATTTCCAACTAAGATTCACTCATCTGATCAACCAGCTTGCTGCCTTAGGAAAAACTTATGAACAACTTGTTCAAGTGAGGAAAATCCTCAATATTCTCAGCAAAGAATGGGAAGCCAAAGTGACAGCCATTGAGGAAGCATGTGGAGAGTCAATGAGCTCGGTAGCTGGCTTATTTGGAAGCCTATCTGAATATGAAGGGAAGCTCAAGTTCAGAAAGGAACTTGATGAAATAAGTGGCAAAAACAAAGGAGTTGCCCTCAAGGCAGTGAAAGAAGTTAAGGATTCAGATGCTGAGGAAGAAGAAGATGAAGATGAAGAACTGGGCATGATGGTTCAAAGATTCAAAAGGTTCTACAAGAAGGATCAAGCCTTCAAGAAGTTCCAAAAGGGTAGCTCCAGCTATGAATCAAAGAAGCCTATCATTTGCTACGAATGCGAGAAGCCCGGACACATCAAATCAAAATGTCCTCAGTTGAAGAATCAAGAGAAAGAAAAGAAAAAAATTCAAAAAGTTCAAGAAGAAGGCATATGTTTCAGCCATATGGGGAGATAACTCATCCGATGAAGATGAAGCTGAAGAAGAAGAAGAAAAAGCAAACATATGCCTGGTAGCTCAAGAACAACAAGATGATAGTGAGGTATATGAATCTCAACCTTCCTATGATGAACTATTTGCTGAATACAATCTTGTGCAAAAGGAATTTGAAAAACTTGCTGAAAAGTATTTGGCTTTGAAAAAGAAAAACATTACTCTTGAATTGCAAGTTGAAAAACTTTCTTCTCCCGAAATCTTGATTTGTCGAGAGTGCCCTGATTTAAAGCAAAAGAATTTACATCTTACAAAAGCACTTGAAAAATTCATCAAGGGAAGTGAAATGCTTGATGTGATTTTGAAATAACAAAGATTTATAAATGATAGATCAGGCATAGGTTACAAACCAGATTTCGATAAGAAGAAAGGTAGAAAGAAGAATGGTGAAAAGTTATACATGAATTATTTTACAAAATCAGTTCATTCTTCCAATCCCTTTGCATATTGTAATTATTGCAATAGGAAGGGTCATTCCACCTCATCTTGTTTCCATAAGAATGAAAGAAAGGCTAAACCTGTTGGCAATTATAAATGGGTACCAAAAGGAACTTATGTTCCCGAGGTCCAAGCTAACCCCAAAGGACCCAAGAAAAGATAGGTACCTAAAACTTAATCCTTTGTGGATTGCAGGTATGTCTAAGAGCATCAAGACCCAACAAATGGTACATTGATAGTGAATGCTCAAGACACATGACGGGAGACAAATCCAAATTTCTTTCAATCAAGCCTAAGGATGGTGGTAAAGTCACCTTTGGAGGAGACCAATCAGGAAAGATTGCTGGCATTGGTGAAATTGTAAACAATGAGGGGCCACTCATCAAAGATGTCTACCTTGTAGAAGGATTATGCCACAACCTCCTTAATGTAAGCCAAAGCACCGACAAGGGTAACTTAGTTATCTTTGATTCTGATGAATGTTTGATTGTGAAAAAGGATTTGGTTTCCATAAATAATTTGAAATCAAAAGCTTTATTTAGAGCACCTAGAGATGGAAATTGTTACACTCTTAACCTCTCTAGTAATGCTTCTATTTCTGAAAATTGTTTTGTAAGCAATTTGAATTAGAGTTGGCTATGGCACAAGTGTTTAGCTCATGTCAATATGTTTCAACTTGACAAGTTGCTGAAAAAGGACTTAGTGATTGGCATTCCCAAACATAGTTTTAAAAATGATTTGATTTGTGAAGCATGCCAAAAAGGAAAACAAACTAAATCATCTTTCAAAAACAAAAATGAAATATCTACCAATAGACCATTGCAATTGTTACATATGGATCTTGTGGGTCCAGCAAGGGTGAGGAGCCTTGGTGGCAATCTATATACATTGGTTATTGTAGATGATTTCTCTAGATTCTGTTGGACTATATTCTTATCATCTAAAGATGAAACGTTTGATCAATTTGTTGTGTTTGCCAAGAAGGTCCAGAACGAGAAAGGTCTTTCAATTTCAGGAATAAGGACTGATCATGGTGGAGAATTCGAGAACAATGCCTTCGCTGAGTATTGCGACAATATGGGGATTGATCACAACTTCTCAGCTCCAAGGACTCCACAACAGAATGGTGTTGTTGAAAGGAAGAATAGAGTGCTCACCGAGATGGCAAGAGCAATGCTGAATGAGAACAACACTTCACAAGTGTTCTGGGCTGATGCAATGAGCACCGCTTGCTACATCTCAAACCGAGCTTACTTCAGAAAGAAGTTGAACAAGACTCCATATGAGCTCTACAAAGGAAGGAAGCCTAATCTGAGCCACCTACACATTTTTGGATGCAAGTGCTATGTGCACAATAATGGTAAAGAAAATCTTGATAAATTCGATTCCAAAGTAGATATAGGAATATTTCTTGGTTATTCAAATAGAAGCAAAGCATATAGAGTCTTCAATACTAGAACTAAAGATGTAGAAGAATCCATACATGTTGTATTCAGTGAAAAAGAAACTGATAAATCCTTGAATGATGAGGAAGAGATCATTTTCAAAAATCAATTCTTTTCAAACACTACTCCTACTCCTTCTGAAAATTCTGAAAATATTTTTAACGCTGATCCTGAAAACAATCTTGAGAATCCTGATCAGTCTCAGCCTAGAGCTTGGAGATTTATAAGAAATCATCCTTTAGACCAAGTTATAGGTGATGTGAATCAAGGGGTAAGAACTAGAAATAGTGCTTTAAATGAAGTAACCTTTTCTGCATTTATTTCACACATAGAACCCTTTAAGATAGATGAAGCCCTTTCAGACAATGATTGGGTGATAGCTATGCAAGAGGAGTTACACCAATTTGACAGAAATCAAGTTTGGGACTTAGTACCTAGACCCAAGGACCATCCGGTTATTGGGACAAAAAAGGTATTTAAGAACAAACATGATGAATCTGCAATCATTGTCCATAACAAGGCAAGATTGGTTGCAAAAGGTTACAATCAAGAGGAAGGCATAGACTATGAGGAAACTTATGCTCCAGTAGCAAGATTGGAGGCCATAAGGGTTCTTCTAGCCTTTGCTTGTGTTAAAGGCTTTAAAATCTTTCAAATGGATGTGAAAAGTGCTTTTCTAAATGGTTTCATTCAAGAGGAGGTGTATGTTGAACAACCTTCAGGTTTTGAAAGCGATCAATTTTCTGATCATGTTTATAGACTAAAGAAAGCTTTATATGGTCTTAAGCAAGCTCCTAGAGCTTGGTATGAAAGATTAAGTCAATTTCTACTTGATCAAGGATTTATCAGAGGAAAAGCTGACACAACTTTGTTTATCAAGAAAAATAAGTTGAATGAAATTTTGATTGTTCAAATTTATGTGGATGACATAATCTTTGGTGCTACTAATGATGCTTTGTGTGAGGAATTTTCCAAGATTATGCAAGGTGAGTTTGAGATGTCCATGATGGGAGAGCTCAACTACTTCCTTAGGTTGCAAATCAAGCAAAGAAAGGATGGGATATTCATTTCCCAAACAAAATATCTCAATGATTTGCTGAAGAAGTTTGGGATGGACCAATGCAATGGGGCTGACACTCCTATGAGCACAACCACTTCTTTGGATGCTGATAAAGAGGGCAAGGACTTCAACATCACGAAGTATAGAGGGATGATTGGATATTACTCTACCTCACAGCAAGTCGCCCGGACATCCAATTCAGTGTGGGGATGTGTGCAAGGTTTCAATCTGCTCCAAAGGAGTCCCATGCTGAACATGTGAAGAGAATCTTCAGATATCTCTCAGACACAAAGTCCCTTGGATTATGGTTTCCCAAGGTCAACCTGAACATCTGGTGGCATACTCAGATTCAGATCATGCCGGCTACAAGACTGATAGGAAGAGCACAAGTGGACAATGTGAGTTCTTTGGCAACTCACTTGTGTCTTGGTTCAGCAAGAAGCAAACAAGTGTAGCCGTCTTATCAACTGAAGTTGAATATGTGGCCGCATCAAGTTGCTGTGCACAAGTGTTATGGCTCAAGCAACAACTTGCTGACTTGGGAGTCCATCTGAAAGAAATCCCAATATTGTGTGACAACACAAGCACAATAAGCTTGGCGAAGAATCCAATTCAACATACCCGGACCAAGCATATTGATGTGAGACATCATTTTATAAGGGATCAAGTTCAGAAAAGAGATGTCAAAGTGATGTTCATCCCTACTCATCTTCAACTTACTGATATCTTCACAAAGCCCCTAGCAAAAGAACAATTCAATTTTATAAGGAGAGAATTGAGAATGGTAAATCCCAATGAGCTGTAAGTAATTTCTGTTCATTTCGGTATTAAATTGTGGTTTTGATGATTATAAGTCACTAACTTAAGCATCGGAGTATATAGATAGCTTTTGTGCAGGATTTGGTTTTGCTGTCAAAAAGAAGCAAAACCTCGAGGTTTTGGTGAAAACCTCGAGGTTTGGAGGTGTATGATCAAAGCTGAGAGTTTCAGAAAGGAGAAACCTCGAGTATTCAGAGAAACCTCGAGGTTTGGATGAAACAGAGAGCACCTCGAAGTGAAAGGCAGCAAAACCTCGAGGTTTTGGAGAAAGCCTCAAGGTTTGGGGTAAGAATTTCAAAAGTTCACTGAACACTTTTGAACTCCAGGTTAGTGCATTTTAATCATCAAACCTCGAGGTTTGGACTAAAACCTTGAGGTTTGTCGCGTATATATATAAATATATATATCTGTACTGTGCAATTTCATCAGAACCCTACCCTAACCTCGAGTGAGTCCATTTTCTTTTCTCTCTCTCTCTCTATCAATCTCTCATTCTCGGTCCAATTCCTCTCTTCTAAACCTCACAATGACTTCGGAATCTCCTTCCCCTTCCAAATCAGCCACAAATTCCAACGAAGAAACTGAATCGTGGTCTCCTCCTCCTCCACCTCCTCGCCAACCAAGCCAACCTGTCCCAGCTTCTTCCTCTGACACACCAGTAAGAGTGAAGACTCGGTCTACTCGGCTTCGCTATGGCATTGACAAGCATATTAAGGGAGTTATGAACGATCCCCCAGCGTCATCTCCTTCAAAGACCAAACAAAAGGGGGTCTCCTTCAAAGAGCCAAGTGATCAACCATCAAAGAAGAGGAAAGAGCCTAAACCGAAAGGCAAAGGAAAGGAAAAGGTCTCAGCACCTAAAGAAAAGGCAAAGAAAGCACCAACGAAGGCAAGAACAAAGAAAGCCTCAATAGCCAATTCTCAGACCTCAAAGGGTCAATCCTCCTCACATGCTACAAGTCAAGGGCGAAAAGAAAAAGCTTCCCCAGTAATGGAGAACGCCATCACTGATATTTGCCGAGTCATCTCACCACTGGAAGGTTTTGTCACTGCTTCCTCTACTCTCTCTAAGCCTGATAGTGATAAGTTCAGAGAAACTTACTTTTAGAGAGTGTTTTGCCCTATGGTAGTTATTAACCTAGAAGAGTTCCATAGGGAGTGCCATTTTGACTTATCACCTTGGATCAAGCCGTATGAGTCCTTTGTTTTGATATCCTCTCCGTATACTCCAAGCCTAGTATGAATGTTTTATTATAAAATGGAGTATAATAACTTGCTTGATGAAGATGGTGAATTACTTGAGGAAAGGGTCACAATTGTGGTGAGGGGTGTAAAATTCACACTGTCTGCATCTATTTTGAACAAGATTTTGAAAATAGAGAATCCCCCGTCTATCCCTGATTTTTCTTACATTGATCAAGAGGTATTTGAAACTCTGAGGCCTGGTGAGCCATTTCCTCCTGATCAACAACTTAAGCTAACCTTCAGGCCTAGCTCTATGCCAACAGAGAACCGTGTCCTGTGGTTTGTCTATTCTAGGAACTTCATTCCTAAGGCAGGCAACTACACACATTTTACCCAGCTAGACTATAGGCCATTTACTGCCTTTGTGAAGAAGGTTCCATTCAACATTGGCCACTGGCTGCTTCAGGGAATGACAGAGTTTAAGTTTGCCAAGAGACAGCTCTCTCACATACCATACCCTTCTTTGGTCTCTGTGATCCTTTTCTATCACAAGATATGGTATGTGGGATCCACTGATACCCTTGAGTATCCTCCCTTCTTCGGGAAAAATCAGATGAATTTAATGGAGATCAAGTTTGGTGAAGAGGGCTCAGTTCAATCCCAGGCACCTACTCAATCACATCCTCGGACACAGACTCAACAGGCTCAAGAAGCCCAGTCAGCACCTCCACCCCTACAGTCACCATTGCTAGATGATCTTATTTCTCAGATCAAACACATTGTGGATGCTTCACTGGCTTTTATATCTATCAGAATGGAGTTTGAGTTAAGGAAGCTGAAAGCTGAGATGGCTCGAGGACATGAAGGTCTTATTGAGATACAGGATGCTATGAAAGAGCACCTTGAAGCTATTGCTGGGCAATCTACAGAGATAAAGGAGAAAGTTGAAGAAATTGAGCTCAAGATGTCTGCTCATCTTATATCACAGATGGACCTCATTGATAAAGTAGATGGGATCATACAGCACCTGAACACCAGCTCCTCTTCAGCTCTTGGTCCTTCTACTGGTCCTAGTCATTCTAGCCCTGTCTCTGAGACACCCTTGTTGGAAATTATGCCCTAGGGGCAATTCATTGTACTTTGGATATTTAAGTTATTTAAAGTATTCTCTTTTGTTATCATTTTCGTTTGCATGTTCGTATTGATAACTGCATCCCTGGATAATCTTATAGATTATCCTAAAAGTCCCTGGTCGGTCATCTACACGGGAGTGAAGATGAAATAAGATCAGTATGACTTTGATGAGGTATGGAGATACGAATCAAAGTCATGGGCACTTGTAAGAGTACAAGGTGCTGGACCGACCCACTATGAGAAAGCTGCATGGATTAAGTCATAAGCTTATCTCATGTATAACCGCGTCACGACGCCCTATGACCTGAGACCATCATAGATTCCTACATGATGAGTACTGGTCTTTGACCTAGTCAAAAGTCACCTTTGACCGGGTGATGATAAAGGCTAGGACCAGGATCAGTGGTTTTCATGCGGAGGAATGTGAGTGGTCAAGATGGGATTTGTCCCTCACATATGTAGAGAGATAATGCTGGGCCCCTCGATGAGTGAGTCTAAGAAATGTATGGCCATACTATGATGGAAAGGAGTTTCCATTTCACTTATTAGACTACTCGAGAATCGAGAAAGCATTGGTCAAGAAAAGGAAGTTGACATTATCCATGCCTCATCCTTGACCGAATTATCGCGTGACAAAAGGGACGTGACATGGTTGTACGATAGGTAGTATCGTGTCATCGATCCCCATGTGAATTGGGTAGTTGCAATGTCTTGCTAGAGGCCGCTTGCGACTTGTGGGCTGATACAGTGTTGGCCCACTGCCAATCTCATATGGGCCTGCAGGGTCGCACACAAGAATAATCCAACACGGGTGAAGGTGTCCAGGTTCATTGAATCTCAGATTAATCTGAGATTAAATGAATACTAAATTTGATCTAGGATTTATATATATATATATATATATATATATATATATATATATATAATTCGAAATTAATATATATATTATAAATTGAGATTATAATATTATATATGATATTTGTTTAGTATTTAATTTATTTGATAAATTAAATATCTGAAACAAATAGAGATATTGTATCTCATTTAATTTCGAATAAAGATATCGTATATCTGTTTAATATTAAATTGAGATATGGTATCTCAGATTTAATTAAATAGATAGATATCATATCTCGGATTTAATTTATGATGATAAATTAAATCAAAAGGCTTTAAATTTAGATTTGATTTAAATTTAAAAATTCGAATTTCCAAATCTGGCTTTTAGTATATTCAATTACATTTATGAGATAGATGTGATTGATATGCTGACCAGATTCAAAATCCGAATTTCCAAAATTAATAAAGGATTAATTTTGGTTATATAATACGCCTATCGGGTTTAGAAAAACCTACGGGATTTTCAGTCGAGCGTATTGAGAAAAGCCGCGAGAAACCCTAGAGCAATTTGAGAGAGAGAGACGCACAAGAAGCGCTAGCACGCTGCCGCAACCGTTTAGGGGATTGTTCGTGTGGATACCAGTAGAGGAAGCCGATCCAAGAGTCGACTTCTGCTGATCGAAAGAACAAGACGCGGACGTGTTGATCGCCCACCTGATCAAAGGAACGAGACGCGGACGTGTTGTTCGAGAAGGTAGCCCACCTGATCAAAGGAACGGAACGCGGACTAGTTCAACAAAGGTATGATTCGGTTTCCTTAACTCTGATTTAAACGTCGTTGAGTGATCCTTCGGAAGGATTCGTAAGAAATTTTTAATCTGCTGCGTGTACGAATCCCAACAGTGGTATCAGAGCCAACTCAGCGTACGTTTAAATTGGGTTTCTCTACATGCCGATATATGTGATATGTATGTAATAAGCCGAATTTTGAATCAAGAAATTAAATCTTGAATGTTCTATTTTGATAATTCGCGTTAGGGTTTCACGGCCGTTATTCTTGTGGTTCTGAATCGTAGAGGTCGGATGATCTTGATGAGATCAGAAGATGATAACATAGGGGTCAATCATGATCGGAGACGTCATATGTTTCTGGTCGCATAGATCACGTTTTGAAAGGTTCGAACGTCGATTACGCGTCGGAGACCTATGACGACTCGGACGTTCATGACGGCAGATGGAAGAATTCGATTCGGATATCGCTTTTTGGGGTTAAAATTTGATTTTATGAAAGAAATTTTCTTTTAAAAATATGTTGTTTTCAAAAGTTCCAGGGGGCGCTGCCCCCCTGCACCCCCCGCAAGGGCGCTGCCCCTTGACCCCGCCCGCTAACCGGCTAGCGGGACCGCCGTAGGGACCGGCTGATTGTCGTAGCGCGAGTAATCAAATCAAAGTGATATAAATTAGAGAATTTTATCATAAGTAATATTTTATTTCATAAATGTA
This sequence comes from Acacia crassicarpa, assembly GCA_034222035.1. NCBI lineage: Eukaryota > Viridiplantae > Streptophyta > Magnoliopsida > Fabales > Fabaceae > Acacia > Acacia crassicarpa. The sequence goes on from JAWXYG010000015.1 coordinate 11,787,247, forward strand.
TGAATTAAAATATGGTTTTAATTTACCTTTCAAAGTGTTGTTTGGGTATGGTGAACAAGATGGCTCTAGGATTGGAAGTTTTAAATATGGCCTGCGTGCCATGCCTCTCTCTAAATATTCTTGATGTACATTCTCTTCTCATCTCACTCCCCTCGTATGTGAAACGAGGTTTCTAATTATGTACTTTCTTTTATATTATTTAGAGAAGTCCTCTTATTGGCTTGAGGGGACTACAGGTTAGATGAGCCATATTGTTCACGAGTTTTAATTATGTTTTGATATGATCATTGCATGATTAGTTTAGACCTTATATGATATACAATAAATGATTGCATTCATATAGGAAGGAATAATAGGAGATTTAATTCACAAATGAAATAATACCCTCAAAATAAAATCTTAAGTCACAATGCCGTCAATTAATGAATACTTGCCAAAATCTCGATTACCCATTTGTATGTTCCACTAAAGTGGATGCATTTGAGTAATCTTGATGAGGCAAGAGAGTAATGGTGATACTCAACATTCATTGTTGTCTTGACTTAATTGAGATCATCAAAACGGTTTTGGATCTCAAGGCATTGGATGGGATTAAACATGCCAGATCATATGATGATCGAATCCCATAAAGATCTAAGAGTTACATGTGATGTAATTGGCAAAGCAGTTGCCTACCTAAATAACTTATTTTAAGCGTCTTGCCAAAGCGGACTTAAATTTAAGCTAAATATGGATCTTAGCCCACTAATTATAATGAGGGTTGTTAATTTAGTGGGAGAATATTAACTGACTTTGCATATCTTTTAATTGTAGAATCATGTCGACCACTAACACCGCAACAACATCAATGCGATCACTCCTTGAGAAGGAAAAACTGAATGGGACAAACTTTCTCGACTGGTTTAGAAACTTGAGAATTGTTCTCAAGCAGGAAGGAAAGCAATATGTCCTTGATCGACCCATTCCTGAGGAGCCTGCAGCCAATGCTCCAAGAGCTGAGAAAGATGCTAACACGAAGCATTCTCGTGACTCTGTGGATGTAGGATGTTTGATGCTTGGCACCATGGTTCCAGAGCTCCAAAGAGATCTGGAACATGTGGAGGCTTTTGAGATGATTGCTCATCTCAAGGAAATGTTCCAGCAACAAGCAAGGCAAGAAAGGTATGAAACCATGAAAGCCTTAAATTCCTGCAAGATGGCTGAAGGTGCGTCAGTTAGCCCTCATGTTTTGAAGATGAAAGGCTACATTGATCACCTTGAGAGGCTGGGATTTCCCATGCTTCCGGAGTTAGCCACAGATATGATCTTAAACTCACTCCCGGATAGTTATGACCAGTTTGTCATGAACTATAACATGAACAACATGGAGAAATCAATTTCTGAACTGCATGGGATGCTTAAAACAGCTGAGCAGAGCATTAAGAAAAAGCCTAGCACTGTTTTGATGGTTCAGAAAGGAAAGGGTATGAAAAAGAAAGGCAAGGGCAAGAAATGGGGTAAAGGCTCAGCTGGTAAGACCAAAGAGTCGAACAAACCTGAATCTAAGCCTGCAGCCAAGAAGGCAAAGCCTCCAAAGGATGGGGTCTGCTATTTCTGCAATGAACCGGGTCATTGGAAGAGGAACTGCAAACTCTATCTAGAAGGTCTGAAAAAGAACAAGAAGGATAGCGAGGCTATCGCTTCAGGTATCTATGTCATGGATATTCATTTTTCTACTTCCTCTACATGGGTATTAGATACTGCATGTGGATCTCACATTTGTACCAATGTGCAGGGTCTCAAGGAAAGTAGAAGATTGAAGAAGGGCGAAGTTGACCTACGAGTTGGAAACCGAGCAAGAGTTACTGCTTTAGTCATAGGCACTTATGAATTAGTTCTGCCCAATGGGCTTTTGTTAATTTTGAACAATTGCTTTTATGTTCCTGCTTTGAGTAGTAACATTATTTCACTTTCTTATTTGGATAAGGAAGGTTTCACTTCCATTACTGGGAACCGTAAATGTTCAATTTATCTTAATGATGTTTTTTATGCTCATGGAGATTTGCATGCTGGTCATTATGTATTAAATTTAGAACATCCTAATAATGGACGAATCTATGACATAACTACTAAAAGGTTCAGGTCAAATGACTTGAATCCAACCTACCTATGGCATTGTCGTCTAGGCCATATAAATGAGAAACGCATTTCGAAACTCCATCAAGATGGATTTCTGAATTCATTTGATTTTGAATCATTTGATACATGTGAGTCTTGTTTATTGGGCAAGATGACAAAGGCTCCTTTTACTGGACATAGTGAAAGGGCCACTGATTTATTGGGCCTCATTCATACTGATGTATGTGGACCAATGAATATCTCTGCCAGAGGAGGTCATTTGTACTTCATTACATTCATAGACGATTTTAGTAGATATGGCTATATCTATCTAATGAAGCATAAGTCTGAATCTTTTGAAATGTTCAAAACATTCCAGAATGAAGTACAAAACCAACTTGGCAAAACAATTAAGGCACTTCGATCTGATCGAGGTGGTGAATATTTGAGCCAAGAGTTCATTGACCATCTTAGGAGTTGTGGGATTATCTCACAACTTACTCCTCCAGGAACACCTCAATGGAATGGTGTTTCTGAACGGAGGAATCGAACTCTACTGGATATGGTTCGATCTATGATGAGTCAAACAGACCTTCCACCTTCCTTTTGGGGCCATGCCCTGGAAACAGCTGCATTCACACTAAATCGTGTTCCGTCAAAGGCAGTTGAAATGACACCATATGAGATATGGACTGGGAAGAAACCCAGTTTGTCATTTCTTAAAATTTGGGGATGTGAGGTTTATGTTAAACAACATGCCTCTGATAAATTATCATCTAGATCCTCAAAATGCCTTTTTGTGGGGTATCCTAAGGAAACTAAAGGATACTACGTCTACAATCCCACCGATCACAAGGTGTTTGTCATTCGGAATGGTGTCTTTCTGGAAAAGGAGTTTATCTCTAAAAGAACCAGTGGGAGTAAGGTGAACCTCGAAGAAGTTCGAGAGTCACAGGATTATGTAGAACCACAGATGGAAACTAGAGAAGACTCACAACAAGTTGTTGAGCCTACTCAAGTAACACAAGGCCCACGAAGATCCGATAGATCACGGCTACAGCCTCAGAGATATGGATTTCTGATCACTGGAAGTCGTGATGTTTTGCTCATTGAGCAGAATGAGCCAACAACCTATCGAGACGCTTTAGTGGGACCTAACTCCGAAAAATGGCTTGATGCCATGAAGTCTGAAATGCAATCCATGTACGACAATAAGGTATGGACCTTAGTTGATCCACCTGAGGGTGTAAAAACCGTTGGGTGCAAGTGGGTTTTCAAAGAGAAGACCGACATGGATGGCAAAGTAAGTGTCTTCAAGGCACGGCTGGTTGCAAAAGGATTCACTCAAACTCATGGTGTGGACTATGATGAGACCTTTTCCCCAGTTGCAATGGCCAAGTCAATCAGAATCCTTCTTGCCATTGCATCATATCATGACTATGAGATATGGCAGATGGACGTCAAAACGGCCTTCCTTAATGGAAAGCTGCTTGAGGATGTGTACATGACACAACCTGAGGGTTTTGTGCGTCTAGAGGACACTGGTAAAGTATGTAAGCTTCAAAGATCCATTTATGGATTGAAGCAGGCATCTCGGAGCTGGAATCATCGTTTCGATGAAGTAGTCAAAGAGTTTGGCTTCATTCAGAACATGGATGAACCTTGTGTTTACAAGAAGGTTAGTGGGAGCACAGTTGTATTTCTAGTGCTTTATGTTGATGACATCCTACTCATTGGGAATGACATTCCTACCTTGCAGAAGGTCAAATCTTGGTTAGGAAAGTCTTTCTCAATGAAAGATTTAGGCGAAGCCACTTATATCCTTGGGATAAGGATCTATAGAGATAGATCCAAGAGGCTGTTGGGCCTAAGTCAGAGCACATACATAGACAAGATACTGAATAGGTTCAGTATGCAGGATTCCAAAAGGGGTAACGTGCCCATGTCTCATGGCATTCATCTCAGTAAGGATCTGTGTCCTAGTACACAAGATCAAAGAGACCGCATGAGTAAGATTCCATATGCCTCTGCCATTGGATCTATCATGTATGCTATGTTATGTACTCGACCGGATGTGTCATTTGCCTTGAGTATGACCAGCAGATATCAACAAGATCCCGGTGAGGGTCATTGGACTGCTGTCAAGAATATCCTTAAGTACTTAAGAAGGACTAAGGACTTATTCTTGGTATATGGTGGCTTGGAGGATGAGCTCTGTGTGACTGGTTACACAGATGCGAGTTTCCAAACTGACCAAGATGATTCAAGATCGCAATCAGGATATGTATTCCTGTTGAATGGTGGTGCGGTGAGTTGGAAAAGCTCTAAGCAGAGCACTGTAGCTGATTCTGCAACGGAAGCTGAGTATATAGCAGCATCGGATGCAGCTAAGGAAGCCGTTTGGATCAGAAAGTTCATCACTGAACTGGGGGTGGTTCCTACCATCTCAGATCCAATAAACTTGTTCTGTGACAATAACGGCGTCATTGCACAGACAAAGGAGCCTAGGTCACATCAAAGGACCAAGCACATACTCAGGCGTTTTCATCTCATCAGAGAAATCAATGAAAGAGGTGATACAAACATATGCAAAGTACCAGGAGAAGACAACGTAGCAGATCCTCTCACTAAGCCGCTTGCACAAGCGGCACATGAGCGTCATGTTAGGGCAATGGGAATTAGAGTAATCAATGATTGCACCTAGTGCAAGTGGGAGTCTGTTGGAAATTATGCCCTAGGGGCAATTCATTGTACTTTGGATATTTAAGTTATTTAAAGTATTCTCTTTTGTTATCATTTTCGTTTGCATGTTCGTATTGATAACTGCATCCCTGGATAATCTTATAGATTATCCTAAAAGTCCCTGGTCGGTCATCTACACGGGAGTGAAGATGAAATAAGATCAGTATGACTTTGATGAGGTATGGAGATACGAATCAAAGTCATGGGCACTTGTAAGAGTACAAGGTGCTGGACCGACCCACTATGAGAAAGCTGCATGGATTAAGTCATAAGCTTATCTCATGTATAACCGCGTCACGACGCCCTATGACCTGAGACCATCATAGATTCCTACATGATGAGTACTGGTCTTTGACCTAGTCAAAAGTCACCTTTGACCGGGTGATGATAAAGGCTAGGACCAGGATCAGTGGTTTTCATGCGGAGGAATGTGAGTGGTCAAGATGGGATTTGTCCCTCACATATGTAGAGAGATAATGCTGGGCCCCTCGATGAGTGAGTCTAAGAAATGTATGGCCATACTATGATGGAAAGGAGTTTCCATTTCACTTATTAGACTACTCGAGAATCGAGAAAGCATTGGTCAAGAAAAGGAAGTTGACATTATCCATGCCTCATCCTTGACCGAATTATCGCGTGACAAAAGGGACGTGACATGGTTGTACGATAGGTAGTATCGTGTCATCGATCCCCATGTGAATTGGGTAGTTGCAATGTCTTGCTAGAGGCCGCTTGCGACTTGTGGGCTGATACAGTGTTGGCCCACTGCCAATCTCATATGGGCCTGCAGGGTCGCACACAAGAATAATCCAACACGGGTGAAGGTGTCCAGGTTCATTGAATCTCAGATTAATCTGAGATTAAATGAATACTAAATTTGATCTAGGATTTATATATATATATATATATATATATATATATATATATATATAATTCGAAATTAATATATATATTATAAATTGAGATTATAATATTATATATGATATTTGTTTAGTATTTAATTTATTTGATAAATTAAATATCTGAAACAAATAGAGATATTGTATCTCATTTAATTTCGAATAAAGATATCGTATATCTGTTTAATATTAAATTGAGATATGGTATCTCAGATTTAATTAAATAGATAGATATCATATCTCGGATTTAATTTATGATGATAAATTAAATCAAAAGGCTTTAAATTTAGATTTGATTTAAATTTAAAAATTCGAATTTCCAAATCTGGCTTTTAGTATATTCAATTACATTTATGAGATAGATGTGATTGATATGCTGACCAGATTCAAAATCCGAATTTCCAAAATTAATAAAGGATTAATTTTGGTTATATAATACGCCTATCGGGTTTAGAAAAACCTACGGGATTTTCAGTCGAGCGTATTGAGAAAAGCCGCGAGAAACCCTAGAGCAATTTGAGAGAGAGAGACGCACAAGAAGCGCTAGCACGCTGCCGCAACCGTTTAGGGGATTGTTCGTGTGGATACCAGTAGAGGAAGCCGATCCAAGAGTCGACTTCTGCTGATCGAAAGAACAAGACGCGGACGTGTTGATCGCCCACCTGATCAAAGGAACGAGACGCGGACGTGTTGTTCGAGAAGGTAGCCCACCTGATCAAAGGAACGGAACGCGGACTAGTTCAACAAAGGTATGATTCGGTTTCCTTAACTCTGATTTAAACGTCGTTGAGTGATCCTTCGGAAGGATTCGTAAGAAATTTTTAATCCGCTGCGTGTACGAATCCCAACAACCCTCACCTTCCTTCACCTTTCCTTCACCAAAGGTTCCCATCTCCTCTCCTGATCCGTACACTCCCATCTTCGCCTCTCCTTCCACTGTCATTCTTCTCCCAGCACCATCTACTCCCTCTACTGAGATCTTACCTTCTCCATCCACTCCTGCTACTGAACCTCTACCCTCACTATCTACTCTTGCCATAGTAGCTCTTCCCTCTCCGGATATTCCTCCCACTACTCTTTTTGAGGATGACAAAGGGGGAGAGAAAAGCAAGGAGTAGTTAGGATTTAGGATTGTTTTGATGATTTTGGCACATGTACCTGCCCTGTACATTTCTTTTGTGCATCTTTTTGTTTTTGTATTCCATTGTATCTTGACCTGTTTCTATTGAAATGGAATACAACTAATGTTTTTACATGCTTCTGCTTATCTCTGATGGTACTATTATATTCTTTAGAGTTTTAATTGTCCAAAATCATATCTTTTCAAAATTTCTGATAATTTTTCAAAGACATTTCAAACTCTCTTGAATATTGCAAAAAGAACTGTTTATAAGTGTTGTCATCATCAAAAAGGGGGAGAATGTTAGTTCTCTTATGGTTTTGATGATTGCCAACAATTGTAAACAAAGAATAAGGATTTTCTCTTAAAGGTTGAAAATTCTAAGTAAGAGCAAACCTCGAGGTTTGCAGTAAAACCTCGAGGTTTGGCCTTGCAAATAAAGTCTCAAGGTTCAGCACTTAATCATTCAAAAACTTGGTTTCACAAATTTATGTGAAACCTCGAAGTTTGTAAAGAAACCTCGAGGTTCTGCATTTCCAGAGAAAACTCAGTTTCACATCAACTCATGAAACCTCGAGGTTTGTGCCAAAACCTCCAGGTTTGTGGTTTGGCGCCTAACTAAAATTTTTGAAAAACATTGTGAAACCTCGAGTATCTTGAGAAACCTCCAAGTTTCTTCATCCAGAGAGCAACTGGTTTTCATTGAACGTGAAAACCTCGAGGTTCACTTTGAAACCTCAAGGTTTGGTGTTTTGACTAAAACTTGAATCTTTTGAAAAATACTTAAAACCTCGAGTATTACTTTAAACCTCCAGTATTCTGTCATACAGAGAGCATACAGGTTTTCACATGAATGAAAACCTCGAGGTTCATTCCAAAACCTCGAGGTTGTGTCCCTGGAACAAAGCTTTGGCTTATCAATATTTTAGCCAAACCTCAAGGTTTGTGGGTTCTAGAGAGGAAATGAATTTTTCATAAAGATATAAACCTCCAGTTTCTTATGAAACCTCCAGGTTTGGTTTCATCAAGTTTTTTTTTTCATAAGGTTTCTTTACAAAGGAAACCTCGAGGTTCACTAAGAAACCTCGAAGTTATGTATCTCAGAAACTGAAAATACTTTCTGCATTCAAGCAAACCTCGAGGTTTGTTCCACAAACCTCCAGGTTTTTAGTCGTTGCTGGAAATTCAAAATTGACAAATGTGTTATGGCTTCTTGTTTGATCTTAATGCTTTACATGATTAATCTATAATGATTCTAGATATGTTTAATCATCTTTTTATGAGTTTCAGACAGATTAAAGAAGGATTATTGAAGGATTAGAGCAAAAGCAAAAAGTGTGTCAGAACATTAAATGCTCAACCCAGAAACTTGCTTCCTTTTTGTTAATCCACTTGTACACGGCTGCAAAAGATTAAAAGGAAGATTTCTACAACAAGTAACAACCTCTCCAACGGATTTATTGCCTAAGAGTCAACTCTGAACCAAAGGCCAGCTAGATTATGCAGAAACAAGGAGAGAGATGTCCAAGGTGGAACCAATCCTCAGCTAAAGTTTTCCAACGGTTCAATCCAAGTTGCAACGGTCATTTAATGATTTCTATGCATAAATAGAGTTGCATTCAAGACTTCACAGAGGTTACAACATCTGAAAACGCACAAGCAATCAGTTCTCTCAACTACTTCTTAGTTTTCATTTGTATATTGTCTTTTGACAAAAAAAGCTTCAGTGTTTATCATCATGTACTCTTAGAGAGAGCTTTTATTGCTTATTGATCATTGATTGTAAAGAACCACAAGTCAGGGGACTTGGTGGTTGGGATACTTGATTACAACTTGTAAGGGGGAGTGAGTTCTAGAGAGAGAACTACTCTTGAGTACAGAGTGTGTAATCAAGTTGAAAGAGTTAGTGAATTGAAAATCCCAAGTGAGGCTTGGGAACTGGATGTTGGTCAAGTATAAGACCGAACCAGTATAAATCTTGGTGTCTCAGCTTTTCTTCCCTTCACTTCTGTTCTACTCTGTTTTTACTTGCTCAAAACAGAGCAATAGCTAAAAAATTTTGAGTATACCCAATTCACCCCCCTCTTGGGTATACAGCTCCATTTACATAGAGGATATCCTAGTCACTAATGACCTTTTTTACCCTTGGTAGGATTATTTTTCAACTTTTCAACTTTAATTCTCAAAAAACGCTGGTTCAGAAATTCTAGACAGATTTTCGCCTAACTTCAAAATATCATAACTAATTCTAGAAAAATCGAAACGAAGATCCGTAAAATTTCCCGGACTCCTTAAGATGCCTATTTTTGAGGAAAAATATCAGCTTTCACCCAGAATTCAAGAACAATTCCCAGATTTCATGTGTTCAAACCTTGCCCAGAAATTCGCCCAGAAACATAGCCTAATCTTCAAAAATTCTTATCTCCTTGTCCAGAGATCAAAACGTTGACAAGGAGATCAAAACGTTACATATTTTATATATTTGGAAAGCCATACATGTCTACTTTATTTCTGGAAAATTTCGTGATTTTTAAAGATCATTTGATGCATAAAATAATGTTCCCTATCCAGTTAACTCCCAAACTCCAGAAATTCTAGAATTCTTTTATCTTACTCTAACTTATTCCCTTAATCCTAAAAGTCACTCCCCAACATGTTTCCACCTTGTCAGGCATCTTTTGATGCAATAAGGCCTGAAAACAATTATGGGAAATTACTTTGCCTATTTACTATATTAAACTAACACCTATATTAAAAGCTACTAAGAACAAAGAAGAACTATGAATTTAAGAGCAAGCTTACCTCTTCAAGCTTCTTGCTCTTCTTCCTCCTCCTTGCTCCTCTTAGAAATCAACTCTTGGAGTTTGATTTGGTGTGAGGAGAATGAAGAGCAAAGCTTCCTATTTATAGGAAAAATTCAACCCCTCCAACAAGCTTCTTCCTCTTGAATTTTGGCCATTGGATTGGGGAAAATTTTCAAACTCTCATCCTCACTCTCCATTCCCCCTCATCCGTGCCTCCCTCTTCCTTCCTCTTCACTCTTTTTCCTTCGTGCATGCTAAGTTTCTAATGCTTGCCCACCAAGTATCAAATAGTGCCCATCTTCTCCAACAAGTCTTTGACTTCAATTCCACATGTGCGTAACCAATTCCTTGCTCTTCACACTACATTTCATACGTCCCCCCCCCCCCCTCTCTCTTCTCTTTTTTTTTAATTTGTTTTGTGATTTATTTAATTGCTAAGATATTGTTTTGGAGCTATTTCATTGGTCCTTTGGTGATTAATTATGAAAAAAATACTCTTTAATTTGGATCCTTTTATTTGCTATTAGATTTAGCTTAATTATGTTTATTTGCAATGATTCAATTGTTTACCAAATCAATTATGATCTTTCAAAACTCATTTGCTACTAATATTGAACCCTTGTTAGGCTTTAATATTTAATTAAGCCAAAATATTCCAAATTGCTTATTAATATTTGTCACTAGATTAATTTATAAATTTTAATCCAATTAATTTTAATTTACGTGCCCAATAATTATTCTTTAGCATTCCCTAATTAATTTAAGTCTTTTCATACTCCTTTATGACTTATTCTCGAGAATATAAGAATTAAATGTTAATATCTTTTTAGATGTAGATTTAATTGTTCTTTAATTGTTGGAAATTCCCTCTAATTGTTTTAGGTATTTTCACGATATTTTATAATTTTTAGGAACCCTAATTTAATTATAGTCCTTAGAAATTCATTCAAATAACTCTTAATTAGCCATTGGCTTTTAATTAGGATTATTCATTTTTAATTGTACTTAATTTAATTTAGTTATTAAATTTAGTGTCTTAATTGTTGTAATTTCAATTGCTCATTAATTGTTAATAATTTCCCCTTAATTAGGCTCAATGTGATGATAGTTATTTATGGCTTTTTATGAATTAATTATGAATTTAAGTATTAGTGTGTTAATTACGGGTATTTTGATAAATTTAGCCTCTTAATAAATTAAATGATACTTAATTAATCCCTTGATTATTTATAATAATTTGGCACAATTACTTAATTTAATAAATACCTAATTATTCATTGATTTTATTATTTTCCCCTATTTGGTTCAATAATTTTTCATCGTACCTTATTGCTCTTTTTAATTCCTTATGAACCATACTTTAATATGGTAATTATTTGCATTTTATGGTATCTTATTGATTTCTATGAAAATTTAATCCTAGGTTGCCTTAATCCCAAAGAAAGATTTTCTAGAAAATATAATTAAATAGGTGCCAATCATCAAAACGTTGTATTTATGAAAATATTATTTTCAGGGTATTACAATATTTATTATGAAGGACAATAAAAATTGTAATTATTTTGAAAGACCAAAAATTAAAACATTAAAATAGAAAAACTGAATTGCTTTTAACCAGATTTCTTATATTCTTCCTAATTGAACCAGAATCTGAAGTGATTGTAGATTAATGGATTTTAATTGTTTAATTATTTTGGTGCTCATTGTTTGGCAATCTATTTCTATTCTTCTGTCAAATTTATGTCTGCTTTTCATGCAGGGAGAAATATTCAAATGGTATAATACTATGCTAAATGCTAATAGTCCCATGAAATGGTCTCTATTTATGCTGATTTGTGCTGTTGGTTTATTTTACCGTACCATGTTATTTTGTTTGATTTGTTGAAATCATATTTTAGCCCTAATCATAATCAGGAGGGGGTGTCCATATCAAACCTGTAAACTATAGAGCCTGGGAGTTTCTACCACGATTGAAAAAGAACGAGGTTATTTGAATTGATCTCTATTTATCGTTATCCAATATCCATCAATCATCCCACATTTTGATCCAGGTGGAGAGAATATAGGAAATATGGATAAGCGCAATTTAATCTTTCTATTTTAATATTTTAATTTATTGTCCTTCAAAATAATTACTATTTTTATAATCCTTCTTAATAAATATTATTTTTCTTAAATCCTTTATTATAATTTTCCCTAAAAATATTTACAATTCAAAATTCATATTTATAGCCTAGATTAGTAACAATAAACATTTTAAAAAACAATAAAAATAAATCATTATTTGTATTTCAACGTTGTATAAAAAAAGATAGAAAAAATCTCATATAAAGCTACATGAAATATAAAAATTCTATATAAAGTTGGTAAATTCAATAAATCCCTAATTAAATTATTAACTGAATTCAATATTTCAAAATGTGGGTTGAATAATTTTATTGCCATCCCTTCTTAAAAGGGTTTCAGCGCTCTGTAATTATTTTTTAAAATATGTATATGTATATAAACATTAATGTATAATAAAATAAACTATGATAAGATTAAATCAAAGAAATTTTTTGTGGTTTGAAAGGATCCTCTAGAATAATGCAAGCGAAACAAAAAAAAAAACCGGGACAGCATAACCCCAATAACAATCAAATTACTTTTTTGTTGAATATTGAGAATAAAAAAAATTTATTCCTCACCTGAACTTTTTTACGGGAAGAAAATTAAACTATGTTGATCTCTCAAGAAATCTGACTTCTGTGATATTATATATATCAAATATTTCATTAATAGAATTTTAAAAAAAGATTTTCATTAACATAAAAAACCAAACTATATATAATTAACAAAACAAAATTAAGTTGTGTTCTTCCAAAAATAAATTTTTTATTGACAGTATTTACATAAAAATCATTTAGTTGATATTGGTGTTATGCTTTTATTTTTATTTTTTGTCTTGAATTATTCTTGGTAATTCTTTTGGAACACAATAATTTATTTGCTTTAAACAAATCCTATGTTATTTTATTATGTATTAATGTTAATATATGTACACAAAAATAATTTACATAACAATATAACTCTTTTAAGAGAGGAAAGGGGAGGAGGGTGAAATGAAGTCATTTTCCTCATATTTTAAAATTCGATATTGGGTTAACAACTTAATTAAAGATTGTTTGAGTTTAACAACCTAATTTATAGTTTTCCTATTTAAAGAAGCTTTATATGGGATGTTCCCAAAAAGAAATTGCAAAACATTACATATTTAAATGGGTCCAGGTTTTTTATATATAAAAATAAATTATAACTGTTATTATGTTATTGATAATTGTAATTATATTGATAACTATATTACATTTATAAAATTATAAAATACTCTAAATACTATATAATTATAATTATAAATATGATTACAAAATAATCTTCAAAATAAATGAGTAAGTTGGATAAAATATATAAAAATTATGGTATATCATATGACTGTTACTCTTGACCTCTTGGCCAAAACCTTTTCTAAATTTGTCTTTTAAAAACAAAAACAAAAAAAATTGACCTCTCAGTATATCATTTTACATGAACAAATCCTGCGTTCTCCACAAGTTTCACGTCATTTTTACTCTACATAGGATAAACTAGATTTTCTTTGTGATGCAAGAAAATATTAAAATTTTATTTTTATTTTTATTTTTACCATCTCCATATAAATTATTATATTCATGTAATTAATTAAAAGTATAAGACTATTTATTCTTTTTTATGGTAATTTTTTATTTAAACGCATGTGAAGTCTCATTTGTGAAATTTTTATTTGTTAAGTCGTTAAGGAAAACTTGTTCATAAAATTTGATATCTAGAATATGATTCTTTATTATAACCTTGAGTATATTTTTTAAAAAAGTAAGTGAAATTGTTATTCATGCAACATTTACTTGTTAATCTTATTCCATGCATTATCTTTAAAATGAAATTTTCAATCATATGTAGCCTCTTATCATAATCACAAAATTAAATAAACTTAAAAATAATTAATATTATTGGTGAGATGAACTAGATAGATTTAATACATGAAAAGTATTAGAACTCTGTAAATTTTATACACACATTGTACCAGTATTATTTTTTTACTTTGTTATCGGTACTCTTATTTAGATATTTTTCATTAATAAATTTTTTAATGGGAAAATTTTTCCTAATTTATTTTTATGTAAAATGATTTAGAAATAGAATGATAGATTATGATTTCTTTTAAAAGGTACTTTGGAGGAAAACAATTATGGGCAATTTTCCATTTGATGTGTCATTTTCATGTAAACTATAACACATATATTTTCTAACTACAGCAAAAGAATCTCAATAAGAAAAGGGTTAAACACTATCTAATTTGTCACGGAAGTATTGATAAGGGGACACTTAGCACCCAGAAGTTTTTTTGGTACCAAATTTATCCAAAACTAATGGAAAGTCAAATAGACGTTTGCCATATTGGATTTTTTTGGGTTAAATACCTAATTTGCCATGGAAGTATTGATAAGGGGGCACTCAGCGCCTGAAAGTTTTTTTGGTACTAAATTTACCCCGGAAGTATAGAAAAGGTAGCAAATTTGCCCAAAATTGACGGAAGGTCTACGTAGGTCGTCAAAATGCCACATGGCCAGGAAAGAAACGCAGTGGAGGGTGAGTCATATGCCAGATCATGTAACCACGTCAGCACCTCATTCATCTCTCTCTCTCTCCCCTCTCGCTTTCGACAGTTCATGCTTCTGAATTTTCATCCACTCCTTCACCAACAGGTATGCCAGATTCCACAACAATGCCTGCCAACTCTGTTTGTGACCTTCCTCTACTTCAGATTCAATTGGTTTCGATCCCCAAAAATATAGGTACTATAGGAATCAAAACCAAGAAACCAAAAGCCATTCTTATCAAATTGATCAAGAAAATTTCAAACGGGATGTTAGAATTAGCTCTGGATCTACAAAAGCCATCAGTTAGAGATAATTCCTAGAACAATTTTGTATTCCCATTTTACTCTAAAAAATGCTCTACCAAGATACCAAACATTTCTCTGAATCAAGATAAATAAAAAACCGCCAATAAACCCAGTTAGAGATGGTCATATGGATTGTCAAAATTTTTACCAAATCGTAAAATTTCAAAGAAGCAAAATAAGGGAATTGGGGGGGGGGAGTGAGGAGGCATTACCGGAAGATTTGAGAATCGAGAAATTGTAAGGGTCTAAGGGATAAAATCGTTTGGTATGAATTTGCCACACCGCCTGGCAAGTCCTTAGCCCCACATCGGAGAGCCATGGTGTTCACAATGGTCCCACCGGCACTGTCACCTCCGATGTAGGAGTGGGTGAAGGAGTGGAAGAAAATTCAGAAGCATGAACCATCAAAAGTGAGAGGGAAGAGAGAGAGATGAATGAGGTGCTAACATGGTTACATGATATTGCATATGACTCACCCTCCACTGTGTTTCTTTCCTAGCCATGTGACATTTTAACAACCTATGTGGACCTTTCATCAGTTTTGGGCAAATTTGCTATATTTTTTATACTTTTGGGGCAAATTTGGTACTAAAAAAACCTTCTGGATGCTGAGTGCCCCCTTATCAATATTTCCGTGGTAAATTAGGTATTTAATCCAAAAAAATTAATGTGGCAAACGTCTGTTTGACCTTCCATTAGTTTTGGGCAAATTTGGTATCCTTTTCATACTTCCGGGGCAAATTTGGTACCAAAAAAACTTTCGGATGTTGAGATATCAATACTTCCATGGCAAATTAGGTATTTAACTCATAAGAAAATGACAGCCAAGTTCCAAGGACCATAAAAAAATTACAAAAAAGGTTCCAACAAAAATTCACATATCATAAAAGTCCATAAGGACTTTTTCGATATTATTTCTATTAACAATAGGAAGTGCTATATTTACAACAGAAAATGCTATATTGACAAAAAAAATTTAAAACCTAGCTATTTAAACAGAAAAAAAATAACTATATTCACAACAGGAAGTTCATATTCACAACAAAATTCAAACACTTGGATTTTGTTTCAAACTTAAGTCTCTAAACATACAGAGGTCATTTATAACAGAAAAAGTTTATACTCACAGCAGGAAATGCTATATTCACAACAAAATTTTAAACTTAGTCATTTATAACAGAAAAAGTCATATTCACAATAGGAAGTATTATATTTACAACAAAATTTAAAAATCTAGATTTTGTTTCAATACAAATAATTTCAAAAAAGTACCTAAGGACTATGTGAATTTTTATTGGGATTTTTTTATAATTTTTGATGGTCTTAGGACCTGACTGTCATTTTCCCAATCTCAATTATTATTGGACCCACATAGCAGGGGACCGCTGGCCCCTACTTTTGTTTTTATTTGCAAAGGAGGGCCAGCTGTGGTGAGATTTATGTTGTGCATTTACCGTTCCAATGGCCTAGATTTATTTTTTTTGAAAAATTAATAATTAAAAATATCATTAAATAATTCTTAAAAACTAAAAGTCAAAAAGTAAATATAGACCGTAGATCTGGAAGTGTTCATCGCCATTGATGGTGAGGATTCACTAATTTATCATATTTTCAATTCTTCTTAAATTGCTGAATAAATTTCTGCTCTTGCGTCTAAATTGTCTGCGCTCCTCTTTTCTCTCTCACACTTCCTTTCACTTTCTCTCCGTTGCTCCCTGAGTCCTTTGCTCTTATTTCTCTCTCTCTAAACAAAACCAGATTTCTCTGTGCATCATCGTTGAGCTAGTTGAAGAAAGAAGGCAAAAACCAAAAAAACAAAAGAAAACAAGAAGGTAAAATTTTCACTGTAGAAGTACACAGAGTGATTAAGTATTATCTGTAATCTTGTAATTTAGCATTATATTTTGTTTACTCCTTTACTTTCTTGCTGCATATTTCTACTGTGCATATGATGGAGTTATTGAAATCAATAACGATGTCTTTTTTTTTTTTTTTTCAAATCTCAAATCAGCAGGGCTTGTTTGAGTCTGCCAGCTATTTGTATGATCTAGATTCCTTGGAATTATGTCTGAAAGGCAAAACGAAGAAGGTAATAATAATAAACCCGGATTTTTTATTATCCATTAATTTTTGTTATTGTCCTTCTTTCTATTTGTATTTAGTTTGTAGTTTCAGTTTTCATTACTAATTCACTTTGAGCACAATTATGCCCGTTTGGTTTGATGGATGAGTTTTTATGGAAGTAGAAATGGAACTGAAAGTGAAAGGGTAAGAGGAAAGTGTGTTGGTATGATTATTGGAGTGTTGTATTTATAAAGCAAAACGACTGGAAATTCATACCAGCAAAATAAATCAAATGAAAAATACTCGAATCAGAAAACATTTCTGATCTCCCAACCTCTCTTGATTCATCATCTTTCTGTTGATACTAAACCAGAAATCGAATCAAAAATCTAAAAACAAACTCAGAAATTGAAAGGTAAAACCAACTCGATCAAAAATACATTTCTCAAACTTTTATATTTTTATAAAATTGTTGCCAGAGAACTGTGGTATTCTGAGATCAGTCTAGCAATCTTTTCTTATGAATGGATGAGGAAGGCTTGGTGCAGATCTAAAGAGGAGAACTGTGGTGTGGAGTTTTTTTGTTTTTTCATAAAGAAGACTTTTTACGTTGGTAATCACAAAAACTGACATAGATAATTCAAATAATTGCCGACGTAGAAAGTCGTTTTTTAAAATAATTTTTCAATATTTTTATACAAGCATAATCTGAATCCACATTTCAATTGTGGATATATAGAACAACTATACCCAACAGACAAGCATAATTATCAACCGATATCTTGAAATCGCAAAATTTTGTTAAATAAATAGTATTCAACCTTCTTAATATGTAAATATTAAAAAGTAAGGGGCTTGGTTTACTAGGCTATTAGCTCATCTGTTTTCTCTTGATTCGTTTTTTGTTTTTTGTTTTTTTATGCAGATTGGTTTTTTGTTTAATCAAAGGGAAATAGGACTTGGCTTTTCTCATTCTTTTCCTCTATGCTCTTATGTTTTATCCCAAAACTTTGTAGTCTTGAGATTAACAAAGCAAGAGAAGGATTTTTTTTTAAAAAAAAAAAAAATAGAGAGAGAGCATATAATACTTTGAATTATTTTTCGATAGCATTAAATATCTTAAAATAATTTTTAATACACTCAATATCTTAAAATATTGTTTTGCTTACACCCAATATCTATTAAAAATATACTTTAGGTGCCACTAAAATTTTATTTTACATATATATTGCTAAATGTACTAAAAATTAATTTAAGATCTACATAAAAATATTTTAGGATAATGAATGAATATTATTTAAAAGAAAAGTCCTCCTCATACTTTGTTTACCCCCCCAAACTTCGTAATTTTGAGGATGGGAGCATACATGAAAAGAATATGCGAGAAGTTCAAGAAAATATAATTGACAACATGCCCATTGTCCAAAGCTAACTTGAAATAATGATATTAGGGATTTTTAATAATAATGGTTTTGCATTATCCCTGTCTTGTGAGATATATATATATATATATATATATATATATATATATATATATATATATATATATATATTCTCGATATTTATGTTTTCAGCTTTTTTATGATGACTTCTAGTTCTAGTATTGTCAGTTACATATACTTTTTTCTTCTTCTTTTTTTTTTTTTTTTTTTTTGCCAATATCAGTTATACATATACCTGAACCTAGAGAGTTTTGAACTAATTAAATTAAACATGGTATTGTGAATTTTGTTAAATTGGCGGGACTTGCTTTTGGTTCTTGTCTTGTTTTTGGTGGATTCTATATTTTATTGTCCTTTCCATTAGTTATGTTGGTCTTAGCACAAGAAGGAGGATTGTATTATCAAATGTTGTTCATGCATCTAAATAAAAGTCAGTGTACGCTATCAAATGCATGTTCATGCATCTAAAATTTTGTTTTTACATAAAAATTTGGTTAAAAAATATTCCATGCCTATATAAAAAAATAAAAATCATAAAAAAATGCTTGGTTATCCCAAAAAATAGTATATATATGAATTAATTAATTGTTGACATATAAATATCATACCATTTGTGAATTTTAGTAATTATATTATTTCTCTTGAGACTAAAGCCTTCACATGTTTTTGTTTGGCAGGATTTGTGTTCTTATGTTTTGGTTTGAGAATCTCTTTTACTCTTCCTTAGTTTCTGTGTGGAACAACACCAAATTTATTTTAGAAAGGTGAGGATATACTCTAATTTGATTGTGTTTTTTACGACTTTAACATTTAATTTTTATGTTTTTATTGATATTTTCCTTTACATCAATTATAATTTTATAATCTCATTTTTAGCATTTTGATTATGACTTTTGTTAGGAGCCGCTGTAAACTTTGTAGGTCTTGTTTATGAGTTGTTTGACTACTATTGTGTTCTCTCTCTCTCTCTATATATATATATTCATTTAGCTTATTCCATTCCTATAAAAATAAATAAATAAATAAATAAAGCTCATTAAAAAAGAGGCATATTCTTGGTGATTCCAAAAGATATTACTCTCTTAGTCCTTAATATAAGATCTATTTTGTAGTTTATATTAAGGACAAGAAGGAATATATTTATATAAATTAGTTGTGGGTTAATGTCATTATTGGTCCTGGCAATTTGATAAAGTTTTGATTTTGGTTTCCATAGTTTTAAAATAATTGGTTTTGGTCCCTATAGATTTATAAGAATGTGATCTAAATTTAATGATTAGTTCCTATACTTTTAATGAGTTTTGATTTTGTTCCTTATAATTAAACTCAAATCTAGTTCCTTTCAAACTATATAGATCAAAACCAACGATTTGAAACAACAGAAATCAAAACTAAAATTTGATAAAATTGTAAAGACCAACAATGATATCGTTGTTGATCACTTTAATGTCATACCATTTCCATATTTTCTACCAATATTATATTTTTTCTCTTGAAACTAATGTTTTCACTTTTTTTTTTTTTGGAAGGATTTGTGTTCTTATGTTGTGGTTTGAGCATCTTTTTTATTTTTGCTTGGTTTCTATGTGAAACTACACCAAAATCACTTAAAAAAGTAGGTAAGCATATATTCTAATTTGACTGGGTTTCTTTTTATTGTGTTAATAATTTTTATGTTTTTATTTCTATTTTCCTTTATATCAATTATATTCTTATAATCGCATTTTTATCATTTTGATAATGACTTCTGTTAGAAGCCATTTAAAATTTTTAGGGCTTTTTTCTTTGAATTGTATAACTGTATTGTGCTCGCTATTTTTTGTTTCTCTTTTATAACTGTATTGTGATCCCAAAAGTTATTACTGGTCGATCACTTAGATCTCATACCATTTGCATATAATTAATATTGTTGTTTGGTAATCTTTTATTTTTCTTTGGCTTATGTGTAAATCAACGCCGCCAAAATCTCTTAGAAATGTACGGATACATTCTAATTTAATTGTATTTCTTTTTATTAATTTTAAATTAAGTTTATCTTTTTTATTTTTATTTTCCTTATACATACATGCATGCCTTCATCCATCAAATATATTCTAGCATGTTTAGTGAGATTGGTTACTGTCCTCTTCTCTTATTGTTCTCTTCTCATCCTCTTTCTCTAAGCCTCTACTTCTTATTTTAACCTTAGATTGGAATTTGAGCAATTCAGATTTAATATATTTTATAAAAATATAATAAAATATCAAATAAAAAATAATTAAATAAATTCAAAACTGCTAAATTTTAGTTATGATTATTTAAAAATGCAATAAAAATATTTAAAAAAAAATTGTAAAACATTAAATATGAGTAGATCAAGTTTCATAAGGTAGTAGAGAAGAAGCGGATGAGAAGAGAATAGTAAGAGAAAATGATGGTAGCTAGTACCTATTTTTAGCTTTTGATTATGACTTCTGTTTTGCGCTACTTATACACATGTTTGGACTTCATTGTTGTTTGATTACTATAGCGTTTTCTACTTTCTTTCTTTTTTCCTTCATCAATTTGTAAGATCATTTTTTAATAATAATGGGTTTTGCATTAGGAAAAGGTATTGCAACTTGTATGTGATTGCATATGTTTTGTTTGTTTTTTGTTTTAACTGTTCTGTTTTGTATCATTTTTATTGCAATTGAAATCTCAAAATAAAAAGTGAGAAATATAGATTATGAGTTTTTATGTTTATATTATAATCTGAATATTTCCAATTATACGTAACTGCAAGTATAGGAAAAAGAAGAATTGCAAAATGCAGATTGCCCATTCATATAAATGAAATTATTTTACCAATGAGATTGAGTCTAGTAGAAGGGTTAGTCCCTCGCAACGTGAGAAACCAATTTTAGAATTCCTATTGGAAATTGTGCTTACATTTATTATCCAACAATGCTTCAAATAGGATTACCTTCAATAGGAGGATACATATTCTTAGCAAAAAAAAAAAACAAAAACAAAAACAACAAGACAACATTATTAATTAATTGTAAATTGCTATACTCTCATACTTTTTATATACGTTTTTATTAATATTGTTTCTCTTAAATAAAGCTTTCAAAAAAAATTTGGCTGGTAGGATTTGTTTTCTTGTTTGAGAATCTCTCAATTTCTCTTGATTTTACTGTAAAACAATACTGAATCTTTTAAGAAAAGGTAAGGGCATATTGATTGTTTATTTTTATTATTCTTGTATTGTGTTTATGTTTTTATTGCTATTTTCTTGTTTGAGAATCTCTTTTAGTTTCGCTTGATTTTGATTTTAGCATATTTTTATTACTATTTTTTTTTTTGTTGAAAATTTCTTAATTTTTATTTAATAATAATGGTTTTGCATTATATCGCTATTTTCTTGTGATATATATTTTATATTTATGCTTTTTAACTTTTTGATGATCACTAGTAGAGCTGGGAATCAGGGCCGGCCCGGCCCTACAGGGCCTGGCCCTCCAGGGCTTGGGCCCTACAGGGCCGGCCCTCCAGGGCCTGAGATAAGGAAAACATCTGTTTTTCAAAGCCCGGCCCGATAGTACCAGGGCCAGGGCCGGCCCTACAGGGCCTGAAAATTACTATTCGAAATTTTAATTATTTTTTTTCTAGGTTTTTTCCAAAGAAATATAATTAGTAAATTGCAACCATTAAAGTTCTAATCTATCAAATAAATATTATCAACATTAAATATCTAAACAATACAAATCATCCAACAAATAAACACATTCATTAATTCGTAATAAAAAACAAATCATTGTCCACAATTGACTCACATAAAACTTAAGAAGTATTAAACTAAACAACATTAGATAACTCACATAAAATATAAAAGCATACCACTATCATTGTCAATTGTCACCTTCTTCATCACTCTCATCAATTTCATAGATATTTGATTATGATTCACTTTGAGCAGAAGGTTGTGTTTCAGGAGTAAAAATGTTATGAATTTCTTCTCCTGCATCATAAACACATCCATAATAATCATTATCTGCAACAAATAATATATCAAATCATAAAATCAGAGTATAGTTATTATGTATTTATATATGTGCCTCCTAGCCTCTTCCTCTTGGCATTCTTTGACTAATTTTTTTTTCTTAAAAAATGAAAATGCTACAGTAACAGGGCCTGCAGGGCCGGCCCGAGGCCCTACAGGGCCGGCCCGATAAAGCCCGAGGCCCTACAGGGCCGGCCCTGCAGGGCCAAATTCAAATTTCAGACATATTTTTCAAGCCCGAGCCCTACAGGGCCAGGGCTTAAAAGGGCCGGCCCGATGGGCCCGGCCCGATTTCCCGGCTCTAATCACTAGTAGTATTCTCATTATATAGATTCCTTAACTTTAAGAGTTTTGAACTAATTAATTAAATTAAACATGGTATTGTTAATTTTGTTTAATTGGCAGGACTTGTTTTTGGTGGATTCTATATTTTATTCTCCTCAGCATTATTTACTTTGGTCTTCACAAAAGAAAGCGGATCAACATTTGAAAAAAAAGGTCAGTGTATCCTATATCATATGTACGTTTGTCATCATTTTGTTTTTACACATATTTTTAATTTTTTGGTTATTGCTAAAGTACCTGCATAATACTGACTAATACTGTTTCAAAAAAGTTAAAAATTCGTTTTAAAAATAAAAAATAATTTAAAAAATTATAATTTTTTTTTAAAAAAAGAAATTCTTCAAAAGAGACTAGTAGAAATGGGCGAACAACAATTTCCTTAATATAACATATCCATGATCTTGAATTCATTTTTTGGGGCCCAAATCTTTCTCTTTTTCCCTCTTGTTGGGGCAGGCTATATTGCTCCTGTGGTTGTTGGGCCTATACCCAATTTAATACTCATAAAATAAAAGTATTTATAATTCATAATTCATGCCTATAACTTCTATTAGTAACAATAAATTCAAAAAATAGAATAAAAGAAATTATAAAATATTTTAACGTTTTCGAAAAAAATGATCAGATATTGTAAAACTATTGTGAAACATTAGATATTAAAATGGATCCAGATTTTGTAAAGGAAAAATGGAAGGACATGTACTTTCACAATTTTCCCTTGTTAGATGAAAAATAACTGATTCTTTACGATAATTGATTTTTTTCCCCCCGAAACGATAATTGATTTTGAAAATGCCCATTACTACTGAATGATTCCATTTACAATTTATTGTGAATTGTGAATGGAGAAATCCAACAGCTACAAAATATAATTCAAATATAATGATCTTTTTATAATTCAAATATAATTTATTGTGAATTGTGAATGGATTTTATATGAATACTCCTCTGGTTCTATTTGTGAGGTACAGAGGGAATATTTTTGTATAAACTTTGTTTTAATGAGGGTATAATGTATATTAAATAGGGGTAAAATTACAAAGTTGTTAAACTTTTAGGCAAAGTTGATTGTGCTCTCTCTCTCTCTCTATATATATAAGAGTTAATGATATTTAATATTTTTCTTGATTATTTTAGTGAAACATGTTTGAAGTGGCTTTAATTAATTTTAAAAATTCTAGCTTGTATCAAAAGTGATATTATTTTCGGAATTAAAGACCAAGTGTCACTTAGCTTGCAGCTTTCTCAAACATTCTTTTTGAGTTTTTAAAGAGGTTTTGGGTGGTATAATGCACTCCCTCCGTTGAAATGAAAAAATCTTAATGATCTTGAACTCGAAATTATTCTCTAAAACTAACTCAAAACAATATTGTTGGAGTGGTAATATATAGCATCCAAGTATCCCCCCCCCCCCCCCCAAAAAAAAAAAACATTTCTGGTTTGATTGTTTTCCTTTACATAAAGATTATATTGTATTGCAAATTAATTTACGACTTTGCAACACTTTCAATTTGCATTCTTTAAGATCTTAAGTCACTGGAGCAACATATTTCTGATTTAATTACTAGGGGTAAATTGATTTGGTGACTAAAACCCCAACAGTATATTAGTCATAGGCAGACTATAATTAGCTTGTATCCATGTTAGATGGAGAGCTGCCTACTTGACCTTGCAAAGAATGAAGTCCAAAGTTTGGTGAATCTAGTGAAAAATGAGGCTCAATATCTATGTTGTTTCAACAATTATGTTGAAAATTTTGAGCAGAAAAAGAACATACTAGCAGCAAAGCATAAGGATGTAAAGAAAAAGTTTCAAAGAGGCAAAGGAGTTTTCAGTTTTAAGTTTGAAGCCCAGCAATGGGAACGTGAAGCAGATGACATCATTCATATAGACACTAAAATAAAGAAGAAATTGTTTTTTGGTTGGTGTCCGAATTGCTTGTCGCAATATCAAAGAGGCAAAGAGTTAGCAAAGAAGACTCAACATATTGAAAAACTATTGGAAAGATGTAACTCCAATATAGTAGCTGGTCAAGCAAATGTGTTGGACATAAAATACCTTTCTTCACAAGGTTTCATTCATTTTGAGAGTAGAGAGTCAAAGTTCCAAGATCTATTGAAGGCATTGCAGGATGAGAATTGCAATATGATTGGATTGCAAGGGTTGGGGGGAACAGGCAAAACTTCAATGGCAAAAGAAGTGGGTCATAAACTAAAAGAATCCAAATTGATTGACAAATTCATCTTTCTTGTTGTCTCCCAACCTCCTGATTTCAAAAAGATCCGTGGTGAACTTGCAAAAAGTTTATATTTGAATTTAGATGGAATGAAAGAAGAAGAACTCTCATCAAGTACAATATTGTCCAGAATCACTAATATGGACCAAAAGTTGCTTATAATATTAGATGATGTATGGGTAAAGTTTGATTTGACAGAAAAGTTGGGGATTCCATTTGGTCACCAACATAAGAGATGTAATTTATTGATAACCACACGTAGTTCACATGTTTGTACAGAAATGGGATGCCGAACAATTCAACTACAAATGTTAACCAATCAAGAAGCACTGAATCTTTTTGAGGCACATGCTAGTTTAAATAATTCCTATCGTGGTTTTAAGGGTATGCCACCAAAAATTGTGAAGCATTGTGGAGGAGTACCGGTTGCAATTGTAGCACTAGCAAGAGCATTGAAGAATCAACCTATATCGGTTTGGAAAGATGCTTTGAAAACCTTGGAAGATCATGGTCTTGATCAAAATTGGGAAGAGGCTTATAAATGCCTAAAGTTAAGCTATGATAACTTGAAAAGTCAAAAGGCCAAAGAACTCCTTTTGATATCTTCTTTGTTCCCTGAGGATTTTGAAATTCCTATAAAGCTTTTAATCAAAACAGGTATAGGATTGGGCTCTTTTAATGAAAATGACAAATACCATTTAATCAGAAATGAAGTACATGGAGCTATAATGGAACTCATACATTCTTCTTTATTGTTGAATGATGAGGAAGAATGTGTAAAGATGCATGATTTGGTTCATGAAGTTGGCTTATGGATAGGAGAAAATGATATTCAATCTCTCCTAGATTTGGAAAAGCCTATAAAAGAAAACTTGAGATATATGTTTTGCAAGACTAATAAACTTCCTGATGAAATTGATGGAAATAAATTGGAGTATCTATCAATATTTTTAGATGATCCAGGGGGTTTCAATGTCACAGATACATTCTTTAAAAAGATGACAAACATCAAAGTTTTGATTTTAGCTAATGATGGAAGAGGACCAACTCTATCATTGACGAATTCACTTCAACCATTGAAGAGTGTTCAAACACTCATCCTAGCATATGTGGAATTAGGTGACATCTCTGTCTTAGGAAACTTGTTGACTCTTACAACTCTTTGTTTTTACAATTGTTCAATTGTTGAATTGCCTGGAGAATTTTTGAAACTAAAAAAGTTGAGATCATTAGAGGTAGAAACATGTAAAATTAAAAGGAATAATCCTTTTGAAGTGATTGAAATGTGTTCACAACTAGAAGAGTTGACTTTTGTTGGTAATGAGTGTGACGATGAAGAAAAAGATGCAATTTCTCATAATGGATCTCCTCTTACATTACATAGATATTGTATATCTTCTGAGGATGACCTTTCATATTATTCTGAAAAGAATGGTTTGTCAAGATGCTTTCGAGCAGATGAATTAAGCAATTTAGTCTCACATGCAACGTTTAAGCAACTTGTTGAAAGAGCCGAAGTTCTTTCGTTGGAAGGGGAGGTTGGGAAAAGAATGTGGAAGAATCTTGTCCCTGATATTTTTCCAATAGATAAACAAGGCGTGATGAATGATTTGATTGTTCTTCATTTGAGCTCACATCCTAACATGGAGTACCTCATATATACTAAAGATCATGATCCTAGCATGAATGCTTTTTGTAATTTGGCTGAACTACATCTCTCTGAAATGGGCGTTGAAGATTTATGTCGAGGTCCTCCACCGTCTGGCTTTTTGGAGCAAATAGAGATTTTGAAGTTGACAAAGTGTTACAAACTGAAGAGCATATTATTTAATGCAAACTACAACTTGTGTCATCTTAAATCTATGGAGTTAGAAGATTGTCCAAAGTTAATGTCAGTTTTCCGGCCATCCACAGCCCCAAGTTTGAAAGAATTGGAAGAATTAACAGTTAAAAATTGTAGAGCACTCGAATACATCATAGCGGGTGAAGATGGTGATAGTAATCAAAAGAGTTATTATGACTCATTGTTCCCTGCGCTAAAAGAGCTGGAACTTTCTGGAGTACCAAGTTTCATTGGAATTGTTTACGAATATCACCAACTCATGAGTTCATCAATGCACAAGCTGTCTCCTCCACTTTCAAGAAACAATTCAAGGAACCCAAATCAAAGTCTTGCCACACGTACTTTCTCTGGGATCCAAGCATGTTGTTCTCTCAATAAATTGAAGCCCGCCAGCAAAGCGACTGATATTACTATTTTTGAAAGTAGATCACTTGATCACACAAACCCACTGGTATGCTCTGCTTCATTCTCTTTTTTTTTTTTTTTTTTAATACTCTCTTATAAATGATATGTTAATTATTTCAAAACGGAAGATGGGTTACAACTAAATAAAGTAAGGTATGAGTGTTAAAAATTAATTTGAAGTTCTTTATTTTCTTTTTTCTTGATGCACTAAATTTATAACAAAATTTGGTGATGCATCTTGTTTAAGCAATTGTTCTTTGTAAAATGGTAGGAGAAAAGATAAACTTACATAAACATATTTATTGCAAGAAATATACAAACATCTAGATATCATATATCATTAAATGATTGTTTAAAAACATGGTTCATAAATGGAGAAAATACGGCATTAGTTTTAGGAATATCTAAGCGAATAATTGGTGTGACACGTTTAAAAACCCATGGCTATACGTAACTGTGAGGTAGGAATGTTGCTGAAAAATACCATTATGGATATCATATATCATCTCATAATTAAAAAGATGAGTTCTTTTACATCAAATTAAGAAGATGAATTTGGATACTTTGATCTCCCTATTTTGGAGGGTTTTTTTAAAAAAATAAAAATAAATGTAACATTATATTTTTTATGAATTTCAATGTTTGTTCTGATGTTGACTGTGAATACTAAACTACATAGCAATAAAATGGTAAATTGAAAATATTTATTGTATTTTATTAGTTTACCAAAATTTTTCTTGACAATCTATTAATGGAATGGGGGTAATAGAACTCATAAAGGGTTGGAATAGTTTATCTAATTTGGAAAAACATGGAAAATATATAATTATTTGTAGCAATTGCATGCACCTATAAATAGAGCTCCTTTGTTTTACGTAGCCATGCATATTTATTTGAGGATCTTCTGTAAGGCTTTTTTGTTGGAATATGTGTGAACCAAATTAATATTAATGAAATCATATGGACCAAATTGCAAATGTTTTACATATTCCAATGTTTGTTCTGATGTTGAATAGTTGAATTCAATATCACAAAGCAAATAACATTTTAAAATAGAAAAGTTTATTGCATTTTAATAATTTTACTTATTTTTTTTATTAATAAAGTGTTCAATGGAATGTACTATTAGTTTTTCTCAAACATATTTAGAAAATGACATGAAAAGAAATAATTATTTTGATTTATTGTTATGCGTTGATACTATTTGCTATATAAGATTGCTTAAAAGCTATATTGTGTATTCAAATTTTATTGCTGATTGTTTATTTCAGAATAAGAAATATTTATTTTACTTATGTTTAGTTTGTCGAAAATGTCTTTATTTATTATTTATTATTGTATATTCAAAATTTACAACAAGTTTGTCTTGGAATGATAATGATTTATATTCTTGGTAATAAATATAACTTTAGTAATTTGTACGTTTGTAGAAATTTGATGCACCCATAGATAGAGGTGCTCCTTCTGCTACAGCTCAAAGCCTTTTGTTGCAATCATTGAAGAATGTTAGAGAAATAACACTTTTTGGATGTCATAACTTAATATCACTATCAACTCTATCCATTGCGGCCTCAACAATTGCTTTAGAAACATTGACAATATGTGGATGTCACAAACTGAAGTGCATCACAACACATGTGGGAGATGCTCATGTTGATAAGAATAATTGTTGCATTTTTCCAACACTTGAGAAGCTGATAGTCGAGGATTGTGAGGAGTTGGAATTTTTGTTTGTATCAGCAATATCTGTTGGTCTTCAAAAATTGAAGTCTTTGACTATGGAGGGAGTGCCTAAACTAAAAGGTGTTTTTGGGAACTACCAAAAGGAGCAACACTCATCCAATCATAATCAAAATGATGAGCTTCATTTTGATCTCCCTGCTTTGGAGACCCTCTACAGCAATGCACCGAAGATAACCAACATTTTTGCCAAGAATTATAGCAAGGTGAATTGGAGAGCTACAGAGGTACAATCATTTTAACTTTGTACATGAGTTGTTATGTTTTGATGTGATTTTAACTAGAAGTGCAGTATTTGATCAAAATGAATTTATTTATTACTCTCTTATCATCTTAAGCTTTTAGATTAATTTCCTCTTTTTGTTAGATTGATGTATCTATATTTTGATATATACTTTTACAATGCGTAATTATTAATTATGATGATTCAAAGTAAATTTTATTTTAAATTATTATAGCTAATATTTTATATTAACTTAACTAACCTCTTAATTGTTATTCCATAATGATACTTTATTGCCCTGTAGGAAGTGCATGCATCTACAATTGGAGCTCCTCTGTTTCATGTAACCGAAAAAACCCTTTTGAAGAATATTAGAGAAATAGAACTTGTGGAGTGTACAAACTTAATATCATTGACAACTCTATCTATTGCCTCAATAATTTTGTTGGAAGTTTTGATAATTAGAGCATGTGGTCAAATGAAGTGCATTGTAGGAGATGAGGGAGATGCTAGAACTCAAATTAACTACAATTCCATCTTTCCAAAGTTGAAATGGTTGAAAGTTTCAGATTGCAATGCTTTGGAATATTTATTCCCAGCATATGCTTTTAGATCCTCTGTATATTTGGAATCTTTGATGATTAGTAAGGCTCCTATGTTGAAATATATATTTGGAAGAAGCCAACATGATGACAATTTAAATCTTGAGAATCAAAATATCCAAACTCTCATCGATTTTCCTGCTTTGAAAGATCTTATTATTTGGTATGTGCCAAAACTTGTAAGCATTTATCCTGAAAACTACTATATGAGAGGGTTATATCTAAGGTCTGTTATTTTGAAAGAGCTTCCAGAGATTACAATAAGCCCTTTCAATGAATTTTTGGTTTGGTGGCATACAGAACAACATGAAACAAAGGTATGGCTCTAATCAACTTCTCCAACAAGTCTTAGTTTATTCCCACACTTGATAACTTATTTCTTAATAATTTCTACTTGTCATCTTAAATAAGCATAATATAATAATATCCATAATATTACCTCACTAATCCTTAATTTTCCGTAAGCTATATAGGGGTTTTTATTATTTTTCGTACATATATGCCTGAAAATAACATCTATATCTAAATTTCAAATGTGATTTTTCCTCTAATTTTTATTTGATAGTTTCATTCTCTTAAGTATTTTTGAATTTGGAAGTGATATAGCTTTCATCGTACGTAGGTAATTGAGATGTGCCAGAAAACTTTGGAATCTCTTCAAGTTTGTGACTTGAAGATAGAAGAAATTTTTGATTTGACATATATGGGAACAAAGAAAAAAGGGGGTGAACTTCAACCATTGACATCAAGCTTACGATACTTGAAATTGCTAAATCTTAGTGAGTTGGTGAATATATGTGTGGGGCCTCAATGTAGCATACGCTTTGATAGTCTTCGGTTTCTAACCATTGAAGCATGCAAAAATCTCAGAGTTATCTTCTCTGCATCTATAATTAGAAGCCTACCAGTGTTGGAGGATCTATGTATATCAGAATGTGAAGAATTAGTTCACATTGTTGAAGAAGATTATGAAACAAATGCTGATGATCATTTGCCTCATGAACCATGCTTTCCCAACTTGGGACGTGTCTCTATATCAGATTGTGACAAATTGAAGTACCTATTCTCTATCAC
The DNA here is from genome assembly GCA_034222035.1 of Acacia crassicarpa. NCBI lineage: Eukaryota > Viridiplantae > Streptophyta > Magnoliopsida > Fabales > Fabaceae > Acacia > Acacia crassicarpa. Next base: position 11,817,885 of record JAWXYG010000015.1, read on the forward strand.
AACTTCTGATATCCTTCCAAAACTATTCTCTTTAGAGATATGCAATGCCTATGCACTTGAGTATATCCTTATCAAACAAGATGAGATGAGAGAGATGTTCATGAAGAATGTGCTTCCACAGCTATGTCGTTTGGAACTTAGAAATCTTCTAAACCTCATTAGTGTCTGCCATGGGATCAATTTTCAAAAAGAAGATTATTCTACGGAAGTGTATAATTGTCCCAACTTTGGTATGCATTCAGAGAAGTAATTTATTCTTTAAAATTGAAAATTGTTCTAGGAGTTTTATTCTAACATCAAAAATCCTACTTTCAGACACTTCAACTACTCTACTACATCAAGTAGACCCTGAAACTGGAAATTCTCAAGTTGAAGAAAAAGCAGAGGAGAGGCTTTCTTCACATATGGGAGAAGAAATAACACAACAATCCTACACCAAGGTATGATTTTGATTGTTGGTGGCATCATTTTTCTGCTTCTCTATTGGTCTCCGTCATGATGATTATATGTATGCTAGATAGTTTTAAAGATGTTCACTGCATTTTAAATGATGCCAATAAAATTATCGTTACTATGCTCTCTTTCTTTAACAAATTTAACAAGCCTTTTTTGTTTTCTTTTTTATTAAATTTTGTGGTAATGGTAAGGAAATTCAGGAGGCAACAAAGGGAATTGTTGAAGAAGATTCCATGTCAAAGATCACAAAAATGACAATTTCATCATTTGATTCAAAACTCACAAGACAACTCGTGTGTTATTGCTAATCCTTTATAAACTATTTTTAATGCCTAATGAGCTGTTGCTCAAAGCATAAAGAAGAGAACCAATAAAGAAGAATATTTATTAATAACAATGGTTAGTGGACACAAATTAAAGAAAATGACAAGTGAAACTCTTTCCTTTTTTATGAGGAAAACAGAGTTTGAAGATCATATTGTAATTTTGGGTAGTGTATTGAAGAACTACTAGTGAAATTGTTGATAAGCATGTTATTTCAGAAATGCCAAAAGAGACATCGTCATCATTTGATGACTCTGATTTTATAGAATTTCAATCTCTGAGAATTTATTTTAATTTTATTGAGGAGTGGGTCAGAAATTTGGAATAAAATTATCAGTAAAGAATAATATCTCTTTTTAACAAAGAAAATGAAGAAATTTACTAGTACTAAATATTAGCTGATACATTTATTTAATATGTTGAATAATTAGAACTAATTCAAGAAAGACATCTCCAGGACTGAGATAATTGCGGTCCTTCATCTATTGATTTTTTATTTATTTATGTCTCTAGTACAAAATAATAATTTTTTTCTTATATTTTAAAGTTTATATTTGAACCTATATGATGTTTTTAAGAAAATTTAGTTACTAGAAGAAATATATGGTATTCAACAGTTCTTGAGGGTCATAATTCAATGAAAAAGATAAAATCAACTGACTGGTAGAATCAAGAAAAGCAACATCAACTACAAAATTTGCAATTGTTTTCAAGGAATGAATCAGAATCTTCAAATGTAACGATATTATTCGTTCCAAATCAATAATAGAGTTATGCTAGATGGTTTTAACTAGCTAATGAATGTTTCTTTACTATTCATTTTCATATTGGATTATTTTGGTGGCTATGAAATGAAAAAGGATATAATTTATATTAAATCAATACAAGAAATGAGTCATGGCATTAAATCTCATAATTCAAAAATGTTAATAATTCATTAATGATTAATTGAAATTCCAATTTTTAATATCATAGAAAAATCTAACTTAAATATCATTGGTGTTGTGCAGGTTGTTGAAACAAGAGATAAAGGTGTTTCATCCAATACCGTATATCAAATCTCCCTAACTTCTGAAAAGGTTTTCTTCATGAGATCCTTTTAAAACCTCTAATATATATCTTATTGAAAACATAATGACTATTTGTTTCTAATAGGAGGTGCCAATTCACTCTAGTCTCAGCCTCACTGATCTTCCTACAAGAGATAACACTCATGCATGTGCCAAAATTTTTGAAGAGGAAGAGGAAGAGCAAGGTAAAAAAATATTGATGTCTTAGTTTCATAGAAAAATATTGGTTATTTATTTTGGGCTTTATAGGTTGCTTGATCACATCTCGACGTCTTCGAAGTAGCATTAAGGCTAGCAGCTCTTTATCGAAGGATAAACTTGAAACCTCTATTGATGGTACCGTTTACTTTCTGTAAATAAAATCTTTCATCCTTTGATTTCATATAATAATCGTTTTTTCTTAGATGATCCATTTGCATCACCTGTAACAATTGTTTTGAGTGAGCAAACTTTTCAAGAAATTTTGCCATTAAGTCCTATGCCGTTAAAAGCTTCAACAAGCCTCAACCAAACTCCTTCTATTCTCTCCAAGGAATTTAATCATTTATCCACTTGTAGTAAGAGACTTGCTACAATTGTCAAAACTACCTTATCCAACAGAGACAGATGTTACCATAAGAGGCAGTATCATTGACCTTATAGAAGACTCTAGTCCAAGCCCTATTGATTCTACACATTGAACATCTTTATATTGTTCAGTTATTTGTTTCGATAGTTTCAATTTTAGGAGGAAGTATTTAAAATGGTGTTGAAACCACTAACAAGTGAATTTCTATTTTTGTAGATGATAATGTTCAAGATTATATTAAGTCTCATCCACATTCGACCACTTTGTTTGAAGGTATTGACCATGGGGACATCAAGGAAGCAGGCATGGTTCAAAATGAATATAAGTTGAATGTTGAACCAAGTAGCTTAACACGAAGAGAACAAGGGTCATCACATTTTAAAGGTTATTTACTTATTCTATTTGCTGCTAAACATGTAGCATTAGTGGACTTGAATATTCTTTTCTATGATCCATGTCAATATTTCTCATTCTGCATGGTTGACTTTGTTATCCTCATTTCTAATGTGATCGTCTCTCTTAGGCCAAAATCAAACAAAAGATCAATTAACATATTCACAACCAAGAAGTGCAATGCCAACCACACCTTTTGTTACTATTTCACAAGATGAATACTCAGAGGTAATATTAATATTGTTATTCTATAAGATTATAGGTTTTTTTATACTACAATATAAGATATCCAGTACTACTAAATAACATTCGCGTATTGTTAGGTTCAATTTTTAGTGACTCTTCTAAAAGCATTTTCTACATTTACATGGATTCAAACTTGAGATGTTGTATTTAAGTTACCATAGCTCACTCAACTAGGATAGCACTTATTGGTGTAAGTTATGTAAATTTATGCTAGATAACTTGAACTCACCCCTCTTTCTTATTCATCTTCATATTGGGTAAGTTGATGTGAAAAAAAAACAACAACAAATAGAATGAATCCCCATTTTCTCTACGGAGACAAGGCTTGACATACAATCTAATAAATAGAAAATAAAAATTTCATGAAGGATTATATTTACAATGCTTTGATATCTTAAAAGTAAAACTTAAATATAGGGTGGTATACAGATTGTTGAAGTAAGAGGTGAAGAAGGTGCTTTGATACTAGAGACCCCACATCCATGCTCCTTAACTTCTAAAGAGGTGGGTTTCTTCCGATAATTTTATAATTTAATAGATTTGCTATTGCAATATTGATAATGATGAATGGTTTTTTGTACAAGGAACCTATTCCTATGAGTCTCAATTCTACTTTTCTCTCTAAAAGCCCAAGTACAACTGTGAAAATTTTTGAAGAGGAAGAGAAAGGTGGGATATCAATGTCCTAATTTTAAGGTTTATAGGTCCATTAGTTGCTTATTTTGGGGATTATAGGTAGCTCGATAACGACACCTAGACATGAAAGTGACATGAAGGTAGTGAGCTCTTTGCCACCAGGAAAAGACCACAAGACTTCTAATCAAGGTATCTATATGTTTCTTTCTTCAAATGAAATATTTCATGCTTTAATTTGATGGGCTGGGTATATATTTATATACTTAATTAATTTGTTATAGGTGACTCTTTAATGCTACAAATGCCAGTTATTTCAAGTGAGAAGCAAGCTTCTGACACAATCTTACCATTGAGCTTTGTATCATCAAAAGCTCTAACAAGTCCTAAGCAAATTTCTATGTCTACTTCCTCTCAATTAACTTATGGTGGTTAGTTTATTTGTCATGATCTTTTACTGCTTCTCCATTATTATTTTCTACTTATAGAAAGATTTCTTATTCTAATTTCTTATACAGGAAGAAATGTCCAAGAGAATGTTGGAACCACTAATAACCAACTTCAAATTTCTAGTAAGTCTTGTGGCCATACCATTACATGCCTCTTCTTTTTTTATTATTATACTTGACTTGATTCTTTCAACGAATCTCTAAGTATTTTGACTCTGAGTTTGTTTAATTATGACTCACTTGTTAATATGATGGTTTTGTCAGGTCAACTTGCTGAATGTGGTTCATCAGAGATGGCTTCTTCTATTTGTGAGATAAAGAATGCTTCGAGTGTTGTTAGGGTGAAAGAGATTATCAATATGATGAAACTAGAAGGTGTTGAGCATTTCATGCTAGCAGAAGCATTGAAGGCTAAGCCACAACTTTGTCTTTCTTCAGAGTACCGAAGCACTAAGTTGTTGTGTTATTCTTATGGGGTGCTTCTAAATATCTTGAACATTCTAGCCACTAGGAGCCCCTTCACAATCACTGAGGAAGACAAAAGATTGTTGGCAGAAAATTTAAAGGATGCTTCCTTTCTAGGCTTTGACAAAGATTGGCTTGAGTCTATCAGAATCAAGGTTTTCAATTGTGATGAATCAGAATTTTATCACACGCAACAAATCCTAAAGAGTTTAGGCAATAAGTTAGAAGCCAACAAGAGAGAACTTGCAAATGTTTGTAATCAAGAAGCAAAAGTTACAAAATCGGTAGAAATGGCTCAAAAAGAGTTGGAGGCAGCTCAATCCCATTTGAATGTTGTACAACAAGAGTATGCAAACATTAGGGTGCGCCATTCTAAACTTTTAAAGGAATGCCAAGAAATTCTAGAACATCAAGATCAATGTTCAGAAATAATTGCTGCCAAGATTAGGCCTTTTGGCTTTTAATGGGGATTCCATTTGTGCCCTTTGTAATTCATGTTTGAATTTTTTTTCTTTAAAAATAAAATTGTCAGACTTTGTATTACTTGTACTTATGTTTGCTCAATGGGCCATCATGCATAGCATCATAGACTTGTACCCATTCTTGGATAAGGGTTGTTTTTATAATTAAGATGTTAAATATGTGTGTGTTTAGTACTTTAGTTTCAAGATGTGTTCTCTTTACCCATTTGCTACTAAAATGAATATAGTGCAGAGAAAAACGTTGTGAAATTTATTTGTTTGAGATGTATAACTCACGGCTTATGGCCACTCATGGTTAGTGCATCAAACTATAATTAGGCATAAGTGCTTTGATTGACTTTGTCACAGAAATGACAGTAATAGATATATTTGTCATCTTCACAACTCAAACTAGATTTGTCATTTCCCTGTAACCAGTCTATACCGAATACTACGATCTTGGGATAAATATTCCCCCCTCCCCCCCAAAAGAAAAAATATTTATCCCAAGATCCGTCACTGCACCTCTAATCAACAATCTTAAATATAAGACATAACTTATCTTGTAAATTGTACTACAGACTATCTCATATACTTAACACCGAATGTAGTATTTCATAACCTTAATACAAGATCTGTTTTTATTAAAAATATCAATTTTATAGGCTACTATATAGAATGATCGTATTGTAAAGTCACATAAAGTAATGCATGGGCATATCTCTAATGAAATCTGCTTTAACTGAGCAGTACACATGATATTAAATCCAAAACTGCACGCATACAAAGCGCGAGCCATACCATTCCAATGGCAACAAATTAATAAATAATGCACACATGGTTTAGCAATAGTAGAGACGTAGACTCATGTACGATTAAATGGGTGGTAAGAGGTAACAATATTATATGGAGAGAGAGGTAGCAATTAATAATATACCCTTCCGTCTTTAATATAAAATATGTTTGGTAGTTGATCTTAGTTAGTCCTTAATATAAGATAGGCCAAAGTATACATTTGGTCCTTCATGTTTGCATCTGATATCATTTTAATCCCTTAAGTTTGTAAAGTGCATATATGGTCCCTTAATGTTAACACCGTTAGTTTGATTTAACGGAAAATACTGACTCGACAATTGTAAGCGATGATTGTACAATTAAATGTTGACCAAACATGCTTATATGTTAACATTTTAATAAATTAATATTTTAAATCTTATTAATTGAAAAATATTTAATCTTCACAAACTGTTTTACGGTTTTTCACAGTTTGTGAAGTTTTTTTTTGGGCGAAGAAAATTAATTTTTTTTCAATTAATAGGATTTAAAATATTAATTTATTAAAATACTAACATATAAGCATGTTTAGTCAGCATTTAATTGCACGATCATAACTTAAAATTATTTTGTCAGTATTTTCCGTTAAGTCACACTAACGGTGTTAACATTAAAGGACCAAATGTGCGCTTTACAAACTTAAGGGACTAAAATAATATCAGAGGCAAACATGAAGGACCAAACGTATATTTTAACCTATAAGATATATTCTTTATATTTATAAATCTTTTTTTTTATAATTTACCTCATTGATACTCCTATAACAATGATGAAAAAAGGAAAGGGAATGAATAAATTGAGAAAGATGATTAAAGAACTAATTTAACTAATTTTGTTAATATAATCAAATTATGTAAATATAACTATATATATATATAGAGAGAGAGAGAGAGAGAGGGGGGGGTAGAATAATGGGGATGGAGATGGATGGCTCAATTATTGGATATTGCAAATCGTCACACATGTTTGTTTTCCCCGTTCTTTTTTATTTTATACAGCAAGTCTGTTGTAAGTGATTATGCATTTCATTTTTCGACCAAAAAAAAAAAAAAAGATTATGCATTTCATTTGTCTAGTATATTTAAATAACTGTTGTCGCTTCAAAATGATTTTGACTCTCGACGAATTACCAAGGTTATAAGTGATTATGCATTTCATTTGTCTAGTATATTTAAATAACTGTTGTCGCTTCAAAATGATTTTGACTCGACGAATTCTTACAATACACCACAGGTATATTCTGTTGTAGGCGTAGGAGAGTAAAATTTGTGTGCCTCTAAAAATTACTCCCTCCGGTCTTAATAATTATAGAATATATTTAACTTATTTTGGGAAGATTAAGAAGAAGAGTTAAATTAGTTAATTTTGCTTATTTTTCTAAAATGCTCTTATATAAATTTAAAATGACATAAATAAAAATGAATCAATAGCTCCTGCTACATACCTCTCCAACCTAGCATTTTTCTTTCCACATGCTTTCTAATTGAAATAATGCTCTTGATATATATATATGTGTGTGTACATATATCACTCAAATAAAAATACCCTATGTACATATGTGTGTGTGTATACTCACATATTGACCGACACACAGATATACATATATGTATATACACACACATATGTGTGTGTGTGTCTATTTGTGCGTAGACACACCCATATCTACATGCATACACACACGCGCCACATGTGTGCATATGTGTGTGTATGCATGTATATGTGTGTATGTCTATATATATATATATATATATATATATATATATATATATGTATATATTGACAAATTAACATCAGCTGATTGATAAATAAATTAAAATCCAATAATTTAAAATTTTCACTTATTAGAAAAGTCTACATACCCACATACATATACTTACCAAAAACCAAACACACTTGAACGAATAAAATATGGGTATTTTGGGAAGAAATTAACAAAAATTAAAATTTGTCCTATAATTAGGACCAAACTAACTCTTAAATATTGTCTTATAATTAGGACTGGAGGGAGTATCTTTTTTTGCCAATCACACTGAGAAAAATGAGAGGATGGATTACCATTTATTGATTGTTATTTGTGAAGTGCATTACATGAAAGTAGAAGAACACCCGTTTATAATTTCGTACAAAAACCAGCTAAGTAAACAAATTAAATCCAAGTGGGCAAAAATGACTACGGAGAAGAGAGGAGGGATTGATATTTTATAGCTTGACATGTTAGCACACATACATTACCATTGATAAAGCTTGACATGTTCTCATAAAACTGAAAAAATTAACGTTGAATGTGACTAAAGGTATAAAAGATCAGTTAAACATGATTTTTGTTCATGAAACAAGGTAAATCCGTGACTAACTTGTTTGTACTAAATTTATGACAAAATCCGTTACAAACACCTAGCTGTCAAAATAGTACAAGAGCATTTCACTTATAAAAGATTTTGAATTTAAGTGAAAGCATGTTTGGTTTTACTTATATATATATATATATATATATATATATATATATATATATATATATATATGAAAAAGATTAGGTAAAGTAGACACTAGTATCCCACCAGGGCCAAGGCATGCCTTCAGATACAAAGGAACTTAATTACAGGTCACCTACCAATAAGGTCCTCGCATCAATCAGTGGTATATATCAAACCTCTTCTCTTTTGGGATGAAGGCTGACACCTTAGCCAAATGTGTTACTACTCGTAGACTATTTAGTTTTACTTTAAATCTTGCAAACTATAATTTTGGCTCCCTTGCAAAACTAAATGCAACTGGATTTCACCCATTGCCGCTATAACGTTCTCCATTTTTACTTAACATAGTGACTAATTAAGGGTTAATTAACAACTAAGTAATGCTTCATTGCTTGCCAAAATATACAAAATAAATCAAAGTATGCAAAATGAGTCCTAACGTGGCAATATACAATCATCCAACGTATACCAAAAGAGGGAAGCACTACTGTCAGAAGAAGTAGCCTAAGCCTCCGAAGTTTTCCCTGATGGACCCGGATGGAAACTATCACCTGGAAAAATGTGGTAACCATCAATCCAACTCATTACGAATACTAATATGTGCTAGTGAGGTGCCATGTGGGACAATTTATATAACAAAGTACTTTAAATAAAATAATATATATAATTTGCCAATGTCCATATCACAAAATTTCATATCAGAAATTATGTATCACAGTTTTCATTAACCTAATTCCCAAGATACCTCCCACCAATCCAACCGAACTGTCTTATTTCCTCCGACTAGACCCATGGGCTAAGTTGTAATGACCCAAAAAAAAAAAAAATATATATATATATATATACACACACACGCATACATATATTTATAAAATATTAATTATTGATAAATCTACATATACATATGTATGTATATACATTTTCGCAATTTGGGAACGAAGTTAAGTTAGTAGATTGGTGTCATGGTGATTGGGGAATTTGGGAATGGATTTCAATCTCCAGGAGTTTTATTTTATTTCAGCACTTGAATTTACTAAATTGCCCTTAAAAAAAAAAAAAAGGAATCAGATATTTTTATCCATCCATTATTTTGGGGGCGGACTTCACGCAGAAAAGGGAAAAAAATGGGGAGGGCCTGAACGGTGAAAAAAGAAATCCCTAGATTCCTTCTCTTCTTCTTCGGTCGTCTTCCCTTCTTCTTGGCCACCGCCGTCAACGTTTCCAATGTGCTGGCCGTGATTTTCTTTTTTTCGTGAGGGAGCAACTAATCGAGTTTCTTCTTCCTTCTGGGCGTATTCGTGTGTTCGATTGAGATCTATTTGGTGGCTGGGTATCTTTTCATCCTTCATCGGTTCTGCTTCTTGTTGTCGTTGTGGTGTTATGTGTGCCAGCTTCTTCCTATACTCAATATATGTGGGTGGGTGTGGTGGTTTCTGAAAAAAAAAAAGTTTACTCTGCTAAGCTTGGTGAATTTATTTGAATTTGAATGTGTAGCTTGAATGTCCATGTTTTCTAATTCGACAACCAAGATGCATGCTCGTTGGGTTATTTTGGGTGCCCTTAAGATGTTTGATGAAATGCTCTATAGAGAAAAGGTTCATTTAGTTATATGGTTGTATAATATTTTGATGGTGGATAATAGTTTAGACACTATTTTCAATTGGTTGTGGTTCTTACTTAGGTTTCATGAGTTGCTTGAAGGAAACAAGAATCATTTTATTTTGGATGTTATAAGGTTTTACGATACAGTTAATTAAGAAAGAAACTTGATGGGAATTATAATACAAGAGGATGTGGATCTAAGAAAGGTTACTATGAAAAGAAAAGAAAAGAACTTTGTTGAATATTTACGGTTATGCTCTTTAGTCTTTCCCCTTCTTTTATATGATCTGATTTGGGAAAGTTGTGATTAAATAGAACTTTAGTTATAGTTGGAACATATGAATTTTGAGGCTGTCATAAGGAGAAATGAATACTCTTCTAGGAGTGTGTCTAATAAAATATGATAATATGTTTGAACGAAAAGTTTATTTGGATAAGTGCCCTTGTATTATCTTTTTGCTGAGAAATAATTTAGAAACTATTTTGAATCGGTTTGATTTAACTCTTGTTCAGAGATAAAATTTGGAAGCCCTATGAATTCGTGATGATCGATGATATGCTATTTTTAAAGAAGCTGATTATAAATTTCAAGGTTTGAATTTGCTTACTTCATGTTAGACTTTTGAATGCTTATGAAGTGTTCAATGGAACCGTTGAGAAAGGAATTTTGTGGGATTGAATAGTGAAGTGGATTTGGTCAGACTCATGGAATGTATAAAGAATCTTGGTCTTGAAACTTGAGTGCGTGACTACTTGATCTTGATTATATTAAGTATTTGACTAATTGATATATGTAATTGAAATGGATTTCTATTTTACGGATGAAAATGTTGTGGTACATAGAGTTATAATAGAAGTTTATAACAGCATTCTAATTGAAAACTTGGTTTGATTGATCATTGTTTTTTCTTTATTTAACAACCGCACTTATTTTAGATAAGTTTTTAAATAAAGTGCTTATAGAGCCCGTTGCAAGATACGGATTATGAACATGTTGTTGAATCTTTTATGAGATTTCACTTTCATAATGTACAAGTGCAAGTTTTCGTAAGTTGAAAGGAAAACTTTTATTGGAGGAACTTGACACAAAGCGCTTGAATGGTTATTTACCCTCGTGGACTGTGTGTCCACGCTTGTTATTCGTAGCTTCGTGCTGCGCTTGATTCGTAGCTTCGTGCTGCGCTTAGTTATTTACCCTCGTGGACTGTGTGTCCACGCTTGTTATTCGTAGCTTCGTGCTGCGCTTGGTTATTTACCCTCGTGGACTGTGTGTCCACGCTTGTTATTCGTAGCTTTGTGCTGCGCTTGATTCGTAGCTTCGTGCTGCGCTTGGTTATTTACCCTCGTGGACTGTGTGTCCACGCTTGTTATTCGTAGCTTCGTGCTGCGCTTGTTTCGTAGCTTCGTGCTATGCTTGGTTATTTACTCTCGTGGACTGTGAGTCCATGCTTGTTTCGTGGCTTCAAGCTGCGCTTGTTTCGTAGCCTTTGAGCTGCGCTTGTTACTCGTGGCCTTCGAGCCGTGCTTGTTATTCGCTTTGTGACGGTTCCTCCGATGAAACAAGTTGTTGGGAAAAGAAAATGTTTTCTTCATTATTTATTTGAGAAAAGAAACTACTTTATCGAATTTTTATTTGTGTCGAACTTATGATTATTTTCTTAAACTTCTTTTTAAAAAAAATACAAGCATATATTATGCTAAATTTGACAACTAGTTTTTATACATATTTAAATGATAACATTCACCTCATTTATAGCATGAAATTTTATAAACTTGTTTGCATCGATACAAATATATCTCAAGCATTTTGGTAACAATTTTTGTATCGAGACTATATCCACTTGTTAAGTTACTTGTGTTCCAGAGAGCATAAATAAGCCTACTCCTTCATCTGAATCATGGAATGGATCACTTATGAAATGTTTGCATTAGCTGAAATTGTAAAGTGAATGTTAAGAATTTGACTTATTTGTCGTTGTGGAGAAAGGTTGTTCCAAAAGTCTTGGAGACATGATGTTCAGTACCTTACTCTGTGTGTGTGTTTAGAGGAAGTCTTAATATTCTTTAGGAATTGGGTTGTTTGGTCGTTACAAATATGTTTGGAAAGCCCAACATTTTAAGTGACATTTGTTCACTATTTACACAAAAGTTCATGGATAAATATTTAACATCATGTGACATTTTATTAACAGAGTAGATCTTGTCAATTGTAACTAGAAAATATCAAATTAAATAGGCTTACAAAGTAAGAATGCTATACTTCGTGCCGGCCACACTTCAATATTTTGGGGCGTGACATTAAGTTACATCCATATTGCTGGTTACTCAAAAGCTCACTGGTCATGTGATGAGGATCGGCCAAAATCTTCAGAGCACATGTTCCAGACTATGGGTCTTTCCCCCTCATTGAACTAGCGGGATGTCGTACGCTCTCATTGAACTAGTGGACCAGTCCCTCATTGAACAAGTGGGACAATATAAAGCCAACCATCATGCATTAATGGAGGCCTCACCACGTGGTGAAATATAATATTTCATTTCCTCCCAATTCAACCCTTCCCATAATTATTATAATAAATATCATAATATCAAAATTCTCAATTCTTATGCATAAATAAATATATGCAAATATTTCACAATTCAAATCATAAGATTCCACAAGGCAATTTCTAATAAGATATTCATAACTATTTCACAAAATACTCACAAACAACATACTAATACACATAATAAGTGGAAAGTTGTTACCTTTCGTCATAGCTAACTATTATCACGTTGCTCCTAATCCAAGAGCTCAAATACATGCCAAAAATCAATCTACCACAACCAATTATTAACCATTAATAACTCTTCTAAAACTATACATAATCAAAATTATAACCTATAATTCTATAAAATTAAAATATACAAAGTTTAATGAAAATATATTTGAAATGCTTGAGGTGGGCATATTGTAACACCCCAACTTTTCTAAAGCATTTTCGAAATTATTTGATCAGAGTTCAAAATAATTTAACCAGAGTTGAGCAACGAAATGATTTTAAATACAAAGTAACTGATATTCAACCACTGTAGTGTACTGGTTTGTTGATACAAAGAGTTCGAAAGACTATACATATCTACAGGACTTTCTCCAGCAAGTCCTTCTGCCTGCTGCTTACCCTTGTTTCTGTTTCTGTTCACTCCGAAAATCCTGAAACTACAGTAAGAGCTGAGGTTCAATACCCATTGAACCTCAGGTAACGGTTAACCTCATGCTTATGTATCAAATATGTATGACAGATATTCATGTCAAAACAGCAATAATCACATACATTATTCTCATATTCACATAATAACATAACACAGCCACTGCAATATGCATGTTATTATAGTCTGCACTATTCACCAGTGCCACGGTGTACATCCGTGTCCTCAGCGCTAGGAAAACATAACGGCGTTATCAAGACTATAACCCGTATCAAGTTGTATGTGTATGATCAATTTTCAAAAACAGAATTTCAGACTATCTATCACATATAAGCATACCATAAGCATCAGAGTTAAGGTTACAATACGCGTCCGTACCTTCCTTCCACGTGAATAGTAAATTACTATTCATGTATACGGCACTATTCATGTATACGGCACTATTCACGTATACGGCACTATTCACGTATCCCCAAACTTCCTTTGAATCTGACTCCGGAATCCTCGGATATCCTATAATATCATTTTTATCAGTGACCATTAATTTTCAGCATTTGCGGAAACTATGTTGGATATTCACTATTCATGTGAATAGTACCAGTAAAAATATTTTTACCGTGCCGGTAAATATTTTTTACTGTGCCAGTAAATAATATTTACTGTCCAAGGATAATTCTTTTCTGATGTGACAGATCAGACTAAGCTGCAGCCACAGAGCATACTCAGAAAAACTCTATCTGGCATTTCTACTATAATTACCAAAAGAAACTACCAAATATTAAGACTAGAGACCAAAGAATTTACCCTTGAAGTTCCTGCTCATTCTCTCCAGCTTCAAGAACTTTACTCTAAACTCTCTCTCTAACTCTAAGAATTCTCACTCTTCTCTTAAACTCAACTGTTGTTCTCTGAGTTTGGTGTGAAGAAAATGAAGAAATGAAGCTTCTATTTATAGTGTTGGAAAATGGGTCCTTAAGTGTAATTTCTTGTTTTTGGGTCATTTTTCGTAATTTCCAAAAATATTAAAAAAATATTAAAAAGTTCACGGGTGCCATGCGCCTCTTTTTTTTTTTTTTTTTTTTTAATAATGCAAATAGTATTTTTTACTGATAAAATTTCTGTTCGGTGTTCTGACCGCGTGATCTTTTGCAAATTCTCAAAAATCCGGAAGCACAGCCCTGAAGCTCTATTCTTCCTCTTTAAAAATATCTGGGTCAACTGAATTTTTGACCTCATTCAGGGTATTTCGTAATCTGTCAAAGATTTTAAGTCGGACACTGCCAGTAACAGAAATTACTTCGGGTGACACCATCTTCGAGACAAAAATTCACTGATTCATAATATGTGCAGTTGTTTACTACTTAGTTCAAGGATTTTGAGTTATGATTTATTTCCTACAGGTTCCACTATCTGTCCTGCTTCAAAATATCGGTTCAACCTATCTCAAATAATCATTCCGCCGATTACGGAAATGACTTCGGAGATAACCCACTCTGAGATAAAAATTCACTTATTTATAATATACCCTTACTTTAAAAACCTAATTCACGGTTTATTAGAAATAATTTTATTTCTATTGTTTTCCAAAGTATAAGATATTATATTATAATAATATTATTATTGAGTGGGTCCCGCGTGCAAAATTTTTCAAACTTCACGGGTGTTGGCAGAGGAGAAATAATTTGACGTGGGTCCCGCATGAATAGTAAATACGTATTTTCAAATAGTGAATACGTATTTAGGAATAGTGAATACCGTATTTTTGAATAGTGAATACGTATTTGTAAATAGTAAATACTTTTCATATTTCTCAAAATATCGATTAAATACCGTATTTATAAAAAGTGAATACGTATTTGTGAATAGTAAATACGTATATGTGAATAGTAAATACTATTCACGTCCCACAAAATACCGTTTCAAAATTCGCCATTTTCAAAAGTAGAGCCTAGTAGTCCTCCAAAAATAGGCTAGTTTTCAAGTCTTTAGGTCCAAAATTCAGGATGTTACAATTCTCCCCCCGTTCAATAAATTTCGTCCTCGAAATTTGACAATATAAAATCAAAAGGTTATCTAGACCTCTAATATACTTCTTCCTTATACATGCTTATCTAGCATACATCCTACTATTCAATGCTCCATTAAATTGGGAACATTTCACAAATGCTCCATTTCATTTTCTATAATTCAACCTCTTCCTTTGTACTAGCATGTCAACTAGTGATCCAGGAAAAATTCTATTTTCTGGGTTTGTCTATCACTCCAATTCTCTTAATTCTAGTACCAAGTATCATCATAGATACTATTCTCATCATTATTTCAAATCTTCGGATTCTCTCCGGTTCATCTAATATTATTAGAAAGTCACCCTTCCCAAGATTACTATCACCTTAGCACGCTTACGCTTCAAAATCCTATTTTCAAATGTCAATTCCGACATCTTGAGTCAGTTGCACATCTAAGACAGATTTCTTAGATAAATGTGCGTATAAACGTCCAAACTTATTTTCTTGAAAACACAGCTAGCACTAAATGCCATAGCGATTTCTGTCTGCAAAGGTCTAGGAAACTGCGACCCCTAACGGTGGCTAGGGTGCACTAGGGTGCGGTGCCATAAAATTTTCCGCATAACAACAAAGTCTGCACTATTCTGAGCCAACGACAGATGAGAATCCGATGCTGCTTAACAAAATCTAGACGTTGCTAGCCCAGCTATAAATCGAGTAAAGAAAGAGTAAATGTTTCATGTTCTCTCAAACTTCACAAAATATTCATTTCCTCTCCGATCGTAATCTTCACTATAACCTTCCACATTATCCTTAAACATGGCCGGTTCAAGTAACTCTATTCCAGTCTCCGATTCATTCAACCCTTTCTTTCTTGAAGCCTTACTTCATGACTATCAGACTAACATGTTGTCTGATTTGTCAAACAATGCATCATACCCTTATTCTTCTTTATTTCCCCAAAATCCCGTAAGTATGAACGTTCATCCATCTGCCTCAACGATTAACATTCCTACTCCTCCTCCAAGGATACAAGATTCTATTTTTACAACTACTAACAGAAAGGAATCTGAAGCAGGTCCATCAAGGCGACCTGTCCAAAGGTGTCGTAATGTGGCAGAACTTATGGAGTCTACGGTACCTTCTCAACCAAGGAATCCTGCTTCTACCTTGACTGAGACTACTAATCCATTTTCATGTGGTTGCTGCCATGTTCTACGAGAGATTATTCATACCAATGGACTTCAATACCATAAACTTGAAGTTCATGGGAGGATTGGTATGATATGCCACGCTGTCTTTCACCAGGACGTACAAGGAGGTTCTTTCAGTCCTCAAGTATTTGACTTTGGTAAGAAGAATTTAGATGATGTCAAACATTTTCTAGAAAATTATTGTTTGAATCAAAAATCTTTAGGGTATGTCCTGGTGTCGGATCCCATATCAGCCTACTATGAGGCTCTCTGTGTTGGTTTGGAATGGACTAAAAATCAAAATGAACTCCCTAATAGTTCATTTCCAACCAATACAGAAAATATATCCAATAAAGGAAAAGAGCTCATGGTTGTAAATAATAATCCTTCAGTCCCCATACCTAGTAATCCATACCGATCAAGAGCTGAACAAAATATTAGAGCTGCATCAATGTCAATAGATGATCTTAGAGACTTCTTCCATTTACCTCAACAAGAAGCGGCTCAACAAGTTCGTCTATGCAAAAATGTTCTAATGAAAATATGCCATAGGGGAGGAATAAAGCATTGGCCGTATGTAAAAATTCGAAGCATTATGAAGCAAATAGCTAGATTGAGAAAAACAATGTCTTCTGATGGTCCTCTCTCAAGTGCAGCCGCTCAGGAAGAAATTAATAGACTTAAACTTGAGATAGTCGAAGCTTGCGGTGGGATTGTACCAACTGTTGTTCTTGATGCTTGAATTAATATAGTCTACTCTTCTTAGCCTTCTTGCTAATGTTTGTAATCTCTTATTCTAGGATTCATAAGGATTTTCGAGTTTTCCTGCCAAACTCAGCTTTATCTTATTAAATTCAAACTTAAGCCAGTTATTCTGTATAATCAAGACTATGTCCGCATTCTGTTATGGTATTGTCATCTGTTACTCATATAAATTAGCTAGGTAAGTGTAAATCTAGCGAAAATCTCTTCATACTTTTTACAACGGCAACAAAATGAATAACCATCAAATAGGGGCTTAGTCTTTCAATCACTTTCCTAGATACCAATAAAAATATTCATCCCCTAGAAAGTAATTTTGGGCCTACAGAATCCAATATTCAATAAATTTTCTTGTCTCATTTTCAAATTTTCAAACATGAAAAATTTTCCGTGGTTTCAGTACATTTCACAATCTGCACTATACCACAAAGTAATAGTGCTATAACATTTTTAAATTTAATCGCTGCCATCACAAATTCGTGAAAACATTTTTCACTGCCGGATCATTTTCAAAAACTTTTATTACCGGCACATATCTTTGAGGGAGCTAATTTATTTCACAAAATTTTACAATTGAGAGTACACACCATCATTTTAACCATTTGGTACAGTGAGCGCCTTCTCCCAATCCCCAAATCCAGTCTTAACAGTATTATCAACAATGTGGGAGAACCTCCGCCCCTTTCTCAGGAGACCCAGTGTTCACACTGGCACATAAAGTAGCAACCCTATCTAGCGGAACTCAGTCCAGTCATAGACAGTCAGGTTGTACTAATCAAAACATATGCCCTCGGCAAAGTGTTATGGATTGGGTGCGTTTACTGTTGGTGCGATTTCCATTTTCTCAAACAAAATCCCTCCAAAAACTTTTTGTTCAAAGAGAACATTTATCAAAGGCTAGCGATTTCAAACATTTTAAAACATCTAGCAAGACCCAGCAAACTGTGTACATCTACAACAGCTTCTGTCCTTCCAGTTTTGTACTGACTTTACCACAACATAGTTAAAAACTCAATTTCAAACTTTGGGTTCTAACAAAAACCCCTTTATATAAGACAACATCTGTTCAAAATAACCATCACTGTGGTCTCAAATTCTGTTGAAAACATTTCATTTGAAAACTCTGTTTCAAAAATCCACATGTGCGAACAAATCAATTTTAAAAATTTCAAATACAGCAAGTGTCTTGGCAAGTTCAAAAATTCAATTTTTTTTAAACCTTACTTAGGAATCAGACAACTAACATTAGAAGGTCATCACTAACTACACGCATTGGAACCTCTGTCCTTGGCTACTCAAACTATCCATAAAATACTTAGTTTGTTCTACTTAACTCATCTGGCTATTCCAAACTTTGCCCGTTATCCTCGGGTTTCACAAACTTTTTGGGACACTTCTCGTATTTGTTGTCTAACAACTGTGGGCTTCTGCTAGCTTATAAACACAATATGTGCTATATAGCACTGGAGCAAACCATGACGATATACTAAGTTACAACAGTCTTTTCTCTAGGGAACCTATTCAATGTGAGATTCATTATAATGTACTTACCTTGAGAACCGATGCACTGGTAACTCTACTTTATGGTTCGTTGTCACGGCGGCTCCACTCTACGGTTCGTCGTCACGGTGGCTCTGCTCTACGGCACATTACTCGGCGCTTCACTTAGTCTTCTCAGACCAGTCAGCTTTTCCGGTTAGCATCCTCTGTAGGTAAACCTCCTTGATCAGAACTCCCCGTAGGTATCCTTCTCCTATTAAACTTTCCATAAGTAGCACCAGTGATCGTCTTTGAATCATTATAATGAGAACTCAAATCTTAACAGGTTCCTATCCTTTAGTAGTTTCATAAACCGTTGTTTCTATGTCTGCCATCTTATCTAGGGTCATTCTATTTGTGGACTTTTACTTTCTATTTAGCTCCAAGCATAATTCTTAACTCAATTTTCCCTATCGGGTAGCCACTTACTTTAAAGGGAATTTATTAGCCACTAACATCTCTATGATTCTTGGTCCCACCTTGAGACCACAACCGGTAGCTATTAAGGTTTCAGCTTTCGTATGGTTCTGTTAAGGAACTATCTCTTAGGTATTTGGAACCTAGGCAAAACTCACTCATATTTTCTCAGGGTTCCTACTCTCACAGGGGTCATAGTTCTGAGATTTCTCTCGCCTAAGCAATATTAACTTCATAATGTCTATTGATTCTTGGTACTAATATTGATATACTTACTACTGGGTACCTACAACTCTCATAGGCACTAGTATGACATAACTGTCTCCCCAGAATTACTGGGTACTTTCCCTCTTCTGTCAATTGATCACCACCGTCAAGGACTTAATCAAAAGATCTTCGTCCCCGGAGCCATGCCCCGTTGCACGCATGGTGTCTGGCCTCTACAAGGTAGGGATTTTCTTCTCAAGATAACTTAACAAGTTATTATTTTCACAAGGTCACTAAATCAATAGGTTACTAGCCAAGGAAAAACCTAAACAGTAGGTTATTGTTTACCGGAAAACTTAAGTCATACTGACTTTTCTGTACCGCTTCCCTTGAACACTAAGCGGGGATTCAATATAGACTCCGATTCCCATATCAGAAGTCCTCAAGTTTAACAACAGAACCCATAGTCTATGCCATCAAGGTTTTAACTTCCCGAGCCTAACCCTTTTCCTTAAGGTGTATGTCCTTTTTGTATCACAACACCAGTATTATATCAGTACTTTGTTCTTGTTTTTCGAAATACTTTTAAAACCATGGCTTAGAGCCTAACTTAGTTAGTCAAACCGATTGGCCAGGTAGGCGTCTATCATGGGAGCCTCACCGTGCTAGGGTGACTGATTGGCTGATCCACATAGACTCGGCCCTACCTTCGGCACCAATGGTTACTGTAACTGAGTCGGGTTCATACCAGATAAAACACTTTTGAAAGCTTAGAACCTAACTCCGCTACTCAGACAATCAGACTAGGCAGGTGTTTTTGTGGAAGGCTCGACGAATTCAAGGAAACTGATTGCCAACCACAAAACCCCTTTCTAGATATCGGACTGTTTGGAGTAACTTAGTTAACTCTGTGCCAGGATGTCTGCTCTGATACCAAAATATAACACCCCAACTTTTCTAAAGCATTTTCGAAATTATTTGATCAGAGTTCAAAATAATTTAACCAGAGTTGAGCAACGAAATGATTTTAAATACAAAGTAACTGATATTCAACCACTGTAGTGTACTGGTTTGTTGATACAAAGAGTTCGAAAGACTATACATATCTACAGGACTTTCTCCAGCAAGTCCTTCTGCCTGCTGCTTACCCTTGTTTCTGTTTCTGTTCACTCCGAAAATCCTGAAACTACAGTAAGAGCTGAGGTTCAATACCCATTGAACCTCAGGTAACGGTTAACCTCATGCTTATGTATCAAATATGTATGACAGATATTCATGTCAAAACAGCAATAATCACATACATTATTCTCATATTCACATAATAACATAACACAGCCACTGCAATATGCATGTTATTATAGTCTGCACTATTCACCAGTGCCACGGTGTACATCCGTGTCCTCAGCGCTAGGAAAACATAACGGCGTTATCAAGACTATAACCCGTATCAAGTTGTATGTGTATGATCAATTTTCAAAAACAGAATTTCAGACTATCTATCACATATAAGCATACCATAAGCATCAGAGTTAAGGTTACAATACGCGTCCGTACCTTCCTTCCACGTGAATAGTAAATTACTATTCATGTATACGGCACTATTCATGTATACGGCACTATTCACGTATACGGCACTATTCACGTATCCCCAAACTTCCTTTGAATCTGACTCCGGAATCCTCGGATATCCTATAATATCATTTTTATCAGTGACCATTAATTTTCAGCATTTGCGGAAACTATGTTGGATATTCACTATTCATGTGAATAGTACCAGTAAAAATATTTTTACCGTGCCGGTAAATATTTTTTACTGTGCCAGTAAATAATATTTACTGTCCAAGGATAATTCTTTTCTGATGTGACAGATCAGACTAAGCTGCAGCCACAGAGCATACTCAGAAAAACTCTATCTGGCATTTCTACTATAATTACCAAAAGAAACTACCAAATATTAAGACTAGAGACCAAAGAATTTACCCTTGAAGTTCCTGCTCATTCTCTCCAGCTTCAAGAACTTTACTCTAAACTCTCTCTCTAACTCTAAGAATTCTCACTCTTCTCTTAAACTCAACTGTTGTTCTCTGAGTTTGGTGTGAAGAAAATGAAGAAATGAAGCTTCTATTTATAGTGTTGGAAAATGGGTCCTTAAGTGTAATTTCTTGTTTTTGGGTCATTTTTCGTAATTTCCAAAAATATTAAAAAAATATTAAAAAGTTCACGGGTGCCATGCGCCTCTTTTTTTTTTTTTTTTTTTTTAATAATGCAAATAGTATTTTTTACTGATAAAATTTCTGTTCGGTGTTCTGACCGCGTGATCTTT
This sequence comes from Acacia crassicarpa, assembly GCA_034222035.1. Taxonomy (NCBI): domain Eukaryota; kingdom Viridiplantae; phylum Streptophyta; class Magnoliopsida; order Fabales; family Fabaceae; genus Acacia; species Acacia crassicarpa. The sequence continues at coordinate 11,839,496 of JAWXYG010000015.1, forward strand.
TGCAAATTCTCAAAAATCCGGAAGCACAGCCCTGAAGCTCTATTCTTCCTCTTTAAAAATATCTGGGTCAACTGAATTTTTGACCTCATTCAGGGTATTTCGTAATCTGTCAAAGATTTTAAGTCGGACACTGCCAGTAACAGAAATTACTTCGGGTGACACCATCTTCGAGACAAAAATTCACTGATTCATAATATGTGCAGTTGTTTACTACTTAGTTCAAGGATTTTGAGTTATGATTTATTTCCTACAGGTTCCACTATCTGTCCTGCTTCAAAATATCGGTTCAACCTATCTCAAATAATCATTCCGCCGATTACGGAAATGACTTCGGAGATAACCCACTCTGAGATAAAAATTCACTTATTTATAATATACCCTTACTTTAAAAACCTAATTCACGGTTTATTAGAAATAATTTTATTTCTATTGTTTTCCAAAGTATAAGATATTATATTATAATAATATTATTATTGAGTGGGTCCCGCGTGCAAAATTTTTCAAACTTCACGGGTGTTGGCAGAGGAGAAATAATTTGACGTGGGTCCCGCATGAATAGTAAATACGTATTTTCAAATAGTGAATACGTATTTAGGAATAGTGAATACCGTATTTTTGAATAGTGAATACGTATTTGTAAATAGTAAATACTTTTCATATTTCTCAAAATATCGATTAAATACCGTATTTATAAAAAGTGAATACGTATTTGTGAATAGTAAATACGTATATGTGAATAGTAAATACTATTCACGTCCCACAAAATACCGTTTCAAAATTCGCCATTTTCAAAAGTAGAGCCTAGTAGTCCTCCAAAAATAGGCTAGTTTTCAAGTCTTTAGGTCCAAAATTCAGGATGTTACACATATTATGACAGGACTAAAAAGTCAATGAAATCAATGTAACTATTAATTCTTTCTCTATTTATTGCTAATTAATAATGCCCTTTTCTATTTAATAATATCCTTTTATTTGTTTATTATTAATTAACGACACCCATTATTATTTATTCCCCTTTTTTTTTTCCTTATAATGATAACAATATCTATTTATTATTTATCTATTACTAATCATTATTATTATTAGTATTATTATCATTATCATTATTTTAGAATTTATTATTACTTCCCCATAATTAATTTAAACTCTCAAAAGCTTTTCCAATATTAAAGCATGACCTCAACACCTTAATTAGGAGTTTAATAAATATGAATATCATGAAATATGATATATATATATATACACACACACACCTTCACTAGCTAAGTTGTGCGGCAACTCATATTTATAGATATATATATATCATGCAATGATTTTATATCTGGAAACAAGAAGTTTTGCACTCATACACCATGTGCAACGAGAATTGTATATTTTGACATCAAAATAATTTCTTTTCCTAGTGCAGTAGCTACATGAACAAATATATATACATAGCAAATTTCTTTTTGTGCCGTGACACCTATCTGAACTAGCAAGTTTTGGGTCTTTTTCTTCTTATATGTACGCGAGTTTCAATTTCAGTTTTAAAACCATATATATATATATATATATATATATATATATATATACACAAGTCATATCAGCGAGGTTCTATTACACACGTGCAACACTTAGTTTTAGTTTTCCAACCTTTAGTTTTTCTTATATGCATTCAACACAAGCTTTCCTTCTCTTCATTTACCAGATGCAACAACACATGACAGCAACCATTTAATAAATCAGCAAGCTTTCTTTTGGTTTTTCACACTACCACAACGTATACATATACATATACATATATATATATATATATATATATATATATATATATATATTTATATTTATATTTATATTTATATTTATGGATCATGTGCAACGACAAAATATGACAGAACTTTCTCCTTTATTTTTTTCCCCTAAGTTTGTAGCACTAAGATAGTAAACTAAATGATTTACCTTGCTGGATTTTCAGCTTGTACTCTCAGCTTCCCACCAACAACTATCACCTCTGCCTTATGGATTTAAAACAGAGCACCTTGATGATCACAGCTGAAAGCTCTCACTCTCTCTTTCTCGTCCTCTCTCCCGGCTCAACGGTGATGGAGCAACGTGAAGAAATGGAGGACGCAGAGCAAACGGGTTTATATATAGTGGCTGGTGGTTTGATCCGAGAAGAAATATCCAACGAGTTTCTTTTTGGTGCAGGGCTCGATGAAATTTGCTGAGAGAAGGAGTATGGTGCCACTGGTATTACTGTTCTTGCGTGTGCTTAGTGATTAGCCGAAAGCAAGATAATCAGTATGGTGTTTTCCGTAAACCACGCTGAGTTGATTTTCTTTTTCTTTTTACCTTCGCGTTTTCGTGTATAAGTTGGTATGGTTGGTTAATCTCTCGCTGTGGTTGCGTGTCTGCAAAAATATGATATAGTCATTATGGTTGCTTTTCTGCTACGGTTTGGGTTTTTAAGGGAATGGATAATATTGTGCAAGTTTAATGGATATTGCTTGGTCAAAGAAGTAAAAGGCAAAATGGGCTGACATGTGGATTTGGTGTTGGGCCAATGGGATTAATTGGTTGGGCTAAATGAGGGAATAATGGAGGAGTATGGATACCTGCTGCGTTTTGGTGAGGTGAGATTAAATAAATTAATGGATATGGATCAAGTGCAAAACGTATGGGCTTAGTAAGAAATAGGTTAGAATTGTTTTGTTGTTTTCACGTGTTGGGCCAAGTGGATAGGCAAGATAAATGGGCATTTATGCCAATGTATATATGTATTTATATATATATATATATATTTATATATATATATATATATGTATGTATGTATGTATGTATGTATGTATGTATGTATGTATGTATGATTACTAAAATTAACCCACTTGATTCGCTACAAGACGACTTTTTTTTCCCCTTTCCCTATCAATTCTTCTAGACCATAAAATATTGCCTCCAAAATTTCTAGGCCAAAATTATTCTTTTAATGTTTCTCCTTGAATTTTATTCTTTTCTTGAAAAGTCAAGCCTTTAATTTACAGGAAAATATGCATTGAATTCCAATAATTAATTTCATAATTATTTTATGGCAATTTCACAATTAATTTCCATATAATATTCCTAATTTTGAATTCCAAAATTTGGGATGTTCCAGCCGCCATCAACTTCAATTCTTTGTTGTTTGTGTTTTTCTTCTTCTTTTATTTTTTATTTTTTTTTTCTGTTTTTGCTAAAATTATTAGTTCCCAATTGATTTTCCCTGCTTGCACAAAGTTATAGTTTATGATATGTTAAATTTTCAATAGGCAAAAGGATTAAGAAAACATGATATTAAGCATGAAATGACATTCATAGTATTATACAGGAACCAGGTCAATCATGCATGAAAACAAGATGACGACAACTACATAAGTGAAAAGATTAACAAGAGAACAAAGGAAGGAAGAAAACGATAAGCACCATAAATCACTTAAACAATACTACTCTCAGTTGAGACTATGCAATCTCTTTAACATAAACCCCCCCCCCCCCCCCAAAAAAAAAAAACCTCTATTCTAACCAAAACTTCACAAAGGCATCTACAAAAGCTTTGAAAACGGCCAAAATTGGGTTAATTTCTTGTTTCATATAACTTTTGGGCATCCAATCCCATAACACCCTGTAGAGAAATCATATGGAAATTAAAATAGACAATGAGACAAAAGAGCCTCAGTAAAAATTGCTCACATCACATGAGTTACATGAGATTTGAATTCAGCACAGCATTTGAGATGCAAAGATCATATCATATACTAAGAAATTAATTCTTTTGGTGAATATATACAATAGCTCCTTATATTTTTCATTTCTTAAATTTTAAACCACAGGTTTTGGTCTCACCAATTTCATCCAGCTTAAAATATTGGTCTCAATAATTCAATAAAAGTTTGGATCATTTTGCTTGTAAATTAAAGGACCAAAATCCATAATTTAAAACTTGAGGGACAAAAACCATCTTGAATTTTTTTCTGTCATTACATTTAATCTATCAGAGAAAATTTCAATGATGAAGCAATGCATCTAATTTTTCCTTCTTGAAAACTACACAAAGTGGTCCAGGATTTATAAGACTCTTCTTTCCTCTACCATCCATCTCCTCGGTTCTCTCTTTCTTGAAAACTACAGGGTTATACATTATTGTTTTTACAACTAAAAGTGGTTACAAAGTTTGACATATTTTAGGCATACATAGTTATATACTGTATATCAACTTCAGATTTATATTACAGAGTTATACTGTATAAAAGGAAGAAAATTATATGTGCAGAATATGCACTGAAAACATAAGGCATATATAGAAAAATATGTTGATGTACCAGAAAGCTTAATTATGATACTAGCTTTAGGTACTAAAAAATCATGCTCACAACAGTACTAGGCATGCCCAAATAAAAAGTCGAAAGTGAATTAACTAATTCCTTCTAGTGATTAAAACATTTTAGAAAGAAGAAAAAAAACCCCACCTCGGTCCCCATAACATAACATCAAAGAGAGGGAAAAAAACAGAAAACCTAGAGAATATTTAAATGCATCTCACTGATCAAAGTTTAACATTTTTTAAAAATCTAGATATGGTTTGACTCTGCTCAATGACTTGAAAGTGAGGAGGACTAGTGGCTGCAACAGATTCCTTGTTTGTTTCATCTACCTGGCTATTGTGGAAGAAATTTCCAGTGCTAAATGCTTCAACACCAATTCCTGACTACCACTAATTAAGTGATAGGAAGCTTCAATTGTTACATAGCATTTGAGATGCAAACATCAGATATAGTTACAGATTGATTCAAAGGCCTTATATCAAGTGGCCAGTCTTTTCTATCCTTGTGTCTTCAGAATTGCTTTCACATTTATTGACATGTTGGTTGGAGCACCAAAAACATTAAGAAATAACCAAATTTCTTTCAAAAAGATCAATTAAAAAAAAAACTAATAATGGATATAATAATAACAAATATTAAACTCACAAGTTTGCTTCTTCCTCTGTTTCACATTTGTCTTTCGAAAGGAACCAAAGCCATTTTATATACCCAATAATGGACTTAACATGACTAATAGTAGTTAAAAATGAAAACTTCATCTTCTAATTTAAAATCTAAATCAATAACTTAGGCATATGTTGCTTTTTCATCTATAAGTAGCATGATGAGTTGGTTAGCAGAGAAGTGCCAAAGAAAAACCTTACGATGGATCCACAACAACACAGAAAAATTGGTAAACCAAACTTGACAAAGTGATATCTCATGCTATTTCATCATAAAAGATAAAAAAAAAAATGTAAGGTGTTGGACTATCAAAGATGCTACTGAGCTAATACCTTCTTTGGAGGCCTTTTGCTTTGATCTCATACGAATCACAATCCCACAACAACCCAGAAAAATTGGAAAGGACTCCACAGTTGTATTAAATTGGATATTGATACGTCTTCAATGATTTTATGATTTGTTTGTGATCATGATCAAACACCACAAGACTCCACAATCATAAAGGTATGCCTCTGTTTTCAAGCATGTTATTTTTTAGAGTTATCATCTAATGCAAAAGCTATAGATAAACTGGTGTGTGATTGTTAATCTTATCTCTTTATGATTCATGTAGGACCCAATTTAATAGGTTGTGTCTATATGCAATATGAGGAAGTCCCAACATGGCATACCCTGGCCCAAAACAACATATAGCCCACCTTAAATGACCTAGACAAGCCCAGAATTTGGCAAAACCTAACTACTAGATCATTCTATGCTGCCTTATAAATAGGCGTATCCAGATCAAGAGGGAGGACATATTATCAAGTCTCTTCATCTGCTCTCTCAAGTGAAGTTCTTCTTTTTCATTGCCTTTGTATCATACTTTCTGAACAACAATTCATCTTTTATTCTTTATCATTGAATATGTGATTACTTTGTATTTTCCTTTTTTTCTTTTTTATCATAATGAGGTTCTACGTTATCGGTAACCCTTACAAAATCGTTAATAGAATTTTGGTTCTACAATTCCCTTTTACATCGATTGGCTGGCATGCTGGTTGGAGCTCCAAAAACAATAGAAAATAATAAAAAAGCAAGATTCACAAGTGATCGGAGGCGTTTGATCATACTCCAGTGTGTGCACTTCAGTATTAGTTACTATGTTTGTGACAGAGTGTTAGTCACAGAATGTTATTACTTGCAATCTCTTTTCTTCTTCTTTTTTTTTTTAAAGGTTATTTTGTCACCAAGTAGTAAATTACAAGTCTTCATCAACTCGCCACTCTTCAATTTTAACCTTTCCTTTCCTATTGAAAACCTAAATTATTCTTTGCAAAGAAAATGAATAATTGAATTCATTATATCGTGACCTTAATGTGAGTATAGCATTTGTATTTCTTTATATGACCTCAACTACCACTTGGGGTGCTGGTATTCTGGGACAAGTGTTACGAACAGAGGAGCATAGTTAGGGGCATATATGTCATTTCACAAGTTCCTGACATTGTATATCCATTGCGTTCGATTGTTTTCCCTTGTTTAAGGTTTTTCTTTTCTTAAATCAAAACAGGGACTATTGTACTCCTACGAATAATTTCGTAGTCGGCAAAACATTTTTTTCAAAATCAAGATTTAGTTCACTACGCAAAATGATAAACTATATAGAAAATACAATGAATAATTTTACAAACAAGAAAACAATTTTTCTATGGGTAAAACTAAATCATTACTTGATAATAATAATAAATTTCTCCTTTCTTTTGGAAATCTCAATTTATTCCATAAACTAGAACAACTACATACACACAAACGGAGAGGAAAAAAGAAATTTAGGACAACTATAAAAAGTTCCTAATCGATCATCTATTCCAAAGCCACTATTGTGGCAAAAACATTTACAACATAAAAAACACAACGAAAGATAGATGCTATACACTTCGTCTCATTCTTTTTAGGAAAAAAAACAAAGCGTTTTTTTTTTAAAAAAAATAAATAATAAAAATAGACTTGTTGAAAAACTGTTTTCAGTAAGTTCTTTTTTCAAAAGGAATCAAAACAGGTCTTAGGATTTTTTTTTCTATTTCTTATTTTTTTTCAAGCTGCCATTAATTTATTTATTATTCACTTCACACCACCACCGCGTCGCCAGCGGTGACTGGCGACGGTTGTCATTGCCACACCACTTTAAAAAAGGAGATGGTCGCCTCGTTGCCACACCAATTATGTGTGATTTTCCGTTTGATGTGTCATTTTCATGTAAAATCTGAGTGTGACAAAAGACGCATTATTCCAACTAAAGCAAAAGAATCTTTATTATTATCTTTTTTTTTTTTGTCAGAATACTAACATATATTGATACTAGAAATAAAAGTTACATACAACGATCACAGTGTGACAACAACATAAACGATTACACTGTGACAACAAACTAAAAGAAAAACAAATCAGAATAAGAAGGCTAACAAATACAACAACGCCAAACCAATTGAAAGGAAAGCTAGTCACCACAAAACAAAACGGAATAAGAGCAGCTTCAAAGACTTCATAGGCTTCCTTGCCATCCGAGGTTAGAAAGGACATGGAAGAAAGTGTTGGTTCCAAAACCCACCCGATCGGGCACACCTCCTTATAAGAAAAAGCTGCACATAAGTCAGCTACACTAACACCCCAACTTGGGGGACAATACAGAAAACACCCAACCTCAAACGAAACAAGACAAGTGAAATCCTGAAGAGAACTCTTGCTCATCCAATTACGCAACCTTGGTAACATCAACCACCCTCCCAACAGATATTGGCTAACATAAGAGATATGGATTCACCCCCATCTAACAATCCTATCAATGGTTTTCTCCCAGATAATGCACAAAATAATAGCAACCATCAATAAAACCCTTACCTCAAAAACACGAATCCAATCCACAAAAAGGAACACCACCATAATAACCCATAACCCCACCATCAGGGGACAAACACAGACAACACTTGACCAAATCCACCACATCAGGAAACATAAATAAATATAAAGCAAAAAAAGAAAGGAAAACAAGAAAAACGAATAGAACGAGAAAACCAATGTACCCCCACCGTCGGAAACCGCCGATATGCCAGAGACCACCGGCACGTAGGCGACCATTGCCAAGGAAGAAGCCATCGTCGAACAAGAGGCCACCGACGAACCAGGAACCACCGTCGGAGAGGGCATCGGAGCAAAAACTCCCACCGCCGAAGACGAGGGAGAACCAAAAACGCAACCACAGAACAGGGGGCCACCGGAGCTAGAAAGGCGGTGAAGCCGGAGACCAGAGGAGAACCGACGCCAAACAAGAAGGACGGCCACCCTTCTATATCTCCGTTCCGGCCTAAAACCCGCCAGCAGCTGACTCAAAGAAGGCCGATCTGTACTTCGGCTGCTATTGTGGCTCAGGAGGAGGCAGAAACGCAGGCAGAAGATATAGGGTTTGGCTCGGGCGAGAGAGAGCGATACGCGAGCAAGCATGTAATCTTTATTATTATCCGACCACTGCCAACTACTTTTTTTTTTTTTCATTATTATGCAAATGAGGGCCATGGCTGTCTTACTCCTTTAGATTCGCGCTGCATATTTCTATGTGCATATAATGGAGTTGTTGTTAGAGGGATTTTGAGATTGTTTTCACTAATTATAGTTTGTTTAATATTATTTCAGTTTATTTAATCACAATACCATTAAACATGTTTTGGAGATTTAAAATTAAAATTGATATAGAGAATTTTAAATTGACCATGAGATTAAATAATGTAGAATTATATTTTATTTTAATTTACTTCTATGATAGACATATATATAGAAGCCCCACATAATCAAATTAGAGTAAGTTATATCTAAATTGTATATTGTTTAGTTGTATGAGATATTGCATAACTAATTTCGGTAGATATATAAATAGACTGACACATATTTATGGACACTAATACTCTATATTAGCACATTAAGTAAAGTTAAAATTATTTTAGTGGGGACAAAACATAAGAAACAAATAAGGGATTAGTGACTTTATGTTGTCATTTTTGTTATTAGAATTTGCTCTTTATAAAAGCATTTGTTATTATTAGTTTCTTTGTCTTATTGAATTTTTCTTCTCATATTGAAAACAATTCTGATTTGGTCAACATAAACAAAATAAGAAAATTAACATCTAGTCACTAATTGGATTGAGTTTGTGTGGAACGACCTTAATTTACCACTTATTATTTTCATAACCCGTATACTTGCGGTGCTTATTTAAATTTTGGTTGTATCACCAAGCTAAAATAATTAACATTTTTGGGGCAGCTGGTTAAATTATTAAATGACGTTGGATTTGTGGAAAAGCCTTGTACCTAATGGAACGAACCTACAGAAGATAAGCTCAACATTCCACAAAAAGTAATATTCCCCTTTTTTACCAAAGAAAATTTGAAATTAATATTTACTCTCTTCATTGTACAGAAAATAATAAAGAAAAAGTATCCCCTCTTGTTCAGATTGCCCAACTTAAACGCTTGCTCTAAAATGTAACATCCTAATTTTTATTTCTAAAATTTAAATGTAATTATTAAATAATTATAGGTAATTATTGAAATATTAAATAAAGTTTGGGCCTTTGTCGTAATTTATCCATTTTAAAAAGAAATTAAAAAAAAAAGTTGAGGCAGGCGAGAAGAAGAAAAAAAAAGGAAAGACGTGAATCGCGTGGGAGGATTAAAATAATAATAAAAATATAATAAAATATTAATAAAACCACCGTCCCATTATTTGAGATGGTGATTGTGGTTTTTATATATATATATGCGTTTAGTGTGTGTGTGCGCGCTGAGAGAGAGAGAGAGAGAGTGCGTGAGAGAGAGAAAGAGAAGAAGATGGAGATAATATTTAGGTCTTTTGAGGTATGTTATTTATCTTATAGGATAATTTTCATAGTTAAATTAACTTCTTTTCAATAAACTTCCTTTATGAAAGTTGTTCTAAATATTTTTCTCTTTTCAATAAAAGTAATATCATGTTGATTAGTGAAAACTTTGAGATTATGATTTTGGAAAAGTTTTGAGTTTTAACAATAGAAGACTATATATATGTATAAAGCAATTAATAACTAGTTTTGATCAAGCAATTAATAACTAGTTTTGATCAGTTTAGTTTTATTAAATAGTTGTTGCAAGATTTAAATTAAATTTTCTATCTAAGGAATTTAGAATTTATATCCCACTTTATATTTCTACTGATTAAAAGTTTTGTAAATAATTTATTTTGGGTTAATCGAAATATTATTGAAGTTGTTATTATTATTATTATTATTATTATTTTTTGTATTATATAAGTTATACTTGTGATAATGTAGAGTTTACCTGTGATCGGTGATTAATCGTGATTTACTCCCCAAGATAAGGTTTAGCGTGGAATTGAGGTAACCGGGGTTAATTTATTTCACATGCTTGTCTTGGATTGTAAGGTGTTTACTAAATCTTATTTTCATAAATACTACTGACATGTGTTTTGAAAATTATGTGCGTATGTGAACATGTAGCTATTTCAGAGAAGCAGTGTATTTTCTATTCTATATGTATGTATGAGTGGATCTTGTTATTGAAATTATTGTTGTGGTAGATGTTGTGATAATGGTTGTGAGTTATTGAATATGGAGTAATATATTGTACTATGTTTTGATAATATCATACTGTTTATCTATTTTGAAATATATTGGGTTGTGTGGAAGATATTGAGGGTGAAATTGTGCCCATTGGCTCTCTCATATTCCTGGCCCGGATTTGAGTGGAGTGTTTTGGGCGGACACCTCCCTGTTACGGTATATTGGTGGTGACACGGGAGGGGACAGTTTCCTTGAGGTGATAGTTAACCTTGGCCAGGTTACTAACACTGATGGGCTGATCCATGTCCACGAGGAAATAAGGAGGAGCAGGATGGTAAATGTGAGGATGGTTAATTATTATGGGTATTGTTTAATAATTGTTTTATTTGTGGTTAATTGATTAATGAAGTTATTATTATTATTTTATTAACACACCTGCTTCTCTGACTTGCAATCTTTTCCTGCATATTTTATAAATTAATTTTGGTTACTGGGACTTAAAGTCTCACCCCATTATTATTAATGTTTTTCAGGCGAGATTTCTAATTCCATTAGTAGCAAAGGGAAGCAACCAGAGGCATAATCGTAGAGAACCTTGTAGGCCTCTTTTGGTACTGGTGTTGTAATGATTTCTATATTGCCATTATAGGGCCCATATGTTTTGAAAATACTATTTAAGCTGTTTTGGAATGACTATGTGTTTGCTATTGAACTAAAGGTTTAATTTTATATGGTATGTTATTTTAGTGTTTGTTATAATGTAGTGGTGAATCGTAAATTAAAATTTGTGTGTGAGTGTTCTGCTATACACTTCTTTGATGAGAGTTTGGTATTGTTAAACTCGTGGGCTTGCATTCTTCTGCTGAATAATTATGCCCAGAATTTTCGGATTTTGTTGTGTTGGGTTTGTGGGCAAGTGTTGTGCCCTGAACTAAGTTGCACTTACTATAGTAAGTGGAGAGTTTTCTTTAATCACTTGTTAATCTGGATAATTAATATTATTATGGTTAATTAACGTTTTGCAAGGAAGGTCTTTTCATGAAACCTATAATTCCCTCCTTATATATATATATATATATATATTCAAATCTCAAATAAGCAGGGCTTGTTTGAGTCTGCCAGCTGTTTGCATGCTCAAGATACCTTGGAATTATGTGTCAAAGGCCAAAAGAAGAAGGTAATAATGATAAACCCAGTATTATTTTTTCTTATTGTCCTTCTTTCTATATATATTTAGTTTGTAATTTTAGTTTTCACTACTGATTCACTTTGAGCACAATTATGACATGTTTGCTATGATGGAAGAGCTTTTATAAAAGTAGAAGTGAAACTAGAAGTGAGAAGGGTAAGAAGAAACCATGAAATTTAATAATATTCTAAACATTAAAAAAACTCATACTGATATAATCACTGGCCAATTAAATGGTGAAAGCACTAAAATACTATTTTTTTTTAATAAAAAATATATCTAATTAAAGTAGATTGGAAACATTTTACCAAAGTAATGCAATTAGTGGCGTAAAGGAGATTCACGCCAATAGTGGCGTAAAAGAGGTTCACGCCAACCACTAACACAAAAAGTACAGATTTTTCTATACTTTTTGTGTCAATGGCGTAAAGAAGGTTCACGCCACTGGTGCGAGTCAGACGCTACAGTTGTGTCAGTGGCGTGAACCTTCTTCACGCCATTCACAAAAAGTACACTTTTGTGTCAGTGGCATAAACCCCTTTTACGCCACTAACTGTATTACTTTGGTAAAATGTTTCCAGTTTGCTTTAATTAGGTATATTTTTTTATAAAAAAAATTGTATTTTGGTGCTTTTCCCAATTAAATAATGTGAAATTAGCTTTTAATCTAATTTACGTTACATTTGGGATAGACATATACATAGAAGCTCTACATAATCAAATTAGTGAGAGTTATATCTAAATTGCATATTATTTAGTTGTGTGAGACACCACATAATTAATTGAAGTATATATATAAATTGACTGACAGGCCTTTATAGACATTAATACTCTAGATTAGTTTATTAAGTTAAGTTAAAATTAATTCAGTGGGGATAAAATCTAAGAAACAAATAAGGGATTAGTGACTCTAGGTTGTTCTTCTTGATATTGGAATTTGCTCTTTGTAAAAATATTTGTAATTATTATTTTCTGTGTTACGGAATTTCTCTTTACACATTGAAAACAATTATAATTTATTCAATTTAAACGAAACAAGAAAATTTAATATCTAATCACTACTTGGATTGACTCTCTATAGACGACATTGATTTGCCACTTATTATTTTTATGATCTGTATACTTACGGTGCTTAATTAAATTTTAGTAGCATCATCATGACAGTAATAAATTAATTAACATGCTAAAATAATAAAATTATTTTTGGGGCAGCTGCTTAAATTATTAAATAACGTTGGATTCATGGAAAAGCCTTGTCCCTAATGGACCGAACCTAAAGAAGATAAGCTCAACATTCCACCAAAAGCAATTTTCCCCTTTTTTATATTATTTTCTAAAATTAGATAATGATTCAAATATTTTCTAATAAATTCAAAATTAACCCAAAATAATCTCTAAAATAAATTAATAAGGTGGATAAAATATATAAAAACCGTGGTTTGTCATAAGACTTTCAATCTTGACCTGCCAAAAGTTTTTGCTAAATTTGTCTTTTTAAAACAAAGAAAAATGAAAAATGATACCAAAGTCCCACTTAAGAAAAATAATATCAGAAATATCACATAACTTGTCAATGATATCTCTTTCTTGTTAATGACTACTCTTTCACTTGTTACTGATAAGCTATAGGCCTTTACTGATATCATTCTACATGAACAAATCTTGCTTTCTCCGTTTCACGTCATTTTTATTCTACATAGGATAAACTAGATTTTCTTTGTGATGCATGAAAATATTAAAAATATTTTTTTTTATCAACTCCCTATAATTATTATATTCATGTAATTAATTACGAGTATAAGACAATTGTATAATAATGTTTTCCATGAAAAAATGCTTAGGTGGGATTTATATTGTGCATATATTGTTTCCACGGCCTAGAGTTAATTTTTCCATTGTTTAAGATTTTCTTTTCTTAAATCAAAACAGGGAGGAATAATTTAATAGTTGGTAAAAATTTTTTAAGAAAATCAAGATTTAGTTCACTATGCAAAATGATAAATTATAGAAAATACAATGAATAATTTTACAAACAAGAAAACATTTTTTTTCTGTGGGTGAAACTATAGAAAATACAGAAAATACAATGAATAATTTTCCACACAAGAAAACATTTTTTTCGGGTGAAAATAAATCATTATTTAATAATAACAATAATAATGATAAATTTTCTTTTTCTTTTTGAAAATCTCAATTTATTCCATAAACTAGATCAACTACATACACACAGATGGAGAGGAAAAAGAAAATTTAGGACACCTATAAAATTGTTTTTAAAAACAATTTTAGAAAGTTGTTTTGGGGGAAAAAACACAACAGAAACAATCGTGCCCTAAGCATCACAAAACACTTGAAATTCTTCTCTTTCCATATATGTTAAGCAACTGCAACAACAGTGGAGTACAAAACATTCCTCCTGACTTCGTTATTTGTACAATAATAAAATAAAGCCCTCACATTTAGCATCAATCCAATCTATAACAACACAAAACTACAAAATCTTTGGGAGGGAGGCCAGAGAGAAATCAAGTGTCAAATTCAGACATTATGAGGGATATAGATGTTAAAGTATTGTTTTCTCACTCTCTTCAATCATAAATCAACCAAATTCAAAATTTTAGGGGTGAGATGAACAAGATAAATTTTAATACATGAAAAGTATTAGAACTTTGTAAATTTTATACATGCATTGTACCAATTTTAATTTTTTACCTTGGTATTGGTACTCTCATTTAAATATTTTTATTAATAAATTTTTTTATGGGAAAATTTTCCCCTTTTTTATGTAAAATGATTTAGAAATAGAATGATAGATTATGATTTCCTTTAAAAAGTAGCTGCTCGTCATGCCGTGGTTATCCATAGGAGATGATGGAGGTAAACAATTATGTGTGATTTTCCCTTTATGTCATTTTCGTGTAAAATATGAGTCTGACAAAAGAAGATCATTACAACTTTAATACTGTATAACAAAGATATCTCATAACTAAGGTAAAAGAATCTTAATTATTATGGGACCTGTTAGGTAAGGTGATCATTTCACCATTTATTTTCTTATCAGTTTATCTGAACCTTAATTGAAGGGGAGGGGAGAAAAATTTAAAAAGTATAACTTAATGATGTGACCTTTTAAATTAATTAGATGAACATCATCAAAGATTATGAAGAATTAAAGAAAAAAGGTAGATGGTGAGAAAAACCTGATCAGCTTCACGCACCCACATTGCAGGGAACCACTGCCAATTACTTTTGTTTTTATATGCAAGCGAGGGCCATGGGCCCATGGCTCTCGTGAGATAAACCTTTATTTTTTGGGAAAATCTATATGGGGGTCCTTTTTAGACAAAAATTTCAAAAAGGGTCCTAAGATTCTGAAAATTCTAAAAAATGCCTTTTTTAGGATAAATTCATTAAAATTTAACAACTAAATCAACCGAATTTACAACAAAATTAATACCTATTTACAACTAAATCAGTCACATTTACAACAATTTTTTTACAACTAAATCAGTTTCATTTACAACAATATCAGCCCCGGTTAACAACTATATTAGCTCCATGCCCTTTTTGGGATTTTCAGAATCTTAGAGCCATTTTTAAGATTTTTTTTTCCTCCAAAAAGGACCCTTAAATGAAATTTCCCTTACTTTCACCGCTGCATATTTCTACTGTGCATATAATGGAGTTGTTGAACTTATTTGAGTGGACCTATTTAGCTTTTAGGGATTTAAATATTATTCTCACTAATTAGTTTTGTTTAATATTATTTCAATTTATTTAATCTTATTTTTGTTGTTATTGCTTAGTGATTGGTTACCATTAAGCATGTTTTAGAGATTTAAGATTTAACTTGATGAAGCGTATCTTAAATTGATCTTGGGATTAAATAATGTAGAACTATATTTTTTTTTTAATCTATTTTTCGTCTGGAATAGACATATAGTTAGAAGCTCTTTATAATGAAATTAGAGTAAGTCCGATCTAAATAACATCTTATTTAGTTGTATGAGACACTGTATAATTAATTGAGGTAGATATATAAATGAACCGACAAACATTTGTAGACATTAATACTCTAAATTAGTTAATTAAGCTAAATTAAAATTAATTTAGTGGAAATAAAATCTAAGAAATAAACAAGAGATTAGTGACTCTAAGTTGTCATTATTGATATTGGAATTTGGTCGTTGTAAAAAAGTATTTATTATTATTAGGGATAAGGGTCTTAAATACCATGAAAGTTTTCGCTCAGGAGCACTAGTAAGATAGAAGTTTTTTTTTGGACCAAAAATGCCACGGAAGTTTTCGCTGAGGAGCAATTTTGCCCCAGAAGTTTTCACTAAGGAGCAATTTTGCCTCGGAAGTTTTCACTAAGTAGCAATTTTACCCTTTTGTCCCCAAATATTAAATTTGACTATTAAATCAGTCAAAGACCACACATGTGATGCCTTAAAAAGGTCAAACTTGGAGCCAGAGAAGGAGATCCTTAAGATGTTGAGCTCAAGACAGCCAGAATTTGTGAAGCCGAACTGATTAAAGGGACTGAAAGGTCGACTGTCACAAAACCCAAAGGAAACATCACTTATGATCTAAGCAAATGATCAGTCTATACAAACATAAATATTATCACTATTGATTTGTTTTACTGAACCAATTTTTGGAACAATCCATTTCTCATTTTGCGTTTCATTTGCGTTTTGTGACAGACCTTTTAGTCTCTTTGACCAGTTCGACTTTACAAATTCTGGCCGCCTTGAGTTCAACATCTGAAGGATCTCCTTCTCTGACTCCAAATTTGACCTTTTTTAAGGCATGACATGTGTGGTCTTTAACTGATTTAATAGTCAAATTTAATATTTGGGGACAGAAGGGCAAAAACTTGATACATTTTGTAAACTTCCGGAGCAAAATTGCTTCTTAGTGAAAACTTCTGGGACAAAGTTGTTCCTCAGTGAAAACTTTCATGGCAAAAATGATACTTCCGGGGTAAAATTGATACTTCCTGTGAACTTCCACGGCATTTTTTGTCCAAAAAAAACTTCCGTCTTACTAATGCTTCTAAGCGAAAACTTCCATGACATTTAAAACCCTTATCCCTTATTATTATAGTTTCTTTGTCTTATGGAATTTCTCTTCACACATTGAAAACAATTCTAATTTATTTAACTTAAAAGAAATAAGAATATTTAACATCGAATCACTAGTTGGATTAAATCTCTATAGACGATATTGATTTGCCACTTACTATTTTTATGATCCGTATATTTACGGTGCTTAATCAAATTTTAGTAGCATTACCATTAATTAACATGCTAAAATAATAATATTATTTTTGGGGCAGCTGCTTAAATTATTTAAATAAGGTTGGATTCATGGAAAAGCCTTGTACCTAATGGACCGAACCTAAAGGCCCCATTTGGTATATGGATTTGATGGAAAGGGAAAGGAAGATTAACAAGTTCCTCTATTTAGTATGCATTTTAAACAAATCTTCTTAGGAATCCAAGTTTTTGGGCCCACCAATCTTCCCTTATATGTGGGAAGATCAGATCCCACCAAAATCAGTGGAATGGTTCACATTTTTTGACAGATTTACCTTTCAAATTCAAACTTGATAGGAACGTTTGAACATGGTAGGAAAGTTTAGACCTGACAGGAAATTTTTTTTACACATGTTAGAACCTGATAAGAGCATATTTTTTAAAAAAAAAAATTAGCGAAAAATTATTTTTCTTTTTCATTTTAAATTAATTACTTTTGATAAAATAGACATTTCTTGTTTTTTTTTATTAACTGTCACCTCTTCATTTTCTTCTTATCGAATACTCCCTCCGGTCCTAATTATAAGAGCACTTTTTGGAGTTGATTTTGGTCCTAATTATAAGAACAAGTTTTAACTTTTGTCAATTTTTTTCTATAATACCCCTATTTAATACTTTCTCAATAATAATTAAAGACAATAATAATTTAATAATATAGCTATATATTTTATAAAGTAAGTAATGTTTGTAACTCATTAATGTCATATACATCTCAATTATACTATTTTTTCAAAAAAAAAAAAGAAGAAATTTTTGTCATACTTTTTTCGTATCACTCTTACTAATACGTTTTCCATAATAATTAACTTAACAACACGTTTATATTCTATTCAGTGAGAGATTCTACTTTTTTTTTTCTCATATTTTTTCCATATCACCCATACTAATACACCTCAATTATTATTGTTGTTAATTAATTTAACAACAAACTCATTTTGCAAACCTCGTCCATATGACGAAGTGTACACGTACGCAGCTAGGTTCATCTCTACAATTCCAGCGTGGCTATCGAATTTTCTTCTTCTTTTTTTTTTTTATATATAAAGTGTGGCTATCAATTTTTTTTTTTTTTTTTTTTTAATGAAAGTGTGGCTATCAAATTAAATACTCACGCATCTCTCCTTTTATATGGGCCCATCCACACTCCACTAGGCTCCCAGTAAATTCGACTCAAGAAAACAAAAAGATCCACCGAAGCCCATACTGATGCTTTCTTACTGGAACAGTCATTTTCTAAATTAAGTAAGGGTGTTTTCAGAAAATAATTATAATTAACTAACTTAACTTCTTTCCTTAATCTCTCCAAATTCTGGTAAATTGTTCTTATAATTAAGACCGAAGGGAGTAACTCATCTTCTCTCCAGTTATCTTCCCTAATCTTTTAAAATCTTATCTTTCCTTCTTTTCCCTCCTTGACAGGGCTAGATAAGCTCAACATTCCACCAAAAGTAGTAGTCCCCTTTTTTACCAAACAAAAAAAGTAATATTTCCTCTGTGCATTGTACAGAAAATAATAAAGAAAAAGTATTCGCCTCTAGAGATTGCCCAACTTAAACGCTTGATCTGAACCCTATAATTCCCTCCTTTATTTATTTTTTATTTTTTGTTTCAAATCTCCAATAAGCAGGGCTTGTTCGAGTTTTCAGCTGTTTTCATACTCTAAATTTCTTGGAATTGAGTCTCAAAGGCCAAAAGAAGGAGGTAATACCGTAATAATAATAATAATAAACCCTACCTGATTTTTGTTTATCCAGTATTATTTTTTTCTTATTGTCCTTCTTTCTATATGTATTTAGTTTGTACTTTTGATTTTCATTACTGATTCAGTTTGAGCACAGTTAATGCCCAGTTTGTTATGATGGAAGAGTTTTTATAAAAGTAGAAGTGTAACTGGAAGTGAAAAGAGTCAGAAGAAACCATGAAGTTCAATAATACTTGAAAAATTAAAAAACTCATAATAATATAATCATTGGCCAATTAAACCCATTAAAATCAATCTCAATTAATTCAAAATAATTTCAGAAATCATGTTTAAAATTCTCTAATTAAACAACTAGATAATTAACCAAATTTATTAAACAATCAAGAGGATAAATCAAAATGACAATTAAATTAATAATGATAACTCAATTAATAATTCAATTGACAATCTAAAAGTTTGTAAACAAAAATTCCAACAATTGTCTTAGCATAAATCATCCCAAATTTCAATCTGATCCAAAAAAGAGATGTGTCTCTATTCTAAAACTAAATTATTTTCAAGTAATAAAACTAAAAATTAACAAATTGATAAAAGGAAAGACAGTCCTTTGTAGCCTTCAAATACAAGTCCTAGGTTTTAGCTTACTCCATACTCATCCCAAGCTATCTCCCAAATAAGCTTTGGCTAGTTTTTTTGTTGTTTTTGTTTTGTTTTTTTTTTTGGAGGAGAATGAAAAATATAAAATTTAAATTCACCCATTTAAAGTTGGTTAGTAGATTCTCTTTAAGCTTTTAAAAATAATTTTGCACTAACGGGATTTGTTAATATGTTTTTTCTTGAACTACAAGAGTTAAATGAAATCGTGATATATTATATTAGAAAATATTAATACATAGGTTATTAACAATTTAATCCCAAAATTATCAAAGTTAATATATTCAGATTTATATTATTTTCTAAAATTAGATAATGATTCAACTATTTTCTAATAAATCCAAAATTAAACCAAAATAATGTCTAAAATAAATAAATGAATAAGGTGGATAAAATATATAAAAATCGTAGTCTGTTATAAGACTTTCAATCTTGACCTCTCCCCCAAAACTTTTGCTAAATTTGTCGTTTTAAAACAAAGAAAAAAGAAAAAAGATACCCCCAATTTAAAATAATAATATTAGACATGTCATATAACTTGTTAATAATATCATTTTCACTTATTAATGCCTACTCTTTTATTTGTTATTGATAAGCTATAGGCTTTTATTGATATTTTTTTTCTTTTGAACCTTAGTGTCATTTTACATGAACAAATCATGCCTTCTCCGTTTCACGTCATTTTTACTCTGCATAGGATAAACTAGATTTTCTTTGTGATGCATGAAAATATTAAAAAATATTTTTTGTTATCTTCTCCCTATAAATTATTATATCCATGTAATTAATTAAAATTCTAAGACAATTTATTCTATTTTATAATAACTTTTTAATTAAATGCATGTGAAGTTGTCATTTGTGAAATTTTTATTTGTTAAGTCGTTAAGGAAAACTTGTTCATAAAATTTGATATCTAGAGTATGATATTTTTTTTTTTTGATACAGCCAGAATATGATTCTTTATTGTAACCTTAAGTATAATTTTTTAAATGTAAGTGAAATTGTTATTCATGCAACACGTCTATAAAATCGAGATACAGGATGCAATTTTGGTGTGTTAAATGTTCTCTCCCATCCAATATAGAAATCACTTTGAGGGATGGTTAAATAATTGATATTATTGTCTAACTTTTTAAATTATTCTTACTACATGCATTATCTTTAAAAAGAAATTTTCTATCATATGTAGCCTCTTATCATACTCACAAAATTATAAAAATAAAATTATCTTATATTTTTTTAGAGAAAATTGGGGGAAAATCACTCATTTAAAATTTTATTGGTGAGATGAACTGGATAAATTTTATTAGGCTAAAATATACTTTTAGTCATTTAAGTTTACATGAAGTATACTTTTAGTCCCTTAACTTTAGAAAGTATACTTTTAGCCTATAATTTTAACACCGTTAATTTTGTTGACGAAAAATGCAAACTTAAGTGATAACGGTGTAAACTTAAGTGATGACTGTTTAATTAAATGTTATTAGGCCTGAATTTAAAATGTGGGTAAATTGAAGAATATATAAAATTTGTGTAATTAAATGCTATTAGTCATCAATTGAGTTTGTTACATCAGTGTTTTTCGTTAGCAACACTGACGGTGTTAGAATTCTAGGACTAAAAGCATAAAGTTAAGAGATCAAAAGTATATTTTACATGAAACTTAAAAGACTAAAAATATACTTTAACAATTTTATTGCATAAAAAGTATTAGAACTCTATAAATTTTATACACATAGTGTCGCGGTATTATTATTTATCCGGTATCGGCACTCGTTTTTTTAGATATTTTTTATTAATAAAATTTTTGATGAGAAATTTTCTCCCAATTATTCATATTTTATTTTTATGTAAAATGATTTAGAAATAGAATGATAGATTATGATTTATTTTGAAAGGTAGCTGGTCGCCTCCTCGTAGTTATCCATGTTAGATGATGGAGGAAAACAATGACGTGTGATTTTCCCTTTAATATAACAAATATATTTTCTAGCTAAAGCAAGAGAATCTCAATTGTTATCGGACTTGCTAGTGGGGACGCACCCACATAGCAGTGGACCACCGCCAACTACTTGTTTTTGTTTTTTTTTTTAATATGCAAACGACGGCCATGGTTGTCGTGAGATTTTTATGGTGCATGTATTGTTTGAACGGCATAGATTTAACTAATTTAAAATACAATTTTTAAATGGAATAAGATATTATTACTACCATTTTATATTACTACCAATATTACTACTACTTTTCCATTATTAGATCAGAATCTTAATAGGAAAGAAAAATTATAAAGGTAGATGAGATTTTAATCTATCAGTGGAAAAGTGGTAGTAACATTGATAGTAATAAAAATTAATAGTAAAAATATCCTCTCCTTTTTTAGATTTAAATAATTCTTGAAAAATAAAAGTCAAAAAGCAAATGTAGACTGGAGATCTGTACCGTTCAATCGTCCGGAGATCTGTACCGTTCAATCGTAATTAATTTTTTTTTATGTCCACTCGAACAATAAAGCATGTTCATGATCATATGTGCTATATGTAGATGGGGAATGGAGATGAGACATGAGAGAGGCAAGTCATGGGCTTCAACCTTCAAGTGCTGTAAAAGGGGGTCCACGCACGCGTGCGTGTATTACGCGTTTTGTAAACCCCAACATTGTTTCCAAATTAATTTTAATTATGAAAGATCAATTATTTAATTTTTGTAGTTTGATAGAGTTTGCAATTCAGTCCTTTTAGTTTAACTCATGGCAACTCAGCCTTTATAGCTGAAGCGGAATAAGGATTTGAAATTAGGGAGGCGAAAATTATAAAATAAAATCTAGTAGGGTTAGCATTTGAATTTAGGGGGAGAAATTACAGAATTTGACCCAAAAATTTAGAAAATTATGATTTAACCTCATAAATATTTTAATATTTTCATTCTAGTCCCTCTATGAGACTCTTTGATAGGAACTAAACTGAAAATGTTTAGAGTTTTTGAGGAGAAAGTATAATTTCCAAAAATTTAGGTAAAATTCTGTAATTTTAGGGGGACGGGGGCCAGCCCTAACCCCCCTAATTCCGCCCTTGCTTTATAGTTTCCAAGATTTTATTAAAAAACCTGAGTCGATGGTAATTTGTCTTGTGTGGCTTAAAATGTTGCTTATTTATAAAAACTAGAAAATTATAAGGACTGGGTGGCTATAAGGACTGATTTACAAACTTATTAAATAATTAATTTTTCCTTTATTTATTATTATTGAGTAGAGATCCTGT
The DNA here is from genome assembly GCA_034222035.1 of Acacia crassicarpa. Lineage (NCBI taxonomy): Eukaryota > Viridiplantae > Streptophyta > Magnoliopsida > Fabales > Fabaceae > Acacia > Acacia crassicarpa. The sequence continues at coordinate 11,862,209 of JAWXYG010000015.1, forward strand.
AATTAGGTAACATAAAATTGTTAGCCATTTTTATACTTCAAAAATATGGGTTGCGAGTATTCTAAAAAGCTATCCACGAAGACTATGGGAAATGTGGGCAAATTAATGCAATTAATCAATAAAAGTCACGTTAGTGAGATGAACTTGCAATCAATCAGCTCTAAGCCACACCTCTTGTCTTTGGGCTCAATTAGTAAAGGAGTCGGACACTCTCACTAAAGGGGGATTCGATCCTAGAGTTGGTCAAAACACTGGGGAAGGTATCCTACCTCCTAGGTGCCTAGGTTAACACCTGAGAATAATAGACGGCTCGCTATACCCAACATCAGTATCATTTAGGAGGAAGGGAGATTTTGCCCTGTCCTTAGATCGTGGGTGAACCCAAAATCTCTCCTAAAATTTTCATATAAAAAAAAATAGCTTTAAGCCACGTTACATAAAAAAATATTATGTTGAAGACTTTGCTAAATTAACTTGTTAATTGTCCATTTAGTAGATTGGCCGGTGTTTTGTCTTCAAATCTGGTTGCGTGCTTCTTCATCTGTTCATCTCTCATCACCACCGTTCTTGCGTTCTGCTTAACTGCCTTGTGCGCGCTCTTACCTTCTGATCAAGATTTTCTTCTCTTCTGGTATTTTTTAATTTTTTTAATTGAAGAATGAGAAAATTGAAGATATAACATTCGAACCTATTTGAATTAAATTGATCCAATCAAATTTAGCCACCAGATTCTCTTTAAGCTTTTAAAATTAATTTTTCATTATAGAATTTTCTAATATGTTTTTCTTTTAACCTGTAAGAATAAAATGAAATCGTGATCTTGTTGTTTTTTATTATTTCTCTTTCTTTGACCATTTTGTAATTACCCCTAGGATTTGAACGCTAATTCAACAGAGATACTTAGCTTTATTTTGGGAGCGTCCTTTGTTGCAGGAGAGACATGTGACATGTGGGAGGTGAGGTAAAATTTCAAAGTCTGATAAAGTTAAAAGTTACCCCTAGCTAGATGACTTTAAAGCGCCTTTTATTTCTCATTGTTCAGACTTCACATACGTGATCGAGTGAGCTGGTCTGGGGCATTGTACTTTTGTTTTCACTTGCAAACGAGGTCCCTGTGATTGAGTCAAGAAATTAGGTTGAGCTTGTTGGGCTGATTTTTTTAAGTCCTAACCCTTTAAGAGTCGGGTTTGAGAATTAAAGGAGCTTAATGAAATAAGTCCTGTACCCTAGATTGCTTCAGGCCGGCCCTGTAGGCCCTTTTTATTTTTATTTTTATTTTTTGTAGGCCCTTTTAACAGATGTTTTTCTTATCCGGTCCTAAAAGGCCAGCCCTGTTAGGCCCTATTCCTTCATGAGCCAACCCTGTAGTGTTACACCCCTATCGGCCTCGCCCTTTCGGGTGGCAGATTAGAGGGATTCCTTTTACTTGTTACCTTTCCTTCATTATTAGGTCCATTTGACATACATCAAAGTGCGCACAACAGAGCTTTTAACCGATTTGGACGATCTACTGTACTGGTAAAAGTAAAATAAACAGAAATTAAAAGTCCCTGAAGGGTTAAGAGTACAGTCATCTAAAATAAGTGCCAAAATATAAATACAGTCATCCCCAAAAAATAAGTACAAAATACAATAGGGCATTCTTTATTGCATTGCCATGCCTTACCTTTCTAAAAAGGTCCTTCTAATCTCAGTCACATCCCCCTATGTCTACAAAAGTGTCTGGAGTCTGATAACGGCCCCCAGAGTAACCGTCATTACTTAAATTCTAAAGTGTAAAGTGTATGCATGAAACCATGTCAAAATGAAAACTCAGTAAAATGCCAATCATACCACATATGCAAACATAAACATACACATCACCGACTACCACGTGCCGTCAGGCTGCCTTACTAAGGCAAGCCCCGGACTTACCGGAGTCATGACCCGTAGAGCCGCTTGCACCAGGACAGCCCTAGACCTATCAACTTGTACAACCGCCAATTAAGGCCGGCCTCGAACAAATCGTCCTCAGCAGTAGGAACCACATAACTCTGTATGTATATTTGGCAGAACATATACAAAAACACACATGACAAATACAAATATACAACAAAACACATAAAGATATCTGAGTAAAACGGTTATTACCTGGTCTGGTATACATTAACCTTAATACTTTATTAAGCTTGAAAATTTTCCGAAAATTCCCTTGACCTAAATAACATCAAAATACACCATTTTTAGTACATCCAAAAATATCCTTGCATTATATTGTCAAAAACCGAGCTCACACAGATTTTCCAGAAATCCAGTGGATTTAGCCCAACTTCAAAGATTTTTAATAAATTCCACAAAAATCATTTTTGTATGAAACCAACCCCATCTGAACCATTAACATGTCTATTTTTCAGGAAAAATATCTTCAGAGACCAAAAGTACACATATTTTGGTGTGTAGCCAATTTTTCACTCCCTGATCCAAATTCGTCCAGTTGCTCCTTGGTTCAACTTTAGAAATTTTTATCTCTTAGTATAAAAATCCAAATGATGCAAAATTATACATCAAGGTGAAGTTCAGGGAGTGTACTTTCTACCTGTAAAATTTCAGATTATTTCAAGTTCATTTACTATTTTTAGAACCTAGTTGAAGGTTCACTGCCAGAATTTCCAGAATCGACAATAAGCTTGTTCTTAGAGGTTTTCGGTATTTTTGAGTTCGGAAAATCAAACCATAGGTTAACCCCACACAGTGGCGGTGCCACACTTGTTCTAATGGGTGCAAGTGCACCCACAAAATTTTGAAATACATATATTATTTAGTTGTAACATATTAGCATCAATAAACCCATAGCTCAGTGGTAGAGGATTTGATTATAGATTATGAAGTCATGGGTTCAAACCCTATTGCGCCCTTTTCATTTCTTATTCTTTTCCCAAGTTTTACTCATGAAAACCACCCCCCCCCCTTTTTTTTGCCACTCTCCCTCACAGCCTTCTGGGTCATTTCTTCATTGATTCTTGGGGTTGCAGGTTCAAGCCTGGTATTTATACTCCCTCATCTCTAAACCCAAAAAAAAAAAAACCCCTTTTTCATTTCTTATTATTTTCCCAAATTTTTGCTCCTTATAAAAAACATATGTAGCAATAATTTTATCTGTGATTTCAAAAAGATTTTTTATAACCAACCACTATAAACAGTAGAAAGATTTTTGTGATTTGGTTAAACTGGTCATGATAGTTTCTTTAATTCAGAAATCATTGAGTAGTCCAATTTCATTAATTAGCTTTATTTAAAATTGTAATGAGTTTGGTGGTTGAAACTTTGGTTTTATGTAAAATTCTCCAAATTTTGTCTTACAGAAGTGTGATAGATATTTTTTGCCTCTTGACATCGGATGAAATTTGTTAAGATTTAGAAAATTTATAGTTTATTGCTGATTTAATGGTAGATGCTTATCCTATTTCATGTACATCTGATTTGCTTAGAACCCATTGAAAATAGTTTTCTTTTGCTTATCTATATTCATTAGATTTTTAATGCATTTAAAACTTTCTTTAAAAAAAATTTTGGCCCCGAACCCCCAAATCCCCTCACAAATTGTGTACCCACAAATATAAATTCCTGGCTCCGCCACTGACCCCACACAAAATCATGTTTTAAACACATTGAGACCATCAAGAACACCAAAATCATATTGAAACACCATACCCAAATCCCTTGCACGAAAATCACAAGTTCAAGTTGCAAAGGTTTGGGTTTTCGGTGTTTACCTGAATCAGAAGTTTGATTGATGATCCTTGGAGCTTGGACCTTGCTTTGGCTATGGAAACTTGGCTGAAACCTTCTCTCTTCCCTCTACAATTTCCTTCTCCTTCACGGTTTAGGGGAGGGAGAGAGCATGTGTATTTAATAATGGTAAAGTAACTGATCAGTCTCGAAAAACTGCGATAAAATCCTGTCCAGTAATTAATGGAGTTCATCTGGCTTTTTTTGACTTTTTCTCCAAGAAAATCCAGAGAGTTCCCTGACCTTCCATATGGCGCATCCTCTATGGAAATATAGATATTTACTTTTCATTTGGGGAAAATTACCTACTTTGGCCCGGAATTTATGAAAATTACCAATTTTGACCCGGAACTTCTTTTATTATTCTTTTCTTTTTCCCCCAAGTTTTCTAGACTTTTCCTAGGGCCAGGTGGCACCATTTTGGGCCCACAAATCAAATTCCATGATTTTATTTTATTTTTCCCAATTTATCTGATTTATTTACTTTTTATCCAGAAAGTGGGACCCGCACTTTGTCTTTTGGACTAATTTTGCTTTCCTTTTCCTCCAAGTAAATTTCTAATCATTTTAAGGGCTAGGTGGTGCATAAGGGGCCCCACCAAATCTGCCCTCATCCATTTTATCAGGCTTTTCCAATTTATTCAGTCATGTCTCCTTCTACCGGTCCTTCTGGGCCCCACTGGTCAACCGAGTGCTTTCCTTTATACTTTTCTTCAACCTTTCAGATATTCTCCTCTGAATGGACTTACATATGTGGCGCCTCCTTGACTACCTAATATGGCCCCACACTTGTCTCATTCAGTCCAAAAGAAACCCCTAATCAGTCTCGATCAGTCCATTTTCTATCGGTCAATCACCTGTAGGACTACCCACATTTTGTATTTGGGCCTGGGCATGGATAAAATCATATGATTTTTTTTCTCTCTCCTGGGTGGACGAAATTAATGACTTAAGGGGTAAGGATTTGACTATTTTGCCCATGTAATCATTACTTACTTTTTGCTTTTTAATCTTGTAGTGACACGTGTCCTCTGGTAATTATTGCAGTTGACTTTTATTCTTATCTCTTCAAAAAACACAGGAAATCCTTACCTGACCAGGAAATGTTATGTGCATACTTATTTTAGCACATTTTTGCTTAGCTAATCATCTCATACCTTAGGGCAAAGCTAAATGACATTTTTCCAACTAATGAACACCGTATCGGTCTTCTGTGCCCCTTTTTCCATTGGCACTTTAATGCCACGGTTTATACACATTAGGTCCACTGACCTGCATAGCCAAGTTATTTAGTTCCTGAGAGACTTACTATCTCTTGTCATTCTTGCGACTCTTCTCAAACCGGCTTAGTCGTCTACCCACTTTTAGGCTTATTCTCAATTCGGGATATTACATATAGGGCGGGCCAGCCCTGATTCCTAGCTCTAAGGTAACTGAGGAGAGATTTATGATATACATTTATTCTTTCAACGGCCTGATTTAATTTTTTAATTGATATTTTTATATAAAAAACTATTTTTTTGAAAATTAATAATTAAGAATATCATTTTTTTATATTTAAATAATTCTTAAAAAATAAAAGTGAAAAAGTAAATATATGCCATAAATCTTGACTGTTCAGATTTAAACCTATACAGTGAGCATTCACTAATTTATCACATTCTCAATTCCTCTTGCATTACTGAATAAAATTTTTTAAGGGAAATTGGTGAAAATCACCCACTCAAATTTTATCGGTGAGAAGAACAAGATAAATTTAAATATATGAAAAGTATTGAAAATCTGTAAATTTTATACACATATTGTACCAGTAATATTTTTTATGTTAGTATCATATTCTTAGTTAGATATTTTATACGGAGAATGACAGAAAAATACTATTTGAATTTCAAAATCCTATTAACAAAAATAGTTATGGCGTTAACAAAAATAGTTATGGGATAACAACTCATTTTGTTATAAAATCACTTATTCGTTATTTTAAATTTTAAATGGTATTTTTGTGAGATTTTCCTATTTTTTATTGAAAAAATTTTTAGTGAGAAATTTTTTCCCAATTCTTCATATTTTATTTTTATGTAAAAATCATTTAGAAATGGAATGATAGATCATGATTTCTTTTAAAAGGTAGCTGTTCGCCTCGCTGTAGTTATCCATAGGAGATGATGGAGGAAAACAATCATGTGCGATTTTCCTTTTTATTTATTTATTTATTTATTTGCTATAAAAAATTTAGGAAAGGGTTGAGTTCACCCATGATTCAGGAGTAAGGTGAAATCTCCCTCCCTCTTAGTTGATATCAATGTTGGACAAGGCGAGCCGTCTATTACCCTTAAGCGTTTACCTAGGCAGCTAGGAGATTAGAACACCTCGCCTTGACCAACTCCGAGATCGAATCCCTTTCTTTGGTGAGAATATCTGATTTCTTTGCCACTTCAACCCAAGGACGATTGGTAAAAAATCGGAGTCTACAAAAGAAGCATTTTTACTACTGCTTTAATATAACCAAGGAGGTACCTCAGACATATTCCTAAAACCTGATATGAAAAGGTAAAAATAAAAAGTCAATTACTTTTAAGACCGATTTTTATAAATAATCGGTTAAAAAGATGAAACTTTTTAGACCTTATATTTATTATAAAAGGTCTAAGAAATGTAGAATCAAAAATAATTTTATTATAAAAGGTCTTAGAAATGTAGAATAAAAAATAATATATTTATTACTTTTAAGATAGTTGTTAAAACTAACATAAATTAAGGGAAAAACATTTCTCATGTTGTAGGAGAAATGTTTTCTCATGCCACACACACATAAAATGGTGGGACCCGCATATATATATAATTAGCACTATATATGTGGGTCCCATCATTTAATGTATGTGTAGGAATCTTGTTTCTCTCATACAACATGAGAAAAGTAAATCCCATAAATTAAATGAGATAATGATCTAATTTGATTATTTTAAGATAGTTGTTTTTTATAATTTCTCTTTCCTAGAACCATTTTGTAATTACTAATTACCCCTCGCTAACTAACTGTTTGGGATCGAGGATTTCAGGCTTTTTTCTCAATTTGCCCCATACTAAATAACTAATTACCATTTTGCCCCTGTTTCCAAACTATTTCCCAATGTGCCCTTTTTAGTCGACTAAACCTTGGGTTTAGTCAACTAAAAAACGGGACGTTGATTTTTTTGATTGCCCCGATTTAGTTGACTAAGCACTATGACTTAGTCGACTGAATCACAACAGAGGGTTTTTTAGAAACCCCAATTGTGGCATTTGCGACCTAATCCACCACAAAACCTCTCCAAACCTCTCCCCTCTATTTTTTTTTTTCATTAAATCCTTGCTGAATCTGTTGGTGGGTAGCGAAGGAAACTTCATTCTAGCATCATTTGCGTCGATTTCGGTATGTTCTCATCTCCATTTTGAATTTCCGCCATTGTTTTTTCGTTTATACGAACCCCATTTCCCTAGAAGATAGACAAATTAATTAAAAGTAAAAATCGAGGACATGACTAAAAATCCTAACAAAAAAATCCCCAATATAAAATCTTAATAAAAAAATTAATTTTATGGTTTCTTAAACTTGAATATGAAGAAATGTTTTTCAAAATTTATAATTTATATTGATTACCTTCAAAATATCAAATTGATTAGTTAAGATACTGATTTAAAATAGATATGAAAATCCCTATCTCTTGTAATATTTGAACAAAATTATATTTTCATAAAAATAGAAAATGATTTATGCTTGTACGTTCGAATGTCTATATATATATATATTTGACTTTAAAAATTGAAAAAAATTAGAAGATAAAAATATGCCATATGTTCTTCTGCAGGAAGGAAAGCCCCTCAAAATACGATCTTTCTACTTAGCTATAATATTATATTAGTATATGAGATTTTAGAGGATAAAAAAAGTTACTATATCAAAATGTAGGAAAATGATATCCTCATTACCCTCTTTTATATCATCATCTCAACTCTACACTCTGATAATGAAATATATATTTTAGATTTAATATTTTATAAAATTATTATTATAATATTTTATAATTTAAAATTTCTTTATTTATTACAGATTGCAATTATGAAGGGTATAGATCAAATTTTAAGAATTTAAATTTACTTATTTATGTTTATAGAAATAATTTTATAAAAGATTGAATCTAAATAATATATTGTTTTAATCTAACAATCTATATGAGATTATGAGAATAAAATGGAAAAAGAAGACAAAAAAATAACCCCAAAATATAAGGTAGACAAATAATTAAAAATAAAAATGACTTTTACAAGGTTTCAAAGTTCAGTGAGGATTGTGGATATGACTAAGAATCGTAACAGAAAAATCCTCAATATAAAAACTTTTTTAAAAAATAATTTTATGGTTGTTTTATAGCTCCACGCACCAATAGGATCCGAATGACAAAGTAGTTGATTATCTAACGGGTCCCACAATATTATCCAGCGTGTTATACACGCATGAACATGATAAAGAGTTTCATGTTTAACCCTATAATTTATACTAAAATATTAATAAAATTAATTAATAAATAAATAATCGGACGAAGAAAAGGTAAAAGCCTCACATAAACGAAAGAACAACGACGGAAATTCGAAAGAGATGAGAACATACCAAAATCGACGTAAATGACGCTGGAATGAAGTTTTCTTTGCTATCCACCAATGGATTTAAAAAGGATTTGGTGAAAAAAAACAGAGGGGGAGAGGTTTGGAGAGATTTTGTGTTGGATTAGGGTTCAAATCCCGCGATTGGGTTTTTAAAAAACCCCTATCGTGATTTAGTCGACTAAGTCACAGTGCTTAGTCGAATAAATCACGGGGCAGTTAAAAAAATCAACCCCCCGTGTTTTAGTCGACTAAATCCAAGGTTTAGTCAACTAAACAAGGGCACATTGGGAAATAATTTGGAAACGGGGCACATTGGGAAATAGTTTGGAAATAAGGACAAAATGGTAATTAGTTATTTAATTAGGGGCAAAATTTTTTTTTAAAAAACCGGATTAATTAATGAAAATCAATTTCCTTTTCGAAAGGAATTGGAGTGATCCAAAAACTCTTTTCCTCTCGAGCCCGACTTTTCTCTCTTGCCAAACCCTAGTTCCGCCTTTTCCTCTCGAGCCGGATTAATTAATGAAAATCAATTAATGAAAAAAAAATTGTCATTAATTAAGTATCTTGGAATAACCTCAGAAAATTATTTATGGGACTTTTTTTTATTTTTTTCCAATAAGTCCCATATTCATATAATCAATAGATCATTTAATTAACAAATATCATCAAGTTGCTGGATTTATATTAATAAGTGTCAACGTTGATATCCATTAAGCTCTTTTTATAAAAATAAAAACTAAACTCATTTCATTTCTTTCCGGATATAATAGATTTTTTTTTAGATTTTTTAAATTTTACTAACATTAAATAAATTTTTTAACTCACATAAATTTCTTCTAAAATAAAAATAAATCATATAATTATTTTTGTTTAACATATATAATAAATTATAAAACGCTTTGAGTTTTATTTAAATCATATAATTATATTTTTAATTAAAAATTTTGTTTATTTTAGCAAATAAGTAATTTTTGTCCAAAGATATCTATACAAGTAGTTTTGAATAATGACAATTAAGAAAAAAAAGTATTTAATTTAGTGAAATTAATAATTTTGTATTGGGTGCACCTGAGTAAAACTTTTTTGTGTTAAGTGCTCTTGGAGTAAAAGTTCGTTGGTCAATCTGCACTTTAGATATTGGTCGGTTATATTTTTCTGACAGTGTTGTGCTGACTGCACCTTTTTAAAAGTTAATTGTGCTGACTGCACATTTTAAATTATTTGTTGGTATTTAAAGTACCCTTAATTAATATTTGTGCTGGATGCTTTTTCTGTAATAGTTTATTGACAAAAATACACCTTAACCCTAAAAGTTAAAGTGCCTTCTATTTCTCATTGTTCAGACTTCACAGACGTGAGTGGGTGAGCTGGTGTGGGGCATTGGACATTTTTACTTCATAGGGATTGGTTAGTCTTCGTCAATCATTTGTCGTTTGAAATTAATGTATTATACGTTGCACGTTTTTAACATTTACACTGCTCGGTCGCTCTGAATGCACATTACATGCCCAATAGTTACATGCTTCTTATGTGCTCATATTTATTTAGATTTAAATTATATACTGCTTTCAGAAATGTTTTTTTGCACCTAGTATCTCAAATTAATTAGCTTCTAGTCTTGCATTCAGAAATATCTGTCTATAACTAGAAACTAATTAATTTGAGATACTAAATACAAAAAAAAAAATTCAGAAAGTAGAATATAATGTAAATCTAAATAAATACAATATATAAAAAAATAAAAAAAATATGCTCATACCTCTAATAGAGGTATGAACACATAAGAAGCATGTAATTATTGGGCATGTAATGTGCACCCTGTTGCTCCTTTCGTATTTCACTCTCCTCCCTGTCCTCATATCATCAGCGATGAGGAAGTGGTCAAGTGTGAAGGAAATCAATGAAATAAAATGACTCTTTGTTCCGATATAGAACACAGATGTCTAGCCTGATGGGCAAGTAGATTGATGTTGGATCTAGATGCTCAATCTGGGTAACTATGAGGTAGATAACCAAATGAGCATGGGATCACTATGCACAAACAAGGCTTGCGCCAAAGGGAGTGAGGTGTGTGCACAGTGTGACAATATGTAAATAATTCAGAGTTTAGAACGTGTGCACCTTAGGGTTTGATCTTTGTATTTATAGAGTGTACCTTAGGTTGATGGGCCCCATGTGATTTATGGCCCGAGTATCTTAGCTATTGTATCGTATCTTAAGATCTTCCTTGATTATGGGTAAGTTAGAATCCCCCTTCATTTGTAGATAGATCCCGATACTTATATTCATTATTGGGTCGTCTGGTTATTGGGCCTGATATAGATGTGTAACAGTTGCCCCCAACCAGGTAGTTCAAGCGTTTGAGCTGTCAGGATGTATTTTGCCCCCAAATAGGTTATCTTGGTTAGTTTGCCGTGACCTTTATCCTCTTGCCACTATACCGTATATTGCCAAGTTGGGTCACGTTGACCCTGGTTACGGAAGTCATTTGCTCAAGGATTCGAGGTAATGTCGAGAGGTTTACAGATCCGAGGTAATGTCGAGAGGTTTGCTTGACTTTGAGGTCGGGATCCTTCTACACTCGCCATCATTGCCCCCTAACACTTGGCGTCCCTGGATTGGCAAAGGGTTGCAACCGCCACGCCTAGCCGCCTAGGATTTTCATGCGCATTTAATGCACCCATCACGTGTCGTACGTCACCCCAGCTTTTCAGGGTGAATAGTATCTTTTTCCCTTGACACTTCAGTATCATAGCGTTTATTATTCGTATTTCCCTCCATTCTTCACACTTTACCCGTTCTCTATATTCTCTTTCCTGCTCTAAAAAACCCTAGTTTTCTTGCTATGACACTCTCTGCGACTCTCGGATTTTGCCGCTTCATACTCCTCCAACTCTCATCCAATCAGGTATATCCTCCACTTTTTAGCATTTCTCTGCTGTTGTTTTGAAGTTTGTCGGTTTTATAATTTCTGTTTTCCTCCTTTTTTAATCCACATACCTCAGATAAGCTTGTTTTTGGGTTTTTTGGGTGAGTTTCGATAGGACTTTCTGGGTAATTTTGGAGTTCTGGTTTCATTCACATAGCCATATGTCCTTTCTTTCGCTTTGGTTTCCTCCTCCTTATCAGGCCTTTTATGCCTCTCTAGGTTTCAACTTCTGGTGTTGATTGGTAAGGTTAACCATTTGCCCTCTTCGAGTCAAAATGTACCTCCAGAAGAGGAAGAAGCATTGCGTGCACGTTACCCTAGAACCAGTTTTTGGTTGTTTGCATGGGAAAAGGGGGTGACAAAGGAACTCTGTGTCGCGTTTCTCCCTCCACATCACTTCATGGATGCCATTTCCTTGTCAGATATTGATGAACAGTTGGTTCATGATGTGCAAGATCATGCCTTGAAGCCTGTTGGGTTGGCACATGCAATGCTTCATTTGAAAAATAAATATGTTGGGGCCGCGGCTGAAATACGGCGTATGAAATTAGAGAAGGACGAAGCCGTGGAGGGGAAGAAGAGAATTGAGGAAGAGCTTAGCTTATCCAAAGCCGCCATTGGGAAGGCGACTGAGGAGCTTTTGATGACAAAGGACGCTCTGGAGAAGACGTGCTCGGACCTTGCTAATATGCAAGCGGCTCACTCCAAGAGCTTGGATGCCGTGAAGGCCTTGCAAGTCCAACGCGGTGAGCTAGTCGCCGAATTAGAAACACAAAGACCTCCCTTGAAGATGAGAAGAAAGCCCATGTGGATTGCTTGGAAACACTAAAGGAGGCCACCGCAGATTGCTTTAAAATGGCACTTGCACAAATCCGCCATCTGAACCCTGAGGTGAATATAAACATCATCGGGTATGATCATCGAGCTTGTATTAAGGGTGGCGTGCTGGTCCTGCCACCTACATCACCTAGGGATGACTCAATATCCTATGTGGGGGAAGACCGAGGCGGCGAAGAGGATTCTACGGCCGTCCATGGGGGCCAGGCCGGCAAAGAAGCTTCTATCGCTGTCTCGCTCGAAGGGGAGGGAATTCTGCCTGACACCGCTGCCCCTCGTAGCTGAGTATTAGAGGTTTCTCTGGCTATTTTTGTACCGGTGTATTGTACCAATTTCCTTTTATTTGTAATTGTCCCCTTGGACAAACTCGTCATCAATAATGATTTCATTTACTCTCATATTAAGTCGAGCTTGCCTTTGTGTCTTTTATTCATTATAATGACGAATTTACTTTTGTGAATGCCAATTTGTGTTGGTAATTCTACGACCGGGCCAGGGTCTTTGTTATGCAAAGTCTACTTGATGTTGTTCTTCCGATATCATAGACCGGGTATAAGAGTAGGGGTTTCCGAACAAATCGAACTACTACGTTCTGGATCCGTTGTCCGGGATATAAACCAGGATAAGGGCAAATTGTCACGTGTTCAGCCATGGTGTAGAAACACAATACTTAAACATTTTGATCTGATCAGGGTTAGGATGACATTTCGCCTTCTTATCTAGGAGCAATTTTTGATGCATCAAAATCTTGCAAGGGCTTGTAATAACGACCTCGCGTAATTAAGAACCCGGGCTCGTTAGCCTTGGTGTTAGTCTTTTAACCGTGCTTGGTGTATGACTGGGTCAATGACCCGAGTCTTTGTTCATTCCTTTGTGTGTAATTGGTATGACGTTAGATAGTCTAGAATTTGAATCTCCAATGAGGAATTCTTTATTAACTCGAGAAATAACTTGCTCTATGTAACATCCCAATTTTCTAAAGCGTTTTTGAAATAATTGATCAGAGTAGAGCATCAGAATAATTTTAAAAAGAGCAAGTATTTGATAACCATTTACTGATGTAGTATCTGGCTGCTTACACAGCGGTACAGTAATCTGAACATAGTTCGATAAAATAAAGTCAAAATAAAAATCTCTCCGTCTGCGTCCTCATGCCGACTCCTCATCCTTGTCCTTGTCCTTGGTTCCTCCAGATCCTGAGGCTATAGCAGGAGCTGAGGTTCAATGACCATTGAACCTCAGGTAACGGTTAACCTCATGCTTATATATGATAGTATATGTATGACAGATATTCACGGTGTTACAGCAACAATCAATACATAAGCACACAACATATGTATCCCATAAGCACATAGCAGATGTATCATAAGCACACAGCAAATGTATCCCAATAGTACATAAGCACACAGCAAATGTATCCCAGCACACAGCAGATGTATCCCAATAGTACATAAGCAAACAGCAGATATAAAGTTATCTACCACATATAAGCATATAATAAGCATCAGAGTTAGTGTTACAGTACGCGAACGTACCTTCGTCGGGGATCACGGTACGTACGTCGGTCGGTATGATCACGTATATCCTATAATGGTAATTTCACATTTATTAATTCACAAATAATATTCTAGAAGATATCCTAGTCACTAATGACCTTTTTTACCCTTGGTTGGATTATTTCTCAACTTATCACCCTTAATTCTTCAAAAACGCTAGTCCAGAATTTTGGACAAATTTTTGTCTGACTTTGAAAAATCATAACTAATTCTAAAAAAATCGAAACGAGGATCTGTAAAATTCCTTAGAATCCTTAGGATGTCTATTTTTAAGTAAAAATAATCACTTTTTCCCAGATCACCTGAGTCATTCCCAGTTTTAACGTTTTAAGCCTCTGCCCAGAATTTCTCCAGAAATTCGCAGTCAAACTTCAAGAATTTTTATCTCACTGTACTGAGCTCATTTTAACATGTTTTTAGCATATTTGAAAAGCCCTATATGTATACTTTAACCATGAATATTATCAGAATTTTTCAACCACGTTTTCAACATAAAATATGGGCATTTTTATCACTAATTCAGAAATTTCTTAACCGATGAAATTTCGCCAGAACTTCGTTACTTTGATGTTTCTCTTCCAAAAATTTTGCTCTATAACCTTCTTCATCAGTTTTTTGAAATAAAGCTAATTTTGACCATAAAAACATGTAAATAAAATTATTCTAGAATATTTAAGATCTAAACTACTTCTATCTAAAAATTTAAGAACTAAAACTTAAAGAACTTAAAGCTAGAGCTAGAGAACTTACCAAAAACATTGCTACTCCTTCAAGAAGCTCCTTACTCTCACTCTCTACTCTCTATATCAGCTTGTTCAAGCTTGTTTTGGTGTGAAGAAAAGTGAAGAACCTAAGCCCCTATTTATAGCAATTTGGTGTGGCATTTTGACAATTAATTTAAACCTAGCTCATCTTGCATTATGGCCATTGGATCTAGGGTATTTGAGGAGCTCAAATCCTCACCCTTCCCTTCACAAAACCGCCCCCTTTCTCTCTCTCCCTCATCCTCTTCCATTTTCATAAATATTCCTATCCCAAAGTACCCTATCCTCTTCCAAAAGTTGACCCTTATTATCCCATGTGTTGTGTAAACAATTCTTAACTTCTTTCCTAAGTCATAATTTCCTCCTTCATCCATTCTTAGTTTTCCACTAGATAAAAATATATTTTGGGATCTCAATGAGGTTTTATTCAAATTTTCTCATTGGTTTTGAAGTCTTGAAATTCTTGGCTTCATTTAGAGACCTCAAACACACATTTTCTCATTTGGAACAAACTTCAAAAGTTGAGGAAATGACTTTGGTTATAACCAATCTCAAGCTTAAATTATGCTTGTCAATAATCACTTCTTATATTTGATTTATGATTAATGGATCCCAAGATACAATTTATTTTGTATAGATTTCCCTTTGCTTATGTCTTGAATTAATTTCATGGATTAATCTATTTGATTTATGCCTAATTCCCCTATTGGCTAATACCTTGACTTTTCTTTCTCTCTTCATACTACACACACACACACATGCACAACAATTGTACACACACATATGCACAACTCTTCATCTTTCTCTATCATTATCCTCTTCCAATATTTTTAAGAGGCTTTATGACAAAGGACTCTTATCCTCTTCCATTAGCCTTCAAAGTCTTCATTGTATTAATGTTGGTTCATGACTCATTCTTGCATGTGGGTGTTTAATTTTCTTCCCTCCTAAGCTACAAAAACCGCCCCCTCCCTTCATCTTTTATTTTTAATTTATGTTTTGTTTATCTCACAAAATCCAAGTGGAAGGCCTCTCATTGATTCTTTTATTTTCACATGGATTAAGCTTTATAATTATTTAAGCCCTTAGATTAGCTTTATGAGGTTACATCTTAGCCCTTAGATTTTAGTTGAAATTGTTGACTTTTCAAAGCTTGATTAGAGTTTAATTAATATCTTAATCCAATGCTTAATTGTCCCTTGATTATTGTTTTATTGGCTCTTAGAGTAATTTATGATCATTGGTAATCTATCTTAGACTAATCTTAACCCCTTATTGGACTTTGACTTTTCATTAGCTTATACACCTCTAATTGATGATTACTTAATATTAATTGTAAATAATTATCCAAATATTCTATTAGTGTAAATTTAATTGCTCATTAATTGTTAGTAATTGCCCCTTAATTGTTCCAAGTGTTGCGATAATTCTTTATGGCCTTTTTATGAATTAAATATGAACTTGGTATTAATTATAGGTTATTAGAAAATTTATTCTCTTAAACAATTATAAAAATTGGTGTTTAAGACCCTTTGATTAATCATGAAAATTAATACAATTATTCCAATTTGTAGATTTAATTGTTCTTTAGTTGTTGGTAATTTCTTCTATTTGGTATAAGCATTTTCAAGCCATTTAATTGTCTCTTATGATTAAATTAGGATTATACTTAGTTTTAGAGACTTTAGGGTATTTTATAACATTTTATGGCTCTTTATGATTAAATATGAACTATGTTGTATTTATGATAATTTTATGGTGTTTTATAATCCATAATGTAATTTAGAAAATTGGGTTTTGCCCTATTTAAATTCTAAAGAAAATTTGCCCAAGAAATGAAATAAACTACAAAATTGGAGACAACATATTCTCCTATTTTTAATAGGTATTATTTGCCAAAATATATTATTTATAATAAGTATAAATTTTAGGGTGTTACACTCCAAAGAGCTAAAAATCTTTAGAAAGAAATTGCATAAGTAGAGTGAGAAAATTGAAATCAAAATACTGAAATTAAAATAAACTAACTCGGACACGGCCTGTCCACCACATCGTGTGCATGTAAGCTAGCTCTAGCTATAGTAGACTCCCAGCTTATTGGCATTCCATGTTCTTTTAACAGGCTTCCTTCCCAAGGTTTCAAGGATATAAGCTCCTTTGTCGAGTTTCTCCTTAACCTGGTAGGGCCTTCCCAATTGGCAGCTAGCTTGCCATCCCTGGCGTTTTTGTTTCCAACGTCGGCTCTTCTGAGTACTAGGTCACCCCTATCGAAAGACGGGGGCCTTACCTTTCGATTGTACTTGGTCGCGATGAGTTGCTTGATAGCCATATCTCAGTAGTGTGCCGTAATCCTGACCTCATCTACAAAATCCAACGACATCATTAGTGCCTCATTATTCTTTGCCTCACCTTCTTGGAGAGTTTTCAACCTCCTCCAGGACGGTTGGCCTATCTCAACCGGGATCATCGCCTCACATCCGTAGGTCAACCTGAAAGGGGTTTCCTGGGTTGAGGTCTGAACACTGGTCTTATAACCCCACAACATGTTGTAGATCTATTCGACCCAGTTTGATTCTGCGTCCTCCATTTGCTTTCTTAGCCCATCCACGATGATTTTGTTTGCGGCTTCAGCCTGGCCATTTGACTGAGGATGTTCTATGGAGGCAAAATGTTGCACAAAGTCGAGATCCGACATCATCTCCTGGAAACTTTATCGATGAATTGGGTCCCATTATCCATGACCACCTTGGCCAGTATTCCAAAATGGGACACGATGTTGTGTCGAAAGAATCTCCATATGCAGGCTGAAGTAATTTTCGTTAAGGGCTCGACTTCTATCCACTTTATAAAGTAATCGACAGCTACTACAAGCCATCGCAACTGTCCAGGAGTTGTTTTGAATTGTCCCAAGATATCCATCCCCCATTTGTAAAAGAGCCAAGGGACCGAGATGTTTTTTAAATCCACCGGAGGGAGCCAAATGATCTTGGTGTGTTTCTGACAACTGTCATATTTCTTCACAAGCTCCTTGGAGTCCGCGACCAGAGTGGGCTAGTAGTAGCCAGCCTACAGGGCTTTCTTGACTAGAGCTTTGGCTCCCATGTGGTGGCCGCTGATTCCCTCGTGTATCTCCGCCAAAACGTACTTGACTTCCCCTAAATTCAAGCACCTCATCATTGGAGAATGTAATCCCTTTCGATATAGCTGATCGTTCATCATTGTGTACATGGCGGCCTCTCGGATCAACTTCTTCACTGTGGTTGAATCAATGGGGATGATTCCTCTTTTTAGATAGTCTTCAATTGGCTTTTGTTAGTTCTTAATGTGTTTTGATGATTAACAACAAGTGTAAACATGTTTTGAAGTCTGCAAAATCAGTTAAAAACAATTTGACAGTTGCATACTCGAGTATAGGTATGCATACTCGAGTATAGGACTGTTGAAGGATTGCTCAAATTGAATTTTATAAGTCAATACTGCAGTATGGGGAGCCATACTCGAGTATTGAAGTTCCAGAGAGCAATCAAGGTTTCAAAATGTGATGCATACTCGAGTATGAGAATGCATACTTGAGTATAGGTCATCCAGAGAGCAACCAAACTTTTCAAGGTAGGTCAATACTGCAGTATGGAGAGCCATACTCGAGTATTGAACTTACAGAGAGCAAATGGTTTTCAAAATGGGTTGCATACTCGAGTATAGGTATGCATACTCGAGTATAGGACTTACAGAGAGCAAACCTGTATTTCAAGATTGAGTGCATACTCGAGTATAAGTATGCATACTCGAGTATAGGCTTATACCGAGAGCTCCCAAAATTTCATAATTGATGCATACTCGAGTAAAGGTTTGCATACTTGAGTATTGGGCTCTTAAACTTGTTTTCAACTTGACACCTGATCATGTATACTTCAGTGTGGATTTGTTTACTCCAGTATAGCCAAATGAAAGACTTCACATATTTTGAAAATTGTGTTGCATACTCGAGTATGGGACCACACAGAGAGGTCACTCAATTTGTCAAGTTGCATACTCCAGTATACACATGCATACTCCAGTATAGAGGCATTTTGAACTTAAAATTTTTCACACACACAGTGCCATACTCGAGTATACACTTACATACTCGAGTATAGGTCTTGATTTTTCAAACACAAGTCACGATGGTTTGCCTCTGGAAGTTGCATACTCCAGTATACCTTTGGATACTGCAGTATGGTCACTTACACACAGTGAAAGTATGCTATACTCGAGTAAACAAGAACTGTACTCGAGTATAGGGGTCTGTCTATATATATCTGAACAGTCGTGTTCTTTCGTACTCGCACGTTTACTCTAGTAAAGCCCTAGCAGACGCGACTTTCTCTCTTCCTCCCTCTCTGAAACTGTCACAATCCCTCATAAATCACCCATAAATTTTCACCAAACCACGTCTAATCCCTTCCTATTCTCATTCTTGCCGAAACCCTAACATTACCATGTCTCAAGAGCAATCCCAATCCTCTCAACTGGTTCCCTCTCAACCTCCTAGAGCACCGAGATCAAAATCGATTCTGAGGAAGTTGAAGAGTGGCATTGATACGAGGATTCCCGGAGTTGGCGTTACTATCCCGGAAGGGCCATCTCCAAACCCCAAGAAGAGGGGTTCTTCGTCCAAGGACCCGTTACCATCTCCAGCATCAAAGAAAAAGAAAACCGGTGAACCAAGCAAGGAGAAGGGAAAGAAGAAGGCTGTTGAGAAGAAGAGAAGGTCAAAGAAAGCTTCTGTCGCTATTTCCTCCTCAACCGATGAAGATACTTTGTCTACCTCAGTGCCCGAGCAAGAGCAAGAGGCCGAGCAAGCATCTCCATTTGTTGAGAATGCTGTAGAAGAGATCAAGCTCTACAAGGATGCTCCAGAGGGATTCAAAGTTGCCCCGGTTCCACTTCCTCCTGGGCTCAATGCCAAATTCTGGGAGCAGTTCTCAACTCGTGGTTTCTGTGCCGTTGTTTCAGTTAATCTGGAACAAATATACCGGGAGTGCAACGTTGACTTGTCGCTGTGGTTTGGGCTGTATCAGTCGTTCGTGTCCATTGAGGCTCCTTATTTCCCGGAATTGGTCAAAATGTTCTACTTCAACATGAAGACCAATCATATTTTGGACTCGGACGGAAAATTGGTTGAGGAAAGGATCATCACATCAGTAAGGGGAGTTCAGTTCACTATATCTGCTGCTATCCTCAACAGGATCCTGAAGATTGTTGATCCTCTAGAGGCTTCTACACCAAGATACACCAATGAAGAGGTGTATACCACACTCGTACCCGGTCAGGACGTACCGGATGATCAGCGAGCCCATCTGTCTTTCAAACCCTCGGAGATGCCACCTTTGCATCGAGTGATTTGGCATGTGTTCGCCCGCAACTTTGTGCAGAAAGGAAGGAGTTACACACATTTTACACAGAAGGATTACAGATTCTTCACGGCTTTCATCAAGAAGCATCCCCTCAACATCGGGCAATGGCTGTTCAAGGAGATGCATTACTTCAAATTTGTCTCAAGGAAGGGATCTTACATGCCATTTGCCTCACTGGTGTCTCTGATTATGTTTTATCATAAAATATGGTATGTGGGCCCTCCTGAGCAGATGAAGGATATCACAGCCTTCGGCACGACCCAACTCAAACTTTTGAAGGTCAAGTTTGGACCGGAAGGATCCGGTCAGTCACAAGTACCACAGAGATCTCAGACACGAGCATCACAGTCATTCAACCATGAGGGTCAGTCAGCTCCTCCTCCACCACTGGGATTTGAAGAAAGGGTTCGAGAGATGATCGATGCTGCCCTTATATCACATAGGGCAATAATGAAGGCTGAGTTCGGCATGCTGCGCGCTGAGATCAAATTAGGACTCATGGATGTGAAGAACAATTTGGCCAAATTGAAGGATGCATCTGACAAGAAGCAAGACAAGATATTTGACCAGGCATTGACCTAGACTCCCGACTATCTATGACATATGATGTTGCAACAGAAGCCCGGGATAAGATTGATCGCCTGCTCAACCATTTCAATATTGGCGCTTCATCTTCATCCGCCTTCGGGTTCACGACCCGTCCATCCTCACCTGTCCCAGAGGTCCAGCCATCCATTCCGGTTCCAGAAGCACAGCCTTCCACATCCTCACCAGAACCTCACTTTTCCCCACCTTCTTCACCTCCATTTTCATTTCCTAGTCCACCTCACACCACATCACCCCCAACCTCCACTTCCACCCCTACCACTGTGGTACCATCTTCACCTATCACTCTTACCACAGAGGCCCTTCCTGGCTCATTCCCATCTCCACCTACTCCGACTACTGAAGTTTTCCCTACACCTTCTCTATATGTAGAGCCTCATGATCCCACTTTTGATCCAAACTCAGCCATGGTGCTCTACTCTCCTCCTATCTTTGTTCTTGACCCCGAGTTTGCTGATGACAAAGGGGGAGAAGGAGAGAAAGATGTAGATGCTTAGGGCATAGGGTCTAGTTGTTTATGTCTAGGTAGCTTGCATTGCATTTACTGCTTTTGTAGTTGATTGTTCTGATATCAGTGATTATCAGTATATTTATCCTTTCTGATATCAGTTCCAACTGTATAAATTATGCTTAATGAATATACTTTCAGTTGTTTGTGATTTCAATATGTGTTTCTGCTGCTATTCTCTGATTCTCATGTTTGAAAATGCAAAATTGGTTGTTTTCTAATAACTTAACATTGAATTTTGAAAACTTCAATTCAAAACAGATTACATCTTTCAAATTCTTTAAAAAGAAAGTTTACAAGTGTTGTCATCATCAAAAAGGGGGAGAATGTTAGTTCTTAATGTGTTTTGATGATTAACAACAAGTGTAAACATGTTTTGAAGTCTGCAAAATCAGTTAAAACCAATTTGACAGTTGCATACTCGAGTATAGGTATGCATACTCGAGTATAGGACTATTGAAGGATTGCTCAAATTGAATTTTATAAGTCAATACTGCAGTATGGGGAGCCATACTCGAGTATTGAAGTTCCAGAGAGCAATCAAGGTTTCAAAATGTGATGCATACTCGAGTATGAGAATGCATAATCGAGTATAGGTCATCCAGAGAGCAACCAAACTTTTCAAGGTAGGTAAATACTGCAGTATGAAGAGCCATACTCGAGTATTGAACTTACAGAGAGCAAATGGTTTTCAAAATGGGTTGCATACTCGAGTATAGGACTTACAGAGAGCAAACCTGTTTTTCAAGATTGAGTGCATACTCGAGTATAAGTATGCATAATCGAGTATAGGCTTATACCGAGAGCTCCCAAAATTTCATAACTGATGCATACTCGAGTAAAGGTTTGCATACTCGAGTATTGGGCTCTTAAACTTGTTTTCAACTTGACACCTGATCATGTGTACTTCAGTGTGGATTTGTATACTCCAGTATAGCCAAATGAAAGACTTCACATATTTTGAAAATTGTGTTGCATACTCGAGTAAGGGATTGCATACTCGAGTATGGGACCACACAGAGAGGACACTCAATTTGTCAAGTTGCATACTCCAGTATACACATGCATACTCCAGTATAGAGGCATTTTGAACTTAAAATTTTTCGCACACACAGTGCCATACTCGAGTACACACTTACATACTCGAGTATAGGTCTTGATTTTTCAAACACAAGTCACGATGGTTTGCCTCTGGAAGTTGCATACTCCAGTATACCTTTGGATACTGCAGTATGGTCACTTACACACAGTGCCATACTCGAGTATAGAAGAACTTACTCGAGTATCCAACGATAAAATCTGATTTTTGAATTACACGAATTTGCAAATCACTGTTGTTTGTTCTTATTGCTTCCATAATTCATTCAATCATATTCCTAGCTATGGTTAACAAGTTTGTTGAGTGAATTTCAGTAAGATCAGATGAAGATTATTGAAGGTCAAAGCAATAAAGCAAAAAGTGTACAGTGCATTTAATGCACTTCTGCAAATCAACCTACTTTCGGCTAATCCATCTGAGCACGCCTTCTAAACGTTAGAGAATGCTTACTACAACAAACAAAGTCAATTCCAACGGGCAAATCCTCAGAGAGCCACATCAGATCACATTAACACTTGGATTAGCAGAAGTTTAGAGAGAGAAGATGACCAGACTTAGAGCTAATCATCTACAACGGTTGGATTCATCAAGCAACGGTCATTTAATGTTCTCTATCTATAAATAGAGAACATTAACTCCTTCTCAAGCTGATACACCAACTTAAAGCGAAAATTCATTGAGTTCATTTATTGTGTACAGCTTTCATTTGTATTGTATCAATTTGATACTTGTGCTTCAGTGTTCATTCTATCTGCTCTGTGAGAGAGTCTTTTCTGTAAATCATTTATTGATTGTGATAACTACAAGTTAGGGGACTTGGTAGTTGGGTGTATTGATTACATTTTGTAAGGGGGAGTGAGTTCTAGAGAGAGAACTACTCTGAGTACAGAGATTGTAATCAAGTTTGTGAAGTTAGTGGATTGAAAATCCCAAGTGAGGCTTGGGGACTGGATGTAGGTCAGGGAAAGGACCGAACCAGTATAAATCGTATTGTGCAAAGCTTCTCTTCTCTCCATCTCTGTTATACCCTGTTCTTAGTTGTGCAAAACAGAGTTAGATCTTTAAATTTTTAAAGATACCCAATTCACCCCCCTTCTTGGGTATCAAGCTCCAATCTTCAGCTTTCTCCAATCTGTAGTTGTCGATATGGTCATAACATAGCTCGATTCTGCTAGCTTTTGTTGAACCACGGTTCTGTGGTTCCCCGAACCTTTCATACTAGCAAGCTTTGACAAGATATCAACTTTAACGTTCTCCTCTCATGGGATGTGGGTGACCGTCACCTCTTCAAAGTCGGAGATCATCTCTCTCGCTCTATTTAGGTATTTGGCCAACAAAGGACCCTTTGCTTGGTAAGTCCCCTCAATTTGTGCTGTTACGAGCTGAGAGTTGGTTAAGACCTTCACTCTCTGGGCTCCATGCTCTTTTGCCTATTGCACCCCAGCCAGCAATGCTTCATACTCTGCCTGGTTATTTGAGGTTGGGAAATTGAGATGAAGTGAGTGCTCAATTGCAACTCCCTCTGGGTTTTTTATTATTATCCCAACTCTACTTCCCTTAGTGTTTGATGAGTCGTCAACGTATACTTTCCATACTTCAAAGCTGTCTGCGTCCTCTTTATGGGCCGAGGTGAGCTCCCTCATGAAACCTACCAGCACTTGCGATTTAATCACATGACGGGCTTCGTATGTGATGTCGAACTCAGATAACTCTATCGTCTAACTGATCATCCTACCAGCTAGGTCCGGCTTATGGAGCACCTATTGGATTGGCTGACTGGTTAGAACGACGATTTGGTGTCCTTGGAAGTAAGGTCGTAGTCTTCTTGCTGCCATGAGTAAGGCAAAAGCCACTTTCTCTCGTTTTTGATACCTTAACTTCCGAGCTTTGCAATGCTTTGCTTACGAAGTATACTGGTACTTGGTCGTTCTCTGTCTCCCTGACCAAGACCGCGCTTACCACTTCTTCACCCATTGATAAGTAGAGGAACAACATCTCGTCGGGTTCAGGTTTGGACAAGACCGGTGGAGTTGCCAGACATTGCTTGATTCTTTCCGGGTTCCAACCCTCTTGTGCCTCCTTCTTTAGTAGCTTGAAGAAAGGAAGAGCGTTTTCAGCTGATCTCGGTAAGAACCTCGTCAATGCCGCTAGTCTTCCGGTCAGTTGTTGGACTTCTTTTTTATTTCTTGGGGCTTTCATATCTAGCACAGCTTTACATTTGTCCGGGTTAGCTTCAATTCCACGATTTGTTAATAGAAACCTTAGGAATTTCCCGGCTGGGACTCCAAATGCGCACTTAGCCAAGTTTAAGCGGATCTGGTATGCCCTCAACTTGTCGAAGGTTTGTTCCAAATCTTGGATATGGTCTTCTGGGTCTTTGGACTTGACAATCATGTCATCTATGTACACTTCCACGTTTCGACCGAGCTGGTCTTCAGAGACTTTATTCATCATTCTCTGGTATGTGGCCCTGGCATTCTTCAATCCAAAAGGCATCACATTATAACAATAGTTATCCTTCTTAGTTACGAAGGCCGTCTTCTCCTGATCCTCTGGGTGCATCGCGATTTGGTTGTATCTAGAGTAAGCATCCATAAAGGATAATAGTTGGAAACCAGCTGAATTATCGACTAGTTGGTCAATGTAGGGCATAGGGTACGAATCTTTCGGGCAAGCTTTGTTTAAGCTTGTGTAATCCGTATATACCCTCCATTTACCATTTGGTTTCATCACCATAACCACGTTAGATAACCATGTGGTGTATTGTATTTCTCTGATGAATCCGGCGTCCAATAGCTTGTTAACATGCTTTTCGAGGGCTATCTGCCTGTTTGGTCCATGCTTCCTCTTCTTTCTGTGCCACAAGTGCTGATCTTGGGCGGATAGCCAACTTGTGACAACAAAAATTGGGGTCGATTACGGGTATTTCTGAGGACTTCCAAGCGAATAAGTCTTGGTTCTTTTTCAAGAACTCCTTCAATCAGCCCTTAAGTTCTGGATTCATTGTTCCGCCTATTTTAGTGACCAAGGAAGGCTCATTTCCCAGTATCAAATCCTCCAATTCTCCTTATGGCTCGGGACGTGGGATCTTGGGCACTTCTTGCAAATCTAGCTCTACCATACTTACTGGCCGCCCTGGCTGCCTCCCTTCACTCGTGTTCTTACTTCGTTCACCTTTTCGAATCCAAGGTGGGGATGATGGTCCACCTTCCCCCTCCTGGACTATCTCGTAATAGCACTGCCGAGATTCCTTCTAGTCTCCGATGACCGTAACATCCTTATTCTTGTTGTTTACCATCTTCAACTTCTGATGCTTTGTGGAAACTAACATGTCCCAATTATGAATAGTCGGTCTTCCTAGTATGACATTATACGGGGAAGGGAAGTCGGCCATTAGGAACCTCACCCGTTTGAACTTGAAAGCTTCTTTCGTTCCCAAGGTCAATCTAAGGTCAATATACCCCTTGGAGGAGAGTGTTCTCCATTGAACCCTATAAGCGTTGTTTTGCACGATTTCAAATCTTCTCGATCCAGCTTCATCCTCTTAAAGGAATCCCAGCTAATGATGTCGGCCGAGCTCCCTGCATCCATGAAAATCCTTTTTACCTGGCAATTTACCAGAGTTCCTGTGACTACCAAACGATCCTGATGGCCTAGAATCACGTCTTTCAAATCTTCCTTCGTCAAAAGTTCCGGCTTGGTGAGATCTTCTTTAAACTTTGGGAGGTCCCTTACAGAGAGGACTTCTCTTAAGTATTTCCTACGCTGGCTTGTCATGTCTCTGCCTCCACCCATGGCTCCACTGATCACATTGTAGTTAAACTCGACTTTTGGAAATTCATCATCATCACTAGCTAGTTTTCGCCGTTTATCCTCTTTCTTTTGGTCGGAGGCCGAGCTTTTACTACGGCCTCCTTGGTTGCATTTGTTATTTTTCCACCCTTGAGTTTTTATCACATATTAGTGCAATTTTCCATCCCCAACAAATTTCTCGATGGCATCACGGAGTTCATAACATTGATCTGTAGTGTGCCCCGGTCCATCATGAAATGCACAAAACTTAGACTGGTCTGTAGCAGCTTGGTTTCGGGGAGGTTGAGGTCTTTCAGCTTTCTTCATTTCGGTCACGCCACCCCCCTCCGCACCTGGGAGCGTGAAACGTTCAAAGGAGTGTACTTATTGTGCTTTGCTTTCCCTGCAAATCCTTCATTCCGAGGCCTATTATCAGAGTTCCTTCTGTGAGAATCCTCCTTCCAATTTTTCGAGTGTCCTTTGCCTCCCAGAAGCGAGCTCCTCCTTCTTTCATTTCTAGGCGCATTAAATTGTTCCATTTGCTCTACCTCCAAGTATTGTTTTGACTGCGTGTTGAACTCGGTAAGAGTGTAGACCCGGTTCTTGAAGATTGACTTTGCCAGCCGAGATGATGGATCCAGGCCATCAATAAGGCAATGTACGTGCAAACTTTTTGGTAATGCCCGTACTTGCAAAGTGACCTCCTTAAATCTATCCAAATATTTCTGGAGTGTCTCACCATGTTGCTGCTTAATTTTACTGAGAGCGAATTGTGACTTCGGCTGGTTTTTACTAGTGGCAAAGTTCAACTCAAACTTACGTCCGAGATCTTCAAAGTTTTGGATTGAGTTCACCAGCAGAGTATGGAGCCATTTTTGGGCAACTCCAGTCAGTGTTGCGGCAAAGAGCCGAGGGACAATAGGTCCCAAAATTTGTTGCACAAACATGAGGAGCTCGAATGTATCAAGGTTGGACCTTGAGTCTTGAGTGTCATCGTACTTTGGCAGGTCGGCCAAGTCAAAATCATCTGGATACGGCGCACTCACGATTTCATCAAAGAAAGGACTACTGTTATGTTTCATCATGTACTTCATCTTATATTCTTTGGGAGTGCTCGTCGGCCGGGGTATCATCTCGGTATCTTGGTCTTCATCGTCCGGGATCCTCTCAAGGCGCAACTTTTTAAGGGAAGAGGTCAGGTTTTGGATTCGTGCTCATCCTAAATCTATCCCTTGGGTGGCTGTACTGGCATTATGTTGTGCCGACCTCGTTTGTTCACTATCGAAGGGGTCACTGGCACCCTATGTCGTCCTTTCTTTCCTCCCATGCGAGTCATCATTGTATTCCCTTCGAACCAACATTTCAAAATGTTGGAAACAGTCTTCCATCATCTGATGTATCACTCTGAAATCCTCTTGGCGCTGGAGATTATTGTGTTTCTCCATATTCTCCATTCGTCTTAACATCGAGTCCATATTTTTTTGCAGGAGAAAAACGTATGGACTCGGGACCCAAATCAATTGAAAGAGATCCTGCTACCGGCCCTTTGGTGCCACCGCCTCCTGAGGATTAGCTGTGACTCGAGGGGAGGATGCCGTGTCAAATACGTCATTCCCCCCATTGTCAGCGCCGTGTTCAGGGATGTCTCTGGGTTACGGTGGGTCTTGAGTTTGTTGTTGCTGACTTGCCTCTGCCTGTGTTGGATTTCCAGGCTGAGGGTTCCGACTGCTGCTTCTGGTGTGAGCCATCGTCAATCATGGGGATTGAAATTTAATGTCCCCATGGTTGGCACCAATGTTCTGGTATAGAACACAGATGTCTAGCCTGATGGGCTAATAGTTTGATGTTGGATCTAGATGCTCAATCTGGGTAACTATGAGGCAGATAACCAGACGAGCGTGGGATCACTGTGTACAAACAAGGCTTGCGCGAAAGGGGGTGAGGTGTGTGCACAGTGTGACAATATGTAAATAGTTCAGAGTTTAGAACGTGTGCACTTTAGAGTTTGACCTCTGTATTTATAGAGTGTACTTTCGGTTGGTGAGCCCCATGTGATTTATGGCCCGAGTATCATAACTATTGTACCGTATCTTAAGATCTTCCTTAATTATGGGTAAGTTAGGATCCCCCTTCATTTGTAGATATATCCCGATACTTATTATATTCATTGTTGGGCCGTCCAGTTATCGGGCCTGATATAGGTCCGTAACACTCTTATTTAGATATTTTTTATTAATAAAATTTTTAATGAGAAACTTTTTCCCAATTATTCATATTTTATTTTTATGTAAAATGATTTAGAAATAGAATGATAGGTTATGATTTCTTTTAAGGGTAGCTACAATGTTGTTAAGTTTCTACGAAAACACGGAAAGTGGTGGTAAAAACATAAATAGTAGTAACGACATGAAACATGAAGTTTCTATTGTCTACAACTTAAGGTTAGAGCTCAAAATTATATTTATAGACATAAAAAAAAAATTATACATCATTACCCAAAATTCAATGAATAACTTCATATTTAAAAAATATAAGTCATATAACTATGTAAAGCATAAAAGAAACTTCTGTTAAAAAAAATTACGTTAAAAAATTACATTTATAATTATGAAAATACGTTAAAAACTATATATAACTATCCAATCTCGAGTCTCCGGTCTTCAGTAATCCTGAGTTTAAGGTGCACAATGAAAATAGAGTTTTCAACTTCTCATTCCTTTTTTGGGCAAAAAAAAAAAGCATCCTTTTCTTTTGTTAAAGTAAAAAAGGTAAAAAAATGTAAAAAGGAAATTTTTTTTTCAATAGTTTTTATGTGTTTGAGTTTCTACTAGTTTCTACCCAGAATAGTTTTTATTTACGTTTCAGTACGTATGACCTTAGTAAAAAGGTAAAATCTTTTTTATACTACTTTTTTACAACACTTGGTGGCTGGTCGCCTTATCGTTGTCATCTGTAGAAGATGATGGAGGAAAACAATTGTGTGTGATTTTCCCTTTGAAATGTAAAATATGAGACTGCCAAAAGAAGCATTATTACAACTGTAATATAGCGGAGATATTTTCTAACTACAGTAAAAGAATCTCAATTCGGACCTACCAATGTGGACGCACCAAATAGTAGTAAACCATTGCCAACTAGAACACGTTTCCCTCCCCCGGTGTGCTCGTCCTTTTAGGGTAAGTTTGGTTTGAAGGAAGGGGAGGGGAGAGAAAAAATGAGATGGAGGGAAACAAATTGTGGGACCCACTAGACACAATTTTAATCCAATTTTTTCTTCCCCCATTTTTTTCTCGTTTTAGTAAGATCTGGTTTAAATTTTTTATATGATTTTTTTAATATTAGTTAGTATAATATCATAAAGTATCTTTTTAATGTTAGTGAGTATTTTAAAATAATTTATGGGGTTTACTTTTCTCATTGTTCTGTCTGAGAACACAGATAGATTGGACTTGACTAGATGGTCAAGCCTAGAGCCTACGTACCCTTTGAGGGGATCAAAGTCCACGTAGTTCGCAGTAAACTTGGAGGCGTGAGGCCAGGGGGTGGTGTGTGTGCTCTGTGTGGCAGAATGTAAATAGAGCATAGATTAGAACGTGTGCACCTGATTAGGGTTCCCTTGTATTTACAGAGGAGTCTGGTGCGAGTATCCCCAGGTTAATGAGCGATATCCGGAGCCAAGATATCAGGGGCTGATATCTCGGGATCATGATTGGGGGAGATCCCCGATTAATGGGATCCTAAATTAGTGGGATTCCATATCTTTGCCCATTATGGTGTTGATTCCGCCTCAGGCATGGTTGGGCCGTGGTCTGGATATGGGCCTTTTGGGCTGGTCCGTAACAGTTGCCCCCCAGCTCGGTTGTTCAGGCTTTTGGACGGCCGAGGTGTATATTGCCTTCGGCCATCGTTCGGGCCGAGGCCCTCTCCTTTGGCCAGACCGGCTTACGGGTGCCGCGGTCCTTAAGTCGGCTCCAGGTCCGGGGACGACTCGTGGTGCCTTTGCCCGGGTGACCTGCCGAGGATGCTGAGCCCACCTTGCTGGGGCGGTAATTCAACCCGTCTCGGTCTCAAAATGCCCCCAGCCACATCGGCCCTGCCTTTCATGCCTTTTGGCATTCTTTACGCGCTTCGGGATTCCTCCCACACGCCATCATTGCGGGTTCACAGATGGCAGGCCCTGAGTGTCGGTGGTCTGCAACGTCGCGCCCTTCCGTGCCCCGATGTTCGTGCGCATTTAATGCGTTGACGTCGTGTTGTACCAATCCCATTGCCCTTAGGTGTAGATAGGCTGTTTTGCCCCTGGCCCTTCGCGGCTTGGTTTAAATAATTTCCTCCCTCCTTCTCTTTTACTTTTCTACTCGTTTATTCTCCAGTTCTTTCTTCTAGTTTC
Source organism: Acacia crassicarpa (assembly GCA_034222035.1). NCBI lineage: Eukaryota > Viridiplantae > Streptophyta > Magnoliopsida > Fabales > Fabaceae > Acacia > Acacia crassicarpa. The sequence continues at coordinate 11,892,501 of JAWXYG010000015.1, forward strand.
TGTAGAGTTCGCAGAGAAAATTCTTCCTTGTTCGAAACTTTTGCCGTTTTCCAGCATCCCAGTTTCTTCCATTTTCCAAGTACAGGTATTTCGCCCTCTTCTTGACACTTTTGTTTGGTATTGTTCTTCATTTTACCGTTTATTTTCTAGGATTATCGTCTGTGTTGTCGTTCCTTCGGGGTTTCTTTGAATCTTCTGGGTTTCTTGTGGCATCTCATCCAAAATTCATCCCCCTACTCTCCTTTAAGTACAAGCCTTTCGTGCCTTAGGCTTCTAGCTATGGTGAGGGACAGAAATTTTCCTAGGCCAAGGGCGTTGTTAACGCCGGAAGAGGAAATGTTCCTCCGTACGCGTCTCCCACGGGCCACTTATTGGGTTTTTGGGGGCGAACCACCTGCTGCGGGGGTTTTGGCTCCTTTGCGACGAGGTGGCGCCATCCGCTGGGGGCGAGCTAGGGCTCGCCCGACTTCTGCTAGGGTTGCGGCTCCAAGGTCTATCCGTCCTCTGGCGTACGCTCTGCCCTCCGGGTCTCTCGAAGGGGCCGGGGTAGGCTCCTCGTCTGAATCCAGGTTTCCTGCGGTGATGGCCCAACCCCTCAATTTTTATGAGGGTCCTTCTCGTGTTCGTGAAAGTCCTCTTCCGGAAGGGTATCTCGGCCCGTGTTGGGACTGCCTTGCGGAGAGTTCTGCGTTGATAGCACAAGGTGGAGACGCCAAGGCTTCTTCCGTACTCGGCTCTTGCCGGCATCGGTCTGCCACAGATGTCCCTTCTCGCGCCCCCGTTCGTCCGAGTCCACAGTCTCTTTCGCCTGCCACCGTTGTAGTGCCAGGTATTTCCGCTCTTTTACTAATTATGGCTTTGTTTATTTGCCTTTAGGTGTAATGGCTCCCAAATCCCGATCTTCCAAGCAACGCTCAGAGCTCGAGGGTTCAGACTCTTCTAGTCCGCTGGAGGCCCTGTGCCGGCGATACAACTGGGTGTCGCACGAGGTGCTTAGGACCCGGTCTCTCATGTCGGATGCAGACCTCGCTCGGCTGAAGATCCCGGATATGTCGGAGTGCGTCCTTAGGTGCCCGTCAGCCGACGAACCCGTTTGTGTGACGCGGGAAGCGGGTCGGCCCAACTTCTTCTTCATCTACCGGGATTGCCTGACTCGGGTCCAGGTTTCCCTGGCCTTCACCACTTTCCAGATGGAGGCCCTACTCCATCTAAGACTTGCCCCCTCCCAACTTCATCCGAACGGCTACATAATTCCTTCCCGGTCCCGATTGTGTGTACCACCAACCTCTTTTTCTACTACTTCGGCCCTTTTACCCCTAGTTCACCCAAGGAGAGCAAGAAGCTGAAAGGGTTGGTGTCGTTGCGTATCAACCCGGAGCGGAGGCTCATGACGCCTTTTTTGGATTCTTTCAAGAGGTTCAAGGGGGCCTTTTTTAAGGTTGAGGCCGAGTTTGGGAAACAAAGAGGCGTTCGATGACAGGGCCCTCAATGGATCGGACCCACATCAATTTGTCAAAAACGTCGAGATGATTATGCGAATCCTGGGTTTCGTCGTACTTCGAAAGGTCGGCCAAGTCGAAGTCTTTGGGATAGGGGGCCGATGCCGCCGCCCTCGTGAACGAGGATCTGCCGGATCCGGTAAGGAACTTTCTTCTGTACTCTCGGGGTGATCCATGGCGCGGGGAGTCATGACGGGGAGACCCGTGGCGAGGTGATTTCCAACGTGGAGCTCGACGGGCTCTGTCGGCCTCTCGGTGCTCTTCCTGGTCTCGGTTTCCTCTTCCGCCTCGGCCGTTGTGATTCGTGGGACCATTTCGGCCTTCGGTGTTGTCATGGCCTTCTGAAGACGATGGGTGACCATTTTCCGAATTCGTCCTCCCGCTTGGTCTGCTGGTGCTTCTCTGCCCGGTCCTTTGTTGTGGACTACTGGATGAGTGGCTACTGTGTGTGGCTGGGCCTCTCTCAGCATGATGCTCCCTCCGGTTTTCTTGTGGGTGATGGTTCTGGAGTTCCTCCCTTATCATCTGTGCGAAGGCTTGGAGGTCCGCTTGCCGCTGCAACAGATCCCGCCTTTCCTTATCCTCAAGCCTCTGCAGAAGTGATTCTTGCGTTCTCCGGAGGATACGGACGTCGGCTTCTAACGCCAGAGCGTCCTGGGTAGGAATCTCCCCGAGGGCCTGCAACAGTGGCTGATCATCCGCGGAAGGGGAGGTTGCCGTGTCGGTGACATGACCCTCAGGGTTGTTCTCGCGTCGCGGTGGATCCTGTGGCTGGCTTGGCCCGGCTGGAGTTTGGTCCGGTGGCGGTGCTCCGCCACCCTGCGGTGGTGGATTCCTGCTGTGGCTTCTAGTGTTTGCCATTGTGGTCACGGGGATGGAAGTTTACCTTTCCCCACGGTCGGCGCCAATGTTCTGTCTGAGAACACAGATAGATTGGACTTGACTAGGTGGTCAAGCTTAGAGCCTACGTACCCTTTGAGGGGATCAAAGTCCACGTAGTTCGCAGTAAACTTGGAGGCGTGAGGCCAGGGGGTGGTGTGTGTGCTCTGTGTGGCAGAATGTAAATAGAGCATAGATTAGAACGTGTGCACCTGATTAGGGTTCCCTTGTATTTATAGAGGAGTCTGGTACGAGTATCCCCGGGTTAATGAGCGATATCCGGGGCCAAGATATCAGGGGCTAATATCTCGGGATCATGATTGGGGAAGATCCCCGATTAATGGGATCCTAAATTAGTGGGATTCCATATCTTTGCCCATTATGGTGCTGATTCCGCCTCAGGCATGGTTGGGCCGTGGTCTGGATATGGGCCTTTTGGGCTGGTCCGTAACACTCATGTTGCATGAGAGAAAGAAGATTCTTACACACATAAAATGGTGGGACCCACATATATATATAATGCTCATTATATATATATGTGGGTCCCACCATTTTATATGTGTATGGCATGAGAAAACATTTCTCCTACAACATGAAAAACCTTTTTCCCATAATTTATTATTTAAAAAATCATAAACTAATTTTCCAGTTAATATCCTGGAGTATATTTTTAGTATCAATGAATACTCTAAAATATTTTTTCAAAATCATAAAAAATTATTTTAGGGTACTGATTGCTACTAAAAAGATGTTGGTATTGAAAAATTCTTCATGACCTTGAAATATTTTTTTATGATCTTGAAAAAATATTTTAGGATACTGAATGGTACTAAAAAGATACTCCAGATATTGAATGATACTGAAAAATTGTTCATGATCTTGAAAAATTATTTTAGGGTACTGTCTGATACTAAAACAATACTTAAAGATATTAAATGGTATTAAAAAATACCCATGATCTTGAAAAATTAAAAAAAAAATAAAAGAGTAAATACCCTATTTGGTCCTTAAAAAAAAAAACGGACCTCATTTTGGTCCCTCAAACAACGAACCCCTTTTTAGTCTCTGAAAATGATGAATTTCCAATAAAGGACCCCATTTTGCTCCCTCAAAAATTTCCAAAAACCCATTTTTAGTCCATAAAAATGTCCTATTTTAGTCCTTAAGGACAAAAAAAGAATATGTGTTTTTTTTCTAGGTGTTAAATAGGGTATTTGCTCAAAATAAAATCTTATTGAAAAAATCTGGACGGCGTATTGTGCATTTATTGTTTCAACCGCCTAGATTTAATTTTTTTAATTGATATTAATAATTAAAAATATCATTTTTTTAGATTTAAATAATTCTTAAAAAATAAAAGTCAAAAAGTAAATATAGACCCTAGATCTGGATGTCCTCATCACCATTGATGGTGTGGATTCACTAATTTATCACATTCTCACTCTTCTTGCGTTGCTGAATAAATCTATGCTTTTGCTTCTAAGTCGTCTGTGCTCCTCTTTTCTCTCTCGCACTTTCTCTACGTTGCTCCTTTTGCTCTTATTTCTCTCTCTAAACAAAACCAGATTCCTCTCTGCAACATCGTCGAGGTAGTTGAAGAAAGAAGGCAAAAACCCAAAAATAATGGTTAGACTTTTATGTGTGTGTATTATATTCTTATAATCATATTACAGTAACTTTTAGCACTTTGATTATTACTTCTGTTTCGAATCTTTATAAAAGTTGTTAGACTTTTTTTTAATTCCTTGAGTTATTTGATTACTATTGTATTCTCTATTTTCTTTCAATTATTTTATATCTTTTATATTTTCTTCAACAAATTCTTAAATCATTTTTTTTTAATAATAATGGTTTTTTTGCAACTTCATTCATATCAATGGTTTTGCAATGTGAAATTATTTTTGCTATTGAAATTTGTATGCTATTCTACAAGTTTTACTCTTAATGTTTTTTAACATTTTATTCGTGATTTCAATTTCGATTAAAATCTCAAAAAAATTGGAATATATATTATGATTTTTTTGTACAGTTTTAATTATAATGGTTCAAATTTTTCATGTTTATATTATAATTTGAAATATTCAACACTAAAATATCTTCAAAAAGTAAGGAAATTAAATATTCTAATTTTCTTGTGTTTCTCTTTATTATTTTAATATTGCCCTTTTTTTTCGCTATTTTCTCCCTCCCTCTAACTCTCTCTATGTGTGTGTCAATTCTATCCTTATAATTGCATTTTTACCATTTTTATTATGAATTCTTCTGAGATATTGCAAAATTTAATTTGTAGGATTTTTTTTTTCGTTTCACTACTATTCTGTTCCATTTTTTTTCCCTTTTAGCATATTCCATGCCTGGAAAAAATAAAAATCAGCAAAAAATGCTTGGTTATCCCAAACAATAGTATATATATGAATTAATTAACTGTTGATCATGTAAATATCATACCATTGGTAAATTTTAGTAATTATATCTCTCTTTTTTGACCAAAAAAAATAATAATTATATCTCTCTTTGAGACTAAAGCTTTTATATGTTATCATATGTTTTTGTCTGGCAGGATTGATTTGATTTGTGTTCTTGTGTTTTGGTTTGAGAATTTTTTTACTTGGTTTCTGTGTGGAACAATACCAAAATTATTTTAAAAAGGTGAGGGTATACCAAGGTTCTTAAACCCGAACCGGATCGGCCGGTTTAGACTGGAAACCAGCGGGCCGGCCGGAAAACCGGTCCCGAGTTGGGGGTTGAACAGGGGTTACAAGTTGACCCGGGTCAACTCGGCTTGAACCGGCTGAGTTGGTTGAGTCACAGAATCTTGTTATCAAAAAAGTTGGCTGAAGAGAGAAGGTCGGCGCTGTCTTTTGTTTACAGAGAGAAAAGAAGATGGAGAGGGACATGGAGAAGAAGAACAAAGAAGAGAGAGATGAAAAGGAAAATAGGGTTAGAAATGTAAAAAAAAAAAAAAGACATACCAGACCCATAGAAATTTCAAGATGAAACAAAGAAAAGTCTTTATAACTTGCAGTAAGCACATAGAAGAAAGAAGATGGGAGGGATGCGAAGGAAAATAAGGCTACAGACGCAACGCGAGAGAAGATACCCACGACCCTTTACCTGTGTGTGAGAGGGACGCGGCTCAGGTCCTCTGCTGTTATGGTCCACTTCCATCCTCTTCTCCTAATACTGCGCCGTTTTGGCGCAAAAAAGGTAAGCTGCTGTCCTTTTTTTTTTTTTTAAACTACTGATAGGCACTAAAAATTATTTCAGGATATTTAACCGGTACCGAAAAATACTTCATGATCTTGAAAAATTATTTTAGGATGTTGAAAAATATTTCAGGGTACAGACTGGTACTCAAAAGATACTTCAGGATACTCACTGGGGATACTGACTGGTACTAAAAAAATACTTTATGATCATAAAAAATTATTTTAGTGGTACTAAAAAAATACTTTATGATCTTGAAAATTATTTTAGGACTAAAATAATTTTTCAAGATCATAAAGTATTTTTTTTAGTACCAGTCAGTATCCCCAGTGAGCATCCTGAAGTATCTTTTGAGTACCAGTCTGTATTCTAAAATATTTTTCAACATCCTAAAATAATTTTTCAAGATCATGAAATACCTGTTAGTATTTTTTCAGTACCGATCAGTATCCTAAAATAATTTTTAGTACTTGTCCATAATTTAAAAAAAAAAAAAGGACAACAGCTTACCTTTTTTGCGCCAAAACGGCGCAGTATTAGGAGAAGAGGATGGAAGTGGACCATAACAGCAAAGGACCTGAGCCGCGTCCGTGTGAGAGGGGATGGCATAAGAGCATCGCCTACCATGTCTATGAGAGCAAAGACGATGAAGGGGAAAGTTGAGCGAGAGAGTGATTAATGATAATTGATATGAGCGTTGGCTACTATGATTTTTTTTTTTCTCCCGACCTTTAGATGAAACACAAAAGAGATTTCAAATTTGTAATTAATGATAATTGATAACCTTCCTGACATATGTAGCGTGTTGTAGGTAGAAAGTAGAAACTCAGTGGAAATTGTGGCTCAGTTTTCTAAGTCTCTTTTCCCAAGGTTTGGCTATCACATATAGGAGTCTTTGCGTATTTCCCATCCATCTGGATCACATAATTACATATAAATGTTAAAATATAAATAAAATTTAAAGAGAATAAAGATAGTTGGCTAGTTATTGCAATATATATATAATATGTGTAATTATTTTTGTTAGTTCATAAGATATTTTTATTATTAAAAGAAATTATTTTTTTATAATTTCATATTAAAAATAGGAAATCTTAAATTTTTTATTGGTTTGACACCAGTTTGGCTCTGGTCTGACACACTAACCCTTGACCTAGTACCCCCATCGATTCAATAACCGATCCGGTTTTAAAAACCTTGGGGTATACCAAGGTTCTGAAACCCGGACCGGTGACTGAACCGATTGGGGTACTGGGTTAAGGGTTAGTGGGTCACACCAGTGACTCCGGGCTAGACCGGTGAGGTATAAAAAATTGGAAAATAATTAACTTCTCATCACACCAACCTAAATTTCACATACTATATATCATTTTAATACTTTAGAGTAGTAAAATAACCATATACCTCAATACTTGTGATATATTCAGATATTTAAATCAGATTGCATTAAAAAAAAATTACTAGACTGGGTTGACCCTTGTAACCCGGTTGGTTTACATCGGTTTCATCGGGTCAACCTGGGTTCACCGGGTTAGTCCGGTTTTACACCAAACTGGACCGATTTCACGGCCGATTGGTCGATTTCCGGTTTGACCGACCGGTTTCACAAACCATGGGGTATACTCTATTTTGATTGTGTTTTTTATTTAATATTTTTTATGTTTTTATTGATATTTTCCTTTACGTCGTTTCAATCTTACGACCACATTTTTAGGATTTTGATTATGACTTTTGTTAGGAGCCTATGTAAATTTTGTAGGTCTTGTTTCTAGGTTGTTTGACTACTATTGTGTTTTCTATTTTTTTTTTTTTCATTTAGCATATTCCATTTCCATAAAAGATAAAGTTCATTAAAAAAGATGCATATAGTTGGTGATTCCAAAAGATTATTTTCTTATGTCCTTAATATAACATCCATTTTATAGTTGATAATATTAAAGACATAATAGAGTATATTTATAGAGAAATATAGGTGTATCATTATGTTATAGATATAAAAAGATGTGGGTCCCACTATTTTTATATTTGAGTTATATATATATATAAAAGATATGGGTTCCATCATTCCAGTGTGTGTAGGAATCTTCTTCTTCTTATGCAATATGAAAAGTGTAAACCTCATATTTATATGAATTAGTTGTGGGTTGATATCATTATTAGTCTTTGCGATTTAATCAAGTTTTGATTTTGGTTCCCATCATTTCAAATCGTTGGTTTTAATCCTTATAGATTTATAAGAATTTGCTATAAGTTTAATGGCTAGTCTTTATATTTTTAATGAGTTTTGATTTTTCCTTTTAAACTATATGTATCAATACCAATGATTTAAAACTATAACTAAAATTTAATAAAATTGTAAGGACCAATGAAATCATTGTTAATTACTTTAATGTCATACCATTGGCATATTTTCTACCAATATTATTTCTCTTGAAACTAAAGTTTTCACAATTTTTTTTTCCTTCAGGATTTGTGTTCACATGATGTGGTTTGAGGTTTCTATGTGAAACAACACTAAAAACCACTTAAAAAAGGTAAGAATATATTCTAATTTTATTGGGTTTCTTTTTATTGTTTTAATAATTTTTAAGTTTTTTTTTAATTTTCTTCTTTATAGCAATTATATTCTGATAATCGCATTTTTATCATTTTGTTTATGAAAACATTTTTATCATTTTGATAATGACTTCTGTTAGAAGCCATTTTAAAGTTTTTAGGGCTTGTTTTTCTTTGAATTGTTTAACTAGTATTGTGTTCGCTATTTTTTGTTTCTCTTTTAGCATATTCTATGCCTATAAAAAAATCATTCAAAAAAGAAGCATAACTTGGACGAATTAATTGTGGATTACTTTAATCTCATGCCATTTGCATATTTTGTTTTGATATTAATCGTGGATTACTTTAATCTCATCCCATTTTTATAGTATGACGGTTGGTTGTTCACTGACTAGCGTTAGCCACCATTTCTTTGTTGGGGTCAATATCAGTAATGCAGTTCATCCAATGATAAACCAACTCTGAGTAATAGAGCTACAACACAATGAAATCCAAATGAACAAAATGTTGAATTGAATCGTACGAGTCTCTATTGGGGTTATTACTCATTTTTGTACTTGTTTTATTTTCCAATTATTTCTTCAATTAAGGGAATAATAAATATATATTAGGAATTCTCTTATCCCATTCCATCGAACATAATTTCATAATTATCTATGATTGTTTGTCTCTCGCATGACTATTTGATGAAATGTGGAGCAAAGTAGGATAAATGGTTGATATTACTGGAAGGGTTGCTCTTTAGATAATAGGAACTATAACTGGTATTCATGTGATCAGTTTAATTGGTATTTTTGTAACAACCTCCATTTTACTTAACATAATAACTATAGAATAGTTTGATCAATAACTTAATAATACTTAATAATTTATTAAAATATCAAAAAATAAATCAGAGTATGCAAAATGAGTCATAATGTAGCAGTATACAATTATCTAAGATATACCAAATGATGGAAGCACTACTGTCAGTAGAAGTAGACTAAGCTTCCAAAGTCTTCCCTGATTGACCTGCACGAGAACTATTACGTGAAAAATGTTGTAACCATCAATCCAACTTATTACGAATATTAATATGTGTTAGTGAGGTGCCATGTGGAACAATTTATATAACAAAGTATTAAAAGGATAATTCACTAATATTCACATCACAAATTTTATATCATGAATTATGTATCAAAATTTTCCAAACACAATTCTCAAGAAGCTTCCCTTCAATCCAATCGAACTGCCTTATTTTCGCTAACTAGACCTATGGGCTAAGTTATTATCCATATTACTGGCAAAGGCTCACTGGTCATGTGATAAGGACTGACCAAAATCCCTAGAGCACATATCTCAGACCGTGGGCCTTTTTCCCTTCATTGAAATAGTGGGGTGTCACAAGCCCTAATTGAAATAATGGGGTAGTCCCTCATTGAACTAGTGGGACGATAAAGAGCCAACCATCGTTCACCAATGGAGGCTATACCACGTGGTAAATAAATTACTCCATTTGTTCTCAATTCAACCATTACCATAATTATCATAATAAATAGCTCAATAGGAATTTTCCAAGATTTTCACATTAATATCATGTTATTTAAAATAATTCTCATATACATGTCAAAATATCTCAATTCTCAATTTTTATACATATATAAATATATGTATATATTTCACAATTCAAATCATAAGGTCCTACAAGGAAATTTCTATTAAAATATTCATAATTATTTCACAACGTACTTACTAACAACATATCAATACACATAACAAGTGAAACGTGGTTACCTCTAGCCGAAAATAATTATTATCACACTGCTTCTACTCCAAGAGCTTAAACATAGGACAAAAATCAATTTACCACAATCAATTTACTAATCATTAATAACTCTTCAAAACTCCACATGATCAAAATTATAATTTATAATTTCATATAATAAAAAATATACAAAATTTAATAATAATATATATATATTATTACAATAATATAATAGTTTGAGGTTTACATTTAAAAAAAAAAAACAACCGTATAGTCTCATGGATTTAAAAAATGACAGTTTAGTTCACAAATTCTAGAAATGACAGTTTAGTCCACTAATTTCAAAACCAAACCAATTAAAATTTCAATAATATCTCTATTAACCCAAATACATTATTTACACAATATTTAATCGGATTAAAATTGGTGGTAGGCATGGCCTCCCACTGTCTTGTGCAACTGCCCAGCGAAGTGGGAGGGGCCTCCCACCTTTTTAATTTTTTTTTTAATATTTAGTATTATTATTATTATTATTATTATTATTATTATTATTATTATTATTATTATTTAAATCTTGAAATTAAATTAGGATATCACAATTTTCTTTTGTGGTTCATATTCTCGATTCCTATAGTAATTGGCTGAACTTAATTTCTGAAATTAAAGTGGAAAAACTCAATAGGAGACCCCCTCTTTCTTTACGTTGATGAGAAAAGGTCCTATCGAGTTCTTAATAATCATATAATCTTTTATTTGTATAAATGACAAAATAGAAAACTTTTTACGATGTTTTTAAAAACTCCATTTCATTTTTTTATGATGATATTTTAAAAAATGAATTTCATTAATTGATTCAAAACGTCTTTTCCTCGATAATATTTGTCAATACTTTCAAAGCAAAGTAAAAAATAACGTATAAGGTGGATAAAATATAAGGTAATTTAATAGTCCATCTTGTAAAGAGAAAAAACTTAGAAGATACTCCCTCTAGCTTGGTCGGATTGACTTTTCCTAAAAAATATTAAAAAATTACTTAATCATATTATATATTATGTATTTTTATATTAATATATTAGTCAAAATAATTAATTTAGAGAAAAATTAAAAAGTAAATACTCTAAGTTAATTTAATTAGCTTATTTAGTCTCTTTAAAAAAGTCAAATTGATCTTATAATTAGGATCAGAAAGAGTACAAGATTCATACTATTGAAATTGAATTGATTCATCATAAAAAATTTTAATATGCTTTTCTTTCAATCTAAAAAATTAAATAAGATCGTGATCTATTATATATTTAGTAATTTTATTTATTATAAAATTAATAATTAAAATATTAGACATTTAATCCTAAAATTATCACAGTTAGTTCAAATTTATATTATTTCATAAAATTAGTGATTCAAATATTTCCTAATAAAACCAAATTAACCCAAAATAATTTCTAAAATAAATGTATAAGGTGGATAAAATATATAAAATTCATGTTTATTGGAAGACTTTCAATTCTTGACCCCTCCGCTAAAACCTTTGCTAAATTTGTCTTTTTAAAAAAAAAAAAATAGTTTATTTTATTTTTAATCATCTCGATAGAAAATATTATATTCATGTAATTAATCAAAATTCTAAGACAATTTATTCTATTTTATAATAATTTTTATTTAAAATTCTTGTGAAGTTGTCATTTGTGAAATTTTTGTTTGTTAAGTCGTTAAGGAAAATTTTTGAACGAATTAATTGTTAATCACTATGCTCTATAATTTTTATATATTTTATATTAATTGATAGTATTTCTCTTCACTAAAGCTTTCACAAATTTTTGGTTGGCAGGATTTGTGTTTTTGTTTAAGAATCTCTTTTAATTAGTTTCCCTTGGTCAAGGGCAGAGTTTGATTAGACAGTGTTTTGATTAAGAGTTCTATTTCTAACAGTTTTAAATTTCCTAGGATTCTTTTTTCTTCACAAAAATTTCTTAAAATATTTTTAATAATAATTGTTATTCATTATCGTTATTATCTTGTAATGTATGTGTGTGTGTGTGTGTGTACGTACGTACGTATTTGACAGTTACTTTTTTATCTTTTTGATGATGACTTCCACTATTCTCAGTTATATATTCCAGAACTTTCAAGAGTTTTGGACGTATTGAATTGAACATGTTATTGCGAATTGTTGAATTGGCAGGACTTTTATTTGGTTCTTGTCTTGTTTTTCGTGGACTCTATATTTTATTCTCATTTCCATCAATTACTTTGGTCTTCAAAAACGGAGGCTTGCACTATCAAAAAAGGTTAGTGTATCTACCATATGAACTTTTGTCATCATTTTGCTTTTACATCTATTTTACAATTTTCTATATATTATTGGAAGAGTACATGCATAATGCTGATTATTGTTGTCTGAAAATTTTAAAATTTGTTTGAAATATTAAACAAAATTACAATTTTTATAAATTCTTCAAAAGAGAATTGTAGAAGATTTGATTGATCAAACTAGAAGAGAAACTCTTTACAAAACTTTTTGTTTTACCCCCTTGTTGGGGGCAGGCAAGATTGGTCGTGCGGTTGTTGGGCCTAGACCCAATTTGATACTCATAGAAGAAAAATATTGGTTAAAGTATACTTTTAGTCCTTTAAATTTTACATAAGATATATTTTTGGTCCTTTAACTTTATAGAGTATACTTTTGGTCCTAAAATTCTAACACCATTAATGTTACTAACGGAAAACGCTGATGCAGCGAATTCAAGTGATTACTAATAACATTTAATTACACAAATTTTATACATTATTCAATTTACTCATATTTTAAATTTAAATTTAATAGCATTTAATTACACAATAATCATTTAAGTTTACACCGTTATCACTTGAGTTTATATTTTCAGTTAGCAAAATTAACGGTGTTAGAATTATAGGACTAAAAGTATATTTTATAAAGTTAAGGGACTAAAAATATACCTTATATAAATTTAAAGGACTAAAAGTATACTTTAGCCAAAAATATTTATAATTTATAATTCATATTTATAGCCTCTATTAATAACAATAAATTTTAAAAATAGAATAAAATAAATTATTTGGATGGAATGTTTATATTAATAAAAATATTTGGATTGGGATTGAGACTTTAAAAATAGGTTAGGTGTGGAGTAATATTTGGATGGAATGTTTATATTAATTTTTTAATTAAATAAAAATTAATGAAAGACTACATTGCCCCTTATATTTTTAAAAAGAAAATATCATGATCAAATTCGAGGCTTGCTCCATCTTGACAACCCTTGTCCTTCCCTCCTCTTCCTTGACTCATTCCTTCTCACATATCACAGAGTAGACTGCAACAACTGATGAGAAGCGCACCGGCATCTATCTGAGCTCTGGAACCTTAATAATGACAATCCCAAATATATTCAAATTTAAAAGCGGAATACAAAATTATAGAATAAAAAACTACATTCAACTTATATAATGAGATGTTTATTGATGCAAATGACCAATACTATAAACTCTGGTCGGAACATTGTCGGAGTAAAGAAACTCGACAGAGGAAAAACAAGGTGGAACCAACCTCAAAGCTGTGAAGGAGAGCAAGATCAAAGATGGGTGGTTTCTTAACTAAAAATGGGTTGGGTAATCACATAATTAAATTAATTTATGCGTATTTATATTTACACTCATTCTGTTAATACCCGTTAAAATAATTTTCTTTTTGAAAAGACATTACAAATTATTCCCTAATATAGACAATCTCCCTTTACTCTAGAAAATTTGACATCGTTAATAATAATTGCGGGCTGAAATTATGCATTACGTTTCCAATTTGGTTTTGAAGATAAGGTAATAAAATAAACTGAATTTGAAAATAGACATTAAATCATGAATTAAATTTGAATGAATTTGAAAATAGACATCAAATCATGAATCATAAGTCATAATCACCGAGTAGACATTTGGAGGCCATAAAAACATATATTCACATACAAAACTTGCCAAACATACCCAAGAACTTTATCTTCCATGATTGTAGGGATGTCTAATTATTTTTTACTGCCTAGGAATTTCAAAATCTCAATTTATTAGGTCATTCGTGCAATGAATTATAATTGTTATGAAAGTGATATTTAAATATCATTTTTCAGAATTAAAGACCAAGTGTCACTTTTTTTTTTTGTTTGAACAATTAAGACCAAGTGTCACTTAGCTAACAGCTTTCTTGAACATTCTTTTTCGGTGTTTTAAGAGGTTTTGGGTTCGACACATGGTATGACAAACTTCCTGCGTTGAAATGAAAAAAATCTTAATGATCTCTAACTCGAAATCATTCTCCAAAACTAACTTGAAACAATAATGTTGGAGTGTTAATATATAACATCCAAGTATTTTTGTTCCACATTTCTGGTTTGCTTGTTTTCCTTTGCATAAAGATTATATTGTAATGCAAATTAACTTAACACTATACAACACTTTCAATTTGCATTCATTAAGATCTTAAGTTATTGGAGCAACATCTTTTTGAGACTAGGAGTAAATTGATTTGGTGACTAAAACCCCAATAGTATATTATTCATAGCCAAACTATAATTAGCTTGTATCCATGTTAGATGGCAAGCTGCCTACTTGACCTTGCGAAGAATGAAGTACAAAGTTTGGTCAATCTAGTGAAAAATGAGGCTCAATATCTATGTTGTTTCAACAGTTATGTTGAAAATTTTGAGCACAAAAAGAACATACTAGCAGCAAAGCACAAGGATGTGAAGAGAAAGTTTCAGAAAGGCAAAGGAGTTGTCAGTTTTAAGTTTGAAGCCCAGCAATGGGAAAGTGAAGCAGATGATATCATTCATATAGACACTACAATAAAGAAGAAATTATTTTTTGGCTGGTGTCCGAATTGCTGGTGGAAATATCGAAGAGCCAAGGAGTTAGCAGAGAAGACTAAAGATATTCAAGAACTATTGGAAAGATGTAACTCCAATATAGTAGCTGGTCGAACAAATGTGTCAGACATAAAATACCTTTCTTCACAAGGTTTTATTCATTTTGAGAGTAGAGAGTCAAAGTTCCAAGATCTATTGAAGGCATTACAGGATGAGAATTGCAACATGATTGGATTGCAAGGGTTAGGGGGAACAGGCAAAACTTCAATGGCAAAAGAAGTGGGTCATAAACTAAAAGAATCTAATTTGATTGACAAATTCATCTTTCTTGTTGTCTCCCATCCTCCTGATTTCAAAAAGATACGTGGTGAACTTGCAAAAAGTTTAGATTTGGATTTAAACAAAGTGAAAAAGAAAGGACACAACCATGGTGAACCTGTAGAAAATTTATATTTGGATTCAAATGAAGTGAAAGAGGAAGAACTCTCAAGTATAATATTGTCCAGAATCACTAAGATGGACCAAAAGTTGCTTATAATACTAGATGATGTATGGGTAAAGTTTGATTTGATAGAAAAGTTGGGGATTCCATTTGGCCACCAATACAAGGGTTGTAATTTATTGATAACGACACGTAGTTCACATGTTTGTACCGAAATGGGATGCCAAATGATTCAACTACAGATATTAACCAATGTAGAGGCACTAAATCTTTTTGAATCACATGCTAGTCTGAATAATTCCTATCGTGGTTTTAAGGGTATGCCACAAAAAATTGTGAAGCATTGTGGAGGAGTACCAATTGCAATTGTAGCACTAGCAAGAGCATTGAAGAATCAGCCTATATTGGTTTGGAAGGATGCTTTGAAAACCTTGGAAGATGGTGGTCTTGATCAAAATATGGAAGAGGCTTATAAATGCCTAAAGTTAAGCTATGATAACTTGAAAAGTCAAAAGGCCAAAGAACTCCTTCTAATATCTTCTTTATTCCCTGAGGATTTTAAAATTCCTATAGAGCTTTTAATCAAAACTGGTATAGGATTGGGCTCTTTTGATGAAAATGACAAATACCATTTAATTAGAAGTGAAGTGCATGGAGCTATAATGGAACTCATACATTCTTCTTTATTGTTGAATGATGAGGAAGAATGTGTAAAGATGCATGATTTGGTTTGTGAAGTTGCTTTATGGATAGGGGAAAATGATATGCAGTCTATCTTGGGTTTGGAAAAGCCTATAAAAGGAAACTTGAGATATATATTTTGGAATACTAATAAATTTCCGGATGAAATTGATGGAAATAAATTGGAGTATCTATCATTATTGTTAGATGATTCAGAGGGTTTCAATGCCGCAGATACATTTTTTAAAGAGATGACAAGCATCAAAGTTTTGACTGTAAATAATTATCGAAGAGGTCTACCTCTATCATTGATGAATTCACTTCAACCATTGAGAAGTGTTCAAACACTCATCCTAGAATCTCTGGAATTAGGTGACATCTCTGTCTTAGGAAGCTTGTTGACTCTTATGACTCTTTGTTTTTACGATTGTTCAATCGTTGAATTGCCTAAAGAATTTTTGAAACTATAGAAGTTGAGAACATGTAATGTGTTCACAACTAGAAGAGTTGACTTTTATTGGTAATAAGTGTGACGATGAAGAAAAAGATGCAATTTCTCATAATGGATCTCCTTTTGCATTACATAGATATTGTATATCTTCTAAGGAAGACCTTCCATATTATTCTAAAAAGTATGGTTTGTCAAGATGCTTTGGAGTAGATGAATCAGGCAATTTAGTCTCACATGCAACATTTAAGCAACTTGTTGAAAAAGCTGAAGTTCTTTCGTTGGAAGGGGAGGATGGGCAAAGAATTTGGAAGAATCTTGTCCCTGATTTTTTCCCAATAGATAAACAAGGCGTGATGAATGATTTGATTGTTCTTCGTTTGAGCTCACATCCTAACATGGAGTACCTCATAGATACTAAAGATCATGATCTTGGCGTGAGTGCTTTTTGTAATTGGGCTGAACTACATCTCTCTGAAATGGGCGTTGAAGATTTATGTCGAGGTCCTCCACCATTTGGCTTTTTAGAGCAATTAGAGATTTTGAAGTTGACACGGTGTTATAAATTGAAGAGCATATTATTTAATGCCAACTACAACTTGTGTCATCTTAAATCTATGCAGTTGGAAGATTGTCCAGAGTTAATGTCAGTTTTCCAGCCATCAATTGTCCCAAGTTTGAAAGAATTGGAAGAACTAACAATTACAAATTGTGTAGAGCTCGAATACATCATAGCAGGTGAAGATGGCGATAGTAATCAAAACAGTTATTATGACTCATTGTTCCCTTCTCTAAAAGAGCTTAAACTTTCTGGAGTACCAAGTTTCATTGGAATTGTCAGAGAATATCACCAAAGACACAATTCAAGGAACCTAAATCAAAGTCTTGCCACACGTGCTTTCTCTTGGGTTCAACCATGTTGTTCTCTCAATAAATTGAGGCCCACCAGCAAAGAGACTAATATTACTATTTTTGAAGATAGATCTCTTGATCACACAAACCCACTGGTATGCTACGCTTGCTTCTCTATTTTTGTTAAATACTCTCTTATAAATGATATGTTAATTATTTCAAAAAGGAAAATGGATTACAACTAAATAAAGTAAGGTATGAGTGTTAAAAATTAATTTGAAGTTATTTATTTATTTATTTTTCTTGATGGACTAAATTTGTAACAAAATTTGGTGATGCATACAATTGTTCTTTGGTAAAATGGTAGGAGTAAAGATACACTTACATAAACATATTTATTGCAAGAAATATAAAAGAAAACCAAGAGTTGAAACTCCTGTACAAACATTAATTGATTATTTTAAAATACGGTTGATAATTGAAGAAAATAAGGCATTAGTTTTAGGAATATCTAACGCGAATAATTGGTGTGACACATTTAAAAGCCCATGGCTATACGTGACTTTGAGGTAAGAATGTTGCTGAAAAATACCATCGTGGACATCATATATCAACTAGTAATAAAAAAGAAAAGTTCTTTTACATCAAATTAAAAAGATGAGTTTGGATACTTTGATCTCCCTATTTTACTAAAATTTTTATTGACAATGTATTAATGGAATGAGGTAACAAAACTCATAAAGGGTTGGAATAGTTTTTCTCAAAAAAATTTGGAAAACATGAAAATCATATAATTATTTGTAGCAATTCAATGCACCTATAAATGGAGCTCCTCAATTTTATGCAGCCCTGAATATTTATTTGAGGATCTTTTGTTAGGCTTCTTTGTTGAAACAAGTATGGACCAAATTAATATTAATGAAATCATATGAACCAAATTGAAAATGTTTTACATATTCCAATGTTTGCTCTGATGTTGGACAATTGAATTCAATATCACAAAGGAAATAAAATTTTAAAATCGAAAAGTTTGTTGTATTTTAATAATTTTACGTAGAATTTTTCTTAACAAAGTGTTCAATGGGATGGGCTATTAGTTTTTCTCAAACATATTTAGAAAAAGACATGAAAAGAAATAATTATTTTGATTTATTTTTACAAGTTGATACTATTTACTATATAATATTGCTTAAAAGGTATATTTTATATTCGAATTTTATTGCTGATTGTTTGTTTCGGAATAAGAAATATTAATTTTATTTATGGTTATTATGTTGAAAATGTCTTTATTTATTATTATATATTCAAAATTTACCGTAGGTTTGTTTTGGAATGACAATGACATATGTTCTTAGTGATAGATATAACTTTAGTGGATTTGTGCATTTTTAGAAATTTGATGCATCCACAGATAGAGGTGCCCCTTCCATTACAGCTCAAAGCCTTTTGCTGCAATCATTGAAGAATGTTAGAAAAATAACACTTTTGAAATGTTATCAAGTAATATCACTGTCAGCTCTATCTATTGGGGCCTCAGCAATTGCTTTGGAATCTTTGACAATCAGTAGATGTCAAAATATGAAGTGCATCACAACACATATGGGAGATGCTCATGTTGATAAGAATAAATATTCCATTTTTCCAACATTAGAAAATCTGATAATCGAGGATTGTGGGGAGTTGGAATTTTTATTTGTATCATCAGTATCTGTTGGTCTTCAAAAATTGAAGTCTTTGACTATAGAGGAAGTGCCTAAACTAAAATGTGTTTTTGGGAACTACCAAATGGAGCAACACTTATCCGATAAGAATCAAAATGATGATCTTCATTTTGATCTCCCTGCTTTGGAGACCCTCTACATCTATTATGCACCGAAGATCAACATTTTTGCAAAGAATTTTAGCATGGTGAATCAAACAGCTAAAAAGGTACAGTCCTTTTAACTTTGTACATATGATTTGTTATGTTTTGATACGATTTTAACTAGAAGTGCAGCATTTGATCAAAATGAATTTATTTATTACTCTCTTATCATGTTAAGCTTTTAAATTAATTTCCTCTTTTTGTTAGATTGATGTGTGTGTGTGTGTATGTTAATAAATACTTTTACAATGAAGGTAGGTAATTATGATGGTTCAATGTAAATTTTATTTCAAATTAATATCACAAAGGAAATAACATTTGAAAATGGAAAAGTCTATTGTATTTGAATAATTATACTTAGATTTTATATTAAGAAAGTGTTCAATGGAATGGGCTATTCGTTTTTCCCAAACATATTTAGAAAAAGGCTTTAAAAGAAATAATTGTCTTGATTTATTGTTACATGTTGATGCTATTTGCTATATAATATTGCTTAAAAACTATATTGTATATTCAAATTTTACAGCTGATTGTTTGTTTCAGAGTAAGAAATGTTTATTTTACTGATGATTATCATGTAAAAAATGTCTTTATTTATTATTTATCATTGTATATTCAAATTTTATAGCAGGTTTGTTTTGGAATGATAATGATTTATGTTATTAGTGATAAATATAACTTTAGTGGATTTGTACGATTGTAGAAATTTGATGCATCCATGGACAAAGGTGCTCCTTCCCTTAGAACTCAGAGTCTTTTGCTGCAATCATTGAAGAATGTTAGGAAAATAACACTTTCAAAATGTCATCACGTAGTATCACTGTCAACACTATCCATTGCAGCCTCAACAATTTCTTTGAAATCTTTGACAATCAGGGGATGTCATAAACTGAAGTGCATCACAACACATGTGGGAGATGCTCATGTTGATAAGAATAAATGTTCCATTTTTCCAACACTAAAGAAGTTGATAATCGAGGATTGTGAGGAGTTGGAATTTTTATTTCTATCAGCAATATCTGTTGGTCTTCAAAAATTGAAGTCTTTGACTATAGAGGTAGTGCCTAAACTTAAATGTGTTTTTGGGAACTACCAAACGGAGCAACACTCATACAATCATAATCAAAATGATGAGCTTCATTTTGACCTCCCTGCTTTGGAGACCCTTTTCATCAGATATGCACCGAAGATCAATAGCATATTTTCCAAGAATTATAGCATGGTGAATTGGACAACTACAGAGGTAGAGTCCTTTTAACTTTGTAAATATGATTTGTTATGTTTTGATACTATTTTAACTAGAAGTGCAGTATTTGATCAAAATAAATTTTTTTATTACTCTCTTATCATGTTATGCTTTTAGATTAATTTCTTCTTTTTGTTAGATTGATGTATATATACGTTTATATGTACTTTTACAATGAAGGCAGGTAATTATGATGGTTCAAAGTAAATTTTATTTCAAATTAATATCATGAAGGAAATAACATTTTAAAATCAAAAAGTTTATTGTATTTCAATAATTTACTTAGATTTTATATTAACAAAGTGTTCAATGGAATGGGCTATTCGTTTTTCCCAAACATATTTAGAAAAAGGCTTTAAAAGAAATAATTATCTTGATTTATTGTTATATGTTGCTACTATTTGCTATATAATATTGCTTAAAAACTATATTGTATATTCAAATTTTACAGCTGATTGTTTGTTTCAGAGTAAGAAATATTTACTTTACTGATTATTATCATGTAAAAAATGTCTTTATTTATTATTTATCATTGTATATTCAAATTTTATAGCAGGTTTGTTTTGGAATGATAATGATTTATGTTATTAGTGATAAATATAACTTTAGTGGATTTGTACGATTGTAGAAATTTGATGCATCCAAAGATAGGGGTGCCCCTTCCCTTACAACTCAAAGCCTTTTGCTGCAATCATTGAAGAATGTTAGGGAAATAATACTTTCGGAATGCCATAATGTAATATCACTGTCAACACTATCCATTGCGGCCTCAAGAATTGCGTTGGAATCTTTGACAATCAGTAGATGTCATAAATTGAAGTGCATCACAACACATGTGGGAGATGCTCATGTTGATAAGAATAACTATTCCATTTTTCCAACACTAGAGAAGCTAGAAATCAGGGATTGTGAGGAGTTGGAATGTTTATTTGTATCAGCAATATCTGTTGGTCTTCAAAAATTGAAGTCTTTGACCATCCTGGGAGTGCCTAAACTAAAATGCATTTTTGGGAACTACCAAACGGAGCAACACTCATACAATCATAATCAAAATGATGAGCTTCATTTTGACCTCCCTGCTTTGGAGACCCTTTTCATCAGATATGCACCGAAGATCAATAGCATATTTTCCAAGAATTATAGCATGGTGAATTGGACAGCTACAGAGGTAGAGTCCTTTTAACTTTGTAAATATGTTTTCTTATGTTTTGATACGATTTTAACTAGAAGTGCAGTATTTGATCAAAATAAATTTTTTTATTACTCTCTTATCATGTTATGCTTTTAGATTAATTTCCTCTTTTTGTTAGATTGATGTATATATACGTTTATATGTACTTTTACAAGGAAGGCAGGTAATTATAATGGTTCAAAGTAAATTTTATTTCAAATTAATATCACAAAGGAAATAACATTTTAAAATCAAAAAGTTTATTGTATTTCAATAATTTTACTTAGATTTTATATTAACAAAGTGTTCAATGGAATGGGCTATTCGTTTTTCCCAAACATATTTAGAAAAATGCTTTAAAAGAAATAATTATCTTGATTTATTGTTATATGTTGCTACTATTTGCTATATAATATTGCTTAAAAACTATATTGTATATTCAAATTTTACAGCTGATTGTTTGTTTCAGAGTAAGAAATATTTACTTTACTGATGATTATCATGTAAAAAATGTCTTTATTTATTATTTATCATTGTATATTCAAATTTTATAGCAAGTTTGTTTGGAATGATAATGATTTATGTTATTAGTGATACATATAACTTTAGTGGATTTGTACGATTGTAGAAATTTGATGCATCCAAAGATAGGGGTGCCCCTTCCCTTACAACTCAAAGCCTTTTGCTGCAATCATTGAAGAATGTTAGGGAAATAATACTTTCGGAATGCCATAATGTAATATCACTGTCAACACTATCCATTGCGGCCTCAAGAATTGCGTTGGAATCTTTGACAATCAGTAGATGTCATAAATTGAAGTACATCACAACACATGTGGGAGATGCTCATGTTGATAAGAATAACTATTCCATTTTTCCAACACTAGAGAAGCTAGAAATCAGGGATTGTGAGGAGTTGGAATGTTTATTTGTATCAACAATATCTGTTGGTCTTCAAAAATTGAAGTCTTTGACCATCCTGGGAGTGCCTAAACTAAAATGCATATTTGGGAACTACCAAACGGAGCAACACTCATACAATCATAATCAAAATGATGAGCTTCATTTTGACCTCCCTGCTTTGGAGACCCTCTTCATCAGATATGCACCGAAGATCAATAGCATATTTTCCAAGAATTATAGCATGGTGAATTGGACAACTACAGAGGTAGAGTCCTTTTAACTTTGTAAATATGATTTGTTATGTTTTGATACTATTTTAATTAGTAGTGGAGTATTAGATCAAAATGAATTTATTTACTACTCTCTTGTCATGTTAAACTTTTTGTTAACTGGAAGTGTAGTATTGTACATGTGTGTGTGTATTGGTATATACTTTTGCAATGAAGACGTATAATTATGATGGTTCGAAGTAAATTTTATTTAAAATTAATATGGCTAGTATTTTATATTATTTGAACTAACCTTTGATGTCTTATTCCATAATGATATTTTATTGCCCTGTAGGAAGTGCAAGCATCCACAATTGGAGCTCCTATATTTCTTGTAACCCAAAACCTTTTGAAGAATATTAGAGAAATAGAACTTGTGGAGTGTACAAACTTAATATCATTGCCAACTATATCCATTGCCTCAATAATTTTGTGGGAAGTTTTGAAAATTAGAGCATGTGGTCAACTGAAGTGCATTGTAGGAGATGAGGGAGAATCTAGAAATCAAATTAACTACAATTCCATCATTCCAAAGTTGAAAAGGTTGGAAGTTTCAAATTGCGATGCATTGGAATATTTATTTCCATCATATGCTTTCAGATCCCCTGTATATTTGGAATCTTTGACGATTAGTAAGGCTCCTATGTTGAAATATGTATTTGGAAGAAGCCAACATGATGACAGTTTAAATCCTGAGAATCAGAATATCCAAACTCTCATCGATTTCCCTGCTTTGAAAGATCTTTCTATTTGGCATGTGCCAAAACTTGTAAGCATTTATCCTGAAAACTACTATATGAGAGGGTTATATCTAAGGTCTGTTATTTTGAAAGAGCTTCTAGAGTTTACAATGAGACCTTTAAATGAATTTTTGGTTTGTTGGCATACAGAACAACAGGAAACAAAGGTATTGCTCTATTCAACTTCTCCAACTAGTCCTAGTTTATTCCCACGATTGATAACTTATGCTTTAATAATTTCTCTCACTGCATGGTTTATAGATTTCTACATGTCATCTTAAAGAAGCAGAATATAATAATGTCCATAATATTATACCTCACTAATCCTCAATTTTCCATAGCATATAGGGTTTTTTGTTATTTTCATACATATATGCCCGAAAATAACATCTATATCTAAATTTCAAATGTGATTTTTCCTCTAATTTTTATTTGATAGTTTCATTCTCTTAGTATTTTTGAATTTGGAAGTGATATAGCTTTCGTGGAGTTCGTAGGCAATTGAGATGTGCTGGAAAACTTTGGAATCTCTTGAAGTTTGGGACTTTAAGATAGAAGAAATTTTTGATTTGACATGTATGGAAACAGCGAGAAAAGGGGACGAACTTCAACAATTGACATCAAGCTTACGATACTTGGATTTGCTAAATCTTAGTGAGTTGGTGAATATATGTATGGGGCCTAAATGTATCATACACTTTGATAGTCTTCGGGTTCTAACAATTAAAGCATGCAAAAAGCTTAGAGTTATCTTCTCCGCATCTATAGTTAGAAGCCTACCAGTGTTGGAGGTTCTACTTATATCAGAATGTGAAGAATTAGTTCACATTGTTGAAGAAGATTATGAAACAAATGTTGATGATCATGTGCGTCATGAACCATGCTTTCCCAACTTAAGACGAGTCTCTGTATCAGATTGTGACAAATTGAAGTACCTATTCTCCATCTCAATTTCTGATATCCTTCCAAAACTATCCTCTTTAGAGATTAAAAATGCCAAAGAACTTGAGCATGTCCTAATCAAACAAGATGAGATGAAAGAGATGTTCATGAAGAATGTTCTTCCAAAACTATTTCGTTTGGAACTTATAAATCTTCCTAACTTCATTAGTGTCTGCCACGGGATTAATTTTCCAAAAGAAGATTTTTTTATGGAGGTGTATAGTTGTCCTAACTTTGGTATGCATTCTGATAAGTAATTTATTCTTTAAATTTTAAATTTGTTGGATGAGTTTTGTTATAACATTAAAAGTCTTGTTTTTAGACACTTCAACTATTCAACATCAAGCAGACCTTGAAACTGGAAATTCTCAAGTTGAAGAAAAAGCAGAGGAGAGGTTTTATTCATATATGGGAGAAGAAATAACACAACAACCCCTTACCAAGGTATGATTTTGATTGTGGTGGCATCATTTTCGTGCTTCTCCATTGGTCCCCATCATGATGATTATATGTATGCTAGATAGTTTTAAAGATACTCGCCAAAAAAAATTAAATTTAACTGCATTTGAAATGATGCCAACAAAATTATTGTTACTATGCTCTCTTTCTTCCACAAATTCAACAAGCCTTTTTCGTTTTCTTTTTTTTATTAAAGTTTGTGGTAATGGTAATGAATATCAGGGGGCAGCAAAGGAAATTGTTGAAGAAGATTTTATGTCAGAGATCGCAAAAATGACAATTTCATAATCTAATTCAAAACTTACAAGAAAACTTGTATGGGTTTGCTAATCCTTTTATTAACTATTTTTAATATCTAGTGAGCTATTGGTCAGAGCATAAAGAAGAGAACCAACAAAGAAAAATATTTATTAATGACAATGGTCAGTGGAAACAAATTAAAGGAAATGATGACCAAGTGAAACTCTTTCCTTTTTTTAATGAGGAAAACAGAGCTCGAAGATCATGTTGTACTTTTGGGTAGCACATTGAAGAACTACTAGTGAAATTATTGATAAGCGTGTCATTTTAAAAATACCAAAAGAGACATCGTTATTATTTGATGACTCTAATTTTATAGAATTTTAATCTTTGAGAATTTATTTTAATTTTATTGATGAGTGGGTTAGAAATTTGGAATAAAAATATTACTAAAGAATAATATCTCTTTTTAACAAAGGAAATGAAGAAATTTACTATTAAATATTCACTAGTGGAAAAAAGGCTTTTAAGACCGGACAAAAGAGGCTCGTAAGACCAGACGCGCGACAGGTCTTGTATCAGCCGGTATTAAAAGTCGACATTTAAGACCGGACAATTAAACTTGCGATCTTAAAAGTCGTACTAAACAGACTAAGGACTAGCTTTTTGTTCAGTCCTAAAACTCAACTTTTAAGACCAGCTAAAAATTGGCCGCTCCTAAAAGATATGACTTTTAAGACCGGACAAAAATAAATACGGTCTTAAACTTAGTGACTTCTAAGACCGACTAATTATACGCGGTCTGTTAGATAGTGACTTTTAAGACCAGACATATAAATACATCCGGTCTTAAAATATCAACTTTTAAGATCGGCTAAAAATTGGCCGCTCCTAAAAGATATGACTTTTAAGACCGGACAAAAATAAATACAGTTTTAAACTTAGCGACTTCTAAGACCGACTAATTATACGCGGTCATAAACATAGCGACTTATAAGACCGGACATATAAATAAATCCAGTCTTAAAATCTCAACTTTTAAGACCGAAAAATTTATTTGCGGTATAAATTTTCCTGAATTTTTCCCTGTTCTGTTCTTCCTGATTATATTACACACAAATCACCTACCCAATCCAGCACACAAAAGTCGATACTTTTAAGCTACAAGCTATGAACAATTATTTGAATAAATTGAATAAAAATGATACAAATGTTTACTCACCATGGGATATTTGGCCTTAATGATTATACTATGTCTACAACACCTAAATTAATTCATACAATAAGATAACTTACTTACAAATACAATAAGTTACAAATATACATGCGCCCAAAATAATATTCACCATGCCTTCATCTGATTCAATTCAACAATGCAGCTCCCTCCAGTTCAACATGTCCCTTTAGATCGGATTCTGCCACAAAAATAAAACAAGGAACAAACTTCGTAGTCAAAGACATGATGAACGTAACATATAGAAGGAATAAATGTTATAATTAAAGACTTAAAGTAGTTTTCAAAGAAAGCTACATATATATGAATATTACCTTATGAATTAACTCTTTTATAAAGTGATATCTTCCCATATCCCTTCTTGATGATCACTTCTTATGCCGGGTTCATTATCCACTTCATCTTCTTCGTTCATGTCTGGTAGACCCCTTGAAAAAGGAGTATTCTCAAGAATACCATAATAAAAATTCATTTCCTCATCAATATCAATGACCCTCTTTCCTTGGAGAGCTACAGACCACATTTTATTTTCTTGATCGGTGATATAGAACACTTGTTTCACCTGGTCTGCCATAATAAAAGGTTCATCTCCAAAACTTCTACCATTGACATCAACCAATGTAAATCCTAGCCGATCGATCCGAACACCATTATTGACATTAATCCACTTGCATTTGAAAATAGGAAACCTAATTTTGACATAGTCCACCTCCCATATCTCTTCAATAACCCCATAATATGGCATGACTGCCAATAAAGGGCTCTTGTCTTTCGAACTGGAGAAGTGCATAGATTCAGCCTCTAACATAACACCACTGTTTTGGACTGTCCTCCTATCATCTAGGGACTTCGTGTAAAATGTATAACCATTGATCACATAGGAATTCCAACTTATGACATCAATCTCAGGACCACGTGCTAACCATTTGAGGATATCAGAAACACATTCCCCTCCCTCGACCTTTCGTTTGAACCAGTATGCAAAAGTTCTGTTATGCTCCCTAATCAACCTTTGTTCAGTCATTCGAGGATTTTCTTTCCTCATAGCTTCTTTATGTGCAGCTATGCTGGCTTGAACTTCATCAACATTATTCAAGATGTATAAGTGGACTTGTGACAATTCATCAAGATCGACAGTCTTTACTGAAGCCCCTCGCCTACCCCCCTCAGCATGCTGACGTTTTGGAAGCCCAATATGTCTTACTTTGGCCAAATAATTTTGACAAAATTCCATGGCTTCTTCAGAAACATATTTCTGAACAATCGAGGCTTCTGGACGGTATGCATTCTTCACGTACCCTTTAAGGAATTTCATAGATTTTTCAATTGGGTACATCCACCGTAAATGGATAGGGCCGCACAACTTTATCTCCCTCACTAGATGAACAATTAGATGAACCATGATGTCAAAAAATGTAGGAACAAAAAGCTTCTCAAGGTGGCACAAGATAAGATATCCTTCATTCTCCAATTCATCCAACTTTTCGATGTCAAAAACTTTACCACAAACCGCACTGAAGAAGACACAAAGTCTAGTCAAAATGACCCAAAGATCATATTCGGCGATGCCTCGAATAGCTATTGGGAGTAGTTGTTGCATCAAGACATGACAATCATGCGATTTTTGGCCTACTAATTTCAAGTCATTCATCGATACAAGCCGTTTAAAATTTGAAGAATACCCCGATGGAACTTTTGTGCCATGTAAACACTCACAAAAACTTCGTTTCTCATCCTTAGACAAAGTATGAGAAGCCGGGGGACAATAAGTTCTCTTCCCATATGGCTTTGGATGTAACTCTTCACGTATTCCCATTGCTTGCAAATCCAATCTTGCCTTCACACCATCCTTGAAACTGCCTTGTATGTTGAGAACCATGCCAACAATACTATCACATACGTTTTTCTCCACATGCATGACATCGATACAGTGTCTCACATCAAGATTGCGCCAATAGGGAAGATCGAAGAATACATATCTCTTTTTCCATATATTTGTATCTTTTCTACTGTTGGTTGTCTTGCCGAAGATGACATTGATTTTTTTCACCTTCTCATAAACTTGCTCCCCAGTCAATGGCACCGGAGCATCTTCATATTCTTGACCACCAAAGAAGGATTTCTTTAATCGACGATATGGGTGGCCCCATCTAAGAAATCTCCTATGTCCAAGATAAACCGTCTTTCTTCCATGTTGGAGTTGATGGTAGCATGTGCCTTCTTCACAAACCGGACATGCTTTATGGCCCTTTACACTATACCCTGACATGTTACCATATGTTGGGAAGTCGTTTATAGTACAGAATATCATGACTCACAATTTGAAGACCTCCTTCTTGAAAGAGTCAAAAACATCAACACCTTCTTCCCATAACTCCTTCAAGTCTTCGATCAAGGGTTGAAGGTAAACATCAATGTCATTTCCGGGTTGTTTTGGTCCCGAAATCAACATAAACAACATGATGTACTTTCGTTTCATGCATAACATAGGAGATAAGTTGTAAATAATGAGGAGTACAGGCCATGAACTATGTACGCTGCTAAGGCTTCCATATGGATTCATGCCATCCGTGGTAAGGGCAAGCCTAAGGTTCCTAGGTTCTTCGCCGAAGTTGGGAAATAATTGATCGATTTTCTTCCATTGAGAACAATCGGCTGGATGACGAAGCTTTCCATCAGAAATCCTCTCATCTGCATGCCACCACAAATTTTTTGCATCATTTTCATTCGCAAACAACCGCTTGAACCTTGGTATAATTGGAAGATACCACAACACTTTTACAGGCCCCTTATTTGACTTGTACCTTGAGGTTTCACATATCGGACAATTCTGCTTCTCTTCAAACTCTTTTCTATACAATACGCAGTCATTCGGGCATGCATGGATCTTTTTGTACTCCATCCCCAGTGGACAAAGTATTTTCTTAGCATCATAATATCGATGCGACAACACATTATCATCCGGAAGCATGTCCTTAAAAGCCTCAAGCATTTCAGAAAAACTCTTGTCGCTCCATCCATGACGTGCCTTCAAGCTTACCAATTTCAATACAGCGTTCAACAATTGGTATCTTTGACACCCAGGGTATAGCGGGGTCTCCGCATCACTGCACATATTACCATATGCAT
The DNA here is from genome assembly GCA_034222035.1 of Acacia crassicarpa. NCBI lineage: Eukaryota > Viridiplantae > Streptophyta > Magnoliopsida > Fabales > Fabaceae > Acacia > Acacia crassicarpa. The sequence continues at coordinate 11,921,880 of JAWXYG010000015.1, forward strand.
GTGATTGTTGAAAGGCCTCTTCTCCTACATCACGAATAATGTCCTCTATGCGATCATCCATATCCGTGTCATTATCATCAAAGGCCACTTCCCCATGTTGAGACCCACTTGGTATTTTTTCACCATGCCATACCCATACTGTATAAGTCTTACAAAATCCATGACAAATTAAATGTGTGCGTATAACTTCAGGACTTAGTCGACTATCATTCAAACATTTTACACAAGGGCAATAAAACTTCCCACTATCATCACTTCCATTTTGTTTAGCAAATTCAATAAAGTTCCTCACCCCATTTTGATATTCAATGCTCGTCCGTAAAGAATTTATCCAACAACAATCCATAGTAGAATTCCTATGGACGGAAAGATTTAGCATACGTAAAGTAAGGCACAAGTAAATGCATAACGAAGAATCACTTTTGGCTGTCTTGCATATCACAATGAATCCAAAATAAAATATCACGAAGCAAAATAAATGCATGACGAGGAAATTAAATGCTTCGCATGAAGGTCTTGAGGACTCACCTGTAGCTCAAATGCGAAATAAGAGTCCCTAATCTCCCGCCACGAACGTTGATGTTGGAGACAGCAAGAATACCCTAAAAACATTTGTTGGTCAGTTGGGTAGGTCTCAAGTGCAAATATAATCTTCAAAATAGAATATTCATTAACAACAGAGAAACCCACAATAGCATTTCATCGTTTTCGTTCAACCCATGAAAAACCCAGAACGATAAGTAGGAAAACCATGAAGTTATATAACCGAAATAGCTCTTACAGCTTGGTCTATATACGTTTAGCTGAGGAACCAGAAAGTGATTGTCGAGAGAGCAACGCGAAGCACCGACGGAGCAACACACAAACACTGGAGACAGGACCTCCTCAGTAATCACTTTCGGCGTGACAAGAGAAATTCAGAGAGGGAAATTTAATTTTCCGCGCGACAGAGACATGTTTTTGTATGTGGAATTTTTTAAGACCGATTAATTATAAAGCATCCTGTCCTAAATATTTTTAATAAATTTTTAAGTATTACTTTTAAGACCGAATTATTATCCAGTCCGGTCCTAAATATTTAAGACTGCAGTTTTATAATACTCCGGACCTAAGTTTTTATTATTCATTCAGAGCTTTTATTAAGACTGGTTAATTATTAGTAGACGGTCCTAAATATATAACTTTATCTGAAAACTAAGAAAATAAATTCCCTATTATTGTATTCAAGAAAAAAGTATTGGTTTTGGCGAGCGCAGAAAATTATAAATGCTATTAATAATTACTTGAACAAAAAATTAAAAAGAGACAAGCTTATAGTTCTTAATTAATGCTATTCTTAATTAATGCTATTATTAATTACTTGAAAAAAAAATTAAAAACAGACAAGCTTATGGTTCTTAATTAATGCTATTATTAATTACTTGAATATTGTCGTACATATTGCAATAAAAAAAAATTATCAAAGCTTATTATCCTTCAAAGCCCAGGCAATATCTGCTTGAGCAGCATTAATTTCCCGCCAGATATCAGCAAGTTCCCGTCTTATTCGTATCAGGTCGTTAGAGGAAAGAGGATGAGGGTCAGCGGTCGGTGCGCTGGGGCCAACTGGTTGGAGAGGTGGAGCAGGAAACTCTTCATGGTCGGAAGGCTGGAGGGGGGGTGCGGCAATGTCTTCATCATCAGAAATAACAATAGGTCCAACGACCCGAGACTCTTCTGTTTCAATCAAACGCACTCTCGATGGAGGAAACGCATCGTAAAACGATCGACGGAAGGCACGAGCATCATGAGTAAGAGCACCCCTACGAGCGGTTATCTTGTATCTAACCATGGTTTGAGCAGTACGTTGGCGTAAAGAGGTATGAGGTGTTTTAAGGAGTTACGAGGTAGTGCAGAGTTAATAAGGAGTGTTAAGGACAGAGAGGTAAAGAGCAGACGAATAGTCTACACTTTACGAGCGAGTTTTATAAATATTATTTATTTTTTAAAATGAATTAATATTAAGACCGACCTTTTATCATTTCTCCGGTCCTAAAAGTATATTATTTATTTTTTAAATGGATTAATTTTAAGACCGAGCTTTTATCATTTCTCTGGTCCTAAAAGTATATTATTTATTTTTTTAAATGAATTAATTTTAAGACTGACCTTTTATTACTTCTCCGGTCCTAAAAGTATATTATTTATTTTTTAAAATGAATTATTTTAAGACCAATCTTTTATCACTTCTCCGGTCCTAAAAGCATATTATTTATTTTTTTAGTCAATTAAATTACTTTTAAGACCGATCTTTTATCAGTTTTCCTGTCCTATAATCTATTTATTTTTTTCATATTTTTTAAAGTAAGATTTAATTTCGTAAAAAAAGTTCATTGTTTCAAATTCCGATAGCAACGTCGTATCCTTACGCTCTATCGGAGGATCTCTTCGGCTTCCAGATAAACTTCCCAACATAACTAGGCGTCTCCTCGTATTCTGATGAACTATGCGTCTACTCATTAATGGTTCCGACGGTTCACTCCAGATGGGTTCTCTATTTAAACCCGTTGTTACTTTATTTTCTTTACATTCTTCATCATCACTTCTACAATGGCTGCTCCACCGCCCCAAGGTCCTCCACCACCACCAGGTCCTCCTTTTCCTCCTCTCGCTGGACTTAACAATCCTTACCCTCCTCCTCTGTCTCCGAACCCAACCACCAAACAGCTGCTGTGCCACCTCCTGGCCTGCGTCGATCATATAGATCGACGACAGGGCCAGCTTTTTCAGCTCTACCATGCCGTCAACAACAAGATCAACGCGATACTCAACGCCCAGGACGTTGAGTACAATCCATTGGATGACGACATCATCGACCCCTCCGACAACGATGGGGAGGAGTAAATATTTTTATGTTTTTTTTTGTTTATCATGTACTGCGCTGCCCCCACGGGGCAGCATTAAAAAATCTATAATAAATTTTGTTACTTTCTATTTTGATCGCCCTCGTCCTTCTCAGTACATTCTTTCTTTTTTCGACAAGGAGGAAAAAAACAAAACATTGTCCTCGTGTGTATGATCAATATTAAAAACTCGCACATTAAAAAATCCAACGATATACAGTTAAGATCCAACAAAAGATTCTTTTTGTTTTCGACAAGAAGGAAAAAAATAAAATATTGTCCTCGTGTGTATATGATCAACATTAAAAACTTACACATTAAAAAATCCAACAATATACAGTTAAGATCAGACCAACAAAACAAAAAGATTGTTTACCTTATTCGAATAAAAACAAACACAGTGACAATTCTTCTCAAGGTTGGACCATCGTTGTCCTCGGTGTTACCTCGCATGATTAGAAACAAAGTGTCCTTTTTAATACCTCCCATCTTTTTCCGACAAAAAGAAAAGGGACAAAGAAAAGGGAAATCGGTAATCTAAATCAGGAGAGGTAACATCGACTACAATGAAGGACCTAGCTTGATCAGAACGCCAGAACCTCGGTTGCCTTGAACCCTAATTAATTTGTCCGAAAAGCGAGTCAATATTCTATTTAAAGGAAGACTATTAGGAGCGGACGGTAAAAGGAGATACGTCCTAAAAGTCTCGAATACTTTTAGGACCGTCATTTTACACTATATGGCCCTAAAAGTCTCACCAATATTTAGTGGAATACTTTTAAGACTGGAATTTTACAATATATGGAAGTTTAAAATATGCGGTCTTAAAAGTGTCACGTTATTTAGTGCATACTTTTAGGACCGGAAGTTTAAAATATGCGGTCCTAAAAGTCTCTTATTATTTAGACGAATACTTTTAGGACCGGAAGTTTAAAATATGCGGTCCTAAAAGTCTCATATTATTTAGACCGAATAATTTTAGAACCTGAAGTTTAAACTATGCGGTCCTAAAAGTCTCATATTATTTAACCGAAAACTTTTAGGACCGGAAGTTTAAAATATGCGGTCCTAAAAGTGTCATGTTATTTAGTGCATACTTTTAGGACCGGAAGTTTAAAATATGCGGTCCTAAAAGTCTCTTATTATTTAGACGAATACTTTTAGGACCGGAAGTTTAAAATATGCGGTCTTAAAAGTCTCATATTATTTAGACCGAATAATTTTAGGACCTGAAGTTTAAAATATGCGGTCCTAAAAGTCTCATATTATTTAACCGAAAACTTTTAGGACCGGAAGTTTAAAATATGCGGTCCTAAAAGTCTCATATTATTTAACCGAAAACTTTTAGGACCGGAAGTTTACCCATATACGGTCCTAAAGTCACGAAATCTTGCTTATTTACAGCATTCTGAACCTCAAATTTCAAGCACTAAATAGCTATATCCACCATCCAATTTCAGATACCCAAAATGGACACAAGAAAATTGTTCGAAAAATTAAACAAATTTATCTATTGAATTTTACATTGCCTGTGTATTATTTACAGATTGTTCGAAAAAATCATCAAATTTACAGAAGATTATTTTTGCTACAGAATATTTACAAATGAATGACATCATTAATTATTGTCTTTAATCACTTAAGATCAGGTCATACAGATATTGACAAAACAAATTGCGTATGTGCTCAAGTTCAGCATTCGAAAAGGGGGCAGGGCTGTGAAACATCTGTAACAACAAAGACAGAAACTGAATTAACTTGCGTGCATATTTCATATGTAACATTAAGTCAGAAACTAAATTAACTTGCGTGCATAATATGTAACATCAAATATTTACCTTTGAAAATAATTTAGTATTTCCTTCAGTGACAATATCATACATGTGTTTCATGACGTATTGGCCACATAGGTTGGACTCCGTTGGTCTGAGCCATTTAGGCACTTTGACCTGAGGAGGACGTCTTTGGAGTGCGTTGATTTGGAAGGTCCTCATGACACTATCATCAAAAATGCATATTTATCAATGTTCACTGAAAATTCACAGCCGAGATTTCTGACAAGAGAATCAAAATGACATGCTTACTCATTGATGGTCTGCGTCAACGTAAGCACTGGCGGGCTGTGAGTGGAGCATAAGAAGATAACTTTATTTTCTTCCATGCAAATGATGACCAACTGCCAGTGGCGGCTGAAAATTCACAGCAGTAAATCTCACTCAGTGATATATATATGTAGCAGAATTAAGTAAATTGTAGACAAGATTTGTGATATGTACCTGTGGAAGAATGGCAAAAAGTACACCTTTCTTCTCACATTACACAACCTCCTTGATATGTACTCTTGTCTTTCCTTCATGGTTGTTTGACTTGAATACTGTGGGCACAAGAATCCAAAATCTTCGCTCCTGCCCTTATTCTCAAATTCTTGATGCAAGAACCTACAATAATTACATCGATCAGGGAATTATTATATGTATGTGTGTCTAAACGATGCATTTAAATTATGTACTCATAGAAGAACATACTTACTTCATCCAAATTCGAATAATTGCATCACTAAGCTCCTGTCTAAGAAGCAGCAGGGAGTCAATATCAACGGTGTCAACTTGGACTGGTAGGGGATGAGGGACGCCTACTACTTCATTGACAGGCCACGATTTATCTTTAAAACCTCCACTTTTCACCATATCAGTTATTTTTTCACAGCCAGTCAACTTAGCAGTAGGGGATTCGGCTTGAGGACGGGATTGATCAGCTTGAGGAGGGGATGGAGCTCGACGAGGGGATGGAACTTGAGGACGAGGGGTTGAAGCTTCAGCAGGAGTACAGACATGTACAAGCTTCATTGGCCAAGAGATGAAGGTTCCCTTGACATCACTCACAATCTTCAGCTCATCAGTTGGGAGAGGGAAAGGTGCATCAATGATCATCTTTTCAACTGACACTCTGACTTCATCATCAAACATTTGTTGGTGGTGTACAGTTGATCCCAATAAGTTGTGGACAGTCCCTTTTGCAACCAATAGTAGTCTATCATGATGATCAGGATCCTCCACATAAAGGTCACAAGGTTGCTCTGACTATCCAACAATGCAACTCCCTCAAGTGCTCTGCTGCACAGTTGCAGGTGAGTGTGTGAAGGGAACACTGGTCTCTGGACGTGAACTCAAAAGCAGCTTCACCTGATTCAGTTCCTCCCTCAACTGGCTCATATCAGACTGATACTTTGCTTCTTTAGTTGCTGCTTCCTCATTTAATCTGGCCACTGTCTGTTCCATCTCCTCCTGGGTAATCACCTCTTTCCTCTGGCGTTTGGTGGATGAACCAAAGAATACCTTCAGGCCTACCCATCCTCCAACCCCCCTTACACGCCCACCGTGGTCCAGTTTTCCGATGGCAACAGTGAGAACATCACTCCTACCGGACGACACGAAAGGTCCCTCTGCCTCTTTCTTCTTAAGATCTTCCTGTAAGGTACAGATAACGAGAAGCTTAGTAATGAAACATGTTTAGTAACTAAAAAATAACAATAATAACGATACTTACAATTTTTTCAGCAACTACACAAGTTTGTTCACTCGTGTAGGTGCCACTTGGCTTTTGCCGAATGTTCAACCATAGGTCCTCGCGACGTATTGGAGATGGCGGACCATGTACCGTAGAAGGAATGGATTCTGCTTCATCTTTCAATCTCTTCTGCTTGGCCGCTATCAATTCTTGTTCAGCCTTTTCATATCAGCCGCGAGAAGCCTCATGCGGGCAATCATTCTTTCTCCCTATCTCCTGTGCTTTTACCCTTCTTTGCTGTGAATACGAATTGAAAACAACTATTAATTATGAATTCTAGCCATCTCACTAATAGAAATTAGAGAACTTCTGCATGCTTGACATGAACCTCAAACACTAGTCAAATTCACTTGATCAAGTTTCAACATTATATTTTATTTATGGAAGATGTAGATAGGTTAAGAAACAAAAGAGAATTATGCTTACAAAGGAGCTATGTTTTGTACTACTATGTAGATAGAATAACAAGAAACAAAAGAGAATTATGCTGACAGAATAATACAAACTTGATCCTTTTTAAGGCATCCAGTGGGATCATCAGTCCACATTAGATAGTAACAATTGGGTATATAAAGTTTTCCCCTTTTAAGACTATTCATTTCCACCTTTGCAAGACAAACCATTACACAATTACCTCCTTAGTATTTTACCTTTTCAGGGTTTACATATCAGACTTGCATAGACAAAGGCAGGAAATGTATCTATTCACACACGAAACAATTTAACTAACAGGATTAGATGAACAAATATAAGCTCACAGTTTATATAAGCAAACAAAACTAAATATAGACTCACCAGAGCTTCAGGAGTGGTCCGTAGTAGAACAAATTGTCGCCAAGTTCGTTTATCAATAAATGTGTACTATTCCCAAGGCTGTTTGGCAAGCGGAACCTCGGCAAAAATATATGTGTTAGCGAGAGAGGTCTTAAACTTCCTCCACCGATCAGTACAATAAGAAAATGTCTTGTCTTTCAACTCCTCGGAGTCAGGGACAGTGTATGTGAGCCGGATAGTGTCCCAAATAGGTTTTTTTACTTTGTCAAGGTCAAAACTTTTCCACTCATCTATCAAGATGCTAACCTTGCTGTGCGCAAGATAGCCGACAAAACTATTATATTTGCTTTTATTAGGACCAAAAGGTCGTAACTTTTCATCAAACTGAATGTCGAGCCTTGACCCAGAAGCCCGACTTAGAGATACATCCATCATTCGTGTGCCTCTTCTACCACGGCGTGCAGGGCGGTTAAGAGGCACATTGTCAGATGGAGAGGGTTCGTTCTGACCCACACCATTAACTGGCGTTCCCGGAACACAAATGGAATCATCTTCACCGTTCATTTTCAAGACAGTAAGAGAGGAATGCCTGAGCAAATGAGAGAGTAACAGAGGCTAATGGTACGTGGGCGAGGAAGAGTGGTAATGCAACAGCAAGAATGGCTTCACAACAAGAAGAGGGGTTTCAGAGTTCGAAGAACGTAAGTCTTAAGGTAACGTTTCGCGCAAAGATATATTTGGCGGTTTATTTTTAAGACCGGATGAAAAAAAAAGGACGGTCTTAAAGGTTAAGTTTTAAAACCGCTCTTTTTTAAACTCCGGTCTGAAAAGTATAATCTTTTTAACACCGGGCACGATCATTTCTCCGGTCTTAAAAGTATAATCTTTAAGACCTCCTGTTATAAACATCCGGTCTTAAAAGTTTTGATTTAATTTTTTCTTATTATTTTGGACCGCAAAAAATATAAGTCGGCGTGTTCGAGATTTCTCAATAAAGAAATTTGATATTTCAATTTTTTTAATAACATTTTTAAGACCGTTTGTTTTGTAAGCGGTCTGAATAATATATTTAAGACCTACTGGTAAAAGATTCGGTTAAAGAAGTTCTTTATATTTACAAAACTGCCACTGGCCATACCTTTAAGACCGGGCTGTCGATAATCCGTTCTAAATGAGGCGGTCTTAAAAGCCTTTTCTGCACTAGTGATTAGCTCATACATTGGTTCTTTTTTATGTTGAATAATTAGAACTAATTCAAGAAAGGCATCTCCAAAACTGAGATTATTGTTGTCCTTCATCTATTGATTTTTTTTTTCGCTTATTTATGTCTGTAGTACACAATAATAATTTTCATTTCATATGTTTTAAAGTTTCTATTTGAACCCATATGATGTTTTTAAGAAAATTCAGTTACTAGAAGAAATATGTGGTATTCAACAGTTCGTGAGGGTTATAGTTCAATGAAAAAGAGAAAATTAACTGACTAGAGAGCGAAGAAAAGCAACATCAACTACAAAATTTGCAATTTTATTTTTTCAAAATTAATCAGAATCTTCAAATGTGACAGTATTATTCTTTCCAAATGAATCAATAGAGTTATGCTAGATGGTTTGAACTAATTAATGTTTCTTCCTATTCATCTTCATATAGGATTAGTTTAGTAGCAATTAAAGACAAAGCGAAATAATTGATATGAAATCAATACAAGAAATGAGACATGACATAAAATCTCATAATTCAAAAATGTTAATAATTCATTAATGATTAATTCAATTTCCAATTTTTAATATCATAGAAAAATCTAACTTTTATATATATATATATATATATATATTGTAACATCCCAAATTTTTGGGATTTTAAATTAGAAATGTTATATGGAAAATTCTTATTAGAATTGGGCTTGAGAAACTATAAGATTAATTACTGAAAATATAGGACTTATTTTCCTTGAAAATTTTAGGAAAGACTGAATTCACTTAGGAATTTATTTCCTTACAATATGTGAATCCTATATGTAATTCTGATTAAGCCCACCTCTTCTAAACCACGTACACCACACTATATCCACTCAGCAGCATGTCATGTGCTTCAACTCAGGCAGCCACACAAACCCAATATAATCTTTTTTTCATTACCCAACAAGATGAAGTGCAGCCCATATATTTCCATTAATATCTAATCTCCAAATTGATATAATATCAGAAAGCAACCGAAAAAAAAAAAAAAAAAGGGGATCCGTGAACGTGCAGCCAGCCTTGCTCCTCACGACACCCATACCTCCCCCACCAGCGCAGCTTACTTTTGGCTCCACTATACAGCAAATAAGCTTTTTGCCATGCTCATAGATCTCACTTTCGGCTACTCCGCTGTACACGCACGAAGTAGGAAACCTGAAGCACCATTCTCTCACGACAACAGTGACACCTTTCCATGCTTCTCGAGCCAAACGCTAGGGACCTCTATGTTTCCTTGTCGGACCAGACCCTAGCTCCTTATTATTTAACCTAAACTCCGTGGCTGCTAATCAGAACCAGAGTCGAGTTGCTGCAGAACCAGTCTGAGAAAAACAAGAGAACGTGAGAGGGTGAAAAAGAGTAGTAGAGAGAGAGAGAGAAAGAGGGAGTCTGGTCGTTCTCTGTTTCTCAAGCCTCAAAACAGAGGGTGTCGGTCTCCACAGGGATCACACCTTGTAAGCTGAAGACTCAAGTAAGTTGTCTAACTCCTTTTCCCTCATGGTTCAGTCATCATGTAAGACAAGTTAACCTAGGATGAACTCGTTAGGAACATAGGTTGGTTTCCTTGAGAACTCTGTTAAAGTAATACTAGAACAGGGAATGGTTACATACAGATAAGCTAGTCAGAAATCATTAGGGAATGAAAGGAACTACTAAAAACGTAGAATGTGCATGGTTGAATAGGAAACTGACGTGAGTTGGAATTTTAGTTTGTCCTGGATCAGCGGTTTTCGAGTAATGGAAAACTAGGGCAAATGAACTCTTTTAAAGCTGAAATTTTGTGGACATATAGTCCACATAACCATCTTTACATCAAGATTTGAATCACCCAAAACGGAGGTCTGTAGCCCAAGATATGATTTTTCGAAGTTGAGTTAAAAATCTGCAAAACTTTCGGTAGGGTTCTGGAGCAACAAAATGACGAAGCAGTTCGGACCTAGTAAAACTTTGATTTTTGATCTGAAATTTTTACAGCAGAAATTACACTCCTTAAGGTTTAAAATAAGCTTTGGTTCACCTAAAACGGAGATCTACAACCCCAGTTATGATTTTTAGAAGTTGAGCCAAAATCTGGGAAAATTTCTGGTTTGCCTCAGGAGTAGTAAAATGGCGTGGCTTTTCGTATTGCCTTAATAAAATCATAAAATTGTAAAATTTTCCAGTTAAATAGTAGACACACAGTAGTTTAATTTGATAGGTAATTCGTCAAATTCCGATAAGAATCGAGGGAGATATGATTTTCCAAAGTTTAGCCAAAATCTGAAACGTTTTCTGCAACTTTTGGTGACCAGCGATTTTTGAGCTTGATTTTGAAATGGCAAACATTTGAGTTTAATCTTGAACTTTTTACAGTAAATAGTAGACATCTGAACCTTTCCAACAAGCTAAAGAACATCTAAAACGGAGGTCTACAACTTTAGTTATAATTTTTGGAAGTTAAGTCATAATTTTGGAAAGTTCTCTGGAAAACTTTGTGTACGGCTTGTGTTTTCAGAAGTTTGGGAATTTTCTCAAACCATAAATTAACCTTGTGACTTTAATTTATAAAAATATACTAATCAAGGTTTAAGTAGAAATTGGAATCACTTCATTTGGAGTTATACAGGTCCGGTTATGAATTTTCTAAATTCTCAGAAAAGTTAGAAACTGAATTTCTGGGTAAGTCTAAAAAATAGTCAAAGAAAACCCCTCTTAATTATTTAAAGGAAAAATTATTAGTTGATAATGAGTAATTAATAATAATAAATAGTATTATTATTTAATAAAAGGGGATAATATTAAGGGGATTTTTAGGGATTAATAGCTAATTTTAATCCTCTAAAAATAATTCCGTAGCTAATTACTTTTCGACGCAAGTAGTGACTAACAGCAATGATAAACGTTTTTAGGCATACCTTGACACCTCTTCCGATCCCAGCACCTTCAGACGAAAGTAAGGATTGAAGCTTGAGGTGGGTAACTGTTATCTTATAGACTTGTATGGATGTATCTCATATATGACTGATCATGTTTGCTAGATAATTTGCTTGTATGTATCCTAGCTATGGATTTGGGGCTGCGTGTCCCATAGGGCTGTGTGTCCTAAGTACGGAGCTGCGTGTTCCATAAAGGGCTGCGGTCCTTGGCCGTTAACTGCGGTTACGGTTTGATTGTTTACTGTGAATTATTCTATGCTTATACATGTGTTATACTGTGATTTTACATTTCATACCTGTATATGAGATTAACTGTTACCCCTGGGGTTCATTCATTTGAACTCCAGACCACATGAAAGAGACAGGTGGTGATTCGGGATCGAGAGGCAAGATGAAGCTGTAAGGGATACAGCAGACGGAACCTTTTGGAGAATGCGAGTAGTTAGGCAGTATCTTAAACGCTTATCATTTGTCTATTTTGGGATTACTGTATTAACATCCCCCTGTGGGATGGATTCGAATCGCGAAAAATTTATCCTCGTATTTTCAAACTAAGTTATTTTATGAAATTTTCTTTCCGCAATTAAAGTCGTCCAAAACATTTCGATGCCTGTGCGCTATAACTCTGATAAATGAGGAAGGGTGTTACAATTTTGGTATCAGAGCATTGGTTTTGGACAAAGTCTTTGGAAAGGATTTGACGAAACTTAGTTGTTTTGGAAACAGAGTGCAAAGGTGCTACAATGATGAACACAAGAGTAAGACGAAAGCCGATTCCTGAACAACCGCCCCAACAAGAAGCAAACCCACCTACACGTGGAAGGGGTAGGGGTAAGGGTCGAGGCCGAGGACAAGGTAGGGGCCGAGGCAGAGGAAGGCCCAACCAACAACAACAACCTCCAGTCCAACCTCAGGTCCAAGACCCTATGCAACTAGTACAAGAAATGCTGAATGAACACCGAGATTCCTTGAGAGAACTCAGGGAAGAGGTCTTCCTGTTAAGGACCGAGCGAGACGAAGAAAGGCAACGTGCTGAAGCTGCAGAAGCGCGGCTAGCCCAGAGAGAGGAGACAAATGAAGAGGATAACCTTCTACGAGTAGAGGCTCCACCTCCTGTTCAACCACAGCGACAGAAAGCTATCAAGGAGTCCCAATTCTGGACCATTCAGTTCTGTAAGCACAACCCACCATCATTTACAGGCGAGCACAATGCGGAAGCTGCTGAGAATTGGCTATTCAGATTGGAGAAAATCTTTGAGGTCATGGAGTGCCCTGGAGAACGAAAGGCACAACTAGCCATATATAAGTTGGAAGGTGATGCAGACCACTGGTGGAAAAGCGTGGCCAAGGCTTTGCGTGCCAAATATAGACCAATTACTTGGGAGCTGTTCCAAGAGAAGTTTAATGAGAAGTATTTTCCACACTCCGTCCAGGTGGAAATGGAGCACGAGTTCCTTACCATCAAACAGAAACCGGGAGAATCTTTTGACAAGTATCTGGCAAGATTCATTAACTTGTCCCGCTACTCCTCTTACTTAAAGAAGAATGAAGATGAGGAATGGAAGGCAAGCATGCTCATCAGGGGACTTAAATTCGAGATGAGGGATAGGTTGATCTCCCGACGATTTCATACATTCCACCAAGCTGAGGAAGAATGCAGGATAATCGAGCGTAACCTGAAGGAGTTGCATGCGAGTAGGATGGAGATGACTCAAAGTGGGGAAAGTCGTGGGAACCCCACGAAGAATCAAAAGAGAAAGGGGAACTGGTCTGGCTACAAGGGTGGAAACAAGAAGCCCAATCACTTCAAGAAGTACAACCCAAGACCACTAGAGCCCCGACCTTGCGGGAAGTGCGGTAAGAGCCACCCGGGAACAGGATGTGATGGGAAGCTGATCTGCTTTAAGTGTAACCAGCCGGGACACTTCAGCTTTAACTGTCCACAGAACACCGGAGAGAAGAGGCCACAGAATCATGGAAGAGTCTTTGCTTTAACCCATGAAGAAGCCAGGAAATCTCCCGACATGATCCAAGGTACAATATCATTGAATGGTAATTCTTTGCAAGCCTTATTTGATTCAGGTGCTAGCCATTCTTTTATTGCTTGTGATTGTGTTAGAAGGCTAGGGATGAACACCCATAGGTTGACATATGATTTGATTGTGAATACACCGCTTGGTGTTAAGTCTGTAGTATCTGAGGCATGTTTGAATTGTGTGTTGATTGTAAATGGACATGAGTCCACAATGGATTTAGTTTGTCTACCATTGACTGGTATTGACGTCATACTGGGGTTGAATTGGCTAACGGCCAATAATGCTCTGATCGATTGCGGTAACAAGCAAATCCTATACTCACAGCCAACAGCGAGTACCACGGCAAACAGCTCGAATCTTCTTACTGCTCAAGAAGCGAAGAGATACCTAAATCAAGGTTGTCTAGGATACATGGTGTTCCTCTCAGTGCAGGCAGAGACAGAAACATCACTGGCAGATATACCAGTAGTGAACGAATTCCCCGAAGTGTTCCCGGAAGACATCAGTGGATTGCCACCAGCGAGAGAAGTTGAGTTTACTATTGAGCTGATGCCTGGCACGGGACCTATCTCCAAGCCACCCTACCGAATGGCACCTAGTGAGATGACAGAATTGAAGAAACAGATCGAAGAGTTACTGGAGAAAGAATTTATCCGACCCAGCGTGTCACCCTGGGGAGCTCCAGTACTATTTGTGAAGAAAAAGGATGGAAGTCTTCGGCTCTGCATTGATTATAGGGAGTTGAACAAGGTAACAATTAAAAACAAATACCCACTCCCTAGAATTGATGACCTGTTAGACCAACTAGCTGGTTCTTGTGTTTTCTCAAAGATTGATCTGCGCTCGGGATATCATCAGTTACGTGTTAGAGCTGAGGATGTTCCGAAGACTGCCTTTAGAACCAGATATGGGCACTATGAGTTTTTGGTGATGCCCTTTGGTTTAACCAATGCGCCTGCAGTGTTCATGGACTACATGAATAGAATTTTTCGTGAGTATCTAGACCAATTTGTGGTCGTCTTCATTGATGACATTTTGATCTACTCCAAGAATAAGGAGGAACATGAGCACCATCTACGACAGGTACTTAAGGTACTAAAAGAGAAGCAACTCTATGCTAAGCTGAGCAAATGTGACTTTTGGCTTTCAGAAGTTAAATTTCTGGGCCATGTGATATCACGAGATGGGGTCGCTGTTGATCCTAGTAAAGTGGAAGCAGTACTAAACTGGAAGAGACCAGAGACGGTAACTGAAATACGGAGTTTCTTGGGTCTGGCGGGATATTACCGCAGATTCATAAAAGATTTCTCCAGACTTGCCTTGCCATTAACGAAGCTGACGAGAAAGAACCAATCATTTGTTTGGGATGAGCGCTGTGAGGGTAGCTTCAGAGAACTGAGGGAGAGGTTGACCACAGCACCAGTGCTGATCATCCCGGATCCGAGTCAGACATATGTGGTCTATAGTGATGCTAGTAAGCATGGATTGGGATGTGTCCTGATGCAGCAGGGCAGAGTAGTAGCATATGCCTCTCGACAGTTGAAGCCTCACGAGTCAAACTATCCAACTCATGATTTGGAACTCGCGGCTGTTGTTTTTTGCATTAAAAATTTGGCGGCATTATTTGTATGGTGCTACCGTAGAACTATACTGCGACCACAAGAGTCTCAAATATCTCTTTGATCAGAGAGAGTTAAATATGAGACAACGTAGATGGATGGAGTTACTAAAGGATTACGATCTGGAGATTAAATATCATCCAGGGAAAGCTAACGTGGTTGCAGATGCTTTGAGTAGAAAAGTGGTGCAAGTAGCTTCCATGTTAATTCATGAGCAGAAACTATTGGAAGATTTCAGAGATCTGAATCTGTCTAATCAAACTGTTGTAGCACGGAGGAGACCCCATAAGATTTATCTTGCAAGTCTTCTTGTTAGTCAAGGAGAGTATGACCTGAAAGATGAAATTAGAGGAGTTCAAGAGCATGATGAACAAGCAAATTCTATACGAGAATTAATATCTCGAAACGAGACTCAAGATTATGATCTATCACCCGATGGATTGGTGAGGTATAAGAAGAGAGTTTATATACCGAAAAATGATGAGTTGAGGCAGAAAATACTGGATGAAGCTCACAAAACAAAATACACCTTACATCCAGGTATGGTCAAAATGTACCAAAATCTGAAATCTGACTTTTGGTGGCCAGGGTTGAAGAAAGATGTAACTCAGTATGTGACCAAATGCTTAACTTGTCAGAGAGTAAAACTTGAACATCAACGGCCGCCAGGACTACTACAGAAAATTACAATTCCAGAATGGAAGTGGGAGGATGTTACCATGGACTTCGTAGTGGGATTGCCCAAGATCAGGCATTTTGATGCAATATGGGTAATTGTTGACCGTTTTACAAAGTCAGCACACTTTATTCCCATCAGTGCTAATTATTCTCTTGAGGAGTTGGCTGAAGTCTATATCAAGGAGATAGTGAGACTCCATGGTATACCGAAGAGTATTATTTCTGATAGAGATCCTCGATTCACATCCCGATTTTGGGAAGCTTTACATGAAGCTCTAGGGTCAAAGTTAAAATATAGTACAGCTTATCACCCCCAAACCGATGGCCAATCTGAACGAACTATACAGACGCTTGAAGATATGTTGAGGGCATGTGTATTGGATTTCAAAGGGAATTGGGATCAATATCTCCCATTGGCAGAATTTGCGTACAATAACAGCTATCATTCGAGCATCCAGATGGCCCCATTTGAGGCGTTATATGGCAGGAAATGTCGATCACCCATCTGCTGGACAGAGTTGTCCGAGAGGGAGCTGATTGGGACAGACTTTGTTGACAAAACCTCCAAAGGTATTGATTTAATCAAGAGGAGGCTCCTAGCAGCACAAAGCAGGCAGAAAAGCTACGCTGATAAAAGTAGAAGACCCTTGGAGTTTGAAGTAGGAGATCACGTTTTCCTGAAAATATCTCCTGTTACTGGAGTTGGTAGAACTTTAAAAAGGAAAAAGTTGAGTCCTCAATATGTTGGTCCATTTGAAATATTAGCAAAGCGTGGACCAGTAGCCTACCAGCTAGCTTTACCCCCAAACATGGGTAAACTTCATGATGTGTTCCATGTTTCTCAGCTAAAGAAGTATCACCCAGATCCTAAACATGTCATAGAGTATGAGGATGTGAAACTCCGACACGATAACACCTTCGTGGTTGAGCCTATACGAATCATTGATCACCAGGAGAAGCAGCTCAGGCGCAAGGTGATTCCATTTGTAAAAGTGGTATGGAAAGGGTTATCTCCTGAAGAGGCAACATGGGAAACAGTGGAAAGCATGAAAGAGAAATACCCAGAATTCATGGCTCAGAATTTGCAAAATATATAGAAAATTTCGAGGGCGAAATTTAATTTAACGGGGGGAGAAATGTAACATCCCAAATTTTTGGGATTTTAAATTAGAAATGTTATATGGAAAATTCTTATTAGAATTGGGCTTGAGAAACTATAAGATTAATTACTGAAAATATAGGACTTATTTTCCTTGAAAATTTTAGGAAAGACTGAATTCACTTAGGAATTTATTTCCTTACAATATGTGAATCCTATATGTAATTCTGATTAAGCCCACCTCTTCTAAACCACGTACACCACACTATATCCACTCAGCAGCATGTCATGTGCTTCAACTCAGGCAGCCACACAAACCCAATATAATCTTTTTTTCATTACCCAACAAGATGAAGTGCAGCCCATATGTTTCCATTAATATCTAATCTCCAAATTGATATAATATCAGAAAGCAACCGAAAAAAAAAAAAAAAAAGGGGATCCGTGAACGTGCAGCCAGCCTTGCTCCTCACGACACCCATACCTCCCCCACCAGCGCAGCTTACTTTTGGCTCCACTATACAGCAAATAAGCTTTTTGCCATGCTCATAGATCTCACTTTCGGCTACTCCGCTGTACACGCACGAAGTAGGAAACCTGAAGCACCATTCTCTCACGACAACAGTGACACCTTTCCATGCTTCTCGAGCCAAACGCTAGGGACCTCTATGTTTCCTTGTCGGACCAGACCCTAGCTCCTTATTATTTAACCTAAACTCCGTGGCTGCTAATCAGAACCAGAGTCGAGTTGCTGCAGAACCAGTCTGAGAAAAACAAGAGAACGTGAGAGGGTGAAAAAGAGTAGTAGAGAGAGAGAGAGAAAGAGGGAGTCTGGTCGTTCTCTGTTTCTCAAGCCTCAAAACAGAGGGTGTCGGTCTCCACAGGGATCACACCTTGTAAGCTGAAGACTCAAGTAAGTTGTCTAACTCCTTTTCCCTCATGGTTCAGTCATCATGTAAGACAAGTTAACCTAGGATGAACTCGTTAGGAACATAGGTTGGTTTCCTTGAGAACTCTGTTAAAGTAATACTAGAACAGGGAATGGTTACATACAGATAAGCTAGTCAGAAATCATTAGGGAATGAAAGGAACTACTAAAAACGTAGAATGTGCATGGTTGAATAGGAAACTGACGTGAGTTGGAATTTTAGTTTGTCCTGGATCAGCGGTTTTCGAGTAATGGAAAACTAGGGCAAATGAACTCTTTTAAAGCTGAAATTTTGTGGACATATAGTCCACATAACCATCTTTACATCAAGATTTGAATCACCCAAAACGGAGGTCTGTAGCCCAAGATATGATTTTTCGAAGTTGAGTTAAAAATCTGCAAAACTTTCGGTAGGGTTCTGGAGCAACAAAATGACGAAGCAGTTCGGACCTAGTAAAACTTTGATTTTTGATCTGAAATTTTTACAGCAGAAATTACACTCCTTAAGGTTTAAAATAAGCTTTGGTTCACCTAAAACGGAGATCTACAACCCCAGTTATGATTTTTAGAAGTTGAGCCAAAATCTGGGAAAATTTCTGGTTTGCCTCAGGAGTAGTAAAATGGCGTGGCTTTTCGTATTGCCTTAATAAAATCATAAAATTGTAAAATTTTCCAGTTAAATAGTAGACACACAGTAGTTTAATTTGATAGGTAATTCGTCAAATTCCGATAAGAATCGAGGGAGATATGATTTTCCAAAGTTTAGCCAAAATCTGAAACGTTTTCTGCAACTTTTGGTGACCAGCGATTTTTGAGCTTGATTTTGAAATGGCAAACATTTGAGTTTAATCTTGAACTTTTTACAGTAAATAGTAGACATCTGAACCTTTCCAACAAGCTAAAGAACATCTAAAACGGAGGTCTACAACTTTAGTTATAATTTTTGGAAGTTAAGTCATAATTTTGGAAAGTTCTCTGGAAAACTTTGTGTACGGCTTGTGTTTTCAGAAGTTTGGGAATTTTCTCAAACCATAAATTAACCTTGTGACTTTAATTTATAAAAATATACTAATCAAGGTTTAAGTAGAAATTGGAATCACTTCATTTGGAGTTATACAGGTCCGGTTATGAATTTTCTAAATTCTCAGAAAAGTTAGAAACTGAATTTCTGGGTAAGTCTAAAAAATAGTCAAAGAAAACCCCTCTTAATTATTTAAAGGAAAAATTATTAGTTGATAATGAGTAATTAATAATAATAAATAGTATTATTATTTAATAAAAGGGGATAATATTAAGGGGATTTTTAGGGATTAATAGCTAATTTTAATCCTCTAAAAATAATTCCGTAGCTAATTACTTTTCGACGCAAGTAGTGACTAACAGCAATGATAAACGTTTTTAGGCATACCTTGACACCTCTTCCGATCCCAGCACCTTCAGACGAAAGTAAGGATTGAAGCTTGAGGTGGGTAACTGTTATCTTATAGACTTGTATGGATGTATCTCATATATGACTGATCATGTTTGCTAGATAATTTGCTTGTATGTATCCTAGCTATGGATTTGGGGCTGCGTGTCCCATAGGGCTGTGTGTCCTAAGTACGGAGCTGCGTGTTCCATAAAGGGCTGCGGTCCTTGGCCGTTAACTGCGGTTACGGTTTGATTGTTTACTGTGAATTATTCTATGCTTATACATGTGTTATACTGTGATTTTACATTTCATACCTGTATATGAGATTAACTGTTACCCCTGGGGTTCATTCATTTGAACTCCAGACCACATGAAAGAGACAGGTGGTGATTCGGGATCGAGAGGCAAGATGAAGCTGTAAGGGATACAGCAGACGGAACCTTTTGGAGAATGCGAGTAGTTAGGCAGTATCTTAAACGCTTATCATTTGTCTATTTTGGGATTACTGTATTAACATCCCCCTGTGGGATGGATTCGAATCGCGAAAAATTTATCCTCGTATTTTCAAACTAAGTTATTTTATGAAATTTTCTTTCCGCAATTAAAGTCGTCCAAAACATTTCGATGCCTGTGCGCTATAACTCTGATAAATGAGGAAGGGTGTTACATATATCATTGGTGTTGTGCAGGTTGTTGAAGCAAGGGCTAAAGGTGTTTCATCCAACACCTTAAATCAAATCTCCCTAACTTCTGAAAAGGTTTGCTTCAGGAAATCCTTTTAAAACCTCTGATATATATCTTATTGAAAACATAATGACTATTTGTTTCTAATAGGAGGTACCAATTACTAGTCTCAGCCTCACTACTCTTCCTACAAGAGATAACATTCATGCATGTGCCAAAATTTTTGAAGAGGAAGAGGAAGAACAAGGTAAAATATTCATGTCTTAGTTTCATAGAAAAATATTGGTTATTTATTTTGGGCCTTATAGGTTGCTTGATCACATCTCGACGCCTGCGAAGTGGCATTAAGACTAGCAGCTCTTTATCAGAGGATAAGCTTGAAACCTCTATTGATGGTACCTTTGACTTTCTGTAAATAAAATCTTTCATCCTTTGATTTGATATAATTATCCTTTTTTTCTTAGCCGTAACAACTATTTTGAGTGAGCAAACTTCTCAAGCAATATTGTCATCAAAAGGTTCAACAAGCCTCAACCAAGCTCCTTCTATTCTCTCCAAGTCTTCTGATGGTGAGTTTCTTTTTTGTCTATAGTGACATTTAATTTAATCATTGATTCACTTGTAGTAAAGGACTTGCTACAATTGTCAAAACTGCCTTATCTAGCAGAGACAGACGTTACTATAAGAAGCGGTATCATTGACCTTATAGAAGACTCTAGTCCAAGCCCTAGTAATTCTACCCATTGTACATCTTTATTTTATTCCGTTATTGTTTTGATAGTTTCTATTCTAACATTTCTTCATTTTCGAAGGAAATATTTAAAATGGTGTTGAAACCACTAACTAGCGAACTTTTGTTGTTGTATATGATGATGTTCAAGTTTATGATAAGTCAGATCCACATTCAACCAATTTGTTTGAAGTTGTTGACCATGTGGACATCAAGGAAGCAAGCATGGTTCAAAATGAATATAATGTTGAACCAAGTAGCTTAACACAAAGAGAACAAGAGTTGTCATATTCTAAAGGTTATTTACTTATTCTATTTTTTGCTGAACGTCTAGCATTAGTGGACTTGAATATTCTTTCCTATGATCCTTGTCACTATTTCTCATTCTGCAAAGTTGACTTTGTTATCCTCATTTCTAACGTGATGGCCTCTCTTAGGCCAAATTCAAACAAAAGACCAATTAACAGATTCACAACCAAGAAGTGCAATGCCAACCACACCTTTTGTTACTATTTCACAAGATGAATACTCAAAGGTAATATTATTAGTGTTATTTTATAAGATTATAGGTTTCTTTATACTACTATATGAGACATCCAGTACTACTAGATAAGATTTGAGTATCGTTAAATCCAATTGTGAGTGGTTCTCCTAAAAGCATTTTTTACATTCCCATGGATTCAAATTCAAGATATTGTATTTAAGTAACCATAGCTCATTTAACTAGGACCAACACTTATTGGTATAATTTATGTAAATCTATGCTAGATAACTTGAACTCACCTCTCTTATTCGTCTTCATACTGGGTAAGTTGATGTAGAAAAAGAAATAAATAGCATGGATCCTCTTTTTCTCTAGGGAGACAAAACTTGACATACAATCTAATAAATAGAAAATAAAAATTTCATTAAGGATTATATTTACGATTCTTTAATATCTTAGAAGTAACAACTTAAATATAGGGTGGTATACTAATTGTTGAAGTAAGAGGTGAAGAAGGTGCTTTGATACTAGAGATCCCACATCAAAGCTCCTTAACTTCTAAAGAGGTCGGCTTCTTCTGATAATTTTACAATTTAATAGATTTATTGTTGCAATATTGATAGTGATGAATGGTTTTATGTACAAGGAACCTATTCCTATGAGTCTCAATTCCACTTTTAGTATAGAACACCATTTCTTTCTTACAACGGAAGTAAAGAAGGCTATTAATAAGTACAAATTAATTCAATATTTTGCAGAGTGACAAAGAACTAAATCCCAGTTCTCTAAACAAAATTGATTCACAAAAGGCATCTTCAAAAGTAAGATTATCATCATTTACCTGTACACTATTATTATTTATTCAAGCAAGATGGTTCAAATTTTTGCCTTTAATTTATCTTTGACATAGGATGAGTCGGCGGGCAAAGTAGCGAGAAATGAGAGAATCATGATTGATCCACAACAATCCATAATGGGCACAAAGAACTTCACAAAGGTATATCAGATGCCCAATTGCAAAAGAAAATTGAAACGGCTATCATCTAACTGATTTAATTAGAATTAAGAAAAGAAATGTGAACATATTGTTCTTTGAAATAATACATACACTTAGATTTATGCTAGACATTTGACCTATGCCTCTTTCATATTTATTTTAACACAGGAGGAGTTGGTGGGCAAAGAAGTGCAAAAGGAAACAACCATGATGGAACCACATTCACAACAAGAAACGACAGGACATGATATACATTTTCATAAGGAAGACGAAGAGGAAAGAGAAGGTAAAATATTACTTTCTTCAATCCTTAATTCACATAGATTAAGAAATCAGTTTAGTTATAGTTAGTTTCTTTGTACTCTTCTCTTATAAATTTTCTTTCAATTATGCATTCTTTTTTGAGTGTCTTCTCTTTTAGTTGATTTTTAATTATAACACATTGCTTCATAAGTTTAGAAAGAAATATACAAAACGGTGTTGAACCACTAACTAGTGATCTCATGATGTTGTAGATGACGTTCAACTTCCTAATAAGTCTCAATCCCTTGCCATTGACTCAAGTGGAATTGGTAATCTTGTACCCAAAATTACGCATCCAATTAATTCATTGGAAGGTGTTAACAATGAAGGCATCAATGAAGCAAGTGTGGTTCAAAATGAATCCAAGACAAATATGACATGCCATGGTGACCAAGCAAATCCAAGTAACATAACACAAATTGAACAAGAGACATCACATTGTAGAGGTTATTTACCGAGTCCCTATGATATATTGCCTTTTTCATTTGTAGATATATATGTATGTATGTAAGCTTTTATAATATACTCATTTGCTATATATATTGTCATGTTTTCTTTAGGCCGACTGGTTGAAAGTCGTGATCACACAGAGTCAAATTTTATTGAGGACACAAAGTTGTCAGTGCCACCATTACCTATAAAGATTATGCCTTCCTTTCTAGAGACTAATAATGAGGCTTCAATTGTTCCTGGGGTGCAAGAAATAATTCACATGATGGAATTGGAGGGTTTTGAGAGTTTAATATTTGCCAAGGCACTTGAGACTCGCCCACAACTTCAACTCTCTACAAAAGATCGAAGTGCTCGAGTGTTGTGCATGTCCTACAGAGTATTGCTTGACATTTTGAACATTCTAACCACTAGGACTCCCTTCACGATCACCGAGGCAGACAAGAGGTTGTTGACTGAACATTTGAAGGATGCTTATCTTTTGGGTTTTGACAAGGATTGGATTGAGTCTATAAAGACTAAGGTTTTTGATAGTGGGATATATGAAGTTGATAGCATCCAGAAAGTTCTAAAGGGGTTAGACCATGATCTCAAGAGCAACGAGGCAATGCTTGAAGTTATTCGTGATGAGGAGGTAGAGGCTGCACGAGTGGTTGAAGTTGCTCAACAAGAGCATGCCAATGTTATGGCTCGTCATGCTAATCTTTTGAAGGAACGTCAATATATTATAGCACAAAGGCACCAATGCTGGGAGCTAATTGCTGCTAAAAATAGGCACTTTGGATTTTAGCTGCTATTCGTGTGCTTCATGTCTCAACTCATTGTCCTCAATGTGGTTGTCTTTTTCTTTTTTATCTTCACCAAAAAGCTATTATTGTTATAGACTATCCAACGCACAAACAGTTATGTGTGTGATTGTCCCCACTTCATGTCTTTAAAATTGAACTCCTGTTTTTGGATTGGATCGAAAAGAATTTGATGCTACATTTTCTCTAATTTATAGAAAAAATAAATGAGCGAGTGAAAGGACTTTTGCAGCACTACAATGGAAGCATGAAGCTGAAGATCTCATTAATGCTACTGTTGATGCTAAAACAGAGAAATCCTTTAACGACTTATGTCTTAATTGTTGGCATCAATATTGAAAAGGCAGAGACTTGGCAAGCGGACTCTACATATTGACAGACTTCTAAAGAGATGCATCTTTAACATAGTGGATGGTCCAACTAATCTTCTAGCTATAAAAGGCATTAGAAGATGAAATAAACAAGAGTAGTATTCATATTTGAGAGAGGGTGCCACACTGCCACTGATATATATTAATTATTTAATTTTGAATATTAAGAAGTTGTTATTCTAGCACAAATGAAAGCTGTGGTTTTACTTGGTTTAAAACAGAGCATGGTGATGTAATAAAAAAAAAGACAGGGTATGGTGAGATCAATAAGTGGATTTTTCTATTAGATTGCTTGAAAACTTATATTAAAAGGTTGTACGGCGTATTATCTCATCCAATGTTTGGACTTTATTTTATTTTTCTGGTTCGATAAAATTAGCTCCCAGATTGACTTTTGCCTACTTGCATAAAACTATAATTTCTAATTTGTAAAATCTTCAACAAGCACAAGAAAAGAAAATAAAGTGTTGAGCATAAAAACAAAATGCACATTGGTGTACAACAGGTGATACCCACTACACAGAGGGAAAAAATTTGAACAAGAGAATGGAGGCACCAGGAAAATTAAAAGATAACTATATTAAAATCAGTTAATAAAAACTACTCTAAGGTGAGAGATTTGTGCAGTTTCTTGAACATACTCAAAGGGGGGAAAAAATCTATTCTAACCTATGAAGCACCGACACTCCTATTTTTTTAAAAATATGCGTGTCGGACACTTCGACACTCGTTCGACACTCCGACACCATCCGACACTCCTCGACACTCCTATTTTTTAAAAATATGCTTGACCTTGAATATTACTAAATTGATGATGAATTTTTCTTTTATATTTTTTTTAAAAAGAGGAGATACGACTTTTATGATGAGGCTAAATCTACGATGAGCCAAAGCTGGAAGTCAGGATTTTACATAATATTGAACTTGAATGTAAATTATAATATATATATTTAATATCAAAACGTGTCCTAACGTGTCGAAATTTAGATTTTTTTAGGATTAAAGTGTCGAAGTGTCGAGTCGTGTCGTATTTCGTGTCTCGTGTCGATGTCAGTACAATATAGATTCTAACCAAAACTTCACAAAAGCACCTATAATTAAAATACTGAAAATGGCCTAAATTGGGTTAACTTCTTGTTTCCCCATATTTTTTGGTGTCAATCGGTGAGACAAAAGAGCCTAACTAATAAAACAGCAATAGCTATTATCTTTAGGTTTCAGGCGTCAATCATCTGACTTAGTTAGCATGGCATTTGAGATATTAATATCAAATATAATTAATATTGGTTCTGTCTAAAGTTGGCATATAAGAGTCAGCACATGTTCCATTGGCATCAGAGTTGCACAAATATCACTTTTGCATCTATATAAAAACTACCAAATTAAAACATATGGGACTTTACTCTTATTAGGCTAAAAGAATATAGAGCAGACCACGAACACAAGATCCAGACTAAACAGCAGAAAGAAATTAACATTGGACAACCAGATCGGTGAAAATGTTCTTGATTGGAATAAAAACGGTGTCGTATAAGTGAGGAAAATCTGGACTGTTCATGAGATCCGTATTCCAATACTAGGAATAATATGGATCTTGAGAATTCATTTCCATGGTAACATAAGGATAGCATCTTTTGATAGCACCAACTACGAATAAAAGCAGAAAAGCAAAAATCGGGGGCTAAAAATAACATAATCTCAAGAGCGTCCACCAGATGTTAATAAGAACAGTAAGGATAAGAAATATATGTAAACTAAGGTTTTTAATAGTGATGTATCTGATGGTGATGACATTCAAGAAGTTTTGAAGGGTTTGGAGAGTGATCAGAAGACCAACGAGGCAATCAAGAGGTAGAGGCGGCACGAGTGGTGGAACTGGCTTAGAAGGAGTTGGATTAAGAGTATGAAAATGTTATGTCGAATCATAATCAAGTTTTGAAAGAACACCAGGACATTCTAACGAGGCAAAATCAATGTTTGGAGTTGATGATTGCTGCTAAAAAAACAAACCCTTGGGATTTTAGCTTGGATTTCATTATATTTTCATGCTTCATGTTTTCCTTTTTTGGTGAATAAAAAAATGTGAACTTCTTGTAGTTGTTGTGACCAAAATGATTAACATTATTATGTTGGAGCGAATAAAGTTTAGAATATATGCATGAATAAGTTCACGAAATTGGATTTTGGAGATCCCCCAGAATAATAAAAAAACAAAAATCTTTTTGTACTAATTTCTTTTTTAAGGAAGACACTCAATGTTCAATCTCTGATTTAAGATAGATATTAATTTATTGAATTTTGATTATTAAGTTATTGAATTGTTGTTGTTAAAACACAATAGAAAAGCTCTGTTTTAAAAAAAGACAGAGCATGGTGAGATCAATGCTTGACAGAGTTGGACAAACTTCGTGATGTCTTCAACTGATGCAAGGAATAAGAAAAACAAGATGTTAGGCATAAAAGCATAGGTCAATCTTGAAGACAAGAATACAAGCAGTGTATATAGGAAGAAGAAGATAAGAAAAATGCATCACTTAATCAAGAAATAGTTTTTTGTCTTTAACTAAAAATAAATAATTATTTTTAATAGTCATACTAATAATAAATTCCTTTTATCTTCATTACAATTTACAAATGAATGATAAGCAAAGCAGCAACAATAGAATACAACAAATTTCTGGTGACTTTGTTATCCTTGTAAGAATATGTAATAAAGGCTATTATTCACAACTTTTATAGCTTCTACGCACCCACGTATTTAGCATCAATCTAATCCATAACATAACATAATAACTCTCTAGACAATTCACAATTCTCTCTAAACATTTTAGATTTTAGTTTGGGTTTCATTTCAATGATTCATGTTTTTTATTCGGTGATAAAAAGATGTGCACTTCATGTATTAATAGTCAAACTCTGCAATTATGTTCATGGTTGTTAGAGATACTTTTGGGTTTCATTAAATTTGTGGGTGTGACTAGAAATTAGAAGCCCTTGAACCTCTAATTTCAGACATGAAATCAATGTTATTTATGGTCAAACCTTAACAAGAATTTTACTAGACAAAAGAATATATCTTACACGGTTTGATTTCCAATCACATCCCAATGGTGCTCATATATATTTGCATTAGTTTGTCTTTTATCATAAGGAAATTCGTCCTAGGCTTCTTCTGAAAAGGAAAACATGGGGAAAAAAGTCAAATGTGTTGATATTTTTTGGAAGGAAAGATTATGATATTGATTAAACCATATGTTTATATACTTTCTCATATGATTAATTTAGGGAATTTAATGTATTTCATAGGACATTATTGTAGGATTAAACATTCATTTGAGTTAGGGACATTTGTATTGAATTAAGTCTAATTAGGGACAAAATGGACATAATTTATTAATTATTCATAGAAATGATTTCTTGAAATTTTTATGAACTTTATGTTTAATATTACATTATAGATGTTTGGGAAGAAAATTTAAGAATGTGGAATGGTCAATTGGGGCCAAAGTTAAGATTTTTGAGGACTAGGGAAAATTACAAAAACGAACACAACTTTTTTTAAAACTGAAGAGTTAATGTTAATAGAATTAGGGAAAGTTATAGAAAATGCTCAGAGGTTTTTGAAAATTAAAGTTTAGCCAACAATTATTTTAACATTTTCAATTTAGTTCCTTCACAAACTTTTGAATTCTTACCCTTCAACTTGTGTTTTGACCAGGGCTAGGTGAGATTTTCAGAGACGGAGCCTGAGCTTCTTCTCCAATTTAATCTTCACGGTGTCGTGGCAGAAGTTTGAACCAGAGAGAGCTTGAAACCATCGGACCTTCCCTCTCAACATTCCTCCTCCGTCGAGCTTCGTCATCTCCACCACCGTTCGACCACCACCATCCCAGATTCATAAGCAGAAGCTCTGCGAGATTCCACCGTGAGCAGCTGCAGAAGACTAGAAGACAAAGCTTCAGCAGCGACAGTGGAGCGACATAGATCACAGTAGAAGAGCGCTGGCGACCTGAAATAGAGAAGCACCGCGGACCTTCACAGTTTCAGAGATCGTCTTACAGTCTTCTACTTCACCGGATGTCAAAGGAAAGGATGCTTCTGAGCTGGAGGTCATATCGAAGCTTAGGCAGAGGAAAAAAAAACAGAGCAATGGAGTCAGGATACTGTTTCCCGCTCTGATATCATGTCAAAGGAAAGGGAGCAGAAAGGGAAAATATGAAATTGAGAAAATTCGTAGGGAGCAGAAAGGGAAAATATGAAACTGAGAAAATTCGTAATGTATTTTCCTTGATTGTATCTGAGTACAAGTCTCACTTATATAATCAGAAGTGAGTGACGGTGCAGAAAACACGTGAGAGGTAGTGCTAGGCACGTGGTGTGCATAGTGACAGATCTTGAAGACAGCTGTATGAATACTGTTAACATCCCCCCTGCTGAAGATTTAAAAAAAGAAAAAAAACAAGACCAGACTAGGTTGCACACTTAACTGGTTCAAGTACATTATGAACAACTGAATCAACTATATTTAACTTGTCCTGGAAATTCATAAAGAGAGTATTGGCCAATGGTTTTGTGAGAACATCAGCAATCTAATCAGCAGCAGGAACATAGCTAACCTGAACAACACCATCAGCTACCTTTTCTCGAATGAAATACAAGTCCAATTCAACATGTTTAGTTTTGGTCCGTAGGAGAGGATTAGCAGCAAAAGAGACTGTACTAGAATTGTCACACCAGATGGTTGGAACTCCAGTGAGCGTAATGGACATTTCTTTTAACAGAGCAATTAACCAAAGTATTTCTTGGACTGCATCGGCAACACTGCGATATTCTGATTCAGTTGAGTGACGAGAAACTACTTGTTGTTTTTTTGAAGACCAAGCAATAGGATTTGAACCTAGATAAGCGCAAAAGCCATTGACAGAACGCTTATCATCAGGATCATTGCCTAAGTCAGCATCAGAAAACACACGGAGAGTAAACTGAGTGCATGGGCGAATATTGAGACTGTAATGGCTGGTACGATTAAGATAGCCCAGCAATCTTTGCACACATTCCCAATGCAAGTGCAATGGTTCATGCATAAAACGACTCAATGTATTGACTGTAAATTGTATGTCTGGCCGAATGATACATACATACTGAAGTGCACCCACAATGCTACGATAAAGAGTGGGATCAGCCATTGGAGCTCCTCCTTTTTTTTGAGACAGGACCAGCTTGGAGTCCATGGGAGTGGAGAAAGTTTTTGCTGTCAGCAAATCAGTTTTTTTGAGTAACTCATATATATATTTCTTTTGAGAAAGTAACACACCAGTGGGTGTGCGAGTAAATTCAATGCCCAAGAAGTAAGATACATCACCCATGTCCTTCAAAGAAAACATTTTACTCATAGCATGAATGAGTGATTGAACCTGTGCTTCATCACTACCGGTGATCAGCAAATCATCAACATAGACCACTAAGTATGTAACAGCGGATGAGGTATGATGAATGAACAAGCAAGGATCAGCTTTTGATTGAGTAAATTTTAAAGTGCAAAGACTATGACACAAAGTGTGAAACCAAGCACGAGGGGCTTGTTTTAGGCCATAAATGTTGGAATCCGTACACGCAGCGGATTAAAATTTCTTACGAATCCCGTCCGGAGGATCACTCAACGACGTTTAAATCAAGGTTAGGGAACCCGAATCATACCTTGTATTGAACACGTCCGCGGCTCGTTCTCTTTGATCAGGTGGACTACCTTCTCGATCAGCAGAAGACGACTTCTTAGAATCGGCTTCCTCTACCGGTATCCACACGAACAATCCCCGAACACAGTTGCGGCAGCGTGCTAGCGCCTCTTGTGCGTCTCTCTCTTTTTCGCTCTAGGGTTTCTCGCGGCTTTCTAATACGCTCAACTGAAAATCCCGTAGGTTTTTCTAAACCCGATAGGCATATTATATAATCAAAATTAATCCTCATTAATTTTGAAATTCGAATTTTGAATCTGTTTAATATAGTAATTAAATCTATCTTATAAATGTAATCCAATATATTAAAAGCCAGATTTGAAATCCGAATCTTGAATTTAGATCAAATCTAAATTAAAGGCCTTTTGATTTAATTTATCATTATAAATTAAATCCGAGATATGATATCTATCTATTTAATTAAATCTGAGATACTATATCTCAATTTAATATTAAACAGATATATGATATCTTTATTCAAAATTAAATAAGATACAATATCTCTATTTGTTTCAGATATTTAATTTATCAAATAAATTAAATACTAAACAGATATCATATATATAATATTATAATCTCCATTCATAATATATATATATATATATATATATATATATATATATATATATATATATATTAATTTCGAATTATATATATATATATAATTTCGAATTATATATATATATATATAAATCCTAGATTAAATTTAGTATTCATTTAATCTCAGATTAATCTGAGATTCAATGAATCTGGACACTTTCACCCGTGTTGGATTATTCTTGTGTGCGACCCTGCAGGCCCATATGAGATTGGCAGTTGGCCAACACTGTATCAGCCCACAAGTCGCAAGCGGCCTCTAGCAAGACATTGCGACTACCCAATTCACATGGGGATCGATGACACGATACTACCTATCGTACAACCATGTCACGTCCCTTTTGTCACGCGATAATTTGGTCAAGGATGAGGCATGGATAATGTCAACTTCCTTTTCTTGACCATTACTTTCTCGATTCTTGAGTAGTCTAATAAGTGAAATGGAAACTCTTTTCCATCACAGTATGGCCATACATTCCTTAGACTCACTCATTGAGGGGCCCAGCATTATCTCTCTACATATGTGAGGGACAAATCCCATCTTGACCACTCACATTCCTCCGCATGAAAACCACTGATCCCGATCCTAGCCTTTATCATCACCCAGTCAAAGGTGACTTTTGACTAGGTCAAAGACCAGTGACTCATCATGTAGGAATCCATGATGATCTCAGGTCATAGAGCGTCGTGACGCAGTTATACATGAGATAAGCTTATGACTTAATCCATGCAGCTATCTCATAGTGGGTCGGTCCAGCACCTTGTACTCTTACAAGTGCCCATGACTTTGATTCATATCTCCATACCTCATCAAAGTCATACTGGTCTTATTTCATCTTCACTCCCGTGTAGATAACCGACCAGGGACATTTAGGATAATCTATAAGATTATCCAGGGATGCAGTTATCAATACGAACATGCAAACGAAAATGATAACAAAAGAGAATACTTTAAATAACTTAAATATCCAAAGTACAATGAATTGCCCCTAGGGCATAATTTCCAACAATAAATGGCTTTCTTGAGTTTACAAACCAGAGGAAAACCAGCAGAAGAATACTTCTCAAATCCTGGCGGTTGGTCCATATATACCTCCTCCTTAATATTACCATTGAGGAATGCATTGTTAAAATCAACTTGATGAAGTTTCCAAGCATGAGTGACAACCAAAGTAAGCATAATGCGAACTGTAGGAGCCTTAACAACTGGACTAAAGGTGTTAGTATAATCAGCACCAATTTCCTGTGAATACCCTTTAGCAACCAAGCGTCCCTTATAGCGAACAACTGCACCACGGGCATTGAGTTTCTTTTTAAACAGCCACTTGCACCCTATAGTACGACGATCAATAGGTAAAGGGACCAGCTCCCAAGTATCAAATCTGACCAAAGCATCAAATTCATCCTTTGTTGCTTGTGTCCAGTGAGGATCAGAGAAGGCCTCAGCTATGGTGGTAGGGGTATAATCTGGGGTGGTGGTAAGAAAGGCTAGAGACTTAGGTTTATGGATACCATCCTTTGCTCGAGTGACCATAGGGTGGGCATTGGTGAGAACTGGAAGAGAAGAAGGCTGAGAGTGATGAGATGATGAGGAAGGAGAACTAGAAGGAGGAGATAGACGGGTGGATGGGGAAGTAGCAGAATGTGAAGGGCTGGTGGATGTGAAAGGTGAGGAAGGTGGTGTAGGGGGCATTGGTGGGATGATGCCAGAAGGTGATCCTGAGGTGGTAGAGGAGACATTGGTGGGGGAAATGAAGGAAGGGAGTGAAGTACAGGTTGTAGGACATGGTAAGGTAGAGGAGGCTTGATGAGGAAATTGATGCTCATCAAAGATGACATGTCTGGACACATACACGCGACCTGTATGAACCTTAAAACACTTGTAACCTCGATGATTGGCACTGTATCCCAGAAATATGCAGGGCGTAGAGCGATATTGAAGTTTGTGCCTGTTGTAGTCTCGTAAGTAAGGATAACACAAACAACCAAACACTCTAAGGATTGAGTAATCCGGTTTTGTGCCAAATAGTTTTTCATAAGGAACTGCACCACTGAGAGCCTATGTGGGTAACCGGCTAATTGGAAATGTTGCAGCAGCAAAGGCATCTGACCAGAAATACTGAGGCAGAGAGGCATGCGCCAGCAAGGCAGGGCCAGTTTCAACAATTTGCCTATGACGTCGCTCCACTAAACCATTTTGCTCTGAAGTATGTGGACAAGACACACGATGATGAATGCCAAAAGTAGCTAAGAAAGAGTTAAATGCCTGAAATTCACCTCCTCCATCACTCTGAAATTGCTGGATTTTTGAAGAGAATTGCAATTCTACGGTAGTCTTGAACAATTTAAAAGCCTGTAATGCATCTGATTTGGCTTTTAAGAAGTAAATCCACACAAAACGAGTAGAAGCATCAATGAATGAGATATAATAAGCATAGCCATTAGAATGAACAGGGGCAGGACCCCATAAGTCTGAAACTATTAATTGCAGTGGTTTTTCATAGACAGTGGTTGAACTTGAAAAAGGAAGTTTATGAATCTTCCCAACACAACAAGCACGACAAGAAGTGAGAGAAGATACAACCATAACTGGAAGTTGATTATTCTTTAAAATAGAATGAACTACATCCATAGCAGGATGACCAAGACGATAGTGCCACAAATCAACAGGAATTTTAGAGACAGAAGCAGAAAACACTTCAGCTGGTACACGAGCAGGCAGGGGAGCAAAATGCTTTCTGTGCTGGGGTGCAGTCTTGACAGTGAGTAGCTTGTACATGCCATTGATTTCATTGCCATGCATCACAACTTGCTGAGTGTTCAAGTCCTTGATCACAGCATGTGTAGGAAAAAATTCAACAGACACTGAGTTTTCCTTAGTAAACTTAGAGATAGAGACAAGATTTTTTGTCATGTGAGTGACACACAGAACCTTGTCAAGGTGTAAATTAGCAGATAGAGCATGTGAGCCAGTGGAAATAATAGAGAGAGGAGCACCATTACCTACAAGTACTGAACCAGTCCCAAAATAAGGTGTAGAATTCTGAACAGCAGCAAAATTGTTGACAATATGTTGAGTAGCTCCAGAATCCAAATACCAGCCGGGGTCAGAGGAGGCAACAGCTGGGGTCGCCACCAGGAAAGCTTGTGTTGGAACAGAGGAAGCAGGAGGCACAGAGGCAGAGGAGTCACCAACAGAGTTACTAGGAGCAGTGGATGCTTGCATAGAGGCAACACTCAGAGGAGCACTCTCGGAAGACATACCATCAGGAGTAACAGTGTTATAACACAGCATAGGAGGAAAAGAATTGACAGCTCCATGAGTAGCAGTAGGATACGAAGGGGGCATGGCATAGGGATAATAACCATAGGAAACAGGCATAGCATATGGACCAGTAGGTAAGACAGAGGTAAATGCAGGACCAGGCAAAACAAAATTAAAAGAGCCAGCAGACATAGGAACAGGCATATTACCGGTGGAAGCACCATAAGCAGCTGTATAAGCATTAGGCATCATCGGTCGAGAGCCACTGGAAGGAGGCTCATATCGATAGAAACAATGTTCTGCAATATGACCAACTTTGTGACAGATCTGACATGGAGTGCGACCATTATTGGGGTAAAAATGACCACGGCCACGACTATATCTGCCACCATGACCACCAAAGGAAGGATTGAAGGGAGCTTGAGCCTGAAATGCATAGTCAAGATCCTCAGAAGACTCAGAATCAGGAGCAGCAACAATATTAGCATGAGCAGGTGCTTGACGAAGAAAAGTTTGTTGTCGAGCTTCAGAGTCGAGCAACATAGTGGTAACCGTAGACAAATCGTAACGAACACCATTACTTAAGCCAGCATTAATGACTGCAACGATAGGTTCAAATTCAGTAGTTAAGCCATTCAGGAGATGTGAAATCTGATGAGATTCACCAACCGATTCACCTAAAACAGCCAAATGATCATAGATCGACTTCATTTTGGCCAAATAATCACGCATCGAAAGGTCACCTTTCCGTTGCGAGGATAACAGATTACGATAGTGTAGAATCTTAGAGTGAGACTTATCTGAGAATAATCGACATAATTTCTGCCAAATTTGAGCAGAAGACTCCGCACCGACAAGTTCAGGAAGAATATTAGGAGAGACGGTCGCAAGCAACCACGACGCTAGAGCAGAATCGTTGACATCAAATGCATCAAATTCAGGATTAGGCACCAGCTCACCTTGGGAATTACGGATCTGACGTGAAGGAACAACGTCGTCAAGAAATTGTTGCATACGGTGCTGCTTAACCATGAAAAAAACCTGCTGTTTCCAGGAGAGAAAATTATTCTCATCCAACCGAACGGTTATTTTTTTGTTGGAGAAGCCATGTTTCCAACACCACCATTGACCACTTTTTCTTCTTCCTTCTCACTCCACCACCATCAGACCGTCTCTATTTCAACTCCGAACAAACATTCCTTCTTCTCATGACAGACTCCCCGTTCCTCGCTTCTCATCAACCAGCAACACGAAGCACTCATCGTAAGACATAACCACACCAAGTTGTTTTCCTATGACAGAATCAAACATGAGTGTCTTCCCAATCTTCTCATGAGTTATAACGAATGCCTACGTCGTTGGAGGGGAAATGGAGTTCGCTCCCTTCGAATCACACATCTCATAGCATTTGCAAGCTATAACTTGGATGAAGGAACATTGACACCTCTTATAGTCTAGCTGAAGTTTCTACTTGGTCTTGTTTCAGTTCTCATCTACTACGTAAGGTCATGAACTTCATTATTGCAATATTTGGTGTCAGTTTAAGTTTATACTTCCTCTTCTCTGTAATTGTTCTACCATGTAATTGTCAGAATTTCATTAAGTCAATTTGTTTCCATTGGTCTCTGATCTCATAATGGACTTTCATCATTATATGTTGCTGATCTCATAACTGTGAGCAATGGAACATAAAGAGATAGGGTTGGAGGAAACAGAATGCAATATAAGATAAAAGAAACAAAACAGTACGATCTGGTATGATTCATGGCATAACATGATCCAAACCAGATATCTATACAAGGTCCATACATCTTGAGAAAAACACACACAATACGAAAACATGGTATTCCACTCATACGTATTCCCTTCTTTCTCCAACCACTTCAGGGAAATCTAGATCAAAGAACACCCTGTCGCATCACAGTAGCTAGTGATAGTTGGTCGACCTAACACATCTGCAGCAATTTCAAAGATTAATCTCTTGTATCAGTTGCATCAGTATAATATAAAAGGAAAATAACTGTAGACCCAAGATTAATAATGAGCTGTCTTGAACCCCTGCTAAACCACACGCACTAAGTTTATTAGGCAGCGAACAGAGGGTTAGAAGGAATATGAAAGACGCAACAGGAATCCAAAACAGAACAGAGTAATGGCAACAATAAATTGAGGCTTCACCTTCGAAAACTAACATGAATTGTATAGCTTCATCATCTTAAAAATGATATATGATCTATCTCCATACATTAGAAGAAGCCATCCCGATCGACCATAAGCGAGGAAATTTAGCTACGTTTGCAAGGTATCTCATTCCTGCTTGTAAATGCATGAAAAATTCAGGACAAGAACAAAAATAGGAAGAAAGAATAAGGAATGAAAGACAAATAGACTATAAGAGAGAAACCCATTTCTTCATGCACTGATAGAGAAGCTGGAACCTCACGTTCGGGCCATCAATTCGCATGTGAATGGAACAGTATAAAAAAATATGATAAAGGCGGGCAATTGCAAAAATTGAAATTGAAATTTGATCGACGCCACATCCGTAACAGTCCGAGCTAGAAGCTTGGACGAGCCCAAAGGTTTTTTTTAAAAAAAAAAAATGTCAAGCTGGACCCTTCCTGTGAACAGTAAATTGAGTCTGAAGCCGTAATGAGCCGCCTTTAAGGTGGATTTGTAGAGCGTTAAAAACATTACAATGTAAATGTCTAATAGTAAAAATGCTGAAAGTAGAGAAGACAATGAGCAATATCTTTGTGCACGGTATTTGAAGAGTTAATTTGGTATCCATCCTCAGGCAGCAATTGCTTCTTGAACAAGAAAATCTCCAATGCCTGACTCCATTCTGACTAAACAGAGCGCATTTAAGAATCCAGTAAATGGTTGATCTGAAAACATTAAGGCAAAGAATTTCTTCCACAGGAAAGACTGAATCGCTTGGCCATGGAAATGAATCCATGATTGGCATAAAGTGGAGTTGGTTGTTTTATATTTTCCCAAGAAGACGATCTATCCACTCTGCATGGACCACCACAAAGGATGGTTAAGATTTATACTAACACCAGTTCCAACTCTCCAAGTTAAATTATCAAAAATAATATTAGCATATTTGTTAATCCCTTTCCATATCCATGAAGAATTGTAAGGCAATTTCACTAAACTTGGGCAATTGATATCAATATATTTATGCTTTAGAGTTTCAGCTAGCAATGTACGTAGGGTTGATGACATAATGCTCCATACATGTTTAGCTAGTAGGGCAGAATTGACATGATGTATGGATCTTAATCCCAATCCTCCCAGTGAAGTGCACTTAAAAGAGGAAATATTTTTCTTTTAGTTGGATTGTATTTTTGTCACTGCTTGTTCCCCAAAAGAAATTGACACATCTTGAATCAAATTGATGACAAATGTACTGAGGAAGCTTGATGCGCATGATAGAACATGAAGATTAACTCCAGAGAGTACTGATTTGATGAGCATTAATCTTGAATCTTGAGATATTAATTTGATTTTCCAAGATGATGTTCTCTTCTCTATAGCATTAAGAACCTTATTGTAGACATGAATCTTGCTTCTACCAAGGTCCACCCATGTTTCCAATTACTTCACCAACCTGTCGGTGAATGCAACTCCAAGGAATTGTGAGTAAAATCTTTTTTTTCTGTGGGAAATGTTAGGGCTAAAGATCATAGAACATTTTGATCTATTAATAAATTGGCCAAACCATAACCATTGGAAAAGCACATTGGAAGACAGAGCACCTTAGATATGATTTTATAAATCACATTACAAAGGCTAATTGGCCTTAGATCCATGAAAGTTTTAACACCATCACCTTTGGGTATGAGAATGATATTAGTCATGTTATGTTTCTTAGAAAGCATGCATCATTCTCATGAGAGGATTTTTCACAAGGTCCCAATACTTCTAATAAAAATGATTATCCTTTGATAGGGAAAATTCGGCTTCTTTGATTCTTCACTAAAAGGAACTAATAAATCATTGAAATGCTCTTTTTAAATTTCTAGAACAAAAAAGCCCTGCAAAGTAGTTAGGATTTGGTCTATAAACAGCTCATCATTAGAGTGAAAAATTCCTTAGAAGCGAGTTCTAGCCATATTCACATCATCGAAAGTTCTAACAGGCAGTAGGATAGATAAACCATCAAACCAAACAGCTCTTATAGAACTGTGATCTATAGTTTAAAATCATTAAAATTTCTATCAAGCAGAAGGATAAATAAACCATAAAACCAAACAGCTCTTACAAAAGGGCAAGTTACAAAAAGGTTATCTATACTTTCAATTTCAGAGTAGCCAAATGCACAATTATCATTTACATTCATGTGGTGCTTCCTCAAGATCTCAGTTGCAGGGACAACATCATTAAGCATATTCCAAATCAGTAACAGATCTTTCATTGGGAGAGATAAAGCACAAGGAAACTTCTGGAACTCATCATTACTAGCTGTTAAATTCTAAGAAATAAGATTTTACTGAAAGTTCTTGTATGGTATTCAAGTTCCAGATCAATGTATCTTGGAAAGATCGAAAAGGTAAAGGAATGCTAAGTATCTGTTCTGCAACATCCCTAAAATAGAGATTTGACTAGTGGAATATTCCAACAAATTGGGTGTCTGCTTGAAGGATGATGCACTAATAAATCACTAACTGTTTGCACTCAATCATTAGTTAGTGATCTGGATTGCATGGACCACCACAAAGGGTGGTTAAGATTTATAAAAACACCAATTCTAACTCTTCAAGTTAAATTATCAGAAAAAAAAATATTAGTATATTTGTTAATCCCTCTTCATATCCATGAAGAATTGAAAGGAAATTTGACTAAAGATGGGCAATTGATATCAATATACTTATGCTTTAGAGTTTCAGCTAGCAATGTACTTGGAGTTGATGACATAATTCTCCATAAATAATTAGCTAGTAGGACGGAATTGACATGATGTATGGATCTTAATCCTCCCTGTGAAGTGCGCTTAAAAAGGAAATCTTTTCCATTTAATGGCTTTTATTTTTGTCACCGCTTGTTCCCCAAAAGAAATTGACTCTTATTGAATCAATTTGATGACAAATGTACCGAGGAAGCCTGATGGCATGATAGAACATGAAGATTAACTCCAGAGAGTAGTGACTTGTTGAGCATTAATCTCGAAGCTTGAGATAGTAAAGAATTTGATTTTTCAAGTTGCTGTTCTCTTCTCAATAGCATGAAGCACCTTATTGTAGACTTTTGTATCTTACTTCTACCAAGGTCCACCCATGTTCCCAAGTACTTACCCAACCTGTCGGTGAATGCAACTCCAAGGGATTGTAACATTTTTTTCTGTGGGAAATGTTAAGGCTAAAGATCATAGAACATTTTGATCTATTAATAAACTTGCCAGACCATAAGCTGTACAGATCAAGAGAAGCTTTGGTGGAGTTTAAACTATGTTCATTGGCTTCAAAGAAGAAAACTAAATCATCAGCATACAACAAATGGGAAATAGGTTGAGAGCTGTTGCGGATTTTGACTCCTCTCAAATGACTAGAGTGTTTAAAAGCGTTTAGTATACAAGATAAAATGTTAAAATGTTAGGAGAAATAAGACTTGCTATCTGTCCTTTTAGCATGACTTGATATTGAACATTGGTGATGCACTGCATGATAAGTGCAATCCAATTATTAGGGAATCTCATTCTTTTTAAGACTGCAAAGATAAAGTTCCATGCAGTGTATCAAATGCCTTAGAGAAATCAGCTTTAAGAGCCACTAATTCTTTTCTTCCTCGAGTGGCAGAGTGAATTTGATTCATTAAATCAACAGCTACAAGGATTTTATATAAGATGATCCATAATACATCCTTTCAGAAAAGCACATTAAAAATGAGCTATGTATTCATCCAAAATTTTCTTCATTCGAAGACAGAGCACCTTAGATATGATTTTTTTTATAAATCATATTACAAAAGCTAATAGGCCTTGGATCCTTGAAAGTTTGAACACCACCACTTTTGGGTATGAGAATGATATTAGTCTTGTTAAAAGATGTCAGTATATGTTCTGTTTCCCAGAAAGTATGCATCATTCTCATGAGAGCATTTTGCACAAGGTCCCAATACTTCTGATAAAAATTACTATCCTTTTGTAGAGGAAATTCGGCTTTTTTGACTTCTTCAATAAAAGGCACTTATAAATCATTGAAATCCTCTTTTCAAATTTCTGGAACAAAAAAACTCTGCAAACCAGTTAGGATTTGGTCTATAGACATATAGACAGCTCATCATCAGAGTGAAAAACTCCTTGGAAGTAAGTTCTAGCCATACTCACAATTTCATCATAGCTGCTAATCAGGTGTCATCAAATTTCTTCATGCTTTTAATTTGACATTTGAGATGCTAATGTCACACACATATATATTTGCCAGAAATTATATAAGAATGTTAAGCACTGTTGAATGTGGGAAGATATAAAAATAAACTCTCAGAAGAGAAATAACAGACCCACTTTCTCAACTAAATGAGAGACTTCCTAATAAATAGGATCTGACCAATTTAATTAAATAAACAAATAATAAATACATAATAAAAGAAAAGACCCAACGGACTAAGATAACAAATAAATAACATCCTATATCATAGGATAAATCCCAACAGTTAGGATGGGTTGTTAGGATGGTTCTTAAACCCCCATCCCTTGCTTTGAATATGGTTTTCTAGTGGCTCTCTTCATTTTTCGTCAGTGGCAGTTGTAGTGCGTGTGTCCTTGTGTGTTTAAAAATAGTACTTCATGATCTTAAAAAAAATTATTTTATGATCTTAAGAAAATATTTTAGGTATTGGCTAGTACCAAAAATACACTACTGACTGGTACTGAAAAGATACTTCAGGATACTGACCGTTACTGAAAAAATATTTCATGATCTTAAAAAATTATTTTAGGATCTTAAAAAAATATTTTAGGTACTGAATGATACTAAAAAATACTTCATCCTTCATGAAGTATTTTTTTAGTGCCAGTCAGTATCTTGAAATATCTTTTTAATACCAATCAGTATCTTGAAATATTTTTTAGGATTTTGAAAAAATATTTCAAGATACTAACTCGTATCAAAAAATAATTCATGATGTTAAATGCTATTCTTCAAACTAAAACAGGTGAACAATGTGATTTTGCACCAAAACGGTGTCATTTTTAGAGAAAAAGACGGCAGAGAAGGGATTAAGAAAAAGAGGAGAGCTTGGTCCAAAACATTCAGGTGCACAAGACTTGTTCTTGGTCTTAGCAAATTGATTACGTACATATCAACTAGGGCTAGTTAAAGCCAACGTAGATGTCAATGGGCCACCACAATTTGCAACAGAATAATATATTTTCAACAAATTAAAATTGACCATGATTGTGACAAATCCATTTAGAGCCTACGTACTCTTTGAAGGGATCAAAGTGTAATACCCTAAAATTCATATTCATTAAAAATATTATATTTTGATAAATAATACCTATTAAAAATAGGAGAATATGTTGTCTCCAATTTTGTGGTCTATTTTATTTCTTGGGCAAATTTTCTCTAGAATTTAAATAGGGCAAAACCCAATTTTATAAATTATATTATGGATCATAAAATGAATTACCAACAATCATAATTGTAATACCCAAAAATTGTCATTGTTCTTAAATGTAATATCTTGTGAGATAGAGCCTATTTAAAATAGGTGAATAAGTGGTCTCAAATCTTGAGATATATTTATTGTTTTTCCTAGGTAATTTTTCCTTAAGATTAGGATAATCAATGATTTAATAAATCTTGTTAGGTATCATAAAATACCATAAAATGCAAATAAATACCATATTTAATTTTGGTTCATAAAGAATCCAAAAAGAGCAAGTAACACTTAAATAAATTTGGAGAAATTAATAACCACCAATGACCAACAAAATCTTGATTAAATTAAATAAAATTATATAAGTCTTCATAATTATACAAAGGGTCCTAAGCACCAATTTTCATAATTTATTAGGAGACCTAAATTTTCTAATAAACCACAATTAACACCTAGTTCATATTTAGTTTATAAAAGTCATAAAATGTTATAAATACCTAAATCAATCATGGAAATTACCAACAATAGGTGGACAATTAAATTTGCAATAATTAAGAATAAATACTTTAATTTTTGAAATTAATTAATAATTAAATTAAAGGAGCATAATTAAGGATGTGTTAAGGCCATAAAGAATTATCAAAGCACTTGAATAATTAAAAGGCAATTACCAACAATTGATAAGCAATTAAATTAACACTAATAGAATATTTAGGTGACTAACTACAATTACTATTAGTAGTCACCAATTAGAGATGAGTTAAGGTTGATTAAAAATCAATAACCAATAAGAAGTTAGGATTAGCATAGAATGGATTATTGGTGATCATAAATTACCCTAAACACTAATAAAACAATAATCAAGGGACAATTAAACATTGGATTA
This sequence comes from Acacia crassicarpa, assembly GCA_034222035.1. Classification (NCBI taxonomy): domain Eukaryota; kingdom Viridiplantae; phylum Streptophyta; class Magnoliopsida; order Fabales; family Fabaceae; genus Acacia; species Acacia crassicarpa. The sequence continues at coordinate 11,963,940 of JAWXYG010000015.1, forward strand.
AGATGTTAATTAGACTCTAATCAAGCTTTGAAAAGTCAATAAATTCAACTATGATCTAAGGGTCAAGATTTAACCACATAAAGCTAATCTAAGGGCTTAAATAATTATAAAGCTTAATCCTTGTGAAATTGGATTAGCCAATGATAAATCAAGAAAATGTTCTTAATCCTCATAAAATTCATTGGACCAATAAGAGATTAATACAAATTGAAGGTTTGGATTAAATCTAGCAAAGTTAAATCCTAAGGCTTAAATTAACTCTCACAAAACACAATCCTTGTGAACCAAAATGAACAATTGAGAGTTTTCCTCCTAGATAATGTGGGATTATTTAAAAACACAAATTAAAAATAAAAGATAGGGGAGGGGGACGGTTTTTGGTTGGAAGGAAGAAGAAGGAAAAATTGCTAAAGTGATTAAATAAACACATCCAAAGAATGAGTCATGAGCAAACATAAATGTGTTAGTTCTCAGAGTGTTTTGATGATCACTGACAATTGTAAACAATAGTGGAAAGATTTGACAAGTCAAGGATGTTTAAAACTCATGATTTTTCTATCTGTCAAAATAGAACTCGAGCCTATGAGTGATGAACTCGAGCCTGTATTTAACAGAAAGCATGAACTTGCAAAACCAAAGTTCAAACTTGAGACTAAACCTGAAGTTTATAATTAAACCTTTGAAAGTTCGCATGAACTCGAGCCTATAACTGTTGAACTCGAGCCTATGTTTAACAGAAAGCATAAACTTGTCAAACCAAAGATCAAACTTGAGACTGAACCTGAAGTTCAAAATTAAATCCTTGAAAGTTTGAGTGAACTCGAGCCTACCATTTAATGAACTCGAGTTCGCCATTGACAAAGTTTTTTTTTAACTTTTGAAAACCTATTACAAACTCTAAACCTCTACTCAAACCTCAAGTTTGAAAAAGTTCAAAGAAGATATTAAGTAAAAGAACTCGAGCCTGTCATGATGAACTCGAGTTCATCCTTGGCAGGACAAGTTTGTTTAAACTTGAAAACAGAACATTGTCTATAAACTGGAGCCTAAACTCTTCAGACTCGAGCCTAGTTTTGACCGAGAGCCTTCAGAATATTTTAGAGAGAACTAAACTCGAGCCCAAGCTTCTCAAACTCCAGTTCAAAAGTTCCAGAGAGTAATTAGCCATTTTCAAAAGTTTCAAACTCGAGCCCACTTGTCTTAAACCTCCAGTTTGTTTTATGTTAACCCTTTTTGAAGTTCTCTAAGTAAAGAGAACTCGAGTTCATCATTAATGAACTCGAGTTCGTGTTCTTACAAACCTCAGGTTTACACACAAACCTCCAGTTTGATTTTGACAGAACCGAATTCTCAAAATGAATAAAGGCCGAACTCGAGCCTAACATTATGAACTCGAGTTCAGACCTCCAGAACAGAAAAACGCATTTAAACTCTGATATGTCAAATTTGATTCTTTCTTCATGTTTCAAATTACCCATTGAATCTAATCATTATATCTATCTCTTATATATGTAAGTGATCTGTTCTAACAAGTTTATTTATGAGATAACAGAAAGAATTTGAATTAGACAGAGATTCAATTGGAGCAACACTTTATGCAACTTGGATTATTTTATCTTATCCTTCAAGACAAGATTAAATGCATGACAGGTTGGCATTACAGACAGTACAATCACCTCTGAAGAAAGCCAAACGTGATTATTCTAAAAACAGAATGTCATGGGCCACCAATATTCAAATGCAAAAGCTACAAACACCCAAATCTGGAAAGTAGCAACAGAATATTACCCATCAGCTTCTGCAGTACCTTTACACATGGAAGAACACTCACAACAGTCACATTTTCGAATGGGAACAAGCTTCAGTGGATTATTAACGTTCAAATGGTTCAAACAATTATAAATGACTGAGGAACTTAAGCCAAAGAGACACAACTGATGAACAACTACTCTACTCGAAAATAATCATCCTGAGTTGTTCTTTTCATTAGGCTGTATCTTTGATACATTGTACTTCAGTATTTATCTTATCTACTCTTTGAGAGAGTCTTTCTTGTAATCATTCATTGATTGAGATAACCACAAGTCAGGGGACTTGGTGGTTGGGAGTATTGATTGCATCTTGTAAGGGGGAGTGAGTTCTAGTGAGAGAACTACTCTGAATATAGAGATTGTAATCAAGTCTTGTGAAGTTAGTGGATTGAAAATCCCAAGTGAGGCTTGGGGACTGGATGTAGGTCAGAGAAAAGGCCGAACCAGTATAAATTGATCCGTGCAAAGCTTCTCTACTCCTCTCTTCATTTATCCTCTGCTTTAACTTGCCCAAAACAGAGCCAAGTCTCTAAAATTTTATAGATACCCAATTCACCCCCCCTCTTGGGTATCAAGGTCCATTCTTTCATTTGGTATCAGAGCCAGGTCTTCTCAAGAGAGTCTAACAGCTCGAGAAGGATCAATATGGAAGGAATTCTTCCCGATGGAGCCTCTATCAACAGACCACCTGGTTTCAATGGAGAACACTACTCATTCTGGAAAGCCAAGTTCAAAGTTTTTGTCATGGCTACTGAATATGGACTATGGAGAGTATTTGAAAGAGGAGATTACACTCCTACAACTATGGAAGATGGTGTGAGAATTCCAAAACTTGAAGAGGAATATGATGACAATGATCGAAGGAACATCACACTCAACAGTAAGGCAGTTCTACTTCTCCAAAGTGCATTAAGTCAACAAGAATACTTCCGGATTTGCACACTTCCATCTGCAAAGCATATGTGGGATGCACTAGAAATTGCTCATGAAGGGACAGCAGGTGTAAAGCAAAATCGTGTAAACACCCTCATGACAGAATATGATCTCCTTAGAATGAAGTCCGGCGAATCCATTGGTGAATTTCAACTTCGTTTCACTCATCTCATAAATCAACTTGCTGCACTTGGTAAAGACTATGATCAGTCAGTCCAAGTAAGAAAAATTCTCAATGTTCTCAACAAGGAATGGGAGGCCAAAGTCACAGCAATAGAAGAAGCTAGAGGAGAATCAATGACTTCTGTGGCTGCTCTATTTGGTAGCCTCTCAGAATATGAAGCAAAAATCAAGTTCAAGAAAGGACTTGACGAGGTACATGGGAAAAGCAAGGGATTGGCTCTTAAAACAGCCAAGGAAGCAAGAGATTCTGATAATGAAGAAGATGAGGAAGATGAAGATGAAGAAATCGGTATGTTGGTCAGGCGCTTCAAGAAATACTTCAAGAGAGACCAAGGATTCAAAAGGTTTCAGAAAGGAAGCTCAAGTCATGAAACAAAGAAACCAATCATCTGTTATGAGTGCCAAAAGCCTGGACACATCAAGTCTGAATGTCCTTTGCTGAACAACACCAACAAAGAGAAGGACAAAAAGAGCTTCAGCAAGTATAAAAAGAAAGCATACATTTCAAGCATATGGGGTGATAGCTCTTCAGATGAGGATGAAGAGGATGAAGATGAAAAGGCAAACATATGCCTAGTAGCTCAAGAACAACAAGATGATGATGAGGTATATGACTCAAAACCTTCCTATGATGAACTTGTTGATGAATATTATCTTGTGCAAAAGGAATTTGAGAAACTCGCAGAAAAATACTTAGCTTTGAAAAGGAAAAATATCACTCTTGAACTACAAATTGAAAAACTATCTTCTTCTAAAATTTTGATTTGTCAGGAATGCCCTGAATTAAAACAGAAGAATGTACATCTTACAAAAGCACTTGAAACATTTACTAAGGGCAGTGAAATGCTTAATGTAATTTTGAAACAACAAAGATTTGTAAATGATAGGTCAGGTATTGGTTACAAACCAAATTCTGATAAGAAGAAAGGTAAAAAGAAGAGTGGTCAAAAATCTTACATGAACTACTTTACAAAAACAGTTCACTCCTCAAATCCCTTTGCACATTGTGATTATTGCAATAGGAAGGGCCATTCAACTTCATCTTGTTTTCATAAGAGGGAAGGAAAAATTAAACCTATAGGAAACTATAAATGGGTACCAAAAGGAACTTATGTTCTCAAGGTGCAAGCTAACCCAAAAGGACCCAAGAAAAGTTGGGTACCTAAAACTTGATCCCATTGTGATTTGCAGGTTTGTCTTAGAGCATCAAGACCCAACAAATGGTATATTGATAGTGGATGCTCAAGACACATGACTGGTGATAAAACCAAATTCCTTACAATTAAACCAAAAGATGGTGGTAGAGTCACCTTTGGAGGAGACCAATCAGGAAAGATTGCTGGCATTGGTGAGATTGGAAGTAGTGATGGTCCACTCATCAAGGATGTCTATCTAGTAGAAGGATTGTGTCACAATCTCCTAAGTGTGAGCCAAAGCACTGATAAGGGTAACTTAGTTATCTTTGATTCTGATGAATGCTTTATTGTCAAAAAGGATTTGATTCCCATAGAAAATTTGAAAACTAAAGCCTTGTTTAGAGCACCTAGAGATGGCAATTGTTATACACTTAACCTCTCTAGTAATACCTCCGTGTCAGAAAAATGTTTTGTAAGTAACTTGGATGAAAGTTGGTTATGGCACAAAAGATTAGCTCATGTGAACATGTCTCAACTTGACAAGTTGCTGAAAAAGGATTTGGTTATTGGTATTCCAAAATTGAATTTCAAAAATGATAAGATATGTGATGCTTGCCAAAAAGGAAAACAAACCAAATCATCCTTTAAAACGAAGAATGAGATTTCTACTACCAGACCCCTTCAATTACTTCATATGGACTTAGTTGGACCAGCTAGAGTTAGAAGTCTTGGTGGAAATTTATACACTTTGGTCATAGTTGATGATTATTCTAGATTCACATGGACAATTTTCTTATCATCTAAAGATGAAACATTTGATCAATTTGTTGTATTTGCCAAGAAGGTCCAGAACGAGAAAGGTTTTTCAATTTCAGGTATACGAACCGACCATGGTGGAGAATTTGAGAACAACGCCTTTGCTGAGTTCTGTGACAACACGGGGATTGATCACAACTTTTCAGCACCAAGGACACCACAACAGAATGGTGTTGTGGAGAGAAAGAACAGAATACTCACTGAGATGGCAAGAGCAATGTTGAGTGAAAACAACACATCACAAGTATTTTGGGCTGATGCCATGAGCACTGCATGCTATATCTCCAATAGAGCTTACTTAAGGAAGAAGTTGAACAAGACTCCTTATGAGCTCTACAAAGGGAGAAAGCCAAATCTCAGCCACCTTCACATTTTTGGTTGCAAGTGCTATGTGCACCATAATGGTAAAGAGAATCTTGGTAAATTTGATTCTAAGGCTGACTTAGCGATATTTATTGGTTATTCTAATAGAAGCAAATCATATAGAGTTTTTAACGCTAGAACTAAAGTTGTAGAAGAATCAATACATGTTGTGTTTTGTGAAAATGATTCTAACAGATCTTTGGATGATGAAGAAGAAAACATTTGCAAAAATCAATTCTTTTCAAAAACTACCCCTTCCTCTGAAAATTATGAAAATGTTTTTGAAGCTGATCCTGAAAACAGTTTAGAAAATCCTGATCAGACTCAGCCTAGAGCTTGGAAATATATAAGGAATCATCCTATAGACCAAGTTATAGGTGATATTAATCAAGGAGTAAGAACCAGAAGAAGCACGTTAAATGAAGTAACCTTCTCTGCATTTATTTCACACATTGAACCCTCTAAAATAGAAGAAGCCCTTTCAGACAATGATTGGGTGATAGCTATGCAAGAGGAATTACATCAATTTGACAGAAATCAAGTTTGGGACTTGGTACCTAGGCCTAAAGACCATCCAGTCATTGGCACTAAATGGGTATTCAAAAACAAACGAGATGAATCTGCAGTCATTGTCCGAAATAAGGCAAGATTGGTTGCCAAAGGCTATAATCAGGAAGAAGGTATTGATTATGAAGAAACTTATGCTCCAGTGGCAAGATTGGAAGCTATAAGAGTTCTTCTAGCCTTTACTTGTGTAAAAGGAATTAAACTTTATCAAATGGATGTTAAAAGTGCATTTTTAAATGGTTTTATTCAAGAGGAAGTTTATGTTGAGCAACCTCCTGGTTTTCGAAATGAAAATTATCCAGATCATGTTTTTCGTCTCAAGAAAGCTTTATATGGTCTTAAGCAAGCTCCTAGAGCTTGGTATGAGCGATTAAGCAAATTTCTTCTTGATCAAGATTTCGTTAGAGGGAAAGCTGATACAACTCTTTTTATTAAAACTAATAAGCTAAATGAAATTTTAGTTGTTCAAATTTATGTGGATGATATCATATTTGGAGCTTCTAATGATACTCTGTGTGAAGAATTTGCAAAGAAAATGCAGGGAGAATTTGAGATGTCAATGATGGGAGAACTAAATTATTTTCTTGGATTGCAAATCAAGCAAAGGAAGGATGGAATTTTCATATCCCAAACCAAGTATCTGAATGATCTCTTAAAGAAGTTTGGAATGGATCAATGCAATGGTGCTGATACTCCCATGAGTGCAACTACTTCTTTGGATGCTGATGAAGAAGGCAAGGACTTTAACATAACAAAGTATAGAGGAATGATTGGGTCATTACTCTATCTTACAGCAAGCCGCCCCGACATTCAATTCAGTGTGGGGATGTGTGCAAGATTCCAATCTGCTCCAAAAGAGACACATGCTGAACATGTGAAAAGAATCTTTAGATATCTTGCTGATACTAAGACTCTTGGCTTATGGTTTCCCAAAGGACAACCAGAACACTTAGTAGCATATTCAGATTCAGATCATGCTGGATACAAGACAGATAGGAAGAGCACAAGTGGACAATGTGAATTCTTTGGTGGCTCACTTGTGTCATGGTTCAGCAAGAAACAAACCACTGTTGCTGTATCATCTACTGAAGCTGAGTATGTGGCTGCCTCAAGTTGCTGTGCTCAAGTGTTATGGTTAAAACAACAACTCGCTGATTTGGGAGTGTACTTGAAAGAAATTCCAATACTATGTGACAACACAAGCACAATAAGCTTGGCCAAGAATCCTGTGCAACATACAAGAACCAAACACATTGATGTGAGACATCATTTCATCAGGGATCATGTTCAGAAGAAGGATGTCAAAGTCATGTTTATCCCAACACATCTCCAACTTGCAGACATTTTCACAAAACCTCTTGCAAAAGAACAATTTAATTTCATAAGAAGAGAATTGGGAATGGTAAACCCCAATGAACTGTAAGTATTTCTCACTCATTTTAATGTTAGTTATGGTTTTGATAATGATTGATTACTGACTTAAGCATCGGAGTATCTAGAAGTGTCTTATGCAGGATGCTCTTATCTCAAATTTGCTGAAGTTATGACCGAACTCGAGCCTGACAAGAAAGAACTCGAGCTCGAGAGAGACTGGAAGTAGTGAAAGGCAAAAACAAGAATGAACTCGAGTTCATTAGTGAATGAACCTCAAGTTCATTTTTGGCAGAGAGCAAGGCTGGATCTCAGGCATGACGAACTCGAGCCCATAAGTGACGAACTCGAGTTCGTAAATCACAGAGAGCAACCTTGGAGGAAAGTCATCCTGAACTCGAGCTCGTAAGTGAGAACCTCAGGTTCACGAGGAAGTTCAAGAGTTCTCAGCACACTCTTGAAGTCCAGGTAAGCAAATTTTAATGACGAACTCGAGCCTGAAAGGTGTGAACTCGAGTTCATCACGAACTCTATATATACTACAGTTACAAACTTTTCACTTCACTCTTCACACACCTCCGGTTTGCCCTAGTCCTCCGCGTCTTTCTCATCATCTTCTTCCTCTGTTTTCTGCGAAAATGGCCTCTCAATCCACAAATCCCAAAGACACAAACCCTAACCCTTCTCAATCTGTTTCTCAAACTCAATCTGAACGCCCTGTCCGTACAAAAAAGCGCTCTTCCCGCCTACAAGATGGAATTGACAAATTCGTTAGAGGAGTTGACGGCGAAAATACTCAAACTCCTCCTTCCAGACCGAAAGGAGTTGTAATTGGAGAAGAGAGAACGAAGAAGAGGCATGATCCCGAGCCTCCTGTCCAAGGAAGAGGTAAAGCCCCTCAGCCAGCTGCTCCTCTGAGGGAAAAACAACCCTTCAAGAGAAAGAAAACCGCGGGTATCCACTCTGTTCCCACTCCCGGTCAAGGTAGTGGTCAAGCTGAACCTCAATCTCAGGAACAAGGGACTCCTCAGGTATCTCAGCCCTTACCTGCAATTTTAGAAATTTACAAGCATAAGAGGTGCCCAGAAGGTTTCAACATAGAACCATGTAGAATGACAGCAGAAGAGGGTGTTTTATTCAAGAAAAAATATGATGAAAAGAAGAAATTCTGTCCTATAGTCTTTGTAGATTTAGCTAAGCTAAAAGAAGAATGTAATTTGGATTTGAGCCCCTGGATGAATCAATTTGAGTCCTTAATTTCAATCAAGGCTGCCTATAGTCCCAAACTTGTGAAAGTCTTTTACTTTCACATGAAATCTGATAATGTGCTAAATTCAGATGGTGATCTGGTAGAAGAAAGAATTGTCACAAAGGTTAGAGGTCAGAAAATCACAATTACTCCTGACTATCTGAACTCTATCCTACAAATCTCAAACCCTCCTAAGCCTGAAACTCACAGATATAAGCAACAGGCTATATTTAGTTTACTCAGACCTGATGAACCTATTCCTAATACCCTTGAGATACTGAATTTCACCCCAGCTGCCATGCCTCTGAGAAACCGAGCCATCTGGTACATTTATTCCAGGAATCTTCTTCAGAAGGGAGGCAACTTTACACACTTTGCCAAGAAAGATTTTAACATCTTCGCCTCCATTCTAGACCAACAACCTCAGAATGTAGGTTACTGGCTCTTTCAAGAAATAGCAAAATTTGCTTTTCACTCACGCCAGTCATCCCAGATTCCCTTTGCCAGCCTGGTTTCAGTAATTCTATTTCATGAGAAGATTTGGCACTTGGCTGAGAATGACTCTCCTCAATTTCCAACTGAATTTGGACAGCACATCATGAACTTGATGCAAACTCACAGGCCTGAGTACTCAGATCAGTCCAGAGCCCCAAAGAGGTCCAAGCCAGCTACATCCAGAGCCACACAGTCCAGAGCTGAAGAAGCTCAGAGTGCTCCTCCACCTCCTTCTGATTTTAATGTCAGAGTTCAAGAAATTGTGGACAAGGCCGTATCTGATCTAATAGAAGGAATTGAACTAGCTGTAGGGAAGCTAGTTGCTGAAGTGAACAAGGGTCACAATAACCTGGTGGATGCTCAAGAAGCCTTCAGAGTTGAACAAGAAGCACTGAAGACTCAAGTCAATGAACAGACCTCTACTATGTCCACCTTATTGGTTACAATGATGAACCTAAGCGATAAGATGGACAAGATCTTAAAGTCTCAGTCTCCGGATGCTTCTACCTCTGTACCTGCCCCAGACTCAGAACCTGCTCACGCTCAGCCTGCACAGACACCTCCCTCTGCTCCTACACCTTCGACCTTCACATCCTATGCTGAGCCACTAGCCATAGTACCCTATGTCCAAATTGAACCTATCTCTTCTTCCCCTCCTTTTGATGATGCCAAAGGGGGAGAAAGTGTGGAGTGAATATTGATTGTTTTGTAACTTTTGTAGTCATTTTGGAATTATGTGAATTTTTTTTTTTTTTCTTTCAGTTTGAAGTTATCAATTTGAAGTTTCAGTTATATTTTTTTTGCTTTTGGTCTTAAAGCTTATCTCTGATAATTTGGTTAAGTCTCTGATAATCTGCAAAATTTTTGTTTCACAAAACAAATCCTTGATATTCTGCTTCTGATATATGTTTTCTGTCAATTTGATCACAAGCTGAATTTCAAAATAAATTTCAAACTAAGTTTCCCAATCAATTGTTTACAAGTGTTGTCATCATCAAAAAGGGGGAGAATGTTAGTTCTCAGAGTGTTTTGATGATCACTGACAATTGTAAACAATAGTGGAAAGATTTGACAAGTCAAGGATGTTTAAAACTCATGATTTTTCTATCTGTCAAAATAGAACTCGAGCCTATGAGTGATGAACTCGAGCCTGTATTTAACAGAAAGCATGAACTTGCAAAACCAAAGTTCAAACTTGAGACTAAACCTGAAGTTTATAATTAAACCTTTGAAAGTTCGCATGAACTCGAGCCTATAACTGTTGAACTCGAGCCTATGTTTAACAGAAAGCATAAACTTGTCAAACCAAAGATCAAACTTGAGACTGAACCTGAAGTTCAAAATTAAATCCTTGAAAGTTTGAGTGAACTCGAGCCTACCATTTAATGAACTCGAGTTCGCCATTGACAAAGTTTTTTTTTAACTTTTGAAAACCTATTACAAACTCTAAACCTCTACTCAAACCTCAAGTTTGAAAAAGTTCAAAGAAGATATTAAGTAAAAGAACTCGAGCCTGTCATGATGAACTCGAGTTCATCCTTGGCAGGACAAGTTTGTTTAAACTTGAAAACAGAACATTGTCTATAAACTGGAGCCTAAACTCTTCAGACTCGAGCCTAGTTTTGACCGAGAGCCTTCAGAATATTTTAGAGAGAACTAAACTCGAGCCCAAGCTTCTCAAACTCCAGTTCAAAAGTTCCAGAGAGTAATTAGCCATTTTCAAAAGTTTCAAACTCGAGCCCACTTGTCTTAAACCTCCAGTTTGTTTTATGTTAACCCTTTTTGAAGTTCTCTAAGTAAAGAGAACTCGAGTTCATCATTAATGAACTCGAGTTCGTGTTCTTACAAACCTCAGGTTTACACACAAACCTCCAGTTTGATTTTGACAGAACCGAATTCTCAAAATGAATAAAGGCCGAACTCGAGCCTAACATTATGAACTCGAGTTCAGACCTCCAGAACAGAAAAACGCATTTAAACTCTGATATGTCAAATTTGATTCTTTCTTCATGTTTCAAATTACCCATTGAATCTAATCATTATATCTATCTCTTATATATGTAAGTGATCTGTTCTAACAAGTTTATTTATGAGATAACAGAAAGAATTTGAATTAGACAGAGATTCAATTGGAGCAACACTTTATGCAACTTGGATTATTTTATCTTATCCTTCAAGACAAGATTAAATGCATGACAGGTTGGCATTACAGACAGTACAATCACCTCTGAAGAAAGCCAAACGTGATTATTCTAAAAACAGAATGTCATGGGCCACCAATATTCAAATGCAAAAGCTACAAACACCCAAATCTGGAAAGTAGCAACAGAATATTACCCATCAGCTTCTGCAGTACCTTTACACATGGAAGAACACTCACAACAGTCACATTTTCGAATGGGAACAAGCTTCAGTGGATTATTAACGTTCAAATGGTTCAAACAATTATAAATGACTGAGGAACTTAAGCCAAAGAGACACAACTGATGAACAACTACTCTACTCGAAAATAATCATCCTGAGTTGTTCTTTTCATTAGGCTGTATCTTTGATACATTGTACTTCAGTATTTATCTTATCTACTCTTTGAGAGAGTCTTTCTTGTAATCATTCATTGATTGAGATAACCACAAGTCAGGGGACTTGGTGGTTGGGAGTATTGATTGCATCTTGTAAGGGGGAGTGAGTTCTAGTGAGAGAACTACTCTGAATATAGAGATTGTAATCAAGTCTTGTGAAGTTAGTGGATTGAAAATCCCAAGTGAGGCTTGGGGACTGGATGTAGGTCAGAGAAAAGGCCGAACCAGTATAAATTGATCCGTGCAAAGCTTCTCTACTCCTCTCTTCATTTATCCTCTGCTTTAACTTGCCCAAAACAGAGCCAAGTCTCTAAAATTTTATAGATACCCAATTCACCCCCCCCTCTTGGGTATCAAGGTCCATTCTTTCAAAATGCATGAAGCCTTCTAAGGGAAAATGGAAGAGGATAAGATGAGGTGTGTAAGAGAGAGATTGTTGTGAGTGTGTGTGTGTGTGCAATTGTTGTGCATATGTGTGTGTCTAGTATGAAGAAGGAAAGGGAAGTCAAAGCATTAGCCAATAGGAATTTAGATAATTGAATAAATAGGATAATCCAAGAAAACTAATTCTAGACATAAACAAATGAAAATCCATACAAACTAAATTGTATCTTGAAATCCATTAACCATAGATCAAATATAAGAAAAGATTATGAACAAGTATAATTCAAGCTTGAGAATGAGTATAACCAAGGCCATTTCCTCAACTTTTGAAGATTGATACCAATTGAGAAAATGAGTGTTTGTGGTCTCAAAATGAAGTCAAGAACTTCAAGATTTCAAAACCAATGAGAAAATGTACATAAAACTTCATTAGGATCTTCAAATAAATTCTTTCCTAGTGATTCTAACTAGTGATATGCAAGAAGGAAGAAAAATTGTTTAACACATGCACATATGAGTCACAACCCTAGACATGAAATGAGTCACAACTCTAAAAGATGAATCATAACTCTAGTTGAAGACTTGGAAGAGGATAGGGTGAGTCATAAAGCAATGAAAGAGGCTAGAAGGGAGTGGTGTAGGGATAGGATTTGTGCTTCCAATTAACCTAGATCCAAGGGTTGAAAATGAATAAGAGTTGTTAGATAGTTAACCCTCAAAATCACTATAAATAGGCACCTTGTGTCTTCACATTCTTCACACCAAACTCAAACCAAATAGGTGATTTTAAGAGAAGAGTGAAGCAAGAAGGAGAAGGAAGTTCTTCAAGAGGTAAGCAAGCTTTTAGCTTCTAGTCTTTAGCTTTTGTAGTTTTTGAAGTTCTAGTTTAAATTCTTAGATAGAAGTAGCTTAGATCTTAAATATTCTAGAATAATTTTATTTACATGTTTTTATGGCTAAAATCAGCTTTATTTCGAAAAATTGATGAAGAGAGTGTTTTAGCAAAATTTCCGGAAGAGAAACATCAATATAACGAAGTTCTGGCGAAATCTCATCAGTTAAGCTCTTGCTGAACCAGTGACAAAAATGCCTATATTTTATGTTGAAAACGTGGTTGGAAAATTCTGGGAAAATTCATGGTTAAAGTAGATATATAGAGATTTTTAAAGATGTAAAGAATATGTCAAAATGATTTCTGTACAGTGAGATAAAAATCCTCAAAGTTAGGCTACAAATTTCTGGAAAAATTCTGGGCAGAGGCTCAAAACTTAAAACCTGGGAGTGATTCGTGGAATCTAGGCAAAATTGATTATTTTTACTTGAAAGTAAACATCTTAACGCTTCCGGGGAATTTTACGGATCCTCGTTTCGTTTCTATTTTTCTAGAATTAGTTATGATTTTCCGAAGTTAGGCGAAAATCTGTCCAAAATTCTGGACCAGCGTTTTTTGAAGAATTAAGGGTGATAAGTTGAGAAATAATCCTACCAAGGGTAAAAAGGTCATTAGTGACTAGGATACCTTCTAGAATATTATTTGTGAATTAATAAAATGCGATATTACCATTATAGGATAAACGTGATCACGGTCCGAACGACAGCGTACCGATATCGCCAATGAAGGTACGGACGCGTACTGTAACACTAACTCTGATGCTTATTGTATACGTATATGTGATAGATAGTCTGAGACTCTGTTTTTGAAAAGTTGTGCATACACATGCAGCTATAGATTCTATTTTAAAATTGTTCATACACATACAGCTTTATACGGGTTATAGTCATGATAACGCCGTTGAGTTTTCCTAACGCTAAGGACACGGATGTACACCGTGGCACTGGTGAATAGTGCAGACTGAAATAATATGAATATGGGGTGACTGTGGTTGTTATTATCTTTGAATATGTGAATATTGTTGTATTGTCATGAATATCTGTCATACATAACTGATACATAAATATGAGGTTAACCGTTACCTGAGGTTCAATGGGAATTGAATCTCAACTCATAGTCTCAGATTATGGTGGGACCAGAAACAAGAACGAGGATGAGCAGCACGCGAGAGAACACGGGCGGAGGACTTTTTCTCTTGAGCCTTTATATACATACTGTATTCGGATAATTGTACCACTGTATAAGTACCCAGACCCAACAACAGGGAATATATATCAGATACTCGCTCTTTTAAATTATCCCGATGCTTTACTATGATTAAAATATTCTTAAAACGGATTTCAAAAATGAGGATGTTACACAAAGTCCACACAGTTCGATATACTTGGTGGCGTTTGCCAGAGGGGTGGTGTGTGCTCTGTGTGGCAGAAAGTAAAGGTGGTAAGTTAGAACGTGTGCACCTGGTTAGTCGACCTCTGTATTTATAGAGGTGTCCGAGGCAGATATCTCGGCTTGTCCTGATATCCGGGGCGATTATCTTGGGATGCGTATTGTGTGATTATGATCTGGATACTCCTGTTGATGTTGATATATCGGATTTGTTGTGATACCGGATCATCCCCTATGATCGGCGCATCATACTTCCTGATATGTCCGTCGTTGGGCCCTATCTCAGCTTTGGGCCTTTGGGCCGATCCGTAACAGTTGCCACCCAGCTCGGTAATTCAGGCTTCTGAACTGTTGAGGTATACCTTTCCCCCGGCCTCTGCCATGTGCCGGGGCCTCTTCTTCAACCGGACCGGCTTACAGTTACCGTGGCTGCAAAGGTGGCCTTGGGTTCGAGGTCTTATTTCTCAGGACACTAAAGGATTTAATCTCCGACCCCATCCCGAGGCGCCGTGCCTTGCTTCTGCCTTAACCGTCCGGGGTGGTTTCTTAACCCGCGTCGGTTCGAGGTGCTTAACTATGACCTCAGATTTGCGTACCTAGCCCCTTGGTCTTTAGTCAGTCGCTCGGGATTCCTTCCGTAAGCGCCATCATTGCAACTTTACACATGGCTCGCCTTGATTGGGGAAAGTCTGTAACCGTCGTGCCTATCCGTGCCCTGATTTTTGTGCGCATTTAATGCTCCCACGTTGCACAGTACGCGACCTATCTTGTCTAGGTGCAAAGACCTTTTCGCCCCCGACATTTGAATGCCTTGGTCTCATTAATAAGGACATCTTTTGCATTTAGCTTTTCACTTTTCTTTGCTGCAAACTATCATACCACAGTTTCTCTCTGGTTTTCTCGTGCCATTTCCACTGTCAAACCTTTGCCCCTTTTCCCCTCAACAGCTCGAGCTTCCTTCTTCTTTTTCCTTACAAGTACTTGACTTGTTCCTCTTTGCTTCTTTACAGTGTAACTTTGTATTTTTACTGTTTATATTCTCATTCTTCCTTCTTCCTGGTCTGCTGGGTAGGCTTATAGGCCATTTTCTGGGTTTGTCTTGTGTTCCTGTTTATCTTGACATAACCTGCGTCTACCCCTATAACCGTTTCTCCTTTTCCATAAGACCTTGAACACCTAAGTTCTTAGTTCCACCCTAATGGATAGAGGTAGAAACTTTCCCAAGTCGAAACCAATATTAACACCTGAGGAAGAGGAGGTTTTTTGCGCCCGCTTCCCACGAGCTTCATACTGGGTTTTCGGTATTGAACTTCCAGAAGAGGAAAAGTCGACCACCACACCCCGGGGTGCTGCCGGTCCTCCAAGGGAAGCCGAGCATCGACCTGCTGCTGCTAAGGCTCTAGCTCCTACTCCTGCCCGTGCTCCGACACGTGTTGTTCCTCTCTCCTTACCAGTTCGAGTCGGGACTAGTTTCGGGGTCGGTTCCGAGTCCCCAGCCTTATTGGCTCAACCTCTCAATATCTACGAGGCTCCGCCTTCTGCAAGCTCGAATCCTCTTCCAGAAGGGTATCTTGGGCCCTGCTGGGATTGCCTTGCTGAGAGTTCCTTCCACATCGCGCATGGCGGGGATGCAAGAGCTTCTTCCATTCTTGGCTCCTGTCGGCATCGGCTTTCTACGGGCCTTTCTTCTAGTGCCCGCTTTCGTCCGAGTCCGCCGTCTTTATCGCCAGCAAATTTACTTGTGCCATGTATTCCCACACTTGCTAATATCAGTACTTTTATTTTGCCTATAGGTCAATGGCTCCCAAATCTCTGCCCTCCCATCAACGATCCAAGGCCGAGGAGTCGGACTCTTCTAGTCCTCCTGAGGCTTTATGCCGGAGGTTCGCCTGGGTATCGCACGAGGTATTGAAGACCCGGTCTTTGATGTCGGATGCTGACATCGCCCGCATGAAGATTCTCGACATGGACAAGTGCGTCGTCTGTCGCCTGGGGGCCAACGAACCTATTTGCTCAAAGCAGGAAGTAGGTCACTCGAATTTCTTTTTCTTTTACCGGGACTGCCTGACCCGGGTCGGTGTCCGCTTCCTGTTCACCAAGTTCCAAATTTCATCCTTATGGCACCTGAGTCTTGCCCCATCTCAACTTCATCCAAACAGGTGGGCTTACCTTGTTGAATTTGAGCAACTGTACCACTCGTTCCCTGTTCCGATTCCTTGCTCGGCTAACCTTTTCTTCTATTACTTCTGCCCTTTCACCCCCGGCTCCCTTAAAGAGAGTGAAAAGTTAAAAGGGCTGGTATCTCTTTGTAGCAATCCAGAGAAGAAACTTATGCTGCCCTTCTCTGATTCTTTCAAGCGGTTCAAAAATGCCTTCTTCAAGGTTGGCGCCAAGCCCGACCAACAGCCCTGGTTTTTGAAAGGGGTTGAGGCCGCAGACATAGAGTGGTGCTTTCCTCTCTACTGAATGGAAGAGCATCACAAGATTGCCCTTTCATCTTACCAAGTTTCCCGCGATGACCTCCTGCGAGAGACAGTCCCTTCCGTCCCTCGGTTGGCTGCTTTCGTGAAGGAGTACGGCGTCCAGAGCGCGGCCTTCTTCATAACCGGGCCCGGTTCGAGGCCAATCCCCTCAACTTGTATGGGTTCAGCTTTTATGGATGTATTGCCGGTCTTTACACTTTCGCTTGGTACTTTGTCTTAATTTCTGACTTCTCTTATTTGTTTTTTCAGCTCAAGACATGAAGGCCCTTCCTAGCTATCTGACTAGGGTAAACCTGGTCGCGTCTTCACCGAGTAGGCAGACTCGCAAACAGGCTGCCCCTTCCGACGCTGCTGCAAACAAGGCCGCCGCTGTATCATCTGGTGCAAAAAAGACTAAGGCCTCTGACGGCCAAGGCTCTAGTCTTTCCGTCTCCTCCGAGCCTTCCCAAGGCGCTGTTACCCATGACTCGAAGGGGAAAGAGGCTGCGGAGACCGTGTCTGTAGTCACTCCGTCTACTCTGTCGGCCTCGGTGCTTCCGCCTCCTCCACCTCCTCCTTCCAAGACGTCCGGTCCTTCCTCAGTGCTTCCTCGGGGTTTCGTCTGGGAGAAGGGGGTGACCGAGGAGCTTGACATTGCTTTTCTTCCTCCTCTCCAGTTCATGGGGAGCCGATCGTTATCTCCGCCGAATGAGGCCGTGGTGCACGATGCCCAACGGTTCTTGTGCAAATCCGTTGGGCTGCTTCAAGCTCTGCTCCATGTGAGAGGCAAATACACCTTGTCTGAAGCAGAAAACAAGCAGCTAAAGGTGTCACAGGCGGAGGTGGCGGCTAAACAGAAGGGTTTGGAGGAGGTCGAGACGGTTAGGAAGGCGCTGGCTGAGTCTAAGGCTAGGGTGAAGGTCTTAGAGGAGGAGCGGGATGCCGCCAAGGCCGTGGCTGGGAAGGCAGCGCAGGAGCTGCAATTCTCCAAAGAGGCGGTGGACAAGACGACCTCTGAGTGTGCCCGGTTGCAGCGGACTCTGGGTGAGAGTCTGGATGCTGTGAAGACTATTCAGAAACAGTGTGGTACTTTGACCTCCGAGCTTCAAGCGACCAAAGAGGCTCTCACCTTGGAACAACTGGCACACTTGGAGACCACTGAGTCTTTGAAGGAGACCGCCCGTAAATGCTTCAACATGGCTTTTGAGCAGATCCGCTGCCTAAAACCCGACGTCACCCTGATTCTGGATGGATACGACTTCTGCGCCTTCGTTGAGGATGGGGTCTTAATTCCGTTCCAATCCTCTCCTGCTAGCGGGTCCCAATCTGTTGAAGAAGAGGAGGTGCCAGAGGAAGATGAAGCCGGGCCGTCCAAGTAGTTGGGGTTTTTGTATTTTATCTTTTACGAGCATCTGTGCCCTTTTTTGAACATTTCCGGTGTTTGTGCCGCTTGTAAAAATGTTTTGTCAATGAATGATTTAACTTCACCATCCGATTGCCATATTCTAGTTATAAAATTCTAAACTTAGTTAGAAATTTATCGACTGTAGTAGGTACAAGTCTGTATACTCGACCAACACTTACGTCTGGGAGAATCGGGCATGGTTGTATGTTTTAACCTCGTGGGGTGTTAACTTAACCGCACTACCTCGTTCCGGCTTGACTAGTCGGAAAAGTTAATTGTAACCGAAATAAGGGCGAATTGTCACATGTTCAACCGAGGTGTTCGTAACGCAATAATCAAACATTTTGACCTGATCAAGGTCGGGATGACAATTCGCTTGCTTAGGTCGGGCGAGCGTTGACGCATCAATTTCACAAAGGCCACGTATGGCAATTTCGCCGAGCTCTAACCTGAGCACGTCGGAGTACAATGGCCGGTGTCATCCATCTAAATGGGTTTGTTCGTGACCAGGTGTAAGGACCTCAGTGTCGGGTTTTTGACCGGGCTTAGTGGACTCGGTGTCAAGTATTTGACCGGTCTTAATGGCCTCGGTGTCATGCTTAAGCAATTATTTGTGCACGTTAGCGAATCTCCTCTGTGGGATCCTTCATTAATAACAAAAACAGCTCTAAAGAGCTAACAGATAGTTTTAATAGAGTCATAAATTATTCAAATGAAAACTAAAGAACAATCTAAACTACGAAAATTAGGAAATAACCAAATTGCAGACGAGGTACGCGTTGGTGTCTATCTAAACGAGCCAAGACCTAGCTGTAATAGATCTTTAGCTTGTCGGCGTTCCACGTCCTTTTTACCGGCTTCCTTGCCAGGGTTTCGAGGATATATGCTCCATCATTTAATCTCTCTTTGACCCAATAGGGGCCTTCCCAATTTGCTGCCAGTTTGCCATCTCGGGCATTCTTATTGCCAATATCGGCCCGTCGGAGTACAAGGTTACCCCGGTTGAAAGACCATGGCCGAACCTTCCGATTATACTTTGCCGCGAGAAGTTGCTTGGCGGCAAGTTCCCGGCAGTGTGCCGTGACTCGGATTTCGTCAATCAGATCCAAGTCTGTCTTCAAGGTGTCGTCATTTGATGCTTGTCCGTCTTGCCCGACTCTGAGCTTTCTCCATGATGGCTGTCCTATTTCGACCGGGATCATTGCATCACATCCATAGGTCAACCGAAACGGAGTCTCCTGGGTTGAGGTCTGCATACTCGTCCTGTAGCCCCATAAAACGCTATGAAGCTGCTCGGCCTAGTTGGTCTCTGCCTTTAACATTCGTTTCTTCAGGCCGTCCAGAATAACCTTGTTGGCTGCCTCGGCCTGGCCATTAGATTGCGGGTGTTCGACCGAGGAGAAGTGTTGCTTAATGTCTAAGTCCGACATTAAGGCTTGGAATCTATGGTCCATGAACTGGGTCCCATTATCCGTGACGACTTCGGCCGGTATCCCAAAGCGAGCGATGATATTGTGACGAAAAAACCTCATTACTCAGGCCGAGGTGATCGTCGTTAATGGCTCTGCCTCAATCCACTTAGTAAAATAATCTATCGCGACGATGAGCCATTTAAATTGCCCGGGTGCCAGCTTGAATGGTCCAAGGATGTCTATGCCTCACTTGTAGAAGGGCCAAGGGGCTGACATGCCCTTTAATTCGGTTGGCGGTGGCCAAATAATCTTAGCGTGCTTCTGGCAGCTATCGTATCTCTTGGCGGTTTCCATAGCATCCTGCTTCATGGTCGGCCAATAATATCCAGCGCGTAGAGCCTTCCTGGCCAGAGCCTTGCCCCCCATGTGATGGTCGTTGTAGCCTTCGTGTATCTCAACCAACACATATTTGGCCTCGGTTTCACCTAAACACCGCATCATTGGGCAATGCAATCCCTTTCTGTACAGCTGATCATCGACGATGGTGTAGATCGCGGCCTCTCTGATCAGCTTCTTGGCTTCGGTTGAATCCGTCGGGATGATGCCCCTTTCTAGGTAGTCTTCGATCGACTTTCTCCAATCAGTTGCCGTTGAGATAGTCATCACACAACTTGGCTCGACAAGATTTTGCTGGAGCACGGTTCTATGACTGCTCGGACCTTTGGTACTTGCCAACTTGGAGATGATGTCGGCCCTAGGGTTTTCTTCTCTCGGGATATGGGTAACAATCACCTCATCAAAATCGGCCATGACTTCTTTGGCTCTGTTTAGGTACTTAGCCAACAACGGCCCTTTTGCCTGGTAGCTGCCGTCGATTTGTACTGCGACAAGCTGCGAGTCGGTGAATACCTTGACTCGTCGTGCCCCATTATCCTTAGCTTGAAAAAGTTCGGCCATGAGAGCTTCGTACTCGGGTTGGTTGTTGGAGGTCGGAAACTTCAACTGTAGATAATGCTCAGTTGCGACCCCCTCTGGGCTTTCGACGATGACTCCTGCTCTGCTACCTTTTGCATTGGAAGATCCGTCAACATATACCTTCCAGATTTCATCATTTGTCACTGCCGGGGTCAACTCTCTGTTGAAATCCGCTAAGGCCTGTGACTTGATCGTATGTCGGGCTTCAAACGTGATATCGAACTCGGACAATTCGATAGGCCAGTTAGTCATCCGTCCCGCCAAGTCTGGCTTGTGCAATATCTGGCGGATTGGTTGGTTGGTTCAGACGACGATCCGGTGTCCCTGAAAGTATGGCCGAAGCCTTCTTGCTGTCGTCAGTAAGGCGAAAGCCACCTTCTCCAGCTTCTGGTATCGGAGTTCGAAGCTTTGTAATGCCTTGCTCACAAAGTAGATTGGAGTCTGCCCGGCCTTGGTTTCTCTTACCAAGGCAGCGCTCATGGCCTCGTCTCCTATCGACAAGTATAAGAACAATATCTCCCCTGGCTCTGGCTTTGTGAGCACCGGGGGGGTTGCCAGGCATCGCTTAATTTCTTCATAAGCGGTTTCACAGTCTAAGTTCCAGCCTCCATGTGTTTCTTTTTTCAATAATCGGAAGAACGGTAGTGCTTTTTCCGCGGATTTGAGTCAGAATCTTGTTAGGTCGGCCAGCCGACCCGTTAACTGCTAAACCTCCTTCTTTGACCTCGGGGCTTGCATGTCTAGGACGACCTTGCACTTGTCCGGGTTGGCCTCAATTCCTCGATTTGTCACCATAAAACCTAGGAATTTCCCGGCTGGGACTCCAATAGCGCATTTGGCCGGGTTCAACCTGATTCGATGTCTTCTTAATTTCTCAAACGTCTGTTCCAGGTCCCGGATATGATCCTCTGGTTTTTTCGACTTCACAATCATATCGTCTATGTACACCTCCACGTTTTGCTCGATCTGGTCCTCAAAGACCCGGTTCATCATTCGCTGATAAGTGGCTCCGACGTTCTTCAGCCTGAAGGGCATGACATTATAACAATAGTTAGCTTTGTCAGTCATGAAGGCGGTCTTCTCCTGGTCATCCAGGTGCATGGCTATTTGATTGTATCCGGAGTAGGCGTCCATGAAGGATAGCAGCTGATACCCAGCCGAATTATCGACTAATTGATCGATATTCGACATTGGGTAGGAGTCTTTTGGGCATGCTTTATTCAAATTGGTATAGTCCATGCGCACCCTCCATTTGCTACTTGGTTTTAGCACCATAACCACATTAGAAAGCCAGATTGTATATTGTACCTCTCTGATGAATCCGACTGCCAGGAGCTCTTCTACATGACTCTCAAGAACCTTCTGTCTGTCGGTTGCAATATTCCTTTTTTTCTGGGCCACTGGCTTCGACCCCGGCCATATGGCCAGTTTGTGGCAACAAAAATGTGGCTCGATCCCTGGTATCTCGGCCGACGTCCAAGTGAAAACATCCTGGTTTTGTCTCAAGAACTTAATCAATTGAGTTTTCAGATCTATATTTATGTCTCCGACAACTTTTGTTGTCTTGGAAGGATCCGCCCCCAAGATCAATTCCTCTAGCTCTCCTTCCGGCTCTAGGCGTGGATTTTCTGGTTCTCTGAGGTCGAGCTCTACCATATTGACTGGCCACCGGGGCCTTCTGTCATTCTCGGCGTCGGCCTGAATTTCATGGCTTCCGAGCCGAGGCGGAGATGAAGGTCCTCCTTCCTCGACTCGAAGGGTCTCAAAGTAACACTACCGAGACTCCTTCTGGTCCCCGGATACTTCTACTACTTGATTTTTATCGTTAATCATCTTGAGTTTCTGATGCTTCGTGGATACTAGCATATCCTAACTGTGTATGGTCGGTCTACTCAATATGATATTGTAAGGGGAGTGGAAGTCGGCCACTATGAACCTTACCCGTTCTGACTTAAATGCCTCCTTGGTTCCCAACATCAATCGGAGGTCTATATAGCCTTTCGGGAAAGATCGCTCTCCATTGAACCCGATAAGTGTTGTCTTGCATAGCTTCAGGTCTTCCACGTCAAGGTGCATCCTTTTATAGGCATCCCAGCTTATGATGTCGGCCGAGCTCCCCGCATCTACGAAGATCCGTTTGACCCGGCAGTTTACCAAGGTTCCCGTGATGACCAGTTCGTCCTGGTGGCCCGGTATGACGTCTTTTAGCTCTTCGCTGGTAAACACTAACGGCGGTGGTTTCAGTTTCGTTGCATCGTCCTTGAACTTCGAGAGGTCTCTTACTGTCAGGACTTCTCGCAGATACTTCTTACACTGGCTTATCGTATCTCCTCCACCTCCAAATCCACCACTGACGACGTTGCACTGGAATTCAACCTCAGGGAACTCATCTTCGGAACCAGATTTTCGTCTCTTCTCTGGTTTCCTAGAGTCCATGGCCGGAATCTTACTTGGGCCGCCATAATTCCGCTTGCCATTTGTTCTCCCCTAGGTTTTGATTACGTACTGACGTAGTTTCCCCTCTCTTACAAACTTCTCTATAGCGTCCCGGAGTTCATAACATTCATCAGTAGTGTGCCTGGGACCGTCGTGGAATGCATAAAAATTTGACCGATCTGTAGCGGATCGGTTTCTGATAGGCCTCAGTTTTCTGACTTTCTTTATCTCGGTCTGAGCCACTTCCTTCCATAACTGCAATTGGGGGACATTTAGAGGTGTTTAACTGTCGTATTTTGCCTTACTGTCCAACCTCTCTTGACGGGATCGGTTGTCTCGATTGCGTCTACGGGGCTCCGTCTTCTGTTTGTCCACCCGATCCTTCGTGTCAGGTGACGTATTCCTGACCTTCTCAGGTTCATCTGCGTTGGCGATCTCCATCAGCTCAACATTTAGATACTGCTTCGCTCGGGTGTAGAATTCGGTCAGTGTATAAACTCGATTCTTGCACAGGCTTCTAGCCAAGCGTGTGGATGGCTCCAAACCGTTGACTAAACAATGCACATGGACCTCCTCAGATAGCAAACGTACTTGCATTGCCATGTCTCTGAACCGGTCCAAGTACTTTTGCAGCATCTCGCCTTTCTTTTGTTTTACTTTGCTCAACGTGAACTGAGACTTTGGCTGGTTTTTGCTGGTGGCGAAGTGCAACTCGAATTTACGCCCGAGGTCTTCGAAATTCCGAATGGAATTATTAGGTAAAGAACTCAGCCATTTGTGCTCCGGTCTGGTCAATGTGGCCGAGAAGAGACGCAAGATGACCGGGCCCTCAATTAACCAAACCCACATCAACTTTTCAAAAATCTCAAGGTGGTTGTGCGGATCCTGAGTCCCATCATATTTCGGTAGATCAGCCAGATCAAAATTCTTCGGGTGGGGAGCCATTGTCGTTGCTCTAGAGAATGGGGTTCCGCCAGATCCCGCCAAATACTTCATTTTGTACTCCCTCGGTGAGCCATGTGACCGAGGTGCTTTAGTTACCTCCCGGTGTTCGTCTGAATACCGATCCTCGTCAAAGTCTCAGTCTTCATAATCGTCTCGGTTTTCCTCATGGCCTCGGTCCTCTTTATCCAAGATCCAAGATAACTGTGCCTTTTTCAGTGCCGAGGCCGGTTTGCATTCTCGCCCTGTTCTCACCTCTCCCTTCGTCTTGTCGTGGGTCCGGTGTTTTAATTCTGGGTTGCTTGGTGGACTACTGCTATCTGAGACTATATTCTCCTTTCCTTTACGAAAACTTCTCCGGTTTCCGTGTTGAAACAGGCTTTCGAGCTTTTCCTCTATCATCTGCTCAATAGCGCGGAAATCTTCTTGACGTTGGAGGTGATCCCGTTTTTCCTTGTTTTCGAATCTCTAGAGCATCGACTCCTGGGTTTTTCGTAAAACGCGGACGTCGGCGTCTGGTGCCAGAGCGGTTGGAGTCGGGGTCTCTTTTTCTACTTCTTCCAACGGCTGATCAGTAGTAGGTGATGAGGTCGTCGTGTCAGTAACGTGGCCTTCCGGAGTATTTTCATGTGGCGGATGACTCTGAGCGTGCTGTTGACTCGGTCCAGCCTGGGGTTGGTTTGGCTGTGGATTGCTTTCAGCTTGTGGCTGGTCAGACTGATGATTTCGGCTGTGGCTTCTGGTGTTCGCCATCGGTGGTCACGGGGATAAAAATTTAAGGTCCCCACAGTCGGCGCCAATGTTCTGTTCTGGGAACAAGACTGATTGGACTTGACTGGGTGTCAAGCCTAGAGCCTACGTACCCTTTGAAGGGATCAAAGTCCACATAGTTCGATATACTTGGTGGCGTTTTCCAGAGGGGTGGTGTGTGTGCTCTGTGTGGCAGAAAGTAAAGGTGGTAAGTTAGAATGTGTGCACCTGGTTAGTCGACCTCTGTATTTATAGAGGTGTCCGAGGCGGATATCTCGGCCTGGCCTGATATCCGGGGCGAGTATCTTGGGATGCGTATTGTGTGATTATGATCTGGATACTCCTGTTGGTGCTGATATATCGGATTTGTTGTGATACCGGATCCTCCCCTATGATCAGCGCATCATACTTCCTGATATGTCCGTCGTTGGGCCCTATCTCAGCTTTGGGCCGATCCGTAACAAATATCATATTTATCAACATTTTTTTAAGTTATCCCTATTGTGTATCCTCAACAATAGTCAAAGATGAATAAGAAGGAGAAAATTAGGGAAGATGGCTAAGGTGACATCTAATACAGCCTCATCATGCCCATAGAAAAACATATTATAACGTGGAAAGACTATGATTAAAATTAGATTAACTTCTTAATCATATG
This sequence comes from Acacia crassicarpa, assembly GCA_034222035.1. Classification (NCBI taxonomy): domain Eukaryota; kingdom Viridiplantae; phylum Streptophyta; class Magnoliopsida; order Fabales; family Fabaceae; genus Acacia; species Acacia crassicarpa. The sequence goes on from JAWXYG010000015.1 coordinate 11,989,148, forward strand.
GCTCTTGCTTGACGTGGTGAACAAGGTATAGAATTTTTTATGTTATTTTGCTGGAGCAAAATACATTAATTATTCATGTTTTACTTAAATTATGTGAATCTTCCTTCTATTTTAAAAACATATAGAAACATCTTATAAAATTAAAATGTACACAAACCAACCTTATATATTTGATATTTGATTTCTATCCATCCAACACCCAACAGATAGTTGACCACATTAAACTTAGATTTTGACCAAAATACCTTTATTTAGCATAAGAATTATTTAAGTGAATAAAAACTTTCGTTTAAAAATGATAAAAATTGAGTTGTGGTATGGCATATGTATTCGGTAAGTCACATCTTTTGTATTTGAAAGACAGAAAGTTCTCGGATTGCTTGTATGTGCTTATTATTATTATTATTATTATTATTATTATTATTATTATTATTATTATTATTATTATTATTTATTTTTTAAAAAAAGGTATGTTATGCCTTCAACTTAGAAAGGTAAAATTCCAAAACAATGCTTTCAAAATTTGGGATTTTGATATTTTGAAGGTATTTTTCTAAAATTTTCTCATTTACTAAAGAGCTTCCTCGCTTAAATATAATTATTAACTTCATGAAAAATGAGTAGTAAGCTTTTAATTTTGATACGGGCGAAGCATGCAACTAGGTAGGTGTTGATGATATTCATTCTGAAAATTTGGTGATACATCAATGTATCTAAACTAAAATAAATGTCTTTGATGAATGATGGATCCAACTCCAACCTTAGCGGCTTGGCGAATACAAAAGTGGATATTCTCAATGTTGAAATTTTTCAGTTATTATTTTAAAGAAAAAATTAATTTATAAATACTTATAGCTTAATTAATTTTTAATGAGGTTCTCATAGTTTATTTCTTCTTACAATGCCTTAGGGTTCATATTTTTTATCTAGTCCTTGAAGGGGGTTTTTTTTTTTTTTTTTTTAACTTTTTACCAGTCTCCAAAAATTTTAGGGACTTGACTTAAAATCAGGTAAACTTATAAAGATCTGATAAAAAAAAATTACTACATGGATCTCATTAAAATAAAATTTAAAAAAAACTACAGTGACCTGAAAAAGAAAACTATAGATATTTGATTAAAAATTAAGTGAAATTATATGAACTTGCAGAATAATTTTTTTGATTATAAAAACGAAGAGAGAATAGCTTTTCCTCAGAATAAAAAAATTAAATAAAATGACATCATTATACTGACAGCTGGCACAAAGCAACAATTTTTTTTTTTAATAACAAATGTTGTTTATTTGTTGTCCCCATATTTATTAATTTTCTCACAATTTACTTTATTGATTACACATTTTAACAGAGTTAGCATTGAAAGAGACTTTCAAAGCAATTGATTCAATAAAGTATTTTAGGGAAATTAATACACATTTTCAAAAATTAACATATTTTTTAATCTAACTACATTAGTTAAACTCTATCTCGGGGAATAAAACGCAAACAGTTACCGGTTACAAATAAATTCTATATCATCACAATTATAATTTCATATATCTTAAATTATACAAATTCAAATAATATATATTATTACTGTAAAAACTAAAAATAACAGTTTAAATCCTTTAAAATTCAAAACCGACCGATTAAAATCTTTGTAATTCCTCTATTAACTCATAACAAAATTTATACAACTTTTAATAGATAAAAATATTCGGTAGAATATGAATCTTAAATTTCTTGAGTAGAAAAATTAATTTAAATTCATACAACAATCAATCAAAAATTCTGAACCGATTAAAACTAGTTATTAATCGTTCTAAACATATATACAGTCATCTATTATTAAAACTCAAAACTTTTTCAGAATCATAATCTCAAAATTTTTACTAACCATCATGATATTACCTTCATGGAGAAGAGAAAAATATATAGAATAATTTTTATAAAAGAAGTTTACTAAAAAGAGGTTGATTTAACTACTAAAATTATCTTATAAGATAAATAATATACCTTATAAACTCAAATCCACCGTTCTTCTCTCCCCTTCTCTTCTTCTCTCTCGCTCACTCTCTTCCTCTCACCGCCTCACTCGTTCTGCATCAGATTCTCTCATTGCAACACACACACATAAATATATATGTGTGCCAAAGGTCACCGCCTCAATTAATGAGGCGGTGATCCAGTTTTCATTCTTTTTTTTTTTTTTTTACTTTTTTTTTCAGGCACCACGTAGCTCTTTCCTTCTTTTTTTTTTAAAAAAAATTTTTGAAATGGACCAAATTACAAGAAGAGCCCAACTTTATTTTAATATTTTTTTCCAGAAATTTTCTTTTCACTAACAATTACAATTTAATTGCAATAATCTTATTTAATTATTTTATAATTATAATTAAATCCTAAAAATAAAATCAGGATGTTACAACTCTCCCCACCTAAATAGAATTTTGTCCCTAAAATTCTCAACAAGTCATAAAGAAAACAATTCACAGCATAAGATTTTTAACATAATAACGTCACGGTCAAAACAATATTACCAAGATGCAACGACATGTTGACATGACAGAACAAAAATTACTAACACAACCAAAATATCATACCACACAAATTTGCTCACAAACAGTACAATTATAGATATTAATGCTACCATAACACACAACAAACCTAAACAAACAGACTAGGGAAATCACGCCGCATTCGCTCTTCAATTTCCCATGTAGCATCACCAGGAGACGTACCCTTCCAGAAAATTTTTAGGAGGCAAATTGTTTTATTTTGCAACTGTTTGTCCTTTACGCCAAGAATTCTTTCTGGCTCATGTATATAAGTTAAATTCTCTCTCGATTCAACCTCCTCGGGCTCAATTACATGGAAAGGATGGGGATGATATTTCTCAAGTTGTGATACATGGAACACGTTGTACACGCTTGACAAGTGCGGTGGCAAGGCACTCCGATAGGTGACTGGTCCAACGCGCTCCAAAATCTCGTATAGCCCAATGAATCGACGAGTTAACTTTTTGGCTTTAATAGACCTGTCAATGCCAGTTACCGGTGAAACCTTAAGGAACACATGGTCCCCTACTTCAAACTCTAATGGTCTACGTCGCCTATCCGCATAGCTCTTTTGTCTACTTTGAGCAATCAACAACTTTTGGCGAATCATCTCAATTTTCTTCGTACTTTTGTCTACCAAGTTTGGTCCAATTATCGTTCTCTCACTCAATTCAGTCCAACAGAAAGGCGATCGACACTTCCTGCCATATAATGCCTGGAAAGGAGCCATCTGAATACTCGAACTGTTAGTTATGATTAGTTTTGATGATGTCTTATATAGATGCCATTGTTATAAGCAAAAAGATTGAGTAATATAGTTATCTCCTACATTGACTAATTGTTGTATTTAATGTAGATCAATCCAAGTTGAATTAAGGAGAATGATCAAGAAGGAGATAAGAGATGAAAGAAAGAAGTATATCTGCAGAGGTTGTCAAGAAAGCAAGATGTTATCAATGGATTTTAAAAGATAACCAAGAAGAAGAGAATAGACTAGAGAAAGATGTTATCAAAAGAACTTGCACAATATAATAGGAATATCAACATTCAAGTTCTTGTGATACTGGAAGTCTCTATGATAAATAGAAGTTGGAATGAAGCCTCATCATGTTCTGAATGTTGAAGAAGGCAGAAGCTGCAAATAATGATGAGCCCAAGTTAATTGATGAAGAATGATCAAGTTGGGAGATGAAAGAAGGAAGAACTTGTTGAATGGAATGAAGATATCATTATTCAAGTTATTATATTGATGCTAGAAGTCTCCAAGGTCATATGGAAGTTGGCATGGCTCAATTCAGAGTTAAATCAAGCAAATATGAGGTCCAGGACGAGAAAACTCGAGGTTTAAGTATAAACCTCGAGGTTTGAGTGTCTTCAGTATCTTTGGTGTCTCTGGACTAGCAAACCTCGAGGTTGCAAGTGAAAACTCGAGGTTGCAAGTGAAACCTCGAGGTTGCAGTCAAAACCTCAAGGTTTCAGCACTATCAGCAACTCTGGTGCACTCTGTTCCACGTTCAGCTTCTGGCGACCTTCGGTAATTTGATGATATCTCTCAAACCAGGATTCGGATTGACATGAAACCAACGGCATATGAAACTAGACATCCAACACGTACTTTTGACAAAGATTCAAGTCCAAAGGAGTTAAGATCAAGGAGATATGAATTTTACAATTTGACACAAACATCACCGTCACAGTCAGAACCAAGCTTCAATGTTTTGAGTGTATCTCATAAACCACAAATCCAATTGAGCTCAAATCGGTGCCATTGGAAAGTAGACACACAGAGATTTCCAACAAGAGTTGAACGGACCAAAACGGAGTTCAGACCAGGGAGATATGGCTTTTGAAAGTTGACGGTCAGTTCAGGACATCAGCAAAAATGCTGATCAAGAACAACCTTCATTCATTGGATCATAACGGACATAATACAATGGGTTTGGAGCTGATTCTTCTTGCATTGGATTCTTACCTCGAGCTTGGACATGTAAACTTGAGTTTGAGGTTTGGTATTCTGTCTTAAAACTTAAGATTTCATGAAAATACTTCAAACCCCGAGTATCACTTTTGAACCTCGAGTATTATGGCTTACAGAGAGCAAATTGGTTTTCAAAATATTGAAAACCTCGAGGTTAAGTTTACAACCTCAAGGTTGAGCCTTGTTTTCAAAAACTGAACTGTGTAATTTCAGAGGCAACCTCGAGTATGGAATTTCAACCTCGAGGTTATCGGGCTCTAGTGAAGAATGAAATTTTGAATCAAGTTTCTAACCTCAAGGTTACCTTTGGAACCTCAAGGTTGGTGAGCCCCTGTGATTTTCAAAAGGTTTCTTTTTAAAGGGAAACCTCGAGGTTCACATCCCAACCTCGAGCTTCACATCCCAACCTCGAGGTTACATGTTTTAAAATCTGCATTTGCCTGAAACCTTCAAGCAAACCTCGAGGTTGGATGAACAAACCTCAAGGTTTATGGCCGTTACTGCAAATTCGAATTTGGGAATTCTGTAATACCTTCTTGTTTGATCTCAATGATTTCCATGATTATTCTATATTGATTCTTGATATGTTTAACCATTTTTCTAGTGAGTTTCAGACAGATTAACGAAGGTTTATTGAAGGATTAGAGCAAAAGCAAAAAGTGTGTCAGAACATTAAATGCTCAAGACCAGAAACTTGCTTCCTTTGGTTAATCCACCTGTACACGACTGCAAAAGATTAAAAGGAAGATTACTACAACAAGCAAAGTCTTCTCCAACGGGCAAATCCACAGAAAGCCATCTCAGATCAATTATACAACTGGATTAATTGGAGATTAGAGAGAGAAGCTGCCTACACTTAAAGATAATCAGCTACAACGGTCTGATTGATTCTTTAACGGTCAAAAACGGTCACAGACTCTTCTCTACCTATAAAAGACATGGATTGAAGCAGAAAAACGTAGAGATACAAGGATACAATGCCAAAATGCTGAACCTCTGCTTCTTCATCATTCTCACTCTGTTTTTCATCTCTATATAGCTTAGAGAGAGAAATGATTTGTATCTGTACTTCAGTGATCATCTATTCATTCCTTTGAGAGGAAAATTATTGTAAACTCATCATCTTTTTGAGAGTTACTCAAGATTGGGTAATCTTGAGTGGGTTGTACATTGTGTTGATTACAACTTGTAAGGGGGAGTGAATCCTAGTGAGAGGATTACTTCGAGTACAGAGTGTGTAATCAAGCAGTGTATCGATTACAGATTGTAAGGGGGAGTGAATCCTAGAGAGAGGATTGCTTCAGTTACAGATCGTGTAATCAAGCTTATTGAAGATAGTGGATTGAAAATCCCAAGTGTGGCTTGGGGACTGGACGTAGGTCAGGGAAAAGACCGAACCAGTATAAATCAGTTTGCAAGCTCTTCTCCCTCATCTCTTACATTTCCAGCATTTACATTTGAGCAATTATCAATTGTTTGAGAACTTACTTTTGTTACTCAAAGATGAAAACACTGAATTGCGAAAATGTTTTAAAGAGTGGAAATTTTTATGCTTCACCCAATTCACCCCCCCTCTTGGGTGATAGCCGGAACTTACACGAACGATAACTATTATTGTAGGCAAATTCTACTAGAGGTAAGTGACGATTCGAACTGCCCGGTAGTTCAATGGCACAAGCCCTCAACATATCCTCAAGGGTTTGAATCGTCCTCTCTGTCTCGCCGTCAGTCTGTGGATGATAAGCCGTACTATACCTTAGTCTAGTCCCCATTGAAAGTTGGAGCTTGATACCCAAGAGGGGGGTGAATTGGGTATCTTTAAAATTTTCAACACTTGCTCTGTATTTAAACACTCAAAACAGAGCAGAACAGAGGAGGTAAGAAGAAAAGCTTGACACAGGCAATTTATACTGGTTCGGTCCTTTCTCTGACCTACATCCAGTCCCCAAGCCTCACTTGGAATTTTTAATCCACTTAATCAATAATGATTACACACTCTGTACTAAGAGTTGTTCTCTCACTAGAACACACTCCCCCTTACAAGTTGTAATCAATACACCCTAACTACCAAGTCCCCTGACTTGTAGTTATCTCAATCAATAAATGATTTACAAGTGTTTGACTCTCTTACAGAGTAGATATGATAAACACTGAAGTGCTTGTATCAAGTATGATACTTTACAAGTGAAAGCTAATACACAATAAATGAACTTAGTAAATTTTCGCTCTAAGTTATTGTATCAGCTTGTGAAGATGTTAATGAACTCTATTTATAGCTGGAGAACATTAAATGACCGTTGTAGCTTGAATCAGACCGTTGGAGAAGTTGCCCAAGTGTTCTGAAGTGGTTTTGGGGTCTTCTCTCTTTTGTTTTCTCCTAATCTAGTTGGCCAAGTCATCAAGGCTGACTTTCTGCGAATTAATCCGTTGGAGAGGAGTTTTCTTGTTTCAGCTAACATCCTTAAATATTTTGTAAGCGTGTGCAGAAGGATTTGGGTAGAAAGAGTAACTTTTGTGCTTTGCAATAAATGCTCTGAGTTGCTTTTTGCTTTATACTCTAACCTCTCACCAAACATTCTTTAATGCTCTGAAATCCACTAACAAATACGTTAAACATAGCAGGGAATATCAGAGAATAATACTGAAGAAGATTAAGACCAAATAACATTGATTTCTAAAATGCCCAAATTCAAATTTTCTGAAATTTCGACACGAACTCGAGTTCAGTTTATGCAGGCTCGAGTTCGAGGCTTCAGTGTTTAAAAACATGTAAGTTCAAAATGAACAAACCTGAGGTTTTTCTTTTAAACTGGAGGTTCTCAAGTCATTGAAGAACTAAAAAAGCTCTCGGGTTGAAATGAACTCGAGTTCATTAATGTCAGGCTCGAGTTCGAGACACTTTTGAGCAGACTTCGTTTTAGCTTGAAAGAACAAACCTGAGGTTTGCAAAACAAACTCTCGAGTTTAAAACATGTCCAAAAGTTCTTTGCTCTCTGGAACTTTTAGGCTCGAGTTCAAAATGATTAGGCTCGAGTTCGAATGTTTTGAAAAGCTTTGGAGGCTCTCGGCCAAAACTAGGCTTGAGTTTAAGAATCCTAAGCTCGAGTTTGAGTATTTGAAAAACTTTTGAAACTGGAAACTTTTCTTTCAATGGAACAGTGCAGGTTTTGAAAATACCTACAAGTTTGGAAAACTTCTCCCGCCAGAGATGAACTCGAGTTTGCCATGACAGGCTCGAGTTCATGCTCTTAAAACTTTCTTTGGATCCTTTCAAACTTGAGGTTTGAAGAAAGCAAGTGTAAGGTTTAACATAATTTCAAAGTTCAAAAATTCTCTGGAAAGAATGAACTCGAGTTTGACCTTAGTAGGCTCGAGTTCATGTGAACTTTTCAAAAGTTTAATTTTAAACTTCAGGTTCAGTTTCGAGTTTGGTTTTGACAGATTGAAAAATACAAGTTTAAATTATTCTAAACTTTGTCAAACCTTATCAATATTGTTTACAATTGTTAGTAATCATCAAAACACACTGGGAACTAACACCCATGGCCTCCTGTAATGCCTTCGAAAAGTTGGATGTGAACCTCGGATCACGGTCTGACACAATTTCAGTGGGTACACCGTGCAGCCTAACAATCCAGCCCACATACAATTGAGCTAGCCTTTCCAAGCTATATCCGATATGGATTGGAAGGAAATGAGCTGACTTCGTCAATCTATCTACAATGACCCATATGGTGTTATGGCGTGCTGCAGTCTCCGGTAATCCCACAATGAAATCCATGGAAATACTGTCCCACTTCCATTGGGGAATCTCTAAAGGTTGAAGTAACCCTGGAGGCTTCTGATGCTCAATCTTCACTTTTTGACAAGTCAGACACTTCATTACAAAACATGTCACATCATGCTTCATCTTAGGCCACCAATATCCTTGTTTCAGTTTTCGATACATCTTAGTAATTCCCGGATGAATAGTATACTTGCTCTGATGAGCCTCCTCAAGAATTGTCTTCTTGATTTCCTCATTATTCGGAACACAAATTCTCTTCTTATACCTCAATATACCCCTATCCCCAATATCATAACCGGGTACATCACCGTTCTCCAGCTTTTTTCTGATCTTCAACATCTGGTCATCATTCATCTGGGCCATTCTTAACTCATTGTAAAAATCAAAACCACCGCGTACTAAACTCAAGATCACCTCGGATTTTGGTTCAAGATAAACCTCTGATAACCTTTCTAGAAAGTTGTACTCAGTCACACACATGTGAAACATGTATATTGACTTCCTGCTCAGGGAATCTGCAACCACATTCGCCTTCCCTAGATGATACTTCAGCTCAAAATCATAATCCTTTAAGAACTCCATCCATCTCCTCTGTCAGTTATTCAACTCCTTCTGATCCATAAGATATTTCAAGCTCTTACGGTCACTGAAAATCTCGAATTGAGATCCATACAAGTAATGCCTCCAAATTTTCAAAGTGAATACAACTGCGGCAAGCTCCAAGTCATGTGTCGGATAGTTCTCTTCGTGAGGCCTCAGCTGTCGAGAGGTATAAGCCACGACTTTACCATCTTATATAAGCACACATCCCAAGCCTTTTAATGATGCGTCTGTATACACCGTGTATGGTCTGTTCGGGTTGGGTATGATAAGAACAGATGCAGTGGTTAACGGGTTCTTCAGCTCCTGAAAAGCTGCCTCACACTTTTCATCCCAAACAAATGGTTGCTTTTTCTTTGTTAATCTAGTAAGTGGCGCGGCAATCCGAGAGAATCCCTCTATAAAATGACGATAATAACCAGCCAACCGAACAAAACTATGCACCTCTGTTACAGACTAAGGTGTTTCCCACTTCAACACAGCATCAACCTTGCTAGGATCTACTGCTACTCCATCTGCTGAAACCACATGACCTAGGAACTTCACCTCTCTTAGCCAAAACTCACATTTATTCAGCTTTGCATACAATTGATTTTCTCTTAAGATTTGCAATACTATTCAAAGGTGTTCCCAGTGTTCCTCCTCACTTTTCGAATAGATTAGGATATCATCAATGAACACCACCACAAATTGATCCAAATAAGGTCTGAAAATCCGATTCATATAATCCATAAATACCGCTGGCGCATTAGTTAATCCGAAAGGCATGAATTGTCTATCCTCAACAACGGGTACTTATTCTTAGTAGTAATTTTATTCAATTGCTGGTAATCAATGCAAAGCCTCAAGCTATCATCTTTCTTCTACACGAATAGAACTGGTGAACCCCATGGAGATATACTGGATCGGATAAAACCCTTCTCCAACAAATCCTCAATCTGTTTTTTCAATTCTACCAACTCTAAAGGTGACATCCGATAAGGAGCTTTTAGAGATTGGCTCTGTCCCTAGTACTAATTCGATGGCAAACTCAACTTCTCGCTCTGGAGGTAATCCGGTCAACTCTTCAGGGAACACATCTGGAAAGTCTTTAACCACCTCGATCTGCTCAAGGTTTCCCCTTGATTCCACTTGAATCGAGAAGAACACTGCAAAGACTTCACAACCTTCTCTTACACTTATCTCAACTTGGGCCGTTGACAACATTATCGAATCTTAGGGAATTTCCTTAATTACCATGCAAACATTAAATTGCACAGCTTTCTCCTTACATCGTAGGGGTACATCATTGGTTGTTAACCAATCCATACCCACAATCACATACATACTCCCGCATGGGTAGATAAATCAAATCAATAGTCGTCTCACGACTATCGCATACAAACATCAATTTCCTACATACCATAGCAGTTTTTTTTTATACGTATACCAGTAAGAGTAGACACAACCAAATCATACATCAAATCACTCATAGCAAGATTTAAGCTTTCTGATGTCTCATTTCAATAGGGAAGTAGTAACAAAGGACATTCTTTTCAGTTCATCCTAATCCAGTTGACGGCCATCGACCGGCTTCACCGTATTCCACCAATCTAAAGCAAGCCTGATAACAGAGGCTTTACAGCTATAACCTTCTGATATTTATCGCAGTTGTTTGACTCAAATAACATTTCTAACCGATCGATCCAATTTTCAGCTTCTATTGCCAATCCTTCCCCGAAGGTCTTAGGATGGAAGCGATCTAAATGTTTCCATATCGTAAGCATATGAGGAGCAACCTTCTACGTTACTGATTCCTTAGGCTTAGAACTTGATGAATTTGGAATCGACTCCCTAGAATGAGCACTATTTTCTTCCTCTGTTTATTCATGAACCTTTTGAGTATGACTCTTGCTTCCCCCACTATGCCCTTCATTGGCTCTACCCTCCTCAAGCCTTCTCAATCGTTCCTCTGTTGAACGGGTCCACTTGTACAGATGCCACAACATGTCAGCCTCGTTTAATTGATCTTGGGGCCCATTATGTCCCTGTTGCTCATTGTTATCGACGTCTGTACAAGTGTTATTACCGATTCTATTTGCCTAGGATTCACCATCTCTCCCCACCTAAGGGCGAAACCCACCAAAGGATGACAGATAATAAGAACAAGACAAAAAACAGAACATGAAAGGGAAGCAGTGTGTAAAGATCATATATTGCCATATTCTAAATGCAATGCACAACAGGCCAGGAACGTAAGCTCTGATACCAAATTGAAAAGACCTTCCCTTACTAAATAATATTTAACCATAATATTTTCATTAAACCAGATTAACAAAAGATTAAGAAAAACTCGTTCCTTTACAAAAATAAGCACATCGAAGTCCAGGGCACAAATTTTAATTTCGCCCACAAACTCACTACACAAAATCCAAAAACTCTGGGCACAATTGTCGAGCAGAAGAATACACAGACCACGAGTTTAACAACACCATATCCACAACAAAGGTTTATACCAAAATATTTCCACACAAGTTTTGATAGTGGATCCACTAAAATATTATACTGTATAAAATAAAATCTTTGATTCAACAGTAAATAAACATTCATCCCAACGGTTGAAATAGTATTCTCAAACATGTGGGCCCTAGAATGACAATATAGAAATCATTACAACGCCAAAACCAAAAGAGGCTTACAAAGTTCACAACTATTACGCCTCTGGTTACTTCCCTTTACTACTAGTGGAACTAGGGGTCTCGCCTGAAAAATATTGATAATGACAGGGTAAGACATAAAGTCCCAGTAACCAAAATTAATTTATCAAATATGCAGAAAAAGATTGTAAGTTAGAGAAGCAGGTTTACTAACATGTTTATAAAATCAACAACAAATAATTAATTAATCCATAATAATTAACAAATAAGTAAAGTCATCCCCACTCATCCATCCTGCTCTTCCTTATATCATCTGGACGTGGTACAGCCTATCAGTGCTAGTATACCTGGCCAAGGTTAGCTAGTCACTTCAAGAATACTGTCCTCTCCCACTCAAATTCCGGGCTAGGAATGAGAGAGCCGATGGGCACAGTTTCATCCTAAATCTCTTCCACACAACCCAACATATCCATAACAGATAAACAATACGGCACTACAATATCCAAAAACATTGTACAATATATTATTCCATATACAACATCCCATAACAAACATCATAACAACAATATCCAACAAAATTTATTATTCCACATGCAATATTTCACAACAAATATCATAATTACCACCACAGATACAATCCCAATAACAATATTACCTATATATAAACATGTATTGGAAAATACTGCTTCTCTGGAACAATTTTATATTCAGATACACACATAATTTATCAAAACACATGATAGCAATTCAAGTGAGAGTAAGATTTAGAAAACACCTTACAGTCCGAAACAAGCATATAAAGTAAATTAACCCCGGTTATCTCAATTCCAAGCTAAACCCTATCTCGAGGAGTAAAATGCAAACAGTCATCGGTCACAAATAAACTCTACATCATCACAATTATAATTTCATATATCTTAAATTATACAAATTCAAATAAATATATATTATTACTGTAAAAACTAAAAATAACAGTTTAAATCCTTTAAAATTCAAAACCGACCGATTAAAATCTTTGTAATTCCTCTATTAACTCATAACAAAATTTATACAACTTTTAATCGATAAAAATATTCGGTAGAATATGAATCTTAAATTTCTTGAGTAGAAAAATTAATTTAAATTCATACAACAATCAATCAAAAATTCTGAACCGATTAAAACTAGTTATTAATCGTTCTAAACATATATACAGTCATCTATTATTAAAACTCAAAACTTTTTCAGAATCATAATCTCAAAATTTTCACTAACCATCTATTACCTTCATGGAGAAGAGAAAAATATATAGAATAATTTTCATAAAAGAAATTTACTAAAAAGAAGTTGATTTAACTACTAAAATTATCTTATAAGATAAATAACATACCTTATAAACTCAAATCCACCTTTCAAATAACATACCTTATAAACTCAAATCCACCTTTCTTCTCTCCCCTTCTCTTCTTCTCCCTCGCTCACTCTCTTCCTCTCACCGCCTCACTCTTTCTGCATCTGATTCTCTCATTGCAACACACACATATAAATATATATGTGTGCCAAAGGTCACCGCCTCAATCAATGAGGCGGTGATCCAGTTTTCATTCTTTTTTTTTTTTTTTTCCAGGCACCACGTAGCTCTTTCCTTTTTTTTTTTTTTAAATTTTTGAAATGGGCCAAATTACAAGAAGAGCCCAACTTTATTTTAATATTTTTTTTCCAGAAATTTTCTTTTTCACTAACAATTACAATTTAATTGGAATAATCTTATTTAATTATTTTATAATTATAATTAAATCCTAAAAATAAAATTAGGATGTTACACACACACCACCCCCTTTGACAAATAGCTTCGTTTGTGCACAGTGATCTACGCCCTCTTGGATATCTCCTCCATAGATATGCCGGTAGAGCCCTTTAATATTGAAGCACCAGCTCCAGCAGGGACGGACCCAGCAATTAAAATTAGGAGGTGCGGAAATTACAGAAATAAACCCATATTTTTATGAAATCACATTTAAACCTCATAAAAATTTCAATATTTTTAGTTTAGTCCCTCCATGAAACTATTAGAAAGGGACTAAAATGAAAAACTGAAACTTTTATAAGGCTGAAATATGATTTCATAAAATTTTGGGTTCTTTTCTGTAATTTTCTCCCCTCATTTGGGTTCTTTCCTATAATTTTAGGGGGGGCGGGGGCCACCCCTAGCCCCCCTAATTCCGTCCCTGAGCTCCAGGCTAGACATCTGTGTTCTACACCAGAACACTTTTCTTTTTATTTTTTTTGTCTTGAATTATTCTTGGTAATTCTTTTGGAACACAATAATTTATTTGCTTTAAACAAATCATATGTCATTTTATTATGTATTAATGGTACTATATATACACAAAAATAAGTTACATAACAATATAACTTTTTTAAGAGAGGAAAGGGGGTAGAGAAGACTAAGAGGGTGAAATGAAGTCATTTTGCTTATATTTTAAAATTCTATATTGCGTTAATAACTTAATTAAGGATTGTTTGAGTTTAACAACCTAATTTATAATTTTCCTATTTAAAGCAGTTTTATATGAGATTTTCCCAACAAGAAATTACAAAATATTACATATTTAAATGGGTCCAGGTTTTTTATCTATAAAAATAAATTATAACTGTTATTATGTTATTGATAATTGTAATTATATTGATAACTATATTATATTTATAAAATTATAAAATACTATAAATACTATATAATTATAATTATAAATATAATTACAAAATGATTTTCAAAATAAATGAGTAAGTTGGATAAAATATATAAAAATTATGGTATATCATATGACTTTCAATCTTGACCTCTTGGCCAAAACCTTTTCTAAATTTGTCTTTTGAAAAAAAAAAAATTTGACCTCTCAATATATCATTTTACATGAACAAATCCTGCCTTCTCCACAAGTTTCATGTCATTTTTACTCTACATAGGATAAACTCGATTTTCTTTGTGATGCATGAAAATATTAAAAATTAATTTTCATTTTTATTTTTTACCATCTCCACATAAATTATTATATTCATGTAATTAATTAAAAGTATAAGACTATGTATTCTATTTTATGATAATTTTTTATTTAAATGCATGTGAAGTCTCATTTGTGAAATTTTTACTTGTTGAGTCGTTAAGGAAAACTTGTTCATAAAATTTGATATCTAGAATATGATTCTTTATTATAACCTTGAATATATTTTTTAAAAAAGTAAGTGAAATTGTTATTCAAGCAACATTTACTTGTTAATTTTTTAAAGAAAACATGTCTATAATCGAGATACAGAATGCAATTTTTGTGTGTTTAATATACTCTTCCGATCTTATATATAAATCACCTTGAGGGATGGTTAAATTAATCTTATTACATGCATTATCTTTAAAATAAAATTTTCCATCATATGTAGCCTCTTATCATATTCACAAAATTAAATAAACTTAAAAATAATAAATATTATATTATTTTAGGGGAAATTGGGGGGAAATCACCCATTCAAAATTTTATTGGTGAGATGAACTAGATAAATTTAATACATGAAAAGTATTAGAACTCTGTAAATTTTATACACACATTGTACCAGTATTATTTTTTTACTTTGTTATCGGTACTCTTATTTAGATATTTTTCATTAATAAATTTTTTAATGAGAAAATTTTTCCTAATTTATTTTTATGTAAAATGATTTACAAATAGAATCATAGATTATGATTTCTTTTAAAAGGTACTTTGGAGGAAAACAATTATGGGCGATTTTCCATTTGACGTGTCATTTTCATGTAAAATATAACATAGATATTTTCTAACTACAGCAAAAGAATCTCAATAAAAAAATGACAGTCAGATCCTAAATCCAAAGACCATAAAAAATTATAAATAAAAAAAAATCCAATAGAAATTCACATATCAAAAAAGTCCTATTATTTCGATTAACAACAAGAAGTGTTATATTTACAACAGAAAGTGTTATATTGACAACAAAATTTAAAAACCTAGCCAGTTACAACAAGAAAAAAAAAATATACATATATATTCACAACACAATCTAAACATTTGGATTTTGCTTCAAACTTAAATCCGCATACAGAGGTTATTTACAACATAAAAAGGCTATATTCACAACAGGAAGTAATATATTCACAATAAAATTTTAAACTTACCCATTTACAACAGAAAAAGCCATATAGTCACAATAGGAAGTGTTATATTTACAACAAAATTTAAAAATCTTAATTTTATTTTAATTCATATAATATCACAAAAGTCCTTAAGCAATTTCTGTTGAAATTTATTTATAATTTTTTATAGTCTTTAAAACCTGATTGTCATGTTTTCAATCTTAATTATTATAATATCATTCAATCTTTTGTCTTCTAGGGTCGGGTTTTCCTTGTTCTTTTCCCCGAGAGGGGGTAATCGTGCTGCCGATATCCTTGCAGCTGAGGTCTATAAAGGGATGTGCCCTATTGAATGGGTTCAGCAACCAACACCCGCTTTACTTTCTCTTCTAGCTCTAGAGGCTCCTGTGACTGGTGATGGGTTTGATAGTTCTTTGGTACTCAATGTAGCTTTTGATGGTGGCTAGCTCTGGTTTATGTTGTATTGTTTTTGTTTTCCTTTGTTTTTTTTTTCTTTTTTTTTTCTTTTTTAAGGCTTATTGTTTCCTTCTTGGTGTTGTAGCTCCTTATTCGGATTTGTTGTTTATCATCGATGTATTGGTCTTCCTCTTTGAGGTTATTTTAATGATATATTCTTTGACAAAAAAAAAAATCTTAATTATTATAGGACCCACGTAGCAGGGACCGCTGCCCCCTACTTTTGTGTTTATATGCAAAGGAGGGCCAGCTGTGGTGAGATTTATATTGTGCATTTACCGTTCCTATGGCCTAGATTTAGTTTTTTTGAAAAATTAATAATTAGAAATATCATTAAATAATTCTTAAAAACTAAAAGTCAAAAAGTAAATATAGACCGTAGATCTGGAAGTCTTCATCTCCATTGATGGTGAGGATTCACTAATTTATCACATTTTCAATTCTTCTTAAATTGCTGAATAAATTTCTGCTCTTGTGTCTAAATTGTCGGCGTTGCTCTTTTCTCTCTCACACTTCCTTTCACTTTCTCTCCGTTGCTCCCTTTCCTCTTATTTCTCTCCCTAAACAAAACCAGATTTCTCTGTGCATCATCGTTGAGGTAGAAGGCAAAAACCAAAGAAAACAAGAAGGTAAAATTTTCATTGTAGAAGTACAGAGTGATTAAGTATTATCTGTAATCTTGTAATTTAGCATCATATTTTGTTTACTTCTTTACTTTCTTGCTGCATATTTCTACTGTGCATATAATGGAGTTGTTGAAATCAATAACGATTTTTTTTTTTTTTTTCAAAATCTCAAATCAGCAGGGCTTGTTTGAGTCTGCCAGCTATTTGTATGATATAGATTCCTTGGAATTATGTCTCAAAGGCCAAAAGAAGAAGGTAATAATAATAAACCCAGATTTTTTATTATCCAGTATTTTTTTTATTGTCCTTCTTTCTATATGTATTTAGTTTGTACTTTCAGTTTTCATTACTAATTTACTTTGAGTACAATTATGCGGGAGCATATTTTTTCCTCTTCTCTCCCCCTCAGAATCCCATCTCCCATCTGAACCGTCCAAATCTTGATCCAACGGTCCAGATTTTTTTTTAAAAAAAATTGAAGTTTTGTCTTTTTTGAAAAAGACAAAAGTAAATTTTTTTTTTTTAAATCTGAATCGTTGGATCAAGATTTGGATGGTCCAGATGAGATTCTGAGGGAGAGGGAAGAGGAGAGAATCCAGATCCACATTGATGGATGAGTTTTTATGGAAGTAGAAGTGGGACTGAAAGTGAAAGGGTAAGAGGAAAGTGTGTTGGTATGATTATAGGAGTGTTGTATTTATAAAGCAAAACGACTAGAAATTCATACCAGCAAAGTAAATCAAACAAGAAATACTCGAATCAGAAAGCACTTCTCTCAAACTCTCTTGATTCATCATCTTTCTGTTGATGGTAAACCAGAAATCGAATCAAAAATCTAAAACAACATAAAACAGAAATAAACATGCCTTAGTATCACAAAACAACTATGCTAACATCTTTTTTTTTTTTTTTCTTTTTTGAACAATACATCTTTTTTTTTTCCTTCAAAACTTGTTCTGAGAAATAATTTTATAATACATAAAAGCAATTTTATAAAGTTGTTTTGGGGAAAACAACATAAAACAGAAATAAACATGCCTTAGTATCACAAAACACTTGAAATTCTTCTCTTTCCATGTATGTTAAGAACTGCAACAACAGTAGAGTACAAAACATTGCTCCTGACTTTGTTATTCGTACAATAATATAATAAAGCCCTCACATATTTAGCATCAATCTAACCCATAAAAACTCAAAACTACAAAGTCTTTGGGAGGGAGACCAGAGACAAATCAAGTGTCAAATTATGTGAGATTTTCCCTTTGATATTTTATTTTCATGTAAAATCTTGAGTCTGACTAAAGAAGCATTATTACAACATTAATACAACATTATTACGACCTGCTAGTGTGGACGCACCCACATAGCAGAGGACCACTGCCCACTACTTTTGTTTTTATATGCAAACGAGGCTGTCGTGAGATTTATATTGTTTACTCCTTTACTTTCGCGCTGCATATTTCTACTGTTGAGATCAATAACAAATTTTTTGTTTTTTCAAATCCCAAATCAGCAGGGCTTATTTGAGTCTGTCATCTGTTTGCATGCTCTAATTAATATATATTTGTTTATCCCAGATTTTTTGTTTATCCAGTATTATTTTTTCTTATTGTCCTTCTTTCTATATATATTTAGTTTGTACTTCTAGTTTTCATTACTGATTCACTTTGAGCACAATTATGCGATGTTTGCTATAATGGAAGAGCTTTTATGGATGTAGAAGTGGAACGAGAAGTGAAAGGGTAAGAAGAAACCATGAAGTTCAATAATACTTAAACATTAAAAAAAAAAAAAAAACTTATAATGATATAAGTGCTGGCCAATTAAACTCATTAAAACTAATCTAAATTATTTTGACATTATGTTTACAATTGTCTAATTAAACTACTAGATAACTAACTAACTCAATCAATCGGTTAAGAGGGTAGACCAGTGACAATGAAATTAATAATGTAAACACAATTAATAATTCAATTGACAACCTAAAGGTTTGGAAATAAAAATTCTAACAATTGTCTTAGCATAAATCACTCCAAATATTAATCCGGTTTAAAAAGAGATATGTCTACAATCTAAAACTCAATTGTTCTCAAATAATACAACTCAAAGTTATTTAAAATTAAATAATCACAATTCTTGAAATAAATCCGTAAAAGGAAAGACACTCCCTTATAGTCTTCAAGTGTATGTCCTCTAGGTTCCTCCATGTTCTTCCCAAGTTATCTCCCAAATAAGCTTCAGCTGCCATGAATTTCTCCTCTTCAAACTGATCCACGCAAGTCACAGCTAGCCATGGAATAAATTAATAAGGGAATGATGAGGTGTTGAAAGTGGCGTTTGTGCGTAAGGAATGGAATCAAGGCATTGATGTTGGAAGAAATAAAATAAATTGAAATGGTTTTGGGTGTTCCGTATGCAACAGCCGAATAATTGAGAAATTTGAGCTGACAGCGTGCGTCCTGATCAGAGAGAGCACTTTGGCTCTCAACGAGAGCGTGTACCATCTTGTAATGGCTGCTTCCCCCCCCCCCCCCCCCCCCCCCCCCATCTTTTTTCAAGCAGAATGAAAAAACTTGAGACACAAGAGTGGAACCCATTAAAATTGAATTGACCCCCATTCAAAATTAATCATTAGATTCTCTATAAACTTTTGAAAATAATTATGTGTGATTTTCCCTTTGATGTGTCATTCCCTTTGGTGAGATTTATATATATATATCGATCGTGCATATATTGTTTCAACAGCCTAGATTTAATTTTTTTTAATTGATATTTTTAAATAAAAAAATTTTAAAAAAAAGTTATTAATTAAAAATATCATTTTTTTAGATTTAAACAATTCTTAAAAAAAAAATCAAAAAGTAAATATAAATAATAGATCTGGGCCGTTCAAATTCAGTCCTCATTACCATTGATGGTGAGAATTCACTAATCTATCACATTCTCAATTCTTCCTGCATTGTTGAATAATTTCTGCTTTTGCCTTCTTTATTATTATTATTATAAGAAAGATGGCTAAGAGCCAAATTAAACAAAAAGATACATGATAGATGGAATAACTTCCAAACACTCTTGATCAATCCTAGTTTGCAGAAGCCTAGGGCAATCACTCAAAATCTTAGACTTTTCTAAACCAGACTTAACCAAAGCATCTACCACACCATTAATCTCCCTCAGAATATGACCTAGAGAGACCAGCCAGTCCCTTGACAGCATATTCTTGATCCTTTCCACTAACAGACTATCAGCAATGGAATTATCGTTCACACCTTAAACTACTAATAACATCACAAGAATCAGATTCTAAGATTACCTTTTTGAACCCCAAATCCCACGCTAAATTCAAACCCTCATAAACAGCCCAAAGTTCCGCCACAAAAGCATTACAAGCACCAAGCATCTTGGTGAAACCAGCACTTCTGCTTTTGCTTTAAGTTGTCTTTGCTCCTTTTTTCTCTCTCACACTTCCTTTCACTTTCTCTACGTTGCTCCCTTTGCTCTTATTTCTCTCTCTAAACAAAGGCAGATTTCTCTGTGGAACATCGTTGAGGTAGTTGAAGAAAGAGGGCAAAAGCCAAAAACAAAACAAGAAGGTAAAATCTTCATTGTAGAAGTACACAACCAGTTTGGATTAGCGGTAGAAGCTTCTTTTTCAACATGATTTACTGTATATGAGGTACGTAACTATTATCCATAATCTTGTAAGTTTAGCATCAAATTTCACTCTGATCTACATCTGTCATTTTAATTTTTGCAGGACTTGTATGGATCAGAGTTTGCTATTTTTGTGTTCTTGATTTGTCAAAATATTTATTTCCGCACTTATTTTCATTCATAGCTTCATGTCTTTCAACAAAAGTTAAAAAAAGTTAACAGCACGTTTTAATTATATTTTTATGTCAGAAATACATTCTAATTATTTTGATAGTGCTATAGTTATTTGTCAATTTCTTTAATATTTTTCCCCATTTTTTATTTTTTTTCCTCATGCTATATATATATATATATATATTTCATAAATTATTCAATATCAGTTGAAGAAAATGTTTTAAATTTTAGTCTAAAAATGAAGCCCTGAGGTTTTTCAAGGCTTTGTAGTTGTGTAAACTAGTATGCTAGTTTTCTAGTAAGGAAACCAGCCCAACAAAAACGTTGGCTCTGAAATAACTACAAGAGTTCCTTCAAAATTATTTCCTCTATTTTTATTTTTATGTTATGCTCTTACCAGAAAATAAAAAAAGTTTCCGTTACTTCTACATATTTTATTTACTCCTTTACTATCGCGCTGCATATTTCTACTGTGTGTAATGGAGTTGTTGAAATCAATGACGATTTTTTTGTTTTTCAAATCTCAAATCATCAGGGCTTGTTTGAGTCTGCCAGCTGTTTGCATGCTCTAGATTCCTTGGAATCATGCCTCAAAGGCCAAAAGAAGGTAATAATAATAAACCTAGGTTTTTGTTTATCCAGTATATATATATATATTTATTTAGTTTGTACTTTCAGTTTTCATTACTAATTCACTTTGAGCAACGTTTTCTTATGAAAAGGATGAGGAGAGCTTGGTGCAGATCTAAGGAGGAGAACTGTGGTATACACTGATTTTTTGTTTTTTCATAAAAAGTACTTTTAACGTTGGTAATCATAAAAACTGACATAGATATTCAATTTTTTCAAATAATTGCCGACGTAGAAATTCGATTTTTGAAATAATTTTTCAATATTTTTATTCAACCATAACCTGAATCCACATTTCAATTGTGGATATATAGAACAACTATACATAGCAGCCAAGCATAATTATCAATCGATATTTTGAACTTCATCGATCACTATTAAAATGTACTATGATAATCACCAACTATAACTAACATTACAACAAACTCCACAATGGCAAATTTTAATCTTTTCAGCTAACAGTGCCAAAACAAACATCTTAATTACCTAGAACAACACAAGGACCTCAAGACTCACTTTGAGACTACAACTCCTGAAGAAGTTGTTGTGTCAAAGTATCTCCTGAACAACTATACCCAGCAGACAAGCATCATTATCAATCGATATTTTGAATTTTATCGATCAGTGTTAAAATGATGATCACCAACTATAACAAAGATCTTAACTACTTGCACAATAACCTAAAACAAACATCTTATATACTTGCACAATAACCTAAAACAACACAAGGATGTAGATACTCAAATGATGATAAATGTCGCCACTACAACTCACTTTTGCGTCTGTAAGTAGTCTAACTGATGTAGATACTTCCCCCACAACACATACTCTTGCAATAATTCAACGATTCTTTTTTTTTTAACTCAGTTTTCTTAATTGCCAACACAGATAGGCGGCATTAATAGTTTTAGCTAAATTTTGTAAATTCTTAAATAAATATTATTCAACCTTCTTAATATGTAAATATTAAATAGTAAGAGGCTTGTTTTACTAGGCTATTAGCTGATCTTATTTTCTCTGGATTCGTTTTTTGTTTAATGAAAGGAAAATAGGACTTGGTTTCTCTCATTTTCTTTTTCCATCCACATTCATCCTTTACTCTAAAACTACGTAGTTTGAATTATTTTACAAAAAACTAGAGAGAGAACGTATAGTACTTTGAATTATTTTTCAATAGTATTAAGTATCTTGAGTTAGTTTTTAATACACTAACATCCTGCCGACACCCAATATATATTAGAAAATACTCTAGATTACGGATGCTAGATATTGGGTGCCACTAAAAGTTTATTTACATATACATTGGTAAGTCTACTAAAAATTAATTTAAGATCTACTGAAAAATATATTCAGATAATGAATGCTCTTTTATTTCTTTAAAAAGTTATCCTCATACTTTGTTTACCCCTAAAGCTACGCAGTTTTGAGAATGGGAGCAGAGAGAAGCAAAGTTCAAGAAAATGTAGCTGACAACGTAGCCATTGTCCAAAGCTAACTTGAAATAATGATATTACGGCTTGTTTAATAATAATGGTTTTGCATTATCCCTATTCATGTGATATATATTTGATATAAGCTTTTTTATGATGACTTCTAGTTCTAGTATTTCAGTTATATAAACCTTTGTTTTGGCCAATGTCAGTTATATATACCTGAACTTGAAGAGTTTTGAACTAATTAAATTAAACATGGTATTGTGAATTTTGTTAAATGAGCAGGACTTGCTTTTGGTTCTTGTCTTGTTTTTGGTGGATTCTACATTGTATTCTCCTTTCCATCAATTATGTTGGTCTTCACATAATTGAGAAGGGGGCTTGTATTATCAAACGTTGTTCATACATCTAAATAAAGGTCAGTGTACGCCATCATACATCTTATCTCCTTTCATGAGAATCTTTTTTCCCCTCTTAGATTCAATATGGAAAAAAAAAAATTCTCTTAAAAAAATGATATGTTGTAATTTGAAAGTGTTTTTTTTTTTAAAAAAAATTATTTTTATGTTGTCTAATGTCTATATGTTCAAGCCTAGAATATATATGTGTGTGTATTCTATTCTTATAATCATATTAACTTTTAGCACTTCGATTATTACTTCCGTTTCGAATCCTTATAAAAGTTGTTAGACTGTTTTTAATTCCGTGAGTTATTTGATTACTATTACATTCTCTATTTTATTTCAATTATTTTATAAGTAAAAGATTTCTTCAGTCATTGGAGATAAGTTATCTCCAGTGGCTCCCAAAAATACGTCATTTTGGATAAATGAAGAATGTTTCCGTAATTTTGCACCTTTCATTAATTCACTTAAAATTACAATCATGCCCTTCATTAATTCAAAACGACGTAGTTTTGGGGGGTCACTGGAGGTAACTTATTGCTAGTGACTGGAGAAACACTTTTCCCTTATTTTATATCTTTTATATTTTCTTCAACAAATTCTTAAATCATTTTTTTTAGTAATAATGGTTTTTTCGCAACTTCATTCATATATATTATTTTGCACTGTGAAATCATTTTTGCTATTGAAATTTTTATGCAATTCCACAAGTTTGTACTATTAATTTTTTTTGACATTTAATTCTTGATTTTAATAGCGATTAAAATCTCAAAAACTTTGGAAATATACATTATGATTTTTTTGTATAGTTTTAATTATAATGGTTCATTTTTTTCGTGTTTATATCATAATTTGAAATATTCAACACTAAAATATCTTCAAAAAAGTAAGGAAATTAAATGTTCTAATTTACTTATGTTTCTCTTCATTATTTTAATATTGTTTTTATATTTTTGTCGCTATCTCTCTCTCTCTCTCTCTCTGTGTAAATATATCCTTATAATTACATTTTTAGCATTTTGATTATGACTTCTGCTGAGTTGTTGCAAAATTTAATTTGTAGGACTTTTTTTTTTTTGAGTTGCTTGACTACTATTGTGTTCCATTTTTTATTTTAGTATATTCCATGCCTATAAAAAAATAAAATAAAAAATAAAAAAAAATGCTTGGTTATCCCAAAAAATGGTATATATATGAATTAATTAATTGTTAATAACGTATAGTAATTATATTTTCTCTCTTGAGACTAATAAAGCTTTCACATGTTTTTGTTTGACAGGATTTGTGTTTTTGTGTTCGGGTTTGAAAATCTCTTTTACTTTTTCTTGGTTTCTGTGTGGAACAACGCCACAATTACTTTAGCAAGGTGAGGATATACTCTAATTTGATTGTGCTTTTTTTTATTACTTCAATATTTTTTATGTTGTTATTGATATTTTCCTTTACATCAATTCTAATCTTATAATCTCATTTTTAGCATTTTGATTATGACTTTTGTTAGTAGCCTCTATAAACTTTGTTGGTTTTGTTTTTGAGTTGTTTGACTACTATTATGTTATGTATTTGTTTCATTTAGCATATTCCATTCCTAGAAAAAATAAAGCTAATTAAAAAAGATGCATATTCTTGTACATTATATTAAGGACATGAAGGAGTATATTTATATGAATTAGTTGTGGATTAATGTCATGATTGTTCCTTGCGATTTGATCAAGTTTTGATTTTGGTTTACATAGTTACAAATCGTCGGTTTTGGTCCATATAGATTTATAAGAATTTGATCTAAGTTTAACAACCAGTCCCTATACTTTTAATAAGTTTTGATTTTGATCTTTATAATTAAACTCAAGCAAAGTTCCTTTTAAATTATATGGATAAAAACCAATGATTTGAAACTATTATAACGACCAACAATGATATTGTTGTTGATTATACCATTTGCATTTTTTCTACCAATATTATTTCTGCTGAAACTAAAGTTTTAACTCTTTTTTTTTTTTTTTTTTGGGTGTGTGGCAGGATTTGTGTTCCTATGTTGTTGTTTGAGCATCTCTTTTATTTTTCCTTGGCTTCCATGTGAAACAACACTAAAACCACTTAAAAAAGGTAAGCATATATTGTAATTTGATTGGGTTTCTTTTTATTGTTATAATAGTTTTTATGTTTTTATTTCTATTTTCCTTTATAGCAATTATATTCTTATAATCGCTTATTGAAAACATTTGTATCATTTTGATAATGACTTCTGTTAGAAGCCAATGTAAAATTTTTAGGGCTTTTTTTTTCCTTTGAATTGTTTAACTAGTATTGTGTTCTCTATTTCTTTTTTTTTCCCTCTCTTTTAGCATATTCCATGCCAATTAAAAAAAAAAAAAGGCTTACTAAAAAAATATGCATAACTTTGGTGATCCCAAAAGATATTACTTTTACGAATTAATTGTCAATCACTTTAATCTCATACCATATCCATATTTTCTATTGAAATTATTTCTCTTAAAAGTTAAAACTAAATCTTTTACGAAATTTTGTTTGGAAGGATTTATGTTCTTGTATTGTCGTTTGGGAATCTTTTATTTTTCTTTGGTTTATATGTAAACCAACACCAAAATCTCTTTAAAATGTAAGGATATATTTTAGTTTAATTGTTTTTTTATTTATTTTTAAATTATGATGATATTTTTATTGATATTTTCCTTATACATGCATGCCTTCACCCATCAATTATATTTTTACATATGTTTAGTGAGATTGGCTATCATACTCTTCTCTTACTATTCTCATCTCATCATCTTCCCCTCGGCCTCCTCTCCTAATTTCATCATTTAGATTGAAATCTGAGTAGTTCAGATTTAATATTTTATAAAAAAAAATATTAATAAAATATCAAATTTTAAAAATCAATAAATTCAAAAACTGCTAAATTTTAGTTATGATAATTTAAAACTACAATAAAAAATATTCTTATAAAACATTGAATATGAATAGCTCAAGTTTCAATCTAAAGGTTGAGATGAGTAGTGGTGAAGAAGAGGATGAGAAGAGAATAGTAAGAGAAGATGATGGTAGTTAATCTATATGTTTAACATTTTGATTATGACTTCTGTTTTAAACTACTCATGTTTGGACTTCATTGTGGTTTCATTTATTGTGTTTTCTAGTTTTTTTATTTTTATTTTTTATTTTTAAGATCATTTTTTAATAATAATGGGTTTTGCATTATGAAAAGGTCTTATTTTCGTTTTTGCTTTGGAAATTTGTATGCAATTGTGTCATACCCCATGTAATTATTACATTTATCAAAGTACTCCAACGAATTTTAGTGAGCAAAACAGGTATAGAATAGTACACTGATAACTAAAAATATTCTTGGTAATGTATAGGAATGGATAGAGTTTTCAAATACAGTGACCCATTACATTAGTGCCAGATTATACAGCCCCAAAAGAAAAGTAGCAAAATAAAACTAAAATTCTACAACTCAGACTAATTTCCAAACAACAGTATTAGTATTCTGTACTTGCTATCTTTCCATTGGAACCTTGTCTGCCTCCATGACCATGTTTGAATCTTGAGCCCTTGGAAACATATGGGATTCAATTTGAACCCCAGAGTAACAATTTATCTCATATTCAATATATATACAACGTATGATGGTTATCTGCAATCATAACCAATCAACTATCAGAGATCAATCATCATAAAGCATGTGCAGCAACAATAGGGAACACAAAACTACACGCGATATTGCTTACAAATGTAGAATTCAATGTGTCCCGGGCATAATTATATGCATTGTTGATAGTGTACGCAGGACTTAGTATGTCCCGGCCAGTATTAACTGCAAGAGTGAATCACAGGACTAAACATGTCCTAGGCATGGTTACATGCAATACTGACACTGTACGCAAGACTTAACATGTCCTAGTCATGATTACATGCAATGTTTACAATGTTCGCAGGACTTAACATGTCTCGAGTAGTATTAACTGCGAATTGTAGGATTCGACATATCCTGGGCCTCAGTGCTAAGCAACAACTGGGTGAAGACCTATAACAATTAAATACATTTCAGGCTTTGTGACCCTAGGACCACTGGTCTACAAAGTCGTATAGCCTAACACAACACGATTTACAATCAGGTTACAAACATTCCTACATAATCATATAGAGTATGCGAGATTAGAGTTACTACATGATTGCTGTATAACTTCTTGAAGCAACACCGAGTTCCTTGACTATTCTGGGCAATTATAAGTTCCTATATTAATGCATTACGGAAATAGTCATTGTTTTTTCCAACTCTTGACATTCTTAAATGTCATATAATATATCATACCTAAACATGAAACTAATAAGCCTAAACAATGACCAATATTCCATTTCATGCTTTGATATCAAATTGGTCATCATGTAACTTTGCTTACATCATTTTTGCACCTTTGTCCAGATTTTCAAGAATTTTTACCACTACTTTGAAAAATCATAACTCTTAGCAAAAATGTCAAAATGAGGTGATTTCAAAGTTTATAAACTCTTTATTAAGTCTAGTTTCAAGAAAAAATTGTTCCAACAGCTAAGCACACACATACCATTCCCAATTCAATAAAACAATGCCCTCTATCCAGATGTCATTATAGAATTGTAGGTCATTTTCAAAAATTCATAACTAAATGTATACAAATCCAAATTTCTCCAGTGACCCATCAAATTAAATATTATTATTCCTGATTTAATCCTAAAATTTTTTATTTCAATTGAACATCATTTGTTGTCCCAAAAATGTGTTGCAAAATGACTGCTCTGATAGGATTTTCAAGATAGATTTTTGGGCTTCGTCAAAATTCAATCCTAGAGCTTCCAAAATCACTTCCCAACTACTACCCAACACAATTTTTCATTTTAAACTCATTGGAAGAATTAGAATTAGTAAAATCACACTCCATCCTCTTGCCCTGCCCAGACCAAAACAAACCATGGATGACAAAATGGTCTTGCAACTTCCATTCCATCAACTACAATACCATCTAATACTCTCTAAATCATAGATTTGATCGTAAATAACCCTTTCCAAATTTCTAGTTATTTTGGTAGATTTTTCCCTTACATTTTTGTTTCTCAACAATTTACAGAACAACAAAATCAACGCTAACAACATCATCAACAAACATCATACTCATCACTTACCCATATCAAAGAATTGTTTGCTTGTTGAATCCTTACTTGGCACCCTTGTTCTTAACAGTTTATCTCTAGCTGTTTATAATGTTAACAAGGACTTAGAGACTACACCAAGATTCAAATATAAGAACCAAACTTAGATTAGCATTTAGGATAATAGATTACCTAAGTTGACTGTTGGATTTGTCTGTCAAGAACCAAACTTAGATTAGAACCAATCCTTTATATTGTTAACAAGGACTTGGCACTCTCCTTTCTCTCTTCTTCTCTTCCTCTTCTCTATTTTTCACCTTTTTAGACCCTCTCTATCTCTTTTGCTTCAACCGAAACTAATGAGGTGTTTAGAGAGTTTTAGATGGTCTTATCTAAGTCTTAATTCCATTGGAAACTAATTTCAATCCCACCTCCTTAAGATAATAATATTTAATTGCCTCCACATTTATCATGCAGTGAAAAGCTCTTCTTCCTTCCTTGCCTCCAAGAGATCACATCACTTGGTCTCTTGTGTTGTCATACCCCTTATAATTACGACATTTCTTAGAGTAATACAGTGATATATAGTGAGCAACACATGTATAGAATAGTAGACTGATAATAGTAAACATTCTTGGAATTGTTCAGGAATAATTTACAGAGTTCTTAATACAGTGATCCAAAGTAACATCATTGTCAATATATATCCTACGTCCCAAAACTAGTTGAAACAAAGCTACTATAACCTCTACATCTATATCTAGTATCTAAGCAGCAACTATTATTATTCTGTAATTGCAACCTAACCTTTGGAGATATTCCTGCTGGTTTGACCATGTCTGGAACTTATGCCCTTGGGAACATCTGGGATTCAATTTGAACCCCAAGGTAACATGTTAATCTCACAAACATAGTATAAACAATATATGAAAGTTAATCAAAATAAATAGTCCATATAGTATAAAACATTCAGATAATGCAGTTCATGTATACATACCACACAACCCTTAGCGCTAGGTATGATAAATTGGTAAGAATCCTCTTGTACGTCAGAGTTCTCAATCGGGACACCTAGCTAGGAATATTCCATTGGGAATTACCGAGAGTCCTATCCGAAATCCACCAGTATTCTCAATCGGAGGTGTCCCAAGTCACCTGATTGCAACTAAGATAGCCACCTAAGAACATTCGGCCCATTAGACCCTATGCCTAGTTCTAACCACTAGGAAGGTACTCTTTTGTCAGCCCTTTCGTTCAATCAAGCCACGAGTGGTGTTGGTCTCTCACGAGACGGAACAATCACAATATGATTTAATAAACATACACAACTATACAGAGTATGTGAGATTAGAGCTACTATGCTTTATCCAAGTAGATTTCGTGAACCTCGCATCCTCTAGGAATTATAGGTTCCTATAAGGACACATTATGGACAATGGTCAATACTAATCTCAACTATTGACATTTCAAATGTCATCTAATATATTATAACTAAACATGGAATTACTACACTTAGCTTATGTCCATGTTTCATTGTTTCCCTCATTTTCCACATTTGACCCTATTTTCCAGAATTTGTGCTGTAACATTGAAAAATCATATCTTATAGTACAAACGTCCAAATGAGGTTATTCCAAAGCCTATGGACTCTTTATTAAGTCTAGCTTCAAGGAAAAATGGTTCCACAAGCTGTTCACACACACATCATTCCCAGTTTGACAAAACAGTAGCTATTGTCCTGATTCATTCCAGAATTACAAGCCATTTTTCAAAAATTCATAGCTCATATATAAATCCAAATTTGACCAATTACCTATCAAATTAAAGCTTATTATATCTACTCTAATCCTGTAAAATTTCATGGCAATTGTTCATTTACTAGCCCAAAAATGTGCTGTAAACTCTGCTTGGATAGGGTTTTCAGGGCAGATTCCAAGACTTTTGTAAGATTCGATCCCGATGCTTCCAAAATTCCTACTAAACCTCTATCCCACACAATTTCACGCTTTGAACACAATTGAATCATCAAATTGACAAAATTCCAACTTCCTTGGACTGCCCTGCATCCCAACCGAAACTAGGACCTTTATAATCATAATGTTTTACAATTTCACTTCGCAAACATCCCAATTTGGGTTCCTAACCACATTCAATCTTGTTATTTGAACCATATACACTTGTTAACCCCTTTTATAATTTTGGACAGAACCTCCCCTATAGGGTTTCAATCAGCCAAAATCCACAAACACCAGAGAAATCACCAGTAAAGTTCAACACACAACCAGTAGGCTTGGAATCGTTACCTTGATCGTTATTTAGTCAATTTTCGTGGAAACTCTTCTTCCCTTGGCTGGATAAATTTCGAACAGATCCCTCAAGGCACTGAACAAGAGAAATTTCCATGATTAAAGGGTAGGAGAAGTGACAAACTAGGGACTACAAGTCTGTAACGCAAGAAATTACCTCGATTTTGTGAGATATTTCTTTCTCTTCTTCTCCTTTATGTTTCAGCTATTTGAGAGGTTAGGGATGAGAGTTTCGAACTGTATGGACCACTGATCATACAAAGTCATTGGCGGTTTAGAGTAGAAAGTGACCATTTTGCCCTTCAACTATCGCGTAATTACAAATCGTGTCATTGGTTATAATTCAATTGAATTTCAGCTTTTCCTTTTGCAATCCAATTGACCAAAATTATTGAGCTATTTTTAGGAAAATATTGACCAATTTTATTGGCTCATAACTCCTACTCAAGTATCTATAAATTTTAAATAATCACGGAACTTACGGCACAATTTTGTAAAACTCGTAATTTTAACCTTCCTTCAATGTTTCTCATTGTTCCTAATAAATTCCTTGCAACTTCCTTTTATTCCTTTTGAGATTATTTAAAACTCTAAATTTGATCTAATAAATAGTAATTTCATGTCCTATTGGTGCCAACAATTGTCTTAAAATTTTCGTTTCGTTGAAATCGGGTAATTCTGGTGCAATTGTGATTTTTGTCAAAATTTTACTATTTCATTTCTCTACTTACACATACTTCATACATGAATTTTCCAGAGAAAATTGAGAATATTACATGTGTCACCATAAATTCTTTTCTCCCATGTGCTTAATTAGATCATATACGTTTAATACCTCCATTTAAGTGAATTTGGCTACTCACAAATATATTTTTTTCCCTTTGATTCTTCAACCTTTGTGCAATCATGAATAAAATTCCATTTGATTTCCTTTTTATTCCTTTTTGCCGGAAATAATAGCCCAATTAAATTAATAGGATATTAGTCACAAGTGTCTCACTTTGTGCCAACACGTGTCCCAAAATTCGATGTTTGGAAAAAAGCGCGCATTTAAACAAAATTCGCAAATTAATTCCAAAATTTGGAATGTCACACTTCCTGAATTAAACTTAGTCGTCTCTCTAATACAAGCTTATCCTTAAGTCTCTTGGCCCAACATTCAGGATATTACAGATTGCATATGTTTTGTTTGTTTTTGTTTTTAATGTTCTATTTAGTATCATTTTTATTGTGATTGAAATCTAAAAAAAGTGAGAAATATACATTATGATTTTCTATGTTTATATGATAACCTAAATATTTCCAATTATAAAGTAATTGAAAGTGTCGGGGGAAAAAAGAATTGCAAAATGCAGATTGCATGACGATAAAGAAAATAAAGCCCATTCATTTAAAAAAGAAATGCATATGCTTTGTGATCATAAATGATATTGTTTTACCAACGTGGTTGGGTCTAGCAGAATGACTAGTCGCTCGCAACATGGGGAATCAATGTTGCAATCCATGTTGGAAGAAGTGCTCACATTTAGTATCCAATAGTGCCTCAAATATGATTGTCTCCAATAAAAGAATACATATTCTTAGTACACAAAAAAGGATATTATTTTAATGAATTAATTGTTGGGTTAAAGGCCTAATTTGTCATGGAAGTTTTGTTAAGGGAGCGCCTAGCACCCGAAAGTTTTTTGGGTAGCAAATTCACCCCAGAAGTATGAAAAAGGTAGTAAATTTGCCCCTCTATTAATTTTGACCATTAAGTTTGATTAAGTGTACACGTGGCATGCCACCTCATCAACCCAATAGGAGTTAAGTATCATTTTTGCCCTGAAAGTTTTCACTGAGAGCAATTTTGCCCTGGAAGTTTTCACTTAGGAGCAATTTTACTCCGAAAGTTTACAAAACGTATCAATTTTGCCATTCTTTCCCACATATTAAATCTGACTATTAAATCAATCAAAGACCTCACTTGTTATGCCTTGAAAAGGTTGAACTTGGAGTCAGAGAAGGAGATCTTTGAGATGTTGAACTCAAGGCGGCTAGAATTTGTAAAGCCGAACTGCTCACAGGAAGCATCACTTATGATCTAAGCAAATGACCAGTCTATATAAATGTAAATAGTATCACTATTGATTTGTTTTACCGAACCAATTTTTGGAATAATTCATTTCTCATTTTGCATTTCATTTGCTTAGATAATAAGTGAGGCTTCCTATGGGTTTTGCGACAGATCTTTCAGTCCTTGTGAGTAGTTCGGCTTCACAAATTATAGCCGCCTTGAGCTCAACATCTCAAGGATCTCCTTCTCTGACTCCAAGTTCGACCTTTTCAGACATGTGTGGTCTTTGATTGATTTAATAGTCAAATTTAATATTGGGAGAAAGAAGGGCAAAATTGCTACTTTTGTAAACTTCCGGAGTAAAATTGCTCCTAAGTGAAAATTTCCGGGGCAAAATTGCTTTCAGTGAAAACTTCTAAGACAAAAATGATACTTAACTCTTATTCAGGTTGATGAGGTGGCATGCCACGTGTACACTCAGTCAAACTTAACGGTCAAAATTAATGGATGGGCAAATTTGCTACCTTTTTCATACTTTCGGAGCAAATTTGATACCCAAAAAACTTTCATGTGCTGGGCGTTCCCTTAGCAAAACTTCCATGGAAAATTAGGCCTTTATCCCTTAATTGTTTATCACTATACTCTCATACTTTACATATATGTTTTTATTAATATTGTTTCTCTTGATTAAAGGTTAAAAAAAAAAATGGCTGGTAGGATTTATTTGCTTGTTTAAGTATCTCTTTCAGTTTCTTTTGGTTTTACTGTGAAACAATACTAAATCTTTTACGAAAAGATAAGGACATATTGTAATTCAATTGTGTATTTTTATTATTTTTATATTGTATTTATGTTTTTATTGCTATTTTCTTGTTTGACAATCTCCTTTAGTTTCTATTAGTTTTACTTCTAGGATATTTTTATTGCTAAGTTGTTTTATTTTTTTCCTTCAAAATTTCGTAAAATCTTTTTTTAATAATAATAGTTTTCATTATATCCCCATTTTCTTGTGATGTATATTTGATATTTATGTTTTTATTGCTATTTTCTTGTTTGACAATCTCCTTTAGTTTCTATTAGTTTTACTTCTAGGATATTTTTATTGCTAAGTTGTTTTATTTTTTTCCTTCAAAATTTCGTAAAATCTTTTTTTAATAATAATAGTTTTCATTATATCCCCATTTTCTTGTGATGTATATTTGATATTTATGTTTTTAACTTTTTGATGATGACTAGTACGTAGTATTCTCTTTATATAGATACCTTAACTTTTAAGATTTTTTAACTAATTAATTAAAATTAAACATGATATTGTGAATTTTGTTAAATTGGCAGGGCTTGTTTTTGGTGGATTCTATCTTTTATTCTCCTCAGCATCATTTACTTCGGTCTTCACAAAAGAAGGACGACCAACATCTGAAAAAGAGGCTAGTGTATACTATATCATATATATGTTTGTCATCATTATGTTTTTAGATATATTTTTAATCTTAAGGTTATTTTTGAAATACATACATAATGCTGACTATTGTTGTTTCAAAAAAGTTAAAAATTTGTTTAAAAACCGAAAAACTAATTTAAAAACTTATCATAAATATTTTTACAAATTCATCAAAAAAGACCTGTAGAAGAATTGATTGATTAAACTAGAGGAGAAACGCTAGATTTAAATGGGCGAACAAAAATTTAAAAACTACTAACATATCTGATATCTTGAATTCATCTTTTTGAGGCCGAATCTTTTTCTTTTTCCCCCATGTTGGGGCAGGCTATATTGCTGCTGTGGTTGTTGGGCCTATGCCCAATTCAATACTCATAAAGTAATTAAAAGTATTTATAATTCATAATTCATGTTTACAACTTCTATTAGCTAGACCAGCACTACTAGTAGTGTAGTGGTATTAGGATTAATTTTCCCCCTCCCAGTCCTGGGTTCGATCCCCCCTCCCCTATCGCCTTATATAAAAAAAAAAAAAAAAACTTCTATTAGCTAGCTTAGTAAGAATAAATTCAAAAAATAGAATAACAAGAAATTATTGTATATATTTTAACTTTGTAGAAAAAACAAGAAGATACTGTAAAACTATTGTGAAACATTAGATACTAAAATGGATCCAGATTTTGTAAAGGAAAAATGGAAGGACATGTACTTTCACAATTTTTTTTTGGTTAGATGAAAAATAAATTATTCTTTTCGATAATTGATTTTAAAAATTCCCATTACTACTGAATGATTCCATTTACATCATTGTGAATGGAGAAATCCAACAGCTACAAAATATAATTCAAACAACATGATATTTTTAAATAGGGAAATTAAAAATGACTGAAGGATTTTATATGAATACTCCTCACGTAAGGTAGAGAGGGAATTTTTTGTGGGTTTTATTTATAAGTCACATCACTATTTTTTTTTTTTATATACATGTACGATTTTTACCTTTATTTATTATTGCATAAAAATTTATTTTTATGGGATATAATATATATTAGATAGGGGTAAAATTACAAAGATGTTAAACTTATAGGCGGAGTTGATGAGGTATATTCTATAAAAAAAAAGTTGATAACATTTAACGTTTTTCTTGATTATTCTAGTAAAATATGTTTAAAGTTTTTTTTAAAATTTTTTTAGAAATTCTAGTTGTTATGAAAGTGATATTTAAAAATCATTTATGGAATTAAAAATCAAGAAGTGCCATTTAGCTTGTAGCTTTCTCGAACAGTCTTTTTTGGTGTTTTAAGAGGTTTTGGGATCGACACATGGTATGATGCACTCCATACGTTGAAATGAAAAAATCTTAATGATCTCCAACTCGAAATCATTCTCCAAAAATTACTCGAAACAATATTGTTGGAGTGTTAATATAAAACATCCAAGTATTCCACCCCCCCACCCCCCCCTCCCCTCCCCAATTTTCTGGTTTGTATGTTTTCCTTTACACAGGGGCGAAGCTAGGAATGAAACTTTGGGGGGGGGGGGGGGGGGGTGAAGGGGTGAAAGTTATAGAATTAGACCCAAGATTTTGAGAAATTATGCTTTTCCTCATAAATATTTAAATATTTTTCTTTTAGTCCTTTTATGAGACTTTAAATAGGGACTAAAATGAAAAGATTGTAATTTTTATGAGATTAAATCATAATTACCAAAAAATTTGGGTCCAATTATATAATTTTAGGGGACGGGGGCCACCCCTAGCCCCCCCCCCCCCCAAAAAAAAAAGAAAAAATCTGCCCCTGGCTTTACATAAAGATTATATTGTAATGCAAATTAATTTACCACTTTTCAACACTTCCAATTTGCATTCTTTAAGATTTGTCATTGGAGCAACATCTTTCTGATTTAATTACTAGGGGTGAACTGATTTTGTTATTAAAACCCCAATAGTATATTAGTCAGAGACAGACTATATAATTAGCTTGTATCTATGTCAGATGGAGAGCAGCCTACTTGACCTTGCAAAGAATGAAGTCCAAAGTTTGGTGAATCTGGTGAAAAATGAGGCTCAATATCTATGTTGTTTCAATAGTTATGTTGAAAATTTTGAGCAGAAAAAGAACATACTAACAGCAAAGCACAATGATGTGAGGAGAAAGTTTCAGAAAGGCAAAGGAGTTTTCAGTTTCAAGTCTGAAGCCCAGCAATGGGAACGTGAAGCAGATGATATGATCATTCATATAGACACTAAAATAAAAAAGAAATTGTTTTTTGGTTGGGTTCCGAATTGCTGGTTGCAATATCGAAAAGGCAAGGAGTTAGCAGAGAAGACTCAACACATTGAAAAACTATTGGAAAGATATAACTCCAATATAGTAGCTGGTCGAGCAGATGTGTTGGACATAAAATACCTTTGTTCACAAGGTTTCATTCATTTTGAGAGTAGAGAGTCAAAGTTCCAAGATATCTTGAAGGCATTACAGGATGAGAATTGCAATATGATTGGATTGCAAGGGTTAGGGGGAACAGGCAAAACTTCAATGGCAAAAGAAGTGGGTCATAAACTAAAAGAATCCAAATTGATTGACAAATTAATCTTTCTTGTTGTCTCCCAACCTCCTGATTTTAAAAAGATTCGTGGTGAACTTGCAAGAAATTTAGATTTGAATTCAGATGACGTGGAAGAAGAAGAACTCTCAAGTACAATATTGTCTAAAATCACAAATATGGAGCAAAAATTGCTTATAATACTAGATGATGTATGGGTGAAGTTTGATTTGACAGAAAAGTTGGGGATTCCATTTGTCCACCAACAAAAGGGCTATAATTTATTGATAACCACACGTAGTTCACGTGTTTGTACAGAAATGGGATGCCAAACCATTCAACTACATATATTAACTAATGAAGAGGCATTGAATCTTTTTGAGGTACATGCTAGTTTAAATAATTCTTCTCGTGGTTTTAAGGGTTTGCCACAAAAAATTGTGAAGCATTGTGAAGGAGTACCAGTTGCAATTGTAGCACTAGCAAGAGCATTGAAGAATCAGCCTATATCGGTTTGGAAGGATGCTTTGAAAACCTTGGAAGATCGTGGTCTTGATCAAAACTTGGAAGAGGCTTATAAATGCCTAAAGTTAAGCTATGATAACTTGAAAAATCAAAAGGCCAAAGAGCTCTTTCTGATATCTTCTTTGTTCCCTAAGGATTATGAAATTCCTATAAAGCTTTTAATAAAAATTGGTATAGGATTGGGCTCTTTTAATGAAAATGACAAATACCACTTAATTAGAAGTGAAGTGGATGAAGCTATAAAGGAACTCATACATTCTTCTTTATTGCTGAATGACAAGGAAGAATGTGTAAAGATGCATGATTTGGTTCGTGAAGTTGCCTTATGGATTGGAGAAAATGATATTCAATCTCTTATGGATTTGCAAAAGCCTGTAAAAGGAAACTTGAGATATATATTTTGGAAGACTGATAAATTTCCAGATGAAGTTGATGGAAATAAATTGGAGTACATATCAATATTTTTAGATGATTCAGAGGGTTTCAATGTCACAAATACATTCTTTAAAGAGATGACAAGCATCAAAATTTTGAATTTAGCTAATGTTGGAAGAGGTCCAGCTCTATTATGGACAAATTCACTTCAACCATTGAAGAGTGTTCAAACACTCGCTCTAGCATCTTTGGAGTTAGGTGACATCTCTATCTTAGGAAACTTGTTAACTCTTACGACTCTTTGGTTTCTCGATTGTTCAATCATTGAATTGCCTAAAGAATTTTTGAAACTAAAGAAGTTGAGATCATTAGAGGTAGAAACATGTGAGATTAAAAGGAATAATCCTTTTCAAGTGATTGAAATGTGCTCACAACTAGAAGAGTTGACTTTTGTTGGTAATGAGTGTGACGATGAAGAAAAAGAGGCAATCTCTCATAATGGATCTCCTCTTACATTGCATAGATATTGTATATCTTCTAAGGATGACCTTTCATATTATTCTGAAAAGTATGGTTTGTCAAGATGCTTTCGAGCAAATGAATTAAGCAATTTAGTCTCACATGCAACATTTAAGCAACTTGTTGAAAGAGCTGAAGTTCTTTCATTGGAAGGGGAGGATGGGCAAAGAATGTGGAAGAATCTTGTCCCTGATATTTTTCCAATGGACAAGGAAAGTGTGATGAATGATTTGATTGTTCTTCATTTGAGCTCACATCCTAACATGGAGTACCTCATAGATACTGAAGATCATGATCCTACC
The DNA here is from genome assembly GCA_034222035.1 of Acacia crassicarpa. Lineage (NCBI taxonomy): Eukaryota > Viridiplantae > Streptophyta > Magnoliopsida > Fabales > Fabaceae > Acacia > Acacia crassicarpa. The sequence goes on from JAWXYG010000015.1 coordinate 12,027,424, forward strand.
ATGAGTGCTTTTTGTAATTTGGCTGAGCTACGCCTCTCTAAAATGGGCGTTGAAAATTTATGGCGAGGTCCACCTCCGTCTGGCTTTTTGGAGCAATTAGAGAGTTTGAAGTTGACAAAGTGTTGTAAACTGAAGAGCATATTATTTAATTCCAACTACAACTTGTGTCATCTTAAATCAATGGAGTTAGAGGATTGTCCAAAGTTAATATCAGTTTTCCAGCCATCCACTGTCCTAAGTTTGAAAGAACTGGAACAATTAACAATTAAAAATTGTAGAGCGCTCGAATACATCATAGCGGGTGAAGATGGTGATAGTAATCAAAAGATTTATTATGACTCATTGTTCCCTTCACTAAAAGAGCTGAAACTTTCTGGAGTACCAAGTTTCATTGGAATTGTCAGAGAATATCACCAACTCATGAGTTCATCAACACACAAGCAGTCATCTCCACTTTCAAGACACAATTCAAGGAATCTAAATCAAAGTCATGCCACATGTGCCTTCTCTTGGGTTCAAGCATGTTGTTCTCTCAATAAATTGAGGCCCGCCAGCAAAGAAGAGACTGATATTACTATTTTTGAAGAAAGACCACTCGATCACACAAATCCACTGGTATGCTACGCTTGCTTCTCTATTTTTGTTTAATACTCTCTTATAAATGATATGTTAATTATTTCAAAAAGGAAAATGGGTTACTACTAATAAAGTAAGGTATGAGTGTTAAAGATATTTAATCGTGATATTTGATATAATGCATTATTTAAAGTAATTTGAATTTTTTACCCTTTTTTGTCTTGATTGACTTAATTTGTAAAAAGATTTTGTGAATGCATCTTGTTTTTTTTTTTTTTGATCGGAAAGATAATTATATTAATACTACTACAAACAGATACAATATCTGGATATAAGTAAAGCCAGATCCAGTATAACAAAATACATCCAAGACAAAAACAACAACAAAAACAGCCAAATCACCGTACATAAAATATTTAGAAGTATAAGTAGAATTCTGGACGAAGCAGCCTTCTCAATATTTGGGGTTAGAAGTGACAACGAAGAAGGTGATGGTTGTAAAACCCACCCAAACAGGCTCACGTCCTTATAAGCATTAGCTACAACAAGAGCAGCTGTATAGGTACCCCATATTGGGGTTAAGAACACAAAAAACCCAACCTCAGATGTAAGAAGACCCATGATGCCCAAAAGAAAACTTCTGCTCCTCTGTTGAATGAGATCTGGTGATCTTAACCACACAACCATCAACGCCTCTTTAGATCTACCCCTAGGAACGTAGATCCGAACTACCAAGGGAGAATCAGATCTTATAACATTCATACAACCATCCAACCAAGAGGATTTGAATGCAGATCTTACAGATCTACTTATTTCATGAGACAAAAACACCACCAGAATACCCAGTATCACAGAAAAGTATTAAAAAAAAATAGGTAAATCTCACCTCCACATATCAAATCTGGAGAGGAGAGGAAACGGCTCGCCACAAGGACGAGAGAAGGCCACGTCTGACAGAACTCTGAGGGAGAAGACCATAGATCAAGGATCTGGACTCCAAAACACCTGGACTGCAGATCAAAGATATGGACTCGCAACAACCACTCGGACCCGTCTATGACACAAAGGCGGTGGTCGCCGGCGGCTTGTGTGTAAGGCACAAGCCGCCGGCGGGGGAGCATGCGATGAAGAAGATGAAAGTGCAGAGAGGAGGAGAGAAGGAGGAGAAAAGAGAGGAAGAGTTAGGCTTGATAATTACTTGACGTTTGAATGCATCTTGTTAAGAGACAATTATTCTTTGGGACAATGCTAGGAGTAAAGATACACATACATAAACATATTTATTGCAAGAAATATAATAGAAAACCACGAGAGTTTAAATTCCTGTGCAAACATTAATTGATTAGTTAAAAACATGGTTCATAAGTGAAGAAAATAAGGCATTAGTTTAAGAAATATCTAATGCGAATAATAGGCGTGACACATTTAAAAGCCCATGGCTATACATGACTCTGAGGTAATAATGTTGCCGAAAAATACCATCATGGACAGCATATATCGACTCATAATTAAAAAGATGAGTTCTTTTACATCAAATTAAAAAGAGGAGTTTGGATACTTTGATCTCCCTATTCTGGGGAGTATTTTCTTAAAGCTAACATTATATCTTTTATGAATTCTAATGTTTGTTCTGATGTTGATTTTGAATACTAAACTACAAAGGCAGTAAAAATGGTAAATTGAAAATATTTATTCTATTTTAATCATCTAAAATTTTTTATTGACAATGTATTAATGGAATGGGGTAACAGAACTCATAAAAGGTTGGAATAGTTTTTCTCAAAAAGATTTGGGAAAAAAATGGAAAAGATATAATTATTTGTAGCAATTACATGCACCTATAAATGAAGCTCCTCTATTTTATGCAGCCCTGCATATTTATTAGAGGATCTTGTGTAAGGCTTCTTTGTTAAAACATGTATGGCCCAAATTAATATTAATGAAGTCATATGGACCAAATTGCAGATGTTTTACATATTCCAATGTTTGTTCTGGTGTTGGACAGTTGAATTCAATATGACAAAGGAACTAACATTTTAAAATTGAAAAGTTTATTGTATTATAATAATTTTACTTAGATTTTTTATTAAAAAAGTGTTCAATGGAATGGGTTATTAGTTTTTCTCATCCATATTTAGAAAAAGACAAGAAAGGAATAATTATTTTCATTTATTTTTATGCATCGATACTATTTACTATATAATATTACTTAAAAGCTATATTGTAAATTCAAATTTTACTGCTGATTGTTTGTTGCGGAAAAAGAAATACTCATGTTAATGATGGTTATTATGTCAAATATGTCTTTATTTATTATTTTATATTCAAATTTTATAGCAGGTTTGTTTTGGAATGATAATGATTTATATTCTTGGTGATAGATATAACTTCAATGATTTGTATATTTGTAGAAATTCTATGCATCCATAGATAGAGGTACTTCTTCCCTTACAGCTCAAAGCCTTTTGCTGCAATCATTGGAGAATGTTAGGGAAATAACACTTTTCAAATGTGATAACGTAATATCACTATCAACTCTATCCATTGCAACCTCAACAATTGCTTTGGAAACTTTGACAATCTACGGATGTGATAAACTGAAGTGCATCACAACACACGAGGGAGATGCTCAAGTTGATAGGAATAACTGTTCCATTTTTCCAACACTAGAGAAGCTGAAAATCGAGGATTGTGATGAGTTGGAAATTTTATTTGTATCATCAATATCTGTTGTTCTTGAAAAATTGAAGTCTTTAACAATCCTTGGAGTACCGGAACTAAAATGTGTTTTTGGGAACTACCAAAAGGAGCCACATTCATCCAATCAGAATCAAAATGATGAGCTTCATTTTAATCTCCCTGCTTTGGAGACCCTCTACATTAGACGTGCACCGAAGATCAACAGCATGGTGAATTGGACAGCTACAGAGGTACAATCATTTTAACTCTGCACATATAATTTGTTATGTTTTGATGCAATTTTAACTAGAAGTGCATCATTTGATTAAAATGAATTTATTTATTACCCTCTTATCATGTTAAGCTTTTAGATTAATTTCCTATTTTTTGTTGGATTGATTTGTATATATATTGATATATACTTTTACAATGAAGGCGCGTAATCAAAGTAAATTTTATTTCAAATTAATATAGCTAGTTTATTATTATTATTATTATTATTAATTTAACTAGCCTCTTATGTGTTATTTCATAATGATATTTTATTGCCTAGCAGGAAGTGCATGCATCCACAATTCGAGCTCCTCTGTTTCATGTAACCCAAAACCTTTACAAGAATATTAGAGAAATAAATCTTACGAAGTGTACAAACTTATTATCATTGACAACTCTATCCATTGCCTCAATAATTTGGTTGGAAGTTTTGACAATTAAAGCATGTGGTCAACTGAAGTGCATTGTAGGAGATGAGGGAGATGCTAGAACTCAAATTAACTACAATTTCATCTTTCCAAAGTTGAAACGGTTGGAAGTTTCAGACTGCAATGTATTGGAATATTTATTCCCAACATATGCTTTTAGATCCCCTGTTCATTTGGAATTTTTGGGGATTAGTCAAGCTCCTATGTTGAAATATGTATTTGGAAGAAGCCAATATGATGATAGTTTAAATCCTGAGAATCAGAATATCCAGACTCCCATCAATTTCCCTGCTTTGAAAGATCTTTTTATTGGGTATGTGCCAAAACTTGTAAGCATTTATCCAGAAAACTACTATATGAGAGGGCTATATCTAAGGTCTGTTATTTTGAAAAAGCTTCCAGAGTTTCCAATGAGACCATTCAATGAATTTTTGGTTTGTTGGCATATAGAACAACAGGAAAGAAAGGTATGGTCCTATTCAACTTCTCCAACTAGTCCTAGTTTATTCCCACAATTGATAATTTACGTTTTAATAATTTCTCTCACTGCATGGTTTATAGATTTCTACATGTCATCTTAAAGAAGCAAAATACAATATTAATGTCCATAACATTACCTCACTAATCCTCAATTTTCTGTAAGTTATAGGGATTTTTGTTATTTTTGTACAAATATGTCTGAAAATAACATCTATATCTAAATTTCAAATGTGATTTTTCCTCTAACTTTTTTTTTCATTTTGTTTTCATTCTCTAAGTATTTTTGAATTTGGAAGTGATATAGCTTTCGTGGAGTTCGTAGGTAATTGAGATGTACCAGAAAACTTTGGAATCTCTTCGAGTTTATGACTTCAAGATAGAAATTTTTTTTGATTTGACATATATGGAAATAGAGAAAAAAAGAGATGAACTTCAGCCATTAACATCAAGCCTACAATACTTGGAGTTGCTAAATCTTAGTGAGTTGGTGAATATATGTGTGGGGCCTAAATGTATCATATGGTTTGATAGTCTTCGGGATCTAACCATTAAAGCATGCAAAAAGCTCAGAGTTATCTTCTCTGCATCTATAGTAAGAAGCCTACCAGTGTTGGAGAATCTATGTATATCAGGATGTGAAGAATTAGTTCACATTGTTGAAGAAGATTATGAAACAAATGCTTACGATCATGTGCGTCATGAACCATCCTTTCCCAACTTAGAACGAGTCTCTATATCATATTGTGACAAATTGAAGTACCTATTCTCCATCACAATATCTGATATCCTTCCAAAACTATTCAGTTTAGAGATATACAATGCCTATGAACTTGAGCATTTCCTAATCAAACTAGATGAGATGGAAGAGATAGTCATGAAGGATGTGCTTCCTCAACTAAAAGATCTTAAAGTTTCAAATCTTCCTAACCTCATTAGTGTTTGCCATGGGATCAATTTTCAAAAAGAAGATTATTCTACGGAAGTGTATAATTGTCCCAACTTTGGTATGCATTCAAAGCTGTAATTTATCCTTTAAAATTTAAAATTGTTGGATGAAATTTATTATAATATTAAAAATCTTACTTTCAGACACTTTAACTACTCAACATCAAGCAGACCTTGAAACTGGAAATTCTCAAGTTGAAGAAAGAGCAGAGGAGAGGCTTGCTTCAGATATGGGAGAAGAAATAACACAACAATCCCTTACTAGGGTACGTATGCTAGATAGTTTTCGTTTTCTTTTTTTATTAAATTTTGTGGTAATGGTAAGGAAATTCAGGTGGCAATAAAGGAAATTGTTGAAGAAGATTTTATGTCAGAGATCGCAAAAATAACAATTTCATCATCTGATTCAAAACTTACAGGACAGGTATGTGTCAGCTAATCCCTTTATTAATTATTTTTAATATCCAGTGAGCTGTTGGTCAGAGCATAAAGAAGAGAACCAATAAAAAAGAATATTTATTAATAATGATGGTCAGTGGAAACAAATTAAAGAAAATGAAACTAAGTGAAACTCTTTCTTTTTTCATGAGGAAAACAGAGTTTGAAGATCATATTGTACTTTCGGGTAACGTATTGAAGAACCACTAGTGAAATTGTTGATAAACATGTTATTTTAAAAATGCCAAAAGCGACATGATAATCATTTGATGACTATAATTTTATAGAATTTTAATCTCTAAGAATTTATTTTAATTTTATTGAGGAGTGGGTCGGAAATTTGGGGGAAAAATATATATCAGTAAAGAATAATATTTCTTTTTAACAAAGGAAATGAATAAATTTACTACTAAATATTAGCTGATACATTTATTCTCTTTTTTTTTTTCAATAATTAGAACTAATTCAAGAAAGGCATCTCCAAAATTGAGATTATTGTTGTCTTTCATCTATTGATTTTTCTTTTTTGTTTATTTATGTCTCTAATACACAATAATAGTTTTCTTTCTTATGTTTTAAAGTTTCTATTTAAACCCATATGATGTTTCTAAGGAAATTCAGTTACTCCAAGAAATATATGGTATTCAACTGTTCTTGAGGGTCATAATTCAATGAAAAAGGGCAAATGAACTAACTGGTAGAACCAAGAAAAGCAACATCAACTACAAAATTTGCAATTGTTTTGTTGGAATGAATCAGAATCTTCAAAGGTGACAATATTATTCTTTCCAAATCAATCAATAGAGTTATGCTAGATGGTTTGAACTAGTTAATGTTTCTTTCCTATTCATCTTCATATAGGATCAGTTTAGTAGCTATGAAATGCAAAAGGAAATAATTGATATGAAATCAATACAAGAAATGAGACATGACATAAAATCCATAATTCAAAAAATGTTAAAAATTTATTAATGATTAATTGAACTTCCAATTTTTAATATCTAACAAAAAACTAACTTAAATATCTTTGGTGTTGTGCAGGTTGTTGAAGCAAGAGCTAAAGGTGTTTTATCCAATACCTTGTATCAAACCTCCTTAACTTCTAAAAAGGTTTGCTTCATGAAATCCTTTTTAAACCTTTGGTATATATCTTATTGAAAACATAATGACTATTTGTTTCTAATAGGAGGTGCCAATTCATACTAGTCTTAGCCTCACTGCACTCCCAACAAGAGATAACACTCATGCATGTGTCAAAATTTTTGAAGACGAAAAGGAAGGACAAGGTAAAATATTGATGTCTTAGTTGAATAGAAAAATATCGGTTACTTATTTTGGGCTTTCTAGGTTGCTTGATCACATCTCAACATCCCCGAAGTGGCATTAAGGCTAGCGGCTCTTTTTCAGAGGATAAGCTTGAAACGTCTACTAATGGTACCTTTTACTTTCTATAAAATAAATCTTTCATTTTTTTAATTTGACATAATAATCATTTTTTCATAGGTGATCCATTTGCCCCACCTGTAACAACTATTTTGAGTAAGCAAACTTCTCAAGCAACATTTTTGTCAAAAGCTTCAACAAGCCTCAACCAAGCTCCTTCCTCTATTCCCTCCAAGTCTGCTAATGGTGCGTTTCTTTTTTTGTCTTCTATATTGACTTTTTATTCACTCATTTATTCACTTGGAGTGAGGGACTTGCCACAATTGTCAAAACTACCTTATCTAATAGAGACAGATGTTGCTATAAGAAGCAGTATCATTGACCTTATAGAAGACTCTAGTCCAAGCCCTAGTGATTCTACCCATTGTACATCTTTATTTTATTCAGTTATTTGTTTTGATAGTTTCTATTATAGCATTTCTTCATTTTAGGAGGAAATATTTAAAATGGTGTTGAAACCACTAACAAGTGAACTTCTATTGTTGTAGATGATGATGTTCAAGTTTATGAAAGGTCTCATCCACATTCAACCAATTTGTTCGAAGGTGTTGACCATGAGGACATCAAGGAAGCAGACATGGTACAAAATGAATATAATTCGAATGTTGAACCAAGTAACTTAACACGAAGAGAACGAGAGTCGTCATATTCTAAAGGTTATTAATTTATTCTATTTGCTCCTAAACATGGAGAATTAGTGGACTTGAATATTTTTTTCTTTGATCCTTGTCACTATTTCTCATTTTGCATAGTTGACTTTGTTATCCTCATTTCTAATGTGATGGTCTCTCTCTTAGGCCAAATTCAAACAAAAGATCAATTAATTGATTCACAACCAGTAAGTGCAATGCCAACCACACCTTTTGTTACTATTTCACAAGATGAACACTCAAAGGTAATATTATTATTGTTATTTCGTAAGATTATAGGTTTTTTTTTTCTATATGAGATATCCAGTACTACTAGATAAAATTCAAGTATGTTAGGTCGTATTGTGAGTGGCTCTCCTAAAAGCATTTTTTACATTCACATGGATTCAAACTTGAGCTATCGTATTTAAGTAAACATATATAGCTCATTTGACTGGGACCAACACTTATTGGTATAGGCTATGTAAATTCATGCTAGATAACTTGAACTCACCCCTCTTTCTTATTCGTCTTTATATTGGATAAGTTGATATGGAAAAAGAAAAAAAATAGAATGGATCCTCATTTTCTCTAGGGAAACAAGACTTGACATACAATCTAATAAATATAAAATAAAAATTTTAGTGAGGATTATATTTACGATGCTTTAATATCTTAGAAGTAATAACTTAAATATAGGGTGGTATACAGAAGATTGTTGAAGAGGTGAAGAAGGCGCTTTGGTACTAGAGACCCCACATCCAAGCTCCTTAATTTCTAAAGACGTGCACTTCTTCTGATAATTTTAGAATTTAATAGATTTGTTGTTGCAATATTGATGATGATGAATGATTTTTTGTACAAGGAACCTATAAGTCCCAATTCCAGTTTTCTCTCTAGAAACCCAAGTACAACCGTGAAAATTTTTGAAGAGGAAGAGAAAGGTAAGATATCAGTGTCCTAATTTCAAGGTTTATAAGTCCATTAGTTACTCATTTTGGGGATTATAGGTGGCTTGACACCTAGACATGAAAGTGACGTGAAGGCAGTGAATTCTTTGCCAACAGGAAAAGAGCACAAGACTTCTATTCAAGGTATCTATCTATATGTTGCTTTCTTAAAATGAAATATTTCATGCTTTAATTTGATGGGCTGAGTATATATTTATATACTTAATTAAATTGTTATAGGTAACCTTTTTATGCCACCAATGCCCATAATTTCAAGTGAGCAACAAGCTTCCAACACAATCTTACCATTGAGCTTTGTACCATCAAAAGCCTTAACAAGTCCCAAGCAAATTTCTATATCTACTTCCTCCCAGTCTACTTATAGTGGTTAGTTTCTTTGTTGTGATCTTTTACTACTTCTCCTTTATTATTTTCTACTTATAGAAAGATTTCCTATTCTAATTTCTTTATTCAAGAAGAAACGTCCAAGAAAATGTTCGAACTACTAATAACCAACATTTGCATGAAACTTTGGATGCCATTCTAATTTCTAGATGAGTCTTGTGGCCATACCATTACATGCTTGTTTTTTATTATACTTGACTTATTCCTTCAACGAATCTCTAAGTATTTTGACTCTGAGTTTGTTTTTATTATAACTCACTTGCCAATACGATGGTTTTGTCAGGTCTTGCTGAATGTGGTTCATCAAAGATGGCTTCTTCTATTTGTGACATAAAAAATGTTTCAAGTGTTGTTGAGGTGAAAGAGATTGTCGATATGATGAAATTAGAGGGTGTTGAGCCTTTCATGCTGGCAGAAGCACTGAAGGCTAAGCCACAACTTTGTCTTTCTTCTGAGAATCGAAGTACTGAGTTGTTATGTTATTCTTATAGGGTGCTTCTAAATATCTTGAACATTCTAGCCACTAGAAGCCCCTTCACAATCACTGAGGCAGACAAAAGATTGTTGGCAAAGAATTTAATGGATGCTTCTTTTCTAGGCTTTGACAAAGATTGGCTTGAGTCTATCAGAATCAAGGTTTTCAATTGTGATGCATCAGAATTTCATCACAAGCAACAAGTCCTAAAGAGTTTAGGCAATAAGTTAGAAGCCAACAAGAGAGAACTTGCAAATGTTCGTAATCAAGAAGCAAAAGCTATACAATCAGTAGAAATGGCTCAAAAAGAGTTAGAGGCAGCTCAATCCCATTTAAATGTTGCACAACAAGAGTATGCAAACATTAGGGTAAACTATTCTCAACTTTTAGAGGAATGCCAAGAAATTCTAGAACAGCGAGATCAATGTTCAGAAATAATTGGTGTCAAACTCAAGCCTTTTGGCTTTTAACAGGGATTCCATTTGTGCCCTTTGTAATTCATGTTTCAATTATGTTCATTGCCATAATTTTATTTAAAAAATAATATTGTCACAGACTACGTATTATTTGTACTTATGTTTGCTCAAAGGGCCATCATGCATGGCATCATAGACTTGTACCCGTACTAGGATAAGGGTTGTTTTTATGATTAAGATGTTGAATATGTGTGTGTTCAGTACCTTAGTTTCAAGATGTGTTTCTCTTTACCCATTTGCTACTAAAATGAGTATAGTGCACAGAAAAACGCTGCAATTTTTATATATTTTTTTTTTAGATGTATAACTCACAATTAAGTGCATCAAACTATAATTAGGCATAAGTACTTTGATTGACTTTGTCACATAATATTAATGTTGTGTATAATTACCAAATTTATACGTGATTATGAGTTTCATTTTTCCAGTATATTTAAATCATTGTTATCGCTTCAAAATGATTTTGATTGTCAACAAATTCTTACATTACGCCATTAGTATATTCTGTTGTAGGTGTAGGAGACTAAAATTTGTGCGCCTCTAAAACTTATCCTTTTTGTCAATCACACTAAGAAAAATGAGTAGATGGATTAACATTTATTGTTATTTGTCGAGTGCATTACATGAAAGTAGAAGAACTGAGTGCATTACATGAAAGTAGAAGAACTCCCGCTTATAATTTCATGCCAAAACCAGGTAAGTAAACAAATTAAATCCAAGTGGGCAAAAATGACTACGGAGAAGAGAGGAGGGATTGATATTTTATCGCTTTGGCATGTTAAATGTGACCAAAATTATAATTTCATATACATGATTTTGTTCATGAAACAGAGTAAATCCGTGACTAACTGGTCCGTAAATTTAAGGAAAAATTCGTTACAAACACCTAGTCGTTAAAATGGTGCAACATCATTTCACTTACACATGATTTTGAATAGGTGAAAGCATGTTTAGTTTTACTATTTAGCAAACTATGTTGCTCCCTTGAAAAACTATGATGCCACTAGATTTCCTGCTTGCACAAAATTATAGTTTCTGATAGGGATATGTGTCTTATTTGCCATAGAATTTTTGATTGAGGAGCACTGGGTAGACGGAAGTTTTTTTTGGAGCAAAATTGTCACAGAAGTTAACAAAACGTTGCAATTTTTCCCCTTCGTTAATTTTGACCGTTAAATTTAACTGAATGCACAGTGGCATGTCACCTCATCACATGTGACATGCCACCTCTGTAATATCCCAAAATTTTATTTAATAAATGTATTTGCATTTGAAAAAAGAAAGAAAAAGAGAAATTTTGACGAAAGATTAGTTTTACCCGAAATACCTGATTTCGTTGAAACCGAAAATTTTGATACATATGTTGATACAAATGAACATAAGGAATCAATATTTCTGTGTTCCATTTCGGAGCATTAAATTGGATTAAAAAGGATTGAAAATAAGTTGCTTGAGTTCCACTGGAAATTTTGTGAAAAATTAGATGAAGGTTAAAATTGCATCTTCTACGAATTTGTGCCGTATATCTCATAATCATTTTAAATTTTTGGGCACATAGGAATGGGTTTTGAGCTAATAAAATGGGTCAATACTGTCCTGAAAATGGCTCAAGAATTTTGGCCAATTGGATTGCAAAAGGAAAAGTTGAAATCCAATTAAATTTATAACTAATGGTATAATCATAATTTTTACTGAAGATGAAGGGCAATTTGGTATCTTCACTTATAAACCGAATTGGACCCATTATAATCTGATACTCTACATCCTAATTATCCATTTTAATTCGCCACATCAGCCCCACCCTTGAAATTTATGGTCGGCAAAGCATTTAGGAATAAAGCTCAATGGTATGACTGGTAATTAGTGAGAAGTCAATGTCTTATGATTCTTTCCATGCACTAGCCGATTTTGAACCTTTAATCTTCATCAAATCCTCATTCCATCCATCTAATCAAGTTGGCTCATATCTCCACTTCCCCAAAAATAAGGGTTGGAACCAAAGAGAGTGTGACGGTTGAAGAGGAGGAGGAAGAAGCAAAAACTAGAGGAACAAAGGTGAGTACTTGTCCTATGGTCATGATCTCTTCTAGTTCTTCTCTCCTTTTACTTCTAAACCTCATGAAGCCCTCTTGTGTGGTGGTCAAGGTGCTGGACGAAAATTGTAGAGAGACAAGGAAGAAGAGAAATTATATTACAAGAAAACACCAAATAAACTCAAGATAAAAGGTGGTTAGGAACCAATGTTAGGGTGTTTTTGAAGAGAAATTTGCAAAATGATTTTCCCACCTTGAACTTGAGGTTTGGTTAGATGCAGGACAGACTAGGGTGAAGGTGGAATATCACCTTGAGGGGGGTGAATAGGTGATTTAAAAAAAAAAATCTTTCGCTAGAGCTCAAGAATAAGTAACAGAGACAGAAAGAAGAATAATGGACACAAGAGATTATATTGGTTCGGTCCAACTATTAACCTAAGTCCAATCCCCAAAAACACTTTGAGATTTCCACTATCTTTCAAACACAAATACAATTAAACACTGTATTCAGATAATCCTCTCTCTAGGACTCACTCCCCTTTACAAGTTGTAATTGTACACATACACTTAAGGTTCCACAACCTTAAGATTTAAACAACTAAGATAATCAAATAGTGTTTAACTCCTCACTGAATAGATATAAATAAACACTGAAGAACAAAGAGAATATCTGAAGATATTAGCTTAGTTAACGAAATAGTAAGAAGTAGTTGAGTCGAATTGATTGCACAGCATTTCAGTAGGTGGTGAATTCAAAGCTTTAGGTGTTTATAGTGTTGACATTTGTGACCCTTGGGAAGCTTGATGAAATATGTGTTAAGACTCTTTAAAATGTCCATTAGAGATGAAGCCCAAAAGTCTGTATAATCGTCGTCAAAATATTCTTTAATTCTTTCATTCCTGCAATTATGACCATTGAGAGCCCATCAAAGAGAGTGAAATAATATTGCTCGAAACGTCTTTCTAATGTGCAGAGGTATGTTTGTTTGTTGAGTGTCTCGAACAGGTAAGCGCAATAAATGCTCTGACACGTCGGATTGCTTTATTCAAAATCCAGAGTTAATTCACATTTTAATCATCTGGAACTCATTAACAAACTGATTAAATGAAGTTGAGAACATTTATGATATATGATATGAATCCAAAAGCATACTTTAGAGATTTTTAGATTGTTGATAATCATTTTAAAAAACAAAGACATACTTGACTCGAGTCAAAATTATCACAAGCTCGAGTTTAAGCATCGTTCAAGATATAGAGAAGATTTGAAAATGCTGTCTGACTCGAGGTAGATAAAACATAGGCTTGAGTCTAGGCTCAGGCTCAAGTCACCCAAAACCATGGCTTGAGTCTACGACAGATGATCATTCAACAATATCGAAGAGATTTGGCTCGACTCAAAAATATGAGGCTCGAGTCGAACTCTAGACTCTAGGTTGGAAATCAGGCTCGAGTCTATCGTGAGGGAAAACATTTGAAAGCCCGATAAACAGGTCTTTGGCTCAAGGCATTAAGTGTAGGCTCTAGGCAATATTGACTTTCAAATATAATGGTCAAGATTTTGGCTAGAGTCAACACTTACTGGCTCGAGGCAAGAGAACCAAGATTTTGAAAAGCATTTTAAAATCAAAAACCATTGGCATGAATTTTAGAATATCCTAGCTCGAGTCTAGGCACAAACTCGAGGTAGACTTCTCAAAGGCTCAAGGCAATTTGTCAAATTGACAATAGATGCGAAGGGATTGACTCGAGGCTGCAACATAGGCTCGAGCCAATTTGACAGCAAAAAGATTTTCTGATAAAAACACATTTTTGACTAAGTTAAAATTATTTTGCTTAGATCTTTTGAACATACATTGTTTCCAAAGATTATCATCATCAAAACATAAATAGAAAACTAACATTCTCCCCCTTTTTGATGATAACAACCTTTGTAAACAAGAAGCCGAAATGATTTTATAAATTTTTTAAAAAATTTGGTATAGTTAAAAGTTAATAACCATCAGAAAACAAAATGAAGCAATAGAGACATAGATCATAATGCAGTTATGCTTAAACCAATTAAGTCATAAATAACTACTAAAAGCAATAACCATGGAAAACTTAGTAAAAGGGAAAGGTGAGTATGGTATGATAGAGAGGTGGTTAGGTGGAGACATGGAAGTGTCTAGGTCATCCTCTCCAAACAACTTAACTGTAGAAGAACTAGAGTAGGTGATCTTCACAGTAAAGGTGTTTGATGGAGGAATGGTACAGTGGTTGGAGCAGAGGTTGGTGGAGATCAAATGCTAGGGGTGGTGAAAGCAAAAGTGGGTGAAGGAGATGAGGGAGGTGAAATTTTAGGTGAGGGAGAGGGAATGCCAGAATCAAGATTTGTCTAAGACTGAGATTGGAGAAGCTTGTCAACCTTGTTGGAGAGAGTCCAAAGTGTGTTGTGCATGTTGGTAATGCTACTCCATGGTCTTCAAGATGCCCACTCAAGTTCCCAACCTCTTCCTTCAATTCTTCTTGATCCTCTTGAATCTTGGTTACCTCTTGCACCAATTTGCCAATTGCAAACTCCAATTTCACAAATAAATAATTTTGTGCAGCCAAGGAGATATGGAGAGGATCCAAACTATCAGCTAGAGCCTTCTCAACAATTTCCTTGATATTTGCCCCAAGAGAGAAAGGAGCAGGCTATGAAGTCAATTTTGGACCAGGTTTAGGATGCTCAGGTTGACCAGAAACATGAACTGGAGGCTTGGAAACTCTTGATCTAGAAGGTCTTGGAGCCTTAGATTTTGGAAGCTCAACTTCATTAAATTCAGAATGTGTTGTCCAAACACCTCATGTCTCCTTGCTACTTCATCTTTCTCCAAATACCAAATCTTTTCATGAAATAAGATTATTGAAATTAAGCTAGGAAATGGAATGGTGGAATTTTTCTTAGAGTGCATGGCTTATTTTTTCATCTCACTGAATATCCAGTGACCAAGGTTATGAGGAACTTTGGCCACAAAAGATGCAAACAGGGAATAATCACACTGAGTGAAAGGAGTTAAATTTTTGCCCTTCTGCACAAAGTTCCTTGAGTAGATGTACCATAAGACTATGTACAAGTGGCATTGCAATAGGAGGGAAATGAAGTGACCCTACTGGTTCACTTAATTGTTCATCTGGTCGAAGAATTTTGAAAATTTGTTCATTATCATAATGAATTTTAGGAACAGGAGGAGGATTTGCAAT
Source organism: Acacia crassicarpa (assembly GCA_034222035.1). Taxonomy (NCBI): domain Eukaryota; kingdom Viridiplantae; phylum Streptophyta; class Magnoliopsida; order Fabales; family Fabaceae; genus Acacia; species Acacia crassicarpa. The sequence goes on from JAWXYG010000015.1 coordinate 12,042,882, forward strand.
TTGCAATAAATCATTGAGGTAATCAGCAGTAGTGGCAATCCTCTTTCGTCTCACTATGGTAAGAATTTTCTCCTCAGCAATGTGATTGTTATTATCTAACAGAGTATGCACAAACATGTTAAAGCAAAATACTCTAACAAGAGTAGGACTATTGGAGGCAGAAATTGAAAGAAAAGATTCATAATCTCTATACCAAAGGGCTAGGTCAAGATTACAGTCAGATTTTAGTTTAGTTAGGTCCAAAGACACTACAGGACAGAAATTCCTAAGTACATAATCTTTACTAAATTTCTTCCCATCCTCATATGAGAACAGAATAGGACCATAAGTAAAGTCTAGAGGAGGATGATCAATGGGAGCATGGTAACAAGAGAAGGTATCTCGAATACCTTAAAGCCAGATTGCTTTATAGAGGCTGAAACCTTGGATGCAGAAGCATAAGATTTGGACATAAAGACAGATGCTTGACTCTTTAAGGTGCCGTGAAACTCAGAAGAAGGAACAGACGGCTTCTTCTTTGTCTGTTTTAAACTCATGGCAACTTCTTTGTGCTTCTAGGTTAAAGCCCCTTTGTCGATGGGCCTCTTCTTAGGAACTTCAGGAGGTTCTTCAACCTTCAACTTCTTTGGCTTTTTGGATTCGAGTTCCTCAAACGATTTTGGATGATATCTCTTTAGGGCCATCTTTGTTCATTTAGGTCAATCCAAAGGAGGAGGCAACGAGGATTTAGTAGCTTCAAAATCAAAATATGAGTTCTTGGATTTGGCTAGAGATTTAGGGTTAGATTTGGGAGGCATTGTCGATTTTGAAGAGAAATGAAGTTAGGTTTAGGTTTTGAGAGAAGAGAGATAAACAGAGAGAGAGACCAGACGAGGAGACGCGAAAATGAGAAATGAAGAGTGAAGCGACGCGGGAAAACATATAGGCAAATCAAGTAATAACTCAAGGCTAGTAGTACTGAGGTACCAACTCGAGGTGATATTAACTGGCTCGAGGTAACAAAGAATTTGTACTAACCTAAACATCAATGGAAGATTGTTGGCTCGAGGTACCACTTACTGACTAGAGTCAAAAACTACTCTCCATTCTTCAAACTCTCGGGTTGGCCACTGACTTGAGGTGGTTTTTCTGGCTCGAGGTAAAAACCTCTCTCAAAATGTCTAACTCTTGGCCTTAACTTAAACTCGAGGTGGTACTTCTGGCTCGAGACAACTCTCTCCTTTTCAAATTCTTTGATCTGACTTGAACTTGACTTGAGGTGGCTCTCATGTTGCCTCGAGGCAAATTCACTTTGATCACCTCTGTTCTTTCTTCATGCAACAGAGTCCTGCAAAAACATTAACTAGAGACTCCGATGCTAAAGTTAGTCTTTGTTAATCATCAAAACATAATTAATTACATTAAACTAACATTACTTACAGTTCATTGGGATTTACCATTCCCAATTCTCTTCAAATGAAATTGAACTACTCTTTTGCTAGAGCCTTTGTGAAAATGTTTGCAAGTTAAAGATGGGTAGGAATGAACATTACCTTGACATCTTTCTTTTGCACATGATCTCTAATAAAGTGATGTATGAAATCAATATGCTTGGTTCTTGTATGTTGAACTGGATTCTTCGCCAAGCTTATTGTGTTGGTGTTATCAAACAAAATTAGAACTTCCTTCAGATTGATTCCCAAGTCAGATAGTTGTTGCTTGAACCATAGGATTTGAGTGCAACAACTAGAGGCAACTATGTACTCAGCTTCAGTGGATGATATAGAAAGAGTGGTCTACTTCTTGTTGAACTAGGGTACAAGTAATCCACCCAGAAATTGGCATTGTCCACTTGTACTCTTCCTATCGGTCTTATATCTAGCATGATCCAAATCCAAATATGCAACCAAGTATTCTTGTTGACCTTTTGAGAACCAAAGTCTAAGCTCTTTTGTGTTGGCAACATAACAGAAAATTTTCTCCACATGCTCGGCATGTGATTCCTTTGGAGTAGCTTGAAATATTCCTCTATATTTAGTTATGTTGAAATCCTTCCCTTCTTCATCCACATCCAAGGAATTTGTTGAAATCATTAGAGTATCTGCACCATTGCAATGCTCCAGTCCAAACTTCTTAAGTAGATCTCAAAGGTACTTCGTTTGGGAAATGAAAATTCCATTCTTTCTCTGTTTGATTTGTAAACCAAGGAAGTAATTCAATTCACCCATCATGCACATTTCAAACTCACCCTACATTTTATTGGAAAATTATTCACAAAGAGAATCACTAGTAGCTTCAAATATAAATCATCTACATATATTTGCACAATCAAGATTTCATTAAGCTTATTACTTTTAATGAAGAGTGTTGTGTCTGGTTTTCCTCTAACAAAACTTTGATCTAAAAGGAACTTGCTCAACTGCTCATACCAAGTTCTTGGAGCTTGTTTAAGACCATATAAAGCTTTCATGAGACAGTAGACATGATCTAGATGATGATCATTTTCAAAACCAAGAGATTGTTCAACATACACTTCCTCCTGAATAAAACCGTTTAAAAAAACAATCTTAACATCCATTTGATAGAGTTTAAATCCTTTAATACACGCAAAGGCTAAGAGTACTCATATGGCTTTCAATCTAGCTACTAGAGCATACGTTTCCTTATAATCAATTCCTACTTCCTGATTATAGCCTTTGGCAACCAATCTAGCTTCTGACTATAATTGCGGATTCATCTCGTTTGTTCTTGAATACCCATTTAGTGCCAATGACCGAATGGTCTTTAGATTTAGGTACCAAATCCCAAACTTGATTCCTATCAAATTGATGTAATTCCTCTTGTATTGTTATCACCTAATCATTATCTGACAGGGCTTTATCAATCTTAGAGGGCTCAATCTCAGATATGAAGGCAGAAAACGTAACCTTATTCCAAGTACCTTTTCTGGTCCTTACACCTCGATTTATATCCCCTATTACTTCGTCCAAAGGATGATTCCTAATGAACTTCCAAGCTTTAGGTTGAGATTTATCAAAATTTTCACAAGAGTTTTGAGAATCCTTTTCAAAAACATTCTTTGGATTTTCAAGAGAGGCAAGAGTAGTTTTTGAAAAGAATTGATTTTTGTAAATGGGTTCATCATCATCTAAAGGTTCGTCTAACTTGGATTCACAGAACACAACATGAATTGACTCTTCAACTAAACGAGTAAGCTTATTGAGAATCCTATATGCTTTACTCCTATTAGAATATCCAAGAAATATACCTTTGTCTGATTTAGGATCAAACTTACCCAAATTGTCCTTACCATTGTTATGAACAAAACACTTACAACCAAAGATGTGCAAGTGAGCCAAATTTGGTTTCCTTCCTTTGTAGAGCTCATGCTTGTTCAGCTTTTTTCGCAGATAGGCTCAGTTTGAGATATAGCCGGCCATGCTCATTACATCTGCCCAGAAGACTTGTGAAGTCTTATTCTCGTTTAGTATTGCATGGGCCATTTCAGTGAGAATTCAGTTCTTCCTTTCAACCACACCATTCTGTTGAGGTGTCCTTAGAGCCGAGAAATTGTGATCAATCCCATGTGCATCACAAAACTCGCCGAAGGCTTGATTCTCAAATTCACCTCCATGATCAGTTTGAAAAGCTAAAATGCAACTACCTTTGTTGTTTGCACCTTCTTGGCAAACACAACAAACAAATCAAATGTTTCATCCTTAGAAGATAAAAAAATAGTCCAAGTGAAACGAGATAAATCATTGACAATGACCAGAGTATATAAATTGCCACCAAGGCTCTTAATTCTCATCGGTCCAACTAAATCCATGTAGAGTAGTTGAAGAGGTCGATTGGTCAAGATTTCTGATTTATTTTTTAAAGATGATTTAGTTTTTTTACCTCTTTGACACGAATCACAAATCAAGTCATTTTTAAAACGAAGTTTAGGCAAACCAAGAACTAAATATTTTCTTAACAACTTATCCAATTGGAACATATGTTCACATGAGCTAGACGCTTATGCCACATCCAACTCTCGTCTAAGTTGCTAACAAAACATTTTCAGAAATGATTTGAGGTAAATCTAAAGTATAACAGTTACTTTCTCGAGGTGCCTTAAATAATACCTTAAGTTTACCTTTATTGATTGGGAGATCATTTTTCTTTTTTTTACAATGAGACATTCTTCCAAAGCGAAGATGATCCAATTGTTCTTATCAACACTTTGACTAACACTCATGAGGTTGTGACAAAGGTCTTTCGCAAGATAAATATCTTTGATGTGAGGTCCATCCTTTGCACCAATCTCACAAATTCTAGTGATTTTCCCAAACCGGTTACCTTCAAAGGTGACTTTACCACCATCTTTTGATCTCATTACGACAAATTTAGCTTGACCCCCCGTCATGTGTCTGGAGCACCCACTATTAATATACTATTTGTTGGTTCTTGATGCTCTCAGACATATCTGCAAATTAGAAGAGATTAAGTTCTAGGTACCCATCTTTTCTTGGTCCTGTAGGGTTAGCTCGAGCCATAAGAGCATAAGTTCCCTTAGGTACCTACTAATAGTTGCTAACAGGTTTATCTCTCCTATCCTTCTTATGAAAACAAGATGAGGTACTGTGTCCCTTTTGGTTACATTAATTACAATAAGCGAATGGATTTGAAGTATGAACAGATTTTTGAAAATAGTTCAAATAAGATGTTCCACCAGTTTTTTTTTTGCCTTTCTTTTTGTCAAAAATAGGATTGTATCCTATGCCTGATCGATCATTAGTAAAACTTTGAGCTTTTAGAATCACATTGAGCATTTCACTTCTCTTAGTGAATTTCTCAACTGTTTTTGTAAGATAAGAATTCTTCTGTATAAGATCAGGACATTTTTCGCAAACTAAGTTTTCACAAACTGAAACTGGAGGTAAATCTTTAGCTTGTTTAAGCAATTTGATTTTCCTCTTTGACGCAATAAACTCTTTTGAAAGTTTTTCAAATTCAGAATGCAGCTCATTGTAATCAGAAAGTAATTCATCATAGGAAGGTTTAGATTCATATACCTTTTCATCATTTTCAGGTTGCTCTTCTTCTTCAACTAGGCAAACATCGGCGACTTCTTCTTCTTCTTCATTCTTTTCTCCATCTAAGGAATCGTCTCCCTATATGGCAAACACATAGGCTTTCTTTTTGAAATGATTGAATTTCTTCTTCTTGTCCTTTTCTTTGTCTTTCAACTAAGGACATTCTGATTTGTAATGCCCTAGCTTTTCACACACGTAACAGATGACTTGATCCTTATCCTTGAAGTCGCGTCTATTACTTGAGCTTCCTTTTTGGAATCTATTTCTGAACCCTTGATCTTTCTTATAAAACTTCTTGAATCTTCACACGAACATGCCCATTTTGTCATCATCATCATCTGTAGGTTCCTTCTCTTTCACAGCATTTAGAGCTACACCTTTGCTTTTACTGGTGTTTATTTCATCCAAGCCCTTCTTGAATTTGAGTTTGCTTTCATATTTAGATAAGCTTCCAAATAAAGCAGCAACTAAAGTCATTGATTCGCCATGGGCTTCTTTAATGGCTGTGACCTTGGCTTCCCGATCCTTAGTCAAGATATTGAGAATTTTTCTAACTTGGGGCCCTTGCTCATATATTTTTCCCAAGGCCGCTAGTTGGTTGATCAGATGAGTATAATGAAGTTGAAACTCAGAAATGGACTCTCCAGTTTTCATTCGAAGAAGATCATATTCTGTTGTTAGAGTGTTGATGTGATTCTCCTTTATGTCGGAGGTCCTTTCATAGGCTATCTCCAAAGCTTTCCACATTTCTTTAACACTTAACAGATTACATATCCCATGACTGAGAGCACTTTGTAACATCAAAACAGCTTTACTGTTAAGTGTTATCTTTCTCCTGTCATTCTCATCAAATTCTTCTTCTGACTATGGAATGACTATTCCCCCTTCAATCCTCATGGGAACATAATCTTCATTCTCTATTACTTGCCAGAGACCATACTCCATGGCTAACACAAATACTTTGAACTTTGTTTTCCAGAACGAATAATGTTCACCACTAGAGCCAGGTGGTCAGTTGATTGAAGCACCATCAGGTAATATTCCTTCCATGATCTTTCTCGGGATGTTAAGCTCAACTGAGAAACCTATACTTTGATACCAAATGAAGGTGGAATATCACCTAGAGGGGGTGAATAGGTGATTTTTTTTTAAAAAAATCTTTTGCTAGAGCTCAAGAATAAGTAACAAAGACAGAAAGAAGAATCATGGACACAAGAGATTATACTGGTTCGGTCCAACACTTGACCTACGCCAAGTCCCCAGAAACACTTTGAGATTTCCACTATCTTTCAAACACAAATACAATTACACACTGTACTCGGATGATCCTCTCTCTAGGACTCACTCTCCCTTACAAGCTATAATTGTACACCTACACTTAAGGTTCCACAACCTTAAGATTTAAACAACTAAGATAATCAAATAGTGTTTAACTCCCCACTGAGTAGATAAAAATAAACAATGAAGAACAAAGAGAATATCTGAAAATATTAGCTCAGTTAATGAAACAGTAACAAGTAGTTGAGTCGAACTGATTGCATAGCATTTCAGTAGGTGATGAATTCAAAGCTTCAAGTATTTATAGTCTTGACATTTGTGACCCTTGGGAAGCTTGATGAAATATGTGTTAAGTGTTAGTTCTTAATGTGTTTTGATGATTAACAACAAGTGTAAACATGTTTTGAAGTTTCCAAAATCAGTTAAAAATTGTTTGACAGTTGCATACTCGAGTAAAGGAATGCTTACTCGAGTGTAGGACTGTTAAAGGATTGCTTAAATTCCTTTTTCAAGTCTTTACCGCAGTATAGGAAGCATTACTCGAGTAAAGGACTTACAGAGAGCAATCATGTTTTGAAGTTATATGCTTACTCGAGTAAAGGAGCGTGTACTGCAGTAAAGGACTTCCAGAGAGCAATCAGAATTTTCAAATTAAGTCTTTATCGTAGTATAGGGAGCTATACTCCAGTAAAGAAGTTCCAGAGAGAAATCATGTTTTTTTAATTACATGCTTACTCGATTATACACTTGCTTACTCGAGTAAAAGACTCTTAAACTGATTTTCAACTTGATTCATGTTCTTACATACTCCAGTAAGAATTGTATACTCTAGTATTGACATGGAGTAACTTCACATGTTTTGAAAATTAAGTTTCTTACTCGAGTACAGGTTGTCTTACTCGAGTATAGGACTTACAGAGAGGTTACTAATTTGTCAAAGTCTTGCTTACTCTAGTATACAAATGCTTACTCCAGTATAGAGGCAATTTGCACTTAAAAATTTTTCAAGCAAACAGTTGCTTACTCGAGTACATACTAGTTTACTCGAGTATAGCCCTTGATTTCAGAAGCTCAAGTCACGATGGGTTTGCCTCTGGAAGTTGTATACTCCAGTATACCTTTGGATACTCCAGTAAGGACACTTACACACAGTGTCTTACTCGAGTAAAGATGAACTTACTCGAGTATACAACGGTAAAATCTGATTTTTGAATTACACGAATTTGCAAATCACTGCTGTTTGACCTAACTGCTTTCATGTTTCATTTACTTATGATCCTAGCTATGTTTAACAAGTTTGTTAAGTGTATTTCAGCTAGAACAGATCAAGATTATTGAAGGTCAAAGCAATAAAGCAAAAAGTGAACAGTGCATTTAATGCACTTTTGCAAATCCACCTACTTTCAGCTAATCCATCTGAGCATGCCTTATGAACGTTAAAGAATGCTTACTACAACAAGCAAAGTCATTTCCAACGGGCAAATTCTCAGAGAGCCACATCAGATCACATTAACTCTTGGATTAGCAGAAGTTTAGAGAGAGAAGCTGACCAGACCTTAAGCTAATCACCTACAACAGTTGGATTCATCAAGCAACGGTCATTTAATGTTCTCTATGAAAGTTGGAGCTTGATACCCAAGAGGGGGGTGAATTGGGTATCTTTAAAATTTTCAAAACTTGTTCTGTATTTAAACACTCAAAACAGAGCAAAACAGAGGAGATAAGAAGAAAAGCTTGACACAGGCAATTTATACTGGTTCAGTCCTTTCTCTGACCTACATCCAGTCCCCAAGCCTCACTTGGGATTTTCAATCCACTAACTCAACAATAATGATTACACACTCTGTACTAAGAGTTGTTCTCTCACTAGAACACACTCCCCCTTACAGGTTGTAATCAATACACCCCAACTACCAAGTCCCCTGACTTATAGTTATCACAATCAATGAATGATTTACAAGTGGAAAACTCTCTCACAGAGTAGATAAGATAATCACTGAAGTGCTTGTATCAAGTATGATACTTTACAAGTGAAAGCTAATACACAATAAATGAACTTAGTAAATTTTCGCTCTGAGTTGGTGTATCAACTTGTGAAGGAGTTAATGCTCTCTATTTATAGGTAGAGGGCATTAAATGACCGTTGAAATGAAGATTTAACCGTTGGAGATCATCTGCTGAGTGTTGGTTCAAGCTTAGGCATCTTCTCTCTCTCTTTTCTGCATAATCCAGCTGTTTATTAAGTCTGATTTGGCTTTCTGGCAATAAATCCATTACAGAGGATGTTTCTTGTTGTAGTAATCTTCCTTTTGATCTTTTGTAGTCGTGTACCAGTGGATTAACCAAAGGAAGCAAGTTTCTGGGCTGAGCATTAAATGTTCTGACACACTTTTTGCTTTTGCTCTAATACTTCAATAAACCTTCGTTAATCTGTTTGAAACTCACTAGAAAGATGGTTAAACATATCTAGAATCAATATAGAATAACCATGGAAAGCATTGAGATCAAATAAGAAGGTATTACAGAATTCCCAAATTCGAATATGCAGTAACGGCCACAAACCTTGAGGTTTGGAATTCAAACCTCGAGGTTTGCTTGAAAAATTCAAGCAAACTCAGTTGGCAAAACATGTAACCTCGAGGTTACTTTGTGAACCTCGAGGTTTCCTTTGAAAAGAAACCTTTTGAGAAATCTTTGGAAGCCACAAACCTTGAGGTTTCAAACAGTAACCTTGAGGTTTGAAACTTGGTGAAAAATCCATTTTTCCTCTGGAGTCCGATAACCTCGAGGTTGCAAAACCATACTCGAGGTTTGCTTCTAAATTTGCAGAGTTAAGTCTTTGAACAAAGGGCTCAACCTCGAGGTTTCAATCTGAACCTCGAGGTTTTCAATTCTTTGAAAACCTGTTTGCTCTCTGTGTGCCATAATACTCAAGGTTTACAAATAATACTCAAGGTTTATGTATTTTCTTGAAAACTTGAGTTTTAAGGCAAAGTGACAAACCTCGAGGTTTCAATATGAACCTCGAGGTTTTCATGCTTGATGAAAACCATAACCTTTCTGGATGAGTTAAAAACTCGAGGTTTACTTGTAATACTCGAGGTTTCACATGTTTTTCAAAAAGATCAGTAAAGCGCCAAAACATAAACCTGGAGGTTTTCAACCAAACCTTGAGGTTTCCTGTGTTGGTGCAAAACTTGAGTTTTTCTAAAAGATCTATAACCTCGAGGTTAACTTGCCAACCTCGAGGTTAACTTGCCAACCTCGAGGTTTCACATTGTTTTGTGAAACCAAGTTTTGAACAATGAAACACTTGACTTTTTAAAAGCTTCTGTAAGGCTAAACCTCGAGGTTACTATACCAACCTCGAGGTTTGCTCTTAATCTGAATTTTCAATACTTAAAGAGCAAAACCTCTTTCATTGTTTGTAGTTGTTGGCACTCATCAAAACCATCAGAGAATTAACACTCTATCTATAAATAGAGTTCATTAACTTCTTCTCAAGCGGATATACCAACTCAGAGTGAAAATTTATTAAGTTCATTTATTGTGTTCAGCTTTCACTTGTAAGAGTATCAATTTGATACTTGTGCTTCAATGTTCATTCTATCTACTCTGTGAGAGAGTCATTCACTTGTAAATCATTTATTGATTGAGATAACTACAAGTCAGGGGACTTGGTAGTTGAGGTGTATTGATTACAACACTTAAGGGGGAGTGTGTTCTAATGAGAGAACAACTCTTAGTACAGAGTGTGTAATCAATATTGTTGTGCTAGTGGATTGAAAATCCCAAGTGAGGCTTGGGTACTGGATGTAGGTCAGAGAAAGAACCAAACCAGTATAAATCATTTGTGCAAAGCTTCTTCTTCCCTACTCCTCTGTCTTACCCTGTTCTAAGGTGTCAAAAACAGAGTTTTATCTTTAAATTTTAAAGATACCCAATTCACCCCCCTCTTGGGTATCAAGCTCCAATATACATTAAGTCTCTTTAAAATGTCCATTAGAGATGAAGCACAAAAGTATGTATAATCGTCGACACAATATTCTTTAATTCTTTCATTCCTGCAATTATGACCGTTGAGAGCCCATCAAAGAGAATGAAATAATCTTGCCCGAAATGTCTTTCTGATGTAAAGATGTATGTCTGTTTGTTGAGTGTCTCGAACAGGTAAGCGCAATAAATGCTCTGACACGTCGGATTGCTTTATTCAAAATCCACAGTTAATTCACATTTTAATCATCTGGAACTCATTAACAAACTGATTAAATGAATTTAAGAACATTGATGATGTATGATATGAATCCAAAAGCATACTTTAGAGATTTTTAGATTGTTGATAATCATTTTCAAAAACAGAGACATACTTAACTCGAGTCAAAATTATCACAGGCTCGAGTTTAAGCATTGTTCAAGATATAGAGAAGATTTGAAAATGCTATCTGACTCGAGGTAGATAAAGCATAGGCTTGAGTCTAGGCTTAGGCTCAAGTAACCCAAAACCATGGCTTGAGTCTACGACAGATGATCATTAAAAATATCAAAGAGATTTGGCTCGAGTCAAAGATTCTGGCTAGAGTCAACACTTACTGTTGGTTCTCAAGTATGTTTTGATGATAACAACAATTAATTAAGTAAGGTTTAAAACTTTGAAGTATAATTTCTGGAATACAGTTAAAATCAAAATCCTCGAGAATAGCTTCTACATTCTCGAGAATAGTCATACAGTAATTGTTCAATTATGGACTCCAAATCTTTATACAATTCTCGAGTATGAATTCACTGTTTCATTGAAATCGCAAGTGCAACTCTCAAGTATAAAATTCTGATTCTCGTGAATCAGCTGAATAGTTCTTTATCTCTAAAGCATAATTCTCAAGTATAACAAGATAATACTCGAGAATTCACTTTAGTAATCATATAACTTCATTCTCGAGAAGATAAAGCAATACCCGAGAATAATGTCTTATTTTTTATATACCCATTCTCGAGTATGATAGCATTGTTCTCGAGAATAGAAGCTAAACTTAATTCTCGAAGTATGTCATTTTTACAAGCATCATAATTCTCGAGTATTAACACATTAATACTCGAGAATGACCAAATTAGAGTTCAGTGATTGCTATACCTGGATAATTCTCGAGAATACCATGACTAATTCTTGAGAATGATCATCAACCTTTGAATTCTCTGTCCTCGTAATTTGCAATCCTCTGATTAAAGTTCTAGGTATTATTTAATGTTGATTCTTATTATTTCTAACAATGATTGATGAGTTTGTTAGTGACTTACAGATTTTCTTAACCATGTTTAATCATTAAACATATCATAAACCAAACTGTGTCAGACGTATTTAAGGCAACTCAGTAAAGTAGAGCAACAATCGGAAGTAAACTCTGAGGCAGACAAAACATTCTCTTCGAGGTTTACCTTTTCTACCTAACACTCTGAACTTCTCTTTGTCGATGGTGAAGCATTTAAAGAAGCAACGGTCGACTATTCACCAACGGAGGTGCACTGTGTCTAACGGAAAATTAAAAAGTCTCAACGGCTACTTTGCAAACTCTCCAATGGCATTAATGGCGAAGCCTATAAAAGCTCACCACATCCAATTCCGCCATCTACTGAAACGCTGCGCAATCAATTCGATATTATTGTCTTTCATTGTTTCATCTGTATCATTAACTGCACTTCAGTGTTCATATTCTTATCAACTCGTGAGGAGTATTTAAACACTTATTTCACTGATAAGTCTGTAACTTAAGGTTGCGGAACCTTAAGAGTGGGTGTATAGATCACAACTTGTAAGGGGGAGTGGAGTCCGAGAGAGGAAGGGATCATCCCTCGTTTACAGGGTCTGTAATCGTTCTGAAAAATAGTGAAATCCCAGGTGTTCTGGGGACTGGACGTAGGTCGAGGATTTAGACCGAACTAGGATAAATTCTCTTGTGTTCTTTTATCTTATTGGTCTCTATTTTGTTTATAATTTGAAAAGAAATTTAAAATTTTTTGAGATCACCTATTCACCCCCCTCTAGGTGATATTCCATCTTCATTTGGTATCAGAGCACTGGTTTCTCAGTTGGGCTTAACATCCCAAGAAAAATCATGGAAGGAATATTACCTGATGGTGCATCAATCAACCGACCTCCAGGATTCAATGGTGAACACTACTCGTTTTGGAAAGCTAAATTCAGAGTGTTCGTAATGGCTACTGAATATGGTCTCTGGCGTGTAATAGAAACTGGAGACTATGTACCTATGAAGACTGAAGGAGGGATTACAGTTCTGAAGACAGAAGCAGAGTTTGATGAGAATGATAAAAAGAATATCACTCTCAATAGTAAGGCCATTCTAATGTTGCAAAATGCTCTTAGTCAAAAGGAGTACTTCCGTATATGCAATTTGTCCACTGCAAAGGAAATGTGGAAAGCCTTGGAGATAGCCTGTGAAGGAACTTCTGGCATCAAGGAGAACCGCATTAATACTCTAACCACAGAGTATGATTTGCTTTGGATGAAGTCAGGAGAGACCGTTGCCGATTTTCAACTTCGATATACTCATTTAACTAATCAGTTGGCAGCCTTGGGCAAAACCTACGATCAAGGTCCACAAGTCAGGAAAGTTCTCAATGTTTTGACCAAAGATTGGGAAGCTAAAGTCACAACAATAGAGGAGGCTCGTGGAGAATCAATGACTTCGGTCGCTGCCTTGTTTGGGAGTTTATCTGAGTATGAAAGCAAGTTGAAGTTCAAGAAAGACTTGGATGAAGTCAACAGCAGTCGTAACAAAGGCATCACACTTAATGCTGTAAAAGGAAAAGAAGACAAAGACGAGGATGATGATGACAAGATGGCCATGTTTGTACAACGGTTCAAGAAGTTTTACAGAAAAGATCGAGGATTTAGAAATAGATTTTAGAAAGGGAGCTCAAGCAACCGACGAGAACTCAAAGACAAGGATCAAATTATTTGTTATGAGTGCGAAAAGCCGGGTCACTATAAATCCGAATGTCCTCAACTAAGAGATAGTGATAAAGAAAAGAAAAAGAAGTCATACCAATTCAAAAAGAAGGCCTATGTTTCAGCAATATGGGGAGATGGCTCTTCGGACGAAGAAAGCGAAGAGGAAAAGGAAACTGCCAACATTTGCCTGGTAGCAGAAGAAGAAGAGGAGCAAGTCAAGAATAACGATAAGGTATATGATTTACAGCCTTCATATGATGAGTTATTTGATGAATATAATGAAATACAGTCTGAATTTGAGAAACTTATGGAAGAGTGCATATCTTTGAAAAGAGAAAATATGGCTCTCAAATTACGTGTTGAAAACCTTTCTTGTGAAAATCTTGTTTGTGACGATTGTTTGGATTTAAAGAAAAGAAATTCATATCTTACAAGATCTCTTGAGAAATTTACTAAGAGCAGTGAAATGCTCAATGTAATTTTGAAAGCTCAAAGTTTTACCAATGATTGTTCAGGTATAGGATATAATCCTATTTTTGATAAACAGAAAGGAAAGAAGAAAACTAGTGGAAAATCTTATTTAAATTACTTTCGAGAAACAGTTCATTCTTCAAACTCGTTTGCACATTGCAATTACTGTAATCGAAAGGGCTATAGTACTTCATTGTGCTTTCATAAAAAGTATAGAAGGAATAAGCCAGTTGGTAATTATCAGTGGGTGCCTAAGGGAACCTATGTTCCCAAAGCCCGTACTAACCCCAAAGGACCCAAGAAAAGATGGATACCTAAAACTTGATCTCTTCTGGTGTTGCAGGTGTGTTTGAGAGCATCAAGAATCAACAAGTGGTATATCGACAGTGGATGCTCTAGACACATGACGGGAGATGCAGACAAGTTTGTTGCAATGAGGCCAAGAGACGGCGGCAAAGTCACTTTTGGAGGAAACCAATCCGGGAAAATCACTGGCATTAGTGAAATCGGTGCAAAAGATGGGCCTCAGATTAAGGATATCTATCTTGTGGAAGGTCTCTGCCATAATCTTCTGAGCGTCAGTCAAAGCGCCGATAAGAACAACTGGGTCATCTTTGATTCAGAAGAGTGTCTCATTGTCAACAAAGATGATCTCCAAATTGATAAAGGTAAACTAAAGGTATTGTTCAAAGCTCCTCGTGAAGGAAATTGTTATACTCTGGATTTACCAAAAATAAACTCTGAAAAGTGTTTTGTTAGCAACTTAGACGAAAGCTGGTTGTGGCATAAGCGTTTGGCTCATGTCAACATGTATCAACTGGATAAGTTATCAAGAAAAGATTTAGTAATTGGTTCACCCAAATTATGCTTTAGAAATGATATGATTCATGTCAACGGGGCAAACAAATCAAATCATCTTTAAAAAACAAACCAGAAATTTCGACAAACCGGCCTCTTCAATTACTCCATATGGATTTAATTGGACCAGCAAGAGTTAGAAGTCTTGGTGGAAATTAATATACTCTGGTGATTGTCGATGATTTCTCACGATTTACTTGGACTATTTTCTTATCTTCTAAGGATGAAACTTTTGATCTGTTTGTTGTGTTTGCCAACAAGGTGCAAAACAAGAAAGGTATTTGTATTACAGCTATTCGAACGGATCATAGAGGTGAATTCGAGAATCAAGCGTTTGGTGAATTCTGTGATGCTCACGGGATTGATCATAACTTCTCAGCTCCAAGGACACCTTAACAGAATGATGTAGTCGAAAGAAAGAATCATGTACTAACTGAGATGGCTCGTGCAATGCTGAATGAAAATCAGACATCACAAGTTTTCTGGGCAGATGCTAAGAGCACAGCCAGCTACATATCAAATCAAGCCTATCTCCGAAAGAAGCTCAATAAGACTCCATATGAGCTCTACAAAGGGAGGAAACCAAACTTGGCTCATCTTCACATCTTCGGTTGTAAGTGTTTCGTTCACAACAATAGTAAAGACAATCTAGGCAAATTTGATCCTAGGTCTGATGAAGGTATCTTTCTTGGGTATTCAAATAGAAGCAAAGCATATAGAGTCTTTAACAAACATACTCGTGTAGTTGAAGAGTCAATACACGTTGTGTTATGTGAGTCAAAGTCAGATAAAAATCTGGATGATGATGAAGAAAATATTTTTAAAAATCAATTCTTTTTGAAATCAACTCCTACCTCTATTGAAAACTTCGAAGATGTTTTTGAAACTGATCCTCAAAATAATTTAGAAAATCCTGATCAATCTCAACCTAAAACTTGGAAGTTCATAAGGAATCATCCTTTGGACCAAGTGATTGGTGATGTGAATCAGGGAGTGAGGACCAGAAAAAGAACTTTAAACGAAGTAACATTTTCTGCTTTTATCTCTCAAATTGAACCCTCTAAAATAGATGAAGCCCTCTCAGACAATGATTGGGTGATAGCTATGCAAGAGGAGTTACACTAGTTTGATAGAAATCAAGTTTGGAACTTGGTACCCAGGCCAAAAGACCATCCGGTTATTGGGACCAAATGGGTATTCAAAAACAAACAAGATGAATCCGCAATTATAGTCTGTAACAAGGCTAGGTTGGTCGCCAAAGGATATAATCAGGAAGAAGGTATTGATTATGAGGAAACGTTTGCTCCAGTGGCTAGATTGGAAGCAATACGTGTACTCTTAGCCTTTGCGTGTATCAAAGGATTCAAATTATATTAAATGGATGTAAAGAGTGCTTTTCTAAACGGTTTTATTCAGGAGGAAGTATATGTTGAACAGCCTCCTGGTTTTGAAAATGAGCATCATCCTGATCATGTCTACCGCCTTAAGAAAGCCTTGTATGGTCTCAAACAAGCTCCCAGAGCTTGGTATGAACGTTTAAGTAAATTCTTGTTGGAACAAGGCTTTATTAGGGGCAAAGCAGACACAACTCTATTTATCAAAACTAATAAGTCTAATGAACTTTTGATAGTACAAATATACGTAGATGATATAATATTCGGTGCTACTAATGATTCTCTCTGTGAGGAGTTTTCAAAGAAAATGCAGGGAGAATTTGAGATGTCTATGATGGGAGAACTAAATTATTTTCTCGGATTGCAAATCAAGCAACGGAAGGATGGCATATTCATCTCACAAACAAAGTACCTCCGTGATCTACTCAGGAAGTTTGGATTGGAACACTGTAATGGAGCAGACACTCCTATGAGCTCAACAGCCTCGCTGGATGCAGATGAAGAAAAGGGCAAAGACTTCAATATAACTAAATATAGAGGAATGATCGGGTCTTTGCTCTACTTAACTGCTAGATGGCCAGATATTTAGTTTACTGTGGGAATGTGCGTGTGATTTCAATCAGCTCCTAAGGAATCACACGCCGAGCATGTCAAGAGGATCTTTCGATATCTCTCAGATACGAAGGAACTGGGTCTCTGGTTCCCAAAAGGTCAACAAGAATTTCTGGTTGCATACTCAGATGCTGATCATGCTGGATACAAGACTGATAGAAAGAGCACCAGTGGACAATGTGAATTCTTCGGAGGCTCACTGGTATCTTGGTTCAGCAAGAAGCAAACTACGGTGGCTGTCTCATCAATAGAAGCTGAGTATGTTGCCGCTTCAAGCTGTTGTGCACAAGTCTTGTGGCTGAAACAACAATTATCTGACTTGGGAGTTCACCTGAGAGAGATTCCAATTCTGTGTGATAATACAAGCACAATTAGGATGGCGAAGAATCTAGTGCAACATACGAGAACCAAACACATTGATGTAAGACATCACTTTATCAGAGATCACGTGTAAAAGAAAGATGTCAAAGTAATGTTCATTCCCACACATCTTCAACTAGCTGACATTTTCACCAAAGCTTTGGCCAAAGAACAATTCATGTTCATCCGAAGAGAATTGGGAATAGTAAATCCCAATGAACTGTAAGAAATTATAATTTAACATTTTTAATTATGTTTTGATGAATGGTGGAAACTAACTTAGGCATCGGAGTGGTTAGACTATGTTTTGCAGGTTCCCCTGTTATGAAATTGAAAAACAGAGACGAACAGAGTATGTAAATTCTCTAGAATGGTTCATCATTCTCGAGAATTGAGATAAAATATTTCAATATGCATCTATTGGATTCTCGAGAATTGCAAAAGAATTCTCGAGAAATATCAAGTTTAGATTCATTTTCCAACCGTTGAAACTATTTACTATTTCAATGCATTACTCTCGAGAATACTTTGAAATATTCCCGAGAACTATCATTACAGTTTCATAGCTATCCTCTCTTTGAAATATGAAGGAGAAGGTTAATCTTATTCTGAACTAGGTATTCTCGAGAATGCTCGCAGGATTCTCGAGAATAAGTGAGTAGCAGAAGAGTATAAGCTTTCAAATAAAACACTCTCGAGAATTATAAGAAACTCTCGAGAACCACCTGTGTTTGGCGCCATCTAATGATCAATTCCTGAGAATTAAGCTAGTATTCTCAAGAACCAGAGCAGAAAAATATGTATGTCTATGTGCTGGTTCATAATTTTACTCTCGAGAATCTTAGCAAGACTCTCGAGAATCAGCGTCTTCTCACTTGTATATTCTCGTGTTCTCGAGAATTGAGTAAAACTCTCGAGAATTGTGAAGCTAATCTCTTATCCAATTCCTCTGATCTATGGATTCTCGAGAATCAAACATGGATACTCGAGAATACAGGTGTCTTCTGTATCCAATTGAATCTGCTGCTCTGGACATTCTTGGGAATTGACACAAGATTCCTGAGTATGCTCGATAGTTATATGGTGAATTTCAACTCTTGCGTCTAACTATGGAGCTCTCGAGAATCAACTCTAGATTCTCGAGAACAGGAAATAAGAAAGAAATTAGTCTCACCCTGTAAAACTCTCGAGAATCAGAGTATTGCTCTCGAGAATTGGATACCCAAAATTTTTTTCCTGGTGCACTGTTGCGTCCTCACTATACAACTACTGCTATTTGATTTTTCATGCCAATTACTCAAATGTGCTACTCGAGCAATTTTTTTTTTATGACTGTGGCGGTAATCTTTTTCTTACTTTCACAACCAAGTAACATACATACGTCATATTTTGCTGTGCATTCATTGTAGCTTCTTTGATTCAAAAGTCATCTCTCTCAGTACTTTACGTCTTATATCTGTCAGAACTATAATTGTGCACAAGCATCCTCTTTGACTGAAACTCTCGAGAACTATGAGAGAATACTCGAGAATCATTCATCAGCGGCGTTTCATTTTTCTTAATTGAAATATTTATGGCCTCTTCATTAATATTTTTTTTTTCTATCTTCTAAATTCTTATTTCTCTGACCAAACCCTTCTTATCTCTCGAAATCTTAGTGACTTCTATTCTTCGTCTTCTTCTATCTATTTCTCTATTCTCTCTCATTTCTGTTCCGTCATCCTCAGCATCACAAAGTCGCTCGATCTGTTTCACATTTAGATCGTGAAGTATTTTCCTTTCAATCTTCTTTGAATCATCGAAATTGCACTCTGCTCTTCATCATTATTTAAATCCCCTTCTTCTCCAGATTTCTGACATTAACAGTATTCGAATGGAAAAATCTCCTTCAGACTCTTCCCCAAAGCCCCTTGCCAAGAAACCCCGCACAAAGTTTCGTCCTAAAGTCAAGTCTTTTGGGCCTCCTGAGATAAAATCAAAAAGAAGCGCTCTTAAGGAATCCTCTCAGCCAAAGCCTTCTAAATCACAATCCAAAGGCATTTCCATCAAGGAACCTTGTCGGCCAGTTACTCGTACTCAGACCCATTCTCTGCCAACGGATAAAGGAAAAGGTGTTCACTTTGTATCCACCAAAACATCTAACCTATTTGAGGATGACCATCCAGAATTTCATAAAATGAGGTCAAAGAGCTTGGAAGATAGACCTCAGAAACCTCCCCATAAGCATCCTGGTCGACAGAAGTGTCCCTCAGCCAGTGGCTCACAACAATCATTTGCCTCCAAACTCCAAGGGCAGAAGAGTGCTCTACATTGTCCTCCAGGCTTCTATCAGGATGAATTGGTAATCCCATCTAAACCAAATTTTTGGACAAATTTTGAGGATAGACCATTCTGTCCCACTGTTTATTTAGATTTGGAAGACTTCAAGAAAAAATGCAATTTGGATTTATCTGTTGGAAATTATGCCTTAGGGGCAATTCATTGTACTTTGGATATTTAAGTTATTTAAAGTATTCTCTTTTGTTATCATTTTCGTTTGCATGTTCGTATTGATAACTATATCCCTGGATAATCTTATAGATTATCCTAAATGTCCCTGGTCGGTCATCTACACGGGAGTGAAGATGAAATAAGACCAGTATGACTTTGATGAGGTATGGAGATACGAATCAAAATCATGGGCACTTGTAAGAGTACAAGGTGCTGGACCGACCCACTGTGAGAAAGCTGCATGGATTAAATCATAAGCTTATCTCATGTATAACCGCGTCACGACGCCCTATGACCTGAGATCATCATGGATTTCTACATGATGAGTCACTGGTCTTTAACCTAGTCAAAAGTCACCTTTGACCAGGTGATGATAAAGGCTCGGATCGGGATCAATGGTTTTCATGCGGAGGAATGTAAGTGGTCAAGATGAGATTTGTCCCTCACATATGTAGAGAGATAATGCTGGGCCTCTCGATGAGTGAGTCTAAGAAATATATGGCCATACTGTGATGGAAAAGAGTTTCTATTTCACTTATTAGACTACTCGAGAATCGAGAAAGTAATGGTCAAGAAAAGGAAGTTGACATTATCCATGCCTCATCCTTGACCAAATTATCGCGTGACAAAAGGGACGTGACATGGTTGTACGATAGGTAGTATCGTGTCATCGATCCCCATGTGAATTGGGTAGTCGCAATGTCTTGCTAGAGGCTGCTTGCGACTTGTGGGCTGATACAGTCTTGGCCCACTGCCAATCTCATATGGGCCTGCAGGGTCGCACACAAGAATAATCCAACACGGGTAAAAGTGTCCAGATTCATTGAATTTCATATTAATCTGAAATTAAATGAATAATGAATTTAATCTAGGATATATATATATATATATATATATATATATATATATGTAAAATTTGAAATTAATATATATATATATATATATATTATTAATGGAGATTATAATATTATATATATAATATTTGTTTTGTATTTAATTTATTTGATAAATTAAATATCTGAAACAAATAGAGATATTGTATCTCATTTGATTTCGAATAAAGATATCGTATATCTTTTTAATATTAAATTGAGGTATAGTGTCTCAGATTTAATTAAATATATAGATATTATTTCTCGGATTTAATTTATAGAGATAAATTAAATCAGAAGGCTTTTAATTTAGATTTGATCTAAATTCAAGATTTGGATTTCAGATCTGGCTTTTAATATATTAGATTAGATCTATAAGATAGATTTAATTAATATATTATCCAAATTCGAAATTTGAAATTCAAAATTAATGAGGATTAATTTTGATTATATAATAAGCCTAATAGGTTTAGAAAAACCTACGGGAATTTCAGTCGAGTGTATTACAGAAAGCCGCGAGAAACCTTAGAGTGAAAACTTGAGAGGGACGTACAAGAGGCGCTAGCACGCTGCTGTAGCCGTGTACGAGGATTGTTCGTGTGGATACCGGTAGAGGAAGAGGATTCTAAGAGTCGTCTTCTGTTGATCGAGGAGGTAGCCCACCTGTTCAAGAAAGAACGAGACACGAACGAATTCTCCAAAGGTAAAATTCGGTCCCTAAGTCTTGATTTAAATGCACCTGAGTGATCCTTGGGACGGGATTCGTAGAAAATTTTAATCCGTTGTGTGTACGGATCAAAACAGTGGTATCAAAGCCCAGTGACTCATCATGTAGGAATCCATGATGATCTCAAGTCATAGGGCGTCGTGACGCGGTTATACATGAGATAAGTTTATGACTTAATCCATGCAGCTTTCTCACAGTGGGTCGGTCCAGCACCTTGTACTCTTACAAGTGCCCATGCCTTTGATTCGTATCTCTATACCTCATCAAAGTCATACTGGTTTTATTTCATCTTCACTCCCGTGTAGATAACCGACCAGGGACATTTAGGATAATCTATAAGATTATCCAGGGATACAGTTATCAATACGAACATGTAAACAAAAATGATAACAAAAGAGAATACTTTAAATAACTTAAATATCCAAAGTATAATGAATTGCCCCTAGGGCATAATTTCCAACATTATCTCCCTGGTTAACTCACTATATGCCTTTGCTTGGTATTACTACCCCGTTTTCTCCTATGGTAGTCAAAATATTTTTTTACAATATGATTGCAACTAAAGAAGACAATGAAACTGTCTTAACTACATCTGTTAGGGGTCAAGAGATTAGACTTACTGCTTCAACTCTGAATTCATTTTTTGGTCTCTCTGACATACCTGATCCCCCTAAACTTCCTACAAGTGAAAGCTTTAAGATACTCTTCGCAAATGAGACTTTTGATGGCAAGCCTCTGAAATTCAAACCCTCCAAAATGTCTACTACATACAGGGTTATTTGGTATCTCTATAGTCGGAATATAGTGAATAAGGGACAAAGTTTCACACATTTTGTGAGCAAAGACTATGAGATCATGGCTTCTATCGTGACTCAAGAAGCTAGAAATCTGGGGAAATTAGTCATAACAGAAATGTCTGATTTTATCTCCACCTACAGAAACAGAAAGGCCAAGAAGAACACTATTCCATATCCTAATTTAGTGTCTCAGCTTCTCGCACTCAACAATATCTGGTATCTGCAAGACAGAGAGAATGTATCATTCCCTAAACAATTCACCACTACTCAACTCTTATTCATGGATATCTCTTTTACCGAAGCTACAGGGAAAAGAAAGAAAGACGAGAGTTCTCCAAAGACTAAGCCATCTTCTTCTAAGCAACCAGAAGAGGCTCAATCTTCGCAGGCCGGAACTGCTTTCACTCCTAGTCCCTCTATTCCTTATGCTGCCATTCAATATTCTGTTGAACAAGCTGTTGGAAGGGGACTGGCCAAGGGTCTCACAGATGCCATCAATCCGTTGTATGATAATGCTAACCAAGTGACTGGTCTGGCAAACCAACTTAAAAAGGTCACTACCACCATCGTCAAAGGGCTTGGAGTTAAGTTTGAAAAGTTAGGCAAAAAGATCTCAGACAGCTTTCAACCATGCATCAAGGCTCAAGAGGAAACTTCTGCTAGATTGACCAAAGAAATTAAAGACCTTCAGGGGCATGTTTATTAGTTAGACCTGGATCTCGAAGGAATGGCTTTCAAGAAATACTCACAACCTGCTCATCACGCATCTACATCCGCTCGAAGGAATGGCTTTCAAGAAATACTCACAACTTTGAAATCTATTAGAAAAATTTTGTGCGGACAGCAATGTTGTGGCACATTTTTGGGATAGTAAATGATATCCAATTGCCATGAAATTTTACAGTATTAAATTAGACGTAACAATATTTAATTTGATAGGTAACTTGTAATTTTCTGAATTATGTAAAATTAATCATGAATATTTGAAATTGACCCCTAAATTTGGATTTTATCTGCGACCAACGAGGGTATTTTTGGAATCTAGGAATAACCTGTGTGTGGCTGGTCATGACAAGTATTTTTAGTCAAAAATAGACATATTAAGGGTTGCATGGCTTTTTGAACCACCCTAATTGGTTTTTTCTAGAATGGGTTATGAATTTCCAAAGTTTGATATTTATTCTTGGAAATTTCTATATAAGTGCGAAAAAGAGAGGAATATAAGCCAATATTAAATTCCTTAAAAAAGGGGGAATTTAATGAATATGGACACTTGGAATGGGCTTATTTTAAATCAGCAAAGGAAATATTTACTGAGGAGGAATTGATCATATTTATATTTTGTTATTTTAGGACTATTTGTGATATTGTGCACCGGGAAAATTCATTTATATTCATGGTTGACTGTCAAATAGTAACTCCAATCCTCATATACTTTGTGTGACTTGTGTATGTATGTTTTACCATGCATATTGCATACATTTGGTTATCATTTATTTCCAAGAGCTCTAGAACCAGAACATGCCATGTGATGTGCCCGACAGTCTGTGCTGTGTGCCATTCCTGGCAGTCTGTGTTGTGTCCTATTAGGACTGCTAGTTCCAGATTTGACTGTGTGCCTTGCTGTGTGGATGATACTGAATGCTATGTGGTTTGTGTTTATATTCTTGGTTTTCTTACATGAATTGTGTATACATTTTATATGAGATTAATGGTTACTCTGGGATTCGATTATGAATCTCAGCTCCTTTTAAGCCCTCTGGCAACTCATCTAGGTCTGAGTAGTGAGACAGAGGTAAGGCTCCGAAGTTGGACTAGTGTGGTGGAAGATGTTGGTGATTTCTTTTGGTTTCCCAGATGACTATATTTTCATATAATTATTTTGGAAGCTGTAATGTGGGATGATTGTATATTTAATCCCTCAAGGGAAATGTATCTTCTGGCATTTTATCTTATCAGTATTTAATTGTCCAAACTAGGGTATACTCTGCTAATAATACTTTGATGAATGACATAAAACAACCTGGGAAAATAATTTAAAATTTGAAGTAAAGTAAAGGATCACACTACCCACCACCCGAGAGGGCGAGGCCAGTAGGTGTGTTACAACCTCATCAATCAAATAAGATTCAAGTATCATTTTTGCCCCAGAAGTTTACAAAACGTAGCAATTTTGTTCTTTTATCTCCTTATTAAATTTGACTATTAAATCAGTCAAAGAACACATGTCATGCCTTGAAAAAGTCGAACTTGGAGTTAGAAAGGGAGATCCTTGAGATTTTGAGCTCAAGGCGGCCAAAATTTGTGAAGCCGAACTGGTCAAAGGGATTGAAAGGTTTTGTCGGAAAACCCAAAGAAAACATCACTTCTGATCAATGTAAAACAAGAAATTAATTGTCCTAAAAGATAAGTCTCCAGCGATTTTAAGTGATAGTATTTACCTTTGTATAGATTGATCTAGACCACCCACCTTATCCCACAACATAAATCTCCAGCGATTTTAAGTGATGCTTAATAAACCAATTTTTGGGACAATTCATTATTGATTTGTCTAGATCAAACCAATTTTTGGGACAAATCAATAATAAACTGTGCCAAAAATTGGTTTAGAAAGCAACACTAAAAATCGCTAGAATTTTTAAGAGTGGTATAGATTTACCTTATGAGACAGGGTGGGTAGCCTAGATCAATATATCCAAAAGTAAATATTATCACTATTGATTTGCCTTACTAAACCAATTTTTGGGACAATTCATTTCTCATTTTGCATTTTATTTTCTTAGATCATAAGTGATGCTTCCTCGGGGTTTTGCGACAAACCTTTCAATCCCTTTGACCAGTTCGGCTTCACAATTTCCGGCTGCCTTGAGCTTAATATCTCAAGGATCTCCATCTCTGACTTCAGGTTTGACCTTTTCAAGGCATGATGTGTGTTCTTTGACTAATTTAATAGTCAAATTTAATATTTGGGGGACAGAAGAGCTAAATTACTATGTATTATAAACTTCTGAGGCAAAATTACTCCTTAGAGAAAACTTCCGGAGCAAAAATAATTCTTAACTCTTATTTGATTGATGAGGTGACTTGTTATGTGTGATGAGGTGGTTACCATGTGTCCACTTAGTTAAATTTAACGGTCAAAATTAATGGAGGGGCAAAATTGCTACATTTTGTTAACTTCTGTGGCAATTTTGCTCCAAAAAAAACTTTCGTCCACCTAGTGCTCCTCAACCAAAACTTTCGTGGAAAATAAGGACCCATTTGTTACACGGAAGATATGTCGAAGGAAAGGGAAGATTACAGATCTTCCATCACAAAACACGTTTGGCAGCACCGCCTTCATGGAAATCATCTTCCAGCAACCTTCGATCTTCCCTAAAACGTGGAAACCTTCATTCCATCCAAGAATGGAGGGAAAATTGAAATCTTCCGAGAGAGTGAAATCCTGTGACAAAATTGTGTCTCCGCCGTGCTTAGTTGCAAAGCTGAATCTAGAACCCAAAACACCCACCACAAGGTTCTGGGTGAGGAAGATGACGAAGAAGACGATGCTGAGAAAACAATGAAAGTTAATTAAGCGAGGCAAAAGAACCAAAGCAACAATAGCTCACATCACATCTGAGTTACATGACATTTAAAATTTACACAGTATTTGAGATGCAAATATCATACAAACTTACAGATTTGTTCTTTCTAAATTGGGTTGATTTTCTAGGAGTTGCCACCGAGTTGACCATTAAGTCTATGCTCATTCAGGTTCTCCTGACTTTCTTCTTGAGTATTTGACTCCTCAGTAA
The DNA here is from genome assembly GCA_034222035.1 of Acacia crassicarpa. Classification (NCBI taxonomy): domain Eukaryota; kingdom Viridiplantae; phylum Streptophyta; class Magnoliopsida; order Fabales; family Fabaceae; genus Acacia; species Acacia crassicarpa. The sequence goes on from JAWXYG010000015.1 coordinate 12,068,559, forward strand.
AATTGAGGGGTGAGATTCTCGGCAAGAAATCCATCTGAATTTTTGTCTGTCAATACATTTATTTATCAGAAAATTTTTACCCCATGAACTTTCAACCCAAAAAAAAAAAAAAACAAATGCATCTTCTTGGCTCCCTAATCAGCTGGTGAAATGTAGCATTATTTTGACTATAAATAAGTTAGCTTAACCTTTACTGCGAACCACCAAATGTCACTAGAAGAGGGGCATTTATGTCCAAATCGAAGAATGAAAAAGTTCAAAATAGCAAAGACTGAATAATAAAAACAAAAAGATTTGAAATATAAAAAGAGGATAAGAGAGTGAAAACCCAAGGAGGTAAGAGACTGAGGACAAGGGGAAATACACATAAAGATTTGCATAATTTCCTCCTCGTATTTTCTCCCATACGAGTAGAACCACGTAATCTAATGCTCCCCCCTTCAACGACCACGAACTTCGCTACATATTGAATTTTCTCAATTATTAGAACATTCAATTTGCAACCTCATGCAAAAGGGGAGGGTGGAATACTTTTGGTTGATTTGCCAGTTGACAAGGTATTAGACCATTCATGACCAAATGGACAGAAGTTCAATCCTTGCCCATGCTAAGAGCACAAGGGGCTTTCAAGTGAGAGACCTGTTAGATTTCTTAACAAAAATAGTCACAATCATCAATTCAACAGCTTACGAAAAAAAATAAAAAACTGGTCTTTAACAAAAGTAGTATAGTCCCATTAGGTAGGGTAAAATTGATCTTTAACACGGTTATGCATTATTGTTTTTTTTATATACGTTACGCATTATTGTTTTTACAACTAAAAGTGGTCACAAATATCAAAGATTGAAAGCATAAGCATATGCTATATAGATATGTTGATGCCCCAGAAATCTTAATTATGACAGTCAACATAATTTACTAGTTTTAGGTACTAAATCATGCAGACAGTACTAGGAATGCTTAAATCACAAGTCAAAAGTGAATTAAATAATTCTTTCTAGTAAATAAAACATTTAAGAATAACAAAAATCCCACTTCTGTCCCCATAACACAAGATCAAAAAGAAAAACAAAGCCTAGAGAATATTTAAGTGCATCTCACTGATCCAAGTTTAACGTTTTAAAAATCTAGAAAATCTAACCTTGGCATCATATATTGTTTGGACTTTGCTCAATGACTTCGGCAATCAAAATATTGCTTTGATCAGGTGCTTTAACTTGAGGGTCAGCACATATTTCATTGTCATGGGCAACATGTTCTTTAAGGGCTGCCTGAATTGTGCTTTCGAAAAAAATGTCCAACACTCTTTCCCTCTTCCTCGCTGCCAGAGGCAGATGGATTTCCAAGGTCATCCACAGACTTCACATCCTATAAATTATAATTCTTCAACAACTCAACACTCTCTAGTTCTGACCTTTTCTTGCCTATATGCAAGCCCAAATTTTTTGTTTCATTTTCTGGAGAATTAGTGATGCCTCTAAATTTTCCAGTGCTTTCTATTCTAATGGCTGAGCTTGTAACAGACCTTAATGGAAATGTCTCTACAATCACGTTAGCTATGATAGGCTAAATTTTGTGTAACATCCTCTGGGGTTGCCAAAGACTCAATGACTTGAAAGTCAGGAGTTCTTGCTTCAACAGATTCCTTGTTTGTTTCATATACCTGGCTACTGTGAATGACATTTCCTTTGCTAAATGCTTCAACCAATTCCTAGTTTGTCTCATCGACTTCGCTACCTTTAATTACATTTCCATTTTCATATGCTTCATTGAATTCCTTGTTTCTTACATCCACCTGGCTACCATTGACCCATTGCCAAACAACTCACCCTCAACTCTAGTATCCTGCCCAGAAAGCATTATGTCACTCGTATCCCGTACCATGTAGAAAGAACCACCGACTTCCTTATGGGTAAGATTAAGTTATGTGAAGCTTCCATTGTTAGATCCTTGGTACCTGAAGCAAAGTTTTCTGTCAGGTTGAAAGGGTGAATTTCTTTGACAATAATTAAACCAAGCCGTTAGAAATTTCAGATAATAAATTCCCAATGAATTCCAAGATGACTATTAAAAACTAAGAAAAAGAATCTAAGCCAATACAAATGCAAGTGAAAAAGAAAGAGAAATTTCAAAACGACAAAGGATGCAAGTATGCTATGAATTAGCTTAGAGACATGGTGAATTTAAACAAATAAGCTCAAAATCATATCAAATTTAATGCAAACACACCACATAGAAGGCTACAAAGTCAAAACAATGAATGCTATGCAAGCTACCTAAATGCAAAAATCCAAAACTGCATGCAATGAAAAATAAAAAATGTAAAATTAAGAAGCTTCACATGAGAAAACCCTTTCTCAAAAGTGAATTTGACAACTAGATTACCTGGGGAGCTAATTACTTAGCTCCCTGACAATAGTGCCATCTGATTAGGGCATTTTGTCATTAGCCTTGAGGTCCATAATAAAAAAAATTAACCAAGGATTGCATATAGAAAAATCTAGAATCATTCTTTCTTCTGGAGGAACCTTTTATTGATTCCTAAGTAATCTAAATGCAATAAAAGCAAAGAAAAAATTGGTTTTGGCTTTTTCAAATTAATAAACTAAAATAAGAATGCAATTTAATTAAATGCTAACTATTGTTTTTGGTATTTTCATAAAAATGGTGAATGAAATGGTATGGAATTGAAAATATGAATGATGAATACTCTTGGTAATGGAGTGGTGACTATCCTTACTTAAAAAGATTACGAGAGTTATAATTCATCAAGTTTTAAGAAAAACCCTAAGATAACACTTGAGTTCAATATTCCTAATTAATAGTAGCTTCCATAAATATAACTAACTACTACCTCTTCAGATCTTATTTAAAACCACTTAATGTGCAATTTAAAAAGATAACTATAACTTATTTCCTCTTGATATAAATGCGATAACATGACACTCAATTTATCCAAGTCAATCAGGCCACTAACAATAACACATAGATAATACATTATCATTGAATCAATAAGGAAAGTACATATACAAATCCAACAAGCTACAAAAATCAAATCTAATCACATAAGTTCAATAAGACTATCCAAACAAAATCCAATCCAATCAAATAAGTTTAATAAGATTATCCAAACAGTAATCAAGTCTCAATAGTATATAAAGATAATCTTAAAACTTAGGTAATCAAAATATACAAATGAGAAAAGAAATTGAACTAGATAACTCCCCTATGTTGTTCATTAAGCTCAAGTATACATCTCTATCACCAAGCAACACAGGGATCAGCCACTCCTTGCTATTAGAGAACTCCACATGAGCTGCAAAACTAGAATCGTCAAATCTGTAACGGAGAGGGATAGGAAAGCAATGGGAATGCAGTGAATGAGAATGGAGAAGGTGATAATGGCGGATGTGATTTCAAAAGATTGAGGAAGCGTGGAATAGATGGTGGTAGCTGGTGTAGGTGATGGACAGAGAATAGCTAATGTCACCGGAATTGGAAGGTTTTCCGGCAAAGGTAGAACAGGAGGTTCTTGACGGTTGGAAGAGTGAACATAGAGGAAGGAAGACTAAAGGAAGGCATGTCAGCGGTGAAAAATTCAAAGACGGTGGTTCAACTTCTGGTTGTCAGGTTGCAACGCTGTGGTGTGAGAGAAGTCCGTCAGCGCTTGGGTTGACGGAGAACGGAGATGGTAAAGGTGGAATGGTAGCGGTGGAAAGAGAAGGTCGAAGGTCCTCTGGGTTCAAGTTCGAGCTTGTACCTTTAAAACAGAGGAGGTCACCACGCAGCAAATCTGAGGTCTCCGAGCTCCCTCTTTGGTTCGCGACCCTATCTCGCCGGAAGTGGAGGTTGGAAGATGGAGCTCATCGGTGGGTGTGAAACTCTCCTCTCTTCTCTAATGTCGCAGCGCACTCCTGGTCTGATCTCAAGCTCTCTCTAGCATGGAGAGGATTCAATGACGATGGGTGTGAGGAAGGAGGGTAGAATCCTCAATGGTAGTGGTGGCTCTCCATTTCTTTGCTTTCCTCTCTAGCTCTGGTGAAGAACTCAAGCCTTCGTGTCTTGCTCTTCGGCGCCTTCTCTGTTCTCGAGTAAATGGCCTTCTCAAAGAAGAAGGAGGTCCTGGTCAAATAGGGATTTGATCAGGATCTAGGATCTTCATGAAAAATTCAAAAGTGTGAATGGAGTAAATCACCAAGAAGGGGGTGAATTGGGGATTTTAAAAAAATTTCTTCTTACTCTAAAACCAATCAGTGAAACTAAGTAAAACAAAGGAGGAGTAGAGAAGAATGACACAACAAGATTTATACTTGTTTGGTCTCAACTCTTGACCTACATCTAGTCCTCAGACACTCTGAAATTTTCACTAACTCACAAAATCAGTTACACACTTAGCCCTCGAAAGTTATCCTCTCACTAGGATACACTCCCCCTTACAAGTTATAAACTGATGCTCTCAATCTCCAAGTCCCATGACTTGAGATTCTTATAATAAATGATATTCAATGATATACTCTCTAAAAGAGTACATAGAATAAGCACTGAAGTACAATAATATCAAAGGATACTTTTCAAGTAGGTGAAAACACTAAATGCAGATGAACACTCGATTGCTTTTCGTTTTTTGTATGTTGGTTGTTGTTGAGACTTGAATGCTTCAGCTTATATATGAAAAAAGCATTACATGACCGTTGAATTGATTAATGTAACCGTTGGAGATGTTAATCTAACTGTTATTTGCAGCTTGGTCACTTCTCTCTTTAGTCTTGAGTTAATCCAGGTTGTTAGATGTTTTTGTTTGACTTCCCTTGGAATAAATCCGTTGGAAGAGTATGTTTTCATAGAGGGAAGGGTGACATTTAATCCTTTGCCAAGTCTAGGGAATGATTTGCCAAAAGAATGCATAGTTTTCTGGACTTGTAATAAATGTGCTGACGTCACCTTTTGTTTTATGCTAAATACTCAGTTTAACATACTTTTAATCATCTAAAATTTATTAACAAACTAATTAAACATAGTTAAGCATAGCAATAAGTGATGATAGGAAGTTTCAAGATCAAATATGAAGATTTTGCAAATTGGAGCAATTTGATTTTCAAATTAAGCGACACAAACTTGGGTTTGTTTAAGCAAACTGGAGTTTGCAACTTTTGCTCAGGAACTAAACTTGAGTTTAGAAAATTAAACTCGAGTTTAGTTCTTTCACTTCGAAGATCATTGCAATTGAGCTTTGAAAAATATTTTGAAATAGGAGCAAACTCGAGTCAATAAGTGACAAACTCGAGTTTAGGACTTTGAAATGAAAAATAAGGTTAAGTCCACAAAGCTCAAACTTAAGTTTTCAAAAGTAAACTCAAGTTTTTTTAAGTTCAAAACTAGTGAGAAGCTCTCGACTTAACACAAACTGAAGTTTAAGAAAACAAACTCACGTTTTCTTAAAATGAGAAATCTTTGAACACTACTAGAAAAAACGAAAATAGTGACGGAATTTGCGACAGAAACAAATCCGTCGCAATTACAACGGAATTAAATCCGTCGCAAAATTTTGCGACGAAAAATAAATTCTATCGCAATTTGCGACGGAAAATTAAATTCGTCGAAAAATTTTACGACGGAAAATAAATTCCGTCGCAAAATAAAATCCATAGCAAAATTTTGCGACGGATAATAAATTCGGTCGCAAATTGCGACAGAAAATAAAATCAGTCGTAAAAATTTACTACATAAAATTAATTCGGTCGCAAAATTTATTTTCCCACAAAAAATTTCACACTTCCCTCCATTCAACTTAATATTGCCTTATGGTGCCTCCCCCGACCACAAAAATCACGCGCTGCAATTTTCACCTTTCTAAGTCTTCTTCGCGCTCATCTCCCGGTCTGCTCTCCCCCCAGCGATTCGTCCTCCTCCCCTCCGTCCGTGATTCTCTGTTCCTTGGCCTGATCTGTCTCTCCGATTAGATTCGAGTCTCTCTCTGTTCCGAGTCCGCGATCTGGATCTGATCTGTCTTGGCGATTCGCACTCCTTTATCTCTCGGATCTGATCCGAGTCTCGATCTGTTCCCTGGCCGTCCAAGTTGATTCATGGAGGTGATTTCTCTCGATCTTTTTGTTTCTGATTTCTCTTTGTGTCACATTTTTTCTCTACTCACTTGTTAAACTTATTGGTCTCTGAAGCTAATCGATCCATTCAGATTTGCATTTCAATTTTGGTTCTGGAGTAGATCTGATTTAATAATTTTTTTGTTTCTATTATATTTACAAAATTGTTTCTACTCCATTCTTTCTACTCCACAAATCCAGAAATCTCCAGCTGCAGTTGGCGGTGGGGGTGCAGCAGCTCCTCCTCCTATTGAGGAGAAGAAGGTTTTGTTTTTTTTTTTTTAAAAAAAAAGGAAAAGTTTTATTAGTATCGTCTGATTCTGTCTTGTGGCTATTTGTTATCTAATTGGCAATTTTGTGTTGCAATTTTACAGGAAGATTCGCAAGAAGAGAGCGATGGTGACATGGGATTCAACTTGTTTGATTAGGAAGTCCTTTCATTATGGTCTGGTCTTTTCCTTATTTTGTTACTCCGATGGTATTTTCATTCTACGGATTTTGTAGGTGCTCCTTTATGTTGCTTACAAATATGAGTTAGTTTTAAGTTTACAATGCCCTGTGATTTGAATTTTATTTTCCCTTGTCATAGTTCATAGTTTTGGTCTCTGCTCTAGTTTCTTTTAAATCTGGTTGCTCACAAATAGCATGATTTCATGACCCTATATAGACTTGCTTGAAAATACATAAGATGAATTCTCATATCATCAGATATTGATTTCTTGTTCAAATTGCACTATTTGGTCATCCATTCCCGCTCATTTAACTTTTACTGTGATATAAATCATTGGCTGGATGAATCGAGCTAAATAAAAGGATTTGAATCACAAAGTGAGCAATTTTGGCAGCACTGATATTGACATTACTGACATAAATTTTCATGTAAAAATATCCTTTTGATGGAACTATATGCATATTTTAAATGACATAGGATAATTTATATGCCTTCCGAAGTAGCTGTTCTATTTTTATTTTTGTGTGTGCGTGATTGAATAAATGTTTGAACCTGAGGCCTATTATTATTATGAAGATTTTTTTGTTACGACATATGTCTAGCTTTTAACAAAGAGGTAGTCAGAATGATATTGCAAACAATGCTTATGGTAGGTAAACATTTTTTCCTCTTTGAAATTCTGTTGATTGGTCATCCTGTTTTTCTTTGCTTAGCTATAATTTTTTCAAGTGTTTAGGAAACCGATGCACATTTGATCATTCAGAAAAGGGCTCTAGTTTATGGAGTTATCTTTTCCTATCTTTTTGAGAATATAATATTAATGTTAATTTTTGAGGTATGGTGTTGATGTAATTCGATCCTGAACTCTGTAAGAATAAGCTCATATTATGTTCTCCCATCTGGTATTGTAAATATGGTTTGATAAGATATATGATAGACAATTAAGTGCAAACTTATTTGCTTAGTTTTTTTGGGAAAAAGGGAATGTATTTGTTGATCTGCGTACGTTGTGTAAATATTTGAGCAGAAAAGTCCATTATTGTAATTATGGTCCAGTAGAGCTTCTTTTATTAAATGCATGGTAGGCCTTTTGCCCGGGCTTTCCCATTTTTCTTTTGTGCTGACTTGTCAAAACAGGTTTGGATATTGGTGGCATAAATTGGGATGATTAGCAAGGGGTAGCATTTCAATGCCATTTGTGGTCATAATAACTTGGACTTCTGTGGTCTGTAATGAATTGATTATAGTTGTCATGTGTATGCCTTGTCAAATTCCCAGATTCAATAGTTTTTTGAACTGAATCAAACAATGTTGGGACCGTTTTGGAAGCTTTGAGGTTGTGATGCATGGTTACTTAAGTTTTGGATATTTCATGAATAATGTTGTGCCATATTAGTGCAGATTGAATTTTTTCGAATAGTATTGTGAGTAATGTTCTGAACATCTATTTTTTTCTCTCTCTGTGCACATTAACTCATCAAAATTTCTCATTTTCTTTGAATGGTGATTTTCCCATGCTGCTATTCATTATATTCTTATTATCATTAATTTCCCAAGGTTTTAGCTATATAATATTGCACTGTTCGTAGGGTTTTGTTGTACTCCCTCCGGTCCTAATTATAAGGCATAGTTGACTTTTTTGGAAAAATTAATGAAGCTAATTAAATTACTTTAGACTATTTTTATTTTTATTTTTTTCTTCAAACTAGTTAGTTTAATTAATGAACTAATATATAATCTAAAGATGCACAACATATGAAATGATTAAGTAACTTATTTAGCTTCCTTAATATCTCCAAAGAAAGTCAACTATGCCTTATAATTAGGACCGGAGGGAGTACCAAAGGAATCTCAGAATAAGGTTGCAGGCTTCACTTTCCACGGGGAACCAGCATAGCTTAGGCATGGAGATGATGTTATTGCTGCTATTTGATGTATAACTTATTTACAATTTTTGTACTTTTTAATTTATTTTGTTGGTAACATTATTATTATTCAGTAGTTGTACAAATACCTCAAATGCCAGTTCTTTATGATTGTTATTATATATATATATATATATATATATATATATATATATTTTTCTATGGTATACAACTTTTTTTTTTATATATTTTATTATATCATTTTTTAAAAAAAATTAAAAAAATAAAGAAATTTTTAAAAAAAATAATGGAAAAGAATATAATTTTTAAAACAAAATTAAAACAAATAATTAAAGCATAATAAAAAATAAAGAAATCTCAAAAAATATTTTTTTAAAAAAAATTGAAATTTGTGACGGATACATATCCATCGCAAAAATTCGAAATTGTCACTCGTGTTTTGCGACGGAAAATCATGTTTTTTGAGACGGATTTTTTCTGTCGCAAAAACCGTTTTTTTTTTTTTTTTAGTGAAAAACTCTCGGCTAAGTGCAAACTTGAGTTTGCTATTATAAACTCGAGTTTGCTAAAAATATGAAAAACTTTAAAGCTTTCAGCCAAATATAAACTTGAGTTTGACAAACTAAACTTAAGTTTGATTAAGTTCACAAAACATTAAAAGCTCTTTATCATAAGCTCGAGTTTGCTTTAGCTTGAAAAACTTAGAGTGCTCTTTGTATGACATAAACTTGAGTTTGCCAATATAAACTCAAGTTTGCTTAAGTTCAGAAAAACTTGAGCAACTCTCTGTAAAATTAAAACTCGAGTTTGTGGACAAACTCGAGTTTTCCTTTGATAGTAAGTTTATCAACTTAACAAAGATAAACTTCAATTTGAGTTTACAATTGTCAGTTATCATCAAAATACATAGATAACTAACAAAAAGTTGTCGATGAGGGTTGAAAGTAAAATTATTTGAAACATTTGTAGGTCATATTATAATATCTGAATATTATGGGTTTTCCTGTAATATTCCCTTGTCACTTTTTTTCATTGATTGCAATTTCCAAAAATTCTTGGGACTTTTATGTAATTTTTTCCAGGCCTCAAAATATTAATTCTAACCCTTTTAAATCACAAATTTTCTTCTTAAGCACCTATAAAGCAAAATTAAGAACAAATAGGATCAAAAGTCCAATATATCATTTGCATAAATAATTAACAAATTATAATCATTTTACCTCTAATTACACTTAATTCAATACAAATGTCTCTAATTCAAATTAATGTTTAACAATAGAATAATGTCCTAGGAAATATATTAGAAATCCCAAATTAATCATGAAAAATTATATAAAATTATGAAAAAACTAGGCACTACATTCAATATGACACTAGCAAAAGGGCTTTGATTGAAATCAAAGTAAAAAATAAGAATAATTTGGGAATCTTCTAAGAACGCAACTTCCCAACATAATAATCCAGAGAGAGAGAGAGAGCTAACAGGTGAATAATATGGGTAAAAATAGAAAGTAAGCCGAATATAATTCATCTGTACGTAAAAAGGGATTTATTAAAAATGTAAAATAAACCAGTTACATTAACAATAAATAAATACTAAGATTTCAATCCTTGGAGTCCCATTTTCCAGATAGAGTTAGTTAGATAAGGAAATCAAATAATAGTCAGATTTCAAATATCATACCAATGACTTTGATATAAAAGAAAGATAGGAACCGGGAGAGAAAGAGGTAGAATTAGAAAGGGAAAGATAGAAGAGGGAGATCTCAAAGCCTACTTACAAACTACCCAGTCCCCCTTATTTATAAGGACCAAACAACTCATTAGCTAACTCTCCACTTTTATTACAATTACTTTATCAGAATTTAGAGCATCAAAGAGGTAATTCAAGCATCAAAAGAGTTTTAAACTAATTAAATTAAACCTCGTATTGTGAATTTTTTTAAATTGACAGGACTTGCTTTTTGTTTTTGTCTTATTTTTTTGTGGATTCTATATTTTATCCTCCTTTCCATCAATTACGTTGGTTTTCACATAAGAAGGAGGCTTGCATTATCAAACATTGTTCATGCATCTAAATAAAGGTTAGTGCAAGCTGTCATATATATGTTTATGCATCTAAAATTTTGTTTTTACATAAAAAATTGTTTAAAAACTAAAAAATTATATAAAAATGTATCACACTTTTTATAAATTCTTCGAAACAGAATTGTAGAAGATTTGACTGATTAAACTAGAATAGTAACTTTAGATTTAAATGGGCAAACAAAAGTTGGGGCCAAAATATAATATATCCACGATCTTCGATTCATTTTTTATGGCCCAAATCTTTTCCGTTTTTCCCTTTTCTAGGAACAAGCTAGATTGGACCTAGACCAATTTTAATACTCATAAAATACAAATATTTATTATTTAAAATGCATGTTTATAACTTCTATCTTAGACATTAAAATGGATCCAGATTGTGTAGAGGGAAAAATGAAAGGACATAAACTTTCACAATTTGTCTTTGTTAGATGAAAAATAACTGATTCTATTCGATAATTGATTTTAAGAATTCCCATCACTACTGAAGGATTCCAATCATAATTCATTGTGAATGGATAAATCCAACAGCTGCAAAATATAATTCAAATAACATGATCTTTTTAAATTGGGAAAATTACTTGTTGAAGACCTTATATGATGAATATTCCTCTAGTTCTATTTATAAGGTTGAAAAAGAAGATTTTAGTTATTAGTTTTATTTATAAGTCACATTATTAAATGTTTTTACACAAATGTGCCCTTTTTTGCTTTATTTATTATTGCAAAGACCTTTTTCTCATGGTGTGACTGGCTTAATTTCAGTGATAGAAATACTGCTTATTATCATGCCAAGGCCACCCGTAGAAATCGACGGAAACTCATAGAAGGGCTGCGGGATGAAAATGGGGGATGGTGTACATATAATGAGACTTTGCAATAGTGGGCCAGGGTCTTCTACAGTAACCTTTATACTAAGGATTCGGATCAAGCTCCATTGTACCCTGGCAAGGGCCTGTTTCCTAGAAGCGCAGACAACATGGATCTCCCGTTGGGATCCATAATAACGATTAGTGAGGTTCTTATGGCACTCTTTCAAATGAAACCACTCAAAGCTCCAAGGATAGATGGTCTACATGCTGTGTTCTTCCAGAATAGTTGGAAGATTGTGGGACCTTCGTTAAGTTCGGTGATTTTTAATCTGTTTGAGCATGGTATTCTTGAACCGGAGCTAAATGAAACCCTAATTACTCTTATTCCCAAGATTCCTAATCCTGGGTGCCTCAAAGAGTTTCAGCCAATAAGTCTATGCACGGTTCCTTACAAAACAATCACTAAGGTTCTTGCGAATCGTCTTAAAGGGTGGCTTCCAAGGCTAGTTCTACCTAACCAAGCTAGTTTTGTATCAGGCAGGCAGATTACAGATAATATAATAGTTGCTTAGGAGGTTTTGCATTCCATATGCTACAAGCGTGGAGCGACAAGTTGGATGGCCTTAAAGGTGGACTTGGAGAAGGCTTATGATCAGTTACTGTTCGGATATGAACAAGATTAACCGGGCTTGAACTAGGATTAATGCCTAGGGCCTACGTACCCTTAATAGGGATCAAAGCCCACGTAGTTCGAGTATGATTCAGGAGTTTAGCCACAAGGAGGTGGGGTGTGTGCTTTGTGTGAGAATATAAGCAGTAGAGGAAATTATCGTGTACCGTTCACTGGAAAGAACTTCTCCATCTCATAGAGGTAGGTAACTGCTCCGACTTATGTGGGTGCATGCCCCCACTACGTCCGTTATATTTCACATGGATGTAACTGTAGACAGGTATCTCCTCAGCTGGGCTGGACTTCTCTAAGCCCAATTTCCGGGGTCCATAACAGTTGCCCCCCAGTCCGACAGCTCAAGTCTCTGGGTTGCCGGGTGCATTGATTTGTCGCTTCATATATGACGTAGAATTGGCCGAGATATATTCATCTTATCCAAGTTGTCCGAAAGGCATTATAGTTTATTTGCTTTCATCAATTTTTGTGAAAATTAACATCCAGCCTTACATATCCCCAAAGTCGGCTGTTCCGGTCTGTGAGCCGCTGAGTTTGTTCCAGCCCATGGTCTCGAGTTTCGAAACCTTTTGGGACCCTTACCGAGATGTCTGGGACCCTTGACGAGATGTCTTGCACAAATACCGCCACACTAACTAGTCATAAGTGCCATTCCCGAATTTGAAGCGACACGTTCCCCAAAAAGCCGCCTTCGGTTGCTGTGCCCATTAATGCCCTACATCATACCCTAGTCTTCATGATTACTTTTAGAGTTCTAGCCTTGATTTTCCATATCTTGTATCGGCAAAACGTTTGAGTTCCAAATCGTTATACCTTGTTGGCACCTCGTAACCGTTAAAACGCTTGGGTTTTGAAACATTACACGTTTTGGTGCATTTATAAATACCTCTCAATACTCATCTGTTTTCACCTGTCTGCTCTGCTTCATTTCTCTCTCCAACGAAGAAATCGCTAACAGAGCCATTCTTTTCTGCAACATTCCAGTTTTCTTCAGTTTCGTCTTCAGGTATCTCTCGCTTAAACTTCTGTTTCATTTTTACATTGTTGCTCTTCATCTTTCTTCTTGGGTTCCCTATTGGTTGATACAAACAAATACTATCATTTCTGCTGGGTTATTCAAACGACAGTGATGACTTTTCCGAATTCCTCTCTAAAAGAGAAAATGTTGAGAGCAATTGTGAAACGTTTTTGTCTGAGTCGTTGCAATACTGGGGAATCTGGGATTATACTCTTCACGAATTCATTGCATTCCTTTGATAATTTCATATACTATCTGTTGTTCACCATGCCATGAATCTTTTGTGTTCTGGACGACTTGTTTTTACTTGTACTTTAACATGGCGCTTGTTCCCCAAAAGATGGATCTGAGGCCCCCATTAGTAGATATGTATGGTAGGCCCATCCCTGAAGAAGACAGAGAACTACTCCAACGCGTTCCCGACCGAACTAAATTTTGGCTGTGGTCCATCCTTCCTACCGAGAAAGAGAAAATGGAAGATCTGCTCCGCTCCTATCGGGGTAGTGGAAGTGGAAAGTCTAGCCGAAGTCGCGTTCAACCTACACCATCAACCGTAGCTCCTTCGCCTCCCTCAGTAACTCACGGTGTAATTCTCGAGGTCTCTATGCCGAGATTTCTGCTCCATGCGAAGAATGCACTCACAAAGCTATTGAACTTGTTTGGTTGGGTCATGACCGAGATGCCGAACAAATTTTAGACCATTGTCATTGCAATGAAAGACCTCGGAGCTCTTCAGCCACTACTTATGCTACTTTATTGCCTTCGACACTCCAAACTCATCCTGTAAACCCTGTAATTTCAGGTATACCCGAGTTCTGACCTTGCCTATTTTTGTTTGTGTCTTCTATAGGTATTTAATGTCTTCTCCCTCTCACCAAACAAATCAACCTGAGACTGGAGAATCCTCCCCTTCTGGGTCTTCGCGAATGTCTCAAATTAAAGGATATGCTGTGAGCAACGCTGTTACCGAAGTGAGAAACAAGATGTCTTCTCAAGCTGTTTCACGTATTGTCCGAGGTGGAGCTGGATACGTCGTATGTCTACCTTCGACTAGCAAATCAGTGGCCTCTAAGCGTTTAAACAACAACGACTGTAACTTCTTTTTCTTTTATAAAGATCTAATTGCTCATCTTGGGATGGAATTCCCTTTCTCCGACTTCCAAATGCATCTTCTCTGCCACTTACACCTTGCCCCTTCTCAGTTTCATCCCAATGGCTGGGCCTTTGCCGTGGCCTTCGAAAGTTTTTGCCACAAGTACGATATATTATGCTCCGTGCCTGTATTTTGCCACTTTTTCTCCCCCTTAGAAACCTACTTGACCACGGATGGAGACCAACTAAAGTTCGGATGGACTTCACTCCGGGCTTCACATGGCCGTAAATTTCTTGAGTCTTTTACCGATTCTTGGAAAGGCTTCAAAAATTCCTTCTTCAAGGTTGTAGCCAAACCCGGGTGTATTCCCTGGTTCCTTCAAACCTCCGCTTCTGGGGAACTCGAGGGGCGTTTCCCCTTATATTGGTGTGAGGAACACCATAAACTGGAAGCTAAAGACTTTTTGACACCTGCCTCCCGACGACTAACCACCTCCGAGAGTGAAACTATTGCTTTTATTTCTGCCTTGACTAAAAAGGACACTCTAATAGACTCGGCAGAATACATAGCCTCTTTTGTTTGGAAACAACCCGCTACGGGTATGACATCTTTTTTAATTCATAAGTCCTGATGTTCTTTTTCTTAAAACCTCAATACTTAACTCTTTCTTTTCCTTTCGCAGGTGATCCAATGGGAAAAAGGCCTGTTTATATGGATGTAACATGCCGTCCAGATGCGGTGATACCAGCACCTCGTCCTCTGACCCCTGGCGCGAAAAGAACGACCCCCAGTACCGAGCCATCCCAACAACCACCGGCCAAGAAAGCTAAAACTTCGAGGAAGAAGAAGAATATTGATCCTGGGACGGACGAGGTCGACGTCCCGCTATCTCTTCCAGTCCTTGAACCCGAGAATGTGGAACCCGAGGTCCCAACGGCTTCTGAGGGCCCTGTTATTCGACTTCCCGAATCTTACCTTTGGGAAAACAAAGTTTCCGCTAGCCTGCGTAAAGCTCTTCGCCCTCATTCACACTACTATGATGGGAAGCAGCTTTCGAAGCTAGAGGCTAAAGAACTCAAGGAAATGGAGCACCTCAATTTGAAAAATGTCGGTCTCTGCCATCTCGCCGCACATCTCAAGGAAAAAGTTGGCCTGTGCGAGTTGGGTATAAATGCTTTGGAGGCCGACAAAAAGAAAGCAGATGACCAACTGGTCCAAGCCCAAGAGGACTTAGAGGTAGCAAAGGCCGAGAAGGAGAGCTTTTTTGACGAGCTCATCGCATTGCGTGACAAGCTTCATAAGGCTGAATCTGAGGTTACCCACCGGCTACAAATCCATGAGCAGGACATGACTTCTATTACGAAGTATAAGGACGAGATTACCAAGCTAGAATCATCATTTGAGTCTAGCCAAGTAGCCCTCGCATCCGCTAACAATGACATAGCGAAATTGAAGTCGGGTGTGGTGGACGCCTTTGAGAACGCCCTGGAGCAGGTCCAGTTCCTGAATCCCACAGTGACCTTAAACTTGGAAGGAGTGCACGTAAACGCATATGTCGAAGATGGGGTATTTGTCCCGGCTCCTCTTTCAGCTATTCCTTCAACCAGCCAAGATCCCGAGGTGACTGGTGAAGACCATCACGCCGATGCTTAGTCTAACTTGCTTTTTCTTGTTCTTTTTGCTTATTTTGGACAACTATCAATTGTAACGCCCGTGTTGGGCTTTCTTCATGACTATTTTAATCAAAAATTTCTGAGTTTTATTTATTCCTGCTTATCTGCCCTTGCTTTTTCCGAGATGAAGGTGCAAAGCCAACGTGATCAAGGTCGGCTAGTACACAAACGAACATTAATTTGTACGGCAACTGTGTTGCTGATACTACATGATTCACGAAAACACGCGTTTGCAATATTATTCGTGCATGTTTTTTAATATGGCCATTATCGTGATATGATAAACACGAATTATTTAACCCGAGTTTTCGCTCGCTATATTTCTGGCGGCTTTGCCGCTATATGATCTATTTTTAGATTCATACTTGGCGGATTGTTCCGCCGGCGATTCTATCGCTACATGATTTATGACCTAGCTCGGAATTCATATATGTGTCAGTGTGCTTTATACTGACTTGAAATTCGGGCTCCATGATCCCGTAAGCTTCATTCATTAAGTCATTGACACAACACTAAGCGAGATTTCAATAATAAAATTCCATGATCAAACTGCCTGAAAACAAATCTAACACAAGAACTTGGTAATAACAGAACATAATAAACTGGAAATAAAGGTTTCAACTGTAGTAAGCTTTGAGCTTGTCGGCGTTCCAGGTTCTTTTAATCGCTTTTCCATCTAGTGATTCCAAAGTGTAAGCTCCCTTCCCGAGTTGCTCTTTAATTCTATAAGGACTTTCCTAATTGGCCGCCAGCTTTCCATCTCGGGCATTTTTGTTGCCAATGTCGGCCCTCCAGAGTACTAAATCATTTTTCTTGAACGAACGTGGACCAACCTTCCTGTTGTATCGAGCTGTAATAAGCTGCTTTGCAGCCAAGTCTCTGAAATGAGCCGCAGCCCGAACTTCATCAATTAAATCCAACTCAGCCGTAATAGCCTTGTCATTAGCTTGTTCTTCCTGCGCAACTTGCAGCCTTTTCCAAGAAGGCTCACCAACCTCGACGGGTATCATGGCCTCGCATCTGTAGGTGAGCCTGAACAGAGTTTCTCCCGTGGATGATTGTACTGTTGTCCAGTACCCCCACAGCACCGAGTATAGGTGTTCTACCCAACTATCCCAAGCTTCTTCCATTCGCCTTCTCAGTCCATTAACGATGACTTTATTTGCTGCTTCCGCTTGTCCATTAGACTGTTGATGCTCCACGGAAGCAAAATGATGTTTAATCTGGAGGTCGGACATCATCTTCTGAAACCCTTTGTCTACGAACTGCGTTCCATTGTCCGTGACTATCTCCGCCAGAATCCCAAATCACGAAATTATATTCCGCTGAAAGAACTTTTGTGCTTTGGCCGAGGTTATCATTGCCAACGGTTCGGCTTCGATCCACTTGGTGAAATAATCGACCGCAACAATTAACCACTTCAATTGCCCAGGTGCTATTTTAAACGGCCCTAATAAGTCCATACCCCACTTGAAGAATGGCCATGGAGCCGTGATTGCCTGCAAATCAGACGGTGGAAC
The DNA here is from genome assembly GCA_034222035.1 of Acacia crassicarpa. Classification (NCBI taxonomy): domain Eukaryota; kingdom Viridiplantae; phylum Streptophyta; class Magnoliopsida; order Fabales; family Fabaceae; genus Acacia; species Acacia crassicarpa. The sequence goes on from JAWXYG010000015.1 coordinate 12,085,883, forward strand.
TCATATAATCTTCCCGTGCTTCTGGCAGCTATCACACCTTCGGACGTGGTCCTTGGCATCCTAAGCCATTGTAGGCCAATAGTACCCTGCCCGAATAGCTTTCCGAGCCAATGCCTTGGCGCCCATATGCTGCCCATTGATGCCCTCATGGATTTCTACCAAGACGTATTGAGCCTGATATTTACCGAGGCATTTCGCCATGGGAGAATGTATACCTTTATGATAAAGTTGATCATCTACAATTGCATAAGCTGCCGCCGTTCTCACTAAATTCTTAGACTCTATTGCATCCTCGCGGATGATTCCTCGCTCCAGATAGTCGGCAATTGGCTTTTTCCAATCATCAGAGTCTGATATTATCATTACACAGCTCGGCTTTGGTAGATTCTGCTGGACAACAGTTCGTAAGTTTCCCGGGCATTTGGTACTAGCCAGCTTTGAGAGAATGTCGGCTCTTGCATTTTCTGCCCGTGGTATATGCGCCACGGTTACCTCATCAAAGTGTGTCATAATCTCTTTAACCTTTGTTAGGTATTTAGCCAAAAGTGGCCCTTTTACCTGATAAATTCCCTAGATTTGTGATGCGACCAACTGAGAATCCGTGGATACATGCACCTTCTGAGCTCTGTTTTCTTCTGCCTACAACAATCCTGCTATTAAGGCCTCATATTCGGCCTGGTTATTAGACGTCGGGAAATCAAGCCGTAGAGAAAACTCCATGGCGACTCCTTCCGGACTTTCTACAATAACTCCTGCTCCTCCTCCTTGCACATTTGATGAACCATCCACGAATACTTTCTACGGTTCCGATCTTGCTTCTCTCGCATGAGTAAACGTTGATTCCACCAGGAAATCGGCCAAGGCCTACGATTTGATGGCTTGCCGAGCTTCATAAATGATGTCAAACTCGGACAATTCAATTGCCCAACTTGTCATCCTCCCTGCTAAATCTGGCTTGTGTAAAACTTGTCGAATGGGCTGGCTTGTTCTGACTACTATTGAATGGCCATGAAAGTAGTGCCGAAGTCGCCTTGCAGCCGTTAATAATGCAAAAGCCATCTTTTCCAATTTCTGATACCTTAACTCGGGTCCTTGCAAGGCCCGACTTACAAAGTATACCGGTTTTTGTCCTTCACCAGTTTCTCTAACTAAAACTGCGCTCACCGCTTCCTCGCCCACGGAAAAATACAGAATCAACTTTTCCCCGGGTTTGGGTCTTGACAGTACTGGCAGGGAAGACAAATATTGCTTAATTTTGGTGAACGCCTCTTCACATTCCAAGTTCCAACCCCCTTGAGGCTCTTTCTTTAGGAGCTTAAAGAATGGTATCGACTTTTCAGCTGACTTTGGCAGAAACCTTGTTAAGGCCGCCAACCTTCCTGTCAATTGATGGACTTCTTTTTTATTTGTCGGGGCTTTCATCTCCAACACCGCTTTACATTTTTCCGGATTGGCCTCTATACCTCAGTTAGTTAATAGAAAGCCCAAAAACTTTCCCGACGGCACCCCAAAAGCGTACTTTGCCGAGTTTGGCCGAATTTGATGCCTTCACAACTTCTCAAATGTCTGATGCAAATCTTGAACACAACCACTTTGTTCCTTGGACTTTACTATCATATCGTCAATATATACTTCCATGTTCTTTCCCAACTAATCGACGAAAACCCTGGTCATCATTCTTTGGTAAGTTGCCCTGGCATTCTGAGGCCAAATGGCATCATATTATAACAATAATTTGTTAGTTCTCAATGTGTTTTTGATGATTAACAACAAGTGTAAAACATGTTTTAAAGTTTCCAATAACCTTTGAAAATCATCTGATAGTTGCTTACCGCAGTATGGGTTTGCATACTGCAGTATAGAGTCTTCCAGAAAGGTAATAATCTTTCGGGATTACTCAATACTGCAGTATAGGTTTCTATACCGCAGTATTGGACTTACAGAAGGTCATCAAATTGATGATGTTAAGCCAATACCGCAGTATGTTAGTTACATACCGCAGTATAGGGACTTCCAGAGAGAAACCGTGTTTTTCAAACAAGCCAATACCGCAGTATATCTTTGTATACTGCAGTATAGGGACTTCCAGAGAGCAACCGTGTTTTTCAAACAAGCCAATACCGCAGTATATCTTTGTATACTGCAATATAGGGACTTCCAGAGAGCAACTAAATTTCTAAGTCAAGCCAATACCGCAGTATAGGTATGTATACTGCAGTATAGGGCCAACCCGAGAGCAATCAAATTTTCTCACCCTAGTCAATACCGCAGTATGGAGTTGCATACTACAGTAAAGGGTCATACAGAAGGCTCTCAAAATTCATAACCATTGCTTATTGCAGTATAGGTTTGAATACTGCAGTATTGGGCAATCACGGGGACTCTTCTCTTTGACAAAAACTCGCATACTGCAGTATGTTAGTTGCATACCGCAGTATAGAGCATATCTTTCAAAATCATTTCACGAGTTTTTTTGTCTCTGGAAGTTGCTTACTGCCGTAAGACTTTGGATATTGCAGTATGCACACTTATGCACAGTTTCATACTCCAGTATAGAGGAACATACTGCAGTATACAACGGTCAAAATTGGTTTTTGAATTACGCGAATTTGCAAATCATTATTGTTTGATCTTATTGCTTCCATAATTCATTCAATCATATTCCTAGCTATGTTTAACAAGTTTGTTGAGTGAATTCCAGCAATCACAGATGAAGATCAATGAAGGTCAAAGCCATAAAGCAAAAAGTGTACAGTGCATTAAATGCACTTCTGCAAATCAACCTATTCTCAGCTAATCCATCTGAGCACGCCTCCTAAACGTTAAAGTATACTTACTACAACAAGTAAAGTTATCTCCAACGGGCAAATTCTCAGAGAGCCACATCAGACTTCATTAAGTCTTGGATTAGCAGAAGTTTAGAGAGAGAAGATGACCAGAACCCAAGCTAATCACTTCCAACGGTTGGAATCATCTTACAACGGTCATTTAATGTTCTCTGCCTATAAATAGAGAGCATTAACTTCTTCTCAAGCTGATACACCAACTGAGAGCGAAAATTTATTAAGTGTCATTTATTGTGTTCAGCTTTCATCTGTAATAGTATCAATTTGATACTTTGTACTTCAGTGCTTATTCTATCTACTCTTTGAGAGAGTTTTCACTTGTGAAATCATTTATTGATTGTGATAACTACAAGTCAGGGGACTTGGTAGTTGGGGTGTATTGATTACAACTTGTAAGGGGGAGTGTGTTCTAGTGAGAGAACAACTCTTAGTACAGAGTGTGTAATCAATATTATTGAGTTAGTGGATTGAAAATCCCAAGTGAGGCTTGGGGACTGGATGTAGGTCAGGAAAGGACCGAACCAGTATAAATTGCATTGTATTTATCTTCTTCTCCTTATCCTCTCTGTTGTGCCCTGTTCTGAGTGACCAAAAACAGAACAAGTTTCGAAAATTTTAAAGATACCCAATTCACCCCCCTCTTGGGTATAAAGCTCCTGCTTTCATTTGGTATCAGAGCCTGGTCTTCTCAGAAGAGCTTAACCACTCGAGAAGGATCACTATGTAAGGAATTCTTCCTGATGGAGCTTCAATCAAAAGACCTCCCGGTTTCGATGGCGAACACTACTCTTTCTGGAAAGCAAAATTTCGTGTGTTCATGATGGCTACAGAATATGGATTGTGGGGAGTATTTGAAACTGGAGATTATGTACCAGTTAAAGTTGAAGGAGGCATCACTGTTCCAAAGACCGAAGCAGAGTTCAACGATGATGATAAGAAGAATATCACTCTCAATAGCAAGGCCATCCTGATGCTTCAGAGTGCTCTTAGCCAAAAGGAGTACTTTCGCATCTGCAATCTGTCAACAGCTAAGGAGATGTGGAAAGCACTAGAGATTGCATATGAAGGAATTTCCGGAATCAAGGAGAACCGGATTAATATCCTAACCACTGAATATGACTTGTTGCGGATGAAGCAAGGGGAAAGCATTGGAGAGTTTCAGCTCAGGTATACCCATTTGACAAATCAACTGGCTGCTCTAGGGAAGATCTTTGATCAAGGGTCTCAAGTAAGAAAGATTCTTAATATTCTGACCAAAGATTGGGAAGCAAAGGTCACAGCTATCGAAGAGGCTCGTGGAGAGTCGATGACGTCAGTTGCAGCCTTGTTCGGTAGCTTATCAGAATATGAGAGCAAGTTGAAGTTCAAGAAGGAATTAGAAGATGTCAATGGTGGCAACAATCGTAACAAGGGAGTGGCTCTGAATGTGGAAAAGGATGAGGAAGATGAAGATGAGGATGAAGAAATTGGCATGATGGTCCGGAGATTCAAAAAGTTCTATAAGAGAGATCAAGGCTTCAAAAAGTTTCAGAAGGGAAATTCGAGCTATGAATCGAAGAAGCCGGTTATCTGCTACGAATGCGAAAAGCCCGGACATATCAAAGCGGAATGTCCTCAGCTGAAAAATCAAGAGAAAGAAAAGAAGAAATTCAAGAAATACAAGAAGAAGGCATACGTGTCAGCTATATGGGGAGACAGCTCTTCGGATGAGGATGAAGCTAAAGAGGATGATAGTGAGAAAGCCAACATATGCCTAGTTGCCGAAGAAGAAGAGCAACCTAGTGAAACAAATGAGGTATATAAATCTCTTCCTTCCTATGATGAACTGTTTGCTGAATACAATGTGGTTCAAAAGGAATTTGAAAAATTAGCAGACAAGTATATGAGTTTAAAAAGGAAACATTCCTTTCTTGAATTACGTGTTGAAAATCTTACTTCTCCTGAACCTCTAGTCTGTGACGAATGCTCTATTTTGAAGAAAAAGAATTTGCAATTAACAAAAGCACTTGAGAAGTTCACTAAGGGAAGTGAAATGCTCAATGTGATTCTAAAACAACAACGTTTTATAAATGATAGATCGGGCATTGGTTATAGACCAGACTTTGACAAGAAGAAAGGAAAGAAAAAGAATGGTAAAAAATCTTATATGAATTATTTTACGAAATTTGTTCATTCTTCAAATCCTTTTGCTCATTGCAATTACTGTAATAGGAAGGGACATTCTACTTCATCTTGTTTTCATCGAAAAGAAAGAAAAGCTAAACCTGTAGGAAATTATTTTTGGGTACCAAAAGGAACATATGTTCCCAAGGTACATGCTAACCCCAAAGGACCCAAGAAAAGATGGGTACCTAAAACCTGATCACTTGTGATCTGCAGGTATGTCTTAGAGCATCAAGGCCAAACAAGTGGTACATCGATAGTGGATGCTCAAGACACATGACTGGAGACAAATCAAAGTTTTTATCAATAAAGCCAAAAGATGGAGGTAGAGTCACATTTGGAGGTGATCAATCCGGGAAAATCGCTGGCATTGGTGAGATAGGCAACAATGAAGGCCCACTCATCAAAGACGTCTACCTTGTAGAAGGATTGTGTCACAATCTCCTAAGTGTGAGCCAAAGCACCGATAAGGGTAATTTGGTAATATTTGACTCTGATGAATGCTTTATTGTTAAAAAGGATTTGATCTCTATAAATGATTTGAAAAACAGAGCTTTATTTAGAGCACCTAGAGATGGAAACTGTTATACCTTGAACCTCTCTAGCAATGCTTCTGCTTCTGAAAATTGTTTTGTAAGTAACTTGAATGAGAGTTGGCTATGGCATAAGCGATTAGCTCATGTCAATATGTATCAACTTGACAAATTACTGAAAAAGGATTTGGTTATTGGCATTCCCAAATTGAATTTCAAAAATGATATGATTTGTGATGCTTGTCAAAAGGGAAAACAGACCAAATCTTCTTTTAAAGCCAAAAATGAGATTTCAACAAATAGACCTCTACAACTTCTTCACATGGATCTAGTTGGACCAGCTAGAGTCAAAAGTCTTGGTGGAAACTTATATACTTTGGTCATTGTTGATGATTACTCTAGATTTACTTGGACTATATTTTTATCATCAAAAGATGAAACATATGATCAGTTTGTTGTTTTTGCCAAGAAGGTCCAGAACGAGAAAGGTCTTTCAATTTCAGGTATAAGGACCGATCATGGTGGAGAATTTGAAAACAATGCCTTTGCTGAGTTTTGTGATAGTATGGGGATCAACCATAATTTCTCGGCACCAAGAACACCACAACAGAATGGTGTTGTGGAGAGAAAGAATCGAGTACTCACGGAAATGGCCCGGGCAATGCTAAACGAATATAACACTTCACAGGTGTTTTGGGCTGATGCGATGAGTACGGCATGTTACATCTCCAACCGAGCCTATATGAGAAAGAAGATGAACAAAACACCATACGAACTCTACAAAGAAAGAAAGCCGAACCTCAGTCATCTGCATGTCTTCGGATGCAAGTGCTATGTGCACAATAATGGTAAAGATAATCTTGGTAAATTCGATCCTAAATCTGATCTAGCTGTCTTTATTGGTTATTCAAATAGGAGTAAGGCATATAGGGTGTTTAATACTAGGACTAAGATTGTTGAAGAATCTATACATGTTGTATTCTGTGAATCTGAATCTGATAAATCCTTGGATGATGAAGAGGAGACTATTTTCAAAAACAAATTCTTTTCGAAAAATGCTCCTACTCCTTCTGAAAATTCTGAAAATGTTTTTGAGGCTGATCCTGAAAATAACTTAGAAAATCCTGATCAGTCTCAACCTAGAGCTTGGAGATTTATAAGGAATCATCCTTTAGACCAAGTCATAGGTGATGTAAATCAAGGAGTTAGGACCAGAAATAGTACTCTGAATGAAGTTACATTTTCTGCATTTATTTCACATATAGAGCCCTCTAAGATAGAAGAAGCCCTTTCAGACAATGATTGGGTGATTGCTATGCAAGAGGAGTTACATCAATTTGATAGAAATCAAGTTTGGGACTTGGTGCCTAGACCCAAAGACCATCCGGTAATTGGGACAAAATGGGTATTCAAGAACAAACGTGATGAGTCAGCCATCATTGTGCGTAACAAGGCTAGATTAGTGGCCAAAGGTTACAATCAAGAAGAGGGAATAGACTATGAAGAGACTTTTGCTCCAGTAGTTAGATTGGAAGCAATAAGAGTTCTTCTAGCATTTGCATGCACAAAAGGTTTTAAACTCTATCAAATGGATGTCAAAAGTGCTTTTCTAAATGGTTTCATTCAAGAGGAGGTGTATGTTGAACAACCTCCAGGTTTTGAAAATGATCAATTTCCAGATCATGTTTTTAGACTTAAGAAAGCCTTGTATGGTCTTAAGCAAGCTGCTAGAGCTTGGTATGAAAGATTGAGTCAATTCTTACTCAATCAAGGATTTATTAGAGGAAAGGCTGATACAACATTGTTTATCAAGAAAAATAAATTGAATGAAATTTTAATTGTACAGATATATGTTGATGATATTATTTTCGGTGCTACTAATGACTCTTTGTGTGAGGAATTTTCCAAGTCTATGCAGGGTGAATTTGAGATGTCAATGATGGGAGAGCTCAATTACTTCCTTGGACTGCAAATCAAACAACGTAAGGATGGGATATTTATATCTCAAACCAAGTATTTAAATGATTTGCTGAAGAAGTTTGGAATGGACAAGTGCAATGGAGCTGACACACCAATGAGCACAACTACTTCTTTGGATGCTGATGAAGAGGGCAAAGATTTCAACATTACCAAGTATAGAGGAATGATTGGATCATTGCTCTATCTCACTGCAAGTCGCCCGGACATCCAATTCAGTGTTGGAATGTGTGCTCGGTTTCAATCCGCTCCTAAAGAGTCACATGCTGAAAATGTGAAAAGGATATTCAGATTCGGATCATGCTGGCTATAAGACGGATAGAAAGAGTACAAGTGGGCAATGCGAGTTCTTTGGCAACTCACTTGTCTCTTGGTTTAGCAAGAAGCAAACTACCGTGGCTGTGTCCTCAACAGAAGCTGAATATGTGGCTGCCTCAAGTTGCTGTGCTCAAGTGTTGTGGCTGAAGCAACAACTTGCTGACTTGGGAGTGCACTTAAAGGAGATCCCAATATTGTGTGATAATACTAGCACAATAAGCTTGGCCAAGAATCCCGTGCAACATAAAAGAACCAAGCATATTGATGTGAGACATCACTTCATCCGGGATCATGTCCAGAAGAGAGATGTGAAAGTGATGTTCATTCCAACCCATCTTCAACTCGCTGACATCTTCACCAAGCCTCTAGCCAAGGAACAATTCACTTTCATAAGGAGAGAATTGGGAATGGTAAATCCCATGAATTGTAAGCAATTCTCTTTCAATTTAATGTTAGATGTGTTATTGATGATTAATCTTTACTAACTTAAGCATCGGAGAGTTAGCCTTTGTTTTGCAGGGTGTTTTGATGCTTCAGAAGAGCTATACCGCGGTATGCAAGTGCTATACCGCAGTATAGGGTGTGTGAGAGGCCAAATCTCCAAGTGTGCAAGATGCATACTGCAGTATGTAAGTGGTATACTGCAGTATGACCATCGGGTTTCAAAGCTTTAGATGTGCAAGAGGCATACTGCAGTATGTAAGTGATATACTGCAGTATGGGATCAGACAGAAGCCAAAGCTGAGTATGCAAGAGACATACTGCAGTATGTAAGTCATATACTGCAGTATGGGGTCAGACAGAAACGAAGTTTCAGGTATGCAAGAAGCATACTGCAGTATGTAAGTGCTATACTGCAGTATGGCCATCGGGTTTTCAAAAATTCTCTCAACATTTTTGAAGTCCAGGTCAGTATACTTCCATCCTTACTGCAGTATGTAAATGAAAGTATGCTATACTGCAGTATGCAAGAACCTTACTGCAGTATAGAGGTCTGTCTATATATACTGAAACACTGTGTTCTTTCATACTCGCGTCTATACCACAGTAAGACCTAACAGTATCGCATCTCTCTCTTCCATCTCTCTCTGAAACCGTCACAAATCCTCGTTAAACCACCATAAATCCTCACCAAATCTCTCTCATTTCTTTCCCAATCTCATTCTCACCAAAACCCTAGCCTCAAAAATGTCCAAAGATCAATCTCTCTCAAAGCAACCTTCTTCTTCTCTTCCACTCAGAGCACCAAGGTCGAAATCAATTCCTAAGAAATTAGGGGAAGGTATTGATCGTCATATCCCCAGAATTGGTGTTTCTATACCGAAGGCATCTTCGCCGAATCCCAAGAAGAGGGGAACTTCATCCAGAGCATCTATCCCATCTTCAGCCGCAAAGAAGAAGAAGACCGGAGAGCCGAGCAAGACACGAGAAGAGGACCGTTGTTCCTCAAAAGGCAAGGTCCAAGAGAGCCTCCACGTCTGTCATTTCCTTTCCCTCGTCTGTTGAGGTTTCTGGGTCTTCGTCAGAAACTGAGTCTGAGCAAGATTCCTCTCTCGTGGTAGCAAATGCGGTTGAGGAGATCAAGATTCACAAGAATGCGCCAGAGGGATTCAAGGTTACTCCTGTCCTACTTCCTCCCAGTTTAAATGCCAAGTTCAAAGATCTTTTTGGGAGCCGAGGATTCTGCACTGTCACCTCTGTTGATCTGGAGCAAGTCTACCGGGAGTGCAACGTGGATCTCTCACCATGGTTCGGGCCGTATGCTACGCTCATTTCCATCGACGCTGCCTACTGTCCTGAGTTGGTCAAGATGTTCTACTTCAACATGGCGACCAATCACATCTTGAACTCGGAAGGTAGATTGATTGAAGAAAGAGTCACAACTTCTGTGAGAGGAGTTCAATTCACTCTTTCTGCCGCCATCCTCAACAAGATCCTTAAGGTGGTTAATCCTCCAGAGGCATCCACACCAAAGTATTCCAATGAGGAGGTATATGCCACACTTATGCCCGGTCAGGACATACCGGATGATCAGAGGGTCCACTTGACTTTCAAGCCCTCAGAGATGCCACATTTGCACCGCGTGATATGGTATGTGTATTCACGTAACTTTGTGCAAAAAGGCGAGAGCTACACGGACTTCACGCAGAAGGACTACCGCTTCTTCACCGCCTTCATCCGCAAGCATCCGCTCAATATTGGGCAGTGGCTGTTCAAGGAGATTAGCCACTTTAGGTTTGTGTCCCGCAAGGGATCCTACATGCCCTTTGCATCCCTGGTGTCACTAATAATGTACTACCATAAGATATGGTATGTGGGTCCTCCCGAGCAGATGAAGTTTATCCCGGCCTTTGGCAAGACTCAGCTCAACTTGATGAAGATTCAGTTCGAGCCGGAAGGATCTGGGCAGTCGAGAGCTCCACCGCGGTCACAGACTCGTGCATCTCAGTCAGTTGCACATGAGGCCCAGTCTGCTCCACCACCACTACCTTCAGATTTTGATGAGCGGATTAGAGCAATTGTGGATGTTGCACTTGTATATCACCGAGCTATGATGAAGGCAGAGTTTGATATGATTCGGGCTGACATCAAGTTGGGGGTTATGGATGTGATCGTGGCTCAGTCACAGGTCCTCTCTGAACTGGTTAAGGTGAAAGATGCTATTGATGATCAAGGGCTCAACTTGGGCTCTACATTGTCAGTCACCTTAGCTGCAGCCTCAGATGCCAGAGACAAGGCTCAGCAACTCCTTCAGCACTTTGGACTTGGTGGCTCATCTTCATCTTCATTCGGCTTCACCACTGGTCCATCCTCTTCGACTCCTGTTCCGGAAGCCCAACCATCTATACCCGTATCTCAGCCTTCCCCAAACTCACCAGAACCTCACTTCTCACCACCATCATCACCCCCCTTCTCATTTCCTAGTCCACCTCATAGCCCACCCCACACCACATCTTCCCCAGTCACCCTTACCACAGAGATTCTTCCTGGCCCATTCCCATCTCCACCTACTCCATCTACTGAGATTTTCCCTACACCTTCTCCATATGCAGAGCCCCATGATCCCTCCTTTGATCCAAACACCGCCATGGTGCTCTATTCTCCTCCTGTCTTTGTTCTTGACCCCGAATTTGTTGATGACAAAGGGGGAGAATGAGAGAAAGATGTAGATGTCTAGTGTCTAGATCTGTATTAGTGATATGTATTAGTGTTTAGGTTTGTATTCTAATATTTATGTAGATTGTGTTCTGATATCAGTCATTATCAGTGTATTCATCTTTTCTGATATCAGCTCCACTTGTATGCATCATGTTTTATGAATATATTTCAAGTTGTTTATATTCTCAAATTCATATCTGATGCCAATCGTGCCTTTCATGTTTGAAAATGCAAAACTAATTGCTTTCTGATAACTTCACACGAATTTCTGAAAACTTCAAATCAAAACAAATTACATCTTTCAAAATCTTTAAAAAGAAAGCTCACAAGTGTTGTCATCATCAAAAAGGGGGAGAATGTTAGTTCTCAATGTGTTTTTGATGATTAACAACAAGTGTAAAACATGTTTTAAAGTTTCCAAGAACCTTTGAAAATCATCTGATAGTTGCTTACCGCGGTATGGGTTTGCATACTGCAGTATAGAGTCTTCCAGAAAGGCAATAATCTTTCGGGATTACTCAATACTGCAGTATAGGTTTCTATACCGCAGTATTGGACTTACAGAAGGTCATCAAATTGATGATGTTAAGCCAATACCGCAGTATGTTAGTTACATACCACAGTATAGGGACTTCCAGAGAGCAACCGTGTTTTTCAAACAAGCCAATACCGCAGTATATCTTTGTATACTGCAGTATAGGGACTTCCAGAGAGCAACCGTGTTTTTCAAACAAGCCAATACCGCAGTATATCTTTTTATACTGCAGTATAGGGACTTCCAGAGAGCAACCGTGTTTTTCAAACAAGCCAATACCGCAGTATAGCTTTGTATACTGCAGTATAGGGGCATCCAGAGAGCAACTAAATTTCTAAGTCAAGCCAATGCCGCAGTATAGGTATGTATACTGCAGTATAGGGCCAACCCGAGAGCAATCAAATTTTCTCACCCTAGTCAATACCGCAGTATGGAGTTGCATACTACAGTAAAGGGTCATACAGAAGGCTCTCAAAATTCATAACCATTGCTTACTGCAGTATAGGTTTGAATACTGCAGTATTGGGCAATCACGGGGACTCTTCTCTTTGACAAAAACTCGCATACTGCAGTATGTTAGTTGCATACCGCAGTATAGAGCATATCTTTCAAAATCATTTCACGAGTTTTTTTGTCTCTGGAAGTTGCTTACTGCAGTAAGACTTTGGATACTGCAGTATGGACACTTATGCACAGTTTCATACTCCAGTATAGAGGAACATACTGCAGTATACAACGGTCAAAATTGGTTTTTGAATTACGCGAATTTGCAAATCATTATTGTTTGATCTTATTGCTTCCATAATTCATTCAATCATATTCCTAGCTATGTTTAACAAGTTTGTTGAGTGAATTCCAGCAATCACAGATGAAGATCAATGAAGGTCAAAGCCATAAAGCAAAAAGTGTACAGTGCATTAAATGCACTTCTGCAAATCAACCTATTCTCAGCTAATCCATCTGAGCACGCCTCCTAAACGTTAAAGTATACTTACTACAACAAGTAAAGTTATCTCCAACGGGCAAATTCTCAGAGAGCCACATCAGACTTCATTAAGTCTTGGATTAGCAGAAGTTTAGAGAGAGAAGATGACCAGAACCCAAACTAATCACTTCCAACGGTTGGAATCATCTTACAACGGTCATTTAATGTTCTCTGCCTATAAATAGAGAGCATTAACTTCTTCTCAAGCTGATACACCAACTGAGAGCGAAAATTTATTAAGTGTCATTTATTGTGTTCAGCTTTCATCTGTAATAGTATCAATTTGATACTTTGTACTTCAGTGCTTATTCTATCTACTCTTTGAGAGAGTTTTCACTTGTGAAATCATGTATTGATTGTGATAACTACAAGTCAGGGGACTTGGTAGTTGGGGTGTATTGATTACAACTTGTAAGGGGGAGTGTGTTCTAGTGAGAGAACAACTCTTAGTACAGAGTGTGTAATCAATATTATTGAGTTAGTGGATTGAAAATCTCAAGTGAGGCTTGGGGACTGGATGTAGGTCAGGAAAGGACCGAACCACTATAAATTGCATTGTGTTTATCTTCTTTTCCTTATCCTCTCTGTTGTGCCCTGTTCTGAGTGACCAAAAATAGAACAAGTTTCGAAAATTTTAAAGATATCCAATTCACCCCCCCTCTTGGGTATAAAGCTCCTGCTTTCATAATTTGCATTGTCGGTAATGAAAGTTGTCTTGTCTTGATCATCGGGGTGCATAGCAATCTGATTATACCTCGAATATGCATCCATGAACGATAGTAGTTGGAACCCGGAAGATTGATCAACTAATTGGTCAATGTTGGGCATGGGGAATGCATCCTTGGGGCATACTTTGTTTAAGTCTTTGTAATCAACACAAACGCGCCATTTACCACTCGAGTTTTTAACCATCACCATATTTGACAACCATGTTGTGTATTGCACTTCCCTAATAAACCCGGCTTCAACTAATTCCTTAACGTGTGCCTCCAAAGCCTTTCCTCGACCGGAACCCTGCTTCCTTTTCTTTTGCGCAACTGGTACTGAACCTGGAAGAATGGCCAATCTATGACAACAAAACTTGGGATCTATCCCGGGAATCTCGGACGGTTTCCACGTGAACACATCCTTATTTTCTTTAAGGAATTTCTCTAATTGCGCACGAATCTCGAGATCCAGTGCCTTCCCAATTTTTGTAGTTTGTTCAGATCCATCTAGAACAAAATCTTCTACTTCTTCATTCGGCTCAGTCCTTTGCACCTTGTCTTCCTCTCTTAAATCCAACTCAACTACATGGACAGATCTGCCTTCTGTCTTCCTTGTAGATTTATTGGAATGCTCTTTGTTTGCTAACTTGCCCTCCTGAACCGCCTCAAAATAGAACTGTCGCGAGTCTTTCTGATCTCCATTGATGGTGACCACTTGATTTTTCTTGTCTATGAACTTTAACTTCTGATGATTGGACGATACCAGCATGTTCCAATTGTGGATAGTCGGTCGCCCTAATATTATATTGTAAGGGGAAGGAAATTCGGCCACCACAAATCGGACAATCTCGATTTTAAATGCTTCTTTGGTTCCCAATGTTAGTTTGAGATCAATGAATCCCTTCGGGCGAGTATCCTCTTCATTAAAACCATTCAAGGTAGTCCTACATGGCTTCAAATCTTTCGAATCGAATCTCATGCGCTTAAACGCGTCCCATAAGATTATATCTACAGCACTTCCATTGTCCACAAATATCTTTTTGACTCGGCAATATTCCACTGTCCCTGTTATAACCAGGCAATATTCCTCCGAAAATCCTAACAACGGCATAATCGTCTTTGTTATTTCTTTTTTAAACCTCGGGCGATTAGTAATGGAAAGGACTTCCTTCAGATACTTCTTTCGCTGATTTGTGGAATCTCCTCCTCCCCCGAAGCCTCCAACTATCCCATTACACTCATATTTTGACTCAGGGAACTCATCATCAGCGCTTCGCCCTGTCTTTTTATAATCTCGTCTCTTCTGCCCTCCAGGTGGGCTCCTACTTTTGTTGCTCTGTCGTTTGTTTTGCCGGCCTTTTGTTTGGATAACGTACCGACGAAGTTTTCCTTCTCGGATAAACTTTTTGATTGCGTCTCTTAAATCCCAACAGACATCCGTGGTGTGTCCGTGTTGGTCATGAAACTCACAATACCGAGACCTATCTAAAGGAAGGTTACTTCGCATCGGTCGCGGCCGCTCAATATTTTTCATCTCTGTCATAGAAACTTCCTTCCATATTTGAGCTTGGGACATCTTTAACGGGGCATACTAGTCGTATCTTCTTTCCGCTCTGCCTCCGCAAGGTCGGCTACTCCTGTCACGACCACAGGCATCCCGTTTATTTGAACCGTACCGATCCTTACCTCGAGAAGGTAAGCCCTTTGTTGTTTTTCGTGGTGTTTGGTTTATGACCTCCATTTGCTCCAACTCTATATATTGTTTTGTACGATCTCGGAATTCAACCAAAGTTTTTGGACGACGTTTCATGACCGATTTCTTCAAAAGTGAAGACTTGTCCAGTCCTGCAGTTACACAATACAAATGCACCTCTTATTTTAACCCAGGAACTTGTAATGCTATGCTGTTGAAGCGCTCCAAATATTTCTGCAAAGTTTCCCCGGGCGCTTGCCTCACCTGATCAAGCTAAAATTCCGTCTTTGGTTGTTTCCTACTCGTAGCAAAGTGAAGTAGGATTTTATTTTCCAAATCTTTCAAGTTCGGGATCGAATTAGTTGGTAAGCTATTGAACCAAATTTGTGCGGGCCCCCACAATGTCCCCGCAAACAGGCGTGGTATCACGGGACCTGTGTATCCCTTGACCATGATCTCCATTTTGAAATTACCGACATGTATCTACGGATACTGGCTTCCGTCATACTTTGGAAAGTCTTTCGTGTCTAGACCCTTTGGATAAGGCGCTGCCATAATTTTTTCCGTGAAAGGAGTTGCAACTCTCTCCTCGTCATCTGAACTTGAGTCTGATGACGACAATGCAGCATCTTTTCTTGACAAACTTGGATCTCTAACCGGTTCCTTGTCTTTCCTCTGTGCTCTTGTTGATGCCTGATCCCGTCTGGTACCACTTGTTCCCTCACGAACCTTCGTAGTTCGACCTCGTCCACCTGGGCTTCCTCGGTCCCGGCCATCTTCCTGAGGTCGCATTGGCTCCTCATCGTGCCTAGTTTCTTCGTCACTTGCTCGCAATGGTTCTACATCTTGAAGGATGGGAATATCATGCCAGCTTGATCTAGCTACATCCCTGCCGGGTCTAGTATTCTGATCGTCGATTCACCCGGCATACTGTTCAAACAGTCTTCTCCAATCTGCATCACGTCGGTCCATCTCCTCCTCTAATAATCGGGCATATTCCTCCATTTGAAGGTTATAACGATTCTCCATACCATCCATCCTATTCAACACGGATCCCACCGTGTTTTGCAATAAGCGAATATCGGGGTTAACCACTTGAAATTCTGCTTGTGGACTATCCCGGAGAATTTGAGAACCCACTTGCTACAGCACGACGTTTTCCGGAAGAGAATTTGCTGTATCCGACGTTTCCGTTTCGGTCTCCACAATGACCTGATCCACATTAGTGTTGGAAGGACCCTCCCGGTGAATTATTTGTTCATCAGTTTGTTGCCTTGGTTGTTCTTTTGGCATTTGGGTTTGCCGAGTTGTTGAAGTTCGTCCTCTGGTATTTGCCATTTGCAATTATGAGTCCGTAGCCTGGTGTTTAAATTTTCTGATCCCCACGGTCAGCGCCAATTGTTCGGATATGAACAAGATTAACCGGGCTTGAACTAGGATCAATGCCTAGGGCCTACGTACCCTTGATAGGGATCAAAATCCACGTAGTTCGAGTATGATTCAGGCATTTAGCCACAAGGAGGTGGGGTGTGTGCTTTGTGTGAGAATATAAGCAGTAGAGGAAATTATTGTGTACCGTTCACCGGGAAGAACTTCTCCATCTTATAGAGGTAGGTAACTGCTCCGACTTATGTGGGTGCATGCCCCCACTACGTCCGTTATATTTCACATGGATGTAACTATAGACAGGTATCTCCTCAGCTGGGCCGGACTTCTCTAAGCCCAATTTCCAGGGTCCATAACAGTTACAATGGGACTTCATTGAAGAAACTCTCTATTTTGCTGGTTTGCTTGCGAAATTTGTGCAAGCAATAATGATGTGCGTGACTACATGTAGCATGAGAGTACTTTGGAAAGGAGCACGACCCAAAAAATTTGTTCCCTCAATGGGCATTAGGCAAGGGGACCCTTTATCTACTTACCTCTTTGTCCTATGTATGGAAAGACTCTCTCAAATGATCTCCCTAAAAGTAAAAGGTAAGCAATGGAAACCAATTATTTTGGGGAAAGGTGACCCACCCCTTTCCCGCCTTTTCTTCGTAGATGATCTGGTAGTGTTTAGCTTTACAATTGGCTCTCAGATCTCCTTGATCAAGAGTGTTTTGAATGAGTTTTGTTCTAGCTCAAGCCATAAAGTTAGTAACTCAAAGTCAGCTATTTGCTTCTCCAAGAACGTCCCACCGAGCTGCCAAGGAAGGATCAGTGTAGCTTTGGGTTTCCGCATGACGGACAACCTTGGCATGTACTTGGGTGTCCCATTGTTGCACAAGCGAGTCCAGATGGCTACTTATGCTTATTAGAGGAAAAAGTTCAATCTAAGTTGTTCGGATGGGCGGCTAAGACGCTCTCTTTGGTAGGGCGGAGTGTTAGCAGCTTTACCATCATATACTATGCAGAGTAGGAGGATCCGGCTGGGTTATGTCACCTTATCGAGCGCCACATCCGTAACTTTGTTTGGGGACAAACATCAACAAAGCATAGACCGAGTCTGGTTAATTGGGAAAATATGTGCTAACCATGTTTGTAATGGGTTGTGGGTTTAAGAAGATGGAGTAGCAAAACTCAACATTCCTCTTGAAATTGGGTTTTACTTTTAATTCTCGATCGGACCTTCTCTAGGTACAAGTGCCAAGAAGGAAATATGGTGAGGAAAACAAGTCGGACCCACATAAAAGGAATGCACGTTGCTCGTATCTTTGGAGACAGCTAAAGCAAACTCGGGGTGGCTTAGAATTAGGAACAAGGTGATCTTTAGGTGATGGGACTGGGGTTCACTTTTCGAGTGATAGCTGGGTCACAGAAGTCGGCCCACTCAGATTCATGGCTTTCAAGGATTTGTCGCAGGATGAGCTATCAATGTCTGTGAGCCACTTTGTGACCTCGGATGGGTCTTGGGACTGGAATCGTGTCAGAGTCAACTTGCCTGATTACACCCTCTCGCGCATCTTGGCCTGCCAACCTCTTAAGAGTGGTGATGGCGAGGTGGCTAGGTTCTGGGATCTCTCAACGGATGGTCGTTTCACTGTTGCCTCTGTGTACGAATTGCTATGTGGTATAGGGGATGAGAGTTCGGATAGTCTTTGGAAAGCCATTTGGAGATGGAAGGGTGCACAACGTGTTCATGTCTTCCTGTGGCTAGCAGATCGTGGGAGCTTATTAACTAATGTTGTGCGAAGGCGACGCCTCCTGACAGAACTGATGCTTGTGCGAGATGTCATAACGTGGTGAGGGACATTGACCATATACTACGGCATTACACCGTTGCTAAGGAGGTCTGGGGTATTCTTCTACCAAGCAATAGACAAACAAGGTTTTTCTAGGGAGACGTCCGGGCATGGATGTTGCAAAACCTTCCTCAATCTCCAGCTTCTCAAGACGAGAAGAATCAGTGGGCAGTGCTCTTCGGGCTGCGTGCTGGAAGCTGTGGAGTGCAAGAAATAATGCTATATTTCAGTAGCTTGAACCCCAGCCTGGAGCGATAGCGAGGGAGGTCAGGATACTTGCTGAGTTCAGTAGTCAGGTTGAGGCACGGTGTAATATCTCGCGGGCAGGAACACTATCAAAGCAAGCTCGGTCAGTCCACAGGAACAAACCGCAGATACCGAAGGTAGCACTGAATTGCGATGGCGCGAGGAAAAGCGACACGATGAGAGCAGGGGCCGGTTGCCTGTCCGGGACCATGAGGGTCGTTGGTTACATGGTTGCTGTCAGAACATAAGCATCTGTTCCTCACACCATGCAAAGCTATGGGCATTGGTGGATGGACTTGAGCTTGCGTGGGGTTTGGGCTACAAGGATGTGGAGTTGTAGTTGGATTGTTTAGTAGCCTTGCAGCTAGTAAAAGTGTCAAGTGACTCAGTTAATGCGAGTAGTAGTCTGGTCGGGAGAATCCAAGGGCTCTTATCCTTGGATTGGAGAGTAACCATCATTCATGTTTATCGTGAAGGGAACTGAAGTGCGGACTTCTTAGCCTCGTTCGTGTTGAACTGGGAAGAAGGGTTCCATCCCCTTCAGGTACCTCCAGAGTTGATGCAAGGTCTTTTTCAAGCAGATATGGAAGGCATAGGAAGTGCACGAATGTGCCCGGTTATTTCTGATTAATTTTAATCAGCCCCTGGGAGGGGGGGGGGGGGGAAGATGATAAAGTTAAAAAGTTATTAAATTTTAAAGTAGAGTTAATGAGGATTGACGTTTTTCTTGATTACAGAGAAATATATTGAAAGTGACCTATACATATGACTAGAGAGATATAATTAATTACAATTAAACACCATAAATTTTAGAAATTTTAATTGTGAGGAACTAGCTATTTCCACTAAACTCAACCCCTGTTAGCTATTGGTAAAGCTTTCATATATTTTTGGTTGGCAGGATTTGTGTTCTTATCTATCTCCTTGTATGAGAATCTTTTTTTCCCTTAGATTCAATATGGGGGAAAAAAAACCTCTTTAAAAAAATAGGATATGTTGTAAATTGGAAGTTGTTTTTATTATTTTTATGTTGTCTATATATACATACGTTCAAGCATAAAATATCTGTGTGTGTATTCTATTCTTATAATCATATTAACCTTTAGCACTTTGATTATTAGTTCTGTTTGGAACCGTTAGAAAAGTTGTCTATATATACATACGTTCAAGCATAAAATATCTGTGTGTGTATTTTATTCCTATTTTCTTCTGAGTTGTTGCAAAATTTAATTTGTAGGACTACTTTTTTGTTCCTCCCCCCCCCCCCCCCCCTCCTCCTTTTAGCATATCCAATGCCTATAAAACAGATAAAACTCATGTGCTTGGTTATCCCAAAAAATAGTATAAATATGAATTAATTAATTGTTGATCACGTAAATATTATACTATTTGCTAATTTAGTAATTATATTATTTCTCTTGAGACTAAAGCTTTCACATGTTTTTATTTGACAAGATTTATGTTCTTGTGTTATAATTTGTGTGGAAAAATACCAAAATTACTTTAGAAAGGTGAGGATATACTCTAATTTGATTGTGTTTTTTATTACTTTAATATTTTTTATGTTTTTATTCATATTTTCCTTTACATAAATTCTAATCTTAAAATCACATTTTTACCATTTTGGTTAAGACTTTTGTTAGGAATCCGTTACTATTTTCGCACAGAATTTTGTGATGGAACTATTCCATCGAAACTTTGGGACACAAAATAGCGATAGATTCTATAGAAAAATTTCCCACGAAATTCAGTGAGAAATTTCCCATGGAATTAAAGACAGAATTATATGGTAATGTCATACCTCTTGCAATTACGATATTTATTAGAGTAATACAGCGATATATAGTGAGCAACACAGGTATAGAATAGTAAATTGATAATAGTATTTATCCTTGGATAAGTTGATATGGAAAAAGAAACAAATAGAATGGATCCTCGTTTTGTCAAGGGAAACAAGACTTGACATACAATCTAATAAATAGAATGGATTATATTTCTGATGCTTTAATATCTTAGAAGTAACAACTTAAATATAGGTGGTCTACAGATTGTTGAAGTCAGAGGTGAAGAAGACGCTTTGATACTAGGGACCCCACATCCAAGCTCCTTAACTTCTAAAGAGGTGGGCTTCTTCCGATAATTTTACAATTTAATAGATTTGTTGTCGCAATATATTGATAATGATGAATGGTTTTTTATACAAGGAACCTATTCCTATGACTCTCAATTCCACTATTCTCTCTAGAAGCCCAAGCACATTTATGAAAATTTTTGAAGAGGAAGAGAAAGGTAAGATATTAGTGTCCTAATTTCAAGGTTTATAGGTCCATTAGTTGCTTATTTTGGGGATTACAGGTGGCTTGATAACTACACCTAGACATGAAAGTGACACAAAGGCAGTGAGTTCTTTGCCACCAGGAAAAGGAAAAGAGCACCAGACTTCTAATCAAGGTATCTATATGTTAATTTCTTAAAATGAACTATTTCATGCTTTAATTTGATGGGCTGCGTCTATATTTATATACTTAACTAATTTGTTATAGGTGACCCTTTTTGCCACCAATGCCAGTTATTTCAAGTGAGCAGCGAGCTTCTGACACAATCTTATCATTGAGCTTTGTACCATCAAAAGCTTTAACATGTCCTAAGCAAATTTCTATGTCTGCTTCCTCCTATTAGCTCCTAATGTATTGATGATAACAATGATTTAAAGGTTGAAAGATTTTGAATCAGGTTTAATTGTTCTTGAAATCAGTTCTCGAGAATTCCCATCATTGTAACACTCTGCTCCCAAGCATTCAGGAATTAATACTCGAGAATAGATCAGTAATTCTCAAGAATAGTGTGTGTTAGATTAGCCATCGCAATCTTATACTCTCGAGAATGAATAAATAGTTCTCAAGAATGATTCTCGAGAATAGGTGAAGTATACTTGAGAATTCCTAGCCAGAAACATATACCAGAAAACATAAGCTGATGTGATTCTCGAGAATTGAAGATCAATTCTTGAGAATGGTTCTCAAGAATCAGAATAGGGATTCTCGAGAACAGGCGTTTGACTCATCTAAATCTCACTGGAGAAAATTTATTCTTATGCAGTTCTCAAGAATAAGAAACTAATTCTCGAGAATAGCTCTCGAGAATCAGTATGGGATTCTCAAGAATGAACAGTAAATACTCTAATCACTCTCTTTTGTGTTTTAACTTCAAAACACAATTCTCAAGTATGAGTCTAGAGATTCTCGAGAATACTTTGACACCAATATTTGCGAAAATACTTTAATGTGTCATTCTCGAGTATTCAAGTTATAACTCTCAAGTATCCTTGAAACATGGCTTCTGGAAAATCATCTTCTTAATACAATTCTTGAGAACCAGAAGAACAATTCTTGAGAATGCACGCTAGCTTTTAGATCTTCATCCTTGTAAACTATAAATCATTAACTATATCTTGGGTTATTCATATTATTGATTTATACTTGATCTGACTAAGTTTAATCAGTTTGCTAGTACTTTTCAGAGATGATTAACATGCTTTTAAACACTAAATTTCCATAAAGCCAAAGTGTGTCAGAAGCATTAAATGTCAACACAGAGACGAAGCACGAAAGAGGAAACTAACCTTCTAAACAACCGTAAAGCATTCCGGCCATTTCCGATCAACTTTTTGAATCAAGTCTCAATGGACAAATCGAACAAAAAATGTCAACGGAACATTTTGACCAACATCAAAGTATTATGAAGAGACAGAGCAACAGATACATTTATCATTCTCAACGGCTCGTTAATCTCTCTTCAACAGTCATTAATTGCTATCATCTATAAATAGCAGAAGCATTGAATTCCCCACCTATCGAAACGTTGTGCATTCAATTCGAACTTATTGAATTCTGCAGTTTCACCTGTTTCATTAATATCTTTGGATAATTTGTACTTCAGTGATTAACACTTATCTACTCGTGAGGAGTTTTACATGAACATCTATTTCACTTTTGTTTTAAATCTTAAGGTTGTGGAACCTTAAGAATGGGTGTACAATTACAGCTTATAAGGGGGAGTGAGTCCTAGTAAGAGGATCATCCGAGTACAATGTAATTGTTTTTATAGGATAGTGAAATCCCAAGTGTTTTTGGGACTGGACGTAGGTCAAAACTTTTGGACCAAACCAGTATAAATTGTCTTGTGTCTATTTCACTTCTCTGTCTCATTACTTTGTTTTTGTTTTATTTTCTCTCGTGTGAGTCTTGCAAAAAGAATTTGAGATCACCTATTCACCCCCCTATGTGATATTTCATCTTCACCTCCTAGTCTACTTATGGTGGTTAGTTTCATTGTTGCGATCTTTTACTACTTCTCCTTTATTATTTTCTACTTATTGAAAGATTTCCTGTTCTAATTTCTTTATTTAGGAAGAAACGTCCAAGAGAATGTTGGAACCACTAACATAACCAACCTCTGCATGAAACTTTGGATGCTATTCAAATTTCTACCAAGTCTTGTGGCCATACCATTTCATGCTTTATATTTTTTATTATACTTGACTTGATTCCTTCAACGAATCTCTGAGTATTTTGACTTTGAGTTTGTTTTTATTATAACTCACTTGCTAATATGATGGTTATGTCAGGTGAATTTACTAAATGTGGTTCATCAGAGATTGCTTCTTCTATTTGTGACATAAAAAATGCTCTAAGTGTTGCTGGGGTTCAAGAGATTGTCAATATGATGAAACTAGAGGGTGTTGAGCCTTCCATGTTGGCAGAAGCATTCAAGGCTAAGCCACAACTTTGTCTTCTTCAAAGGATCGAAGCACTGAGTTGTTGTGTTATTCTTATAGGGTGCTTCTAAATATCTTGAACATTCTAGCCATTAGGAGCCCCTTCACAATCACTAAGGCAGACAAAATATTGTTGGCGAAGAATTTAAAGGATGCTTATGTTCTAGGCTTTGACAAAGATTGGCTTGAGTCTATCAGAATCAAGGTTTTCAATTGTGATGCATTAGAATTTCATCACAAGGAACAAGTCCTACATAGTTTAGGCAATAAGTTAGAAGTCAACAAGAGAGAACTTGCAAATGTTTGTAATCAAGAAGCAAAGGCTACACAATCAATAGAAATGGCTCAAAAAGAGTTGGAGGCCACACATAAAGAGTTGGAGGGAGCATATAAGGGGTTAGAGGCAGCTCAATCCCATTTAAATGTTGCACAACAAGAGTATGCAAATATGAGGGTACACCATTCTAAACTTTTAGAGGAATGCCAAGAAATTTTAGAACAGCGAGATCAATGTTCAGAAATAATTACCGCCAAACTCAGGCCTTTTGGTTTTTAACAGGGATTCCATTTGTGCCCTTTGTAATTCACATTTCAATTATGCTCATTGTCATAATTTTATGCAAAAAATAATATTGTCACAGACTTTGTATTATTTGTACTTATGTTTGCTCAAAGGACCATCATGCATAGCATCATAGATTTATACTTATTCTTGAACAAGGGTTGTTTATATAATTCATAATGTGTGTGTGTTCATCAGTACTTTAATTAGTTTCAAGATGTGTTTCTCTTTACCCATTTGCTACTAAAATGAATATAGTGCAAAGAAAAACGCTGCGAATTTTTTTTGTTTGAGATTTATAACTCGTGGCCTATGGCCACTCATAATTAAGTGCATCAAACTATAATTAGGCATAAGTACTTTAATTGACTTAGTCACAGAATATTAGCGTTGTGTATAATTACAAAAGTTATACGTGATTATGCATTTCATTTTTCCAGTATAGTTAAATAATTGTTGTCGCTTCAAAATGATTTGACTCTCGGCAAATTCTTACATTACACCATAAGTATACCCTGTTGTAGGCGTGTTTGACTAAAACTTGTGTGCCTCTAAAACTTCTCTTTTTGTCAATCACACTAAGAAAAATGAGTGGATGGATTACTATTTATTGATTGATTGATATTTTATATAGCTTGACATGTTAGCACACATGCATCTCTATTGATAAAGCATGACATGTTCTCATATAACTGTGACTAAAAATATATAAGGATAAGTTAAACATGCTTTTATTCATGAAACAAGGTAAATCTGTGACTAACCGGTCAGTACTAAATTTATGGCAAAATCCGTTACCAACACCTAGCCGTCAAAATAGTGCAACAGCATTTCACTTATAAATGATTTTGAATTTAAGTGAAAGCATGTTTGGTTTTACTTAATGCAACTTCAATTCTTTGTTCTTGTTGTTTTTCTTTGTTTTTTATTTTTCGTTTTTGTTTTTTGTTTTTTTTTCTAAAATTAGTTCCCAACTGATTTTTCCTGCTTGCACAAAATTATAGTTTCTGATATATGAAATCTTCAACAGACCAAAGGATTAAGAAAACAGGATGTTAACCATAAAATGACATTCATAGCATTATACAGGACCAGGTCAATCATGCATGGAAACGGGATGGCAACAACTGTATAGGTGAAAAGATTAACAAGAGAACAAAGGAAGGAAGAAAAAGATCAGCACAATAAAACACTTAAACAATACTACTCTCAGGTGAGATTATGCAATCTCTTGAACATACCCACCAAAAAAAAAAATTATATATATATACATATATATATTCTGACCAAAACTTCACAAAGGCATCTCCAAAAGCTCTGAAAACGGCCAAAATTGGGTTGACTTCTTGTTTCATTGAATTTTTGGGCTTCCCATCCTATGACTCCCTGCAACGAAACCATATGGAAGTTAATTAGGCCAGGCAAAAGAACCAAAGCAACAATGGTTCATATCACATCTAAGTTACATGACATTTGAAATCTTCACAGTATTTAAGATGCAAATATCAAATAAACTTAAAGATTTATTCTTTCAGAAGTTGGGTTGATTTTATGGGAATTGCCACCAAGTTGACCATCAACTTTACGCTCATTTAGGTTCTCCTGCATTTCTTCTTTAGTATTTGACTCCTCAGTACAATTGAGGGTGATAGTCTTGGCATGAAATCCATCTTGAATTTTTGCTTATAAATACATTTATCTATTAGAAAATTTCTACACCATGAACTTTAAACAAAAAATAAAAAATAAAAAATAAAAACAAATGCATCTGCTTGGCTCCCTAATCAGCTGGTGAAACATAGCATTATTTTGATTCCAAATAAGTTAGCTTAACCTTTACTGCTAACCACCAAATGTTACTCGAAGAAGAGCATTTATGTCCAAATAGAAGAATGAAAAAGTTCAAAGTAATTTGAAATATAAAAAGAGGATAGGAGAGTGAAAACTCAAGGAGGTAACTCCAATTAAAAGTCGAAATCCTTTGTTTGCATAATTTCCTCCTTGTATTTTCTCCCATACGAGTAGAACCAAATAATCTAATGCTCATCCATTCAGGGACCAGGAACTTCACTACATATTGAACTTTGTCAATTATTAGAACATTCAATTTGCAACCTCATGCAAAAGGAGGTTGGAATACTTTGGTTGATTAGCCAGTTGACAAGGTATTAGACCCTTCATGAAATGGACAGAAGTTCAATCATTGCCCACGCTAAGAGCACAAGGGCCTTTCAAGTGAGAGACCTGTTAGATTTATTAACAAAAGTGGTCACAATCATCAACTCAATAGCTTACGGAAAAAATAATAAACTGGTCTGTAACACAAGTAGTCTAATCCCACTAGGTGAATTAAATTGATCTTTAATATGGTTATGCATCATTGATTTTTTTTTTTTTTTTAAACATGCGTAATGCATTATTGTTTTTACAACTAAAAGTGGTCATAAATATCAATGATTGTTAAGAATACTAAAAGGAGGAAAATCATTGGGAAGATCTAATATGTAGAATATGCAATGAAAACATAAGCATATGCTATATAGATATGTTGATGCCCCAGAAATCTTAACTATGACAGTAAACATAATTTACTAGTTTTAGGTACTAAATCATGCAAACAACACTAGACATGCCTAAATCACAAGTCAAAAGTGAATTAAATAATTCTTCCAGTAAATAAAACATTTAAGAATAACATAAATCCCACTTTTCTCCCCATAACACAAGATCAAAATGAAAAACAAAATCTAGAGGATATCTAAGTGCATCTCACTGATCAAAGTTTAACATTTTAAAAATCTATAAAAACTAACCTTGGCACCAGATATTGTTTGACTTTGCTCAATGACTTCAGCAGTCAAAATATTGCTTTGATCACGTGCTTTAACTTGAGGGTCAGCACATATTTCATTGTCATGGGCAACATGCTCTTCAAGGGCTGCCTGAATTGTGCATTTGACAGAAATATGTCCAACATTTTTCCCATCCTCCTCATTACCAGAGGCAAACACAGACTTCTCAACATATAAATTAGAATTCTTCATCAACTCAACACTCTCTAGTTTGAACCTTTTCTTCATCCACAGACTGAATTGTGCATTGCCAAATTTTGTGTAACGTCCTTTGAGGTTGCCAAACACTCGCTGACTTGAAAGTCAGGAGTACTTGCTT
Source organism: Acacia crassicarpa (assembly GCA_034222035.1). Classification (NCBI taxonomy): domain Eukaryota; kingdom Viridiplantae; phylum Streptophyta; class Magnoliopsida; order Fabales; family Fabaceae; genus Acacia; species Acacia crassicarpa. The sequence goes on from JAWXYG010000015.1 coordinate 12,112,779, forward strand.
CAACAGATTCCTTGTTTGTTTCATCTACCTTGCTACTGTGGATGATATTTCCTTTGGTAAATGCTTCAACCAATTCCTGGTTTGTCTCATCAACTTGGCTACCATTAATTACATTTCCATTTTCATATGCTTCATTGAATTCCTTGTTTCTTACATCCACTTGGCTACCATTGAGCGCATTCCAATCATTCCAATTGCTAGACAACTCACCCTCAACTCTAGTATGCTGCCCGGAAAGCATTTTGTCACTCGTATACTGAAGATTACTATGCACATGATGGTAATCATTTGGACATGCAGTAAAATAAGTATTAGGATCCACAGCAATTGAACCTAACAGATCTTGGTCCAAAACCTGGTCAGAGGGGTGCTCCACTAAAGTGAACTTAGCAGGCCCCAACATTCTATGCTCTTGGATTATATCTCATACAATCTCCCGTACCGTGTAGAAAGAACCACCAACTTCCTTGTGGGTAAGACTAAGTGATGGGAAGCTTCCATCGTTAGACTCTTGGTACCTGAAGCAAAGTTTTCAGTCAGGTGGAAACTAAAGAGAGGCATTACATTCAATATCACACTGGCAAAAGGGCTTTGATTTAAAGTAAAGTAAAAACAAGAATAATTTGGGAATCTTCTAAGAACGCAACTTCCCAATATAATAATCCAGAGAGAGAAAAAGAGCTAAAAGGTGTATAATATGAAAAAAGAAAACAGAAAGTACACCAAATACAATTCATCTGTACGTAAAAAGAGATTTATTAAAGATGTAAAATAAACCAGTCATAATAACATTAGATCAATACTAAGATTTCAATCTATGGAGTTGTAACATCCCAATTTTCTAAAGCGTTTTCAAAATAGTTTGATCAGAGTAGAGCATCGGAATAATTTAAAAGAGCGAGTAACTGATAAACCTTCACTGCTAGTGTGTCTAGTTGCTATTACAGCGGTACAAACATCCGAATATTTAATAATACGGTGATACAATAATTCACAATAATCTTCTTCGTCCGTGTCCTCACGCGTGCTGTTTACCCTTGTCCTCGGTCCTGGTTCCTCCAGACCCTGAAGCTATAGTGAGGGCTGAGGTTCAATTACCATTGAATCTCAGGTAACGGTTAACCTCATGCTTATGTAACAGTTATGTATGACAGATATTCATGACATTACAGCAATAATCAATATAAAAACTTATAACAGATTTATCTAGATAATGGTACACAGCCACTGCATATGTCCGTTATCTCTAGTCTGCACTATTCACCAGTGCCACGTGGCCTATCGTGTCTTCAGCGCTAGGAAAACTCAACGGCGTTATCAAAACCATAACCCATGTATAACTAAATATATATGAAAAACTTTAAGACAGAGTCTTATTTTATGAATACATCTATCACATATAAATGTACAATAAGCATCAGAGTTAGTGTTAGAGTACGCGTCTGTACCTTAGTCGGTGATCACGGTACGTATGTCGGTCGGAGTGTGATCTCGTATATCCTATAATGGTAATTTTGCATTTATTAATTCACAAATAATATCCTAGTAGATATCTTAGTCACAAAGGACCATTTTACCCTTGGTCGAATTATTTTTCAACTTATTTCCCTTATTTTTGAAAAAAAAAAACGCAGGTACAGTATTTTTGGGCAGATTTTTCGTCTAACTTTGAAAAATCATAACTAATTCCAGAAAAATCGAAACGAGGATCCGTAAAATTCTTTGGAATCCTTAGTATGTCTTTTTTTAACTAAAAATACTCAATTTTTCCCAGATTACACGAATCACTCTCAGTTTTAAGGTTTTGAGCCTCTGCCTAGAATTTTTCTAGAATTCGTAGCCCAACTTTGAGAATTTCTATCTCACTGTGCAGAACTCATTTTAACATGTTCTTGGCATATTTGAAAAGCCCTACATGTCTACTTTAACCCTGAATTTTATCAGAATTTTTTAAACTTCATTTTCAACATAAAATATTGGCATTTTTATCACTGACTCCAGAAATTTCTACCCAATGAATTTTTGCCAGAGCTTCACTACTTGCTCATATTTTTCCAGAAATTTTTCTATACCAAGTGGCTCATCTAATTTTCGAAATATCACTATATTTGACTATAAAAACATGATATTGAAATTACTCTAGCATATTTAAGATCAAAGCTACTTCTAACTATGAATTTAAGAACTAAAACTTAAAGAACTTAAAGCTAGAGCTAGAGAACTTATCAAGAGCTTTGCTCCTCCTTCTCCAAGACTCTTCACTCTCACTTTCACTCTCTATATCAGCTTTGCTAAGCTTGTTTTGGTGTGAAGATTATGAAGAACCTAAGCCCCTATTTATAGTAAATTGATGTGGCAATTTGGTAGTTAATTCAAACCTAGCTCATCTTGATTTTGGACCCTTAGATCTAGGTCATTTGGGAGCAAAAATCCTCACCATACACACACTCAAAAACGTGCTCCCTTCTCTCTCCCTCATCCTCTTCCATTTTCTTATCCTCTCCCACCTTTCTTTAATGCAATTTATCCCAAGTAAATGTTATCTCACCAATTTGTTCCCTCATTATTTTAGCATGTGCTCCAAAATTTAATGTAAACAATTTTTGGCCCCTTATTCAAGCCAAAAATTCCTCCTTCATCTTTCTTTGATTTGCATTCCAATTACTAGTTACTTTAAGTGTCTTGTGACTAGGTAAAGATGAAGGTTGGTTGTTTAACCAAGTATAAATTGAAGGTGGAATATCACCTAGAGGGGGGTGAATAGGTGATTATGAAAATTCTTTCGCTAATTGCTCAAGAACACTTAAAACAGAGATAGAGAGAAGAACAAAGAACACAGGAGATTATACTGGTTCGGTCCAATTCTTGACTTACGTCCAGTCCCCAGAAACACTCTGGGATTTCACTAGCTATCCCAATCCTTGATTACACACTCTGTAACTCTCAAGTAATCCCCTCACTAGGACTTACCACTCTTTACAAGTTGTAACCAAATAACCCAGACACAATTACACACTCTGTAAACGAAGGATGATCCTTTCACTCTTGGACTCACTCCCCCTTACAAGTTGTAATTGTACACAATCAGATACACCCACACTCAAGATACCTCTATCTTGAGGTTTGAACGAATTGTAAAACAATTGATAAAACTCTCTCACAGAGAAGATAAATGATGAACACTGAAGCTCAGTAATATCCTAAGATATATACAGAATAGAAGTTGAACTCTATGTATGCTTTGTCTGTGTATGCGTTGGTCGTGTAGATGAACTCTATTCTTCGTGAATTTATAATAGTTGGAGAAATAGTCGTTGGTAGAATCTGAATTCGTCTGTTTGATTATGACCTTTGTTAGCATTTAACCATTTGCGCTAATCACGCTTTAATTGAATTCAATGCATTGTCTCTGTTCGTCTCTATTTTATGAATCCAATTCCGTCCGTTGATCAATCAGAATATGACTGTTGCTAAATCATCTGAAAAGCACTCAACATTATGATTAATGATCTCACAATAAATGTTGGATAATGTTTAGAAGTAGTATAAGTTCATTTGGAATTCTTCTGGATGTTCTTGATGAGAAGCCAAGATTTCGGATACGGTGAATTTCAAAAACACAAGGCCCAACTCAAGTTGATCTTTGCTTGACTTGAGTTTGTGTGGACACTTGAGGCAGGAAGGTTAACTCGAGTTGCCTGTAATGAGAATCCATTTCAGGTTTGGTGTAAGTGACTGAAACTCGAGGTTGGAGAATGCTGTCTCGAGTTAAGTTGATCTGGATTGAAACCTTTGACTCGAGTTATTCTGGGTGGTGACTTGAGTCTCGTATATCTCTCGAGGTAGAGAAACACTTGGCTCGAGTTTATGCATCGTTAAGATCAATATGAACATTGGAAAATGCTATTTGACTCGAGGCATAAACTTCTTTGACTCGAGTTAATCAACTCGAGGTTGTATTTGAAGAGACTCAAGTGAATTTTGCACATTCGTGGTGTATCAAGTCTCGCTAACTCGAGTCAACAATTTTGACTCGAGTTAAAAACCTCTCTCCATTCTTCAAATTCTCGGGAAGGCCATTTGACTCGAGGCACGCTCTTTGACTCGAGTTAAAAAGCTCTCTCAAAGTGTGATATAGAAGGAAAACCGAACATATGCTGATATGCTTCCAGAATTTCAAGTGTCAACTTTAGAGGGCCATATCTCCCTAGTCTTAGCTTCTTTTTGGTTGGTTCAAGTCTTGAGGGAAAGCTCTGTGTGTCTACTTTCCAATGGCACTGATTTCAGCTCAATTGGATTTGTAGTTTGTGAGATATACCCAAAACATCGAAGCTTGGTTCTGATTGTGACGGTGATGTTTGTGGCAACTTGTAAAATTCATAGCTCCTTGATCTGAACTCCTTTTAGCTTGAATTATATATCAAAATGGCGGGTTGGATGTCTAGTTTCATATTCCACTGGTTTCACGTCAATCCGATTCCTAGTTTGAGAGATATCATCAAATTACTAGAGGTCGCTCAAGCTGAACGTGGAACAAAGTGCGCCAGAGTTGCAATAAGTGACTTTAACTCGAGGTAAATGAAGCCTAACTCGAGTTTTGACCCTGACTCAAGGTAGATGAGTCCTGACTCGAGGCAAAACGTTCCTGGGAGCAAAAATCACTTGGAAATCACCCAAACTCGAGTTAATCATACCAGAGAGCGAAAATGACTTCGAAAACATCCTGATTCGAGATGGTGAAGCTCTTACCTTGAGTTAATCATCCCAGATGCCCAAAAACACTGTAGAAAGCATTCTAACTCGAGTCTAGACATCCTGGCTCGAGTTAGTTCATCCTAAAGCTTGATTTTGTTTATTTTAACTCCGATTTGAGTCGTTCCAACTTCCATATCATCGTGTGGACTTCTAGAATCAATCTAGGAACTTATATGATGATTTTCTCATTCCATAGAACAAGTTCTTCTTTCTTTCTTCTCTTCTCTTAATCATTCTCCATAATTCAACCTTCATATCTACATTAAATATAAATGTAAGATTTAGTCAAGGTATAAGATAAATGTAGTATGGAATTATGGAAACTTTTTGCTGATATTTGTCATCATCAAAACTAAGCATAACTAACATAAATATTATTAGGGGTTCTCATGAAGCTTTATCTCAAGGTTTTACACTAGCTTTTATCTTTAAATATTATGGCCTCACTATAAGCCTCTAATTGCCCCTTAATCATTTTTAATATTAATTATGCAAGTTGGCCAAAAAGGCTTAAATGATACTTAATATCAAGCCTATTTTATGTGTGTTCAAGATCAATCCTTATATTTATTTTATAATTAGAATTTCTCTTTGTAGGAATTAATTTGCTTAGGATTGCATTTCATTTGTTGCCTAGAGTCTTCTCAATGTTTACTCTTGATTTAACTTTATTATTCCCCCTTTTCACTACACACACACACACATGCACAACAATTACACACTTTTCCCCTCTCTCTTTCACTAGACTCACAACAAACATCTACTACACACACACATTCACAACTCTATTCTCTTTCCAATTTATCCTCTTCCATGGTCATTAAGTCCCTTAATTAAAAGTACATTATCCTCTTCCATCATTAAGTCTTGCATGTGCTTTAATTTACATGTGTGAGTTTGATTTATATTAAACAATCCAATTCTTCTCTAACAAGCCAAGTGAACCGTGTATTCCTTTCTTCATTGACTATTCCACTTGTTTTTCATTTATCTCACATAATTAAAGAGGAAATCCTCTAATTGGTTGATTTTTGTTTCACAAGGATTATGCTTTATGAGGGTCAATTAAAGCCTTTGGATTCATTTGTGTTTGTTTAGATTTATTTCTCCCCATTTATTCATGGTGAAAGTCTCTTATTGGCCTTAATAATTTCATGAGGATTAAGAATATTTCCTTGATTTATCATTGGTTAATTCAATTTTATAAGGATTAAGGTTAATTATTGGTTTAATCACATACATTGGATTTCATTGTGTTTGTTTGGATTAAATCTTCTCCCTTGATTGCATTAATTAATTGATTTATTAACGAATCATGGAAATTAGTGCTTAATTAGGCAAGTATTATTTCACCCTCATTTTATACTTTTTATTTTGCCTCTTAATTATTTTGCAACTAATCTCAATTAGTGCAAGCTAAATTGTTCATTTATTATTGCTAATTCTCATTAATTAGCTTAAGTGTTTTCATAATATTTTCTTTCTCATTTGATCATATGAGAACTATGATTTAATATGGTATTTATATCATATTTAATGATCCTTAAATATAATTTCAAAATTGGCCCTTGATTCTTCATTAAGTTAAAATATCCCTAATTGATAACTTTTAATTGCCACTAGATTTGTTATGAAGATTTATAAAATTATTTTAGTTAATGTAAATTTAATTGTCATTTATTTTTTGGTAATTTCCTTTAATTGATTTAGGGTTTTTTTTCATAACATTTTATGACTCTCTATAATTAAATAAAAACTATATTGTAATATGATAATCTTAGGGTATTTTATGATCTCTAAACCAAATTAGAAAATTTGGGTCTTTGGTCTTTTTAATTCTAGGAGAAAATTCTCTAAATTAATTTAAATAAACTTCTTAAATTTTAAGCCCACATATTCACCTATATCCTATAGGTATTATTTATCAAATTATAGTAATTATGAGAAATAGGAATTTTAGCGTATTACAGGAGTCCCATCTACCCCTCTAGATACAACTAGTTAGATATGGAAGTTAACTGGGTAAAGGAGCAAAAATACACATGTGCTTTACCCTCGGAAGCGCCCAGCACCATATACTTTTTTCAGGAGTAAAAATACACATGTGGTTACATTTTAGGAGCAAAAATCACACCACTGTTAAAATTTAACTTAACATTGCATTTGCAACAGAAAATGTCATATTTACAATAGAAAATGTGATATTTTTAATAACATTTAAACACCTGAATTTTGAACATAGAAAGGTCATTTAGAAAAAGGCTATATTTACAATAGGAAGTGTTATATTTACAACAAAATTTAAAATTTGGTCATATTTACAACAGTAAATATCATATTTACAACAACATTTAAACACCTGGATTTTGAACTTAGAAAAGTCATTTACAACAGAAAAATGCTAGATTTACAAGAGAAAGTGCTGTATTTATAATAAGATTTAAAATCTGGTCATTTATAACAGGAAAAACCATATTTACAACGGGCTAGATTTACAACAAGAAGTGCTATATTTACAACAAAATCTTAACGGTGGTGTGACTTTTACTCCTAAAATGTAACCATATGTGTATTTTTGCTCCCAAAAAAAGCATATGGTGCTGGGCGCTCCCGAGAATAAAGCACATATGTATTTTTGCTCCTAAACTCAAGATTTGAAATATCATACCAATGACTTTGACATAAAAGAAAGATAGGAAACGAGAGAGAGAGGGAGAATTAGAAAGGGAAAGATAGAACAGAAAGATCTCAAAGCCTACTTACAAACTGCCCAATCCCCCTTATTTATATGGACCAAAGAACTCATTAGCTAACTCCTCCACTTTTATTACAATTACATTATCAGACTTTATAGCACCAAATGGGTAATTCAAGCAAGGTATATAGTTAATGACCAGTACAAAGAATTTACTACATGCTAAACAGAGAACTGAAAACCTGAAACAAAAATTAGGCATGGTTATGTAGGAAAACAACCAAAATGAAACATAAGACAGGAAAGTTAAACAAACTGGAAAAGAACATTTCTAATCAAAGTGTATAGCTCTTCAAATTCATCAATACAAACAAATCGTGCCCAACAACTCACCATAACTCGGAGTATGGTACATGCCCACAATTCCATGCATTGTAGACATGATTTACTCCCGGAATCTACACAATGTCCAAGAAATGAAAATGGAAGGACCCAAAAATACCAACCAATATCAGAATTTGATGAAAACCATATGTAAAATTGGGGCCAAAATATAATATATCCGCGATCTTCGATTTATTTTTTATGTCCCAAATCTTTTTTGTTTTTCGTTTTTCCCTTTTGTTGAGACAAGCTAGATTGAACCTAGACCAATGTTAATACTCATAAAGTACAAATATTTATTATTCTAAATACATGTTTATAACTTCTATTTGTAATAATAAATTTTAAAAAATGATTTGATAGTAAATGGATCTAGATTGTGTAAAGAGAAAAATGAAAGGACATAAACTTTTACAATTTTTCTTTGTTAGACGAAAAATAACTGATTCTATTCGATAATTGATTTTAGGAGTTCCCACCACTACTGAATGATTCCAATCATAATTCATTCTGAATGGATAAATCCAACAGCTGCAAAATATAATTCAAATAACATGATCTTTTTAAATTGAGAAAATTACTTGTTGAAGACCTTGTATGATGAATACTCCTCTAGTTCTATTTATAAGGTTGAAAAAGAATATTTTAGTTATTGGTTTTATTTATAAATCACATCATTAATTTTTTTTTTTTACATAAATGTACCCTTTTTTCCTTTATTTATTATTGCGAAGACTTTTTCTCATGCGGTATATAATCTATATTAAATATGATAAAGTTAAAAAGTTGTTAAATTTTAAAGTAAAGTTAATGAGGTTTAAAGTTTTTCTTAATTACAGAGAAATATGTTGGAAGTTACCTATAAGGGTAAAGGAGCGCCCAGCACCACGAAGTTGCATTTTGGGAGCGCCCAGTACCACGGCCGTTAGTTGACCGTCAACTTGGATGGAACGCTGACGTGGACTGACACGCTGACGTGGATGCTGATGTAACATCCCAATTTTCTAAAGCGTTTTTGAAATGATTTGATCAGAGTTTAAAATAGTTTAATCAGAGTAGAGCATCGGAATAATTTAAAAGAGCGAGTATCTGATAAACATTCCCTGTTGTTGAGTCTGGGTACTTATACAGTGATACAATTATCCGAATACAGTACGTTAATAAAGGTTCAAGAGAAAAAAAAAATCCTCCGCCCGTGTCCTCACGTGTACTGCTTATACTTGTTCTTGGTCCTGGTTCCTCCAAAATCTGAGGCTATGGTAAGAGCTGAGATTCAATTCCTATTGAACCTCAAGTAATGGTTAACCTCATGCTTATGTATCAGTTATGTATGACAGATATTTATGACAATACAACAATATTCACATAGATATTCACATATTCAAGATAATAACAGAACACAGCCACTGCCTATGCATGTTATTACAGTCTGCACTATTCACCAGTGCCATGGTGTACATCCGTGTCCTCAGCGCTAGGAAAACTCAACAGTATTATCAAGACTATAACCCGTATATAACTATATGTGTATGCACAACCCTTTTTTAAAAAAACAGAGTCTCAGACTATCTATCACATATAAATATACAATAAGCATCAGAGTTAGTGTTACAGTACGCGTCCGTACCTTAATCGATGATATCGGTACGTTGCTGGTCGGACGGTGGTCACGGTTATCCTATAATGGTAATATCGCATTTATTAATTTACAAATAATATTTTAGAAGATATCCTAGTCACTAATGACCTTTTTACCCTTGGTAGGATTATTTCTTAACTTATCACCCTTAATTCTTCAAAAACGCTGGTCTAGAGTTTTGGACAGATTTTTGTCTAACTTTGGAAAATCATAACTAATTCTAGAAAACTCGAAACGAGGATCCGTAAAATTCCTTGGAAACCTTAGGATGTCTATTCTTAAGTAAAAATAATAACTTTTTCCCAGATCACCTAAGTCATTCCCAGTTTTAACACTTCAACCCTCTGCCCAGAATTTTTCCAGAAATTCGCAGTCAAACTTTGAGAATTTTTATCTCACTGTACAGAGCTCATTTTTAACATATTCTTTGCATATTTGAAAAGCCCTATATGTCTACTTTAACCATGAAGTTTCCCATAATTTTTTAACATCATTTTCAGCATAAACTATTGGCACTTTCATTACTGACTTCAGAAATCGCCTACCGACAAAATTTCGCAAGAGTTTCGTTACTTTGATTCCCATCTTCCAGAAATTTTGCTAAAATACCCTCTTCATCAATTTTTCGAATTAAAACCAATTTTGACTATAAAAACATGATATTAAAACTACCATAGCATATTTAAGATTAAAACTACTTCTAACTAAGAATTTAAGAACTAAAACTTAAAGAACTTAAAGCTAGAACTAGAGAACTTACCAAGAACCTTGCTACTCCTTCAAGAAGCTCCTCCCTCTCACTCTCTACTCTCTATATCAGCTTGTTCAAGCTTGGTTTGGTGTGAAGATTATGAAGACCAAAGGTGCCTATTTATAGTTTAATGCTTTGGCAATTTTGGTAAATTTTTCAAACCTAATCTTCTTGAACATGAGCCCTTGGATCAAGGTCATTTTTGAAGCTCTCGTCCTTACCCTTAACCCTCCAAAACCGTCCTCCCCTATCTCCCCCTCATCCTCTTCCACTTTCATAAATATTCCTATCCTAAAGTACATTATCCTCTTCCAAGTTTGAAGAGGATTATCCCATGTGTGCTTTGAACAACTCTTGGCTTCCTTCTTAAGTCACAATTCCCTCCTTCTTCTATTCTTTGCTTTGCATTTCACTAGATAAAAATATATTTAAGGGTCTTCTTGGAGTTTTCTTCAAATTTTCTCATTGGTTTTGTAATCTTGGGACTTAGGGCTTCAATTAGAACCCTAAACTTCCCTTTTTCTCATTTGGACACAATCTCCATAAATTTAGGAATTGACTTTAATTATACTCTATCTCAAGCTTAGATTATGCTTGTTAATAATAACTCCTTATATTTGATCTATGATTAACAAATTTCAAGATATAATTTAGTTTGTATAGATTCTCATTTGTTTATATCTGGAGTTAATTCCATAGATTAATTTAATTGTTTTATGCTTAAATTTTCCTAAAGAAGTTGGAGAGCCTTAGACAGAATTCTATCTTCGGCAGTCTCTCGAGAAGAGTGAGCAAGATCACAGAGCACACGATCTCCAGGATAACCCAGCATCCTTCCCTTGAGTTTGGCAGAGAGAAGACAACGTGGAGCAGCAACGTGACAGGGCTCTTTCCATGCTTTGGAACTCCGATCAAGCTTTCTGTTTTGTTTCCTTTGTTATTTTGTATTTCAATCATGGGTCTTTCTGTTGATGTGTGTTTTGCGCCTTCCTCGTCAATCATGAACTAATTTCCTGATGGCTAGAGGAGGATGAGTCTTTAAGTGTCAAAAGAACCCAGTTGCATGATTTTTAATTCAATAAATTTGGTTTGCTATCGGTATTTTAATTACTAGTCGGTTAACGGAAGTTAAGGGCTAGATCAGTGGCTTCACTTACTGGCAAGGAGTGGAGTTAGACCTACGAGAACCAGACGCTTGCTAGGCGGCCTATGCACGGCATGGCCTGTATTGTAGACTTCAGGAATGAGTCTATCGCTCGTCACCCTGAACACCCTGCGCATAGCAAAGATCTATACTCGAAAGTTACCATAGGAATATGGAATAAGTACAGGTAGCATCCTACGTATCGAACGCAGAAGCTTCGATAGACAAGAGAGTTGGGGTAACCAGATAGCTTTGTGAGTAGCAACTGTGCTGTAGCATGCGGAAGGTGCACAGTATGGATGCCGTAGCATTGTATAAAAGCAACTGGGGGATTAAAGCACTTAAGGACGATTCCAAGTCCAGCCTAATCTATCACTGATATCTTTTCTCGTTTATTGTTATTTTGCTAGTAGCATAGTACCCAACTCTCTCAACCCATATTATTTATTTTCTGTCTCACAACTATCATAGCAACCGAGCATCAATCTTTGGTATCACAGTCTCTGTGGGACGATACTCTACTTTCACTTTATTACTTGTTCGACCGGTTCGCTTGCCATAAGGGAATTTGACCAATACCCCCCTCTAGGTGATATTCCTCTTTCATTTGGTATCAGAGCAAGGTTCCTCAGTTGGGCTTAACATCCCAAGGAAGATCATGGAAGGAATATTGCCTGATGGAGCCTCTATCAATCGTCCTCTTGGTTTCAACGAAGAACATTATTCATTTTGGAAGGCCAAATTTCGAGTCTTTGTTATGGCCACTGAATTCGGCCTATGGAACGTATTCGAGAAAGGCGACTACAAACCAGCTGTCACTAAAGAAGGAGTCACTGCAATCAAACGTGAAGAAGAGTACGATGAGAATGATAGAAGACTTGTTACTCTCAACAGCAAAGCTATCCTAATGCTTCAGAGTGCCCTTAGCCAACAAGAGTATTTCCGCATTTGCAATCTGACAAGTGCAAAAGACATGTGGAAAGCGCTGGAAATTGCATACGAAGGAACCTCTGGCATAAAAGAGAATCGCATAAATACACTGACTACCGAATATGATCTCTTACGAATGAAGACCGGAGAATCCATAGGAGAATTTCAACTTCGCTTTACTCACATGATAAATCAATTGTCAGCTCTGGGTAAAACATTTTAGCAGAACTCTCAAGTCAGAAAAATCCTCAATGTCTTAACAAAAGACTGGGAAGCTAAGGTCACAGCAATCGAGGAGAATCAATGCAATCAGTAGCTGCTCTATTCGGAAGTCTATTTGAATATGAAGGGAAGCTCAAATTCAAGAAGGACCTTGATGAAATCAATGGTAACAAAAACAAAAGTATTGCTCTGAATGCTGAGAAAGAACCCAATGAGGAAAGCGAGGATGACGAAGAAATAGCCATGTTCGTTAGAAAATTCAAAAATTTCTATAAACGAGATCAAGGATTTAGAAACAGATTTCAGAAAGGGAATTCTAGCAACAGACAAGAACCAAAGGATAGAGAACAAATCATTTGCTATGAATGTCAGAAGCCGGGACACTTCAAATCTGAATGTCCACAGCTAAAGGATAAAGAAAAGGAGAAGAAGAAGAAATTCAATCACTTTAAAAAGAAAGCTTACGTGTCTGCCATATGGGGAGATTCCTCAGACGAAGAAAGTGATGAAGAAGAAATAACAAATGTCTGTCTTGTTGCCAAGGTACAAACTAAAAGTGACAATGAGGTAAACGACTCTGAGCCCACATATGATGAATTATTCTCTGAATACAATGAACTGCTTTTTGAGTTTAAAAAATTAGCTAGGGAATTTGTTAACTCAAGAAAGAAAATCAAACTACTTGAGGAACAAGTTAAGAATGCTCCTCTGGAGTGCGAAAAACTTTCTTGCAAAAATTGTCCCGATCTTGAAAAACAAAACATTAAACTTACCCAAACTCTTGAGAAGTTCACCAAAGGTAGTGAAATGCTCAAAGTCATTTTGAAAACTCAAATATTCACAAATGATCGCTCTGGTATAGGATATGATCCCATTTCGGATAAAAAGAAAGGGAAAAAGAAGAGTGGTGAAAAATCTTATTTAAATTATTTTCAAAAATTTGTACATTCTTCAAACCCTTTTGCTCATTGTAACTATTGTAATTGAAAGGGCCACAATACGTCATCTTGCTTTCATAGAAAGGAAAGAAAAGAAAAACCAACTGGTAATTATCAATGGGTGCCTAAAGGAACATATTCAGCGTCTCTTGCTCATACTAACCCAAAAGGACCCAAGAAAAGATGGGTAACTAAGACTTGATATTATATGAATAGTAAGTATGTCTGAGAGCATCAAAAACAAACAAATGGTTTATTGACAGCGGATGCTCCAGACACTTGACAGGAGACCAATCCAAGTTCATGACAATAAATGCAAGAGACGGTGGCAAAGTAACCTTTGGGGGAAATCAATCCGGGAAGATTGCAGGAATTGGCGAAATTGGAGAAAAAGGAAAACCCCTGATTAAAGATGTCTACTATGTAGAAGGTCTATGTCATAATCTTCTTAGTGTAAGTCAAAGTGCTGACAAGAACAACTGGATCATTTTTGACTCAGAAGAATGTCTCATCAACAACAAGGATGACTTCCCAATTGACAAAGGTAATCTTAAAACTCTGCTCAAAGCAACTAGGGAAGGTAACTGCTATACTCTAAATCTCTCTAATACAAACTCTGAAAAATGTTTTGTTAGCAACTTGGATGAAAATTGGCTATGGCATAAGTGTCTGGCTCATGTAAATATGTTCCAACTAGACAAGTTGTTAAGAAAAGATTTAGTTCTTGGATTACCTAAACTAAGTTTTAAAAATAATATGATCTGTGATTCCTGTCAGAAAAGTAAACAAACTAAATCATCTTTCAAAAACAAGTTTGAAATTTCGACTAAAAGACCTCTTCAATTACTTCACATGGACTTAGTCGGACCAGCTAGAGTTAAGAGTCTAGGTGGTAATCTATATACCCTAGTTATTGTCGATGATTTCTCTCGATTTACTTGGACTATATTTTTACAATCTAAAGATGAAACATTTGATCTATTCGTTGTAGTTGCCAAGAAAATACAAAACGAGAAAGGTACATGTATTTCAGGAATACGGACGGATCATGGAGGAGAATTTGAAAACCATGCTTTCAGGGAGTTTTGTGATGCTCATGGTATTGACCACAATTTCTCCGCTCCAAGGACACCACAACAAAATGGTGTAGTCGAAAGGAAGAACCATATCCTCACTGAAATGGCTTGTGCAATGCTAAATGAGAACAAGACCTCTCAAGTCTTTTGGGTAGATGCGATGAGTACTGCATGCTATGTATCAAACAAAGCCTATATCCGAAAGAAGCTCAACAAAACTCCATATGAGCTTTACAAAGGAAGGAAACCAAACTTAGCTCACCTTCACATCTTTGGCTGCAAATGCTTTGTTCACAATAATGGTAAGGATAATTTGGGAAAGTTTGACCCCAAATCCGACGACGGTATATTTCTTGGCTATTCTAATAGGAGTAAAGCATATAGAATCTTCAATAAGCGTACTCGTGCAGTCGAAGAGTCAATTCATGTTGTATTTTGTGAATCAAAATCTGATGAGCCCTTGGATGACAGTGAAGAAATTTCTTACAAAAATCAATTCTTTTCAAAAACTACTCCTGCTTCTCTTGAAAACCCAGAAAATGTTTTTGAAAACAATTCTCAAAACTCTAGTGAAAACCTTGATCAATCTCAACCTAAAGCTTAGAAGTTCATTAAGAATCATCCATTGGATCAAGTGATAGGGGATGTAAATCAAGGTGTAAGAACTAGAAAAAGTACCTTGAATGAGGTTACATTTTCTGCCTTCATATCTCAGATAGAACCCTCCAAAATTGACGAAGCCCTCTCAGACAATGATTGGGTGATAGCAATGCAAGAGGAATTACATAAATTTGATAGAAATCAAGTTTGGGACTTGGTACCTAGGCCTAAAGACCACCCGGTCATTGGCACTAAATGGGTATTCAAGAACAAACGTGATGAATCTGCAATCATAGTCCGTAACAAGGCTAGATTCGTTGCCAAAGGCTATAATCAGGAAGAAGGTTTTGATTATGAGGAAACATATACTCTAGTGGCTAGATTGGAAGCACTACGAGTACTCTTAGCCTTTGCGTGTATCAAAGGATTCAAACTTTATCAAATGGATGTTAAAAGTGTTTTTCTTAATGGTTTTATTCAAGAAGAAGTATACGTAGAACAACCTCCCGGTTTTGAAAGTGAATCTCATCCTGATCATGTTTTCCGATTAAAAAAGGCACTATATGGTCTCAAACAAGCTCCTAGAGCTTGGTATGAACGATTGAGTAAATTTCTTTAGATCAAAAATTTGTTCGAGGAAAATCAGACACAACACGCTTTATTAAATCTAATAAGCTTAATGAAATCTTAATTGTGCAAATATATGTGGGCGACATAATATTTGGTTCTACTAATGAATCTCTCTGTGAGGAATTTTCCAAGAAAATGCAGGGTGAATTCGAGATGTCTATGATGGGCGATGGAATATTCATATCACAAACAAAATATCTCCGTGATTTACTCAAAAAGTTTGGAATGGAGCATTGCAATGGAGCTGATACTCCAATGAGCTCAACTGCATCTCTGGATGCTGATCATGAAAAAGGAAAAGACTTCAATATAACCAAATATAGAGGAATGATTGGTTCCTTACTATATTTGACTGCTAGCAGACCAGATATTCAGTTCAGCGTAGGAATGTGTGCAAGATTTCAATCAGCCCCCAAAGAATCTCATGCCGAACATGTTAAAAGGATCTTTCGATATCTTTCTGATATAAAGGAATTGGGTCTCTGGTTTCCTAAAGGGCAACAAGAATCCTTAGTTGCATATTCAGACTCTGACCATGCAGATTACAAGACTGATAGAAAAAGTACTAGTGGACAGTGTGAGTTTCTAGGTGGATCACTTGTATCTTGGTTTAGTAAGAAACAAACTACTGTCGCAGTATCCTCAACCGAAGCAGAATATGTGGCTGCTTCTAGTTGTTGTGCTCAAGTCCTATGGCTAAAACAACAACTCTCTGACTTGGGAATTCATTTGAAGAAGATTCCAATACTCTGTGACAACACTAGCACAATAAGCTTGGCGGAGAATCCAGTTCAATACACAAGAACCAAGCATATTGATGTGAGACATCATTTCATCAGAGATCATGTGCAAAAGAAAGATATCAAGGTGATGTTCATACAACACATTTACAATTAGCAGATATCTTCACAAAACCTCTCGCGAAAAAACAGTTTAACTTCATCCGAAGAGAATTGGGAATGGTAAATCTTAATGAGTTGTAAGTAATATTAGTTTAATGAAAT
Source organism: Acacia crassicarpa (assembly GCA_034222035.1). NCBI lineage: Eukaryota > Viridiplantae > Streptophyta > Magnoliopsida > Fabales > Fabaceae > Acacia > Acacia crassicarpa. The sequence goes on from JAWXYG010000015.1 coordinate 12,129,547, forward strand.
TAATTATGTTTTGATGATAAACAAAAACTAACTTAAGCATCGGAGTGTCTAGCTAATGTTTTTGCAGGACTCTGTTACTTAGATAAAAAGCAGAGGAAATCAGGAAAATATCGACTCGAGTCACCTATGGACATTCCTCGAGTTTTTGATCACTTCGAAAGGGAAAGAAGAGCTAAAAGGACCAATCAAACTCGAGTCAAACAGTATGCCTCGAGTCAGCCTAAAGATCGAGAGTTAGACAAGTTGAAGAATCTTTTTAACTCAAGTCAGACAGCTAACCTCGAGTTAATTGCCAACTCGAGAGTTTGAAGAATGCAGAGCTCTTTTTAACTCGAGTCATCAGTGGAACCTCGAGTTAATCAAACTTATGCCTACTGCTTTAACTCGAGTCACACAGCATTCCCTCGAGTTAAATGACCACCCGAGAGTTTTAACAATCTAGGACACTTTTTGCCTCGAGTCATATGATATCGCCTCGAGTTAACCTCACCTCTTCGATATCCAGGTATGCACTCTTCATCACCTCGAGTCTATAAGTTGTATAACCTTGAGTTGGTACCTCGAGTTAAAGCTACTTACCTCGAGTTTCGCTTGAAATTCTTCACTGTGCCATTAATTTCACTAGTTCCCTCCATTTCATTTCTCCGACTCTCTCACGATTTCTCTCTTCTCTCAACCTAAACCCTAGCTTCAACAATGTCTTCCAAGAAAACCTCGAAATCCCCGGCCAAATCAAAATCCAAAAACTCTGATTCTGATTTTGTGGCTTCTGAATCATCCACACCCTCTCCACTCGAACGTCCTCAAAGGAAGAAAATGCCTCCAAAGAAGTATCGTCCACAAATCTCTATCGACGAAGCCGACGGCAGAAAATCCAAGAAGTTGAGGATTGAGGAACCTCCCAAGACATCCATCGACAATGGGGCTCAAACTCATAAACAGAAGGACCCAGCTGCTGCTTCTGGACCAAAACCATCCAAGAAAAAGTTTGTTATTTCATCTTCTGAATTTCGTGGCACCTCTCAACTTCAACAACCCTCTGCCACAGCGTCCAAAGCATCTTCTGCCTCCAAGGCCTCTGTTCATCACTCTGGTTCCAAGGTATCTGAAGTACCTTCACTCCTTGGCATATACCATGTTCCTACAGATAACCCCCCATCTGATTTTAATTCTAGTCTTATTCTATTCACTTCTGAAGATGGAAAGAAATTTAAAAGGGACTTTGCTGATAGGAAATTTTGCCCTGTTATGTCTGTGGATTTAGCAAAGCTAAAATCTGAATGCAATCTTGATCTTTATCTCTGGTTCAAGGACTATGCCTCTTTTCTGAGTATTCTTGCCTCTTACAGTCCAGCCCTTGTTAGAGTCTTTTATTTTAACATGTCGGTCAATACCCTATTAGATAAGCACAACCATATAGCCAAAGAGAAAATTTTTGCCATTGTAAGTGGTAAGAGAATTTCTATCACACCTGCTTATTTGAATGATCTGCTCCAAATAACAAATCCACCCCCTGTCCCTCAAGTTTATTATGACAATGAACAAATTATCCAAATCCTTCGCCCAAATGTGCCAATCAGTGAACCAGCAGTACCTCTCACCTTTAGCCCCTCCAACATGCCTGATAACTATCGAGCTTTATGGTACATTTATTCTAGGAACTTTGTTCAGAAAGGCAAAAACTTCACCCATTTCACCCTGAAAGACTACACTATGTTCTCTTCTATTGTCAATCAGACTCCTCACAACCTTGGTCATTGGATTTTCAATGAACTTGAGAAGTATGTCATGCACTCCAAGAAAAACTCTCCCATTCCCTTTCCTAGTCTTGTGTCTATCATCCTGTTTCATGAAAAAATATGGTACTTGGAGAAAGATGAGGTGCCCAATAAACCAGAAGAATTTGGCCAACACATCCTCAATTTGATGAAGCTAAACTTCCAAGAAGGATCAGGGCAATCTAGAGCTCCAGGACCTTCTAGATCCAAAGCTTCCAAGCAAAAAGCTCCTGTCCCTGAACATCCTGAGCCTAGTCAAGAAGTCACCTCTCAGCCTACTCCCTTCTCCACAGGAGCCCACATCAAGGCCATTGTTGAAAAGGCCATCACAGATAGCTTGGATCCCCAGCATATCTCAATGTCTGCTCAAAACTCACTAACTGTCAAATTGGAGTATGAGATTGAGAAGTTGATTAAGGAAGTTATTGAGATTAAGGAGAACCAAGAAGGTTTGCATGAGGAGGTTGAAAATGTGTTTGGACATCTGGAGGATCACAAACAGTCAATTGTCAATCTCCACAACACTGTCTGGACAGTTTCACACAAAATCGATAAGCTACTCACCTTGTTTCAGGTGGGCCCTAGTATTTCCTCACCCATTATCAAAACACCCCCACCTTCATCTCCTTCACCTTCACCATCATTTGCCTTCACCACCACCACTACTGTCATCTCATCTCCACCAATTTTTGCTGCTGCCACTACTCCTCCATCATCTACTATCATTCCATACTCTCCCTTGCCCTTTCCCAATTCCACTCATCCGTTTTCTTCTCAGTACCAAAAACCTCCTCTGTGACTCCCACTTTTTGATTAATGACAAAGGGGGAGAGGGAGTGTTGAAGCAAACAGAAGAAGAAGTAGAAAGAAGCCAAGGAACTACTCTCATCGATATTTATGTTTTTCGATATTTATGTTTTTTGATTATGTTTTGCACTCCTTTTAAAGACTTTCTGAATGCTTAGTATTTTGCCTTAAAGTTTTTCTTTTTATGGTGATATGACAAATGCTCATTTCTTTAAAGAGTTAAAACTATTTTGCTTCATACACAAGTTTTGTCATCATCAAAAAGGGGGAGAATGTTAGTTCTCCAGTTGTGTTTTGATGATGATTAAGGCTAAAATCAATGTGTAATCAAGTGATGAAAAATAAAATAGTTTTATCAAGGTCAAAATCCACTTAATCAGAGAAAAACTTCTGCTGTCAATTTACCTCGAGTTAAGATTACAGCCTCGAGTCAGCACCTTAAGAATTCACTGTCAGAATCACGCCTCAACTCGAGTCAGCCAAAGTATCACCTCGAGTCTTAGTCACCTCGAGTCATGACCCCTGCAGCCTCAAGTCAGGCTCTTCTGATTTCATCGCCAAATTCATATACCAACTCGAGTCAGCCTTAGTGCACCTTGAATCACGATCACCTCAAGTCTCAAGTTTCTCAACCTCGAATCTATGCCGTTGTAATTCAAATCAATATTCATTGATCACCTCGAGTCTACCTATAACTCACCTCGAGTCAATCTAGCCTCGAGTTGACAAAAAGAATACCTCGAGTCATTAAGTATTCAATTTCAAACAAAGCCTTCTGAATAACTCGAGGCTCCCTACATCCTGCCTCGAGTCACAGCCAACCTCGAGTCATCATTCCTTCTACCTCGAGTTAATAAGTGCTTTCGTTTGTACATTCTGGATATGAATGATTCTGCAACTCGAGTCATGCAAAGATCAACTCGAGTTAGGCTCTGAAGTTTTAAAAATGATCTATATCCAAAATGTTGACATCTCATCTAGAACATCCAGATGAACTTATACTATCTGCAAACATTATTCTTACATTTATTATGTGATCACTAATCATAATGTTGAGTGATTTTCAGATGATTTAGCAACGATCAAATTTTCATATGACAGCTTTGTGGAACAGAGACTAACAGAGTAAAAGCACTTAATCCAATTGAAGTGAGATTAGTGCGAATGGATTAAAGCTAACAACGGTCATAAACAAACGAACGAAATCCTACCAACGACTATTTCTCCAACTATTATAAATTCACAGAGAATAGAGTTCATCAAAACAAGAACAGCGTATACCCAAGCAATAGCATTCAAGTGATCAATTCCTATACTTGTTCATATCTTGTGATATAAGCGTGCCTCAGTGATTATCAATTACTCTATAAGAGAGCTTTTTCAATTGTGTTCTGTTTTAGTTCAAAATCTCAAGGTAGTGGTATCTTGAGTACGGTTGTACAATTACGATCTGTAAGGGGGAGTGATTCTTGGAGAGTGAGAGTCATTCTATATTACAAAGGTTGTAATTGCATTTGTAAGATAGTGAAAATCCTAGAGTGTCTTGGTACTGGACATAGGTCAACGAGTTAGACCGAACCAGTATAACTCTTCTGTGTCGATTCTGCTTACCTTTTCATACTGTGGTTCTCATACGCTCAAAATAATATTTTTTTTAATCACCTATTCACCCCCCCCCCCTTCTAGGTGATATTCCTCTTTCAATTTAATCCTAAGTAGCATCCCTAATAAAGTGGTTAGGTGGAGTTGTCAAGTTATGATTGGTTCCTATCTTTAATTATGGCCCTTAGAGACTTATTAATACTAAATTTAATCTTTAGTTGCCATTGGTTCTTAATTAGGGTTTTACATCTTTAATTATGCTTATTTTAACTTTGCTATTAAATTTAAGGGATAAGGATCTTAAATGCCATGGAAGTTTTCGCTCAGGAGCACTGATAAGACGGAAGTTTTTTTTGGACCAAAAATGCTATGACCGTTTTCACTGAGGAGCAATTTTGCCCCAGAAGTTTTCATTAAGGAGCAATTTTGCCCCGGAAGTTTTCATTAAGGAGCAATTTTGCCCTTCTGTCCCCAAATATTAAATTTGACTATTAAATCAGTCAAAAACCACACATGTGATGCCTTGAAAAAGTCAAACTTGGAGCTAGAGAAGTAGATCCTTGAGATGTTGAGCTCAAGGCGGCCAGAATTTGTGAAGCCGAACTGGTTAAAGGGACTGAAAGGTCGACTGTCACAAAACCCAAAGGAAGCATCATTTATGATCTAAGTAAATGATCAGTTTATACAAACGTAAATATTATCACTATTGATTTGTTTTACTGAACCAATTTTTGGAACAATTCATTTCTCGTTTTGCGTTTCATTTGTGTTTTGTGACAAACCTTTCAGTCCCTTTGACCTGTTCGGCTTCACAAATTTTGGCCGCCTTAAGTTCAACATCTGAAAGATCTCCTTCTCTGATTCCAAATTCGACTTTTTCAAGGCATGACATGTGTGGTCTTTGACTGATTTAATAGTCAAATTTAATATTTGGGGATAGAAAGGCAAAAAATTGCTATGTTTTGTAAACTTCTGAGGCAAAATTGCTCCTTAGTGAAAACTTTCGGGGCAAAATTGCTTCTCAGCGAAAACTTCCGTGGCAAAAATGATACTTCCAGGGCAAAATTGATACTTCTTGTGAACTTCCATGGCATTTTTGGTCCAAAAAAAAATTTTGTCTTACCAGTGCTCCAAAGCGAAAACTTCCATGGCATTTAAGACCCTTATCCCTAAATTAAATGTTTTTAGTCTATGTATTGCAATTTTAATTGCTCATTAATTGTTGGTGATTGCCTCTTAATTTGTCTAAGTATTTTGATAATTCTTTATGGCTTTTTATAAACTAAATATGAACTTAGGTATTAGTTTGATAATTATAGGGTATTAGAAAATTTAGTCTCTTAATAAATTATGAAAAATGGTGCTTAGTTAATCCCTTGATTATTTATAAAGATTTGCACAATTATTTAATTTATTGAAAACCTAGTTGTTCATTAATTCTATTATTTTCCCCTATCTTGTTTAAGTATTTTCCATAGTACTTCCTTGCTCTTTTTAATTCCATATGAACCATAATTTAATGTGGTAATTATTTGCTTTTTATGATATTTTATGATTCCTAAGAAAATTCAATCATTGGTTACCTTAATCCTAAAGAAAGATTTCCTAGAAAAATAGCACAAATACATCTCAAAATTTGAGACCACATATTCACATATTTTAAATAGATGTCATTTATCAAAATATTGTATTTATGAGGAATAATGATTTTTGGGGTATTACAGCTTACGTGAAATTAAAAAAAATTCAAAAAATTAGCAAAAAATTCAGAAAAAATAGAAAACAAATTCAAAATATTAAAATAATTATAAAATAATTTAAAATAATTAAAATAATTAGAAAAAAAATTCAAAAAATTAGGAAAATAATTAAAATAATTAGAACAAAATTAAAATAATTAGAACAAAATCAAAAAATAAGGAAAAAATTCAAAAAATTAAAATAATTAGAAAGAAATTAAAATACCCCCGCCAGTGGGCCCCACCACCAGCCACCCTACCGCTGGCAGCCAGCGATGATCGGTTGCCGATGGCCGCCACCCAGCGGCGGCGGTCGGTCCCTAGCGGCGACAGTCGAATTAGTTGATTTTACTTATTTTTCTAAAATGCCCTTATATAAATTTGTGAAAAAGACAAATAAATACCTTTTCAATTTGCAAAACCCTCATTAGCCCACTGAATTTGTAAAAGGACTCAGAGGTGACATAGACTTCTAAGGGATATGCAAATTCATGGCAAATGACTACTATGCCCTCCTATCTTCTCTCTTTCCTCTCTCCTGTTGAACGAACCAAGCCTTCCTTCCTACCAGATCCGTCGTGACTGCTCTGCCGTCTACCTCCACCATTGACGTCGACGCCAACGCCGCACCCACCGGCGGCATCGGTGAAAAAGAAAAAAAAACTAAGGCGGTTCGCGTTTGGGAGAGATCGAGAGATTGGAAGAAATTGGAAGAAGAAGCCGGAAGGGAAGGAGGGAAGGAAGGAAGAGGTAGAAAGGAAGAAGAAGGAAGAAGGAAGAAGAAGACAAGGAGGGGGGGGGAAAAAAAAGAGTTCACTGTGCACTTCCAGCGCACACTGGAAGTGCACTTCCAGTGCACACTTCAAGTGCATTGGAAGTGCAACTCTTTTTTCCCCCTCCTTCTCTTCTTCTTCCTTTCTTCCTTCCTTCCTTCCCTTCCCTTCCGGCTTCTTCTTCCAATTTCTCCAGATCTCTCACGAACAGCCTCAATTTTTTTTTTTCACCGATGCCAGTGGGTGCAGCGTAGGTGGTGGTAGGTGGCGGTGGGTGTGGCGTTGGCGTCGACGTCGATGGTGGAGGTAGACGGCAGCGTAGTCACGTCAGATCTGGGGGATCTAAGGCCTGGTTCGTTCAAACAGGAGAGAGGAAAGAGAGAAGCATAAAATGTTATGAAAATACCGAAATCAATTAAAGAAAATTACCAACAAATAAGTGACAATTAAATTTACATTAATTAAAATAATTTTATAAATCTTCATAATGAATCTAGTGGCAATTAAAAGTTATCAATTAGGAATATTTTAACTTAATTAAGGGCCAATTTTGAAATTATATTTAAGGATCATAAAATATTATATAAATACCATATTAAACCATAGTTCTCATATAATCAAATGAGCGAGAAAATATTATGGAAACACTTAAGCTAATTAATTGGAATTAGCAACAATAAATGAACAATTTAGCTTGCACTAATTGGGAATAGTTGCAAAATAATCAAGAGCCACAATAAAAAGTATAAAATGAGGGTGAAATTATACTTGCCTAATTAAGCACTAATTTTCATGATTAGTTAATAAATCAATTAATTAATATCAAAGGCAATCAAGGGAGAAGATTTAATATAAACAAACACAATGAAATCCAATCGTTGTGATTAAACCAATAATTAACCTTAATTCTTGTGAAATTGAATTGGACAATGATAAATCAAAAAAATATTCTTAATCCTCATGAAATTGATTGGACCAATGAAAGATTAGCATAAATGGAAGGTCAAGATTAGATTTAATAAATTAAAGCTCAAATCTAATGGTTTAAATTAACTACATAAAGCTTAATCCATGAGAAAAGGTTTTGACCAATGAGAGAGGGAGTTGTGAATGTGTGTGTGCGCAAATGTTGTGAGTGTTGTGAGTCTAGTAAGAAGAGAGAGAAAAGTCAATGGATCCACCAATAGGAAAATTGAGCATAAATCAATTAAATTAATCAATGAAATTAATTCAAGACATAAGTAAATGAGAATCTATACAAAATAAATTGTATCTTGAGATACGTTAATCATAGATCAAATATAAGGATTTATTATGAATAAGCATATTTTAAGCTTGGAATAGATTATCTCCAAAATCTTTTCCTCAATTTTTGGAATTAATCTTGAAATAAGTAAAAGGTTAGTTGAGATCTCTAATGAAGCCATAATTTTGAGATTAGTGGATTGAAGAAGAAAACTTGAATAAACTTCCAATTAAACCCTAAAAGCATTTTTGCTTAGTTGAGAACCAACTACCAATTTCATCTAGTTACAAACACACTTAGAGTAACTAGGAATTTAAAGCACGTAATTGGAGAAACGATGATGAGAGGTGGCATTTTTGTGGCTTGAAGAAGGAGGCAAGAATTGTTTAATATAAATAAACACACACATGGGATAATTGAAGTCAACAAATAGAAGAGGATAGGGTACTTGTGATAAGCAAGCACATGGGGTCATTAAAGCAAAAATTAAAGAGGATGAAGGAGAGAGGGAGAGTACATGGTTTTTGCAAGAGGAAGGAAGGAAGGAATTGATTCAGAAGCTTAGCAAACTTAATGAACAAGTTGGACCAAGTCAAAACTTGTTGGTTAAGTTGAAACTTTTTCTAAACTTGTTGATTAAGCTAGGGTTTTTTAAACACAATGGATGGATGAGATTTAAACTTCTTTACTAAGTTTAGATCCAATGGTTGAAATGCAAGAAGAGGTAGGTTTGGAAAATTTACCAAAGTGCCATAGCATTTTCCTATAAATAGAGAGCAAACCTCTCTTCAATCTTCACACCAAACTTAACCAAATAGGTGAGTTTTAGAGAAGCAGGAGAAGAGAGAAGTGAGAGCTAGTGAGAAGCAAGAGGGAAGAAGAGCTTCAAGGGTAAGTTCTCTAGTTCTTAAGTTCTGGTCTTTAGATTTTATAGTTCTAGAGTTTAGTTTTTAAATTCATAGTTAATTTATGCTTTGATCTTAAATATGCTGAAGTAATTTTGATATCATTTTTTTATAGTAAAAAATAGTGATATTTCGAAAATTAGATGAGCCACATGGTATATCAAAATTTCTAGAAAATTATGAACAAAGTAGCGAAGCTCTGGCAAAAATTCGTCAGGTAGAAATTTCTGGAGTCAGTGATACAAATGCCAATATTTCATGTTGAAAATGGAATTATAAAATTCTGAGAAAATTTATGGTTAAATTAGACATGTAGGGATTTTCAAGTATGCCAAGAACATGTTAAAATGAGTTCTTTACAGTGAGATAAAAATTCTCAAAGTTGGGCTACGAATTTTTGGAAAAATTCTGTGCAGAGGCTAAAAACTTTAAAACTGGAAGTGACTCATGTAATATGGGTAACAGTGAGTATTTTTAACTGAAAATAGACATCCTAAGGATTCCAAGGAATTTTACGGATCCTCATTTCGATTTCTCTAGAATTAGTTATGATTTTTCAAAGTTAGCGAAAATTTTGCCCTAAAATGCTGAATCAGCGTTTTTTGAAAAATAAAGGGATATAATTGGAATAACAATTCCACCAGGGGTAAAAGGCAGGTAATGGCTAGGATATCTCCTAAGATATTATTTACGAGGTAATAATGCGATAATACTATTATAGGATATCCGGGAAAATCGGGAGACGTACCGACCAGGCAAGCGTACCGCTATCCGAACAGACTAAGGTACGGACGCGTATTGTAACACTAACTCTGATGCTTATTGTATGCATATATGTGATGTGTACTGTTAACATAGATGATTGTACATGTTATGTGTACTGTTAACATAGATAATTGTACATATGATGTGTACTGTTAACATAGATAAATTTTACATATGATGTGTACTGTTAACATAGATGACTTTACATGTGATATGTACTGTTAATTAATGCTGTAACGTCATGAATATCTGTCATACATATTTTGTCATACATAAGCATGAGGTTAACTGTTACCTGGGGTCCGATGGGTATTGGACCTCAGCTCTTACCATAGCTTCAGGGTCCGGAGAACTGAGGACCAAAGGCAAGAGTAAGGAGCATGCGCGAGACTCGGCTGGCGATTTTTATTTTGGGATATGTACCGTTACAATGACAACACTCGAATAAATGTACTGTTCTTCGTGAGCAAATAGATACGCAACAATTAATGATATATTAGTTACTCACTCTTTTACTTGCTCTGATGCTCTACTCTGATGGGGAAAAAAAATTATTCTGCTTTTGAAATTTGGGGTGTTACAATTATTTTATATATTTTATATTTTCTTCAAAAAATTCTTAAATAATTTTTTCATTAATAATGGTTTTTTCGAAACTTCATTCATATCAATGGTTTTGCATGCACTGTGAAATAATTTTTCCTATTGAAATTTGTAGGCAATTCTACAAATTTGTACTCTTAATGTTTTTTTATATTTGTGTCAAACCCTGAAAACTAAAAGAGTGACCGGCACGATAGGACTCACATTCCTTAAGCCTTAAACTTATATAGAATGCTAATTAATACTCATAATACCATAATCTAGAATATTCATGTGTTCCGAACAACAAAGGGAATTTGAAGGAGTGTTTGGCTACCTCACTTTTTAAACTAAATGGACTATTAGCTTTTTCTAAGCAAGGAATCACAGTTCCTTTTTTTTTTACCCAAAAAAAAAAATACTTTGAATGTAGGATCTAGTTTATAATGCAAAAGCATCTGCACTATAAATTAGATCCTTTATTTAGAACAGGAATATAGTATCACTTTTTGATTTAGAAGTTCATTTCATTTTAGATTTAAAATGACCAAATCCGCTGTATTGGGGTTTATAATTAGACTTGGTGAATTAATTAACACTCATATCATTAAGTAAGCTATGATAGCCATAGGTTCACTTCTAAGGGACATTCCAACAAATCCCTAAAAAAAAGTAGTTTAGGTTGTTTTCTATCCTTAAATATATATATATATACACACACACATATATCATTTTCAAAACCCTTTTCAACGTTTTTGCCACTTAGTTTAACTTAAGAAGTAAATAAAAGGCTCCTTAAGATAACATAACCTAAGTTACGTTGTATCCTTCACTGTATAATTTGGTTTATTTTGATTTAATCCTAGGCGACTAAATATTCTAAATCAAGAGTTACTTGTGTTTAGTAGATTGCCCCTCGTTGGCCCATACGTTGAGTGTATCTGCGTCCATAACAATATTCCTTCTCTTACTATAAGTAAAAGTTAGATAACTAATATATATTAAAAGAATTAGTTAAGTGAGTTATTTATAAAAAAATGTTTGACATTGATGGAATATCATTTAACATATGCAATCAATAGATATAGTTTGAAGGAAAAAATTTATAAATTTGAAAGGTAAAGTGATTTTTTTTTTTTTTTGGGCGAAGGTAAAGTTAATTGAGGGACCAAAGCAAACTTTTCAGAAAATTCCTAAATTTAGGACCGGAGGGAGTATATAATAATTCTTAAATAGCCTGAGTAAGAAATAGACCTCCGATGCACAATTGAACTTGAGAGGCTGAGAATCCTGAGAAGAAGATTAGATATTAGAGTACCAAGTCAGATTTTTATTGATTTGATACATTTTTATGGAAATATAGACCCATTTTGCGTCAATTGTGGGCTGAACAGAATTCAAAACTCATAATTTAAAATTCGAGAGACAAAAACCATCTTTTTCTCCCAATACATTTAATCTATCAGAGAAAATTTCAATGATGAAGCAATGCATCTAATTTTTTCTTCTTCTTGAAAACTACACTGTTATACATTATTGTTTTTACAACTAAAAGTGGTTAAAAATTTTGACATATTTTAGCAGCATATATACTGTATATCAATTTCAATGCGTATTTAAGAATACTAAAAGGCGGTAAATTGTTGGGAGATCTGATATATAAGGCATATATAGACGCATATGTTGATGCACCAGAAAGCTTTAGCTATGACAGTCAACATATATAATTAGCTTTAGGTACTAAAAAATCATGCAGACAATTACATTACTAGGCATGCTAAAAAGTCAAAAGTGAATTAAATAATTCCTTCTAGTGATTAAAACATTTAAGAAAGAAGAACATAAAACTCCAGCTTGGTCCGCATAACACAACATCAAAGAGGGAGGGAAAAAAAAACAGAAAATCTAGAGCATATTTAAGTGCATCTCACTGATCAAAGTTTAACATTTATAAAAATCTAGATATGGTTTGAAAGTGAGGAGGACTAGTTGCTTCAACAAATTACTTGTTTGTTTCATCTACCTGGCTACTGTGGAAGAAATTTCCAGTGTTAAATGCTTCAACACCAATTCTTGACTACCACTAATTAGGTGATAGGAAGCTATCCTCAAGACAATTTATGTCAAAGGACTCTACAGTTGTATTAAATTGGATATTGATACATCTTCAATGATTTTATGGTTTGTTTATGATTATGATCAAACACCACAAGACTCCACAACCATAAAGCTATGCCTCTGTTTTCAAGCATGTTATTTTTTAGAGTTATCATCTGATTCAAAAGCTATAGATAAACTGGTATGTGATTGTTAATCTGATCTCTTTATGATTCACGTAGGACCTAATTTAATAGGTTGTGTCTATATGTAATATGAGGAAGGCCCAACATGCAATAACCTAGCCCAAGACAACATACAGCCCACCTCAAACGACTTAGGCAAGCCCAGAATTTGGTATGGCATGTTGACTTGGAATAAAAGGTGTAACACACTCCCCTCCCGGTAGAGGATTTTCTACCCTTCCCTCTCTCTCCTCATCTCTCACAATCACATCTGGACCGTCCAAATTTTGATCCAACAGTCCAGATGTTTAAAAAAAAAAATCCCACAAAACGGCAATTTTTAATTTTTTTTTTTTTACATCTGGACCGTTGGATCAAGATTTCGACGGCCCATATGCGACTATGAGGGATGGGGAGAGGGGGTGACCCCCCCCCCCCCCAAACAAAACAAAACAAAACAAAAATCCGCTGAGATCTAAAAAGGGCAAAACCTAACTACTAGATCATTCTATGTTGCCTTATAAGTAGGCGTATCCAGATCAAGAGGGAGGACATATTATCAAGTCTCTTCATCTACTCTCTCAAGTGAAATTCTTCTTTTTCATTGCCTTTTATCATACTTTCTGAATAACAATTCATCTTTTATTCTTGGGTTAAGGTGCATTTTTATCCTTAAAGTATGCGCCTATGAGCAATTTTGCCCCTAAAGTTTTCGGCATAGCAATGTTGCCCCTGAAGTTTCAAAAGGAAGCAATGTTGCCCCTCCGTTAAAAACCCTAACGGTCACCTAAATTCATTATATCGTGACCTTAAGTTATTAACGGAGGAGCATGGTTAGGGGTATATATGTCATTCCACAAGTTCCTGACATTGTATGTCCATTGCGTTCGATTGTTTTCCGTTGTTTAAGGTTTTTCTTTTCTTAAATCAAAACAGGGACTATTGTACTCATACGAATATTTCAGTAGTTGGCAAAACCTTTTTTTTTTTTTTTTCAAAATCAAGATTTAGTTCACTACGCAAAATGATAAACTATATAGAAAATACAATGAATAATTTTACAAACAAGAAAACATTTTTTGTCTGTGGGTGAAAACATAGAAAATGTACAATGGATAATTTTACAAACAAGAAAACAATTTTTCTATGGGTAAAAATAAATAATTACTTAATCTCATTTTTTTTATAATAAAAATAATAATAATAAATTTGTTTTTTCTTTTGGAAATCTCAATTTATTCCATAAACTAGAACAACTACATACACGTAAATGGAGAGGAAAAAAGAAATTTAGGATACCTATAAAAAGTTCCTAAGCATCTATTCCAAAGCCACTATTGTGGCAAAAACATTTACAACATAAAAAAACACAATGAAAGATGGATGCTATACACTTCGTCTCACTTTATAAAATTTTTTTTTAAAAAAATAAATAATAAAAATAAACATTTTGAAAAATTGTTTTCAGTTAGTTCTTTTTTCTAAAGGAATCAAAACAGGTTTTAGGAGTTTTTTTTTCTGTTTTTATTTTTCTATTTCTTATTTCTTTCCCGAAGCTGCCATTTATTTATTATTGACTTCACACCACCACCACATCGCCAGCGGTGACTGGCGACGGACGTCGTTGCCACACCATTTTAAAAAGGGAGATGGTCACCTCAATGTAGTTATCCATAGGAGATGATGGAGGCAAATAATTATGTGTGATTTTCCCTGTGATGTGTCATTTTCATATAAAATTTGAGTCCGACAAAAGACGCATTATTACAAATTTAATACTATATAATAAAGATGTCTTCTAACTTTTTTTTTTTAATCTCAATTATTATGTGACTTTGGATCATTTCATCATTCATTTTCTTATGAGTTTATCTAAACCGTTTATTATAGGAATAGAGGAAAAAAATCTAAAGAGTATCAGTTGATGAAGTGACCTTTCAGATTGATTGGACAGACATAATTTAAATTGAAAAACAATATGAAAAAAACTGACCCACTTGCTAGACGCACCTGTGTAGCAGGGGACCATTGTCAACTACTTTTGTTTTTATATGCAAACGATGGCCATGGCTGTCGTGAGATATCCCTTTACTTTAACGTTGCATATTTCTACTGTGCATAGAAAGGAGTTTTTGAACATATTTGAGTGGACCTATGAAGTTTTTAAGGATTTAAATATTATTTTCACTAATTAATTTTTCTTAATATTATTTCAATTTATTTAATATTGTTTTTATTGTTATTGCTTGGTGATTGGCTACCATTGATCATGTTTATGGATTTAAGATTGAATTTGATATAGGGAATCTTAAATTAATAGTGATTAAATAATGAAGAATTAGATTTTAATCTAATTTTTGTCTAAGATAGACATATACCTAGAAGCTCTACATAATCAAATTAGAGTGAGCCTGATATAAATTGCATTTTATTTAGTTGTGTGGGACACTGCATAATTAAATGAGGTAGGTATATAAATGAACTGACATGCATTTATGGACGTTAATACTCTAAATTGATTAAATTAGGTTAAAATTAATTTAGTGGGAATAAAATCTTAGAAATAAATAAGAGATTAATGACTCTAAGTTGTATAGAGATTTGTTGTATTTCCCAAAATAACCAAGTTCAAAAACAATTTTGCAGAAATAGGGAACCTGGGTCGTTTCCCCGATGAATTCCCAACGGGTTTGATCAAAAGCAACAGCGATACAGAACGGTAAAATGGGGGGTTTTGTTGATTCAAACAGAAATAAAAACGAAATTAAACAGAAACAGAACGAAATACAGAAATAGAATGGATTAAACAGAAACAGATTAAAAACGATCAACCCAATATTTAGATTCCAGAAACTTCCATCACTGAACGAACTCGCATTTGGTTTTGGATGAACCGAAATCTCTGCATTCGTCCAGAGAATCCCTCGACTAAACGATCACCTCGCATCTGTCCGAACAGAGGCATCTCACTGTGCGATCGCATAGCAACACTGAAACCCAGTTCGACCTCAGTCCTTAGAATGAACCAAACCGAATATTAAAACTAATATTCGAACTATTTTTAGAAATCAAATCCGATAAGATGAAAACAAAAACGAGTAACGTTACTGATTAAGCACGAGCTCTCTTGATGAATCATGGAATCATCAACGTTGGGTTAATCACAAACATTTAGTAGAACATAACTGGAAAAAACGAAGAACAGACGAAGAATGCGAAGAACATTTCAGAGAATTTGAAAGCTTATGTTTTGATCCACAAAATTCTAAAAAACGTGAATGTAAATCTGTTTGTGGTTGCTACCACACTTAACCTAAAATGGAAAAACAAAAATAGGGCTCCAATCCACAATTCAAGCCCAAAATGGAAAAGAACAAAAAATGAGCTTTAATTACAAAATTTGAATTTAAATAAAATCCAAAAATACGTCAACTTTGGTTCCAAAATCGACCGCCCTCTTGTCCGAAATTGCCCTTCATGTCTTCATAACAATTGTAGCTCTCCGAATCATCTGAAATATGAGACAAAAATGAGGCAAATCCGATATCTGGTTCAAGAGTTATGGTAAAAATAGCAAAGCAATGTAAAACTAGAATTTTACTACTAAAATGGCTAGAATAAAATCAAAGGCCCAAAGCCCAAATAAGTATAAAAGCCATTATTTATTAACTAAATAGTCCTAAATTATTAATCAAGAGAGGAATTTGCTATTTTTAAAAGTATTTGTTATTATTAGTTTCTTTGTCTTATAGAATTTCTCATTACACATATTGAAAACAATTCTGATTTATTCAACTTAAACGAAACAAAAAAAAAAAATCTAATCACTAGTTAGATTGAATCTTTATAAACGACATTGATTTGCCACTTACTATTTTTATGATTCTTATACTTACTATGCTTAATTAAATTTTAGTAGCATTACCATAATATGGATAAATTAATTAACATGCTAAAATAATATTATTATTTGTGGGGCAGCTGCTTAAATTATTAAATAACATTAAATTCATAGAAAAGCCTTGTACCTAATGCACCGAGTGAATGGACTATCCAACTTTCTCCTTATCCTTCAATAGTAAATATACACCATTGATTTCACTTAATTTTGGCCGTTCATTGTTTTTAATATTTTAAGGTAATGATGGGTATTAAAAGATAATTTAGGATACTGAATATTTTATGATTTTTAAAAACTATTTTAGGATCTTAAAAAAATATTTGAAGTATATTTTTAGTACCATTCAGTACCCTAAAATATTATTTCAAGATCCTAAAATAATTTTTCAAGAACATGATTTTTTTTTCAGTACTAATCAGTATCCTGAAGAATCCTTTTAATACCTATCAGAATCTTGAAATATTAAAAAAAAAAAACCCAGATTTTTGTTTATCCAGTACTATTTTTCTTATTGTCCTTCTTTCTATATACTCCATATTTAGTTTGTACTTTTAATTTTCATTACTGATTCACTTTGAGCACAGTTCTGCCCTGTTTGTTATGATGGAAGAGTTTTTATAAAAGTAGAAGTGTAACTGGAAGTGAAAATGGTAAGAAGAAACCACGAAATTCAATAATATTTGACACATTGAAAAACTCATAATCAAATAATCGTTGGCCACTCATTAAAATCAATCTCAATTAATTCAAAATAATTTTAGAAATCATGTTTAAAATTCTCTAATTAAACAACTTGACAATTAATCAAATTTATTAAACAATCAAGAGGATAAACCAAAGTACCAATTAAATTAATAAGGATAACTCAATTAATAATTTAATTGATAACCTAAAAGTTTGCAGACCAAAATTCTAGCAATTGTCTTAAAAAGAGATATGTTTACCATCTAAAACTAAATTATTCTCAAGTAATACAACTCAAAATTAACAATTGATAAAAGGAAAGACAATCCTTTGTAGTCTTCAAATGCAAGTCTTAATTAGGTTCTAGCTTACTCCATATCCTTCCCAAGTTATCATCCAAACATACTTCGACTAGGTTTTTTTTTTTTTTTAGAATGAAAAATATAAGATTTAAATTCATTAGAATTGAATTGACTCATTTAAACTTACTCAGTAAATTATCTTTTAACGACACTGCTTAATTCTACACCATAGGATTTGTTAATATGTTTTTCTTGACCTACAAGAATTAAATAAGATCCTGATATATCATATTAGGAAATATTAATCCATCACTATAGGCAATTAAAATATTAACAATTTAATCCCAAAATTATCACAGTTAATATATTCAGATTTATATTATTTTCTAAAATTAGATAATGATTGAAATGTTTTTTAATGAATAAAAAATTAACCCAAAATAATCTCTAAAATAAATGAATAAGGAGGATAAAATATATTAAAATCATGGTTTGTCATAAGACTTTCAATCTTGACCTCTCAGTCAATTTTTTTGCTAAATTTTTCTTTTTAGAACAATGAAAAATGATACCAAAGTCCCAATTAAAAAATAATAATAACATCAGAAATGTTACATAATCTATCAATAATATCTCTTTCACTTGTCAATGACTACATTTTTACTTGTTATTGATAGGATATAGGCCTTTACTAATATTATTTTTTTATTTGGGAACTTAGTGTCATTTTCTAAATAAAAAATAAAAATAAAAATCTTGAACTCTTAGTATATTCTTTTACATGAACAAATCCTGCCTTCTCCATTTCACGGCATTTTTACTCTGCATAAGATAAACTAGATTTTCTTTGTGATGCATGAAGATATTAAAAAAAAAATAAAAAATTATCATCTACCTACAAATTATTATATTCATGTAATTAATTAAAAGTATAAGACCATTTATTCTATTTGTTATTTAAATGAATGTGAAGTTGTCATTTGTGAAATTTTTATTTGTTAAGTCGTTAAGGAAAACTTGTTCATAAAATTTGATATCTAGAATATGATTCTTTATTGTAACCTTAATTTTAATTTTTTAAAAGTAAGTGAAATTGTTATTTATGCAACATTTACTTATTAATTTGTTAGGTTCTCTCCGATCTTATATATAAATCACTTTGAGGGATGGTTAAATAATTGATATTGTTGGCTAACTTTTTAAATTACTCTTACTACATGCATTATCTTTAAAAACAAGTTTTGTATCATATGTAGCCTCTTTTCATACTCACAACATTATAAAAATACAATAAACTTAAAAATAATTAATATTATATTTTTTTAGGGGAAATTGGGGGAATATCACCCATTTAAAATGTTATTGGTGAGATGAACTAGATAAATTTTAATACATAAAAAGTATTAGAAGTCTATAAATTTTATACACATAGTGTACCGGTATTATAGTTTTACCTGGTATCGGTACTCATATTTAGATATTTTTTATAAATAAAATTTTTAATGATCAAATTTCTCCCAATTATTCATATTTCATTTTTATGTAAAATGATTTTAAAATAGAATTAGATTATGATTTCTTTTAAAAGGTAGCTGGTCGCCTCGTCGTAGTTATCCATGTTAGATGATGGAGGAAAACAATTATGTGTGATTTTCCCTTTAATATAAGAAATGTATTTTCTAACTAAATGAAAAGAATCTCAATTATTATCGGACTTGCTGCACGCCAGTTTGGATCCTCTCAGTATTACTTCTCTCCTCATCCCTCAGTATTTTTTGATCTGGGTCGTTCAAAAGTTGATCCAACATTCAGAAAGGGGCTTTTAAAAAATTTTATATTTACCACATGCGGTACTGACACCGCATGCGGTAAATATAAAACTTTTTAAAAGCCCCTTTCTAGACGTTGGATTAACTTTTGGACGGCCCAGATCAAGATACTGAGCGATGAGGAGGGGAATGATACTGAGGATATATGCTCCCGTGTGCATGCACACACATAGCAATGTACCACTGCCAACTACTTTTTTTTTTTTAAAAAAAAAAAGAAATGCAAACGAGGGCCATGGCATGGCTGTGGTCAGATTTATATTGTGCATGTATTGTTTGAACGGCGCATATTTAATTTTTTTAATTGATATTTTTAAATAATACTACCTCCGGTCCTAATTATAAGAGCTAATTGACTTTCTTTGGAGAGATTAAGGAAGCAAAATAAGTTACTTAATCATTTCATATGTTATATATTTTTAAATTATATATTAGTTTATTAGTTAAACTAATTAGTTTGAAGAAAAAAAATAAAAATAAAAATACTCTAGAGTAATTTAATTAGCTTCCTTAACTTCTCCAAAAAAATCAACTAGCTCTTATAATTAGGACCGGAGGGAGTACTATATTTTTGAAAAATTAATAATTTAAAATGTCATTATTTAGATTTAAATAATTCTTGAAAAATAAAAGTCAAAAAGTAAATGTAGACCGCAGATCCGTGACGCTCAGTCGTAATTATTATTAATTTTTTAGGCCCACTCAACAATAAAGCATGTTCATGATCATAAGTGCTACATGTAGTCGGTGAGGAGTACAGATTAAGACAAAAGAGAGGCACCAGCACTATTAGTAGTGTAGTGGTATTGAGATTAATTTTTTCTCTCCCGGTCCTAGGTTCGATCCCCCCTCCCTTATCGCCTTGTATATAAAAAAAAAAAAAAAAAGAAGACAAAAGAGAGGCAAGTCACAGGCTTCAAGTGCTGTAAAAGGGGGTCCATGCACGCGGGCGTGAATTACGCGTTTTGTAGACCCCAACATCGTTTCCAAATTAATTTTGATTATGAAAGATTAATTATTTTAATTCTTATAGTTTGATAGAGTTTGCAACTTAGTCCTTATAGTTTAACTCATCGCAAATCAGCCTTTATAGTTTCCGAGTTTTTATAAAAAATCTGAGTCAGTGGTAACTTGTCTTGTGTGGCTCACAATGTTACTTATTTATAAAAGCTAGAAAATTATAAGGACTGAGTGGCGATAAATTAAACTATAAAGACTGATTTACAAACTTATTAAATAATTAATTTTTCCTTTATTTATTGTTATTGACTAGAGATCCTGAGTTAACATAAACTTGAGTTTCAGAATGAAAACTCAAGTTTAGCACTATACAGAGACTTCACATTGTTTTTAATTGAAGACAAAACTCGAGTCTTGACTTGGAAACTCAAGTTTTGGCCTTACAGAGAATCTTAAATTTTTTGAGCAATTGCAAACTCAATTTCGACTAAACTCTAGAAGTTCACACTGCCATAAGTTTTATCTAAGTTATGAGAAAACTTGAGTTTTGATTTGAAAACTCGAGTTTTGATTTGGCATAAAGTTTTCATGTTTTCCATCAGTTTTTGAAAACTCGAGTTTACACAGAAAACTCAAGTTTTAACTTGGTTCAGATTTCTCAATGTTTTCATTCTTAAATGAAAACTCGAGTTTTGTTTTGGAAACTCAAGTTTTGGCTAAACTGAGAGCTTTAAGCATTTTCAAGGTTTTGGAAACTCAAATTTTCTTTGAAAACTCGAGTTTAGTCTTGGCTTAGTTTTATCAACATTTTCATACTAAATTGAAAACTCGAGTTTCACTTTGAAAACTCGAGTTTTGGCCAAACAGAGAGCTTTGAGCTTTTTCAATGTTTTGAAAACTCAAGTTTTGAATGAAAAACTCAAGTTTTGATGTTTTGGACTAAAACACATACTTCCCATTAAAAGTCCAAAACTTGAGTTTGGTTTTGGAAACTCAAGTTTTGAGTTTGTTTCAAAAATGTGTTTCAAAGCTTAAATCGCGACTTTCCTCTCTGCATGGAGGAAACTCGAGTCTTGTTATTGAAACTCAAGTTTTACTTAAGTGCACAGTTGAAAACTTGAGTTTTGGATAACAAACTCGAGTTTCTGTCTTAGAGTTTGAAAATCAAACCTGACGAATTTGTAAAGACTTCTTGTTTAATCTTGATACTTCTCATTATCATTCTCTATTATTCCTAATTATGCTTAACCACTTTGTTAGTGAGTTTTAGTTGTTTTAGAGAATGTTCATTGAAGGTTTAAAATAAAAGCAAAAGTGATGTCAGCTCATTAAATGCTAAACCCAGAATATCCCCCAAAACTCTTTGTTACCTCTCAATCTTTTTATAAATTCGATGGACTTCTGGGGATTTTACAAATTTAAGTGGTATTTTTATAGAATTTTCCTTTAACAATATAGATTATGATTTCTTTTGAAAGGTAGCTGGTCGCCTAGGCGTAGTTATCCTTATCCACCAATCCATAGGAAAAGATGGAGGAAAACAATTACGTGTGATTTTCCCTTTTTGATGTGTCATTTTCATGTAAAATCTGAGTCTGACAAAAGAAGCATTATACGTAAACGAGGGCGATGGCTGTGGTGAGATTTATATTGTGCATTTATTGTTTCAACGGTTTAGTTTTAATTTTTAATTCATATTTTTAAATAAAAAACTAATTTTTTTGAAAAATTAATAATTAAAAATATCATTTTTTTATATTTAAATAATTCTTAAAAAATAAGTCAAAAAATAAATATAAACCGTAGACCTTGATCGTTCAGATTTAATAATCCTAATATATCGAGCAATCACTAATTTGTTACATTATTATTTTTTCTTGCATTGCCGAATAGCTTTATGCTTTTGCTTCTAAGTGGTTCGTGCTCCTCTTTTCTCTCTTACACTTCCTTTCACTTTCTCTACGTTGCTCCCTTTGCTCTTATTTCTCTCTCTAAACAAAACCAGATTTCTCTCTGCAACATCGTTGAGGTAGTTGAAGAAAGAAGGCAAAAACCCAAAAACAAAACAAGAAGGTAAAATCTTCATTGCAGGATTTGTATGGAGTTTGCGATTTGTGTGTTCTAGATTCCTCAAAATATTTCCTTCTACTACTCTTATTCTCATTCATAGCTTCACGTCTTTCAACAAAAGTTAAAAAAAGGTAACATTACATTTTAATTATATTTTTATGTCAGAAATACATTCTAATTATTTTTGATATTCCTATAGTTATTTGTCAATTTCTTTAATATTTTGATTAATTATATATATTGATTATTGATAAATTATTCAACATCAGTTGAAGAAAATGTTTTAAATTTTAGTCTAAAAATGAAATCCTGAGGCTTTTCAAGGCTTAGTTATTGTGTAAGCTAGTATGCTAGATTTCTACATATACCTATTCTGTTAGTTTTGTTATGTATTTCTACATATTTTGTTTACTCCTTTACTTTCATGTTGCATATTTCTATGTGCATATAATAGAGGGATTCGGATGCTCTTAGAAACGACTCCCTCAGTGTCCCTCAATAGCTTTTGATCTGATCCGTCCAAAAATTGATCCAAGGGTTCAGAATCTATTTTAAAAGACCACATACGGTAAAAAATTACTGCATGCAGTAAATATTAAAATTTTAAAAATAGATTATGTGTCTCTTTTTAAATGCTTGGATCAATTTTTGGATAGATAAAATCAAATGATACTGAGAGACACTAAGGGATAATCTGTTTCCTATAGTTGAGTTGTTGAAATCAATATTGATTTTTTATTTTTCTTTTTCAAATGTCAAATAAGCAGGGCTTATTTGACTCTACCAGCTGTTTGCATGCTCTAGATATTCCTTGGAATTAAGTCTCAAAGGCCAAAAGAAGAAGGTAATAATAATAAACCCATATTTTTGTTTATCCTGCATTATTTTTTCTTGTTGTCCTTCTTTCTCTATATGTTTATTTTGTACTTTTAGTTTTCATCACTCATTCACTTTGAACACAAGTATGACCGAATTGATATGATGGAAGAGATTTTAGTATATGATTATGGAAGTGTTGTATTCTTTATATATATATATATATATATATATATATGTTTGTGTAAAGCAAAAAGACCAAGTTACCCCCATCGTGTCCGAAAAAAAAATCATCTTTCTTTCGGCCATTCTTCTTCCCCGTTCAACTTCCAGTATCCACCATGTTCAACTAGAAATTCATACCAGCAAAAAAAATCAAACGAGAAATACTCGAATCAGAAAGCATTTCTCTCAACCTCTCTTGATTCATCATCTTTCTGTTGATGGTAAACCAGAAATCGAATCAAAAATCTAGAAAAAAAAAAAAACTCATAAATTGAAAGGTAAAACGAACTCAAAAATACATTTCTCAAACTTTTATATTTTCGTAAAATCGTTGGCGGAGAACTGTGGTATATACTGAGATCAGTCTAGCAATGTTTTCTTATGAATGGATGGGGAGAGCTTGGTGCAGATCTAAGGAGGAGAACTGTGGTCTGTTTTTTCTACGACTCTTTTTTCTATCTCAGTTTTCTTAATTGCCAACATAGATAGGTGGCATTAATAGTTTTAGCTAAGTTTTGTAAATTCTTAAATAAATATTATTCAACCTTCTTAATATGTAAATATTAAATAGTAAGAGGCTTATTTTACTTGGCTATTAGCTCATCTTATTTTCTCTGGGTTCGGTATTTGTTTAATGAAAGGGAAATATGACTTGGCTTCTCTTCTCTTTTTTTTTTCCTCATCTACTCTCATCCTTTACCTCAAAACTATGTTAGAGAGAGAGCATATTGTACTTTGAATTATTTTTCAGTAACATTAAGTATTTTAAGTTAAATTTTAATACACTCAACATTCTAAAATAATTTTTTTTATAACATCCAGTATCTATTGGAAAATACTTTAGAGTACTATATGTTAGATATTGGATGCCACTAAAAAATTATTTTACATATACGTTTCTGAGTGTATTAAAAATTAATTTAAGATCTCACTACAAAAAAAAGTTTGGATTATTGGTAAAAAAATTCTGTCGGAAATTACCGACAGAATATCGTCGGTAATTTTTTGAGATGGAAATTACCAACGGAATTCTGTCGGTAATTTTAGTTTGCAACGAAATTATCCACAAAATTCCATGGGTAATCTCTTTTGTCACGATTTTTTTCTCCAAGAGACATTTCTGTTGGAAATATAATTACTGGCACAATTCCGTTGCAAAATGAAATTACCGATAGAATTCCGTCGATCGTCTGATGATTTTTTGTAGTAATATGCTGAAAAAATATTTTATCATAATGAATGCTCTTTTATTTTTTTAAAAAAGAAAAAAGTGCTCCTCATACTTTGTTTACCCTCCAAAGCTATGTAGTTTTGAGGATGGGAGCGGACAAGTAAAGGAAAGGAGAAAATGCAAAGTTCAAGAAAATATAGTTGACAATGTAGACATTGTTCAAACCTAACTTGAAGTAATGATAGTAGGGGTTTTTAATACTAATGGTTTTTGCATTATCCCTGTTCTTGTGGTATACATTCGATATTTATATTTTCAGCTTTTAGTGATGACTTCTAGTTCTAGTATTGTCAGTTATATATCTTTTTTTTTTTTTTTTTGCCAATGTCAGTTATATTACCTGAACTTAAAGAATTTTAATTTGAACTAAGTAAATTAAACATGTTATTGTGAATTTTGTTAAATTGGCAGGACTTGCATTTGGTTCTTGTCTTGTTTTTGGTAAATTAAATCGTTGACCCACCATGTAGTATGGACGCACCCACATAGCAGGTACCACTGCCAAATACTTTTGTTGTTATATGCAAACGAGGGTTGCGACTGTCGTGAGATGGCTGCGTATTTCTACTGTGCATATAATGGAGTTGTTAAACTTGCTTGAGTGGGCCTATGAAGTTATTTATGATTTAAATATTATTTTCACTAATTAGTTTTGCTTAATATTATTTTAGTTTATTTAATTTTATTTTTATTATTATTGTTTAGTAATTAACTACTATTCAATATCTTTTAGAGATTTAAGATTGAACTTGATGAAGAAAATTTTAAATTGATCTTAGAATTAAATAATGTAAAATTAGATTTTTCAATCAAATTTGCTCTGACAGTGTGTCCCGAGAGAGAGCTTTGGTTCTCAATGAGAGCGTGTACCGTCTTGTAGTGGCTAGGTATTTTTTTTAAAAAAAATAAAATAAAATTTTAAGAGAATGAAAAATATAAGATTTAAATTCATTAGAATTGAATTGACCTATTTAAACTTAGTCATTAGGTTCTCTTTCAACTTTTAAAAATAATTATGTACTATAGGATTTGCTAATATGTTTTTCCTTGAGGTGTAAGAATTAAATGAGATTGTGATATATCATATTAGTAAATATTAATCCATCACAAAATAGGTAATTAAAATATTAACAATTTAATCCCAAAATTACCACAGTTAATTCAGATTTATATTATTTTTTAAAATTAGATAATGATTCAAATATTTTCTAATAAATTAAAATTAGCTTAAAATAATCTCTAAAATAAATGAATATGATGGATAAGAGATATAAAAATCATGATTTATCACAATACTTTCAATCTTGACCTCTCGGACAAAAACCTTTGCTGGATTTGGCTTCAGGTAAAATTTTTTTTTTTAAAAAAAAAAAAACACCAGAGAGAGAAATCTTGACCTCTCAATATCTCATTTTACATGAACAAATCCTGCATGTTTCGCGTCATTTTTACTCTACATAGGATAAACTAGATTTTCTTTGTGATGCATGGAAATATTAAAAATTAATTTTTTAAATCATCTCCATATAATTAATTAAATTCATGTAATTAATTAAAAATTCTAAGACAATTTTATTCTATTTTATAATAATTTTTTATTTAAAATGAATGTGAAGTTGTCACCGGTGAAATTTTTATTTGTTAAGTCGTTAAGGAAAACTTGGTCATAAAATTTGATATCTAGAATATGATTCTTTATTATAACCTTAACTATATTTTTTAAAAAAAGCAAGTGAAATTGTTATTTATGCAGCATTTACTTGTTCATTTTTTTAAGGGAAACATGTCTATAAAATCGAGATAGAGAATGCAATTTGTGTGTGTTAAATGTTCTCTCGGATCTTATATATAAATCACTTTGAGGGATGGTTAAATAATAATTGATATTATTGTCTAACTTTTTAAATTACTCTTATCACATGCATTATCTTTAAAAAGAAATTTCCTATCATATGTAGCCTATTATCATACTCACAAAATTATAAAAATAAAAACTTAAAAATAATTAATATTATATTATTTAGGTAAAATTGGGGGAAAATCACCCATTCAAAATTTTATTGGTGAGATGAAGTAAATAAATTTCAATACATGAATAAGTTTTTTTCTATCATATGTAGCCTCTTATCATACCTCTTATCATACTCACAAAATTATGAAAATAAGATAAACTAAAGAATAATCAATATTATATTTTTTATGGGAGATTTTTGGGAAAATCACCCATTAGAACTTTTATTGGTGAGATGAACTAGATAAATTTTAGGATTAAGAAGCAATTTGGCCAACTAACTGTTACCTTATAAGCACTCAACACAAATAACTTTTAAGGGTATCAAAATAACCAAAAAAAAAAAACTATAAAAAATGTACAGTTAGAACAATGTCATTAGAAAAAGATAACGTCCGTTATCTAAGGTAGAGATTGGCCAATGAACTTTTACTCCAGAAGCACCCAATACAAAAATGTTTTACTCCAGGAGCACCTAGTACAAAAAAGTCTAAATGCAATCCACTCAAAATCTGACTATTGTAAATTCTTGCCCAGACCCCCAACTATGTGCATTGGGATTAGAAAGAATGAATACAACAAAAAAATCACAAATTATATTAATTATCTTATATTAATTATTATCATTTATCTTATGCAATTATTGATTATAATATTGTATTATTTACTCTTTAAATTAAATTTTTGTTGTTGTAATTCTTTTCAATTTTTTAAAAATGTCACATAATTTATAGGCCACCTTTATTTATTTGGATATGTCCTTCTCTCTTTGTCTCTTCTGATAAAGGGATTGAATTCATTTATATTTATGTGTATTAATATAATATTTTTGTCTATGAAAATTGATATATAGCTGATGAAATTAACATACAACGGGTTCAAATCTTATTGTCGGTTAAGTAGGTATTTTAGGAGTATTACTTTAAAAAATGGGACGAAGGCTTCTGAATTTTTTATTATTATTTTTTTGTAACTGAAAGATCTCATCACAATAACTATTCTAAATTGATAATAAATAAACCTAAAAAATTATTCATATTATACGCACTTATATCAATAACTAAAAAATTTCATCAGTCGTATATCAATTTTTATGCATATTATACGCATGTAAATATGTGATATTCTTAAAAGATTGAATAGAATTACAACAACAAAAAATTAATTTAAAGAGTAAATAATACACTATTGTAGTCAATAATTGCATAAGATAGTTGATAATAATAATTAATATAGTTTGTGATTTTTTTTGTTGCATTTACTCTTTTTTAACCTCAATGCATATGGTTTGGGGTCTGGAGAAGGATTTACAATAGTCGGATTTTAGGTAGATTGCACATAGACTTTTTTATGTTGAGCCCTTTTGGAGTTAAATTTTTCTGTGCTGGGCGCTCCTAGAGTAAAGGTTCATTGGCCAATCTGTACAATAGATAACAGACGTTATTATTATTATTTTTTTAACGGTGTTGTACTGAATGCACATTGTTAAAAGTTTGTTGTGATGAAGGTACATTTTTAAAAGTTTTTTTTTGGGTATTTTTGGAACTTTGTAAATTTTATTTAGATTTTTTTTTATTAATAAAACTTTGAATGAGAAACTTTTTACCAATTCTTCATATTTTATTTTTATGTAAAATTATTTAGAAATATAGATCATGATTTCTTTTGAATGGTAGCTGGTCGCCTCGGCTTTGTTATCCTTATCCTGTGTTTCAGAAGGATAAGGAAAACAATTATGTGTGATTTTCCCATTTTCATGTAAAATCTGAGTGCATTATTACAACGTTAATATAAAAACGATATTTTCTAACCAAAGCAAAAGAGTTTCAATTATGTACGTGGACGCACCCACGTAGCAGTGGACCACTGCCAACTACTTTTGTTTTTATACGCAAACGAGAGCCATGGAATGGCTTTGGTGAGATTTATATGGTATATATATTGTTTCAACGGTCTAATTTAGTTTTTCAATTGATATTTGAAATAATCTTTTTGAAAATTAATAATTAAACATATCATCTTTTAGATTTAAATAATTCTTAAAAAATAAAAGTAAAAAAGTAAATATAAACCGTAGATCTGGACAGTTCTGATTTAGTCATCATCACCATTGATGGTGAGGATTCACTAATTTATCACATTCTCAATTCTTCTTCCGGCATCGATGAATAAATTTCTTCTTTTGCTTCTAAGTCGTCTGTGGCCGGTCCTCTTTTCTCTCTCAAACTTCCTTTCACTTTCTCTACGTTGATCCCTTTGCTCTTATTTCTCTCTCTAAACAAAACCAGATTTCTCTCTGCAACATCGTTGAGGTAGTTGAAGAAAGAAGGCACAAACCCAAAAACAAAACAAGAAGGTAAAATCTTCATTGCAGGGTTTGTATGGAGTTTCCGATTTGTGTGTTCTAGATTCCTCAAAATATTTCCTTCTACTACTCTTATTCTCATTCATAGCTTCATGTCTTTCAACAAAAGTTAAAAAAAGGTAAAATTACATTTTAATTATATTTTAATGTCACAAATACATTCTAATTATTATTGATATTCCTATGGTTATTTGTCAATTTCTTTAATATTTTGATTAATTATATATATTGATTATTGATAAATTATTCAACATCAGTTGAAGAAAATGTTTTAAATTTTAGTCTAAAAATGAAATCCTGAGGCTTTTCAAGGCTTAGTTGTTGTGTAAGCTAGTATGCTAGATTTCTACATATAACTATTCTGTTAGTTTTGTTATGTATTTCTACATATTTTGTTTACTCCTTTACTTTCACGTTGCATATTTCTATGTGCATATAATGGAGGGATTTGGATGCTCTTAGAAGCGACTCCGTCATTGTCCTTTAGTAGCTTTTGATCTGATTCGTCCAAAAATTGATCCAAGGGTTCAGAATCTATTTTAAAAGACCGCATACGGTAAAAAATTACTGCATGCAGTAAATATAAAAATTTTAAAAATAGATGATATGTCTCTTTTTGAATGTTTGAATCAATTTTTAGATGGATAAAATCAAAAGATACTGAGAGATGGATAATCTGTTTCTTATAGTTGAGTTGTTGAAATCAATATTGATTTTTTATTTTTTCAAATGTCAAATAAGCAGGGCTTATTTGACTATGCCAGCTGTTTGCATGCTCTAGATATTCCTTGGAATTAAGTCTCAAAGGCCAAAAGAAGAAGGTAAGAATAATAAACCCATATTTTTGTTTATCCACTATTATTTTGTTTTACTCTCCTTCTTTCTATATATATTTAGTTTGTACTTTTAGATTCATTACTCATTCACTTGTAGCTCAATTACGCCCCGTTTGGTATGATAGAAAAGCTTTTATAGAAATAGAAGTGAAATTTCTTTAATTATATTTTAATGTCAGAAATACATTCTAATTATTTTTGATATTCCTATAGTTATTTGTCAATTTCTTTAATATTTTGATTAATTATATATATTGATTATTGATAAATTATTCAACATCAGTTGAAGAAAATGTTTTAAATTTTAGTCTAAAAATGAAATCCTGAGGCTTTTCAATGCTTAGTTATTGTGTAAGCTAGTATGCTAGATTTCTACATATAACTATTCTGTTAGTTTTGTTATGTATTTCTACATATTTTGTTTACTCTTTTACTTTCACGTTGCATATTTCTATGTGCATATAATGGAGGGATTCGGATGCTCTTAGAAGCGACTCCGTCAGTGTCCTTTAGTAGCTTTTGATCTGATCCGTCTAAAAATTGATCCAAGGGTTCAAAATCTATTTTAAAAGACCGCATACGGTAAAAAAATTATTGTATGCAGTAAATATAAAAATTTTAAAAATAGATGATGTATCTCTTTTTGAATGTTTGGATCGATTTTTGGATAGATAAAATCAAATGATACTGAGAGACATTAAGGGATAATCTGTTTCCTATAGTTGAGTTGTTGAAATCAATATTGATTTTTTTTTTCAAATGTCAAATAATTAAGCAGGGCTTATTTGACTCTGCCAGCTGTTTGCATGCTCTAGATATTCCTTGAAATTAAGTCTCAAAGGCCAAAAGAAGAAGGTAATAATAATAAACCCGTATTTTTGTTTATCCTGCATTATTTTTCCTTGTTGTCCTTCTTTCTATATATGTTTATTTTGTACTTTTAGTTTTCATTACTCATTCACTTTGAACACAAGTATGACCCAATTGATATGACGGAAGAGTTTTTAGTATGATTATGGAAGTGCTGTATTCTTTATATATATATATATATATGTTTTTGTAAAGCAAAAAGACCAAGTTACCCCCATCGTGTCCGAAAAACAAAAAATCATCTTTAATTTCTTTCGGCCATTCTTCTTCCCCGTTCAACTTCCAGTATCCACCATGTTCAACTAGAAATTCATACCAACAAAAAGAATCAAACGAGAAATACTCGAATCAGAAAGCATTTCTCTCAACCTCTCTTGATTCATCATCTTTCTGTTGATGGTAAACCAGAAATCGAATAAAAAATCTAGGAAAAAAAAACTCATAAATTGAAAGGTAAAACGAACTCAAAAATACACTGAACATTCTAAAATTGGTAGATGAGATTCTGATCCAACGGTGAAAAAGTGGTAGTGACTTGGTAGTGATATAAAATTGGTAGTGGCAATATTCTATCCCTAAATTTTAATACACTCAACATTCTAAAATTAATTTTTTTTATAACATCCAGTATCTATTGGAAAATACTTTAGAGTACTAGATACTAGATATTGGATGCCACTAAAAAATTATTTTACATATACGTTGCTGAGTGTAGTAAAAATTAATTTAAGATGTCAATACAAAAAAACGTTGGATTATTGATGAAAAACATTTTGTTGGAAATTACCAACAGAAGACCGTTGGTAATTTTTTGAGATGGAAATTACCAACGGAATTCTGTCGGTAATTTCAGTTTGCAACGGAATTACTCATAGAATTCCATGGGTAATCTCTTTTATCACGATTTTTTTCTCCAAGAGACGTTTCTGTTGGAAATTTAATTATTGGCACAATTCCGTTGCAAAATGAAATTACCAATAGAATTCCATCGATGATCTGATGATTTTTTGTAGTAATATGCTGAAAAAATATTTTAGGATAATGAATGCTCTTTTATTTTTTTAAAAAAGAAAAAAGTGCTCCTCAGACTTTGTTTACCCTCCAAAGCTATGTAGTTTTGAGGATGGGAGCAGACAAGTAAAGGAAAGGAGAAAATGCAAAGTTCAAGAAAATATAGTTGACAAAGTAGACACTACAAAAAAACCGGCTATTTGTAGCGGTCAAAATCGCCTATTTGTAGCGGTTATTAGCGCGACTAACGACATTTGTTGCGGTCAGTCAAACCGCAACGAAAAACACCGAAACAAAACTGTTTGTAGTGGTTAAAAAAAAACCGCTAGTACATGCACATAAACCGCTATTGTAACTCTAGCGGTTAAAGCTGATCGCCATTATATAAGGCTAAGCTGACAACTTATATACACAATTGTCGCGGTAAACAAACCGTTACAAAATGGAAAAAGTTTTGGTGCTATTTTTTATTTTACATTTGTTGCGGTTATATAACCGTTACTAAATTGTCCAAATATCTGAAAAAAGTTTACCACCATAATATTTGTCGCGGTTACTAACTGCCACAAATAATCCCCGCCAATATTCTTACAAAAAGTTTTGGCGCCATTTTTTATTTTATATTTGTGGCGGTTTAGAAACCGCTACAAAAATTCACGTCATTTGTTTGAAAAGTAGTTTTAGCACGTGTTGTTATTTTGGTATTTGTAGCAGTTTTTAACCGCTACAAATTGATGAAATTTTTTAAAAAATAAAATATTTAACAATTCTTATTGTAATTAAAAAATGTTAAATTATTACTTATTTACATTTTTACTAAACAAAAATGATATTAAAATATGATATTTGATTGTATAAGGTAGTATAAATATGGAAAACAATGAGAATATCTAAGTATAATAATAATAATTTATGAGTTAGTTAAAATAAAATGAATTATAAAACAAAAATGTGAGAAAGTATATCGATGAATAAGTATGTGAAAGTAGAAAAGAAGTTGAAAATTGAAAAAATGTACCTGTAAAATAAAAGAAGTTAATATCAAGAGGGTAGAAGAAAAAACAAATATTTTGATAATCACTAGATATGATCAAGTTGAGTGACACTTACCCAATTCAAACACTTTGCCTCGCTGAGAAAATGTAAAAATATGAGAGAAGATGAAGAGAAAACGTGTGTAGAAATCAGAACGGAAGCATATTGAATGTGATTTGGTGGGGATATTTATTTTGATCTCAGCTTATCACTTTGTAACGGTTGTGGTTGCGGTTTTGGTAGTGGTTGAGATTAGTAGCGGTTTTTTTTATGTTTTGTAGCGGTTTATTTTAGTAGTGGTGGCTTTGATGTTAATTAATAGCGGTTCTAAACCGCGATGAAAATATTTCTTGGGTTTTTTTAAAAAAATAAAAGCAAAATGAAGAGTAGGGATAATTTTTCTTCTCAATCTTCGTCAGCCTCCCTACAAAGAAAGTTTGTATAAAAAGTTACATGTGAATTAATATAGAATAAGACAGAAAAATTTTGTGAAGTGATTTTTTTATATTTCATGTTGCGGATATTAAAAAAGGTTCCGAACTATAGGTAAAGTGTCATCGCCTTCTGGGAAGAAGTTTTCGAAACTGGTGGGCTGGAGCGGCTCACAATCGTAGGCGACGTTCTCACTATCGCCCATGTCGTAAAGGTCCCGAGGCTTTAAGTGAACCACCATATTCCAATCCCTGTGCCTCTCATCGGCGACGTAATAAATCTGGTGGGCCTCTAAGGCAAGAATATACGGCTCGTCATCTATCATGGGAGTCTCACCGACTTTACGGCGACTGATTGACTGACCCACATTAACTAGCTCTGCCTTCGGCACCAATGGTTTATTATAACTGAGCCAGATTCTTGCCAGGTAAAATGCTCTTAGTTGAAAAGCTTCGAACCTAATTCCGTTACTCAAACAATCTGGTCAGCCCGGTGTATTTGTGGAAGTCTCACCGAATTCACGGGGACTGATTGACAACCACAAAACCCTTTCTAGACACTAGACTATTTGGAATAACTTAGTTAACTCATGCCAGAATGTATGCTCTGATACCAAAAATGTAACATCTCACTTTCTATAGCGTTTTCAAAATAGTTTGATCAGAGTAGAGCATCGGAATAAATGAAAAGAGCGAGTATCTGATAAACCTTCACTGCTAGTGCTTCTGGTTGCTATTACAGTGGTACAATTATCCGAATATTTAATAATACGGTGATATAATAATTCATAACGGTCTTCTCCGCCCGTGTCGTCACGCGTGCTTTTTACCCTTTTCCTCGGTTCTGATTCCTCTGAACCCTTAAGCTATAGTGAGTGTTGAGGTTCAATTACCATTGAACCTCAGGTAACGGTTAACCTCATGCTTATGTAACAATTATGTATGACAGATATTCATGACATTATAGCAATAATCAATATAAAAACTCATAACAGATTTGTCTGGATAACGGTACACAGCCACTGCGTATGTTCATTATCTCTAGTCTGCACTATTCACCAGTGCCACGGTGTATATCCGTGTCCTCAGCGTTAGGAAAACTCAACGGTATTATCAGAACCATAACCTGTGTATAGCTGTATGTATATGAATCAACTTTCTTTTTTAAAAAAACAATGTCTCAGACTATGAATACATCTATCACATATAAGTATACAATAAGCATTAAAGTTAGTGTTACAATACGCGTCCGTACCTTCGTTGATGATATCGATACGTTTGTCGGTCAGACTGTGATCACGTTTATCATATAACGGTAATATCCCATTTATTAATTCACAAATAATATCCTAGTAGATATCTTAGTCACTAATGACCATTTTCCTCTTGGTGGAATTATTTTCCAACTTATTTCCCTTATTTTTGAAAAAAAAAAACGCTGGTACAGATTCTTGGGCAGATTTTTCATCTAACTTTAAAAAATCATAACTAATTCTAGAAAAATCGAAACGAGGATCCGTAAAATTCCCCGGAATCCTTAGGATGTATATTTTTGAGGAAAAATACTAAGGTTTGCCCAGAACTTAAGAAAAATTTCCAGTTTTCGCGTGTTCAGATCTTGCCCAGAAAAATTCCAGAATTTCGTAGCCTATTTTCTACAATTTTTAGCTCTTTACACAAAACTCAAAATGACACATATTATACATATTTAGAAAGGTATGGATGTCTAATTTACTCATGAAAAATTTCAGAATTTTATAACTTCATCTTCCACATAAAATAATAGCCTCTTTATGACTGACTCCAGAAAACTTCTAACTGTAAATTTCAGCAAAATTTCGCTACTTTGATCTTTAATCTTCAAGAATTTTGCTAGACCATATTTTTCTTTATCTAATTTTCTAAATAAAGACATATTTAACCATAAAAACATGAAAATAAAATTATATTAGAAGATTAAATATCAAACTAACATTTCTACTAAAAACTACAAGAACTTAAAACTTAAAACTCAAGAACTAGAAAACTTACCCTTGAAAAACCTTGCTACTCCTTTTTCCTTCCCACTAGCTCTCACTTCTCTCTACTCTCCTTAGAAAATCACCTCTTGGGTTGATTTTGGTGTGAAGAATGAAGAGGGCAAAGCCTCCTATTTATAGCAAAACTCCATGATTCTAAACCATTGGATTGTTTTTCTTAATCAAGGGCTCATGTTGCTTTAATCTTTTTGAAGACACAAATATGAAGAGAAATGATCTCATTGGTTCATTCCAATTCACATAGGATTAAGACATTTATTTCTTAAATTCTCTCATTGGTTGGTTTAATGAATATTAAATTAATTTTATTTCTTCCTCACACACACACACTTTTCACAAAACCGTATTCCACCTCCCTTCCTCCTTCATCTTATCTTCATCCATTTAATAAGATTCCTCCTTGCATGTGCTCCATTTATGGCAATTAATGATCCCATATGCTATCTTCAATAATATCTTAAACATTATCACAAACTTAATCTTATATTATCCTCTTCCATTTTCTTAAATGTCTTATCTATAAGTACATCATCCTCTTCCATCTTATTCCCTCATCAATGCTCCCATGTGCTTGCTTTAATTAGACTTAAATGAGATAAAACTTCTTCCTCCTTCATCAAACCACAAACCGTGCCTCCCCCCCTTTTATTTTGGTTCTAGTAATTGTGCTTCCATTGTCTCTTAATAGCTATTATTAAAGCTTCCCATTGGATCCTTAATTGTCACATGGTTTTGGCTTATTTATGTAATTAATTGGAACCATTAGATTTCACTTTATTAGATTAAATCTTGGTCTTTTATTTGTTAATCTCTCTCATGAATTTAGGGCTGATGTAATTAAGCCTAATTATTTCCTTAAGCATGTGCTTAATTGTCCTTTTTATCATTTTAAATTTAATTCCAAAAATTGAGGAAAAGATTTTGGAGATAATCTATTCCAAGCGTAAAATATGTTTGTTCATAATAAATCCTTATATTTGATCTATGATTAACGTATTTCAAGATACAATTTATTTCGTATAGATTCTCATTTAATTGTGTCTTGAATTACTCCCAATGGTTTAACTCACAATTTAATTAATTACACACTTTTCTCTCTCTTACACACACACTCACAACTCTCACAACTTTTATACTACACACACACACACTCACAACTCCCCCTTCACTCTCTCTCATTATCCTCTTCCAAAGGTCATTAAGACTTTATCACAAGTACTCTTAGCCATTTGCCAATTTGTCTCCCCCATTAATGACTTGCATGTGATTGAATTAGCATGTGTGTGTTTGATCATAATTAAACAATTCTCCTTCCTTTTTTTTCAGCAAAAACCGTCCCCCCTCCTTCTTCATTTTTTTTTTAGCTTTTGTTTTGTGTTTTAATTATCTCACAAAATTAAGAAGAAAGGTCTCCTATTGGTGGGTTTTTGTTTCACAAGGATTATGCTTTATGAGGCTTAATTAAGGCCTTAGGATTTAGCTTTATTAATTTCAATCCAAGCCTTTGATTTATGTTGGAAAAATCCTACCACTAGTGATGATATTTGTTCATATATTATGTGCTCTTAGGATTTAATATTTGTGCAATCATCTTGCTTCTTTAGGAGAGAATTTTCGCCATTCATAATAAAATAGGGAAGATTAAATTAATCTTGGTTAATATCTCTAATATAGTGTTTTAGGTGTTATTAAGCCTAATTGTCAAAGTATGATAGGTTACCATATTAATTATGATAATGAGAAATCCCCTTTATGCTAATCTTGGGTTTTTATTAGCCTTGATCACTAATTAATCTCATATATTTCTTAATTATGCCTCTTTAATTTTATTTATTATTTAATTTCAAAAATTAATATAAATATTGCAAATTTAATTGCCCAATAGTCGTTGAAAATTTTCCCTAATTGATTAGGCATTTTGATGACATTTGTTTGCCTTGTGTGACATAATTAAGATCATACCTAATTATGATGATCTTAGGGTATTTTATGACCCCTAATGGGATTTAGAAAATTTAGTCTTTGGTCTCTCCAATTCTAGGGAAAATTGCCTAGAAATAAAATAGATACAATACATAAATTTGAGACCACCTATTTTTAATAGGTGTTATTTGTCAAAATATGACATTCATAATAAGTGAGATTTTTATGGTATTACAAAATTGGCCCTTGATTCTTCATTAAATTAAAATATCTCTAATTGATGACCTTTAATTGTCACTAGATTTATTATGAAGATTTATTAATGTAAATTTAATTGTCACTTATTTGTTGGTAATTTTCTTTAATTGATTTATGTATTTTCATAACACTTTATGACTCTCTATAATTAAATAAGAACTATGTTATAATATGATAATTTTATGGTATTTTATGATTAGAAAATTTGGGTCTTTGTTTAATTTAATCCTAGGAGAGAATTCTCTAACTTAAATTAAATAGGCTACTAAATTTTGAGACCACATATTCACCTATTTTTAATAGGTATTTTTTTATCAAAATATAGTGGTTATGCTAAATAGGAATTTTAGGGTATTATATAATAAGCTTTAATTAACTCACTAATCAAGTGCTTATATGCCCACTAATTACATATGTCATTGTATAAATAATTTCTTAGCTAACCATTAATTAGTGCTTTATTATTAAACTTAATTCTTCATCTTTGGCCCATACCTGATCAAAAATATCAACCCTCTATAGAATGTCCTTATTGCATTTTACAACTTGTAAACAAATGTACAAGTTGGACAAAAACCAAGTAGAGATTTATTCCCTAGATTTACATGTGTATCTTGGCACAAATACAATAAATATTAGGTGTTTTATTTCCTTAAATATCTATTTGTTTTTATTTCCATCTACCTCTTGTCTTTAGGCTAAAATATAGCCCTAATAGGTGCTTATAAGTATTTGCCACTAATCTCAATTAATGCAAGTCCATTAGTCAAGTAATTGTTGTCAGAGGATAACAA
Source organism: Acacia crassicarpa (assembly GCA_034222035.1). Taxonomy (NCBI): domain Eukaryota; kingdom Viridiplantae; phylum Streptophyta; class Magnoliopsida; order Fabales; family Fabaceae; genus Acacia; species Acacia crassicarpa. The sequence goes on from JAWXYG010000015.1 coordinate 12,167,617, forward strand.
TTTGACTAATTACCCATCATTCCCTATTCTTGCTTCATGAGCATTAAAAATAGCTATTATTTCATATGATTTTATGTCACATTTTATAGCTTCTAAATGTAGCATCATAATTAACCATTGGTTAATTAATTCCAAATTGAAATTTGGATAAAAATATAATTAATATATTATATTTCTTTGAGATACATATCCACCTTTGTGTTTTGCTAATTAAAATACAATGTTTACATGGATTTTGAAAATTAGGGTTTTATACAGTTTCTCTTGGTTTTACTGTTAAACAACGTTGAATCTCTTAAGAAAAGGTAAGGATATATTGTAATTTGATTGTGTATTTTTATTTTTTTTTATATCGTGTTTATGTGTTTATTATATTTTCTAGTTTGAGAATTTTTTTAGTTTCTCTTGGTTATACTTCTAGCATATTTTTATTTCTGATTTCTTTTATTTTTCTTTCAAAATTTCTTGAAATTTTGTAAAATTGGCAGGTCTTATTTTGGTGGATTCTCTATTTTATTCTCCTCAGCACAATTTACTTTGGTGTTTACAAAAGAAGGAGGATCAACACCTGAAAAAGAGGTCAGTATATACTATATTATATATACGCTTGTCATTTTGTTTTTATATATATTTTTAATTTTTGGTTATTGCTAAAATACTTGCATAGTGTCGACCAATATTTTTTTTTTCAAAATAGTTAAAAAGTTGTTTAAAAACTTAAAAAATAATTTTAAAACTTCTCATAAACTTTTTGTAAATTCTTCAAAAGAAACTTGTAGAAGATTTGATTGATTAAACTAGAAGAGAAACACTAGATTAAAATGGGCTAACAAATATTTCCAAAATATGACATATTTGAGATATTGAATTCATTTTTTGGGTTGGGGGCCCAAATCTTTTTCTTTTCCCCCTTGTTGGGGGAGGCTATATTACTCCTTTGGTTGTTGGGCCTATGCCCAATTTAATACTCATAAAATAAAAGTATTTATAATTCATAATTCATGTTTATCACTTCTATTAGTAAAAATAAATTCAAAAAAAGGAGAAAAAATAAATTATTATTTATATTTTAACGTTGTAGGAAAAAAAAAATCAGGCATTGTAAAACTATTGTGAAACATTAGATATTAAAATGGATCCACATTTTGTAAAGGAAAAATTAAAGGACAAGTACTTTCACAATTTTTCTGCATTAGATCATATCAAAAAATAATAATAATAATCTATGTTAGATGAAAAATAACTGATTCTTTTCGATGATTGATTTTAAGAATTCCCATTACTACTGAATGATTCCATTTACAGTCTATTGTGAATTGCGAATGGAGAAATCCAACAGCTACAAAATATTATTCAAATAACTTGATATTTTTAAATTGGGAGATTAAAAATGACTTAAGGATTTTATATGAGTACTCCTCTCGTTCTATTTGTACGGTAGTGAGGGAATATTTTTTTGGGTTTTATTTATAAGTTACATCAGTAATTTTTTTAATATAAATATACAGTTTTTACCTTTATTTATTATTGAATAAACTTTGTTTTCATGGGGTCTAATGTATATTAAATAGGGGTAAAATTACAAAATTGTTAAACTTTTAGGCAGAGTTCATGAGGTGTATACTATAAAAAGAAAAAAAAATCATTAATTTTTTTTAATATAAATATACAGTTTTTACCTTTATTTATTATTGCATAAACTTTGTTTTCATGGGGTGTAATGTATATATTAAATAGGGGTAAAATTACAAAGTTGTTAAACTTTTAGGTAGAGTTCATGAGAGGTGAAAAAAAAGAAGAAGAGGTAATTAAATTGAATGTTTTTCTTGATTATTCTAGTGAAACCTGTTTGAAATGACTTTTAACTATCGAAATTCTAGTTGTTATGAAAGTGATATTTAAATAATTTTTCAGAACTAAGGACCAAGTGTCACTTAGCTTGAAGCTTTCTCAAACATTCTTTTTAGGTGTTTTAAGTGGTTTTGGGTTTGAAAGTGTTCCCCAAAAACTAACTTGAAACAATATTGTTGGAGTGTTAATATATAACATCCAAGTTTTTTTCCCCCCACATTTCTGGTTTGTATGTTTTTCTTCACATAAACATTATATTGTAATGAAATTTAATTTACCACTTTTCAACACTTTCAATTTGCATCCTTCAAGATCTTAAGTCATTAGGGGAACATCTTTCTGATTTAATGACTAAGGGTACACTGATTTGGTGATTAAAACCCTAATAGTATGTTAGTCATAGACAGACCATAATTAGCTTGTATCCATGTTAGATGGCGAGCTTCCTACTTGACCTTGCAAAGGATGAAGTCCACAGTTTTGTGAATCAAGTAAAAAATGAGGCTCAATTTCTATGTTGTTTCAACAGTTATGTTGAAAACTTTGAGCAGAAAAAGAACATACTAGTAGCAAAGCACAAGGATGTGAAGAGAAAGTTTCAGAAAGGCAAAGGAGTTTACAGTTTTAAGTTTGAAGCCCAACAATGGAAAAGTGAAGCAGATGATATCATTCATATAGACACTAAAATAAAAAAGAAATTGTTTTTTGGCTGGTGTCCGAATTGTTGGTGGAAATATCGAAGAGGCAAGGAGTTATCAGAGAAGACTCGACATATTGAAAAACTATTGGAAAGATGTAACTCCGATATAGTGGCTGGTCCAGCAAATGTGTTGGACATAAAAAACCTTTGTTCACAAGGTTTCATTCGTTTTGAGAGTAGAGAGTCAAATTTCCAAGATCTATTGAAGGCATTACAGGATGAGAATTGCAACATGGTTGGATTGAAAGGGATGGGGGGATCAGGCAAAACTTCAATGGCAAAAACAGTGGGTCATACACTAAAAGAATCCAAATTGATTGACGAATTCATCTTTCTTGTTGTCTCCCAACCTCCTGATTTCAAAAGGATCCGTGGTGAACTTGCAAAAAGGTTAGATTTGAATTTAGATGAAGTAAAAGAAGAAGAACTCTCAAGTCAAATATTGTCCAGAATTACTAATATCGACAAAAAGTTGCTTATAATACTGGACGATGTATGGGTAGAGTTTGATTTGACAGAAGAGTTAGGGATTCCATATGGCCACCAACAGAAGGGCTATAATTTATTGATAACCACACGTAGTTTAAATGTTTGTACACAAATGGGATGCCAAGCAATTCAACTACAGATATTAACCAATGAAGAGGCTTTGAATCTTTTTAAGGCACATGCTAGTTTAAATGATTCGTCTCATGGTTTTATGGGTATGCCACAAAAAATTGTGAAGCATTGCGGAGGAGTACCAGTTGCAATTGTAGCACTAGCAAGAGCATTGAAGCATAAGCCTATATCAGTTTGGAAGGATGCTTTGAAAACCTTGGAAGGTGGTGGTCTTGATCGAAATTTGGAAGAGGCTTATAAATGCCTAAAGTTAAGCTATGATAACTTGAAAAGTCAAAAGGCCAAAGATCTCCTTCTGATATCTTCCTTATTCCCTGAGGATTCTGAAATTCCTATAAAGCTTTTAATCAAAACTGGTATAGGATTGGGCTCTTTTAATGAAAATGATAAATACCATTTAATTAGAAGTGAAGTTGAAGAAGCTATAGAGGAACTCATACATTCTTCTTTATTGTTGAATGACAAGGAACAATGTGTAAAGATGCATGATTTGGTTCGTGAAGTTGCCTTATGGATAGGAGAAAATGATATTCAATCTCTTCTGGATTTGGAAAAGCCTATAAAAGGAAACTTCAGATATATATTTTGGAAGAGTGATAAATTTCCTGATGAAATTGTTGGAAATAAATTGGAGTATCTATCAATATTTTTACATGATTCAAAGGGTTTCAATATCGCAGATACATTCTTTAAAGAGATGACAAACATTAAAGTTTTGACTTTAGATGATGATGGAAGAGGTCCAGCTCTATCATTGACGAATTCACTTCAACCATTGAAGAGTGTTCAAACACTCATCCTAAGCTCTATGGAATTAGGTGACATCTCTGTCTTAGGAAACTTATTGACTCTTATGACTCTTTGGTTTTACGATTGTTCAATCATTGAATTGCCTAAAGAATTTTTGAAACTAAAGAGTTTGAGATCATTAGAGGTAGAAGAATGTAAAATTGAAAGGAACAATCCTTTTGAAGTGATTGAAATGTGCTCACAATTAGAAGAGTTGTCTTTTGCTGGTAATGAGTGTGACGATGAAGAAAAAGATGCAATTTCTCATAATGGATCTCCTCTTACATTACATAGATATTGTATATCTTCACAAGATGACCTTTCATATTATTCTGAAAAGTATGGTTTGTCAAGATGCTTTCGAGCAGATGAATTAAGCAATTTAGTCTCACATGCAACATTTGAGCAACTTGTTGAAAGAGCTGAAGTTCTTTCGTTGGAAAGGGGGGATAAGAAAAGAATATGGAAGAATCTTGTCCCTGATATTGTTCCAATAGATAAACAAGGCGTGATGAATGATTTGGTTGTTCTTCATTTGAGCTCACATCCTAACATGGAGTACCTCATAGATATAAAAGATCATGATCCTAGCATGAGTGCTTTTTGTAATTTGGCTGAACTACATCTCTATGAAATGGGTGTTGAAGATTTATGCCGGGGTCCTCCACCGTCTGGCTTTTTAGAGCAATTAGAGATTTTGAAGTTGACAGAGTGTTATAAACTGGAGAGCATATTATTTAATGCCCACTACAACTTGTGTCATCTTAAATCTATGGAGTTAGAGAATTGTCCAAAGTTAATGTCAGTTTTCCAGCCATACACTGCCCGAAGTCTAATACAATTGAAAAAGTTAACAATTAAAGATTGTAGTGTACTAGAATACATCATAGCGGCAGAAGATGATGATAGTAATCAAAAGAGTTATTATGACTCATTGTTCCCTTCACTCAAAGAGCTGAAACTTTCTATAGTACCAAGTTTCATTGGAATTGTTAGAGAATATCACCAACTCAAGAGTTCATTAATGCACAAGCAGTCACCTTCGCTTTCAAGACACAATTCAAGGAACCTCAATCAAAGTCTTGCCACATGTGCTTTCTCTTGGGTTCAAGCATGTTGTTCTCTCAATAAATTGAGGCCCGCCAGCAAAGATAGATCACTTGATCCCACAAACCCACTGGTATGCTACGCTTGCTTCTCTATTTTTGTTTAATACTCTCTTACAAATTATATGTTTATTATTTCAAAAAGGAAAATGGGTTACAACTAAATAAAGTAAGGTATGAGAGTTAAAAACTAATTTTGAAGTTCTTTATTTTCTTTTTTCTTGATGGACTAAATTTGTAACAAAATTTGGTGATTCATCTTGTTTAAACAATTGTTCTTTGGTAAAATGGTAGGAGTAAAGATACACTTACATAAACATATTTATTGCAAGAAATATAAAAGAAAACCGAGAGTTGAAGCTCATGTGCAAACATTAATTGATTATTTAAAAACAAGGTTCATAATAAGGCATTAGTTTTAGGAATATCTAATGCGAATAATTGATGTGACACATTTAAAAGCCCATGGCTATACGTGACTCTGAGGTAAGAATGTTACTGAAAAATACTATCATGGACATCGTATATCAACTCATAATTTAAAAGATGAGTGTAGATACTTTATTTGATCTCCCTATTTTGGAGTATTTTTTAAAAATAAATGTAACATTATATCTTTTATGAATTTTATTGTTTGTTCTGATGTCGACTTTGAATACTAAACTACAAAGGCAATAAAAATGGTAAATTGAAAATATTTATTGTATTTTAATCATTTTACTAAAATTTTTATTGACAATGTATTAATTGAATGGGTTAGCATAACTCATAAAGGGTTGGAATAATTTTTCTCAACCAAAAAAAAAAACATAAAAAAGATATAATATTTTGTAGTACTTACATACACCTACAAATGGAGCTCCTCTGTTTTACACATCCGTGCATATTTATTTGGAGTTAACTAGGAAATCTGCCTCGGAAGTATACGTCTAGGACTATGTTGCCCTAAAATTTTTTTAAAGTTCAATGTCACCCTGAAAGTTTCAAAACATAACAATGTTGCCTTTTTCCGTTCAAAAGTTAATAGTCAACGTCAATTAGGCAACATTGCTACATTTTAAAACTTTCAGGGTAACATTAAACTTGAAAAAACTTACAAGGCATTATTGCTCTTTTGCGTATATTCTGAGACAAATTCGCTACTTAACCCTATTTATTTGAGGATCTTATGTAAGGCTTCTTTGTTGAAACATGTATTGACCAAATTAATATTCATGAAATCATATGGACCAAATTGCAAATGTTTTACATATTCCAATGTTTGTTCTGACGTTGGACAGTTGAATTCAATATCACAAAGGAAATAACATTTTAAAATCGAAAAGTTTATTGTATTTTAATAATTTTACTTAGACTTTTTATTAACAAAGTGTTCAATGGAATGAGCTATTAGTTTTTCTCAAACATTTAGAAAAGCACATGAAAAGAAATAATTATTTTGATTTATTGTTATGTGTTGATACTATTTGCTATATAATATTGCTTAAAAGCTATATTGTAAATTCAATTTTTATAGTTGACTGCTTGTTTCGGAATAAGAAATATTTCTTTTTCTGATGGTTATTATGTCGAAAATGTCTTTATTTATTATTTATTATTGTATGTTCAAATTTTACAGCAGGTTTGTTTTAAAATGATAATGATTTATCTTCTTAGTGGTAGATATAACTTTAGCAATTTGTACGCACGTTTGTAGAAATTTGATGCATCCAGAGAAAGAGGTTCTCCTTCCCTTACAGCTCAAAGCCTTTTGCTGCAATCATTGAAGAATATTAGACAAATAACACTTTGGGAATGTCATAACGTAATATCACTATCAACTCTATCCATTGCGGCCTCAACAATTGCTTTGGAAACTTTAACAGTATTGGAATGTCATAAACTGAAGTGCATCACAACACATGAAGGAGATGCTCAAGTTGATGGGAATAACTGTTCCATTTTTCCAACACTAAAGAAGCTAGAAATCAAGGATTGTGAGGCGTTGGAATTTATATTTGTATCAGCAATATCTGTTGGTCTTCAAAAATTGAAGTCTTTGACTATAGTGAAAGTGCCTAAACTAAAATGTGTTTTTGGGAACTACCAAAAGGAGGAACACTCATCCAATCAGAATCATGATGATGAGCTTCATTTTGATCTCCCTGCTTTGGAGACCCTCTTCATCAGTTATGCACCGAAGATCAGCATTTTTGCCAAGAATTATAGCATGGCGAATTGGATAGCTACAGAGGTACAGTCCTTTTAACTTTGTACAATAATTTGTTATGTATTTTTTATATGATTTTAACTAGAAGTACGGTATTTGATCAAAATGAATTTAATTATTTCTCTTTTATCATGTTAAGCTTTTAGATTAATTTCCTCATTTTGTTAGATTGATCTATATATATGTTGTTATGTACTTCTATAATGAAGACACGCAATTATGATGGTTCAAAGTAAATTTATTTCAAATTAATATAGCTAGTATTTTATATTAATTTAACTAACTTCTTATGTGTTATTCCATAATGATATTTTATTGCCCTGTAGGAAGTGCATGCATCCACAATTGGAGCTCCTCTGTTTCATGTAACCCAAAACCTTTGGAAGAATATTAGAAAAATAGAACTTGTAGGGTGTACAAACTTAATATTATTGACAACTCTATCCACTGCCTCAATAATTTTGTTGGAAGTTTTGACAGTTAGAGCATGTGATCAACTCAAGTGCATTGTAGGAGATGAGGGAGATGCTCGAACTCAAATTGACTACAATTCCATCTTTCCAAAGTTGAAGCAGTTGGAAATTTCATACTGCAATGCATTGGAATATTTATTCCCAGCATATGCTTTTAGATCCCCTGTATATTTGAAATCTTTGAAGATTAGTAGGGCTCCTATGTTGAAATATGTATTTGGAAGAAGCCAATATGATGACAGTCTAAATCTTAAGAATCAAAATATCCAAACTCTCATCGATTTCCCTGCTTTGAAAGATCTTTCTATTGAGTATGTGCCAAAACTACTAAGCATTTATCCCGAAAACTACTATATGAGAGGTTTATATCTAAGGTTTGTTATTCTGAAAGAGCTTCCAGAGTTTACAATAAGACATTTCAGTGAATTTTTGGTTTGTTGGCATACAGAACAACAAGAAACAAAGGTATGACTCTATTCAACTTCTTCAACTAATCCTAGTTTATTCCCACAATTGATAACTTATGTTTTAATAGTTTCTCTCACTGCATGGTTTATAGATTTTTACATGTCATCTTAAAGAAGCACAGTATAATAATGTCCATAATATTACATCACTAATCCTCAATTTTCCATAAGCTATAGGGGTTTTTGTTATTTTCGTACATATATGCCTAACAATAACATCTATATCAAGTTTCAAATGTGATTTTTCCTCTAATTTTTATTTGATAGTTTCATTCTGTAAGTATTTTTGAATTTGGAAGTGACATAGCTTTTGTGGAGTTCATAGGTAATTGAGATGTGCCGGACAAGTTTGGAATCTCTTCAAGTTTGTGGCTTCAAGATAGAAGAAATTTTTGATTTGACATATAAGGAAACAAAGAAAAAAGGGGATGAACTTCAACCATTGACATCAAGCTTACAAGAGTTGAGTTTGCTTTATCTTAGTGAGTTGGTGAATATTTGTGTGGGGCCTAAATGTATCATATGGTTTAATAGTCTTCGGGTTCTAACCATTAAAGCATGCAAAAATCTCAGAATTATCTTCTCTGCATCTATAGTTAGAAGCCTACCAGTGTTGAAGGATCTATGTATATCAGAATGCGAAGAATTAGTTCACATTGTTGAAGAAGATTATAAAACAAATGCTGATGATCATGTGCGTCATGAACCATGCTTTCCCAACTTACGACGTGTCTCTGTATCAGATTGTGAAAAATTGAAGTACCTATTCTCCATCACAATTTCGGATATCCTTCCAAAACTATTATCTTTATATATACACAATGCCTATGAACTTGAGCATGTCCTAATCAAACGAGATGAGATGGAAGAGATAGTCATGAAGGATGTGTTTCCACAACAATGTCGTTTGCAACTTATAAATCTTCCTAACCTCATTAGTGTCTGCCATCGGATCAATTTTCAAAAAGGAGATTATTTTACGGCAGTGTATAATTGTCCCAAGTTTGGTATGCATTCAGAGAAGTAATTTGTTCTTTTAAATTTAAAATTTTTGGATGATTTTATTATAATATTAAAAATCTATTTTCAGACACTTCAACTACTCAACATCAAGCAGACCTTGAAACTGGAAATTCTCAAGTTGAAGAAAAAGTAGCGGAGACGCTTTCTTCACACATGGTATGATTTTGATTGTAGGTAGCGTCATTTTACTGCTTCTCCGTTAATCTCCATCATGATTATATGTATGCTAGATAGTTTTATAGATGTTCGCTGAAAAAAATTAAATTTAACTGCATTTTAAATTATGCCAACAAAATTATTGTTACTATGCTCTCTTTATTTAACAAATTCAACAAGCCTTTTTCATTTTCGTTTTTATCAAATTTTGTGGTAATGATAAGGAAATTCAAGGGGCAACAAAGGAAATTGTTGAAGAACATTTTATGTCAGAGATCGCAAAAATGACAAATTCATCATCTGATTCAAAACTTATAGGACAACTTCTATGTGTTCTCTAATACCTTTATAAACTATTTTTGATGTCCAGTGAGTTGTTGGTTAGACCATAAAGAAGAGAACTAATAAAGAAGAATATTTATTAATGACAATCGTCATTGGAAAGAAATTAAAGAAAATGACAACTAAGTGAAATTCTTTCTTTTTTTAACAAAGGAAATGAAGAAATTTACTACTAAATATTAGTTGATACATTTATTCTTTTTTATGTTGAATAATTAGAACTAATTCAAGAAAGGCATCTTATTGTCCTTCATCTATTGATTATTTATTTATTTATTTTTTTGTTTATTTACGTCTCTAGTACACAATAATGATTCTCTTTCTTATGTTTTAAAGTTTCTATTTGAACCCATATGACTTTTTAAAGAAAATTCAGTTACTAGAAGAAATATGAGGTATTCAACAGTTCTTGAGGGTCATAATTCAATGAGAATGAGAAAGTAAACTGATTGGTAGAACCAAGAAAAGCAACTTCAACTACAAAATTTGCAATTGTTTTCTCAGAATGAATCAGAATCTTTAAATGTGACAATATTAATCTTTCTAATTCAATTGATAGAGTTATGCCAAATGGTTTGAACTAATTAATGTTTCTTTCCTGTTCATCTTCATATAGGATTAGTTTAGTAGCTATGAAGTGCACAAGTAGTGACGGACTTAGGATTTCAAGTTTGTGGGTGCACAAATAGTGGTGGGATGCGGGGGTGCTGCCCCCAAAAATTTTTTTTTAAGGAAAGTTTTAAACGCATTTAAAAACAAAAGAATATAAACAATAAAAGAAAAGCAAAACTTAACATAGAAAAATAATAATCAACAATCAACGAAACTTTACATCAGAAAGATTACAAAAGAGGATTGAGAAATCAGAATTCTCAGAATTGTTCCAATAGTAAGATCAGTGCCCACACTTATTTGAGAGTCAGAAGTAGTTCAAACCTATGATGATGTGTAACTTAATAGGCAGTATGAGTCATTCTTGTTGCATAATCCCCAATTGATAGATGGAAAAACAAAACATATAGACTCATGCAAACTGATGCATTGACAAATTTCATAAGCAGCCTACCACCTAAAGTCACAATGCACATACTGAAAACACGTTCTTGAGGATAGGACCAGATGGACAAGATGAACAAAGTAGAGGTACCTGGACTAAGGGGATGACTGCCAAACGTGCAGCAACATTGTCTGATGATTTCTCGCACTCCCTCCACAGTAAATTGTGAGTGGGCATATCTCCATATCTAGTTATGCACAAAGTACAAGTGAAAAATCATTGTAACCAATGTCTGGAAAGGGGGAAAAAAAAGTGCAAAGTGTCAACTACCCTTACTTAAAACCAAGTTCAGCAAGCCTCTGAGAACACCAACAAAAATGGCGACTCTCATCATCAGCAACATGAGCAAAGTCAGCAAAGAATCCCTCCCCAAGAATTTCACTAAAGGGAGAAAACCGAACAACAGTATCCCACGCCAAATCAATTGCATTGAGCTCAACATGGGCCAAATTGTGCAGCAAATAAGCATTCAGTGGCAAACCTGATTTTTTGGGATCAGGAATATCCTTAGGAGAAACCTGCATTTGGCATGAAATAGCCGATGCCTTAATTTAAACACCAGAGTCCTCCAAAAATAAGAAAACAACATTTCACAACATCAAGACTTAATAAGATAATCTCCATACATGCCTAATCATGACAAAAACCCGTGTGGTCCAACGAAGCAAGCGTTAACAACAGAAAGGCTATAACTCTGCTCATGATTCATTGAATATCCATCTCTGCTTGGAATAGAAGTCCTATATACTATATGCAATTGAAAAAGAAAGAAACAAACCACGTACAAGATAACTAGACAACAACTCTTGATAACCAATTCAGTGGCATGTGTATATGATAAATTGGTACAAGATTTTAAGCATTTCAACTTCTCTGAGAGGGGGAAAAGAAATCAGGACTAGAAACAAAGCAAAGATCTCAAGGGACTCTGATTCAAAATTATCTTGATTCATCCCCCGTGAGGAATTGCCAAAACATTTGACTCTTCACCCATTCCAATATAAAGGATTAGTCAATCAAATAATAGATAGTAAATGGGTTGGTTTGAAAATAAATGAATTGCTGGTTGTAGAATATTATTCTCGTTAGACTTAAACCTAACTACAATAACAAGATATTTTTACTCCCTTCACGTCTAAGTAAGGGGACCGACAAAAAACAAAAAAAAGGGGTAAGGTGTTTGATTCGGGAATTTTCACTACCATTCATCTATCATAGACATGGATCAGGTAGGAAGAAATTAGCATGAAAATGGAGCAGAACAGAATATAACCTTGCAATTTAAAATTGTTGGGCAGAGTTAAACAATAGCTCCCCTCATCAAAACAACATTAGGGAAGCAATTGCAAGGAAGGGGATGAAGATTGCGTCCAGAACCGCAAAAAAAAAAAAAAAGATAGATTCACCAAAATGAAGCAATTGCAGGGAAGGGGATGAAGAATTAGGGAACTTACAAGTTAAAAATCAAGAGACGAGAGAGGAAGATGGAGCAGCCTGATCGACGGTGGAGGAGCCTGAGGGACGAGCGGCGGACGAGGGAACTTTTGGGGAATTTGGGAAAAACGTCGGGAAAATGGGAAGTATTTAGGGATGGGGGAAAAAAAAGAGGGGAAGGGAGAGTTTCAGGTTCGAACCGGAGACCTTAGCTAAAAAAATAATTGACTTTACCATCTGTTCTAACTGTGTATACCCTTAAAATTTTCTTGCAAATTATATATATTTTGTGTCTGCACCTGCCCACAGTTGCACTAACACCGTCCCTGTGCACAAGGAAATAATTGATATGAAATCGTTCCAAAAAATGTGACATGACATAAAATATCGTAATTCAAAAATGTTAATAATTCATTAATGATTAATTAAACTTCCAATTTTTAATATCACAGAAAAATCTAGCTTAAATATCATTGGTGTTGTGCAGGTTGTTCAAGGAAGAGCTAAAGGTGTTTCATCCAATCCCTTATATCAAATCTCCTTAACTTCTGAAAAGGTTTGCTTTATGAAATCCTTTCAAAACCTCTAATATATATCTTGTTGAAAACATAATGACTATTTGTTTCTAATAGGAGGTGCCAATTCATACTAGTCTTAGCCTCACTGTTATTCCTACAATAGATAACACTCATACAAGTGCCAAAATTTTTGAAGAGGAAGAGGAAGAACAAGGTAAGATACTAATGTGTTAGTTGAATAGAAAAATATTGGTCATTTATTTTGGGCTTTATAGGTTGTTTGATCACATCTCGACGTCTCCGAAGTGCCATTAAAGCTAGCAGCTCATTATTGGAGGATAAGCTTGAAACCTCTATTGATGGTACCTTTTACTTTCTGTAAATAACATCTTTCATCCTTTGATTTGATATAATAATCATTTTTTCAAAGGTGATCCATTTGCTCCACCCGTAACATCTATTTTGAGTGAGCAAACTTCTCAAACCATATTGTCATCAAAAGCTTCAAAAAGCCTCAACCAAGCTCCTTCTTCTATCCTCTCCAGGGCTTCTAAGGGCGAGTTTATTTTTTGTCTTCTTATAGTGACATTTTATTCATTCATTTATTCACTTGTTGTGAGGGACTTGCTACAATGGTCAAAACTACCTTATCTGGTAGAGATAGATAAACGTTGCTATAAGAAGAAGTATCATTGACTTTATAGAAGGCTCTAGTTGAAGACCTAGTGATTCTACCCATTGTACATCTTTATTTTATTCAATTGTTTGTTTTGATAGTTTCTATTCTATCATTTCTCTCATTTTAGGAGGAAATATTTAAAATGGTGTTGAAACCACAAACTGGTGAACTTCTATTGTTGTATCAAGTTTATGATAAGTCGTTTCATCCTCATTCAACCAATTTGTTTGAAGGTGTTGACCATGGGAACATCAAGGAAGCAGGCATGGTTCAAAGTGGATATAAGTTGAATGTTGAACCAAGTAGCTTAACACGAAGAGGACAAGAGTCGTCATATTCTAAAGGTTATTTACTCATTCTATTTGCAACTGAACATGTAGCAATAGTAGACTTGAGTATTCTTTCCTATGATCCTTGTCACTATTTCTCATTCCACATAGTTGACTTTGTTATCCTCATTTCTAATGTGATGGTCTCTCTTAGGCCAAATTCAAACAAAAGATCAATTAACAGATTCACAACCAAGAAATGCAAAGCCAACCACACCTTTTGTTACTATTTCACAAAATGAACACTCAGAGGTAATATTATCATTGCTATTTCATAAGATTATAGGCCTTTTATACTGTTGTATGAGATATCAAGTACTACTAAAAGCATTTTTTACATTCACGTGGATTCAAACTTTAGATATTGTATTTAAGTAATCAATGCTCATCCAACTAGGACTAATACTTATTGGTATAAGTAATGTAAATTTATTCTACTTACTGGTATAAGTAATGTAAATTTATGCTAGATAACTTGAACTCACACTTCTTTCTTATTCAACTTCATATTGGATAAGTTGATGTGGAAAAGGAAAAAAATAGAATGGATCCTCATTTTCTCTAAGGAAACAAGACTTGACATAAAATCTAATAAATAGAAAATAAAAATTTCATTAAGGATTATATTTACGATGCTTTAATATCTTAGAAGTATCAACATAAGTATTGGCTGGTATACAGATTGTTGAAGTAAGAGGTGAAGAAGGTGATTTGATACTAGAGACCCCACATCCAAGCTCCTTAGCTTCTAAAGAGGTGGGCTTCTTCTAATAATTTTACAATTTAATACATTTGTTGTTGCAATATTGATAATGATGAATGGTTTTTTGTACAAGGAACCTATTCCTATGAGTTTCAATTCTACGTTTAGTATAGAAAACCATTTCTTTCTTACAATGGAACTAAAGGAGGCTATTAATAAATACAAATTAATTCAACACTTTGCAAAGTGACAAAGAACTGAATCCCAGTGCTGTAAACGGAACTGATTCACAAAAGGCATCTTCAAAAGTGAGATTATATATTATCATTTCTCTGTACATTATTATTCTTTATTCAAGCAAGATGGTTCAAATTTTTGCCTTTAATTTATCTTTGACATAGGATGAGATGGCAGGCAAAGTAGCGAGAAATGAGAGAATCATAATTGATCCACAACAATCCACAATGGGCACCCAGAAGTTTACAAAGGTATGTCAGATGCCCAATTGCAAATGAAAATTGAAACGACTATCATCTAACTGATTTAATTAGAATTAAGAAAAGCAATATGAACATATTGTTCTTTGAAATAATACATATACTTAGATTTATGCTAGACATTTGAACCTATGCGTGTTTCGTATTTATTTTCACATAGGATGAGTTGGTGGGCAAAGAAGTGCAAAAGGAAACAACCATGATGGAAGCACAATCACAACAAGAAACGACAGGACATGATATACATTTTCATAAGGAAGAGGAAGAGAAAGAGGAAAGAGAAGGTAAAATATTACTTTCTTCAATCCCTAACTCACATAGATTAAGAAATCAGTAGTAATAGTTAGTTTCTTTGTACTCTTCTCTTAGAAACTTTATTTCAATTACGTATTCTTTTGAATGTCTTCTCTTTTAGTTGATTTTTAATTATAACATATTGCTTTATAAGTTTAGGAAGAAATATACAAAATGGTGTTGAACCACTAACTAGCGAACTCATCCTGATGTTGTAGATGACGTTCAACTTCCTAATAAGTCTCAATCCCTTGCCATTGACTCAAGTGGAAGTGGCAATCTTGTACCCCAAATTACGCATCCAATTAATTCATTGGAAGGTGTTAACAATAAAGGCATCAATGAAGCAGGTGTGGTTCAAAATGAATCTAAGACAAAGCTGACATGCCATGGTGACCAAGCATATCCAAGTAACATAACACAAATTGAACAAGAGACATCACTTTCTAGAGGTTATTTACCTAGTTCCTATGATATACTGCCTATTTCATTTGTAGATAAATATGTATGTATGTAAGCTTTTATAATATACTAATTTGCTATATATATTGTCATGCTTTCTTTAGGCCGAATGGTTGAAAGTCTTGATTGCACACAGTCAGATTTTATGGAGGACACAAAGTTGTCAATGTCACCATTGTATACACCAATAGAGATGATGCCTTCTTTTATAGAGACTACTAATGAGGCTTCAATTGTTCCTGGGGTGCAAGAAATAATTCACATGATGAAATTGGAGGGTTTTGAGAGTTTAATATTTGCAAAGGCACTCATGACTCGCCCACAACTTCAACTCTGTACAAAAGATCGAAGCGCTCGAATGTTGTGCATGTCCTACAGAGTATTGCTTGACATCTTGAACATTCTAACGACTAAGACTCCCTTCACGATCACCGAGGCAGACAAGACGTTGCTGGCTGAATATTTGAAGGATGCTTATCTTTTGGGTTTTGACAAGGATTGGATTGAGTCTATAAAGACTAAGGTTTTTGATAGTGGGATATATGAAGTTGATAGGATCCAAAAAGTTCTAAAGAGTTTAGACAATAATCTCAAGAGCAACGAGGCAATGCTTGAAGCTATTCGTGATGAGGAGGTAGAGGCTGCACGAGTGGTTGAAGTGGCTCAACAAGAGCATGCCAAAGTTATGGCTCGTCATGCTCATCTTTTGAAGGAACGTCAAGATATTATAACACGAAGGCATCAATGCTGGGATGCTAAAAATAGGCACTATGGGTTTTAGCAACTATTTGTGTGCTTCATGTTTCTTTTCTTTTGATCATCAACAAGAGTAATAATTGTTGTAGACTATGCAATGCAAACATTAGATGCAGTGCAGGTGTGCCTTTTTCCCAATTCATGCATAAACGTACACTTGTTTAAAATTGAACTCCTGTTGTTGGAGTGGATATACAGAAAAGAATTTGAATCTGGTGTTTTTTTTTTTCTTTTTTTCTTCATTATAATTTTCTAAAATCCTACAACTATTATTAGCATTCTCAAACCACTCATACATACATGCATCCATACATACATATACATCCAGGCGTGCATGCATGTATTATGTATGTATGTAATGCTATGAAATAAATTTAGACACTACAAAATTTTGATTGTTTGCAGCGGTTAAAAGGAAGGATTTGTAGCATTTCTAACCGCTACAAATGCTAGTTATAGCGGTTAAGGTAAATTCTACAAAACATATATTCGTGCGCGCGTGCGTGTGTATGCACATACATATGTATGTAATGCTATGAAAATAAATTTAGCCACTGCAAAAATAATTTCGCTCATTTGCAACGGTTAAAAAGACGGATTTGTAACGGTCTTAACCAATACAAGTGCTAATAGTAGCAGTTAAAGAAACTTTTACAAAATAGGTTTAAGATTATTCAAGCCACTTTTTCAGAATTAAACCTCTTCATAATGTTTTTAGATCCCCAAAATTGAACTTTGAAACACCCCGATTTTCTAAAGCGTTTTCGAAATAGTGTTATCAGAGTTCAAAAGGTTTAATCAGAGTAGAGCATCGGAATAATTGTGAAAACGAGTAACTGATCAACATTCAACAATAGTCTGTGTACTGTTACAGTTATCCAAATATTCGAATATTCAAAACAAAAACAGGAAATAAAAATTCCAAAAGAGATCTCCTCGTCCGCTCCGTCATGCTATCTGCTTACCCTTCTCCTCGGACTGGCCTCCTGAGGGTCCTGGGGTTAAGGTAAGAGCTGAGGTTCAATTACCATTGAACCTCAGGTAACGGTTAACCTCATGCTTATGTATCAAATATATATGACAGATATCCATGGCAAAACAGCAATAATCACATACAGTATTCTCATATTCACATAATAACATAACACAGCCACTGCAATATGCATGTTATTATAGTCTGCACTATTCTCCAGTGCCACGATGGCCTATCGTGTCCTCAGCGCTAGGAAAACATAACGGCATTATCAAAACTATAACCCGTATCAGGTTGTATGTGTATGATCAATTTTCAAAACAGAGTTTCAGACTATCTATCACATATAAGCATACAATAAGCATCAGAGTTAGTGTTACAGTACGCGTCCGTACCTGGATTGATAATTCCGGTATAACGACGATCGGTATACGTTTGCAGACTTCCTATATTAGGAATATTGCGTTATAATTTGTAAATAATATCCTCAAATATATTTTGGCCGCTACTGACTATTCTACCCTTGGTACATTAAACCATCATTTTATTTCCTCAAAATTGGTTGAAAAACGCTGGAACATAGTGGGCAGAATTTCGCCTATCTTTGAAAAATCATAATTAATTCTAGGAAAATCGAAATGAAGATCCGTAAGATGTTCCGGACTCCTTAGGATGTCTATTTTCCAGAAAAAATATCAGACTTTGTCCAGAATTCAAAAATCATTCCCAGATTTCACGTATTCATCCTATGCCCAGAATTTCCAGCATTTTCGCAACATAAACTTTGAGAATTTCTTTCTCACTGTACAGAGCTCATTTCAACATGTTCTTTACATATTTAAAAATCTCTATATGTCTACTTTGATCATGAATTTTCTCAGAATTTTTCAACATCATTGTCAGCATGAAATATGAGCTTTTCTGTTACTAGTTCAGAAATCGCCTAACCGACGAATTTTCGCCAGAACTTCGTTACTACAGTGTTTCTAACCTGGAAATTTTGCAAAACCACTTTCTTCACTAATTTTTCGAAATAAAGCTATTTTTATTTCGAAATAGAATAAATACACTACTATTTGGAGACAACATACTTGCCTATTTTCAATAGGTCCTAATGGCCAAAATATCACATTTAAAAGTAATACAAACTTCGGGGTATTATATTTCTCCCCCTGTTAAATAAAATTTCTCCCTCGAAATTTTACTCTACACTAACTAAACATTGAGCCATAAACTCCGGATATCTTTCTCTCATATCTTCTTCTGTTTTCCAAGTTGCCTCATTAGGAGATAAACCCTTCCAGACTACCTTCACAACAGGAATGTTTCTGTGTCGAAGCCGTTTCTCCTGGTAATCGAGAATTCGCTCCGGCTCGACCTCGAAGGTATTATCATGTCATACCTCGACATCTTCATACTGAATAATATGATCGTGGTCAGGTTGGTATTTCTTCAACTGAGAAACATGGAAAACATCATGGAGTTTACTCAAGTTCGGCGGTAAGGCTAACTGGTATGCAACTGGCCCTTGCTTGGCCAAGATTTCAAATGGCCCTACGTAACGCGGACTCAACTTTTTCCTTTTCAGCGTTCTACCGACACCAGTGACTAGTGATAGTTTCAGAAACACATGGTCTCCGACTTCGAATTCTAACGGTCTTCTCCTCTTATCAGCATAGCTCTTCTATCTGCTTTGCGCTGTTAGGAGTCTGTGCTTGATTAGTGCGATTTGTTCAGAAGTCTTGTCAACTAAATCTGTCCCGATGAATTCTCGCTCCGACAGTTCTGTCCAGCATATAGGTGATCGACACTTTCGCCCGTACAATGCCTCGAACGGAGCCATCTGTATGCTCGAATGGTAACTGTTGTTGTAAGCGAACTCGGCCAATGGTAGGTGTTCATCCCAATGGCCTTTGAAGTCCAATACACACACTCTAAGCATATCTTCTAACGTCTGTATTGTCCTTTCAGATTGACCATCGGTCTGCGGGTGATAAGCCGTACTAGGTCTTAGCTTAGTTCCTATCGCTGCATGCAAAGCCTCCCAGAATCGGGATGTAAATCGCGGGTCCCGATGAGAGACAATGCTCTTAGGTACGCCATGAAGTCTCACGATCTCTTTGATATAAATCTCTGCCAATCGTTCTGGGGAGTAGTTAACACTGATGGGAAGAAAGTGTGCCAACTTAGTCAATCGGTCCACAATCACCCAAATCGCGTCGTGATGTCTAATCTTGGGTAACCCTACCACCAGATCCATGGTAATGTTCTCCCATTTCCACTCCGGAATTTCTAGTCCTTGCAAGAGACCAGGGGGTCGTTGATGTTCAGTTTTAACCCTCTGACAGGTCAAGCATCTACTCACGTACTCGGTTACATCTTTCTTCAATCTGAACCACCAAAACTCGGATTTCAAGTTCTGGTACATCTTGACCATTCCTGGATGTAGAGTATATCTACTCTTATGAGCCTTGTCTAGAATCTTCTGTCGCAGTTCACCATCCTTCGGAATGTAGATCCGCTTCTTGTATCTGACCAAGCCACTTGGTGATAGGTCGTGGTCTTGAGTCTCTCCTCGTGAAATCATCTCCCGAGTTGCTATAGCCCATTCGTCGTGTTTTTGAGCTTCCTCAACCGCATCTCTCAGATCATATTCCCCTTGACTAACAAGGAGACTTGCAAGATACACGTCATCGGGCACGCAGTGCTTCATGCAAATCTGATTGGACAGGTTCAGGTCTCTGAAATCTTCAAGTAGTCTCCGCTCTTGAATCATCATGTATGCCGTGTGTACCGTCTTTCTACTGAGCGCATCAGCTACCATGTTTGCCTTTCCTGGATGATACTTGATCTCTAAGTCGTAATCTTTTAGCAACTCCATCCAACGACGTTGCCTCATGTTGAGTTCCTTTTGATCAAAAAGGTATTTCAGGCTCTTGTGGTCGCAGAACAACTCTACGGTTGCACCATAGAGGTAATGCCTCCATATTTTCAAAGCAAACACGATAGCTACAAGTTCTAAGTCATGCGTAGGATAGTTCGACTCGTGAGGCTTCAACTGACAAGAGGCATAAGCTATAACTCTGCCCTGTTGCATCAGGACACATCCCAATCCCTGCCCACTGGCATCACTATATACTATATAAGTCTCATCTGGATCTGGGATGATCAACACTGGTGCTGTAGTTAACCTTTCCCTCAGTATCTGAAAACTTGACTCACAGTCCTCGTCCCACACAAAAGGTTGATTTTTCCTCGTGAGCTTTGTCAATGGTAAGGCAAGACGTGAGAAATTCTGTATGAATCTGCGGTAGTATCCCGCTAGACCCAGAAAGCTACGTATCTCCGTCACTGTTTCTGGTCTCTTCCACTCCAGAACCGCTTCCACCTTGTTGGGATCAACAGCAACTCCGTCGTGAGATATGACATGGCCCAAAAATCTCACTTCTGGTAGCCAAAATTCACATTTGCTAAACTTAGCAAAAAGTCGCTTGTCACGTAGTATTCCTAACACAAGTCGCAGATGCTCCTCGTGCTCCTCTCTGCTCTTCGAATAGATCAGGATATTGTCGATGAATACTACCACGAACTTGTCTAGATGTTGGCGAAAGATCCGATTCATGTAATCCATGAATACGCCAGGTGCATTAGTCAATCCGAAAGGCATCACAAGCAATTTGTAATGCCCATATCTGGTTCTGAAAGCTATCTTTGGAACATCACTGGCTTTTACTCGAAGCTCATGGAATCCTGAGCGCAAATCGATCTTTGAGAATACACAGGAACCAGATAGTTGGTCAAGTAGGTCATCGATTCGGGGGAGTGGATATTTGTTTTTTACAGTTACTTTGTTCAACTCGAGGTAGTCGATACAAAGTCGTAGGCTCCCATCTTTCTTCTTCACAAACAATACGGGGGCTCCCCACGGTGACGCGCTGGGTCGGATAAACCCTTTCTCCAGTAATTCTTCAAGTTGGTTCTTCAGCTCCTGCATCTCGTTTGGCGCCATTCTATATGGTGCTTTTGATATTGATCCCGTTCCAGGCATCAACTCAATGGCGAACTCAACTTCCCTTTCAGGAGGTAACTCAGTGAGATCCTCTGGAAACACATCAGGGAATTCGTTGACAACTGGAATGTCTTTGAGTGAAGGTTCAGCTTCCGCCTTGACAGAGAAAAATACCATGTATGCTTGGCAACCATGCTTTAGCATTTTTCTACTTCCGTAATAGAGATATAACTCAAACTCCCATCAACCTTGCTCCGGTTGCGCGGGGGTGCAAAGGATATCTGCTTACTTCCGCAATCGATTATCGCATTGTTAGCCGTCAGCCAGTCAAGACCGAGAATAACGTCGATGCCACTGAGCGGTAGCCGGATAAGATCTATGTTTGAATCTCGTCCTTTTGCACTCACAATACAATTAAGGCATGCATCAAAAGCTAAGGTTTTCGCACCAAGTGGTGTAGCTACTAGCAGATCATAAGGTAGTCTATATGCATTCATACCTAGCCGCTTTGCGCAATCATATGAAATAAACGAGTGACTAGCACCTGAATCATACAATGCTTGAAGTAGGTTTCCGTTAAGAGAAATAGTACCTTTGATCATTTCGAGAGACCTTCTGGCTTCTTCATTTGTCAGAGCAAAAACCCGACCTGGGTTTTGTGGCCTTGCCTCCAGTGCTTTTCGTGGACAGTTGGTACTAATGTGCCCAGGCTGCTGGCACTTGTAGCACACAATTTTCCCTTCGCAGTTAGTTCCCTGATGGTATCTTCCGCATTTCGGACATGCTCTGGGTGTCTGTATCCTGGGAAAGTTCTGCTGCCCAGGTTGAAACGGCCTTTTATTCCCATTATGGGAATTAGCCCAAGTTGTCTTCCGTTTCTGTGAAGAGTTTCCACGGTTGAAACCGCCACGATTGGGACCACTGCCATGAAAGGCTCTGGTCTTTCTGAGCTCCTTCAGATTCGGCTCGATTAGTCGACAGGCCTCCACCGCTTGAATCAACTCGGAGAATTGCTGCGACACAAGTCTCTCCCTTATCTCATACTTCAACCCGTAAATCAGTAGGTTTGCCATACTACCTTCATCTTCATTCCGCCTAAAGTGGGTTGAATATCGAGACAAGTTGGTGAAGCAGGCATAGTAGTCGTCAAAAGACTCATCTTGACCTTGCCAAATGTGCAGAAATTTGGATTCCTTGGTCATCTGAACAAAGGGTGGAAAATACTGTTCATTGAATTTCTCCTTGAATTTTTCCCATGTAATGGGGCAGTGACGTGCTCGCAGTGTTGCTGCAGTGCTTTTTCACCAACGGTTTGCATCTCCTTCCAACTTGTAAATTACAAGTTGTGCTTTTCTGTCTCCTGGTCATTCCAAGACCTCAAAGATCTTGTCCAGACGCATCAACCAATCTTCTGCTGAATCAAGCTTGCCTCGAAAGGCTGGGGGTTTCAGCTTGCAGAATTGTGTTACCCAGTATTGGGTGTTCTAGACCACCCTGTTTGGTCGCTGTAGCTCTGCCATCGCTCTCTCCCGTCGGAGAGGTGATTGGGATCGGTTGGATCCCTCAGATGCATGGCTCTGTTCGTCGTTCTGATTGTCACGATTTCCTCCTTCTTCGGTATTTTGTTGTCCATCGTCGGCTCGTTGTTCCCCATTTGGTCCTCCATTAGGTCCTCCCTGTCGATCAGCGAGGAGTGTCTCAATGAGGACCCTTTGTTATTGGATCATACGCCTCATTTCCTGGATCTCATCACGAACAGGTGGTGGTTCCTGCTGGTTCAGTTCATGTATGGGTATGGTTCGTGTTTGTCTACGACGACCTCTGCCTCGGCCTCAACCTCGGCCTCGGGGAGCTCCGGCTCCTCTTAAAGTTGCCATTAGTCTAATTTCGACGAATAATGTTAGTTCTCAATGTGTTTTGATGATTAACAACAAGTGTAAGATATGTGTTGAAGTTTCCAAGATCTTTTAAAAATCATCTGATAGTTGCATACCGCAGTATGGGTCTGCATACTGCAGTAAAGGGTCATTCAGAAGGCAATAATTTTTTTCAAGTTAACTCAATACTGCAGTATAGGGTGCTATACCGCAGTATTGGACTTCCAAAGAACAATCCAATCTTTCGAGTTAAGTCAATACCGCAGTATAGGGTGCTATACCGCAGTATTGGACTTACAGAAAGTAATCAAAATTTTCAAGTCAAGACAATACCGCAGTATAGGTATGTATACTGCAGTATAGGGCCATCCAGAGAGCAACAAAATTTTCAAGTCAAGCCAATACCGCAGTATAGGTATGTATACTGCAGTATAGGGCCATCCAGAGAGCAACAAAATTTTCAAGTCAAGCCAATACCGCAGTATAGGTATGTATACTGCAGTATAGGGCCATCCAGAGAGCAACCAAGTTTTCTCACCCAAGTCAATACCGCAGTATGGATATGGAAACTGCAGTATAGGCTTATACAGAAAGCTCTCAAGTTTTATGACTATTGCATACTGCAGTATAGGTTTTCATACTGCAGTATTGGGCAATTAAGCTGACTCTCAATTTTGTCAAAAACTCGCATACTGCAGTATGTTACTTACATACCGCAGTATAGGACATAGCTTTCAAAACCAATTCACGATGTTCTGCCTCTGGAAGTTTCATACCGCAGTATGACTTTGGATACTGCAGTATGGACACTTATGCACAGTGCCATACTCCAGTATAGAGGAACTTACCGCGGTATACAACGGTCAAAATTGATTTTTGAATTACGCGAATTTGCAAATCACTATTGTTTGATCTTATTGCTTCCATAATTCATTCAATCATATTCCTAGCTATGTTTAACAAGTTTGTTGAGTAAATTTCAGCAATCACAGATGAAGATCAATGAAGGTCAAAGCCATAAAGCAAAAAGTGTACAGTGCATTAAATGCACTTCTGCAAATCAACCTATTTTCAGCTAATCCATCTGAGCACGCCTTCTAAACGTTAAAGAATGCTTACTTCAACAAGTAAAGTCATCTCCAACGGGCAAATTCTCAGAGAGCCACATCAGATCACATTAACACTTGGATAAGCAGAAGTTTAGAGAGAGAAGATGACCAGAACCCAAGCTAATCACTTCCAACGGTTGGAATCATCTTCAACGGTCATTTAATGTTCTCTACCTATAAATAGAGTGCATTAACTTCTTCTCAAGCTGATACAACAACCTAGAGCGAAAATTTATTGAGTCATTTATTGTATCAAGCTTTCATCTGTATATTATCATTTTGATACTTTGTACTTCAGTGATTATCCTATCTGCTCTGTGAGAGAGTCTTACCTTGTAAATCATTTACTGATTGTGATAACTACAAGTCAGGGGACTTGGTAGTTAGGGTGTATTGATTACAACTTGTAAGGGGGAGTGTGTTCTAGTGAGAGAACAACTCTTAGTACAGAGTGTGTAATCAATATTTAATTATAGTGGATTGAAAATCCCAGGTGAGGCTTGGGGACTGGATGTAGGTCAGAGAAAGGACCGAACTAGTATAAATCTTGTGGTGCATTGCTTCTCTTCTTCTCTCCTCTGTTTTACCCTGTGTTACTAAGTCAAAAACAGAGTAGAATATTTAAATTTTTAAAGATACCCAATTCACCCCCCCTCTTGGGTATTTATCTCCAACCTTCATTTGGTATCAGAGCAAGGTCTTCTCAGAAGAGTTTAACAGCTCGAGAAGGATTAGCATGGAAGGTATTCTACCCGATGGAGCTTCTATCAACAGGTCACCCGGTTTCAATGGTGAACACTACTCATTTTGGAAAGCTAAATTCAAAGTGTTCGTCATGGCTACTAAGTATGGGCTCTGGAGAGTATTTGAAAGAGGTAATTATGAACCTTCAACTGTGGAAGATGGTGTCAGAGTCCCAAAGCTGGAAGAGGAATATGATGAAAATGATCGAAGGAACGTTACTCTCAACAGCAAGGCGGTTCTACTCCTTCAAAGTGCACTAAGTCAACAAGAATATTTTCGTATCTGCACTTTACCATCTACTAAAGCCATGTGGGATGCTTTAGAAGTTGCTCATGAAGGGACAGCCGGTGTGAAGCAAAATCCTGTAAATACTCTTATGACAGAGTATGATCTTTTTAGAATGAAGCCCGGTGAGTCTATTGGAGAATTTCAACTGAGGTTCACTCATCTCATCAATCAACTCGCTGCTCTTGGAAAGGAATATGACCAGCTAGTTCAAGTGAGAAAGATTTTGAACATTCTTAACAAAGAATGGGAGGCCAAGGTCACAGCAATAGAGGAAGCGCGAGGAGAATCAATGACTTCTGTGGCTGCTCTCTTTGGAAGCTTGTCTGAGTATGAAGCCAAGCTAAAGTTCAAGAAGGGCTTGGATGAAGTACATGGGAAGAACAAAGGAATAGCCCTCAAAACCACCAAAGAAAACAAGGAATCAGATGATGATGACGAAGATGAGGATGAAGAGATTGGGATGATGGTCCGGAGATTCAAGAAGTTCTACAAAAAGGATCAAGGCTTCAAGAAATTTCAAAAGGGTAGCTCCAGCTATGAATCAAAGAAGCCTATCATATGCTACGAATGCGAGAAGCCCGGACACATCAAATCAGAATGTCCTCAGCTGAAGAACCAAGAGAAAGAAAGGAAGAGGTTCAAAAAGTTCAAAAAGAAGGCATATGTTTCAGCCATATGGGGAGATAGCTCATCCGATGAAGATAAAGCTGAAGAAGAAGAAGAAAATGCTAACATTTGCTTAGTTGCTGAGGAAGAAGAGCAACATGATGAAAACAATGAGGTGTGTCTTAAAGCATCAAGGCCCAACAAATGGTATATTGACAGTGGATGCTCAAGACATATGACTGGAGACAAATCCAAATTCATCTCAATTAAGCCAAAAGATGGTGGTAGAGTCACATTTGGAGGTGACCAATCGGGTAAAATTGCTGGGATTGGTGAGATAGGCAACTATGAAGGTCCTCTCATCAAAGATGTCTACTTGGTAGAAGGATTGTGTCACAATCTCCTAAGTGTGAGCCAGAGCACCGACAAGGGTAACTTAGTTATCTTTGATTCAAATGAATGCCTTATTGTTAAAAAGGATTTGGTCTCCATAAATGATTTGAAAACTAAAGCTTTGTTTAGAGCACCTAGAGATGAAAATTGTTATACTCTTAACCTCTCTAGCAATACTTCTGGTTCTGAAAATTGTTTTGTTAGTAACTCAAATGAGAGTTGGCTTTGGCATAAGCGATTAGCTCATGTCAATATGTATCAACTTGACAAGTTATTGAAAAAGGATTTGGTCATTGGTATTCCTAGATTGAATTTCAAAAATGATATGATTTGTGATGCTTGCCAAAGAGGGAAACAAACCAAATCTTCCTTTAAAACTAAAAATGAGATTTCAACTAGTAGACCTCTTCAATTACTTCATATGGATCTAGTTGGACCAGCTAGAGTAAAAAGTCTTGGTGGAAACCTTTATACTTTGGTCATTGTTGATGATTACTCTAGATTTACTTGGACTATATTCTTATCATCAAAAGATGAAACATATGATCAGTTTGTTGCTTTTGCCAAGAAGGTCCAGAACCAGAAAGGTTTCTCAATTTCAGGTATAAGGACCGATCATGGTGGAGAGTTCGAAAACAACGCCTTTGCTGAATTTTGTGATAGTATGGGGATTGATCACAACTTTTCAGCACCAAGAACACCACAACAAAATGGTGTTGTGGAGAGAAAGAATAGAGTACTCACTGAAATGGCTAGAGCGATGTTGAACGAGTACAACACTTCGCAAGTGTTCTGGGCTGATGCCATGAGTACGGCTTGCTACATCTCCAACAGAGCATACTTGAGAAAGAAGCTGAATAAGACTCCATACGAACTCTACAAAGAAAGAAAGCCAAACCTCAGTCACCTACATGTCTTCGGTTGTAAGTGCTATGTGCACAATAACGGTAAAGACAATCTTGGTAAATTCGATCCTAAAGCTGATTTAGCTATCTTTATTGGTTATTCAAATAGAAGTAAGGCATATAGGGTGTTTAATACTAGGACTAAGATTGTTGAAGAATCTATACATGTTGTATTTTGTGAATCTGAATCTGATAAATCCTTGGATGATGAAGAAGAGACTATTTTCAAAAACAAATTCTTTTCGAAAAATGCTCCTACTTCTTCTAAAAATGTTTTTGAGGCTGATCCTGAAAACAATTTAGAAAATCCTGGTCAGTCTCAACCTAGAGCTTGGAGATTTATAAGGAATCATCCTTTAGACCAAGTCATAGGTGATGTAAATCAAGGAGTTAGGACCAGAAATAGTACTTTGAATGAAGTCACATTTTCTGCATTTATTTCACATATAGAGCCCTCTAAGATAGAAGAAGCCCTTTCAGACAATGATTGGGTGATTGCTATGCAAGAGGAGCTACATCAATTTGATAGAAATCAAGTTTGGGACTTGGTACCTAGACCCAAAGACCATCCAGTAATAGGGACAAAATGGGTATTCAAGAACAAACGTGATGAGTCAGCCATCATTGTGCGTAACAAGGCTAGATTAGTGGCCAAAGGTTACAATCAAGAAGAAGGAATAGACTATGAAGAGACTTATGCTCCAGTAGCGAGATTGGAGGCAATAAGAGTTCTTCTAGCATTTGCATGCACAAAAGGTTTTAAACTCTATCAAATGGATGTCAAAAGTGCTTTCCTAAATGGTTTCATTCAAGAGGAGGTATATGTTGAACAACCTCCAGGTTTTGAAAATGATCAATTTCCAAATCATGTTTTCAGACTTAAGAAAGCTTTGTATGGTCTTAAGCAAGCTCCTAGAGCTTGGTATGAAAGATTGAGTCAATTCTTACTCAATCAAGGATTTATTAGAGGAAAGGCTGATACGACATTGTTTATCAAGAAAAACAAATTGAATGAAATTTTAATTGTACAGATATATGTCGATGATATTATTTTCGGTGCTACTAATGACCTCTTGTGTGAGGAATTTTCCAAGTCTATGCAGGGTGAATTTGAGATGTCAATGATGGGAGAGCTCAATTACTTCCTTGGGCTGCAAATCAAACAACGTAAAGATGGGATATTTATATCTCAAACCAAGTATTTGAATGATTTGCTGAAGAAGTTTGGAATGGACAAGTGCAATGGGGCTGACACACCAATGAGCACAACTACTTCATTGGATGCTGATGAAGAGGGCAAGGATTTCAACATCACCAAGTATAGAGGAATGATTGGATCATTGCTCTATCTCACTGCAAGCCGCCCGGACATCCAATTCAGTGTTGGAATGTGTGCTCGGTTCCAATCTGCTCCTAAAGAGTCACATGCTGAAAATGTGAAGAGGATATTCAGATATCTCTCTGATTCGAAGACTCTTGGACTATGGTTTCCCAAAGGTCAGCCGGAGCACTTAGTGGCATATTCGGATTCTGACCACGCTGGCTACAAGACGGATAGAAAGAGCACAAGTGGCCAATGCGAGTTCTTTGGGAACTCACTTGTGTCATGGTTCAGTAAGAAGCAAACAACTGTGGCTGTGTCATCAACCGAAGCTGAATATGTGGCTGCCTCAAGTTGCTGTGCTCAAGTGCTATGGTTAAAGCAACAACTTGCTGATTTGGGAGTCCACTTGAAGGAGATCCCAATATTGTGTGACAACACTAGCACAATAAGCTTGGCCAAGAATCCGGTGCAACATACAAGAACCAAGCATATTGATGTGAGGCACCATTTCATTCGAGATCATGTCCAGAAGCGAGATGTCAAAGTGATGTTCATTCCAACCCATCTTCAACTAGCTGACATCTTCACCAAGCCTCTAGCCAAGGAACAATTCACTTTCATTAGGAGAGAATTGGGAATGGTAAATCCCAATGAATTGTAAGCAATTGTCTCTCAATTTAATGTTAGATGTGTTATTGATGATTAATCTTTACTAACTTAAGCATCAGAGTGTTTAGCCTTTGTTTTGCAGGAAGTTTTGATGGTTCAGAAGAGCTATACCGCGGTATGCAAGTACTATACCGCAGTATAGGGTGTGTCAGAGGCCAAATCTCCATGTGTGCAAGAGGAATACTGCAGTATGTAAGTACTATACTGCAGTATGGCCATCGGGTTTCAAAGCCTCAGATATGCAAAATGCATACTGCAGTATGTAAGTGGTATACTGCAGTATGGAGTCAGACAGAGACCAAAACTTCAGGTATGCAAGAGGCATACTGCAATATGTAAGTGCTATACTGCAGTATGGCCATCGGTTTTTTTTCAAAAATTTTGAAGTACAGGTCAGTATACTTTCATCTATACTGCAGTATGTAAATGAAAATATTCTATACTGCAGTATGCAAGAACCTTACTGCAGTATAGGGGTCTGCCTATATATACTGAACTGTCGTGTTCTTTCATACTTGCGTCTATACTCCAGTAAGCCCTAGCAGTATCGCGTCTTTCTCTCTTATCACACTCTGAAACCGTCTCAATCCCTCATTAAAACCCCATAAATCCTCACCAAATCTCTCTCAATCCCTTCCCACTCTCATTCTCACCGAAACCCTATCGTCAAAATGTCCAAAGATCAATCTCACTCCAAACAACCCACCTCTTCTCTTCCACTCAGAGCACCGAGGACAAAATCAATTCCAAGGAGATTAGATACCGGCATTGATCGTCATATTCCCTGAATCGGTATAACTATCCCAGAGGCTTCTTCACCGAACCCCAAGAAGAGGGGTACTTCGTCTAGAGCATCAATCCCATCTTCAGCTGCCAAGAAGAAGAAGACGAGCCAAGCAAGGAACAAGGAAAGAGGACCGTTGTTCCGCAAAAAGCAAGGTCCAAGAGAGCTTCCACGACTGTCATATCCTCTCCCTCGACTGTTGAGGTTTCTGGTTCTTCGTCAGAGACCGAGTCTGAGCAAGATTCCTCACACGTAATAGTGAATGCTGTTGAGGAGATCAAGATTCACAAGAATGCTCCAGAGGGATTCAAGGTTAATCCTGTCCTACTTCCTCCCAGCTTAAATGCCAAGTTCAAAGATCATTTTGGGAGCCGAGGATTCTGCACTGTCACCTCTGTCGATCTGGAACAAGTTTACCGGGAGTGCAACGTGGATCTTTCGCCATGGTTCGGGGCATATGCTACGCTTGTTTCCATCGATGCTGCTTACTGTCTTGAGTTGGTCAAGATGTTCTACTTCAATATGGCGACCAATCACATCTTGGACTCGGAAGGAAGACTGGTTGAAGAAAGGATCTCAACATCAGTCAGAGGAGTACGATTCACACTGTCTGCCGCCATCCTCAACAAGATTCTCAAAGTGGTTAATCCTCCAGAGGCATCCACACCGAAATATTCAAACGAGGAGATGTATGCCACACTATTGCCCGGTCAGGACATACCGGATGATCAGAGAGTCCACTTAACCTTCAAGCCCTCGGAGATGCCACATTTGCACCGAGTAATTTGATACGTGTATTCACGTAATTTTGTGCAAAAGGGCGGAAGCTACACGCACTTTACGCAGAAGGACTACCGATTCTTCACTGCCTTCATTCGCAAGCATCCGCTCAATATTGGACAGTGGCTATTCAAGGAAATCAGCCACTTCAAGTTTGTGTCCCGCAAAGGATCCTACATGCCTTTTGCATCTCTGGTTTCCTTAATTATGTACTACCATAAGATATGGTACGTGGGTCCTCCTGAGCAGATGAAGTTTATCCCGGCCTTCGGCAAGACTCAGCTTAACTTGATGAAGATTCAGTTTGAGCCGGAAGGATCTGGGCAGTCGAGGGCTCTACCAAGGTCACAGACACGTGCATCACAGTCAGTCGCACATGAGGCCCAGTCGGCTCCGCCTCCTCCACCATTGGACTTTGATGATAGGATCAAGAGGATTGTGGATGCTGCTGTTGCATCTCTCTTTGTGAAGATGCAATTCGAGTTTGGACGATTGGCTGCTGATATGAGACTCAAGATGAACGCGGAAGTGGCAAAGCTCACGGAAGAATTTGATAAGAAGCATCAAGAGATCTTCGATCAGTGTATTGACTTGGACTCCCGGCTGGCTATAACACTGACAGTTGCATCTGATACCCGGGATAAGGTTGATCGCCTGATCAAGCATTTTGATGTCGGTGCTTCTTCGTCAACCTTCGGGTTCACTACTGGCCCTTCCTCCTCTTCTCCTGTCCCAGAGGTCCAGCCATCCATTCCTGTTCCTTAGCCCTCTACCTCTTCTCCTGAGACTCACATTTCCCCACCTTCATCACCATCTTTCGTTTTTCCTAGCCCACCGCACACTACTTCACCGCCTGCCTCCTCATCCCCAGCCTCCATTTCCACTCCAGCCACAGTCATACCATCTTCTCCTATCACCCCCACCACTGAGGTCCTTCCTGGCCCATTCCCATCTCCACCTACTCCATCCACTGACGTTTTTCCCACACCTTCTCCTTATGCAGAGCCCCATGATCCCTCCTTTGATCCAAATACAGCCATGGTGCTCTACTCTCCTCCTGTCTTTGTCCTTGACCCCGAGTTTGTTGATGACAAAGGGGGAGAAGGAGAGAAAGATGAAGATGTATAGTGTAGATGTATAGTGTTTAGGTCTAGGAAGTTTACATTTCATTTGTATTTTGATATGTATGTAGTTGTGTGTTCTGATATCAGTCATTATCAGTGTGTTCATCTTTTCTGATATCAGCTCCGCTTGTATGCATCATGTTTTATGAATATATTACAAACTGTTTATGCTCTCAAATACATATCTGATGACAATCTCTGACTTTTATGTTTGAAAATGCAAAACTGATTGTTTTCTGATAACTTCACATTGCTTTCTGAAAACTTCAATTCAAAACAGATTACATCTTTCAAATTCTTTAAAAAGAAAGTTTACAAGTGTTGTCATCATCAAAAAGGGGGAGAATGTTAGTTCTCAATGTGTTTTGATGATTAACAACAAGTGTTAAACATGTGTTGAAGTTTCCAAGATCTTTTAAAAATCATCTGATAGTTGCATACCGCAGTATGGGTCTGCATACTGCAGTAAAGGGTCATTCAGAAGGCAATAATTTTTTTCAAGTTAACTCAATACTGCAGTATAGGGTGCTATACCGCAGTATTGGACTTCCAAAGAACAATCCAATCTTTCGAGTTAAGTCAATACCGCAGTATAGGGTGCTATACCGCAGTATTGGACTTACAGAAAGTAATCAAAATTTTCAAGTCAAGCCAATACCGCAGTATAGGTATGTATACTGCAGTATAGGGCCATCCAGAGAGCAAAAAAATTTTCAAGTCAAGCCAATACCGCAGTATAGGTATGTATACTGCAGTATAGGGCCATCCAGAGAGCAACAAAATTTTCAAGTCAAGCCAATACCGCAGTATAGGTATGTATACTGCAGTATAGGGCCATCCAGAGAGCAACCAAGTTTTCTCACCCAAGTCAATACCGCAGTATGGATATGGAAACTGCAGTATAGGCTCATACAGAAAGCTCTCAAGTTTTATGACTATTGCATACTGCAGTATAGGTTTTCATACTGCAGTATTGGGCAATTAAGCTGACTCTCAATTTTGTCAAAAACTCGCATACTGCAGTATGTTACTTACATACCGCAGTATAGGACATAGCTTTCAAAACCAATTCACGATGTTCTGCCTCTGGAAGTTTCATACCGCAGTATGACTTTGGATACTGCAGTATGGACACTTATGCACAGTGCCATACTCCAGTATAGAGGAACTTACCGCGGTATACAACGGTCAAAATTGATTTTTGAATTACGCGAATTTGCAAATCACTATTGTTTGATCTTATTGCTTCCATAATTCATTCAATCATATTCCTAGCTATGTTTAACAAGTTTGTTGAGTAAATTTCAGCAATCACAGATGAAGATCAATGAAGGTCAAAGACATAAAGCAAAAAGTGTACAGTGCATTAAATGCACTTCTGCAAATCAACCTATTTTCAGCTAATCCATCTGAGCACGCCTTCTAAACGTTAAAGAATGCTTACTTCAACAAGTAAAGTCATCTCCAACGGGCAAATTCTCAGAGAGCCACATCAGATCACATTAACACTTGGATAAGCAGAAGTTTAGAGAGAGAAGATGACCAGAACCCAAGCTAATCACTTCCAACGGTTGGAATCATTTTCAACGGTCATTTAATGTTCTCTACCTATAAATAGAGTGCATTAACTTCTTCTCAAGCTGATACAACAACCTAGAGCGAAAATTTATTGAGTCATTTATTGTATCAAGCTTTCATCTGTATTGTATCATTTTGATACTTTGTACTTCAATGATTATCCTATCTACTTTGTGAGAGAGTCTTACCTTGTAAATCATTTACTGATTGTGATAACTACAAGTCAGGGGACTTGGTAGTTAGGGTGTATTGATTACAACTTGTAAGGGGGAGTGTGTTCTAGTGAGAGAACAACTCTTAGTACAGAGTGTGTAATCAATATTTAATTATAGTGGATTGAAAATCCCAGGTGAGGCTTGGGGACTGGATGTAGGTCAGAGAAAGGACCGAACCAGTATAAATCTTGTGGTGCATTGCTTCTCTTCTTCTCTCTTTTGTTTTACCCTGTGTTACTAAGTCAAAAACAGAGTAGAATATTTAAATTTTTAAAGATACCCAATTCACCCCCTCTCTTGGGTATTTAGCTCCAACCTTCAAATAATAGATAGATCATTAGAGAAAGACAAGATAAAGATAAAATATTATATTATATATATTGAATATTTTACAAAGTCAAGGTGCAATTTATCATCATGGTTACTTCATTACAATTTACTAAGTACTCTAACTATTCCCTAAGCGTGTACTAGGATCAACAACTATTTCTACTAGTCTGGCTCCTAATTAGTCTTACTACTATACGTCATAATCTTCCACCGCTTTCTTGGACTGTTATTGGGTTCTGCCCTCCATCCTCCATATTCACATAGCCCGATACACCCAACTTCGGATCTCCCACAAGCGAATGTAGACCTCCTCGATTGGACCTCCGTCGAGAAGTTTGTTTGTCTTATGTATCCAGAAGTTGGTTCGAGGGAAGTGATGAAGAGTGGATCTGATCCAGTCTTCAGGAGGGTAAGGGTTGTTAAAGGGCATGCTCATATCATAAAGCTCCCTGACACGGGTCAAGAAGTGCAAATACTTCTCTCGAGCGGTTGCCACGTCCCATCTTGCACGCACAAAGTCGTCATATAGCATTTCCGTCAACTCGCAGTTGCCATCTAGCACATACCGTAGGTTTTCAGCTTCAGCGTTCTCTAAATCAGCTACATTGTCTGCGTGCTCTTCTTCTAAGTCAGCTAACTCGATGAACTCATAATCGGACTCAGCATTCTCGACCACCAGGTCTGCTACGTCAATATAGTCAAAATTGTCCCCAACAGAGGAATGGTGTGAGCCTGCTGGGGCACCAGGTGCAGGTAAGACGTTCAGGGGTATAGCCGGTACGGGATTGGGATAGTACAAGTTGTCAGGGTATCCTGGGCCCGGGTGGTATACAGGCTCTGGGTCATTTAAGTGCTCGACAGGAAAAAGCGGGTTGTACGACAATCCCAAGGGATTAGCAGGGGCAGGAGGTACTGGCGCATACTGGGGTGCTGGCGCGGGCGGAGGGTATACTGGGTCGGGGTTCAACCTTCTGCCTACCATTTGCGGGTTCACACTCTTCCGGGCAACGTGTCTCATATGTCCGTATCGATGAACGAAAGGGGCTCTCTGATGGTTAATGGGTGGTTTAGCCATTTCCTGCAACATGTACACCGAAGTTATATCAGTACTCTTTTCGAAATATGTTCCAAAACTACAGCTTAGAGCCCAACTCAGTTAATCAACCGATTGGCCAGGTAAGTGTCTATCATGGGGCTCTCACCAACTCTATGGCGACTGCTTGACCGATCCACATAGACTAGCCTTGCCTTCGGCACCAATGGTTTATTATAACTGAGCCAAGTTCTAGCCAGAAAAGACTTTTTGAAAAACTCCAAACCTAACTCTGTTACTCAAACAGTTTGGCCAGGCCGGTGTATTTGTGGAAGGCTCGCCGAATTCACGGGGACTGATTGCCAACCACAAAACCCTTTCTAGACACCAAACTGTTTGGAGTAACATAGTTAACTTTGGGCCAGAATGTCTGCTCTGATACCAAAAATGTAACACCCCGATTTTCTAAAGCGTTTTCGAAATAGTGTTATCAGAGTTCAAAAGGTTTAATCAGAGTAGAGCATCGGAATAATTGTGAAAACGAGTAACTGATCAACATTCAACAATAGTGTATCCGTGTACTGTTACAGTTATCCAAATATTCGAATATTCAAAACAAAAACGGGAAATAAAAATTCCAAAAGAGATCTCCCCGTCCGCTCTGTTATGTTATCTGCTTAACCTTCTCCTCGGACTGGCCTCCTGAGGGTCCTGGGGCTAAGGTAAGAGCTGAGGTTTAATTACCATTGAACCTCAGGTAACGGTTAACCTCATGCTTATGTATCAAATATGTATGACAGATATCTATGGCAAAACAGCAATAATCACATACAGTATTCTCATATTCACATAATAACATAACACAGCCACTGCAATGTGCATGTTATTATAGTCTGCACTATTCTCCAGTGCCACGATGGCCTATCGTGTCCTCAGCGCCAGGAAAACATAACGGCATTATCAAAACTATAACCCGTATCAGGTTGTATGTGTATGATCAATTTTCAAAACAGAGTTTCAGACTATCTATCACATATAAGCATACAATAGGCATCAGAGTTAATGTTACAGTACGCATCCGTACCTGGATTGATAATTCCAGTATGACGACGATTGGTATACGTTTGCAGACTTCCTATATTAGGAAAATTGCGTTATAATTTGTAAATAATATCCTCAAATATATTTTGGCCACTACTAACTATTCTACCCTTGGTACATTAAATCATCATTTTATTCCCTCAAAATTGGTTGAAAAACGCTGGAACATAGTGGGCAGAATTTTGCCTATCTTTGAAAAATCATAACTAATTCTAGAAAAATCGAAACGAAGATCCGTAAGATGTTCCGGACTCCTTAGGATGTCTATTTTCCAGAAAAAACATCAGACTTTGCCCAGAATTCAAAAATCATTCCCAGATTTCACGTATTCATCCTCTGCCCAGAATTTCCAGCATTTTCGGAACATAAATTTTGAGATTTTCTTTCTCACTGTACAGAGCTTATTTCAACATGTTCTTTACATATTTAAAAATCTCTATATGTCTAATTTGATCATGAATTTTCTCAGAATTTTTCAACATCATTTTCAGCATGAAATATGAGTTTTTCTGTTACTAGTTCAGAAATCGCCTAACCGACGAATTTTCGCCAGAACTTCGTTACTACAGTGTTTCTAACCTGGAAATTTTGCAAAACTACTTTCTTCACTAATTTTTCGAAATAAAGCTATTTTTATTTCGAAATAGAATAAATACACTACTATTTGGAGACAACATACTTTCCTATTTTCAATAGGTCCTAATGGCCAAAATATCATATTTAAAAGTAATACAAACTTCGGGGTATTATAAACTTTATATATTTCCTCAATTTTCAACGCTTACAATAGATTTTAATAATTATCTTAAGCATTTTCCTCATAATAGATATGCTTAAGACATTTGACTCAATTAGGCTTAATAGTCCACTTAATTCAAACTTATTTTTCAACTTTTAGACCCAAAATTTGAAATATTACATGTTGGACAACAACTACAAAGTTAAATTTAAATTTTTGACCCAACAATTTGAAATTGCATTAAATATTTGAAGCAGTTGACCAATTGCGCACTACAAATTGTTGGCGCTATATTTTCAAATTTCATTCCTCGCCACACATTTTGGGGAAAAAATTGCCGCAACATTTGCAACGATTCATCAACCACTACCAAAAATATTTCTAAAAATTTTTAAGCCCCAAATTTAAATGATAGTTAAATGATAGTTGTAGCCGTTCGTTAACCGCTACAAAATGCTCCTAGTAAGTCTGATGTACAAATGCATCTTGTAGTGGTTTGTGAAACTGGTACAAACATAATAGCAGTTTTGTTGACCTGCTTGCAAAATACACCATGACAAATGATTTTGTAGAGGCGGCACTAATGTTTTGAAAGCACGCCAGGACATTCTAAAGAGGCAAAACCAATGTTGGGAATTAATGATTGCTGCTAAAAAAAAAGAACCCTTGGGATTTTAGCTTGGATTTCATTATATTTTCATACTTCATGTTTTCTTTTTTGGGTGATTAAAAGATGTGAACTTCTTGTAGTTGTTGTCATCAGAATGCTTAACATTATTATGTTGGAGCGAATACAGTTGAGAATATATGCATGAATAAGTTCAGAAAATTGGATTTTGGATGATTCCCCAGAATAATTAAAAAGAAAAAAAAAATCCTTTTGTACTAATTTATTTTGGAAGAAGACATTCAATGTTCAATCTCTGATCTATTAACATATTGAATATTAAGTTATTAAATTGTTGTTGTTGTTGTTGTTAAAACACAAAAGAAAGCTCTGTTTCAGTTGCTTTAAAACAGAGCATGGTGAGATCAATTTCTGAGAGAGGTAGACAAGCTTCGTGATATCTTCAACCGATGTAAGAAATTAAAAAAAAAAAAAAAAAAAGATGTTAGGCATAAAAGCATAGGTCAATCTTGAAAAGATGACAAGCAGTGTATATAGGAAGAAGAAGATAAGAAGAATGTATCACTTAATCAAGAAATAATTTGTCTTTTACTAAAAATATATAATTATTTTTAATAGTCATAATAATAATAAATTCCCTTTTTTCTGGAAATATCAATTCATTCCATAAAACCAAAACAATTACACGCACAAAAATAGAGAAGAAAAGAAACTTTGGCCATCTTCTAGGAAAAGAATGTTTTTTCCCCCCCTGGAAGACAAGACATATCGCACTTTCACTCTGAATTCAACTTTTAGCTTCATTAGAATTTACGAATGGGAAAACTTGGTATCATACTCACTTTAAGAATTCTCTTTTTCCATGTATGATAAGCAAAGCAGCAACAATAGGATACAACAAATTTCTCGTGACTTTGTTATCCTTGAATATGTCAAGGTATTGATACTTTTTGCAAGGAAACCATATTTTTATATGTTTTTTTCATCATTAACTTGGAGGATTTAATGTATTTTGTAAGTCATATTACATGATTAAACACTAATTTGAGTTAGGGATATTTTTATTGAATTAAGTCTAATTAAGCACAAAATGGTCATAATTTATTAATTATTCAACCAAATCTTTTCTTAGACTTTTGAAGCTACATTGTGTTTACTTTTTGCATTGTAAGTGTTTTGGAAGAAAATTTGAGAATGTGGAAAATATTTTTGAGGACTAGAAAAATTACAAAAAAGACTCAAAACTTTTGAAAATTGCAAAATCAATGTTGATAGAATAATGGAAGATTGTAGAAAAGGGCTCATAGGTTTTTGAAAATTAAAGTTTAGCCCTACAAATGTTTTAATATTTGTGGTGTAGCTTGTGTTTTGACCAGGGCTAGGTCAGATTTTTAGAGATGGCGAGATTCTTCAATGATATTAAGCTCTTCCACTCTAGTTCCATGGATTTCCAACGCTTAAAACTAGTTTTGCAGTTTGTGTGGGATGCTCTTATGGCTATATGTGGCTAAATCTCTTAATTTTTGGTGGTAGAGAAGGTGGCTAGCTAGGTTAGTATTGTGGGGACTTTATTAGTTTTCTATTTCCTCATTATACATATTCTGATTTGTTTGGTTTGATTTTGTATTGGTACATGTTTCTGAGGCTTAGATAAGTGTTTATTAATTGGTCTATGATAAATTACTCTTGTGTTGGATTTTTTATTGATGCACATGGATCTTATATTGAACATATTTCCTTTTGAATTAATCAAGTTATGCATTTTATGTGGTTACTAGTGTGTATAATGTATTTATTTCAACTTGAGTGTCGCAGTTTTACTTTTATTTAAGAGGAAGCAAATGCTTTAAAATGATTTTCAAATACATATCAAGTGCTTTTTAACACTTTATCTAAGAGATTACTATGAGTGTTATTGTATTGATGCTATCTTATAGGTAATTTTGTACTGTAAATGTTTTGAAAGAAAATTTAAGAATGTGAAATTGTCAATTAGGGTCAAAATTAACATTTTTGAGGACTAGAGAAAATTACAGAAAACGACACAAAACTTTTGA
Source organism: Acacia crassicarpa (assembly GCA_034222035.1). Classification (NCBI taxonomy): domain Eukaryota; kingdom Viridiplantae; phylum Streptophyta; class Magnoliopsida; order Fabales; family Fabaceae; genus Acacia; species Acacia crassicarpa. The sequence continues at coordinate 12,207,349 of JAWXYG010000015.1, forward strand.
AAACTTCATAGTTAATATTAATAGAATTAGGCAAAATTATAGAAATGCTCAGAGGTTTTTTAAAATTAATTTATCTGTACAAACGTTTTAACATATGCAAGTTAGTCCCTTCACAAACTTTTGAATTCTTACCGTTTAACTTGTGTTTTGATCAGGGCTAGGTCAGATTTTCAAAGACGGAGCCCAAGCTTCTTTTACTTTTTGATCTTAACTGCGCCGTGGCAGGAGTTTGAACCAAAGAGAGCTAAAAGCCACCATACCTTCCCTCTCACCGTTCCTCCTCTGCCATGCTTCGTCATCTCTACCATCGTTTGACCTCCACCATACGTCCATACCAAATTCAGAAGCAGAAGCTCAGTGAGATTCCACCGTGAGCAGTTGCGGAACACTAGAAGACAAAGCTTTAGCCGCAACAGTGGAGCGACAGAGATCATAGTAGAAGAGCGCCGGCGACCTGAAATAGAGAGGCATCGCGGACCTTCAGAATTTCAAAGATCGTGTCACAATCTTCTACTTCGTCGGAATCCACCGTCTATATTTCCAACACCACCATCGACCACTTTTTCTTCTTCCTTCTCACTCCACCACCATCAGACCGTCTATATTTCAACTCCGACCAAACATTCCTTCTTCTCATGACAAACTCTCTGTTCTTCTCATCTCATTGATTTCCTGCGGGTTTTGTAATATTCTGGCGTAGTCCCATAATTTTTTGGCGAGATTATTCTATCATATTAAGCTCTTCCACTCTAGTTCCATGGATTTCCAGGGCTTAAAATTAGTTTTGCAGCTTGTGTGGGATGCTCTTGTGGCTGGAATTGACTTCTGTCCACTGCACAATTCGTCCGCTGCCGTCCGCTGCAAATGAAACGGCATCTTTGGCGCAAAAACACTAAGGCTGATGCCTTTTTTTATAAAAAAAATCAGGTACTAACTGATACTAAAAAAAATACTTTAGGATACTGAACGATATTTAAAAAAATCTTTCATAGTCTTAAAAAATTATTTTAGGATCTTTAAAATATATTTTAGGGTATTTCATACTCTTAAAAAATTATATTAGGATGTTCAAAATATATTTTAGGATATTGACAGTAACTAAAAGGATATTTCAGTATACTGAAAAAACACTTTGTGATCTTTCAAAAAACATTTGAGGATACTGATTGGTACTTAAAATATATTTCAGGATATTCAGTAGTATTGGGAAAAAATTTTATCATCTTGAAAAATTATTTTAGGGTCTTGAAAAAATATTTTAGGGTATTGACTGGCACTAAAAATATATTTCAAAATAATTTTTCAAGATCCTAAAATATTTGTTCAAGATCCTAAAATAGTTTTTTAAGATTATGAAGTTTTTTCTCAGTACTCATCAGCATCTTGAAGTATTTTTTTTAGTATCAATTAGTACCTAATTTTTTTAAAAAAAGGCATCAGCCTCAGTTTTTTTGCACCAAACGATGCCGTTTCATTTGCAGTGGATGACAGCAGACAAATTGTATGTGTAGCTAAATGTCTTGTCGCTTGGTGGCAAAGAAGATGGCTAGGGCTTCAAAATACTATAAAGGGGAGTTTATTAGTTTTTTTCATTAGGTCATTAGATGTATTAGTTTGCTTTTGTATTGGCACATGTTTGTGAGATTTAGATAAGTGTTTGTTTGTCTATGATGAATTACTCATATTTTGGATTTTGTATTTGACATATTTTCTTTTGAATTAATGAAATTGTGTTTCTATGTGGTTCCTTTTGAAATACACGTCAAGTGATTTTTAACAATTTATCTAAAAGATGACTATGAATGTGATTGTATGATTAGTCATTGGTTAGGTATATTGGACTTAATGCGATTACTTGAGTTTTCAATTTAACTTGATGAAAAATTAACTCCCAAATTATTTTGAGAAGCTAAGAAAGCCGCCAACTTTACTATCAAGACTCATTTTATCATATTATCCCTTTCTAATCTAAAGAATTTCTTTATTGTTTTCCAAAAATACCAAAAAGATTAGAAACAGCTTTATTCTTTATGCATTTTAATTTAGAGAAAATCATTTTCAAAACCCTATTTCTATCTATATTTTTAGCACTTTGTTTAATATAGGGAAATCAAAATAAAAGGCTCTTATGATCCTAAGTTGTTTGCATCATATTACATTTTAATTTATGATAAAATTCATGATTTAACCCTGATTAACATTGTGTCAAATCAAATGTATATTGATTGGGTGGAGGATATGCATGCATTGCATTAAATATCCTACGGTAATTGTTGTGTTCATATTTGAGAGAGGGTAAACAAAAAAAGATTGAGCGATCAATAAATATATATATATATATATATATATATATATATATATATATATATTACATCGTCATCAATCAATCAATTTATCACTATTAAAATACAAGAAAGTTCTGTTTTTCTTGCTTTGAAACAGAGTAAGGTGAGATCAATGTGTGGTGTCCTCTGTTGATTGGAAACTGATTCCGAATTTTCTTCAAAACTTATGCAAAAAGGTTTTGCTTCCTTCCATCTCATTATATGTTTAGACTTTCATTTTTATTTTTATTTTTGCATGTTGGATAAAATTAGCTTCCAAATGGGCTTTTCCCTACTTGCACGTTCAGTGCTTAATATAAAACTCACTTTAATGAACTTTAAATTAGTCTTGTACTAAGGATGAGACGACGGTATATTTTCTCATGTGTGAAGTCTCAAGTAGGTGCGAAAAATAAGAAATGTGTTGAGCACAAGAACAACATGCAAGATTGGCTCAATGAAGAAAACAAAATGACTGTAACAAGAGAACAAAGGAAGGAATTGAAGAAAAAGTTAATGGACGTGTTTAGGTTAGTGGTGGGAGCAGTGACTTATTTCCTATCTGACTTTTGCAGAAGGTTGATAGAAGAAAAAAAAAAGTAGGTTGTAATTAAATATGACTTATGTTTGAATTGATTGTGATAGAAGTGGCAGGACCCACATCAAAAAACTAAGAGCTTTTTCCTAAAAGCTACCTATTGAGCTTCTGGTAAAAGGAGCTTTTTTTAAAAAGCCCAGTGGGATAAAAGCCAACCCAAACACCTCCCACTAAGCTTTTTTCTCTACTGCTACTCTTTTATGGTTTTTTTTTTTTTAATTACTTGAAACTCACTAACGCCCTCCCCAAACACACCAAATACTTAAGACAGATTTCTTCATATTTGTCTTTTTTTTTTTTAAAATTTACACTTATTGATGTCCCCTCAACAATAATCAAGATGAAAGAGGAGTAGAATTAAGGAAGATGACTAGGATATTTTAGAAAGTACATGTGAAATTAACTAACTTCCTTAAGCTAATCAAATTAAGTAAATATGTCTTATATTAAGCACAAAGAGAGTAATAAAAAACAACATCTAAAACCAACTGTGTTTGAACTAACTTTTAGAGAATAGCTTATGGAAAAGAAGTGATAGAAGTGATATGATTTTCAAGAGTTGATTTTGCGCAAAAAATTGATTTATTTAATAAAATAATAGTGTTTGAATAATTGTTAATCACTATTATCAAGTTCAAATTACTAAAAAGGACATTAACTAAAATGAAAATTGCATATAAAGAGGATAAGATTCTATTTCAAATATTTTTAATATCAAGTTTCATAATAAATAATAAAATTTAAATAAATTTATCTGCAAAATTAAAATTATAACATTAGTCAATTTTATAATATGATGAAATAGCATTTGTTTCGTCTGCTTTATTTTTCCTTCTTGCATTAGCTATAAATAGGTGGGGGCGGAGGATCGAGGGACAGTGGAAAAAATAGAAAACTGTGAAAGCAGGGGACATATTAAATCAATTAAAAATAGATTAAATTGATTGAAGCAGGGGACATATATTAGGCAATTGAAGCTTACGACGAGTGCAGACCAGAAGCATGATGTATTGATGTGTTCATTGAAAGGTGATGAAGATGTTGGCAAGGGAGCATTTTTTCCCAAAAAAAAAAAAAAACATTCAACTACAATGTATCGAAGCATATATATATATCATGAAAAACCAAATCCTCCAAAAACATAATGTAAGGAAAATTACAAGGGTTCCTTCGGTTCAAACATATAGACACATAAATACAAATGGCAGGGACACAAGCTTTAGCACACGATGCAAATACATTAACAAAGCATAAAAGAAAAACCAACTAGTCTATGATGCAAATACTTAAACAAAGCATGTGTAATTGGAACTTGAAATAGTAACGACATCTCAACTGCACGGGACCCACAACGATGAGGAATTTTCCATAACAATGTGACCACACGGTCAATCAACGTACAATATAAATTTCTGACAACTTCCTTGTAGACCACTTATGTGTTGGTCCTGTTACTATTATCCGCATTAGTAGGGACATAAAATTTCAAGCCATCCATGCTTCTATTCCTAGATAATGCAATATATAATTGCTCATGAATATGAGTTTAGAAAGATATACCCATGTATGTCGGTCTCCAATTTTTTTATTGAACAAATTGACCACGAAAGGTTGATCCTATAACAATTAATGTAACCAATAACTTAGTGTTTTGTATTAACTTCAACACAAATAAATAAGGAATTCTAGTTTCATTTCCATACAATCCTCTGATCAGGATTCTGGGATATCACATTGAAACCATATAATTATATTGGAAAATAAAAAAATGGTTTTCGTACTATATATTAAACAAAAAGGTCTCGTTATTGCATGAAAATATGAGACCTTTCAATAATGTCTTTAACTTCTTGGATTGCAGGATTAAGAAAACCCTAGAAAAACATTAAATGAATTACAAACTTGTGGCCTCTTAGAAAATTAGTTTGAACAAACTTTCAAATAACTATTAATGCTCATATTTTAAACTTAAATGACATACATGAACCTATATACTTAGTTAATATCCTTTACTGATAAAGAACAACATTACCTTCGTTAGAAAAAGCAATCCTCACAAGATTCAAAACAACCACAATTGGGGTTTCCATATTCTTCAACTGTGACATATAAGTATTGGTAGAGCACTCATCAAATAAGACACATTCAAGGTCAATGTTCCTACGACCGAAGCAATTAGTATCACTTAGTTAGTTAATCAGTTAATTAATTTCAGCAATAAAAGAATAAGTATGTTCAAAGATATCGAAATGAAGTTGTGATATAAAGATGTAACACCCTTCCTATTTTATCAGAGTTATCGCGCACAGGCATCGAAAAGTTTTGGACGACTTTAATTGCGGAAAGAAAATTTCATAAAATAACTTAGCTTGAAAATACGAGGATAAATTTTTCGCGATTCGATTCCATCCCACAGGGGGATGTTAATACAGTAATCCAAAAACAGACAAATGATAAACGTTAAAGTTCTGGCTAACTACTCGCATTTTCCAAAAGTTTCTGTCTGCTGTAACCCTTACAGCTTCATCTTGCCTCTCGATCCCGATCCACTACCTGTCTCTTCCATACGGTCTGGAGTTCAAATGAATGAACCCCAGGGGTAACAGTTAATCTCATATACAGGTATGAAATGTAAAATCACAGTATAACACATGTATAAGCATAGAATAATTCACAGTAAACAATCAAACCGTAACCGCAGTTAACGGCCAAGGACCGCAGCCCTTTATGGAACACGCAGCTCCGTACTTAGGACACGCAGCCCTATGGGATACGCAGCCCCCAATCCATAGCTAGGATACATACAAGCAAATTATCTAGCAAACATGATCAGTCATATATGAGATACATCCATACAAGTCTATAAGATAACAGTTACCCACCTCAAGCTTGAATCCTTACTCGTCTGAAGTTGTTGGGATCAGGAGAGGTGTCAAAGTATGCCTAAAACGTTTATCATTGTCATTAGTCTCTTATTGCGTAGTAAAGTAACTAGCTGTGTAAATTGTTCTTAGAGAATTAGAAGTGGTTCTTAATCCTTAAAATTTCCTTAATTTCCTTACTTTTGGACTTAACTAAAATTTCTCAGAATTTCTATTAAACTTTGGAAATTCATAATTAATTCTCTAGATCTCCGAATGAGGTGATTCAAATTTCTATTCAAATTTCTATAAGTCTATTTTAATAGAAAAATAGCCATCAAGCCAATTTATGAATGAATGATTCCCAAAAATTCAAAAAGTATCTGTTACTTAAATCTTAAACAGGATTTTTCCTGGTTTTCTGAACAAACTTTGAAAAATCATAATTAAATCCACAAAAATCGAAATGAGGTTCTGCAAAATTCCACATGACTCTTGATATGTCTATTTTTAAATAAAAATAACAGAACAAATTTAAAATCTCTGTACCATTCCCAGTTTTAAGTTTTCTCAACACTGTTCAGATTGTAACTCCAGAAACAAGGCTTAACTTCAAAAATTCATATCTCCCTGAATACATATCCAAAGGAGTCGTATTACCTATCAAATTAAAGCTCTATATGTCTACTACACCACTGCAAAGTCTCATAATTTTTAAAAATTGTTTACCTTTTCCGAAATGCAACGTCATAAAGCTGTCTCCAGCATCTTTCCAAAACGTTACCAGATTTATAACCCAACTTCCAAAAATCATAACTAGAGTTATAGACCTCCGTTTTAGGTGAATCAAAGCTTATTTAAAACCTCAAGAAGTGTACTTTCTCCTGTAAAAAGTTCAGAGATAAAATCAAAAGTTTAACGTTCCAAAATGGAACCCGAAAATTACTGTTCATTTCTGGAAATAGAAAATCTTCAGTGTTCATGGTCCAACTTTGAAAAATCATAACTCCCATTCTGCACGTCCGTTTTAGGTGTTCTTTGACTTTTTGGAAAGCTCAAGACGTCTTCTATGTACTGTAAAAATTTCACTTAAAAACTCAGATGTTTGCTATTTCAAAATCAAACACGAAAATGACCGTTCACCAGAGATACAGAAAACGTTCCAGGTTTTTGGCTGAACTTTGGAAAATCATATCTCTTATTATACACATCCTTTTTGGCTGGGTTTGAACTCGTTTTAAAGCTTAAGATGTCCTCTATCTTCCATAAAATTTTCATGCAAAAACTCAAACGTTTTCTACAGAAACAGATGCATGCAATATTCTCTGTTTTCAGTCTGGAAAACAGAGGTGCTTCTTGTGCAGTGGCTACGTTTTCATATTAGCAACGTTTGCATGAGTGCATATATATGTATAATATTTATAAATGGTATAGTAACTCATAACTGAATGGAATTATAGTCACTGTCTCCACGGTTTCATACTCAGACTCATGCTGGAACGTATAGCCAACTAAGGGAAAAGCTAGGTTCGGTAGTTACCTCCAGTTGCTGGTTTTGATGATGATGGTCCAGCTGAATCTACCACTCCCGATGTGGCAACGCTAAGCAGAGGAAAAGAAAGAAAACTGTAGTAACCCACTCCCTCTCTATCAATCAAACTCTCACCTTCTATCTCAAACTCACTCTCGGTTTGATGAAGAAATGCCAAGGGTAAAGCAAAGTGATGGACATGGTTTAATAAGAATTTGTGGACTTGAACCGAGGAGGAAGAAATGACGGTTGTCGCTGGTTTGGAATCTGAGAGGTATGGCATGAACATCCTTTGTCGGGTTTGTCGGGCATGGCGTGGAGAATTTGTGTGGTGTGCTGTAAAGTGGAGCCGAAAGTAAGCTGCGCTGGTGAGGGAGGTGTGGGGATTTGATTTTCTGCTTGCGTATCAGCATTATTATTATTTTTTACGTGTTGCCGGAATGAACACTCTGGAAAGCTGATTTAATGGATATTGGAGGTATGATGCTGGTGTTGGTTTAGTTCAAACTAATGATGAAAAGCATGTGAGGATGGGATGGTATGGATTCATTTGAATTAGGTAATTAGATTGTAGTTGTTGGGCCGAAGCAAAATAACGTAGGGGTCTTGTGTGTGTTTTATTTTATTGTTGTTTTAGTTGGTTGGAGTACATGGGCTATGTGGGGTTAATTGAATTGAATTTGACCCAAAAAATATTATCTCTAGAATATTTATGTCAAAAATTATTCTTTAGATATTTGTCCTTGATTTATTGGAAAATATGCCCTAAATTCCAATAATTAATTTCCTAATGATTTTAGGACAAATTTCACAATTTAGTTTCTCATACAACATCTCTAATTTAAAATCTCAAAAATTTGGGATGTTACACTTCTCCCCCCGTTAATTTAAATTTCGTCCCCGAAATTTGCTATACATATTGTAAACTCTGAGCCATAAATTCTGGGTATTTCTCTTTCATGCTTTCCACTGTTTCCCATGTTGCCTCTTCAGGAGATAAACCCTTCCATACCACTTTTACAAATGGGATGACCTTGCGCCTGAGCTGCTTCTCCTGGTGGTCAATGATTCGTATAGGCTCAACCACAAAGGTATTATCATGTCGGAGTTCCACATCCTCATACTCTATAACATGTTTAGGATCCGGGTGATACTTCTTTTGCTGAGAAACATGGAATACATCATGAAGTTTACCCATATTTGGGGGTAAGGCTAGCTGGTAGGCTACTGGTCCACGCTTCGCTAATATTTCAAATGGACCAACATATCGGGGACTCAACTTTTTCCTTTTTAATGTTCTACCAACTCCAGTAACAGGGGATATCTTCAGGAAAACGTGATCTCCTACTTCAAACTCTAGGGGTCTTCTTCTTTTGTCTGCATAGCTTTTCTGCCTGCTTTGTGCTGCTAGGAGCCTTCTCTTGATTAAATCAATACCCTTGGAGGTTTTGTCAACAAAGTCTGTCCCAATTAGCCCCCTCTTGGACAACTCTGTCCCAATTAGCTCCTTCTCGGACAACTCTGTCCAGCAGATGGGTGATCGACACTTCCTGCCATATAACGCCTCAAATGGAGCCATCTGGATGTTCGAATGATAGCTGTTATTATACGCAAATTCTGCCAATGGGAGATATTGATCCCAATTCCCTCTGAAGCCCAGTACACATGCCCTCAACATATCTTCTAGCGTCTGTATGGTTCGTTCAGATTGGCCATCGGTTTGGGGGTGATAAGCTGTACTATATTTTAACTTTGACCCTAGAGCCTCATGTAAAGCTTCCCAAAATCGGGATGTGAATCGAGGATCTCTATCAGAGATAATACTCTTCGGTATACCATGGAGTCTCACTATCTCCTTGATGTAGACATCAGCCAACTTCACAAGAGAATAACTAGCATTGATGGGAATAAAGTGCGCTGACTTTGTAAAACGGTCAACAATTACCCATATTGCATCAAAATGTCTGATCTTGGGCAATCCCACTACGAAGTCCATGGTAACATCCTCCCACTTCCATTCTGGAATTGTAATTTTCTGCAGTAGTCCTGGCGGCCGTTGATGTTCAAGTTTTACTCTCTGACAAGTTAAGCATTTGGTCACATACTGAGTTACATCTTTCTTCAACCCTGGCCACCAGAAGTCAGATTTCAGATTCTGGTACATTTTGACCATACCTGGATGTAAGGTGTATTTTGTTTTGTGAGCTTCATCCAGTATTTTCTGCCTCAACTCATCATTTTTCGGTATATAAACTCTCTTCTTATACCTCACCAATCCATCGGGTGATAGATCGTAATCTTGAGTCTCGTTCCGAGATATTAATCCTCGTATAGCATCTGCTTGTTCGTCTTGCTTCTGAGCTTCTTTAATTTCATCCCTCAGATCATATTCTCCTTGGCTTACCAGAAGACTTGCAAGATAAATCTTATGGGGTCTCCTCCGTGCTACAACTGTTTGATTAGACAGATTCAGATCTCTGAAATCTTCCAATAGTTTCTGCTCATGAATCATCATGGAAGCTACTTGCACCACTTTTCTACTCAAAGCATCTGCAACAACGTTAGCTTTCCCTGGATGATATTTAATCTCCAGATCGTAATCCTTTAGTAACTCCATCCATCTACGTTGTCTCATATTTAACTCTCTCTGATCAAAGAGATATTTGAGACTCTTGTGGTCGCAGTACAGCTCTACGGTAGCACCATACAAATAATGCCGCCAAATCTTTAATGCAAAAACAACAGCCGCGAGTTCCAAATCATGAGTTGGATAGTTTGACTCGTGAGGCTTCAACTGTCGAGAGGCATATGCTACTACTCTGCCCTGCTGCATCAGGACACATCCCAATCCATGCTTACTAGCATCACTATAGACTACATATGTCTGTCTAGGATCTGGAATAATCAGCACTGGTGCTGTGGTCAACCTCTCCCTCAGTTCTCTGAAGCTACCCTCACAGCGCTCATCCCAAACAAATGATTGGTTCTTTCGCGTCAGCTTTGTTAATGGCAAGGCAAGTCTGGAGAAATCTTTTATGAATCTGCGGTAATATCCCGCCAGACCCAAGAAACTCCGTATTTCAGTTACCGTCTCTGGTCTCTTCCAGTTTAGTACTGCTTCCACTTTACTAGGATCAACAGCGACCCCATCTTGTGATATTACATGGCCCAGAAATTTAACTTCTGAAAGCCAAAAGTCACATTTGCTCAGCTTAGCATAGAGTTGCTTCTCTTTTAGTACCTTAAGTACCTGTCGTAGATGGTGCTCATGTTCCTCCTTATTCTTGGAGTAGATCAAAATGTCATCAATGAAGACGACCACAAATTGGTCTAGATACTCACGAAAAATTCTATTCATGTAGTCCATGAACACTGCAGGCGCATTGGTTAAACCAAAGGGCATCACCAAAAACTCATAGTGCCCATATCTGGTTCTAAAGGCAGTCTTCGGAACATCCTCAGCTCTAACACGTAACTGATGATATCCCGAGCGCATATCAATCTTCGAGAAAACACAAGAACCAGCTAGTTGGTCTAACAGGTCATCAATTCTAGGGAGTGGGTATTTGTTTTTGATTGTTACCTTGTTCAACTCCCTATAATCAATACAGAGCCGCAGACTCCCATCCTTCTTCTTCACAAATAGTACAGGAGCTCCCCAGGGTGACACGCTGGGTCGGATAAATTCTTTCTCTAGTAACTCTTCGATCTGTTTCTTCAATTCTGTCATCTCACTAGGTGCCATTCGGTAGGGTGGCTTGGAGATAGGTCCCGTGCCAGGCATCAGCTCAATAGTAAACTCAACTTCTCTCACTGGTGGCAATCCATTGATGTCTTCCGGGAATACTTCGGGGAATTCGTTCACTACTGGTATATCTGCCAGTGATGTTTCTGTCTCTGCCTGCACTGAGAGGAACACCATGTATCCTAGACAACCTTGATTTAGGTATCTCTTCGCTTCTTGAGCAGTAAGAAGATTCGAGCTGTTTGCCGTGGTACTCGCTGTTGGCTGTGAGTATAGGATTTGCTTGTTACCGCAATCGATCAGAGCATTATTGGCCGTTAGCCAATTCAACCCCAGTATGACGTCAATACCAATCATTGGTAGACAAACTAAATCCATTGTGGACTCATGTCCATTTACAATCAACACACAATTCAAACATGCCTCAGATACTACAGACTTAACACCAAGCGGTGTATTCACAATCAAATCATATGTCAACCTATGGGTGTTCATCCCTAGCCTTCTAACACAATCACAAGCAATAAAAGAATGGCTAGCACCTGAATCAAATAAGGCTTGCAAAGAATTACCATTCAATGATATTGTACCTTGGATCATGTCGGGAGATTTCCTGGCTTCTTCATGGGTTAAAGCAAAGACTCTTCCATGATTCTGTGGCCTCTTCTCTCTGGTGTTCTGTGGACAGTTAAAGCTGAAGTGTCCCGGCTGGTTACACTTAAAGCAGATCAGCTTCCCATCACATCCTGTTCCCGGGTGGCTCTTACCGCACTTCCCGCAAGGTCGGGGCTCTAGTGGTCTTGGGTTGTACTTCTTGAAGTGATTGGGCTTCTTGTTTCCACCCTTGTAGCCAGACCAGTTCCCCTTTCTTTTTTGATTCTTCGTGGGGTTCCCACGACTTTCCCCACTTTGAGTCATCTCCGTCCTACTCGCATGCAACTCCTTCAGGTTACGCTCGATTATCCTGCATTCTTCCTCAGCCTGGTGGAATGTATGAAATCGTCGGGAGATCAACCTATCCCTCATCTCGAATTTAAGTCCCCTGATGAGCATGCTTGCCTTCCATTCCTCATCTTCATTCTTCTTTAAGTAAGAGGAGTAGCGGGACAGGTTAATGAATCTTGCCAGATACTTGTCAAAAGATTCTCCCGGTTTCTGTCTGATGGTAAGGAACTCGTGCTCCATTTCCACCTGGACGGAGTGTGGAAAATACTTCTCATTAAACTTCTCTTGGAACAGCTCCCAAGTAATTGGTCTATATTTGGCACGCAAAGCCTTGGCCACGCTTTTCCACCAGTGGTCTGCATCACCTTCCAACTTATATATGGCTAGTTGTGCCTTTCGTTCTCCAGGGCACTCCATGACCTCAAAGATTTTCTCCAATCTGAATAGCCAATTCTCAGCAGCTTCCGCATTGTGCTCGCCTGTAAATGATGGTGGGTTGTGCTTACAGAACTGAATGGTCCAGAATTGGGACTCCTTGATAGCTTTCTGTCGCTGCGGTTGAACAGGAGGTGGAGCCTCTACTCGTAGAAGGTTATCCTCTTCATTTGTCTCCTCTCTCTAGGCTAGCCGCGCTTCTGCAGCTTCAGCACGTTGCCTTTCTTCGTCTCGCTCGGTCCTTAACAGAAAAACCTCTTCCCGGAGTTCTCTTAAGGAATCTCGGTGTTCATTCAGCATTTCTTGTACTAGTTGCATAGGGTCTTGGACCTGAAGTTGGACCGGAGGTTGTTGTTGTTGGTTGGGCCTTCCTCTGCCTCGGCCCCTACCTTGTCCTCGGCCTCGACCTCTACCCCTTCCACGTACAGGTGGGTTTGCTTCTTGTTGGGGCGACTGTTCAGGAATCAGCTTTCGTCTCATTCTTGTGTTCATCATTGTAGCACCTTTGCACTCTGTTTCCAAGACAACTAAGTTTTGTCAAATCCTTTTCAAAGACTTTGTCCAAAACCTGGCTCTGATACCAAAATTGTAACACCCTTCCTATTTTATCAGAGTTATCGCGCACAGGCATCGAAAAGTTTTGGACGACTTTAATTGCGGAAAGAAAATTTCATAAAATAACTTAGCTTGAAAATACGAGGATAAATTTTTCGCGATTCGATTCCATCCCACAGGGGGCTGTTAATACAGTAATCCAAAAACAGACAAATGATAAACGTTAAAGTTCTGGCTAACTACTCGCATTTTCCAAAAGTTTCTGTCTGCTGTAACCCTTACAGCTTCATCTTGCCTCTCGATCCCGATCCACTACCTGTCTCTTCCATACGGTCTGGAGTTCAAATGAATGAACCCCAGGGGTAACAGTTAATCTCATATACAGGTATGAAATGTAAAATCACAGTATAACACATGTATAAGCATAGAATAATTCATAGTAAACAATCAAACCGTAATCGCAGTTAACGGCCAAGGACCGCAGCCCTTTATGGAACACGCAGCTCCGTACTTAGGACACGCAGCCCTATGGGATACGCAGCCCCCAATCCATAGCTAGGATACATACAAGCAAATTATCTAGCAAACATGATCAGTCATATATGAGATACATCCATACAAGTCTATAAGATAACAGTTACCCACCTCAAGCTTGAATCCTTACTCGTCTGAAGTTGTTGGGATCAGGAGAGGTGTCAAAGTATGCCTAAAACGTTTATCATTGTCATTAGTCTCTTATTGCGTAGTAAAGTAACTAGCTGTGTAAATTGTTCTTAGAGAATTAGAAGTGGTTCTTAATCCTTAAAATTTCCTTAATTTCCTTACTTTTGGACTTGACTAAAATTTCTCAGAATTTCTATTAAACTTTGGAAATTCATAATTAATTCTCTAGATCTCCGAATGAGGTGATTCAAATTTCTATTCAAATTTCTATAAGTCTATTTTAATAGAAAAATAGCCATCAAGCCAATTTATGAATGAATGATTCCCAAAAATTCAAAAAGTATCTGTTACTTAAATCTTAAACAGGATTTTTCCTGGTTTTCTGAACAAACTTTGAAAAATCATAATTAAATCCCCAAAAATCGAAATGAGGTTCTGCAAAATTCCACATGACCCTTGATATGTCTATTTTTAAATAAAAATAACAGAACAAATTTAAAATCTCTGTACCATTCCCAGTTTTAAGTTTTCTCAACACTGTTCAGATTGTAACTCCAGAAACAAGGCTTAACTTCAAAAATTCATATCTCCCTGAATACATATCCAAAGGAGTCGTATTACCTATCAAATTAAAGCTCTATATGTCTACTACACCACTGAAAAGTCTCATAATTTTTAAAAATTGTTTACTTTTTCCGAAATGCAACGTCATAAAGCTGTCTCCAGCATCTTTCCAAAACGTTACCAGATTTATAACCCAACTTCCAAAAATCATAACTAGAGTTATAGACCTCCGTTTTAGGTGAATCAAAGCTTATTTAAAACCTCAAGAAGTGTAATTTCTCCTGTAAAAAGTTCAGAGATAAACTCAAAAGTTTAACGTTCCAAAATGGAACCCGAAAATTACTGTTCATTTCTGGAAACAGAAAATCTTCAGTGTTCATGGTCCAACTTTGAAAAATCATAACTCCCATTCTGCACGTCCGTTTTAGGTGTTCTTTGACTTTTTGGAAAGTTCAAGATGTCTTCTATGTACTGTAAAAATTTCACTTAAAAACTCAGATGTTTGCTATTTCAAAATCAAACACGAAAATGACCGTTCACCAGAGATACAGAAAACGTTCCAGGTTTTTGGCTGAACTTTGGAAAATCATATCTCTTATTATACACATCCTTTTTGGCTGGGTTTGAACTCGTTTTAAAGCTTAAGATGTCCTCTATCTTCCATAAAATTTTCATGCAAAAACTCAAACGTTTTCTACAGAAACAGATGCATGCAATATTCTCTGTTTTCAGTCTGGAAAACAGAGGTGCTTCTTGTGCAGTGGCTACGTTTTCATATTAGCAACGTTTGCATGAGTGCATATATATGTATAATATTTATAAATGGTATAGTAACTCATAACTGAATGGAATTATAGTCACTGTCTCCACGGTTTCATACTCAGACTCATGCTGGAACGTATAGCCAACTAAGGGAAAAGCTAGGTTCGGTAGTTACCTCCAGTTGCTGGTTTTGATGATGATGGTCCAGCTGAATCTACCACTCCCGATGTGGCAACGCTAAGCAGAGGAAAAGAAAGAAAACTGTAGTAACCCACTCCCTCTCTATCAATCAAACTCTCACCTTCTATCTCAAACTCACTCTCGGTTTGATGAAGAAATGCCAAGGGTAAAGCAAAGTGATGGACATGGTTTAATAAGAATTTGTGGACTTGAACCGAGGAGGAAGAAATGACGGTTGTCGCTGGTTTGGAATCTGAGAGGTATGGCATGAACATCCTTTGTCGGGTTTGTCGGGCATGGCGTGGAGAATTTGTGTGGTGTGCTGTAAAGTGGAGCCGAAAGTTAGCTGCGCTGGTGAGGGAGGTGTGGGGATTTGATTTTCTGCTTGCGTATCAGCATTATTATTATTTTTTACGTGTTGCCGGAATGAACACTCTGGAAAGCTGATTTAATGGATATTGGAGGTATGATGCTGGTGTTGGTTTAGTTCAAACTAATGATGAAAAGCATGTGAGGATGGGATGGTATGGATTCATTTGAATTAGGTAATTAGATTGTAGTTGTTGGGCCGAAGCAAAATAACGTAGGGGTCTTGTGTGTGTTTTATTTTATTGTTGTTTTAGTTGGTTGGAGTACATGGGCTACGTGGGGTTAATTGAATTGAATTTGACCCAAAAAATATTATCTCTAGAATATTTATGTCAAAAATTATTCTTTAGATATTTGTCCTTGATTTATTGGAAAATATGCCCTAAATTCCAATAATTAATTTCCTAATGATTTTAGGACAAATTTCACAATTTAGTTTCTCATACAACATCTCTAATTTAAAATCTCAAAAATTTGGGATGTTACAAAAGAAGTGTATACTCAGCATCAATTAGGATCATTTTGTATAAGCCGAATGTTGGATGAACGCATGCATGCAATTCTACCTCCTTCCTTTCAATCATATATTCCTCTTTGTGTTTTCCGGCATTGCCATTAACGGCCACCGCCTTCACTCTTCAACTCTTGCATATACATCACTGCCCACGAATATGTTCCGTTCCAATTATTCATATTAATGTTTTTTTTTTTTTAGTATATAAGGGAAGTTAGAACTATTGTAAAAGCTAGCAAGATCCAACTTATCATCTTCCATAATGAGGCCAATGTTACCAAGTCAATTGAAGTACTTATAATAGGTGATGTCCACCTCAAAGTTTGCTTTCTCACTCATAATTTAGCCTGGTTAGTTTGATTATGAAAGCTAACCATCTTACTTCCCTGGAGAGTTACGTGGACTTGTATTATAAGAGAATTTTTATTCAATTCCGAAAAATCATTCCTTCAACTTGAAATTTTGTGTTCTCCAAAACAAATGTCATCATAAAGGAATAAACAATAAACAATGCAGAGCCAATGAATAAATAAATCTTCAAGTTGCATGGATTGAATCTCAACTTGAAGCTAACTAAGTCCAGGCATGTAATACCCTAAAAATCCTATTTAGCATAACCACTAAATGATACCTATTAAAGTAGGTGAATATGTGGTCTCAAAGATATTATAGTTTATCTAGTTTAAAATTAGAGAATTTTCTCCTAGAGTTAAATAAACCAAAGCAACTCAAATATTCTAAGTTCATTTAGGGATCATAAAATACCTTATAATTTTCATATTGAAGCATAGTTCATATTTAAATTTTAAAGGGGCATAAAATGTTATTAATCTCAAACAAATTAGAGGAAAGTGTCAATAATTGATTGGACAAATAATTGTACATTAATTAAAGTAATTGCATTGATTTTTGCAATTAATTATTGAATCCTTTTAGGAACCATAAAATATCATTAAATGCAAATAATTACCAAATTAAATTATGGTTCACATGGAATTAAAAGGACCAATAAGGAACTATGGAGAATACTTAAACAAGATAGGAGAAAAATAATAAATAGTAGGTATTCATTAAATTAAATAATTGTGCCAAATCTTTATTAATAATCAAGGAATTGATTAAGCATCATTAACTTATTAAGATGTGAAATTTACTAAAATACCCTTAATTAACACACTAATGCATAAAAATCATAATTGACTCATAGAAAGCCCTAAAGAGTTATCATCACGCTGAGCCCAATTAAGGGGTGAATAATAACAATTAATGAGCAATTGAAATTACAACAATGAAGACACTAAATTTAACTAAATTAAAATAGGCATAATTAAAGATGTATAATTCAAATTAAAAGCCAATGGCTAATCAAGAGTTGTTTAAATTTCTAAGGACTATAATTAAATTGGAGTTCCTAAAATAGTATAAAACATCATGAAAATACCTAAAACAATTATAGGGAATTTCCAACAAGTAAAGAACAATTAAATCTATATTTAAAAAGATATTAACCTTTAATTCTTATATTTTCAAGAATAAGTCATAAAGGAGTATGAAAAGGTTTAAAGTAATTAGGGAATGCTAAAGAATAATTATTGGGCACCTAAATTAATATTAATTGAATTGACATTCATA
Organism: Acacia crassicarpa; assembly: GCA_034222035.1. Classification (NCBI taxonomy): domain Eukaryota; kingdom Viridiplantae; phylum Streptophyta; class Magnoliopsida; order Fabales; family Fabaceae; genus Acacia; species Acacia crassicarpa. Next base: position 12,225,027 of record JAWXYG010000015.1, read on the forward strand.
ATTAATCTAATGGCAAACATTAGCAACAATTAGGAGTATTTTCGGTTAAATTCTATATTAAAGCTTAACAAGGGATCAATGATTGAAACAAATGGATTTAGTAGGATCATAATTAAGTTGGTAATCAATAAAAGCATTACAAATTAAACTTAATTAAGCTAAATCAAATAATAAACAAGAGGAAATTAAATTAGGGCTTTTTACCACAACCATGCACATTGGATCAATTTTTGGGAGTCCAAACTTTTGCCCAACCAAGCAATAAAGCCCAAAACAAACCTAAAACCCAAAAATTCAGGGGGGGGCGCGGTTTTGAAGGCTTCAAGGGGAAGGAAATGAATTGATCACATGGTCAAATAAGGTCAAAACTTGCACATGAAGATTTACTATTCAAAACTTGGAGTGCAAGTTCTTTAACTTCTTGAAGAAGGAGAAGAAGAAAGATGAAGGAGGAGAGAGAGGGAATTTCGGTTTTAATAGTTGGAGGGTGAGGATGGAATGATTCAATTAAAACCTAGATCCAATGGTGGAAAATTGACAAGAGGGAAGTTGCTTTTATTTACCAAATTGCCTTGAGAAATTCCTATAAATAGGGCCTTTGGGGCATTCACTTTTCTTCACACCAAGCAAAGCAACACTTGCTTATTTGAGAGAGAGTTGAGAGAGTTGGAGGAAGAGCTTGAAGGAGTCCAAGCTTTAGGTAAGCAAAGTTCTTTAGTTTTGAGTTTTAAATTCATAGGTAGAAGTAGTTTTAATCCTTAAAATTCTAGAATAATTTTAGTTTCATGTTTCTATAGTTAAAAATAGCCTTGTTTCGAAAATTTAGTGAAGAAATTGGATCTGCAAAATTTCCGGGTCAAGAACACTGTAGTAACGAAGTTCTGGCGAAAATTCGTCGGTTAGGCGATTTCTGAATGGATCACAGAAAAACGCATATTTCATGTTAAAAATGTTATTGAAAAATTCTGAGAAAATTCATGATGAAAGTAGGCATATAGAGCTTTCCAAATCTGTAAATAACATGTTGAAATGAGATCTTTACAGTGAGAAAGAAATTCACAAAGTTTAGGCTGCGAAAATGCTAGAATTTCTGGGCAGAGGATGAACACGTGAAATCTGGGAATGATTTTTGAAATCTGGGCAGAGTCTGATATTTTTTATGGAAAATAGACATCCCAAGGAGTCCGGAACATTTTACGGATCTTCGTTTTGATTTTTCTAGAGTTAGTTATGAATTTCCAAAGATAGGCGAATTTCTGCCCAATAATTCCAGCGGTTTTTCAATAAATTTTGAGAAAATAAAATAATGGTTTAATATACCAAGGGTAGAATAGTCAATAGTGGCCAAAATATCTTTTAGAATATTATCTTTAAATTAATAGGACGATATTGCTCTGATAGGCTGTCCGAAAGAATGCAGACCGATCAATTACGTACCTAGACTATCGACTCAGGTACGGACGCGTATTGTAACACTAACTCTGATGCTTATGGTATGCTTATATGTGATAGATAGTCTGAAACTCTATTTTGAAAATTGATCATACACATACAGCTTGATACGGGTTATAGTCGTGATAACGCCGTTATGTTTTCCTAGCGCTGAGGACACGATAGGCCATCGTGGCACTGGAAGATAGTGCAGACTGTAATAACATACATGTTGCAGTGGCCGTGTAATGTTATTATGTGAATATATGAATATTGTATGTGATTAAATGCTGTTTTGCCATGGATATCTGTCATATATATTTGATACATAAGCATGAGGTTAACCGTTACCTGAGGTTCAATGGTAATTGAACCTCAGTTCTTAACATAGCGTCAGGGTCCGGAGGAACCAGGACCAAGGACAAGGATAAGGAGCTAGCGCAAGGACGAAGACAGAGAAATTTTTATTTCAGCGTTATCTTGTTGTACTATTTTCAAACTACTGTACCGCTGTGTAAGCAACCAAATACTACAACAGTGAAGGTTTTTATCAGATACTCGCTCTTTTGAAATTATTTCGATGCTCTACTCTGATTAAAATATTTTAAGAACGGATTTCAAAAATGAGGATGTGACAAGGCAAATGACAATCATCTGTCAAGATGTTACACAGAAAGCAATAGTAGAAGGACATGTAATATGTAGAAATCCCAAATTTGTTAATGAAGTGCATCCATGTAATGAAAAGTGGGAATGCAGGCAAAAAGTATTCACCTTGTAATTGGGCTGTTCTACAAATTGAAACAAACAAATTTAGTTGCCAAAACTGAAATTCAAATTTCCACGGAGCCCCATGAATAAACAATTCCAGTCAATGGAATCGCATTCTTCTCTCTACATTATGACAATATCATGAATTTTTACATGTTTAAGGAAGACCTTGTAAGAAATGTCTCATGTGTCTGTGATAAATATATATGGTTTAATAAATAATGAAGGGGTTAAATGACTATTGGTAAATGACTTTTGAAAAGAGGTTTCTTGACTGCTTGATGAGAGCAGTCATATCCATAGGATGTACATGTCTTTTAGATACAAAAGTTATTTAAAGGATAGAAACTTGTCCGTTCACTCTCTGACCATAAGAGACGCCTCTAGTATTCCATCAAGAAGAGAGAGCGTGTAATGAAGGGTAAAGAGAATGATAAAGGTTTCAATTATCGTACTACAAGTCACATATTCTAAAGTATAAATTCCGCAATTATGGACAAAGGTTAATGCATCTTGACTTAAACCTATAGTATTGTGAAAATCATGAGTTCTTAAGATCCTTGTTCATGTTCTTATTATTTGATGTTTGAGCATGAAATTATAGAAAAACTTACAGACCTAACTACAATGTTTTGACCATGATATTTGATGTTTGATCAGGTGTGCTACCATCTCGATCAGTAGAAGACGACTCTTAGAATCGGCTTCCTCTACCGGTATCCACACGAACAATCCCCGAACATGGTTACGGCAGCGTGCTAGCGCCTCTTGTGCGTCTCTCTCAATTTTTACTCTAGGGTTTTTCGCGGCTTTCTGTAATACGCTCGACTAAAACTCCCGTAGGTTTTTTTCTAAACCCGATAGGTGTATTATATAATCAAAATTAATCCTCATTAATTTTGAAATTCGAATTTTGAATCTGTTTAATATATTTATTAAATCTATCTCATAAATGTAATCCAATATATTAAAAGCCAGATTTGAAATCCGAATCTTGAATTTAGATCAAATCTAAATTAAAAGCCTTTTGATTTAACTTATCTTTATAAATTAAATCCGAGAAATGATATCTATCTATTTAATTAAATCTGAGATACTATATCTCAATTTAATATTAAACAGATATACGATATCTTTATTCGAAATTAAATGAGATGCAATATCTCTATTTATTTTAGATATTTAATTTATCAAATAAATTAAATACAAAACAAATATCATATATAATATTATAATCTCCATTAATAATATATATATATATATTAATTTTGAATTTAATATATATATATATATATATATATATATATATATATATATTAATCTTAGATTAAATTTAGTATCCATTCAATCTCAGATTAATATGAGATTCAATGAATCTGGACACTTTTACCCATGTTGGATTATTCTTGTGTGCGACCCTGCAGGCCCATATGAGATTGGTAGTGGGCCAAGACTGTATCAGCCCACAAGTTGCAAGCGGCCTCTAGCAAGATATTGCGACTACCCAATTCACATGGGGATCGATGACACGATACTGCCTATTGTACAACCATGTCACGTCCCTTTTGTCACGCGATAATTTAGTCAAGGATGAGGCATGGATAATGTCAACTTCCTGTTCTTAACCACTATTTTCTCGATTCTCGAGTAGTCTAAAAGGTGAAATGAAAACTCTTTTCCATCACAGTATGGCCATATATTTCTTAGACTCACTCATCGAGGGGCCTAATATTATCTCTCTACAAATATGAGGGACAAATTCCATCTTGACCATTCACATTCCTCCGCATGAAAACCATTGATCCAGATCCCAGCCTTTATCATCACCCGGTCAAAAATGACTTTTGACTAGGTCAAAGGTTAGTGACTCATCATGTAGGAATCCATGATGATCTCAGGTCATAGGGCGTCACTACAAAAAAAATTGTTTTTTGCGGCGGAAAAATTCCCTCACAAAACAGGCATTTTCCGTCGCAAAAATGATTTGTGGCGGAAAAAGTTCCTTCGCAAAAATCACCCTCGCAAATCAATTTTCCGTCGCAAAAATGCCTCTTTCCCTCGCAAATTTGAAATTTTGCGACGGATAATGTTTCCCTCGCAAATCCTAAAATTTGCGAGGGAAAATTTGTTCCCTCGCAAAATTTCAACTTTTGCGAGGGAACTTTCCCTCGCAAAAGTTGAAATTTTGCGAGGGAACAAATTTTCCCTCGCAAACTTTTAGATTTTGTGAGGGAAATATTTCCCTCGTAAATTTCAATTAATTTAAAAAAATTATAGAAAAATAAAATAATTAAATAAAAATATATTAAAAATTAGAAAATAATAAACTTGTATATCATAAAAATAAATTGTAATAATCATAAGAGTTTACATAGCAAAAACAAAATATTACAAATTATAATGTTTCGACCAAAATGAACAAAAAGAAAGTCTAAACTGCAGCAGTCTGGTCAGGATTACCACTGGTATCTCGTCATCACCACCAGGAGGCAACATAAGAAAATCAGAGACCACGCTACTTGATACAGCTTAGAGTACCAGAATCAATGTTCCCAAAGTGTTTCCAGGTACAAGAACGTCCCAACCTTGAGAACCAAGAGCACTTCTCACAGCTTTCAGAAGCAGTGTACACAATTTTGAAACCTGAAAAATCACACTAAGATTTCCAAAGGAAAAAGTTAGACAATCTACTAGGTTCCTAATAGTTGTACTATTTATTAGTCATAACAATGCAGCTTCTTTCAGGCTTTGCGAAACATTTTTGTGTTCTTTCAACATTTTCAATAAATTTGATGGGGAACCATGAAGCTTGGTTTTTATTACTTTAATAAGTCTTCACATATTTCCATAGGGTTTAAAGTTTAAAAAATGAGTACAATTTTTGAAACAGTTATTATCTCTTCCGTGCATCACATAGTGAAAAAAATATATCGTTTTACAGTCAAGAAAGGAAAAAAAAAATTAAAGGAAACCAATAAAGATGCCCCTGAAAGCCACAATAACTTATGAGAATTTTCTGGTCAAAAAATGTGAAGCAAACAAATAACCATACCTAGCACGAATCTCTGCTTCAGTATATGTTCTTACACTGTTTTAAGGGATCCCCAGTGCTTTTCCTAGCACCTGGAACAGTTGAAGTAAGTCTGTGTCCATATTCTGGAGATATATAATACAGAATCACTTATTAGTCGATGCAAGAATTTTTTTTTTTTTTTGGGCTCAAACTTAGTTGATGCAAGAATAACGCCTACTTTGGAAGCCAGAATCAAATAGAGGGGATCAACTGCACTTGTTCCTTCTAAAAACGCAAAGCAATGGCAGTTTCTATGCAAACAAGAGCTTGAAAAACCACCACCAGATTTCATCTTATTTCCTCAATTCTATTGGAACAAATGTAACCAGGAAGTTATTCTTGTAATCTTATTCCATTTCTATATTGCGGAAAAGCGTTAAGATAGAAAACAGAAAGGGAAAGCAGGAGACAAGTAGTTGAAAGAATCAAATATCACCCAAGATAGTTATTAAGCATTTTATATAATCAGTTAATTCAGGGAGACATATTGCTCAAATAATATTTCTATCCTTTCCTTATTAATGTACTTTCAATTGGGTAGGCAAAAGAGAAACAGTAGAGCGGTTTAGACTATAGCAACCATATTTCAGCGCCCAATCATAGTTAACAATAATAACTTTTTTTTCTCAGCCTTTCAATTTACTTCTACAGGCACGTCTAACCATATTCAAGAGTTTAATTCAGAAGACATAGTCACACAAATCAAACTTAATGAAAAATTTCAATATTTATATACTCTCATGAGTTTTTATCTGGTTCTGAAGAAATGTGAAAAAAGGCTGTAGAAAAGTGCCTCTGAATCTCTTAATTTAATTTGAAAATAAAAATGGGAGAGGAGAAGACAATTTTCTACCACTCAAATCCCTCAATCGCATCAACATAGAATAGAAAAGCGAAATAAATACACCTATGATACTAGGCAACCACAAGAGGAAATAAACCATTGAAAATAAATAATTAATATGAAAAATTCATATTATCCCCCAAATGGCTTATTACATCTTTAAACTGGAGATACAAATACAAGGACACTATATTAATCAAATTACCTTTTTGCACTCCAAGAATGAACTAAGAGCTAAAATGCCATTTTCACCGAAAGAATCCTTGATGAAGTCTAGCTATTCTGCGAGGCTGCAAAATGACAAAATTATAATTTATAAACAGATACCTATTTACTGGCTACCATTAATTTACGGCGGATAAGAGTGGGAAGTGATCCTTGACACCTTGGGTAAGAGTGGCGGAGACGGAGGTAGATTCAATGGCAGAGTGGCGGGGACTGAGGTTGCTTTGACGGCGGATGGCAGATCGGATTCGCGAATCGCGAGTGGCCGGAGTGGGTGACAATAAGTGAGAGATCGAGATAGAGAGTTGAGACTTGAGACTTCAGATCGAGATTTGAGGAGAGTTGAGAACTTGAGAGACGCCGACGGTGGACGGTGAGACGCGAGAGCCGACAGGCTGAGGGCTGTGAGTGCGGTGGCCGGCGGGTTGAGAACTTGAAAGTTGAGATCGAGGAGTGGAGTGACGACTGATGAGTTAAGATCGAGGAGGAGGAGGAGTGCGGCCGTGAGAGTGAGAGTGTGTGACGCTGATGAAGGTCGGAGGATTGTGATTTGTGAATGGAGAGGGATTGGATTTTCATTTTTTTAGGGTACCACCCTAGAGTCCAGCGGCCTTCATTTGTATCAAAAGAAAGAAATTTGCGAGGGAACAAAATTTCCCTCTCAAAATGATCACTTTTGCGAGGGAAACATAACTTCCCTCGCAAAATGGCTACTTTTTGAGAGGGAAATACACATTCCGTCGCAAAAATCCCCATTTTGCGAGGGAAAGATATTTCCCTCACAAAATGGAAGGAAATTAGCGGGATATTCCCCCCTCAATTTCCCCAAATTTTGTGAGGGAAAAAATTTCCCTCACAAAAATTGGCCATTTTGCGAGGGAAAACTTTTTCCATCGCAAAAAGGGGCCATTTTGTGAGGGAAAGATGTTTCCCTCGCAAAATGAAGGGAAATTGGCGGGATTTCCCCCCCCCCCCAAATTTCTCCAAATTTTGCGAGGGAAAAAAATTTCCCTCGCAAACTGGCCACTTTTTGTGAGGGAAGTTCTATTCCCTCGCAAAAATCCCCCATTTTGCGAGGGAAAGAATTTCCCTAGCAAAAAGTGGCCATTTTGCGAGGGAAAGATGTTTCCCTCACAAAATAAAGGGAAATTGGTGGGATTTCCCCCCCCAATTTCCCCAAATTTTGCGAGGGGAAAAATTTTCCCTCGCAAAAAGTGACAAATTTGCGAGGGAAAATTTTTTCCCTCTCAAAAAGTTACCAATTTGCGAGGGAAATTTTTTTCCCTCGCAAAATTCACATTTTTGCAAGGGAAAATTTTTTCCCTCGCTAATTTGTCAAAATTTGCGACGGAATTTGTTTCCCTCGCAAATTTGCCATTTTCTAGTAGTGTGTTATGACGCGGTTATACATGAGATAAGCTTATGACTTATACCATGCAACTTTCTCATAGTGGATCGGTCCAGCACCTTGTACTCTTACAAGTGCCTATGACTTTGATTCGTATCTCCATACCTCATCAAAGTCATACTGGTTTTAATTCATCTTCACTCCCACGTAGATGACTGACCAGGGACATTTAGGATAATCTATAAGATGTATCCAGGGATACAGTTATCAATACGAACATGCAAACGGAAATGATAACAAAAGAGAATACTTTAAATAACCTAAATATTCAAAGTACAATGAATTGCCCCTAGGGCATAATTTCCAACAGACTCCCACTTGCACTAGGTGCAATCATTGATTACTCTAATTCCCATTGCCCTAACATGATGCTCATGTGCCGCTTGTGCAAGCGGCTTAGTGAGAGGATCTGCTACATTGTCTTCTCCTGGTACTTTGCATATGCTCGTATCACTTCTTTCATTGATTTCTCTGATGAGATGAAAACGCCTGAGTATGTGCTTGGTCCTTTGATGTGACATAGGCTCCTTCATCTGTGCAATAACGCCGTTATTGTCACAGAACAAGACTATTGGATCTGAGATGGTAGGAACCACCCCCAGTTCAGTGATGAACTTTCTGATCCAAACGGCTTCCTTAGCTGCATCCGATTCTACTATATACTCAGCTTACGTTGCAGAATCAGCTACAGTGCTCTGCTTAGAGCTCTTCCAGCTCACCGCACCACCATTCAACAGGAATACATATCCTGATTGCGATCTTGAATCATCTTGATCAGTTTGGAAACTCGCATCTGTGTAACCAGTTACACTGAGCTCATCCTCCAAGCCACCATATACCAAGAATAAGTCCTTAGTCCTTGATGAAGCCATATTTTTATATGATTTTACATGATTAAATGAGGATTTTTAATGTATTTTCTCATAGTTATTGGGCTTGAAATGTTTTTCTTTTGATAAATTGAGATTAAGAGTAAAAATATTAAATTAGGGCTAAAAAGGGCAAAATTGTCAAAAAAAATGTAATTACTCTTAATCATTGATTTTTCTGAGGATATTTGATGTTAGATTAATTATTTTATTTGTGGGTGGCTAAAAAGATTAGATTAAATTTGAAAATAGGAGTTTGAGTTCAAGTTATAAACTTTTCAATTTAGTCCCTGCTCCAGAAGTTTTAAAATGTTCAAACAGGTCCTTAAGTGAAAGCTGTGCGTTTTGGATTATTGGATATTAGGTTTGAATTTGATTGTTTGAATTCAGCAATGGAGACCCGTGAGCTGGAGGCAAAAACCTGACAGAATTAATAGGTTATTAAAATTCAGAGCTCAGAGTTGCGTGAAGAGAGCTGAGGGGAATTAATGGGCTTTAATCATTGGAAACCCGTGGAGCTGAGGGATGAAAATAATGGAGCTCCGACACACACAGACCCGAGATGCAGCGGGAGCAGATTTAATATTCAGAGAGCACCGCGGAGAAACATTCATCGCTGATTCCTTCGATCCTCAACCTCCTCCTCCACTTTGACTCCATCGTCGCCGGCGGCATCACCTTCTTCTCCATCGTCGCCGGCGACCAACCTCCCTCCACCACTTGCAGCGACTGACCATCACCGTCCTTCACCGTCAGAGAAAGGTATCAGATCAGAGTGTGAACGCCGCGAGAGAGAGGGGAGCTGATTCATCATCTTCCATTCACGACCAGAGCTTGCTCTCCTCCCTTCGACCTTGCTCCTCCATTCTTCCACCATCACTGTCGGCGTCTCACCTCCTCACCACCGTCGGATGTGTGGATTTCAGTTCTGCAGTTCTGAGTCGTTGTTCTAATGGCTTTATATAGCTAATTTCTCAATTCTTGGTGGTGGAGATTGACTTGAGTTCCAAAGCTTCAAAGGGGAGTTAATTTGTTCATTCTATTAGTATAGATTTATACATTTAGGTTGCCTAGTTTTAGGGATTGTTGTGTATAAATTCTGGAACTGAGATTAATGTTTATTGTCTCTGTTAGTTTGATAATTGTGATTGAGATTGGATTTTGCAATGTGAAGATTATACATGTTTTAATTTCTTGTGGTTGCAATGAGATTATATTAATTAGCGTGTTATTGTCTAGTTAATGTGGTTGATTTGTGCCCTTTGAGGAACTGTTATGTACTCAATTTTAAGAAAACTCATGTTGCATTATTCCAATTTTAATTTCACATTAAGTGGTTTTTAACAATTTCTCAAGAGGTAGTAGTTAGCTATGTTTGTAGGAGCTACTATTAATTGAGATTATTGGACTCAAGTGGTATCTTGAGGTTGTTCTTTAGACTTAATGCAATTTTAACTCCCATAATCTTTTTGAGCGAGGATAGTCATTTATTCATCACCAAGAGCGCCATCATCCATATTTCGTTTTCATACTCCACTTCATTTTATAAAAAATACCAAAAATATTAGTTTAGCATTTAATTAAATTGCAATCTTGTTTTAGTTAATTAATTCAAAAATCCAAAAATCAATTTCCCCCTTGTTTTAATTGCTTTTGCATGTCATTTAGGACTCAATAAAAGGCTCCTCGTGAGAGAGAACGATCCTAGGTTTGCTATACGCAATCCTTAGTTTATTTTTAAGTGTGGACCCCAAGGCTAAAGACAAAAGGCCCTCATCAAATGGCGCCGTTGCCGGGGAGCTAAGTAATTGGCTCCCTATGTAATCTAATTGTCAAATTCACTTTTGACAAGGGCTTTCTTGTGTGAAGCTTTGTTAGTTTTGCATCTTTTATTTTTCATTGCACATATTTTTAGATTTTTGCATTTAGGTAGCTTGCATAACATATTGCACTGTCTTGACTTGGTAGCTTCTGTGTGGTGTGTTTGCATTAAATTTGATATGATTTTGATGAGCTTATTTGTTTGAATTTACCATGTCTCTAAGTTAATTCATAGCATACTTGCATATTTTTCTTTAAAAAGGAAAAAAGAAAAAAAAAAATCTTGATTTTTCTTAGTTTTTGTATTTTCATTTGCATTCTACTATTCTCCTTCTTGATTTCAATTGTTTTGTGCTTGGTTGCTGCATATTGGTTTCATTGCATTAGGATTGTTTGTGGATAACTTGCTTGTCATACTGTTTCGGTGCATGATTCCAATTTCCAAGTCACAATTTTGGTAAAATACTTTTCTCACATGGATAGTGACATGAGTGAGCTCATGGCTCTAAGCCACATCTCTGACCAAATGTTGGAGCGTTTGAAAATTTTGAATAGACAGGTGGAGTTGTTTGGAAGTTCAGAGGACTTGGCAAAGGAGGAAAGAGAGATTAAGCAATGGTTAAACCAATACTATAAGCATCTCATGTCCATAATGTCACAAGTTTCTCAAGAACCATTTGAGGAACAACAAGAAGATGACATTCAAGGACTCAAGTGTAGCTCCAATGCAGAATTGGGAGATGACTCTAACTTTGATGGAGTCAAAATTGAAGCTCAGGACTTACATTGTTGTGGAGGAGCTGATAATGAGAATTCTGGATCTGAAGTATATGCTGAAAGTACACAAGGTAAGAATTCATTGCTACATGAAGAAGTCATGGCTAAATAGTTGGATTTGCCCATTGCACCTCAAAAATTAGCCATTGCCCCCAAGTGTTCCTTAGATACTTGCCTCCCTGAGGAGACAATTCAAGAAGCCATGAATGCATTAGATTCATGTGATGATAATTTTTCCTCTCCTTCTGTTGATAATTTTGATACACTTGGGACTGAGATTTCCAACCTTAACTCATCAATGGTTGATTGTTGGTTATCATCACTTGGTGATTTCTCTCTTACTTCTCTTAGTTCATTAAAGCTTAATTCTTCCAATAATTCATTTTTTAGTGATGATGCTTGTGAGGAAGGTGCTTTTGTCAATGTTTCAGGTCATAAACCAGTGGAGGAGGATGAGTTTGAAGCCGATAACCAAGACTTGGACGATTTGTTCTCTAAGGGGATAGCCCTAACACCGACTAAGACATCCTCTCATGTGACTCACTTTGAACATCAACACAATGTGGTTAAAGGGCCACTTCCTAACTCATTGCTTCATCCTAGAACTAAGGTCACTCCTCATACCTCGAGATTTGTAGATGAACTAATTACTCCTTGTGAAGTAGGTATGAAAGAGACTACTTTCTCCAAGTATGTTGTTGCTAAAGACCAACCTAATGTTGGTTCAACACTTGGGAAGCTTGAATTTGAGTATTTCATGTTTGAGCATCATGAGAAATCTCATCTACATGAATCACTTCATACACCTCTTTCTTGTGACTTGCCTCCAGACTTAGGTGGTTGTGAGAATGATGTTGCTACCATTTATTTTCTTGAATAGAACATGATGAAATCTATCTTCTATGACTATGCCTTAGCTCTTGATAGTCCTCTCTTTGCTAAGCTTGGTCATACTTCTACTCATGAAGTGCTCTCTTGTGATTTGACTCCGGATTTAGATGCACATGAGTATGATTATATTAAACACATGATTTCTATTCAAACCTTTGTTGCTGCTTGTAGTTTTGCGTTGCAAGATTTTTCATGCGATGATTCTCCATTAAATAATGATGCACCATATATATTGGAGCCATTGCCAATTGATCCAGAACCGCCACCAAAGATGGGTTGCCAACAAACTAACCGTCTTGGATAAATTGCTATTTCTTATATGTGATGAAAATTTTTGCTACAAGAGTCTGAAGAGATTTCGTCACAAGGTTGTCTCTTCCCTTCATTTACATTTGCTGTTTTGAATTGTTGATGGTGCTTGCTTTCGTCGCTAAAGCAATCAATAAACCCAGAACCAACTAATAATGCAATATAGTGGCAACCTAGGTCATTCTCCCAAGGAGCAATCTATGGGTTTTTCTTTAGATTGAATTTAGGTGATAAAAAAATGCAATGGAATGAACCTAACTAAAATGCAAAACATTACTACCTAGATGAAATTAAACTAACTAAATGCACTAATGCAATTGACTCTAAAACCTAAATGATAATGAAACTAACCTATATGAATATGAATGCAATTTTTAGGGGGGTTTTTGTTATGAGAGGAAATTAAAATCCTAAAAAGAAAATTGATTAAAATCAAATTAAATGACAAAGATCTAGTTCAGTTATGAGGAAGAAGGGGACAACTTAGGAATTGCATGAAGTTAACTTTCTTAGCCCAAACCAATTAATTAGACCAAAGGAAGATTAATGAATTTAATCACCTAATTGAACATGGGAAACCCTCTAGCTCAATAACACATATTCCATTAGAAAACTCATAATGAAATAAGCGGTGGTTAATTAAACTCATTAAAAATCAATCACAAAATAGTCTTGAAAATCTTGTTTACAATTATCCAATTGAACAACTAGATAATTTATCAACCCAATTAAACAATTAAGATGATAAACCAAATTGACAATTAAATTAATAACGAAAACTCAATTAATAATTCAATTGACAATCAAAAGGTTGCAAACAAAACTCCAACAATTATCTCACACATAAAAACTTCAAATTATCAATCCAATCCAAAAGAAATATGTTTACAATCTAAAACTAGATTGTTCTCAATTTATACAACTTAAAACCCTTTAAAAAAAAAGAACCTCAAGTTTGAATTAAGACGCTAAAAAGAAAGACACTCCCTTGTGGTCTTCAAGTGTAAGTTCCTAGGCTCTAGCCTTCTCCATGCTCCTCCCAAATTGTCTCCTAAAGATCTCAAACTGCCATGGAAATCATTCCTTCAAACTCTTTATTGAAAGCCACGGTCATGGAGGCAACTCACTGGGAAATATTGTAGATGAGATTAAATGGCAATCAATTGAATGGTGGTGGGCCCACGTATGGTCAAGAATGAATTGATGAATGAATTCAATTCTTCCTGTGCGTGTTGCAGCTGAGCGTGAATGTTTTGAGTCTCCAGCGTATGCGTTCCTCTCGGCTCTCAATGAGAGCGTGAATAATCAATAGACAGTTAGGTTAATTTAATGGGAGGAAAAGAGAGCCTTGGGTACCAACTTGGGCCCATTAAAATTCCACCATTAGATCTTCTTTTAGCTTTCAAGGTTAATTCTGCATCGTAGGATCTTCCAATATACTTTTTCTTATCCTGCAAGAATTAAATAAAATCGTGATCTATCATATATTTAGAAATATTATTCAATCACAAGATCTCAATCAGAATATTGAAAATTTAAGTCCAATAATCTCATAATTAATTCTGATTTATATTATTTCCTAAAATAGGCTAACAATCCAAATATTGTCTAATAAATCCAAATTAGCCTAAAATAGTCCCCAAAATAAATGAATAAGGCGGGATAAAATATATTAAATTGGGATTTATCAACTCCCCCACACTTATCATTTGCACTCCTAGGCAATACAAATCAAGACTAAGGGAGAACAACAATAAAAAACAAAATCAAAACAAAAGCAAACTAAAGCTTCAAAAGTGAATGTCCCAACCACAAGCAAAAAGTAAACAAAAGTATTTCAGCATCTCTCATGTCCAAGTGATCTTCTCATAACTTAAGAAAGCAAACATCATGGCAATTTACTTGACAAAGGGGAACCTAAGCTAGAAATCTCTTACCAAGGATAATGTGTTTGTCACTCTTCACTCAAAAGTGTATAGGTTTGTGTTTACGCTCAAATTCATCCCTATCCAACACTCTTTCCATAGGTTTGACAAGAATCTAAGTTCTCCACCGCTAATAAAATAAGTGTATCCATAAATCCAAAGGACCTTTATTAGATTGTAATGGGGCTAAGGTTAAGAAAGAAAGGGTATGGTGTTTCGAAAAACAAAGTTGAATATCTTAAAAGATGAAGAGAATGATACAATAGAGAATATGAGATGCAAGAAACCAAATTAAATCTGAACTGAGTCATGATTCATCTTTTCTTTTTCTTTTTTTTTTGCTTCCCCTTTTTTTCAGTTTTTTTCTTTTTTCAAAATAACATACCATATTTTTCACAGTGACCCAATTCCTAATAATTTTTTTCACATGTTCTTCCATCCAAAAGAGATATGTTTACAATCTGAAACTAGATTATTCTCAATTTATACAACTTAAAACCCTTTAAAACTAAAGAACCTCAAGTTTGAATTAAGACGATTAAAAGAAAGACACTATCTTGTAGTCTTCAAGTGTAAGTTCCTAGGCTCTAACCTTCTCCATGCTCCTCCCAAATTGTCTCCTAAAGATCTCAAACTACCATGGAAATCATTCCTTCAAACTCTTTATTGAAAGCCACGGTCATGGAGGCAACTCACTGGGAAATATTGTAGATGAGATTAAATGGCAATCAATTGAATGGTGGTGGGCCCACGTATGGTCAAGAATGAATTGATGAATGAATTCAATTCTTCTTGTGCGTGTTGCAACTGAGCGTGAATGTTCTGCGTCTCCAGCGTATGCGTTCCTCTCGGCTCTCAATGAGAGCGTGAATAATCAATAGACAGCTAGGTTAATTTAATGGGAGGAAAAGAGGGCTTTGGGTACTAACTTGAGCCCATTAAAATTCCACCATTAGATTTTCTTTTAGCTTCCAAGGTTAATTCTGCATCGTAGGATCTTCCAATATACTTTTTCTTATCCTGCAAGAATTAAATAAAATCGTGATCTATCATATATTTAGAAATATTATTCAATCACAAGATCTCAATCAGAATATTGAAAATTTAAGTCCAATAATCTCATAATTAATTCTGATTTATATTATTTCCTAAAATAGGCTAACAATCCAAATATTGTCTAATAAATCCAAATTAGCCTAAAATAGTCCCCAAAATAAATGAGTAAGGCGGGATAAAATATATTCAATTGGGATTTATCAACTTGATGAGCTTACTTTCGTCGCTAAAGCAGTCAATTAAACTAGTTCCTAATTAATTGTGCAATATAGGGTCAACCTAGGTCATTTTCCCAAGGAGCAAGTTGTGGGTTTTTCTTCAGGTTGAATTAAGGTGATGAAAAATACAAATAAAATAAAACTCAACTAACTAAATGCAAGATGATAATGATTCTAAAACCTATATGAGAATGGAACTAATCTAGATGAGAATGCAAATTTGGGGGGTTTTTGTTTTGAGAAAAATAATCAAAATTTAAAAAGAATGTTAAATAAAATTAAATCAACCAAATTATGATGATGAAGGGGACAACTCAGGAATTGCATGGAGTTAACTTTCTTAGCCCAAACCAATTAATTAGACCAAAGGAGGTAATGAAAGATTGGAATTAATGATTTTAATCAACTAATTGAGACATGGGAAACCCTCAAGTTCAATAACACCTAATCCATTAGAAAACTCATAATGGAATAAATGCTAGTTAATTAAACTCATTAAAACCTAGTCACAATTAATTTCTAAATACTTTAGGAATCTTGTTCACAATCGTCTAATTAAACAACTAAACAATTTATCAATCTAATTAAACAATTAAATCGATAAACTCAATTGACAATCAAATTAATAATGAAAACTCAATTATTAAATCAATTGACAATCAAATGGTTTGCAAACAAAAATCCCAGCAAATAAGTTCAAATCCAAATTATCAAATAAATTTGAAATAAATGATGTGTTTACAATCTAAAACTAGATTGTTCTCAAGGAAACAATTCGAAACTATCTAAAACTAAATAATTTCAAAGTCTTCAAACAATTCGATAAAAGGAAAACCACTCCCTTGTGGTCTTCAATTGTAAAACCTAAGCTCTAACTTTCTCCATGCTCCTCCCAAGTTGCCTCCTCAAAAGTGCTTACGTTGCCATGGAAATCATTCCTCCTCCACGTGTTAAGCGAGTGGTTGCCATTAGAATTGATGAATAGGTGATTTAATTGATACGCCCGTGAAAAGGATTGATGAATGAATGGAGGAATTGATGAATAGAATCAAATCCAGTGAATGAACCAGCGTCTTTCCTGAGCCTTTCTTGAGCGTCCGTCTACGGCTTTCTCTGAACGTCCGTGTGCGGCTAAGTTAAATAATTGGGGAAGAAGAGATTTTGGGTACCAACTTGGGTCCAATAAAATTCAAGTAGCCCAATAAAATTTCACCATTTGATTTCCTTTTAGTTTTCCTGAAAAGTTCTGCACCATCGGATCGTCCAATATGATAAAATCATGATATATCATATATTAAGAGATATTATTTAATAACAAGATATCAATCAGAATATTAATAATTTAAGCCCAATATCTCATAATTAATTCAGATTTATATTTTTTTAAAAAATTGGCTAGTAATCTAAATATTATCTAATATATCCAAATTAGCCTAAAATAATCCCCAAAATAAATGGATAAGACGGGATAAAATATCTAAAAATATGGATTTATCAACTCCCCCACACTTATCATTTGCACTCCTGGGCAAAACAACTCAAGACCAAGGGAGAATAAACAAAAACAAAAGCTAACCTAAACTAAACTAAAACAAAACTTCAATGAATGTTCCAATCACAAGCAATAAGTAAACAAAAGCATTTCAACACCCTCTCATGTCCAAGTGATCTTCTCATAAATTAAAAACAAATATCATGGCAATTTACTTGACAAGGGGGAACATAAGCTAAAAATCCCTTACCAAGGATAATGTGTATGTCACTCATCACTCAAAAGTGTATAGGTTTGTGTTTACGCTCAAATTCATCCCTATCCAACACTCTTTCCATAGGCTTGACAAGAATCTAAGTTCTCCACCGCTAATAAAGCAAGTGTATTCATAAATCCAAAGGACTTTCATTAGGTTGTAATGGGGCTAAGGTTGAGAAAGAAAGGGTATGGTGTTTGGAAAAACAAAGTTGAATATCTTAAAAGATGAAGAGAATGATACAATAGAGAATATGAGATGCAAGAAACTAAACTAAATCTGAACTGAGTCATCATTCTTTTCTCCTTCTTTCTTTTTTTTTTCTTTTTTCTTTTTTATTTTTTACTTTTGTCATTCTTTTGCACCTTTTCTTCTCAATTTTTTTTCTCTTTTTTTCTCTTTTCTCTTCCTCTTTTTTTTTCTTTTTCATTTTTTCATTTTCAAAATAACATACCATATTTTTCACAATGACCCAATTCCTAACTTTATGCATGTTCTTCCATCCAAAAGAGATAATACAATGCTCTTCAACTCTCAAGACATTCAAAAGGGCAGAGTGTTTTTTTTTTTGGCTATGGGTATAGACAAAATGGAAAAAATAAATAAATAAATAGGCTCAAAGGGTTAAACAAAGGATATATGTATGAAAAAGGTAGGCTTTCTGGCTTATCTAGCTAATATGAAATGAATGCCTTTATCATTTTTATGAATACTCATGCCTAAAATGCAGCCTCAAATAAGATTCAAGTCAAGTTCTAGATCAAGTGGAGAGATAGGGGTACACACTAAAAAAAATAATATATGTATTAGGCTCAACATCTTACTAGGAATATGATCACTAGCCTAAATTCACCAAAGTCAAATTCATTGCCACTAGTTTCACCAACTCAAAACATGATCAATCACTTTTCAAATCAAGAATGCATCATACTAAAGTTACTCAAAACTCGCAATTTTCGCATTCAAAACAGTTGATCCCTCCCCCACACTTAAACAACGCAGTGTCCTCAATGCATAACAGTCATAATAGATCACGAAGTCAAGTAATACGTAGCACTACACAACTTAGTAATATGACACTAAATAATATGACAAAGCAAAATAAAAGAGTGAAGGAAGGAATACAACCGACGTCTACGTGGTGTCACGTAGTGCAGTAACCTCCATTGTCTCAGTGGAGAATCCATCAAAGAACAGCTTTAAGCGGTGTCCATTGACGATGAAGCATTTTCCATGTAGCTCCCTTTTGATCTTCACAGCACCATAGGGGAAAACATCAATGACAACGAAGGGTCCCTCCCATCGAGAATGGAGCTTTCCAGGCATGAGTTTCAAGCGAGAAACATAGAGTAGAACTTTTTGGCCCACTTGAAAATCTCTCTTTATAATAAGTTTGTCATGGGCTGCTTTAGTTCTTTCCTTATAAATTCTAGAATTCTCATAAGCTTCTCTTCTTAATTCCTCAAGCTCTTGCAATTGCAACTTCCTTTCAACACCGGCACTAGCAAGATCGATGTTGCACCTTTTAATTGCCCAGTATGCCTTGTGCTCTATCTCCACTGGCAAATGACATGCTTTGCCGTAAACAATCTTGTATGGAGACATGCCAATGGGACTTTTGTATTCGGTGCGATATGCCCAAAGTGCATCATCGAGCCGTTTACTCCAATCCTTCTGGTTGGGTTGCACTGTCTTTTCCAAAATGAGCTTGATTTCTCGATTAGAGAGTTCTGCCTGACCATTCGTCTGGGGGTGGTATGGGGTGGCCACCTTATGCATTACCCCATACTTACCAAGCAAGCTTTGTAGACTTTGATTGCAAAAATGAGTCCCTTGATCGCTAATGATGGCTCTAGGAATGCCAAATCTGCAAAGAATGTGAGAGCGAACAAAGGAAACCACTACAGAAGAGTCATTAGTATGAGTGGGGATTGCCTCAACCCACTTTGACACATAATCCACAGCCAGCAGGATGTACAAATAACCAAATGAAGTGGGAAAGGGTCCCATGAAATCAATTCCCCAAACATCAAAGACTTCACAGAATAATAAGGGTTGTTGGGGCATCTCATGCTTCCTAGAAATATTACCCACAAATTGGCACCTGGAACACTTCTTACAAAATTCATGGGCATCGCGAAATAAACTTGGCCAAAACAATCCACTTTCCAAAACTTTTCTAGCAGTACGTTTGGCACTAAAATGTCCCCCACATGCAAGAGTATGGCAAAAAGTCAAGACAGACTCAAATTCAACATCAGGAATGCATCGCCTAATAATTTGATCACTACAAATGTGCCACAAGTAGGGATCATCCCATATATAGAATTTAACATCTCTCTTAAACTTATTCAATTGATGTTTATTCATGTCACCAGGCAAAACAGATGACACTAGATAATTAGCAATATTAGCATACCAGGGGATAGAAACAACAACCTCACAGAGCCTTTGATCCAGGAAGTCATCTAAAGGTAAAGATGTTACCGTAGGTGGTGTTTCAATCCTACTCAAATGATCAGCTACCATATTCTCTGCACCACTCTTATCTCGAATCTCCACATCAAACTCTTGTATCAGAAGCACCCAACGAATAAGCCGAGGTTTGGAGTCCGGTTTCTTAAATAAGTATTTGATAGCTGAGTGATCAGTAAACACAGTCACCTTTGTGTGAAGGATGTAGGATCGAAATTTCTCTAGCCCAAAGACAATTGCAAATAACTCTTTCTCTGTGGTAGTGTAGTTAGCTTGAGTAGCATCTAAAGTTCTAGATGCATAGACGATGATACGTTGTCTCTTTTCTACTTTTTGGGCAAGAACGGCACCTAGTGCATAGTCAGAAGCATCACACAAGAGCTCAAATGGAAGGCTCCAATTAGATGGCTGAATGATAGGGGGTGTAGTGAGTCTCTTCTTTAACTCATCCCATGCATACCTGCAAGCATCATCAAAAACAAAACCCACATCGTTCTGCAATAAACGAGACAATGGCAATGCTGTCTTACTAAAATCCTGGATGAATCTTCTATAAAATCCAGCATGCCCAAGAAAAGAACGTACATCTTTCACACATGAAGGATATGGAAGAGAGGAAATAATATCAACTTTAGCTTTATCAACCTCAATACCATCATGCGAAACAACATGGCCCAAAACAATTCCTTTCTTAACCATGAAATGACATTTTTCAAAATTCAACACAAGATTATATTGAATGCATCGTTCCAAAACTATGTCCAAACTAGCTAAGCATGCATCAAAAGAATCACCGTAAACAGTGAAATCATCCATGAAAACTTCCATGCAATGCTCAAGAAAATCAGAGAATATGGAAACCATGCAACGCTGAAAAGTACCTGGTGCATTAAATAAACCAAATGGCATGCGTCTATATGCAAAGGTTCCAAATGGACATGTGAATGTGGTTTTATCCTGGTCCTCAGGTGCAATAGAAATTTGAAAATAACCAGAGAAACCATCCAAAAAGCAGTAATGTGATTTACCGGCCAGTCTTTCTAACATTTGATCTATGAAGGGAAGGGGGTAATGATCCTTTCTAGTCACTGAATTCAATCTTCTATAGTCAATACACACCCTCCAACTATTTTGAACTCTAGTCGGAACTAGCTCACCTTCATCATTACGAACCACAGTAATACCAGTTCTCTTAGGTACTACTTGAACTGGACTTACCCAACAACTGTCAGAAATAGGGTAGATTATACCTGCAGACAGAAGTTTAGAGACCTCTTTCTTTACCACATCAAGGATCAGTGGGTTGAGTCGTCGTTGTGGCTGTCGCACAGCTTTGGGACCATCTTCCAGTAAGATCCGGTGCATGCACACATTTGGGCTGATTCCAGGGATATCAGCAAGAGTCCATCCAATAGCTTTCATCCGTCACCTAAGTACCTCTAGCAGGCGGGTCTCCTCATCAGCAGCTATGTCACTAGCTACAATCACAAGAAGTGTCTCATCTTTCCCCAAATAGGCATACTTCAATGAGTCAGGAAGTGGCTTTAACTCCAAAGATGGAGCTTGTTGAATTGAAGGTATGAGCGGCTTCAATTCAACATCAGTCAAACTAGAAACCTATACAACAGACTCACAAACAGAAGAGCAAACTTTCCCACCTTGGAAAGTATTAGTAGAAACTGCAAGAGCAGAAGAATCACAATCAACATCAATAGTGCCATCAGTAGCACTCATGTCAGAGATAGACTTAGAATCAGAGATCTCCCCATCAGAAACATGATCAATGCTAATCAACAACTTGGAATCAGATAGTGAAGATAAATTAGTTTTATCCATTGCATCAATCACACTAAGTAACTGAGAAAGTCCATCACAATCAAGAGTAGTATCGGATATATGACTACTAGAATCATTAATGCTACAAATAGGCATAGAAACATCATGTTTAAAATGTCTCATAATCTCAATAGCATCAGTGAAAATATCAATATCAGTATCATCAAGGTCAAAACATGTATCACAATTACCAATTTTAGCACATAAGCAAGAGATAGTATCATCTAAACCAACAATATCACAGGATCTATTAAACATACTCTCTTTAAGATTTACAACATAATCATCTGTAATAGCATCAATAATATTAACATCTATCTCCGCACAGTCATTAGAGGGGTATCTCATGGATTCGAGTACATTAAATTTAATAGTTTTACCAGCAAATTTCTAGAGTAAGGCTACCAGCATGCATATCGATCATAGCCCTAGCAGTTTTAAGGAAGGGTCTACCTAAGATTAAAGACGAATGTCCTTTCTGCCTAAACCAACCATCATCCATATCAAGAACATAGAAGTCTGCAGGGAATATGAAATCTTTTACCTTGACCAAGATGTCCTCCAGGACGCCTTTTGGGACTGTGCAACGTCTATCAGCAAGGGATGCAATAAGATTTGTGGGCTTAAGCTCTACACCCTTGAGTTAATCAAAGACTGATTTTGGCATAACATTAATAGCGGCTCCCAAATCTGCTAAGGCATCGGAGAATTCAACATCACCAATGGTGCAAGGTATGAGAAAACTACCAAGATCTTTGCACTTCATTGGCATTGGCATTTGATAAAGAGAGGAGACAACTGCCCCTAAGTCAACCTTGCCTTCATGCTTCAATTGTCTCTTTGTAGTACACAATTCTTTCAAGAATTTTACATATTTGGGCACTTGTGTGACCAAGTTAACTAGTGGAACATTAATCACCACCTTCTTGAATATATCGTAGATTTCATTGAACACCTCAGCTTCCTTCTTTTTCTTTTGAGCCTTAGCTACCACAGTAGGAAAAGGTAAGGCCGGATTGTACACTTGCTGTCCTTCATCCTCCTTTTCTTGTTCTTCATTAGGCACCACATGTGTTTTTGGTAAGGTGGACAGATCCTATGATATGGAAGCAGAAAGAGAGTCATCAGCAACTTCCTTCTCTTTTGAAGCATTGTTGGTAACAGGATCTGCAGAGGGGATTATCTTCCCACGTCGGAGAGATATAGCATTGACTCCACCTATATTCGGATTTTGCTGAGTTCCAGCGTTTGGATTTGTTACCACTTGAGACGGAAGTCTTCCTGAACCTTGATTCTGTTCATTACCATGTACATTAGACAATGGACTAATCTGTGTTTGAAGATTGTCAATTTGTTGTTGTTGCTTCATTATGATTTTCATCATAGCATCCATCTTGCTATCCCACTTTGAACCTTCATCTTGCACTAGCACTGATTGTCTAACTTGTTGAAACATTTTGCCACTAGAATTTCCACTTTGATTAAATGGTGCTTGCTGAGATTGGCCATTTCCATATCGAAGATTTGGATGGTCACGCCATCCAGGATTATATGTGTTGGAGTAAGGATCATACTTTTGGCCACCTTGAGTCATGGGTCTAGAAGAATATATTGCATTGCAAGATTCAGTTCCGTCATTCAAGTAGGGGCAAGAGTCAGTAGCATGAGTGGCTAGATAGCAAATAGGACAGAGTGGCCTTATCAAAGCAGAAGACGTAGGTTGTGGGGTAAAAGAAGCAGAGGGCCCCATAGGATTGACCATATTAGAAGAATTTTGCATATGGGACATGGCCATTTTTTCCACAGCAGATGCAAACCTATCAATTTTGCTCTCCAGGCGAGACTCATAATTAGAAGAAAGTAATCCCGCCTCAGATATCTGCTCAACACCATAGTCATAATGATAAGACATAGAATTATAATAGTTATTTCCATAAACCGAAGCATGCCAAGCCATTATATGAGGGATCAAGTTCAAATTTTCAAGAGTGGATTAGATCCAATAAACAACTACCTAACAAATCACCTAGAACTCAAACCTAAAGCCTAACCATTGCTCCCCGGCAACGGCACCAAAATTGATGGTGCTTGCTTTCGTCGCTAAAGAAATTAATTAAACCAGAACCAACTAATAATGCAATATAGTGGCAACCTAGGTCATTCTCCCAAGAAGCAATCTGTGGGTTTTTCTTCAGGTTGAATTAAGGTGATGAAAAATGCAAATAAAATAAAACTCAACTAACTAAATGCAAGATGATAATGATTCTAAAACCTATATGAGAATGGAACTAATCTAGATGAGAATGCAAATTTAGGGGTTTTTGTTTTGAGAAAAATAATCAAAATTTAAAAAGAATGTTAAATAAAATTAAATCAACCAAATTATGATGATGAAGGGGACAACTCAGGAATTGCATGGAGTTAACTTTCTTAGCCCAAACCAATTAATTAGACCAAAGGAGGTAATGAAAGATTGGAATTAATGATTTTAATCAACTAATTGAGACATGGGAAACCCTCAAGTTTAATAACACCTAATCCATTAGAAAACTCATAATGGAATAAGTGCTAGTTAATTAAACTCATTAAAACCTAGTCACAATTAATTTCTAAATACTTTAGGAATCTTGTTCACAATCGTCTAATTAAACAACTAAACAATTTATCAATCTAATTAAACAATTAAATCGATAAACTCAATTGACAATCAAATTAATAATAAAAACTCAATTATTAAATCAATTGACAATCAAATGGTTTGCAAACAAAAATCCCAGCAAATAAGTTCAAATCCAAATTATCAAATAAATTTGAAATAAATGATATGTTTACAATCTAAAACTAGATTGTTCTCAAGGAAACAATTCGAAACTATCTAAAACTAAATAATTTCAAAGTCTTCAAACAATTCGATAAAAGGAAAAACACTCCCTTGTGGTCTTCAATTGTAAAACCTAAGCTCTAACTTTCTCCATGCTCCTCCCAAGTTGCCTCCTCAAAAGTGCTTACGCTGCCATGGAAATCATTCCTCCTCCACGTGTTAAGCGAGTGGTTGCCATTAGAATTGATGAATAGGTGATTTAATTGATACGCCCGTGAAAAGGATTGATGAATGAATGGAGGAATTGATGAATAGAATCAAATCCTGTGAATGAACCAGCGTCTTTCCTGAGCCTTTCTTGAGTGTCCGTCTACGGCTTTCTCTGAACGTCCGTGTGCAGCTAGGTTAAATAATTGGGGAAGAAGAGATTTTGGGTACCAACTTGGGTCCAATAAAATTCAAGTAGCCCAATAAAATTTCACCATTGGATTTCCTTTTAGTTTTCCTGAAAAGTTCTGCACCATCGGATCGTCCAATATGATAAAATCATGATATATCATATATTAAGAGATATTATTTAATAACAAGATATCAATCAGAATATTAATAATTTAAGCCCAATGTCTCATAATTAATTCAGATTTATATTATTTCTTAAAATTGGCTAATAATCTAAATATTATCTAATATATCCAAATTAGCCTAAAATAATCCCCAAAATAAATGGATAAGGTGGGATAAAATATCTAAAAATATGGATTTATCAATTGTTTAATTCCTTTGTGAATCTAAATGCTTGAGATAAGTGTGGGGGAGAGGCACAATCCAGTAGGAAAAAAGTAGAAATAATTTAGTTTAGTAAACAGAATAAGATCCCCTATGTATGCTTTGCATCTTTTTGGTCACTACCCTACTTAATCACCATTGTGCCTTGAATTTCAACTTGTTTATCATTCTCTTTAGAGTGATTTTTCACATTGAGGACAATGTGTTGATTAAGTGTGGGGGAGGGAAATACATTTTGAATCCTAATTAATTGGTTGTTTTTAAATGAGAAAATGCCTAAAACTAGAAAGTTTTTCAAGAATGACTTGCATTAATGCATGTCCTAAGTGGTAAAGGGTCGCATTTGCCACCTTGGAAGTGCATAATTTGTGGGAAATTCTTTGAGCTTTCATGAGATCTAGTGTTTTGGCAACTTTAAAAAAACCATGTCTTGTTTTTCAAGTGAATGGAAGAGAAATGAACCCACAATTGGATTTTTGCTTACTCCTCATTTTGAAAAAAAAGAGTTTCGATATCATTAGTGCTTTTAGGAGTTGAGCATTATTTTAACTGATTGCAATGTTTAGATTGGTTGTGTTTTGTAAGGTTAGCACTTGGAATAGTTAAGTAGATGTTTTGTGGTTAGCTTACTAAGCAATTGATTGTTTTAGAGTGAGCAATGGAGAAAATCCTTGTTGGAAGGATATTTGAGCCTTAAATTCTTTTCATGTGTGCATGTTCACTTAGATTTTTCACCTTCTAGAACTTGTTTCAACTCTTTTTTGAAACAGTATTCGCATTATTGTGATGAAAATGAAAGAGGCATTCAATTCTAAACCATATTCACCCAAACACAAACCTACATACATCTACCATTTGCTACCCACTTTGAGCCATTCCTATGTTGTATGCATGTCATTATTTTTAGTGTTCATAGTTTTCTAAAAATCAAAAGTGAATTGCCAATAAAAAAGAAAAAAAAGGTTGAACAATGTATATATTCAAATGCCAAGTTTATAAAAAAAAAAAAAAGAAAAAAAAAGAAGAGAAAAATGGAAAGTGTTATGTAGATAAATTGGAAAAAAAAAAGAACAAAACAAAAAAACAAAACAAAACCAAAAAAAAAAAAGAAAAAAAAAAAGAAGAATATCAAGAAGGCATTTGTTCATGATTTTCAAAATGATTGGCAAAGGTTTGTAAAGTTATTTAGATGTTATGAACTTGGTTATTAACTTTGATTTGCATATCAACTATTCATTTGTCTAATTTATTCATTCCATCTAGCCTTCATCCATCATTACAAGCCTTTGAAATCCTCTTGATTCATTTCATTAATTGCTATTAATAGTGGAGATGTTAGAATTGTTACAAGCCTATGGTAAGGTGTTGATTAAGTGAACTAGAGTGAAATTATTCCAAAGAGGTGAGATGAGTGAAACACCAAAACCTTGAGAGTTCTTTTGTGCTTCATTCTAATATATTTGATTGTGTAGTTAGCTAATTTCTTTACATGGTTTGATTATAACTAGTGTTGGCTTGATGAATTTGATCAATTAATTCATTGCTTTCTAATTATGAAATTGCTCAATTTTCAAATGCATTAGTGATTTGGAATTAGAATTGTGTACTCAATTGCCTTTGTTTAGGAGTACAAAGGTCTAAGTGTGTGGGAATTGATCAAGCCATATTTTTATATGATTTTACATGATTAAATGAGGATTTTTAATATATTTTCTCATAGTTATTGGGCTTGAAATGTTTTTCTTTTGATAAATTGAGATTAAGAGTAAATATATTAAATTAGGGCTAAAAAGGGCAAAATTGTCAAAAAAATGTAATTTTTCTTAATCATTGATTTTTCTGAGGATATTTGATGTTAGATTAATTATTTTATTTGTGGGTGGCTAAAAAGATTAGATTAAATTTGAAAATAGGAGTTTGAGTTCAAGTTATAAACTTTTCAATTTAGTCCCTGCTCCAGAAGTTTTAAAATGTTCAAACAGGTCCTTAAGTGAAAGCTATCCGTTTTGGATTATTGGATATTAGGTTTGAATTTGATTGTTTGAATTCAGCAATGGAGACCCGTGAGCTGGAGGCAAAAACCTGACAGAATTAATGGGTTATTAAAATTCAGAGCTCAGAGTTGCGTGAAGAGAGCTGGGGGGAATTAATGGGCTTTAATCATTGGAAACCTATGGAGCTGAGGGCTGAAAATAATGGAGCTCCGACACGCACAGACCCGAGATGCAGCGGGAACAGATTTAATATTCAGAGAGCGCCGCGGAGAAACATTCATCGCTGATTCCTTCGATCCTCAACCTCATCCTCCACTTTGACTCCATCGTCGCCGGCGGCATCACCTTCTTCTCCATCGTCGCCGGCGACCAACCTCCCTCCACCACTTGCAACGACTGACCACCACTGTCCTTCACCGTTAGAGAAAGATATCAGATCAGAGTGTGAACGCCGCGAGAGAGAGGGGAGCTGATTCATCATCTTCCATTCACGACCAGAGCTTGCTCTCCTCCCTTCAACCTTGCACCTCCATTCTTCCACCATCACTGTCGGCGTCTCACCTCCTCACCACCGTCGGATGTGTGGATTTCAGTTCTGCAGTTCTGAGTCATTGTTCTAATGGCTTTATATAGCTAATTTCTCAATTCTTGGTGGTGGAGATTGACTTGAGTTCCACAGCTTCAAAGGGGAGTTAATTTGTTCATTCTATTAGTCTAGATTTATACATTTAGGTTGCCTAGTTTTAGGGATTGTTGTGTATAAATTCTGGAACTGAGATTAATGTTTATTGTCTCTGTTAGTTTGATAATTGTGATTGAGATTGGATTTTACAATGTGAAGATTATACATGTTTTAATTTCTTGTGGTTGCAATGAGATTATATTAATTAGCGTGTTATTGTCTAGTTAATGTGGTTGATTTGTGCCCTTTGAGGGACTGTTATGTACTCAATTTTAAGAAAACTCATGTTGCATTATTCCAATTTTAATTGCACATTAAGTGGTTTTTAACAATTTCTCAAGAGGTAGTAGTTAGCTATGTTTGTAGGAGCTACTATTAATTGAGATTATTGGACTCAAGTGGTATCTTGAGGTTGTTCTTTAGACTTAATACAATTTTAACTCCCATAATCTTTTTGAGCGAGGATAGTCATTTATTCATCACCAAGAGCGCCATCATCCATATTTCGTTTTCATACTCCACTTCATTTTATAAAAAATACCAAAAATATTAGTTTAGCATTTAATTAAATTGCAATCTTGTTTTAGTTAATTAATCCAAAAATCAATTTCCCCCTTGTTTTAATTGCTTTTGCATGTCATTTAGATTACTTATGACTCAATAAAAGGCTCCTCGAGAGAGAGAACGATCCTAGGTTTGCTATACGCAATCCTTGGTTTATTTTTGAGTGTGAACCCCAAGGCTAAAGACAAAAGGCCCTCATCAGTCCTTCTTAAGTACTTAAAGATATTCTTGACAGCAGTCCAGTGACCCTCACCGGGATCTTGTTGATATCTGCTGGTCATACTTCAAGGCAAATAACACATCCGGTCGAGTACATAACATGGCATACATGGTAGATCCAACGGCGGAGGCATATGGAATCTTAGTCATGCGGTCTCTTTGATCTTGTATACTAGGACACAGATCCTTACTGAGATGGATGCCATGAGACATGGGCATGTTACCTCTTTTAGAATCCTGCATACTGAACCTATGCAGTATCTTGTCTATATATGTGCTCTGACTTAGGCCTAACAGCCTCTTGGATCTATCTCTATAGATCCTTATCCCAAGGATATAAGTGGCTTCGCCTAAATCTTTCATTGAGAAAGACTTTCCTAACCAAGACTTGACACTCTGCAAGGTAGGAATGTCATTCCCAATGAGTAGGATGTCATCAATATAAAGCACTAGAAATACAACTGTGCTCCCACTAACCTTCTTGTAAACACAAGGTTCATCCATGTTTTGAATGAAGCCAAACTCTTTGACTACTTCATCAAAACGATGATTCCAACTCCGAGATGCCTGCTTCAATCCATAAATGGATCTTTGAAGCTTACATACTTTACCAGTGTCCTCTGGACGCACAAAACCCTCAGGTTGTGTCATGTACACATCCTCAAGCAGCTTTCCGTTAAGGAAGGCTGTTTTGATGTCCATCTATCATATCTCATAGTCATAATATGATGCAATGGCAAGAAGGATTCTGATTGATTTGGCCATTGCAACTGGCGAAAAGGTTTCATCATAGTCGATACCATGAGTTTGAGTGAATCCTTTTGCAACTAGTCGTGCCTTGAAGATATTTACTTTGCCATCCATGTCAGTTTTCTCTTTGAAAACCCACTTGCACCCAATGGTTTTTACACCGTCAGGTGGATCGACTAAGGTCCATACCTTATTGTTGTACATGGATTGCATTTCAGACTTCATAGCTTCAAGCCATCTTTCGGAGTTTGGTCCCACTACGGCGTCTTGATAGGTCGTTGGCTCATTCTGCTCAGTGAGCAAAACATCACGACTTCCAGTAATCAGAAATCCATATCTCTGAGGCTGTAGCCGTGATCTATCGGACCTTCGTGGGCCTTGTGTTACTTAAGTAGGCTCAACAACTTGTTGTGAGTCTTCTCCTGTTTCCATCTGTGGTTCTACATTGTCCTGTGACTCTCAAACTTCTTCGAGGTTCACCTTACTCCCACTGGTTCTTTTAGAGATAAACTCTTTTTCCAGAAAGATACCATTCCGAATGACAAACACTTTGTGATCGGTGGGATTGTAGACGTAGTATCCTTTAGTTTCCTTAGGATACCCCACAAAAAGGCATTTTGAGGATCTAGATGATAATTTATCAGAGGCCTGTTGTTTAACATAAACCTCACATCCCCAAATCTTAAGGAATGACAAACTGGGTTTCCTCCCAGTCCATATCTCATATGGTGTCTTTTCAACTGCCTTTGACGGAACACGATTTAGTGTGAATGCAGCTGTTTCCAGGGCGTGGCCCCAAAAAGAATGTGGAAGTTCTGTTTGACTCATCATAGATCGAACCATATCTAATAGAGTTCGATTCCTCCGTTCAGAAACACCATTTCATTGAGGTGTTCCTGGGGGAGTAAGTTGTAAGATGATCCCACAACTCCTAAGATGGTCAATGAACTCTTGGCTCAAATATTCACCACCTCGATCAGATCGAAGTGCCTTAATTGTTTTGCCAAGTTGGTTTTGTACTTCATTCTGGAATATTTTGAACATTTCAAAAGATTCAGACTTATGTTTCATTAAATAGATATAGCCATATCTACTAAAATCATCTATGAATGTAATGAAGTACAAATGACTTCCTCTGGCAGAAATATTCATTGGTCCACATACATCAGTATGAATGAGGCCCAATAAATCGGTGGCCCTCTCACTGTGTCCAGTAAAAGGAGCCTTTGTCATCTTTCCCAATAAACAAGACTCACATGTATCAAATGATTCAAAATCAAGTGAATTCAGAAATCCATCTTGATAGAGTTTCGAAATGCGTTTCTCATTTATATGGCCTAGACGACAATGCCATAGGTAGGTTGGATTCAAGTCATTCGACTTGAATCTTTTAGTAGTTATGTCATATATTCGTCCATTATTAGGATGTTCTAAATTTAATACATAATGACCAGCATGCAAATCTCCATGAGCATAAAAAACATCATTAAGATAAATTGAAAATTTACGGTTCCTAGTAATGGAAGTGAAACCTTCCTTATCCAAATAAGAAACTGAAATAATGTTACTACTCAAAGCAGGAACATAAAAGCAATTATTCAAAAATAACAAAAGCCCATTGGGCAGAACTAATTCATAAGTGTCTACGGCTAAAGCAGCAACTCTTGCTCGGTTTCCAACTTGTAGGTCAACTTCGCCCTTTTTCAATCTTCTACTTTCCTTGAGACCCTGCACATTTGTACAAATGTGAGATCCACATGCAGTATCTAATACCCATGTAGAGGAAGTAGAAAAATGAACATCTATGACATAGATACCTGAAGCGATAGCCTCGCTATCCTTCTTGTTCTTTTTCAGACCTTCTAGATAGAGTTTGCAATTCCACTTCCAATGACCCGGTTCATTGCAGAAATAGCAGACCCCATCCTTCGGAGGCTTTGCCTTCTTGGCTGTAAGCTTAGATTCAGGCTTGTTCGACTCATTGGTCTCACCAGCTGAGCCTTTACCCCATCTTTTGCCCTTACTTTTCTTTTTCATACCCTTTCCTTTCTGAACCATCAAAACAGTGCTGGGCCTTTTCTTGATACTCTGCTCAACTATTTTGAGCATCCCATGCAGTTCAGAAATTGATTTCTCCATGTTGTTCATATTATAGTTCATGACAAACTAGTCATAACTATCAGGGAGTGAGTTCAAGATCATATCTGTGACTAACTCCGGACTCATGGGAAATCCCAGCCTCTCAAGGTGATCAATGTAGCCTTTCATCTTCAAAACATGAGGGCTAACTGATGCACCTTCAGCCATCTTGCAGGAATTTAAGGCCTTCATGGTTTCATACCTCTCTTGCCTTGCTTGTTGCTGGAACATTTCCTTGAGATGAACAACCATCTCAAAAGCCTCCACATGTTCCAGATCTTTTTAGAGCTCTGGAACCATGGTGGCAAGCATCAAGCATCCTACATCCAGGGAGTCATTAATATGCTTCGTGTAAGAATCTTTCTGAGCTCTTGGAGCATTGGCTGCAGGCTCCTCAAGAATGGGTTGATCTAGGACATAAGCCTTTCTTTCCCACTTGAGAACAATTCTCAAGTTTCTAAACCAGTCAAGAAAGTTTGTCCCATTCAGTTTTTCCTTCTCAAGGATTGATCACAGTGGTATTGTTGTGGTGTTAGTATCAGACATGATTCTACAATTTAAAAGATATGCAAAGTTAGTTAATAATCTCCCACTGTATTAACAACTCTCATTATAATTAGTGGGATGAGATCCATATTTGGCTTAAATTTAAGTCCGCTTTAGCAAGACGCTTAAAAATAAGTTATTTAGGTAGGCAACTGCTTTGCCAATTACATCACATGTAACTCTTAGATCTTTATGGGATTCGATCATCATATGACCTGGCATGTTTAATCTCATCCGATGCCTTGAGATCCAAAACCATTTTGATGATCTCAATTAAGTCAAGACAATAATGAATGTTGAGTATCACCATTACTCTCTCTTGCCTCACCAAGATTTCTAAGATGCATCCACTTTGGTGGAACATACAAATGGGTGTTTGAGGTTTTGACAAGTATTCATTAATTGACGGCATTGTGACTTAAGATTTTATTTAGAGGGTATTATTGGATTTGTGAACTAAATCTCCTATTATTTCTACCTATATGAATGCAATCATTTATTGTATATCATATAGGGTCTAAATTAATCATGCAGTGATCATATCAAAACATAATTAAAACTCGTGAACAACATGGCTCATCTAACCTGTAGTCCCCTCAAGCCATTGAGAGAACTTCTCTAAATAATTAAAAAAATACATAGTTAGAAACCTCGTTTCACATACGAGGGGAGTGAGATGAGAGGAGAATGTACATCAAGATTATTTAGAGAGAGGCATGGCACGCAGACCATATACAAAACTTACAACCCTAGAGCCATCTTGTTCACCATACCCAAACAACACTTTGAAAGGTAAATTATAAACATATTTTAATTCATACATTTATGAACTAAAGTATTACTTATGATAAAATTCTCTAATTTATATTACTTTGATTTGATTACTCGCGCTACGACAATCAGCCGGTCTCTACGGCGGTCCCGCTAGCCGGTTAGCGGGCGGGGTCAAGGGGCAGGGCCCTTGCGGGAGGGTGCAGGGGGCAGCGTCCCCTGGAGCTTCTGAAAACATCACATTTTAAAAGAAAATTTCTTTCATAAAATTAAATTTTAACCCCCAAAAGGGTCGTCCGAACATGAGTTCGCGTGGATGAAGAAGGACGTCCTAACGTGTTGATTTGAACGTCCGAACGCAATCATGTCTAACATGACCATCGTCGAATCTGGACAGCTCAGAAAAACGACGTTTGAAGGACGAACCCCATCATCCCCACGAATCGCATTCTTTCATCCGCCTTCATGAATGTCCGAGTCGTCACTGGTGTCTGCGTAATCTTTGTTCGAACCTTTCAGAACGTGATCTATGCGACCAGACACGTATGACGTCTCCGAACATGATTGACCCCTGCGTCATCGTCGTCTGACCTCATCAAGATCATCCGACCTTTAAGATTCAGAACCACAAGAAAAACAGCTGTGAAACCCTAACGCGAATTATCAAATTAAAGCATTCAAGATTTGATTTCTTGATACAAAGATTCAGTTTCTTACATACATATCACATATATCAGCATGTAGAGAAACCCAATTTAAACGCACGTTGAGTTGGCTCTGATACCACTGTTGGGATCCGTACACGTAGCGAATTAAAATCTCTTACGAATCCTGTCCGGAGGATCATTCAACGACGTTTGAATCAAGGTTAGGGAACCCGAATCATACCTTATATTGAACTCGTCCGCGTTTCGTTCTCTTTGATTAAGTGTGCTACCTTCTCGATCAGCAGAAGACGACTCTTAGAATCGGCTTCCTCTACCGGTATCCACACGAACAATCCCCGAACACGGTTACGGCAGCGTGCTAGCACCTCTTGTGCGTCTCTCTCAATTTTTACTCTAGGGTTTCTCGCGGCTTTCTATAATACACTCGACTAAAACTCCCGTAGGTTTTTTTCTAAACCCGATAGGCATATTATATAATCAAAATTAATCCTCATTAATTTTGAAATTCGAATTTTGAATATGTTTAATATATTAATTAAATCTATCTCATAAATGTAATCCAATATATTAAAAGCCAGATTTGAAATCCGAATCTTGAATTTAGATCAAATCTAAATTAAAAGCCTTTTGATTTATGAGTAAATACCCTATTTGGTCCCTGGAAAAAAACTCGGACCCCATTTTGGTCCCTCAAACAACGAAAACCCCTTTTTAGTCCTTAAAAATGACGAATTTCTGAGAAACAGACCCCATTTTGGTCCCTCAAAAATTTCTAAAAACCCCCTTTTAGTCCATAAAAAAGTTCTATTTTAGTCCCTAGGGACGAAAAAGGGATCCGTGTTTTTTTCCAGGGACCATATAGGGTATTTACTCTTGATTTAACTTATCTTTATAAATTAAATCCGATAAATGATATCTATCTATTTAATTAAATCTGAGATATTATATCTCAATTTAATATTAAACAGATATACGATATCTTTATTCGAAATTAAATGAGATGCAATATCTCTATTTGTTTCAGATATTTAATTTATCAAATAAATTAAATACAAAACAAATATCATATATAATATTATAATCTCCATTAATAATATATATATTAATTTCGGATTTAATATATATATATATATATATATTAATCCTAGATTAAATTTAGTATTCATTCAATCTCAGATTAATCTGAGATTCAATGAATCTGGACACTTTTACCCATGTTGGATTATTCTTGTGTGCGACCCTGTAGACCCATATGAGATTGGCAGTGGGCCAAAACTGTATCAGCCCACAAGTCGCAGACGGCCTCTAGCAAGACATTGTGACTACCCAATTCACATGGGGATCGATGACACGATACTACCTATCGTACAACCATGTCACGTCCCTTTTTGTCACGCGATAATTTGGTCAAGGATGAGGCATGGATAATGTCAACTTCCTGTTCTTGACCACTACTTTCTCGATTCTCGAGTAGTCTAAAAGGTGAAATAGAAACTCCTTTCCATCACAGTATGGCCATACATTTCTTAGACTCACTCATCGAGGGG
Organism: Acacia crassicarpa; assembly: GCA_034222035.1. NCBI lineage: Eukaryota > Viridiplantae > Streptophyta > Magnoliopsida > Fabales > Fabaceae > Acacia > Acacia crassicarpa. The sequence goes on from JAWXYG010000015.1 coordinate 12,260,191, forward strand.
CCCAGTATTATCTCTCTACAAATGTGAGGGACAAATTCCATCTTGACCGTTCATAGTCCTCCGCATGAAAACCACTGATCTTGATCCCAGCCTTTATCATCACTCGTTCAAAAGTGACTTTTGACTAGGTCAAAGGTCAGTGACTCATCATGTAGGGATCCATGATGATCTCAGGTCATAGGGCGTTGTGACGCGATTATACATGAGATAAGCTTATAACTTATACCATGCAGCTTTCTCATAGTGGGTCAGTCCAGCACCTTGTACTCTTACAAGTGCCTATGACTTTGATTCGCATCTCCATACCTCATCAAAGTCAAACTGGTCTTAATTCATCTTCACTCCCGCATAGATGACTGACCAGGAACATTTAGGATAATCTATAAGATGTATCCAGGGATGCAGTTATCAATATGAACATGCAAACAAAAATGATAACAAAAGAGAATACTTTAAATAACTTAAATATTCAAAGTACAATGAATTGCCCCTAGGGCATAATTTCCAACAATTATTTCATTGCTTAATTGGTAGAGTGAATTTGATTCATTAAATTAGTAGCTACAAGGATTTTATCTGAGATAATGCATACTTTCAAAAAAGCATATTGAAAAGGAGCTATGTATTCATCCAAAATTTTCTTCATTCGAAGACAGAGCACCTTAGATATGATTTTATAAATCACATTACAAAGGCTAATTGGCCTTAGATCCTTGAAACTTCGAACACCATCACCTTTGGGTATGTGTTAAAAAGATGTCAATCTATGTTCTGTTTCCTAGAGAGCATGCATCATTCTCATAAGGAGCATTTTTCACAAGGTCCCAATACTTCTGATAAAAATGACCATCCTTTTGTAGAGGAAATACGGCTTCTTTGACTTCTTCACTAAAGGGCACTAATTGTTGGGATCCGTACACGCAGCGGATTAAAATATTTTATGAATCCCATCTGGAGGATCACTCAGGCGCGTTTAAATCAAGGTTAAGGAACCCGAATCGTACCTTATAGAATTCAGAATCATCTGGAACCAGAGGTTTTCCTTTGATTTTGGCGAATTAGTAGTTCAAGAATCGTCCGCGTCTGGTTCTCTCTGAACTGGTAGGATACCTTCTCGATCAGCAGAAGACGACTCTTAGAATCGGCTTCCTCTACCGGTATCCACACAAACAATCTCCGAACACAGACGCGGCAGCGTGCTAGCGCCTCGAACTCTGCATCTCTCTCTTTTTAGCTCTAGGGTTTCTCGCGGCTTTCTAATACACTCGACTAAAAGTCCCGTAGGTTTTTCTAAACCCATTCAGCATATTATATAAAATTAATCCTCATTAATTTTTTTTTGAAATTCAAATTTTAGATTTGGATTAAAATATATTAATTAAATCTATCTGATAGATCTAATATAATAATATTTATTTAATCCGAATTAAAAGCCAGATCTGAAAATTCAAATTTTGAATCTGGATTAAAAATATATTAATTAAATCTACCTAATAGATCCAATCTATTTATTTAATCCAAATTAAAAAGCCTTCTTATTTAATTTATCTCTATAAATTAAATCCGAGAAATGATATCTATCTATTTAATTAGATCTGAGATACAATATCTCAATTTAAATTAAATAGATAATGATATCTTTATTCGAAAATTAAATGAGATACAATATCTCTATTTGTTTTAGATATTTAATTTACCAAATAAATTAAATATAAAACAAATATTATATAATAATGTTATAATCTCCATTAAATAATATTATTATATTATTTTTGAATTTAAATATATATATACACACATATATATATTTACCCCAGATTAAATCCAGTATTCATTAAATCTCAGATTAATCTGAGATTCAATGAATCTGGACACTTTTACCCGTGTTGGATTATTCTTGTGTGCGACCCTACAGGCCCATATGAGATTGGCAGTGGACCAAGACTGTATCAGCCCACAAGTCGCAAGCAGCGTCTAGCAAGACATTGCGACTACCCAATTCACATGGGGATCGATAACACGATACTACCTATCATACAACCATGTCACGTCCCTTTTGTCACGCGATAATTTGGTCAAGGATGAGGCATGGATAATGTCAACTTCCTGTTCTTGACCACTACTTTCTTGATTCTCGAGTAGTCTAAAAGGTGAAATAGAAACTCTTTTCCATCACAGTATGGCCATACATTTCTTAGACTCACTCATCGAGGGGCCCAGTATTATCTCTCTACAAATGTGAGGGACAAATTCCATCTTGACCATTCACATTCCTCCGCATGAAAACCACTGATCTCAATCCCAGCCTTTACCATCACCCGGTCAAAAGTGACTTTTGACTAGGTCAAAGACCAGTGACTCATCATGTAGGAATCCATGATGATCTCAAGTCATAGGGCGTCGTGACGCGGTTATACATGAGATAAGCTTATGGCTTAATCCATGCAGCTTTCTCATAGTGGGTCGGTCCAGCACCTTGTACTCTTACAAGTGCCAATGACTTTGATTCATATCTCCATACCTCATCAAAGTCATACTGGTCTTAACTCATCTTCACTCCCGCGTAGATAACCGACCAGGGACATTTAGGATAATCTATAAGATATATCCAGGGATATAGTTATCACCATAAACATGCGTATGAAATGATAACTTAATGGAGAACAATGACTTGCCCCTAGGGCATAATTTCCAACACTAATAAATAATTGAAATGCTCTTTTTAAATTCCTAGAACAAAAAAAACTTTGTAAAGCAATTGGATTTGATCTACAGACAGCACATCATCAGAGTGAAAAACTCCTTAATTGGAAGTGACTTCTAGCCATATTCACAATTTCATTGTAGCTGCTAGTCCAGGGGTCATCAAATTTCTTCATGCTTCTAATTTGACATTTGAGATGCTAATATCTCACACACACACACACATATATATACATGTATGTGTGTGTATACTTACTAGAAATTATATAAGAATGTTAGATACAGTTGAATGGGGGAAGATATAAAAATAAATCTCTGAAGAAAAAGTGAAAAAATCAATGATTTATTTGAAGCAGAGGGAAGCCTTTATATAGGCTAATACAATCAGATCATGGCTACTCACATGACTCTAGCTACTGGACTCTAACAGACCCACTTTCTCAACTAAATGCGCGACTTCATAATAAATAGGATCTGACCAATTTAATTAAATAAAAATAAATAAATGCATAATAAAAGAAAAGACCCAACTGACTAAGATCACAAATAAATAACATCCTAAATAATTAGATAAATCCCAACAGGCACAATCTCTAGTATAATAGTAATAATTATTTTCTATGTTGAATCCCTCAAGTAGGTGTGGTAAAAGGAATGGGACTATTCGGATGATTCATTTTTCGATGGTAGCAGTGATGGTGGCGCATGTGTCCTTGTGTGTTTTAATTAAGGTTAAGGGTTTTTTTTTTTTTTAATATCAAAATTTTAGGAAAGGGGTTGGACTCACCCACAGTCCAAGAGCAGGGCACTTGGAGCCCAGTCCATAAGGGATATTGGCCAGAGAGTACACATGCATCCACCTCTACAAGCGTTACCACTTACCACTGCTTCCTAGACCTCTAGGATGCCTCCCCAGCATCTTGACCAACGCAGGGATTGAACTCCCTCCTTTAAAATGAGGAAGTCCGACTCCCACGCCAGTTAAAACTAAACTTAGGTTTTTGTTTTAATCCCCAAAAAAAAAAAAACTTAGGTTTTTGTTGTATGGGCTTTGGCCCTTTTTGTTGGTTTGGTGTCTATTTCAATCCTTGTTTTGTATCTAGCTTTATCTAAGAATATAAATAATTTTGGGGAAAAAAATAATTTCTCTGTTGGCAAAAAAATATAGAAATTATTGTCTCTCTCTGTTTTACAATTTTATTTTTAAACCAACCTACACCCTTTCTCCAAACAGATTATGAATTTAATGACTGTATAAAATTCGAAGAAAAAAGTCAATGTTGCATCTTTTTATTTTTATCTTTTTAACTCCATCAAATTTAAAATATAAGACTTAGTTTAATAATCCATGAACACTAGGGAAATTGATTCATAAAGTTACCTACAAATGGGACAAACAATGCTTCAAATCTGACACGGCGGTTAAAATCGTAAAGGGAGAAAAGTCAAGAAACGAGCGGGTTCACATGGTCTCGTAAATGCAAACTCCGTACTTTGTATGTGTATTTAGGGAAAAGACAGAAAAATACTATTAAAATTAATATAAGATAAATAAGCCTATTGAATTTCAATAATTTCATAGGAACTAGTTTGGAAGTTTGAAATGTTGTAAAATTTAATGAATTACCTAACAACCCTCAGTTTTTCCGAGCAAAATAAACAACCCTCAGTTTTTTTAATAAAAAATCCTCAAACCCTTGTCAGCCATCAGAGCCTGGCAGCAATCCGGTCATCACTAATACTCTGGTGGCCTTATTTATTTTTTAAAAATTTATCAAGAAAGAGTGGTAAGTATGAATGTTTAAGTTGTTAGTGCATATATTAAAGTTATAGAAAAGGTTGACTAAAGCTCCAAAAGTCTCTCCTTTAAAAAAAAAAAAATCTCAAGAAAAAGTTATCAATATGGATATTTGAATTGTTTATATTTATACTAAAATCATAAAAACTATATGAAACCACTGGAATTGTTGTCCACCTTATTTACGATTTTAGTATCTATTTAACAATTCAAATATACATATTAACGATTTTTGGTTGAGAAATTCAAAAATATATATGAGGCTATTGGAGCTCCAGTTGACTTCATTTAAGATTTTAGTATCTATATTAACAAATCAAGTATCTATATTGACAACTTTTAACTAAGAAATTTAATATGTATGTGTGTGTGTGTGTGTTTGTGTCTGTGTGACCCTATTTACAACTTTAATATTTATATTGACATTTTTTGCTTGAGAAATTAAAATATATATGTGTGAGACCACCGGTGTAACACCCCAACTTTTCTAAAGCATTTTCAAAATAATTTAACCAGAGTTGAGCAACGAAATGATTTTAAATACAAAGTAACTGATATTCAACCACTGTAGTGTACTGGTTTGTTGATACAAAGAGTTCGAAAGACTATACATATCTACTGGACTTTCTCCAGCTAGTCCTTCTGCCTGCTGCTTACCCTTGTTTCTGTTTCTGTTCACTCCGAAAATCCTGAAGCTACAGTAAGAGCTGAGGTTCAATACCCATTGAACCTCAGGTAACGGTTAACCTCATGCTTATGTATCAAATATGTATGACAGATATTCATGTCAAAACAGCAATAATCACATACATTATTCATATATTCACATAATAACATAACACAGCCACTGCAATATGCATGTTATTATAGTCTGCACTATTCACCAGTGCCACGGTGTACATCCGTGTCCTCAGCGCTAGGAAAACATAACGGCGTTATCAAGACTATAACCCGTATCAAGTTGTATGTGTATGATCAATTTTCAAAAACAGAATTTCAGACTATCTATCACATATAAGCATACCATAAGCATCAGAGTTAAGGTTACAATACGCGTCCGTACCTTCCTTCCACGTGAATAGTAAATTACTATTCATGTATACGGCACTATTCATGTATACGGCACTATTCATGTATACGGCACTATTCACGTATACGGCACTATTCACGTATCCCCAAACTTCCTTTGAATCTGACTCCGGAATCCTCGGATATCCTATAATATCATTTTTATCAGTGACCATTAATTTTCAGCATTTGCGGAAACTATGTTGGATATTCACTATTCATGTGAATAGTACCAGTAAAAATATTTTTACCGTGCTGGTAAATATTTTTTACTGTGCCAGTAAATAATATTTACTGTCCAAGGATAATTCTTTTCTGATGTGACAGATCAGACTAAGCTGCAGCCACAGAGCATACTCAGAAAAACTCTATCTGGCATTTCTACTATAATTACCAAAAGAAACTACCAAATATTAAGACTAGAGACCAAAGAACTTACCCTTGAAGTTCCTGCTCATTCTCTCCAGCTTCAAGAACTTTACTCTAAACTCTCTCTCTAACTCTAAGAATTCTCACTCTTCTCTTAAACTCAACTGTTGTTCTCTGAGTTTGGTGTGAAGAAAATGAAGAAATGAAGCTTCTATTTATAGTGAAAAAGCATGACACTATTCATACTTTATCAGGTCAGATTTTGGCCGTTGGATCTTGACTTTAAATATGGCTTCATCTCAACCGTCCAATCCATTTGCTTACGTCATCGATGACGTCATCAAGATGCTTACGTCATCGATGACGTCATCATGACGATGACACTTTCTTACTCTTTTGCATTTATCCTATAAAGATTCCCTGATCAGTGTTCTAATCGCGTTATATTAGAAATTCTCAAGAATCCGGAAGCACAGCCTTGAAGTTCTATTTTTCCTCTTCAGAAATATCTGGGTCAACTAAATTTTTGATCCTATTTAGGGTATTCCGTAACCTGCCGAAGATTTTAAGTCGGACACTGACGGTTACAGAAATTACTTCGGGTGACACCATCTTCTAGACAAAAATTCACTGATTCATAATATGTGCAGTTGTTTACTACTTAGTTCAAGGATTTTGAGTTATGATTTATTTCCTACAGATTCCACTATCTGTCCTGCTTCAAAATATCGGTTTCAACCTATCTCAATAATCATTCCGCCGATTACGGAAATGACTTTGGAGATAACCCACTCTGAGATAGAAATTCACTTGTTTATAATATACCCTTACTTTAAAAACCTAATTCACGGTTTATTGGAAATAATTTTATTTCTATTATTTTCCAAAGTATAAGATATTATATTATAATAATATTATTATTGAGTGGGTCCCGCGCGCAAAATTTTTCAAAACTCACGAGACTTCTGTCGGCAGAGGAGAAATAATTTGACGTGGGTCCCGCATGAATAGTAAATACGTATTTTCAAATAGTGAATACGTATTTAGGAATAGTAAATACCGTATTTTTGAATAGTAAATACCGTATTTGTGAATAGTAAATACTTTTCATATTTCTCAAAATATCGATTAAATACCGTATTTATAAAAAGTGAATACGTATTTGTGAATAGTGAATACTATTCATGTACGTATTTGTGAATAGTAAACACTATTCATGTCCAATAAAATACTGATTCTAAATTCATTTTCAAAAATAGGGTCTAATAGTCCTCCGAAAATAGGCTAATTTTCAAGTCTTTAGGTCCAAAATTCAGGATGTTACAATTCTCCCCCCGTTCAATAAATTTCGTCCTCGAAATTTGACAATATAAAATCAAAAGGTTATCTAGACCTCTAGTCTATTCCTTCCTTATGCAAACTTAAATAGCACGCACCCTACTATTCAATGTCTCAATCTTATACCCAGGTATAGTACTAAATTACAGGACTTGCTGATCTATTCTCACAGTACTCGGTTACACAGGCCTCACTGCCTGATTTATTTAGCCTTTTGGCTTAACACATATTGGCCTTCCGCATCTGCTCATCAATTTCATCTGAGTCTTTCCCATTCAAGTTCTCGAATTACTTTCACTTCCTCAACACTATAGCTGACAGCTATTAACTGACTTAACTAGTTTAGTATTCCAGACTTTTCTAATAGTTGCTGTTCCTGTACCATAATTCCCAATTACACTGCTTTTCTTTTCAACACGATAGCGTCGACAATCATGTCATTGCTACCCAAAATTATTTTCTTGTCTCATTTTCAAATTTTCAAACATGAAAAGTTTTCCGTGGTCTCAGTACATTTCACAATCTGCACTATACCACAAAGTAATAGTGCTATAACATTTTTAAACTTAATCGCTGCCATCACAAATTCGTGAAAACATTTTTCACTGCCGGATCATTTTCAAAAACTTTTATTACCGGCACATATCTTTGAGGGAGCTAATTTATTTCACAAAATTTTACAATTGAGAGTACACACCATCATTTTAACCATTTGGTACAGTAAGCGCCTTACCCCAATCCTCAAATCCAGTCTCAACAGTACTATCAACAATGTGGAAGAACCTCCGCCCCTCTCTCAGGAGACCCAGTGTTCACACTGGCACATAAAGTAGCAACCCTATCTAGCGGAACTCAGTCCAGTCATAGACAGTCAGGTTGTACTAAACAAAACATATGCCCTCGGCAAAGTGTTATGGATTGGGTGCGTTCACTGTTGGTGCGATTTCCATTTTCTCAAACAAAATCCCTCCAAAAACTTTTTGTTCAAAGAGAACATTTATCAAAGGCCAGCGATTTCAAACATTTTAAAACATCTAGCAAGACCCAGCAAACTGTGTACATCTACAACAGCTTCTGTCCTTCCAGTTTTGTACTGACTTTACCACAACATAGTTAAAAACTCAGTTTCAAACTCTGGGTTCTAACAAAACCGTTTGTACAAGACAACATCATAACCATCACTGTGGTCTCAAATTCTGTTGAAAAATATTTCATTTGAAAACTCAGCTTCAAAAAAAAAAAAAAATCTACATGTTCGAATAAATTTCAAAATTTCTAATACAGCAGGTGTATTGGCAAGTTCAAAAATTCAATTTTAAAACCTTACTTAGGAATCAGACAACTAACATTAGAAGGTCATCACTAACTACACGCATTGGAACCTCTGTCCTTGGCTACTCAAATTATCCATAAAATACTTAGTTTGTTTTACTTTAATCTTCCAGCTATTTCAAACATCGTTCGCTATCCTCGGATCTCACAAAATTTTATGGACACTTCTCATATTCGTTGTCTGACAACTATGGGCTTCTGCTAGCCTATAAACACAATATATGATGTATAGCACTGAAGCAAACCATGACGATATACTAAGTTACAACAGTCTTTTCTCTAGGGAACCTATTCAATGTGAGATTCATTATAATGTACTTACCTTGAGAACCGATGCACTGGTAACTCTACTTTATGGTTCGTTGTCACGGCGGCTCCACTCTACGGTTCGTCGTCACAGTGGCTCTGCTCTACGGCACATTACACGGCGCTTCACTTAGTCTTCTCAGACCAGTCAGCTTTTCCGGTTAGCATCCTTGTAGGTAAACCTCCTAGATCAGAACTCCCCGTAGGTATCCTTCTCCGATTAAACTTTCCATAAGTAGCGCCAGTGATCGTCTTTGAATCATTATAATGAGAACTCAAATCTTAACAGGTTCCTATCCTTTAGTAGTTTCATAAACCGTTGTCTTTATGTCTGCCATCTTATCTAGGGCCATTCTATTTGTAAACTTCCACTTTCTGTTTAGCTCCAGGCATAATCCTTAACTCAACTTTCCCTATCGGGTAGCCACTTACTTTATAGAGAATCTATTAGCCACTAACATCTCTATGGTTCTTGGTACTAATATTGGTATACTTACTACTGGGTACCTACAACTCTCATAGGCACTAGTATGACATAACTGTCTCCCCAGAATTACTGGGTACTTTCCCTCTTCTGTCAATTGATCACCACCGTCAAGGACTTAATCAAAAGATCTTCGTCCCCGAAGCCGCGCCCCTTTACACGCATGGTGTCTGGCCTCTACAAGGTAGGGATTTTCTTCTTAGGGTACCTTAACAAGTTATTATTTTGACAAGGACATTAAATCGATAGGTTACTATCCAAGGGAAACCTAAACAGTAGGTTATTGTCTACCGGAAAACTTAAGTCGTACCGACTTCTCTGTACCACTTCCCTTGAAACTCTGAGTGGGGATTTAACTTAGATTCCGATTCCCATATCAAAAGTCTTAAAGTTAAACAACAGAAACCATATTCTGTGCCATCTACTCTATATCAAGGCCTCCCGAGCCTAACCCTTTTCCTTAGGATGTACGTCCTTTTTGTATCACAACACCAGTATTGTATCAGTACTTGTACTTGTTTTTTCGAAACACTTTTAAAACCATGGCTTAGAGCCTAACTTAGTTAGTCAAACCGATTGGCCAGGTAGGCGTCTATCATGGGAGCCTCACCGTGCTAGGGTGACTGATTGGCTGATCCACATAGACTCGGCCCTACCTTCGGCACCAATGGTTTACTGTAACTGAGTCGGGTTCATACCAGATAAAACACTTTTGAAAGCTTAGAACCTAACTCCGCTACTCAGACAATCCGACTAGGCAGGTGTATTTGTGGAAGGCTCGACGAATTCAAGGAAACTGATTGCCAACCACAAAACCCCTTTCTAGATATCAGACTGTTTGGAGTAACTTAGTTAACTCTGTGCCAGGATGTCTGCTCTGATACCAAAATGTAACACCCCAACTTTTCTAAAGCATTTTCAAAATAATTTAACCAGAGTTGAGCAACGAAATGATTTTAAATACAAAGTAACTGATATTCAACCACTGTAGTGTACTGGTTTGTTGATACAAAGAGTTCGAAAGACTATACATATCTACTGGACTTTCTCCAGCTAGTCCTTCTGCCTGCTGCTTACCCTTGTTTCTGTTTCTGTTCACTCCGAAAATCCTGAAGCTACAGTAAGAGCTGAGGTTCAATACCCATTGAACCTCAGGTAACGGTTAACCTCATGCTTATGTATCAAATATGTATGACAGATATTCATGTCAAAACAGCAATAATCACATACATTATTCATATATTCACATAATAACATAACACAGCCACTGCAATATGCATGTTATTATAGTCTGCACTATTCACCAGTGCCACGGTGTACATCCGTGTCCTCAGCGCTAGGAAAACATAACGGCGTTATCAAGACTATAACCCGTATCAAGTTGTATGTGTATGATCAATTTTCAAAAACAGAATTTCAGACTATCTATCACATATAAGCATACCATAAGCATCAGAGTTAAGGTTACAATACGCGTCCGTACCTTCCTTCCACGTGAATAGTAAATTACTATTCATGTATACGGCACTATTCATGTATACGGCACTATTCATGTATACGGCACTATTCACGTATACGGCACTATTCACGTATCCCCAAACTTCCTTTGAATCTGACTCCGGAATCCTCGGATATCCTATAATATCATTTTTATCAGTGACCATTAATTTTCAGCATTTGCGGAAACTATGTTGGATATTCACTATTCATGTGAATAGTACCAGTAAAAATATTTTTACCGTGCTGGTAAATATTTTTTACTGTGCCAGTAAATAATATTTACTGTCCAAGGATAATTCTTTTCTGATGTGACAGATCAGACTAAGCTGCAGCCACAGAGCATACTCAGAAAAACTCTATCTGGCATTTCTACTATAATTACCAAAAGAAACTACCAAATATTAAGACTAGAGACCAAAGAACTTACCCTTGAAGTTCCTGCTCATTCTCTCCAGCTTCAAGAACTTTACTCTAAACTCTCTCTCTAACTCTAAGAATTCTCACTCTTCTCTTAAACTCAACTGTTGTTCTCTGAGTTTGGTGTGAAGAAAATGAAGAAATGAAGCTTCTATTTATAGTGAAAAAGCATGACACTATTCATACTTTATCAGGTCAGATTTTGGCCGTTGGATCTTGACTTTAAATATGGCTTCATCTCAACCGTCCAATCCATTTGCTTACGTCATCGATGACGTCATCAAGATGCTTACGTCATCGATGACGTCATCATGACGATGACACTTTCTTACTCTTTTGCATTTATCCTATAAAGATTCCCTGATCAGTGTTCTAATCGCGTTATATTAGAAATTCTCAAGAATCCGGAAGCACAGCCTTGAAGTTCTATTTTTCCTCTTCAGAAATATCTGGGTCAACTAAATTTTTGATCCTATTTAGGGTATTCCGTAACCTGCCGAAGATTTTAAGTCGGACACTGACGGTTACAGAAATTACTTCGGGTGACACCATCTTCTAGACAAAAATTCACTGATTCATAATATGTGCAGTTGTTTACTACTTAGTTCAAGGATTTTGAGTTATGATTTATTTCCTACAGATTCCACTATCTGTCCTGCTTCAAAATATCGGTTTCAACCTATCTCAATAATCATTCCGCCGATTACGGAAATGACTTTGGAGATAACCCACTCTGAGATAGAAATTCACTTGTTTATAATATACCCTTACTTTAAAAACCTAATTCACGGTTTATTGGAAATAATTTTATTTCTATTATTTTCCAAAGTATAAGATATTATATTATAATAATATTATTATTGAGTGGGTCCCGCGCGCAAAATTTTTCAAAACTCACGAGACTTCTGTCGGCAGAGGAGAAATAATTTGACGTGGGTCCCGCATGAATAGTAAATACGTATTTTCAAATAGTGAATACGTATTTAGGAATAGTAAATACCGTATTTTTGAATAGTAAATACCGTATTTGTGAATAGTAAATACTTTTCATATTTCTCAAAATATCGATTAAATACCGTATTTATAAAAAGTGAATACGTATTTGTGAATAGTGAATACTATTCATGTACGTATTTGTGAATAGTAAACACTATTCATGTCCAATAAAATACTGATTCTAAATTCATTTTCAAAAATAGGGTCTAATAGTCCTCCGAAAATAGGCTAATTTTCAAGTCTTTAGGTCCAAAATTCAGGATGTTACAACCGGAGCTCCGGTTGACTATATTTACAACTTTAATATCTATATTAACAACTCAAGTGTCCATATTGAAAACTGTTGTTTAAGAAACTCAAAACAATATATAAGACTGCCGGAGCTCCGATCAACTCTATTTAGGAATTTATTATCTATATTAACAACTCAGGTATTTTCATTGACGACTTTTGGTTGAAAATTTCAAAAAAATAAATGAGACCGTTGGAGCTCCGATGGACACTATTTTCAACTTTAATATCTATATTAACAACTCAAATATCCATATTGATGACTTTTCCTTGAGAAATTAATGTATGTATCAGTGTGTGTAATGCAAAATGTACGATTTGACCAAAAAAAAAAAAAAGATGATACACACAAACACACATATATGTGTATGTACATATATATGAGACCTTCATAGTTCTAGTTACAGCCTCCAGCAGTCATTGGTGCCAAAGCTCTAAATGCTGGTAAGGGAGTTAATGATTTTTTATTTTAAAAAAACTAAGAATGGTTAGGTAATTTCTCAAATTTTACAACATTTTATAATTCCAAATTAGTCAACAAACTTATTTATCTCTTACCAATTTTAATAATATTTTTCTGTCTTTTTCCCTTATAGTTACCCTTCCACTGTTCAATTCCTTTCTACGTAGTACATATTAGCTCCATTTCCCAAATTAAGAATTTTTTTTCCACAACAATAGTACTAGTAACGCTTATTTTTTGGGCTCAAGTGTAGACAATTCGTGTATGCTCTTAATTTTTTTTAAAAAAAAAAATATACATGATACATATTATGTACCACGCTTTCCAAATAACCTATCAGATATGATAAACACTTTAAAATTAAGTTGAAAGCCATGGTCTAACATCCCAGTTTTTTAAGTTCTTAAACTAAACAATATTTTAAGAAAGATTAATTTATGATAATTAAAAGTAACCATGTAATTACTCAGTATACAAGTGAATTTTCTAAAGTAAGAGTTAAAAAATATATATATTATAATTTGTATTCTTAGAAAATATCATAATTTATTAAGCATTGCAGAAATTTTATTTGAACTAAATGTAAAAAATTGTCTGTGTGTTAAATTATAAAAAAAAAAAAATATATATATATATATATATATATTTTTATAAATTGACAGCTGCTGCCCACCTTTTTGACATTTTATAAAAGATGAAAAGATATTTCATCTTTGTTTTTTGTTTTTGTTTTTGTTTTTTTTTGCAAATCGTACGTTTTGCATTATACATTATACATATTACGCACCACGCTTTCCAAATAACATTTGATAAACAAATTGAAATTAAGTTGAAAACCATGGTCTAACATCCCAATTTTTTTTAAAAAAAAATTAGAACTAAATAATATTTTGGGAGAGATTAATTTATGATAATTAAAATTTATCACATAATTACTCAATATATGAGTAAATTTTCTAAAGTACAAATTAAAGAAAATATTGTAAGTTTTATTTTTTTTTAAATATCATAATTTATTAAACGTTGGAGAAATTTTGTTTAGATTAAATGTATGAAATTTTCCGTTTGTTAAATTATAAATATATATATATATATATATATATATATATATATATTTCTTTTTATAAAGTGGGTTTGATTTGTTTTTTTTTTGGGTATAGTGACACCCCAACCAGCGCTCTCCCTTCTGTTTTTAAAACGCCTCCCTGAGAGTGAGCGGAAAAGAGAGAGATGGGGAGAGGAGAGCCGTGAGAAAAAGTGATGGAGATGATTTGGGTGTGCTAAAAAGTTTTCGAGTTTTGGAATTTTGGAATAACTCTTGTGTGATTATCTATAAGTTAGGAGTTTTAGATAACTCTAAATATTCTTGCATATACTTATAAATTGTGTATGATTGTAAATGACTATCTTTTATTAAAAAATAGATTGAATTATATATGTGTGTGCGTGTGTGTGTGTTTATTATAAATGTTTGAATAACTAATAATACATATAAATTTCTTTATAACTCATTTTATTATATAATTAGTAATATAATTATAATTAATGTATTATTAGATTATTGTTTTTTGGCCATGTTTGAATATGATGATATTTTATATAAATGAAAGCATGATTTATTGCACTTTATATTTTTTTTATAATAATTATATTTATTAATTGGATTGAATATAATTTTTATGGCAGCTGCATTTATAATGGGTTAGAGTAAGGAGAAATTTGTATGATGAGATCTCTTATCATGTGGTATGCGGTCGCTGGTGTACAGTGAATGATACTTGTGAAGGCCCCTTCTTCCATGTTTTATTTTGGTCGGGATTGTATTGTAGCTGTGGGACATGTGACATCTCCTTAATTGTATTCTTTTAAGAATGTGAACTATAATCTAGACTTAAGCTATATACTTCTTGACCAGGTGTATTTTAAAAACTGATGAGCTTGGACCAATCCAATCAAATGGATGAGTTCTGTTAGACTATGTGTTAGCCTATGACTTCAGTCAGCAGTATAAGGATGGATGGTGGTATAAAGGTGATGCATATTACAATTACATATTATATAATTGTATAATATATTATGTGATGAAAGCACATAGTGAAAATGATGATTAAATTTATAAAAAAAATTTATGAGAATTATGATGTACACACACATACATATATTTATGTGTGTATGTATAATTAGCTCCTTTTTATCATATGTGATTTACTTATATACGGTAAAAATTTTCAGTAGTTATTGAAATGTAGAATCTCATCCTTTATATTAACATTTTTCAAGTAATTGTTGTAATAGAAAGCAAGGGAATGCACTTATAGAGTGAGCACCTTGAAAACTCTTTTGTAGTTCTAAAGCTCATGTTATGTCATTTTTATTTCTCATGACCCTAAGGCTTCTGCATTTTATAAACTCCGAATTATTTTGGGCATGTCATTTTTAATTTTTTGTTTAGGAAAATGAGGAAGCTATTTCTTCGCCATTTGAAGGCTTTAGACCCCTACCTATTTACTATACCACATCATTGATGGCGACAACCAGCCACCACGTCATCCCTACCGGTGTTGATTGTAGACCAACTCCACGTCACTGATGTTAGTGGGCATTGATCTTCACCACGTCACCATGGACAACGACCGCTGCCACCACCTTACTAATGGCGATAATTTTTTTAAAAAAAATCTAAGTTAATGCTATAATAAGAACAATTATTTTAAACAAATTTTTGTGCTTCTGATTTTTTAATGTAATTTTTCAGAACAACAATCCAAACATATATTTTTTTTAAAAAATTGTTTTTAAATATAATTTTATAATTTCATTTAAAAAAAACAAAAAACTAAACAAACAACTTATTCAAGTTGCGATCATTGAATTCACATGGTGCAAGAAAGGGCATCGGCGTAAGCTCCAAATTTTGCCAAGTAATGTTTTTTGTTCTTAATATAAGACATATTTATCTAAGTTGATTAAAGTAAAAAAGTTAATTATTTTAGTTAAAATAACATGTATTTTCTAAAATATTCTTGTCATCTTTCCTAATTTCTCACTTCTCTTTCCTCTTTGATTATTATTGAGGAAATATTAATAAAGGTAAATTAAAAAAAATGTTGATAAATACGATATTTATGTTTTGTATTTAATAAAATCAACTTTTCAAATATATCTTATATGAAGGATAAGAGAAATAGTTGTTAAATATGTCAAGATATTCGCAATTTATTTTGTGTTTTGAAACTTCAAATTAAAAACTTAATCATCCCATGATCAATCATCAAGACACATAAATCAACTTTTCAATTATGGTTTTCCCTAGACATTTCTTTTCTTAAAATATAGACACATAAATGAACTTCTCACAATCATGGTCAATTAATTTATTGCAAATTAATCATTCTATTGCAAATTGGGGTGCCCCAGTGACACCCACTTTGGCTTTTTTTACCAACTCTAGCTGGTATATAAATCGATTTGCTAAGACCAAGAACAAGTGTTGTTAATTTATTGCACATTGATTATTCTATTGCAAGTTGTGGTGGCCCATTGACATCTAATTTGGCTGATATATATGTAATCGATTTGCTAAGACAAAGAACAAATCTTGTGCGCCTGAATGTTTTATATTCACACTACCCAAAAAAAAAAAAAAATCGATTTTTGCTACGGAAAAAGCGGATTTTTCCGTAGCAAACTGGTTTTGCTACGGAATTTTTCCATAGTAAAAAATCGCGTAAAATCTGTCACAATTTGCTACGGAAAAAAAAATCCGTAGCAAATTGCTACGGAAAATAATTTCGTAGCAAATTTGAAAATTTTGCTACGGAATTTTTTCCATAGCAAACTCAAAATTTTGCTACGGAAAATTTTTCCTTAGCAAACTCTAAATTTTGCTACGGAAATTTTTTCCGTAGCAAATTTTCACAGATTTGAGAATTTGCTACGGAAATATTCTCAAATTTTGTAGCAAATTCGATAATTTGCTACGGAAAAAATTCCGTAGCAAATTCTCCAGTTTGCTACGGAAATTGTTTTCTGTAGCAAAACTGATAAATTTTTTTAAAAAAATAATTTTCTTTTTATTTTAGAAAAGTGAATATAAAAAGTAGTGTATCATGGATATAATAACGATTATAAAGAGTTTACATAGAGAAAAAATATATATATATATATATAATAATGTTGTAAAGAGCAAATACTAAAATGTAGTATAAACAGCAGCATTGTGATCATCATCATCACAAACATGGTCATCATCACCAGAAGCCGACCCCGAACCATTGTCTTTCATTAGGGACTTGAGTTGAAATTGCATTTGTCTCATCATCTCCGCTTGCTGAGTCATCTGCTGCTGCATCATCTCTCGTTACTAAATGATCTGCTGCTGCATCATCTCTCGTTCCTAAATCATCATCTGGTTCATCATCTCTTGCTCTTGAATCATCTGCTGCCTCATGAGCTCTTGTTCCTGAGTCATCTGTGTTGCTTGCTCCTGCACCAAAGCCTTCATCTTCATCAGCTCATCTGCAAAAACATTATGAAGTACATTTATTATTTGGACTTCATTTGAATGGACAAGAGAATGGAAATTATCAATAACAAATGTATTATATTTACCTGAAGAAACACCTTCAATTCCGAATGAGGGGCGCTTTGTTTGCTTCAGTCGGCTGGCAGAGGCACCGTATCCAAAGACTCTCCCTTTTTTGTTAAATCCGCCTGTAGCCTCAAAGAATAGACTCTCGTTATCGGATTGAGAGGATGAGGGGTCAGTCTCATGCTGCGAGTCTCTCTCATGCGACAGCTTCTGATAGGTTTCCTACAAGTACAAAAATACATAAAAAATAAGACATGTAAAATGAAATAAATATGGTGGTGCATAAAACAAGTAATAGAGGCAATAAATGTCTAATCGCTATTTGCCGGGAATGGATCCACTCAAAGGTAGCTCACTCAATCGATCCTATAGGAACTTTCCCAGACTCTATCTGCAAACACAAATGATGATCATAATTAATTACTTCAAAGTATAAAATATTGAATACCTAAATAGAAAATAACGTGTACTTACAATTTTTTTTCGATGCTCACTAATTGGAATGGAGCCGCCAACATATGACGGTCCTACCATTTTGGCCCTATTTTCCTTATTTATCGCACTTATGTTATGAAACTTGTCATTGGTGGCCCAATTGTCAAATAAGTTGTCTGTAGTCTGCTGTGGAAGCCAATCTTTCTTGCCTCTTGACTTTCTCGATGAATAAAACTTTTGTGACAACCACCGGGCTGCCTTGTGGTTATAAGCTTTTCTCAGACCTTCACGATGTTCAGGCAATGTCATATGCTAATCCTGAAAATCAATAACGAACAATTAGTGGTCCAAATTTTAAAAGTACTTAATTAATAACCATAAAACAAATAACTTACCAAGAACTCATTGAACCAAGCATTTCAATTGTCCTTAGGAATCTCTGTCCACTTGCCCCAAGGTTGATTGTAATTACGGAATAATTGGTCCAAGATGAAATCCCCCACCTGATTATGAGGTACAATGCTGAAGACAGAGGACATCATGCAAATATTAGCATACAAACCAATTAGAGAAGAAATTTGTAACATTACTGGTAACTTGACATGACTTACTCGCTGCCGTCAGGACAGATCCAAAGCTTCCCTGTCGAAGGATCTGTTGTGCCCCAGATTGGTTGATCGGAGGAACTACCTTCTTCCCCAACGTGGCTCTGAGGTGATGAAGTGTGCTAAGGAGGGAATGTGAAATATTGAAGATGTTTGTACATAGATGGTTTCAAGAAACTAAACATACGTAAATCAATCAGAAATGGTAAAGTAAATCTGTTGTCCCCCTTGCTGTGGATCAGTGGGGGTAGACGGTGACGACGACATATAGAGCGATAGTGAAGATGACAAATAACCCGACGGTGAAGATGACATATTAAATGGTGGCACCTCTGGGGCAACGATGGGCCCTCTACCTCCATAGGGAGCAGATGGCAGCGCCCTACCCCCTTATAGGACGAGGTCAGGATCGACCACTACCATGTCCACTACCTGAACTTCCTCCTGGATGCTCCATCTCTGAACACTTATAGACTTATTGTCAAAAAAAAAAAGATATTTAGTTAATATTACAATAGCAAAGTAACAAAGTATGTAGTATAACAGATTGTCATAAACAAAGAACTAACACAAATCAACCGGACGATTCCTGTTCATCGACGTCTGCTGTACGTCTTCCTCTGAAGTCTCATAGTCGTCGAACTCAGATTCACTATCAGAGTAAATCACTTCTGCCTCATCGTCTGATTCCTCATCGTCAATTTGTATAGGAATCAATTCTAAATCCGTAGCAGAATCAAAGAGATTGCTTGGTACTTTGTCGTCGAAGATGTTTATGGACAGTACATGTTCCACATCAGCTTGGAACGGTTCAGCCATACCGTCATTTGATTCCGGCTCTTTCGACTTTGATATAATATTTCGTGCTTTTGTTTTAATAACTCCCCTCCACCCTTGGCGAGATGTGGGTTATGATGTATAGTAAACTTGTTCTGCCTGTTGTGCAAGGATGAATAGGTCATAACCAACCGTATATCTCATTGTCCAATGGATTTCAATATTTCCATGTTTATCCATTTTTGTCCCATGCGGACTATTATCAAACCACTCACATTTAAAAAGGGTCACCACCTTGTCCCACAGGTAACTCAGTTGAATTATGTCACGTAACTTCCCGTAGTAGACAGTCTCCACCTCGTCAACTTGGTCACCTCGACAACATACACCGTAATTGCAACATAGTGTACCTGCATCCGTGTCAACAGTTGAAAACTGATACCCATTGATTATATATTTGTTGCATCGAGTAACACTAATTGCAGCTCCATAAGATAAACTCCATGCAACTTCATTGCGATCTGATCGATTTTTCGCGAAATAGGTTCGAAACCATTTTGGAAATTCAGAGTTCGTGAATTGATCAACATGGGACACCGACATTGAAGGATTTTCCGATCGGACCCAATTAGAAAAGTAACTGTAACAAAAAACTGAAGTTAATACTTTAATACTTATCGTAATAGTAAAAAGAAAAAAAAATCTTACTTTAAGTACTCGTTGGCCTCTTCACAGTTGTTTAAAATGTACCACTCAACTACTTCCTTATCTCTTTCGTCAAGAGTTGACTTCCAACGTTTTCCCACGACTCGCCCTGGATAATTAAATATTAATTTTTGATCCCTCGTATCACCAGCATCGTTGCGAGGTACCCGTCTCCATCTTGACATTATTTCAGGGGGATGATAGTATGACGCAAATTTAGCAGCCTCTTCGACTAGATATGCTTTAGCGATAGATCCTTCAACGTGGGTTGGATTTTTGATCTTGTGCTTAAGTGTGCGTAAAAACCTACAATGGAATATCAGAGGGTATTTATAAACTAAAGTACCATGTCGGTTAATTAATAACAACGCAAAAGAAATATATATATTACCTCTCAAACGGATACATCCATCTATATTGTTGCGGGCCTCCTACCTTTGCTTCGTAGACCAAGTGAACAAGCAAATGTTCCATTGAGTCAAACAAGCTAGGAGGAAACACCATCTCTAACTTGCATAGCGTTATGGGCATGCTCGCCTCCAGGTGCTGTAACTTTTTAACATTAAGCTCTAAAGCACAAATTTCTCTAAAGAACATGGAAGAGTCTGTTAGAATAGACCATATATCCTTCGGTAGTGCTTTGAAGGCCCACGACAACAATCTCTGGAAAAAAACATGACAATCATGAGTCTTCATCCCGAATAACTTCCCCTCATGCATGTTGACACACCTTTTCAAGTTTGATGCATAACTGTCCGGGAGTTTCAGATCTTTAACCCATTGCAACAATTCTAAATTCTGATCTTTGTTGAATGTGTACGGCGCTCTAGGTTTGGAAATCTGTCTCGTGCCATTCTCCACCAAATACAAAGCAGGCCTTCTACAAATAGCTTCTATGTCAAGTCTTGTGTTGACTGTGTCCTTTGTCTTGCCCTTGGTGTCCATCACGGTGTACAGAATATTGCAAAACACATTCCTCTCAATATGCATGACATCGAGGTTGTGTCTTAACAATTGATCTTTTCAATATGTTAGTTCCCAGAAGATGCTGCGTTTGTTCCAATGATGATCAATGCCATATCCCTCAGGTTCGCTGGAAGCAGCCCCCTCTTCGACACTTGGAATGTACTTGACCCTATCCCATATTTCTTGGCCACTTAAACGACGAGGTTGATCTGCTCGTTCGACAACATTCCGCATGAAGTCTTTTCTATTTATCCTAAACGGATGATCGGGGGGTAGGAATTGCCGGTGCCTGTCAAACCAACAGACCTTGTGACTGTGTTCCAAGCTATAACCCGTGTTCTGTTCAAGACATATCAGGCATGCAAGCTTTCTCGACGTTTGCCAGCCACTCAACATCCCATATGCAGGGAAATCATTTATCGTCCACATTGAGGCAGCCCGCATGGTGAAATTCTGACTTAATGATATATCATACGTAAGAACCCCTTCACTCCACAACATCTTCAACTCGTCTATAAAGGCCTGAGGTACACATCTATCTTCTTTTTTGGGTTGGATGGCCTAAGGATTAACGCATTAAGGAACAAAAACTCTCTTCTCATGCATATAGAAGGTGGGAGGTTGTACAGTGTCACAATGACAGGCCAACAGGAATAATTCCTGCCCGTTTTATCAAAAGGAGCGAACCCATTCGAATATAGACCAAGAAGGACATTACGGGGATCCATAGCAAAGAAAGGATTCGCCTCGTCAAATTTACGCCAAGCCTCGGCATCGGATGGATGCGTCACAAAGTTTTCATCCCTGTGATGCTCCCAATGCCATCTCATGTGAGCAGTTGTTTGTTCTGATGCATACAATCTCTGAAGTCTGGGCACCAGAGGAAAGTACCACATCTTGCTTAACACTTGACGGGTCATTTTCCTTCCTTTCCCCACAACTTTATATCTGTCATGTCCATAGAATTTACAATTGGTCAGCTCAGCATCATCCTTGTAATACAACATACATCCTCTAGGGCAGCAATGTATTTTTTCACATCCAAGCCCAAGCTAACTTTTTTTTGCTTGGTAAAAATCCTTCGGCAAATTATTGGCTTTGGGAACAACCTTGCTTATGATCTGCATCATTTCGTTGTAATTCCTCTCACTCATATGGTGATCAGTCTTCAAGCTTAGTGTTGCTAGGGTAGCCGATAGCGATGAATATTCACTATTTTCAAAGTGTTCGCAACCTTCCCATAGTGGACGTTGCGCTTCCTGAAGCATTTTATAGAACCTATCGGCTTCCGGATGAGGATCCTCTCCCATGTATGATGGTTGACTATGTGTATGATCTCCTCTCCCATGTATGACGGTTCAGCATGAGTAACGGGATCGAAATATCGGCCGATCGACGGTCCCGCAGCGTCCATAACCAACTACTCATATTGATTAAGGTTGTCTCGATGGCTACTATCCCCGTAATAACCACTTGGTGTCGGTGTCTGTCGGACTTCGCCATAACATTCCCAACACTCATAATCCTTCATGAATCCCTTTTTACACAAATGGATTTTGACCTCCTCAAAATCTTGAAATCTTAAACACTTATATTTGACACACGGACACCTGATCTCCCTACTTGAATTAGGTAAATGTGCCAAAGCAAAATTGATGAACTCTTGCAAACCCGCCAAGAATGCTTGAGTTAGTTGTCTTCTCTTAGTTAGACAATTGTACATCCAACTTCTATCATGGTTGCCTTCCATATTTCCTAGCTAGTTCAGTTACTAACTTAATTAACATTTCAACATGCCACAAATATATAAAAGTGGTCAATTCAACAGAATAAGCATTTAGTATAAAATTTATCAATTTAATAAAAAAAAACCATTGATTTGAAATTTTTAAGTGCAATTGGTATTTTTTTTTCCATGTATACTTTTTTAGTAATATTTATAAAATTTTTTTAAAAACAATATTTAGCCGAATAATTTTTTTTTTCAATTTTTATTTTTACGCCTTCTAATGTTTATTGTTATTTTTTGCTCCTTTTTTCATTTAAGCGTGAGTTTATATTACAAACTTACCTTTCCAAACAAAAATTAATAAATTTACAAATATTTAATAGTGAAAATACTAAAAATGCCTTGAAAGTACAAACTTCCTATATATATATATATAAAAGTATACTTTCAGCTAACATAAAAAGTCCTAGATAAATTAATATCCTATACATTTGGGAATATTTTATTTTAAAGGGAAAAAAAACAAAAAATATTTAAACAAAGTAAACTAATTAAAATAAAATATTATTACCAACATAGGGTTGGTTTAGCGGTGTAAGGTTTTGATAATTCCTTTGAGTCTCGAGTTTGAATTTCAGATGAATCACTTATGATAGGAGAGGCAGGGTTAGTTACAATCTTCAAACCAAATAGAGGATCATAATATTAAAAAGAGAAAAACAAAATACAATTGAATGCTGTGATTTTAAGAATTATTATATAATAAAACTTGATGTCAACTCAACTGATACCCACAAATATATTCTAAATTGGAATGGAAGCAACACAAAATACAATTTTTTGTACAAAAACAAAAATGGAAATGAAAAAACTTTACTTAAAATAATTCTATGCGTTTATTAAATGTGTTTACTTGTAAAAATTTCTTTTTTAATTTATTTTCGTCCCAAAAAACAATGCAAGATTAAAAAAATCAAAATCATTAAAACCCAATAATTAAAAAAATCATGCAATCTCCTACACATTATAAGTATAATCCAAATTAATAAACATATTGAGTATCAAGATCTTTATGTAATTAATAGAATCAGCCAGAGAAGAAACTAAAAAAAAAAAAACAATATAAACTCATGTAATTGATAATCTTCTGCCAACACACATATTTCCACTATGTACAATAACAACCAATAATGAACAATATCATAATTTTAACACACAATTTATTCATTATACAAAAGAGACAATAAAAAAAATAATGCAACATTAATACTCTCACTAATACCCACAAATCAACATTAATAACCAATAATGAACAATATCGTAATTTAAACACACAATTTTTTCATTATACAAAAGAGACTATAAATAAAAAATAATGCAACATTAATACTCTCATTAATACTCACAAATCAACATTAATAACCAATAATGAACAATATCATAATTTTACCACACTTTCATTATACAAAAGAGACTATAAAAAATTAATGCAACATTAATATTCTCACTAATACTCACAAATCAACATTAATAACCAATAACGAATAATTTAATCCACATTAAAGAAATAACACAAAATATTAAAAAAGATATGTTATGTAGAAATTTCACTAAAGAGAACCAATAATATTTTTGACATCATTTTATTACAAATAAAAATAATACTCAAGAAAATAATAAATAAAAAAATCAAATCTCCTCATACAGTGGTGCAACAAAAAGAAACAAGAGAGAAAGCTTACATGGAATAGAGGTACAGACGGTAACCAGTAAGGGAAGAGGAGGAGGAGACGCCGCCAGAAAATTACTGACTGGAGCACAAAGAGACACCACCGGAAAATGGTAGACAACTGTGTTTAGTAGTGTATAATACAAAAAAAAAATCATTCAAAAGCAAAAAAAGGAAAAAAAACCTGCAAAATTTGGAGGTGGTGGTGGCTGGGAGGCGAGCGGAGGAGCAGCTGAGGGTGGAGGGCAGAGCTGGGAGGGCATGGGGGAGCTGGGAGGTGGAGCTAAGGGGGAGGGCAAGCTGGGATGGGGAGGGCGAGCTGGCATGGGCAGCGGGAGCTTGGGGGAGGGGGAGTTGGGGGGCGGCGGGAGCTTGGGGGAGGGGGAGTTGGGGGACGGCGGGAGCTTTGGGGAGGGGGAGCTGGGGGCGGGACGGGGGGAGCTGAGGGGCGGGACGGGAGGAGCTTAGGGGCGACGAGCTGAGTGAGGCCGAGCTGGGGGCTGTAGCGAGGCGAGCTGCGGGGAGAGGAGATCTGTGCGGGCTTGTCGGACACGAGCTGGGTAGGGATGAAGTAATGAGTTTTACGACGGAAACCATTTCCGTTACAAAACTCGCTTTTTGCGATGGAACTTGGTTCCGTCGCAAAAAGCATTACCCTTTTACGACAAATTCTCTAATCCGTCGCAAAAGGGCAGGTACTGGCGGCCCTTTTGGCCGCCAGTTTGCGACGGACATTGAGTCCGTCGCTACTTTTGCGACGGACATTGAGTACGTCGCTACTTTTGCGACGGACAATAAAGAAGAGAAATGGTGGCCTTTTTTGGCCGCCATTTTGTGACGGACAGTGTGTCCGTTGCTAGACTTTGCGATGGACTCACTGTCCGTCGCTAAATGAGGAGAAATGGTGGCCTTTTTGGCTGCCATTTTGCAATGGACAGTGTGTCCGTCGCTAGATTTTGCAACGGACAGTGAACAAGGAGGAAAGGCCGCCATTTTGCGACGGAAAGTGTGTTCGTTGCTATATTTTGCGACAGACTCACTGTCCGTCACAAAAAAACTCCCACAGAATTTGTTTTAACTTTTTTTTTTTTGCGACAGATGAATTTTTCCGTCGCAAATGCTCGTTTTTTTGCGACAGATTTTTTTTTCCGTCACAATTTTTTTTTTTTAGCGATGGAATTAGTTTCCGTCGCAAAATGAGATGAATTTGCTATGGAAGATATTCCGTAGCAAATTCCGTCACTGTTTCCTTATTTTTTTGTAGTGTCATCGCATGACTTAGTCATTGTTCAAATTATATGATTCTACATTAATCTCATAATTATATATATTATAATTGCTTAATGTATACTAAGAAATTATTATCTCTTGTCCTTAATATAAGAATTTTTTAACCAATTTAGTTGGATTGAAAAATTAGTTGATTGTTAAAATTAGTTGATTGTTAAAAAATGTGTATTAATTTTTCTAAAATGCTTTATTAAATTGAAAGTATCCATTAATGTAAACTCTATTAAAATGTGTAACCGATAGAGAAAATATTAAGAAAAATAATAAAGATGGGAACAAGAAATGAAACAACATTGTAAAAAAAAAAAATGTTTTGTTGCTTTATGCCGGCTGTCAGTCAAAATGATTTCATTTTATTTAATTTTGTTTTGCAAGTAAAAGTTATTCTCTCTCTACTTTTTGTAATAAAAACAATTACTCTGCAAGTTCATGTAATTTCACTTAATTAATTTTTAATCAAATATCTATAGCTTTTTTTAAAAAAAATAATTAGATCCATGTAATATGATTTTTAATAAGATCTTTATAATTTTACCTGATTTTTAATCAAGTCCCTAAAATGTTTGGAGACTGATAAAAATGTGGGAAAAACCTACAAGAACCAGATAAAAAATGTGAACCCTAAGGCATCGTAAAAAGAAATAAACTATAAGAGCCAACTTAAAAATTAATTGAAGCTATAAGTATTTATAAATTAATTTTCCTTTCAAAAAAAGAACTGAAATTTTCAACACTGAGAATATCCATTTGTCTATTCGGCAAGCCGTTAAGGTTAGAGGTGGATTGGATCCATCATTCATCAAAGACATTTAAATTTAGTTTGGATAAGTTGATTTATCACCAAATTTTCAGAAAGAATATCATCAACATCTACCTAATTGCATGCTTCACCCATATCAAAAGTAAAAGTTTACTATTCATTTTTCATGAAGTTAATAATTTAAGCGAGGAAGCTCTTTACTAAATGAGAAAATTGTAGAAAAACATAAATCCTTTTTAAAAAAAATAATTTATAGGCAAACGAAATAGTTTACTCAGGGAAGTATGTAAAAATAATATTTTTATAAAATATTAAATATAAACCGTTAAGATTTTAATCCAACGGTTAAAATGAAAAAGAGAAAGGAAAGTGGATGGGAGGCAAGTCCGGGTTCATTAGTGTCACCATGTGATTCCTTTTTATGTTTTTCCCAATGGAAATAATTGGACGTAAACAACATTATTTTTGTATTTGCCAGAGGCCACACAAAAAGGAACATGAATGCCAATGATTTTTGTCCTAATACAGCACTGTCACTGTTACATACTACTTCAGAGTTTATTCTACAGCATATGCCTGAGAAATTCTTCTTGAAGTATTTATATTTTTTAATTTTTAATTTGGTGTTTATGTATTTTTGTTAATAATGAAAAAAACACGCAAGTACAAAGTAAAAATTGAAAAATTTAATAATGAAAAAACACGCAAGTACAAAGTAAAAAATAGAATATTTAATAATGAAAAAAACACGCAAGTACAAAGTAAAAATTGAAAAATTAAATTAAAGGCTTGCTTGATTTTGTTTATTTATTTATTTTTAAAAGAAAACATTGCTTGAAAAACTTTTTTCCAAAAATTTGTTTTTAATAACCAAAAAATAAAAAAGCTATTTTTAAAAACTAAAAACCAAAAACAATTTTCAGTTGTTTCTCATTTTTATTTTTCTATTTTTTATTTTTTGACGATGTCATCTATAGACTATTGACAGTCAACATCACACTATTGGTGATAACTACTGTTATGTCATCACAGACAACAACTGTAACATCCGTCCTTAATACGCCTTTATTTATTATTATTTTCTTTATTTAATTATTATCATTATTATTTTACTATTTATTATTATTATTAAAACAAACTTTAATCATGCTTCCAAGCTTAATTTGTATAATCCCAAGTTAAGACATTCATTAATATTTGCGAGTATCCAAACAGTGATTGCCATATTTGAACCCAAAAAAAAAAAAAAACAGTGATTGCCATAGTCCCATTTAACCGTTTTAGCTTCCTAGACTAAATACAACTACATTATATCATGTGCCTATACATACATATAATACAAGCTTAACTTGTATCTATTGTTGTCTGGTAAACTTGAGTATAATCCGTAAGAACTGGCTGAACCCAAGAGGGGGGGTAAATTGGGTGAAGTATAAAAACTTAAGAACTTTGTAAAATCTTTTCGCAACTCAGTAAAACCAGTTTGTATGACAATAATGATTTAAAAAACAATAAATAGTCATTTAAACATATATGCTGAGAATATAAGAGATAAGGAAAGAGAATATGAAAACTGAGATTTATATTGGTTCGGCCCAATCCTTGACCTACGTCCAGTCCCTAAGCTCCATTTGAGATTTTCAATCCACTATCCTCTTGTTTAATCTGGGCACAAGAGAAGCCTTTACAATCCCACAAGTTCACTCAGGCACTTGTGAAGTCAAATCTCTCACCGAGATATTCCCCCTTACACAATGCAAGGTTACAATCTGTTTCCCTCTCAAGATCACCCAATCTTGAGTAACTCTCAAATAAATAGAAAGAATGTTTATAATGAATCTTCTCTCTCCGAAGTGAATAAGATAAACAATGAAGTGTATTATAAATATTTTCACTCTCTATGATGAACTATGTAAGCATTGAAAAAAGAGTGTGTATGAGAAAGATGTTGGATTCAGAATGTTGGCATCTTGATAGTGCAAGCTCACCCTCATCAACCTTGAACACTTCTTCTTTTATAGGTAGATATCAATATATGACCGTTGAGAAGATTCAGTGACTGTTGGATAAAGAAATATAGCCGTTAGAACTTCGTTTTCTGAACCAGCTATGACATCAGCATTTACTTTCCCTTTGATCTTCAGTTTAACAGCATTTGATCATCTAAAACATGTACACAAATGATATAAATAATGTTAAGAAGTGTTATAAATCATTTGGGTAATCATCTGGATGTTTATCAGAAGAATCAGGATTTTCAAAACGTTGATTTTCTGAAGCTGAGATGACAACTCAAGTTTTCATTTGTAAACTCGAGTTTCGAGGTTGTTTCTTTACTCCAAATTACTCTCTGTTTGATCAAAACTCGAGTTTTGGTTTCACAAACTCGAGTTTGGAAGATGCTCTGACGTTCGCTGCTCTCTGTCTGATAGAAACTCAAGTTTCCAACTAATAAACTTGAGTTTTGTTTTCTCCCAAAACCAAAGTTTGCTCTTTGCCTTCGATAAACTCGAGTTTTGATTTACAAACTCGAGTTTGCAAGTTGTTTTGCCCTTGGTTGCTCTCTGACTTGGAGTTTGGACTTTGTTGAGCGTTTTCGCAACTTCTTGAACTGACTGTCAACTTTCAAAGGCCATATCTCCCTGGTCTAAACTCCGTTTTGGCCCGTTCAAATCTTGATGGAAATTCCTTTTAGTCTACTTTCATATGCCACCAATTTCAGCTCAATCGGATTTGTAGTTTGTGAGATACACTTAAAACATTGAAGCTTGGTTTGCAATGCGGCATGGATTTTTCTGTCAACTTCAACATTTCATAGCTCCTTGATCTGAACTCCTTTTGGCTTGAATTTTATATCAAAATGACGCATTGGGCGTCTAGTTTCATATGCCACTAGTTTCACCTTAATCCGATTTCTGGTTTCGGAGATATCATCAAATTACCAGACATCGCCTGTGCTGAACGTGAAACAGAGTAGAACAGAGTTGTTGATCAACGCTGAAAACTCGAGTTTTGACTTGAAAACTCAAGTTTTGAGTCCTAAACTTGAGTTTGTACTTGGAAACTCGAGTTTTCCTAGTCCAGAGATGCCAGAGATGTTGAAGACACTAGAAACTCGAGTTTTGAGATGGCTGACTCAAGTTTTGACTCCTAAACTCGAGTTTTGAGTCCTAAACTCGAGTTTTCTCATACCAGAAGAGCAAATCATTGTAGCGAAGCAGGAAACTCAAGTTTTGACTTGGAAACTCGAGTTTTCTCATCCTGAAGCTGATTTTTGCTGACTTTAACTCCAAATTGAGCCATTCCAACTTCCATATAATCTTGGAGGCTTCTAGCTTCAATATAAGAACTTGAATAATTATATCTTCATTCCATTCAGCAAGTTCTTCCTTTCTTTCTTCTTCTCTTGATCATTTTCCACAATTCAAATCTTTCTTCTTCTCTTCTCTTGATCATTCTTCATCATTTAACTTGGGCTCATCATTCTCTGCAGCTTCTACCTTCTTCAATATCCATAAAGTGAAGAAACTTCATTCCAACTTCTGCTTATCATAGAGACTTCCAGTATCACAAGAACTTGAATGTTGATATTCCTATTATATTGTGCAAGTTCTTTTGATAACATCTTTCTCTAGTCTCTTCTCTTCTTCTTGGTTATCCTACAAAATCTATTGATAACATCTTGCTTTCTTGACAACCTTTGCAACTTCTTTTCATTAATCCCTTATCTCCATTTTGATTATCCTACATGATTCAACTTGGACAATCTACATTAAGCATAATAGTTAGTCAATGTAGGAGATAACTATATTACTCAATCTTTTTGCTTTTAATAATGACATCTAATAAGACATCATCAAAACTAATCATAACTAACATAATCTCCTGCATATGGGCTAGTTTCCATCTCTAACCATTTTAATTATCCACCTAAATATAGGTTAGTTGTTGTCACTTATGTGTATGCTACATTAATAAACATTAGACATCCTGCATTCCTTAATTGGTGGTGTGGTCCTATATTGAGTTTGGAATGTTTACTTAACAACTTAAACCATTCACTCACTCATACGCAAGTTTATGCAGACACAAGGTAATTAAATATCCCCTCATGACAGCAACTTAATCACACAACGCATGGACTAGGATTTATCACAATATAAATTGTTCTGTATAAGAACACAGATATCTAGCTGATAGGCTAGTGTATTGATATTGGATCAGATGAATACCACAAGATATCTATAAGGCAGATACCAAAGGGAATATGTTTGCTCCAGGATATCTATAAGGCAAATACTAAGGGAAATAATGGATCACTATGCATATATATGGCGTTTAGCCAAAAGGAGTAGGGTGTGTGTACAGTGAGACTGAATAGTAAAAGAGGATGAATAAAATTTGTGTACCTTTTAGGTTTACCTCTTATTTATAGAGATTACCTTAGGGTTTGGACTCTTGGGCCCTGTGTGCCTTGCAGCCCACATATTGTGCCGCTACACCTGCAAATTGATATCATGATTAGGATATGTTCCTTGATTATAGCCTTTATTATAGGTCAGTTAGGATCTCCCTCCATTATAGGCTGATTCTGCAACGTGTTGACCCTGTTCGACCATATAGCAAATGGGCCTCGTATGAGTCCATAACAATTGCCCCCAACTCGGTAATTAAGATCTTTGGTTTGCCGAGGTGTATTGATTATTTAACGTGGAACGCGAATTTAACCAAGATATATCTAGTTTATCCGGGTTCCAAACTTGAGACGAATTTGATTTCCGCGTTGTTCAACTTTTGTCCAAGTTCAAGGAACTTCAAATTTATTCATTTTCTGTGACTTGCCCCCAGATATATATAATCCGGGTTAAGTTACTTTGAACTCCATTCCTGTTTATGATTATTTAGATTTCTCATGCATCATTCATTCGAGCTTCAGGGTTTCCCCCAATCCGGAATATCATGAGCTAGAAACGGCTCCATCTTGACTGTCCTTCATGTACTATCTGATCGCGTCTACGTTGATCTCGGTTTTTGACGACGCATGCTCAATAAGCAGGGGTAGAATTTGAGGAATCATATATACCTGAATGAACTTCCATTTCAAACTTCTTATTTCATCGTGACCACCTGATAACTAGTCACTTCCGACTGTCAAAAAGTAAAACCGCTAACCTTTGCTGTCTACGATATTCGAGCACATTAAATGCACATACTGTGCGCATTAAATGCACACATCGCTTCTCACATGCCATCATTGCTTTTGGGGTACATTGTCTTTTTTGCCCTTGACCCTTTAGATCCATATATCTAACAGTTATGTTTATATTTGCATTTCCTTCCATTTGCACCACTTCTTACATTCGCTGTTTTCTCTGTCTTCTAAAAAACCTCTCGTTTTCAAAGACCTAGTTTCTTGCGACTCTCTAGTTCATACCTTTTAGGCTTCTCAGATCTTCATTATTCTAGGTATTCTCATCGTCTCTTCCTATTCCTTTTGCTTTTGCTTTTGTTCTTTGATTTGCTATTGCATTGTTCTTGCTTCTTCATTTGTGTCTTTGAGATATTGCCCTTGAGTTTTTAGGTAGGCATTAATAACCCTTTGCCTCTTTGGTTCTTGTTTCCTAATTTCCAGCGTCTTGTCTTGAATATTCAAAGAATCGCCTTTGGTCATCCGTTTCTCCCCCCTTTAAACTAAACATATTAGCATTGGGAGGCTATGATGACCTTTTAGACAATTCCTCTCTGAGCCCAGAAAGCTGGAACAGTTGAACTGAGCCATCCCAACCCTAATCTCCCCCTTCTTTGACAATGGAGAAAAATACGATAACTCTAGAAGAGGAGGAAGAGTTACGCATAAACAGTTCCTCCTAGAGCTCGGTATTGGTTTTGGGGTATTTCCCCTACTAAAAAAGAGAAGCAAGCAGCCTTGCTTTGTAAAACATATAGTGGAAAAAGTATGAAAAGATCCCAACCTCTACATGACCAGAGCTGTGGTGAGACTGGAGGTTAGAATGAGAAAGCCACCAATCCGGGATCGAATTCCCAAACATCGAGATTCGAGGGACGAGGTAAGAGTGAATCTATCCTAGCCTCACATATTCCCCTACCAACAGGCCTGTGCCAACCTGGGCTAAGATCCCATTCGGAGAGCGTCGTCGACCCTTGTAATGATTGTGCCTATCTCAGTTGCGATCTCGTCACAAGGGGCCAGTACTCAAAGTCCGAGTCTACTTTGGCCTTTTGCCGACATAACTTAACTTCCAAAACCATCCCAACCTTTAGTAGCATGGACCATTTTGTGTCATAGGATCCCCCCAATTTGTTGAATTTTTCTTATTCACATTATGGCTCACATAATTCAGGTATGCCTTCCGTTTCTTTTTTTTGCTTTTCTATTGTAGGTATAGATGGATTCATCCCTTTTTGCGCCGTATTGAGAGATCTATGTCTGGGGAGTCTAGTTCCACCAGCTGATAATTGAATATTTCATACACTACTTGTTGTCTCTTGATTAATAATTTAGGACTCTTTAGCTAATAAATAATGGCTTTATATCTATTTGGGCTTTGGGCTTTTGATTTTATTTTAGCCATTTTTAATAGTAAAATTTCAGTTTTACATTGCTTCGCTATTTTTACAATAACTCTTAAATCAGACATCGGATTTGCCTCATTGTTGTCTCATATTTCAGATGATTCAGAGAGCTATAATTGTTATGAAGACATGAAGAGCAAATTCGAACAAGAGGGCGGTCGATTTTGAAGCCAAAGTCGATGTATATTTTTGGATTTTGTAACTAAAGCCCATTTTATTTATTTGGGCTGACCCATTTCCATTTTAGGGTTAGGTTAAGTAAGGCAGCAGCCACAAACATTTATTCATTCACGTTTTTAGAGTTTTGTGGATCAAAACAAAAGCTTTCAAATTCTCTGAAATGATCTTCGCGTTCTTCATCTGTTCTTCGTTTTTCCGAGCCATGTTCGTCTAAACGTTTGCGATTAACCCAACGTTGATGATTCCATGATTCATCCAGAGAGCTTGTGCTTAATCGGTAACATTACTCGTTTCTGTTTTCATCTTATCGGATCCGATTTTTGAAAATAGTTTGAATAGTAGTTTTAATATTCGGTTTGGTCCATCCTAAGGATTGAGTTCTAATTAGGTTTGAAGCTGTTAGTTCTCTTAAAGCTTTGATGATTGCCAACAATTGTGAACAAAGAATGAGGATTTGCTCTTGGATGTTAGAAAATCCTAAATGAGAGCAAACCTCGAGGTTTGACCTTGCAAAGAAAGCCTCAAGGTTCAGTGCTTCATCTTTCAAAAACTTGGTTTCACAAATTTATGTGAAACCTCGAGGTTTGTGAAGAAACTTCGAGGTTTTGGACTTCCAGAGAAAACTCAGTTTCACATCAACCCTTCAAACCTCAAGGTTTGTAACAAAACCTCCAGGTTTGTGGTTTGGCGCTTAACTGAAACTTTTGAAAAATAATGTGAAACCTCGAGTATTTGAAGAAACCTCCAGGTTTCTTCATCCAGAGAGCAATTGGTTTTCAAGAACATTGAAAACCTCGAGGTTCCTACATAAACCTCGAGGTTTGATGTTTGGTTGGAACTTGAATATTTTGAAATTAACACAAAACCTTGAGTATTGTTGGAAACCTCCAGGTTTCTGACATACAGAGGGCAATTAGTTTTTCCCATTAGTGAAAAACCTCGAGGTTTACTCCAAAACCTCCAGGTTTTGCCTTTGGAACAAAGTTCAGCTTTTCAGTATTTTTAGCCAAACCTCGAGTATTGTTGAAAACCTCGAGGTTTGTAGGTTCCAGAGAGCAAATGAATTTTCATTTTATTTGAAACCTCCAGGTTTCCTATGAAACCTCTAGGTTTGGTTTCATCGTGTTTTCAGAAGGTTTCATTTTTTAAATGAAACCACGAGGTTTATAATGAAACCTTGAGGTTTTGGGACTCAGAGACTTAAACTTCTTTCTGCTTTTATGAAAACCTCTAGGTTCATTTTAAAACCTCCAGGTTTGCTGTTTAATCCAAAACCTTTTTCACCTGGACATAATGAAAACCTCGAGGTTTGTAGAACAAACCTCCAGGTTTCTATCCGTTGTCAGAAATTCGAATTTGCCAAATCTGCTATACCTTCTTGTTTGATCTCAATGCTTTTCATGATTAATCTATAATGATTCTAGATATGTTTAATCATCTTTTTTGTGGGTTTCAGACAGATTAAAGAAGGATTATTGAAGGTTTAGACCAAAAGCAAAAGTTGTGTCAGAACATTAAATGTTCAACCCAGAAACTTGCTTACTTTTGGTTAATCCACTTGTACACGGTTGCAAAGCATTAAAGGAAGATTTCTACAACAAGCAACAGCCTCTCCAACGGATTAATTTGCAGAGAGTCAACTCTGAATCCAAGTCCAGCTGTATTATGCAGAAACCAAGAGAGAGAAGATGGTCAAAGTGGAACCTAACTTCAGCTGAACACTCCCAACGTTTTAATCCAAATCACAACGGTCATTTAATGCCTTATATGTATAAATAGAGTGGCATTCAAGACTTCAAAGCTGACATATCATCTAAAAACGCTCAAGCATTCAAGTCTCTGAACTACTTCTTAGTTTTCATTTGTAACTTGTCTTTTGACATTATAAGCTTCAGTGTTTATCATCATCTACTCTTAGAGAGAGTTTTTCTTTGATTATTGATCATTGATTGTAAGGAACCACAAGTCAGGGGACTTGGTGGTTGGGATCATTGATTAGAACTTGTAAGGGGGAGTGAGTTCTAGTGAGAGAATCATTTCTTGAGTGCAGAGTGTGTAATCATTGATATAGTAGAAAATCCCAGAGTGTCTAAGGACTGGACGTAGGTCAAGTTGATAGGACCGAACCAGTATAAATTCTTGTGTCCAAGCTTTCTCTTCTCTATCTCTGTTAACCCCTGTTTTCATCGCTCAAAAACAGAGTTCCTAACCAAAAATTTAAGAATACCCAATTCACCCCCCTCTTGGGTATTCAGCTCCATTTTCAGAAGCCTTGCTGTGCGATCGCACAGTGAGATGCCACTGTTCAGACAGATGCTAGGCGATCGTCTAGTTGAGGGAATTTCTAGATGAATGCAGAGATTTCGGTTCATCTAGAACCAAACGCGAGTTCGTTCATATTTCGTTCAATGATGGAAGTTTCTGGAATCTAAATGTTAGGTTGATCGTTTTTAATCTGTTTCTGTTTAATCCATTTTGTTTATGCATTTCATTCTGTTTTAGTTTACTTTCATTTTTAATCTGTTTGAATCAACAAAACCCCCATTTTTACTGTTTTTGTTTCGCTGTTGCTTTTAATCAAACCCGATGCGAATTCATCGGGGAAACGACCCAGGTTCCCTATTTCTGCAAAATCGTTTTTGAACTTGGTTAATTTGGGAGATACGGCAAATCTCTGTCACCAGCCTCTCGAGAGCTTCAACGGACTCAGACCTGTGGGTTACTGATGAGGTACTACATACTAATCTACACTAACCGCAGTTGAGGTTGCCAGGCTCCCCATTGGCAATGGAGTGAGCTACGCCCTTCGTCTACCCATGGATGATGAATCCATTTGCTCCCCAAGTAGAAAGAGTAATACACATTTCTTCTTCTTCTACCGGGATCTAATTACTCAGCTCGGTATTCGCTTTCCATTTACCGAGTTCCAAATCGACCTTTTTAACCATCTACACGTTGCTCCTTCCCAACTTCATCCCAATAGTTGGGCTTTTTTATCGCTTTCGAACGTTTTTGTCTTTATGAGAAACTAGCCTGTACAATTCCGCTTTTCTTTCATTTTTTTGTCATCCATCATGCCAGAACAGAGCCTTCGACTAGGAAAGGTTGGACCTCGCTTTGGGATGTCCCCAACTGGAAGCTTTCACAGTTTTTACCGATTCTTTTAAGAAACTTCAAAACTGGCTTTTTTAAGGATTCTGTCAAGCCCAAGCAGCAGTCTTGGTTCCTCAAAACCCTTGAGTCCGGAGATTTGGAGGGGAAATTCCCCTATACTAGACTCAGGACCATTACAAACTTTCTCCCTCCTCATATCGCTTTCCTGACATAGGTTTCTTTGATTTTAAGGGCAACGTGGCATCTTTTATAACTTCCCATATCGACCAACATGGCCCCATTAGCGTGGCCACATTCATGAATGACCCTTGTTCTCTTAACCTGCAGATCCAAGTATGGGAAAACAACCTTCTTATCTTGCCACCATGAAAAGCAACAAGGTTTCAAACATTGAGGCTAGCAAGAAGCAAATAGCTCCGGATCCTGGTAAAGTTGGAATTGGGACAAGTAGCCGAGTAAGCCTAGCTAAGAGGTCAAAAACCGACCAAGCCATTCTAACCCATAAATCCAAAGAAGCATTGGCCTTTGCTGTTCAAACCTCTACACAGGAAGTTCCTCATGCCTCTGGTTCTTCTTCTCTGAATCTTCCTCCTCTACCGCCACGCACTGAGCTTGCCCACGGGATCATCTGGAGCCATAGGGTACCTGAGGCGCGGCATCACTATTCGTCCCTCGAGTCATTTTTATGACACACATCCATTTGCCAAGGCCGAAATACAGGAGATGGCAAATATTGAGCGGTATGCCCTGAAGGCCGCTGGATTAGCTCAAACTTTAACCTCGGTGAAAGAGAAATATGCTCGAAATTTTGCCAAGCTAAAGAAGCATAGATTGGAGGCTAATGAGTAGAAGATAAAAAAATCTCAGGAACAGCTGTAGGTGGTCGAGACAGTGAAAGACAAAGCCTACGAGGAACCGTAGAGGCCAAAAGAGGACCTTAGGAAGGCGAACTCGGATTTGCTCTGTCTTTAAGAGGCTCATGTTCAAAATGTGGAAGCAATGAAACTTCTTCTAGCGAAGTAGGATGAGTTTAAAACTAAGCTATACTGGACTCGTGCCACCCTTGAGACTGCAAATGCCGACATCACTATAAAGGTAGCTATATTAGGAAAGGCTGCGAAAGAGTCTTTCAACAATGCCTTGGAGAAAATCCTACTTTTGAACCCTAACGTCGAACTCAACACCTCCGGGCTAGATTATACAACTTATGTAGATGAAGGCATATTAATCTCGTTCTCTTCCTCTCCCGATGGTGATTCAGTATCTCAGTTGGAGGGGGTCAAGGCGAGGATAGGGGTGAAGAGATTCAACCAGACATTGGAGCTCCACCAAGCTGAAAGATTAATCCCATTTCCTTTGCTTTGTAACAATGTTCCTAGGTTAATAACCCGGCTTATTTTTCTTGCACTTTGATGACTTAATCATCAATGAAGATTTATTCATTTCTCAATCTACCCCGCCTATATTATCAAGTATCTTATTCCTTGTAACAATTGTATGAACTCAAACTTAAGTTCAAAGTTCTATTCAATGATTGGGTTGAAGTCAAAAAAATTCACACAGAATCTGCTTAGATATTCGTTCGGTATTAAAACTAGGTATCATATTTGTGAAGATTTTAATTAATTCATCACATTATGTTCTGGCTCATCCGACCAGAATTTAATCCGTGAGTAAGGGCAATTCGTCATATGTTCAAATTCAGTTTATAACCAAAGTTTTAAACATTTAGAGCTAATCAGGGTCTGCATGACAATTCACCTCATTACCCCAAAATACAACTTTGATGCATTACAACTGTGAAAACACTTTATTGTATTTCCACTTTATCTAAAAATGGGTCCAACAACCCGGCTTCATTTATTCATTATCCAAGTTCCAAACATGGAACACGAATTTAACTGTCTTCTACTCCTCAGTTTATCCAGGTTTCAAACTTAATATGGAAAATAGATTTAACTGCATAGTGTACAGTTTATCTGGGTTCCAAATTGAACATGGAAACACGGATTTAACTGTACTTTTAGTTTTACCGAGTTCCAAACTCAATCTTGGTAATTGTATTTTGAAAACGGGTTTAAACAACCTGGATTCATTTATTCATTCGCAGCTAGCATGATTCGAACAATTTGTAGCACAATTCTCAACCAAGAATTTCTTCATTTATTTGATCAAATGA
The DNA here is from genome assembly GCA_034222035.1 of Acacia crassicarpa. NCBI lineage: Eukaryota > Viridiplantae > Streptophyta > Magnoliopsida > Fabales > Fabaceae > Acacia > Acacia crassicarpa. The sequence continues at coordinate 12,298,910 of JAWXYG010000015.1, forward strand.
TCTTTCCGACATAGCCGACTTTATGTAATTCCAAAAAAGGAAAATTATGCTTAAAATAAAATAAATTCAACACAGAACTCAGATTTAACTGTACTCACACAGTTTATTTGCGTATTGATCAACTCAAGATGTAACTCGGATTTAGCTGTAGTATACTTTCAGCTTATCCGCGTTCCATGTTCTCTTGATTAACTTCTTCTCTAGAGTCTCCAGCATATAGGCTCCTTTGCCAAGCTTTTCTCTAACTCGATAAGGGCTTTCCCAATTCGCAGCAAGCTTTCCATCTCTAGCGTTTTTGTTGCCTATGTCAGGTCTTCGAAGCACCAAGTCACCTTTTTCAAATGACCAATGCTTCACTTTTTTATTATATCTAGCCGCGATGAGTTGTTTTGTGGCCATATCATGACAGTGTGCCATGATTCTGACTTCATCAATTAGATCTAATTCTACCACAAATACTTCATTGTTCTCCCCTTCTTCCTAAAGAGCCTTGACTCTCTTCCATAAGGGCTAGCCTATCTCCACCGGGATCATAGCCTCACATCCATACGTTAATCTAAAGGGAGTTTCCCCAGTTGACGTTTGAATGCTGGTCTAGTAACCCCACAAGATATAGTACAGGTGCTCCACCCAACTGGACTCTGCCTCTTCCATTCGCTTCCTTAATCTATCAACGATGACTTTGTTTGCTACCTCAGCTTGCTGATAATTGAATATTTTATACACTTCTTTTTACCTCTTGATTAATAATTTAGGACTCTTTAGTTAATAAATAATGGTTTTTATACTTATTTAGGCTTTGGGCCTTTGATTATATTTTAGCCATTTTTAAGAATAAAATTCAATTTTTACATTGATTTACTATTTTTACCATAACTCTTGAATCAGACATCGGATTTGCCTCATTTTTGTTTCATATTTCAGATGATTTAGAGAGATACAATTGTTATGAAGACATGAAGGGCAAATTCGGACAAGAGGATGGTCGATTTTGGAGACGAAGTCAGATGTATATTTCTGGATTTTATTTGGGCTCAAATTTTGTAATTAAAGCCCATTTTTATTTTATTTCTGTTTTGGGTTGAACCATTGGAGCCCATTTCCATTTTAGGTTAACTTTAAGTCAGATGGTGGCTACAACACTTTGATCATTCACGTTTTTGAAAGTTTTGGATTAAATACAGAAGTTTTATTTTCTCTGCAATGTTCTTTGTGTTCTTCGCATGTTCTTCATTTTTTCCAGCCATGCTCAGCTAAACTTCTGTGATTAACCCAACGTTAAGGATTACATGATTCATCCAGAGAGCTTGTGCTTAATCGGTAACTTTACTCGTTTATGTTTTCATCTTATCGGATTCGATTTCTAGAAATAGTTCAAATATGAAATTTAATATTCGGTTTGGTTCATCCTGAGGGCTGAGTTCAAACTAGATTTAAGGATTCCATGATTCGTCCAGAGAGCTTGTGCTTAATCTGTAACTTTACTCGTTTCTGTTTTCATCTTATCGGATTTGATTTCTATAAATAGTTCGAATATTAAATTTAATATTCAGTTTGGTTCATCCCAAAGACTGAGTCCGAACTAGGTTTAAGTGTTTGCTGTGCGATCGCATAGTGAGATGCCACTGTTCGGACAAATGCTAGGCGATCGTCTAGACGAGGGATTTTTTGGACGAACGCAGAGATTTCGGTTGGTCCAAAACCAAACGCAAGTTCATTCATATTTCGTTCAATGATGGAAGTTTCTGGAATCTGAATGTTGGGTTGATCAATTTTAATCTATTTCTGTTTATTCCGTTCTGTTGCTGTTTGTTTCGTTCTGTTTCTGTTTATTTCGTTTTTATTCTATTTGAACCAAAACCCCCCATTTTTATTGTTCTATTTCACTATTGCTGCCAATCAAACCCGTTGCAAGTACGTTGGGGAAACGACCCAGATTCCCTATTTCTACAAAATCATTTTTGAACTTGGTTATTTTGGGAGACACGACAAATCTCTTTCACTTCCCATTTGATTGTGGGTGCTCCACGGAGGCAAAGTGTTGCTTGATCTGGAAACCGACCATCATTTCTTGGAACCCCTTATCGATAAATTGGGTTCCATTATCCGTGACTACCTCCACTGGGATATGATGTTTTTTTTTGGAAGAATCTCTGCACCCAAGCCGAGGTGATTGTCACCACGGGTTCGGCTTCTATCCACTTAGTGAAATAATAGACAGCTACTATGAGCCATAGTAACTGTCTTGGTGCCGCTTTGAATGGTCCTAGAAAATCCATCCCTCATTTGAAAAATGGCCACAGAGCCGAGACAGACTTTAATTCTGTTGGGGGAGACCATATTACCTTGGCACGTTTTTGACAACTACCACATTTTTGCACATGGTCCTTTGAATCCGCCTCTATTGTTGGCCAGTAATAACCAGCTCGTAAAGCTTTTCGAGCCGGCGCCTTGGCACCCATGTGTTGCTTGTTGATTCCTTTGTGGATCTCGGCTAAAACATACTTGGCCTCTTCGAAATTCAGGTACTTCAGTATTGGAGAATGCAAACCTTTGTGATACAGTTGATTTTCCACAACTGTGTGCAAGGCTACTTCTCGCACCAACTTCTTTGTTTCAAGTGAGTCGTCAAGGAGGACTCCTCTTTCCAAGTAGTCTACAATTGGTTTTCTCCAATCTCCTATTGCTGAGATCACCATGACACAACTTGGCTCGGACAGAATTTGTTAAACCACGGTTCTATGATTACCCGGGCTCTTCGTACTTCCCAAGACCGGACATGGACGAGCGGCGTTGGAAGCATGACGGCGGACGAACTAGCGGCGACCAGAGGAAGAGAGCAGAGATGGGCCAACGGGGAGAGAAGAGATGAGGCAAGGGGGAGAGAAGAGTCGGGGAAAGAGGATCAGAACGGCGGACATGAAGTGAAAACCTAGAACTACTTTAAGTGATTTTTGCGACGGACAAAACTGTCTGTCACAAATTCACTTAAATTTGCAGCGGATAAAGAAAATCCACCGCAAAATCATATGATTTTGCGATGGACAACTTATTCAGCTGCAAAATCATGAGAGTTTGTGGCGGACTCCTTCGTCCACCGCAAAAGGGGGCAACGTAGGGCCCCTCCCAGCACGTTTTTGCAGCGGACTATATAGTCTGCCGTAAAATCATATCATTTTGTGGCGGACTAAGGGGGGCAACATAGGGCACCTCCCAGTGTGTTTTTTCAGCGGACTATGGGGGGCAACGTAGGCCCCCTCCCAGCGTCCTTTTGCTGCGGACTACTCAGTCCACCTCAAAATCATGTCATTTTGCGATGGACTCCGTAGTCTGCTGCAAAAGGGGGGCAACATGGACCCCTCCCAACGTGTTTTTGTGGCAGACGAAGGACTCCGCCGCAAAATCATCTGAGTCCGCCGCAAAATTCTGACCTTTTGCGACGGATTATTTCAATCCTTCGCAAACCTCTTTATTTGCGATGGAATTTTTTTTCCGTCGCAAATATGCTATTTTCCAGTAGTGATATCATTGTTCAGGCCAAATATTGGGAGACGTGTGTAAGGTTTCAAAGGTGGCAAACAATGTCGGCTGTTCCTCTCTAAAAGTGTCGATGGCTACCTTTAATTTGAGAAAGGGTGCAACTCTTGGAAATCTCACTCAAGCCTGGGCTTGGGAGTTGGGATGGTCGCAGGTAGTCGAGGACAGAGGTGGAGAGAAGGTGAGATGGTGGAGGATGAAGATCGAAGATGAAGTTTGAAGGTCTCTAATACAGGGCTATATCTTTGCTTCTTTATCGATCTATCAAGTTTAGAAGAGAGACGAAAAAGGAAGTTCGTAACTAGGAGGCGAGTTAGGTCATCCACTCCAGATTTAGATTTGTCATTATTCATCAATCACTTTAGATTCTAATTTAGTTAAAGAGAATATAGGAAATCTGGTCCAGGGCAATGTAGTCTTTCTATTTTAATGTTTTAATTTCTGGTTATTCAAAATAATTATTATTTTTATAGTCCTTCTTAATAAATACTCCCTCCGGTCCTAATTATAAGAACACTTTTGTAATACAAATTACACTATAAAAGTGTTCCTATAATTAGGACCGAAAGTAGTATTATTTTTCTTAGGTCATTTATTATAATTTTCCCATATGAAAAGGTATCGTAATGTCACTCTTCAAATACCCCCATATTTAGTGAATTACCTCTTTTTTTACCTCATGTATTCTAGTTCTTAACTACTTATTATAAATTCATTATTTCAACTAATTCTCACATGCCCAAAAAATAAAAATTAAGTTATTAAATATGTAAAAAATTATTAAATTTGCTTTTAGTAAAATTTTCCTTCTCTACATTTACAAATCATAATATCATAGTTTATTAAGCATTAAAGAAATTTTATTTACACTAAATGTATAAAATTATCCATTGTTAAATTATATTAAAAAAAACCAAGTTATAAAGTGGGTAGCTGCTTGTCACGGTCTCACCTTGATGGGTCCAACATTGGCTACGATGAGGGAAGTTCTTGAGGCATATATAATATGGAGTGCGTCTTTACTATCAGCTTAAGCTTTTAGTACAATGGTTAATGCTTTTCAAAGTTAAATGTGCTCAACTAGGGAAAATCTCAAAATGGGTGGCCCTCAGGAAGTTTTATGTGCTAGAGCGCTTTAGGCGTGACATGCTGCCCACCATTTTGAGAATTATCATATAATTACTTTGTATAGGAGTCAATTTTTTAAATTAAGAATTAAAAAAATTTGTAATTTTTATTTTTAAAAAATATCATAATTTATTAAACGTTGAAGAAATTTTATTCAGATTAAATGTATAAAATTGTCCGTTTGTTAAACTATACAAAAAATAAAATAACTCTTCGTGTGATTATTTGTAAGTTAAGGAGTTTCAGATAATTTTAAATATTTTTACTTATATTTGTGAGTTGTGTATGATTATGAATGACTATCTTTTATTAAAAAAATAGGCTGAAAAATATGTATATGTTTATGTATTGGAAATTTTCAAGTAAATAATAATACAAAAGTAAATTTCTTTATAACTCATATTATTTCATAATTAATAATATAATTATAAGGGGTTTACTTTTCTCATGTTGCATGAGAGAAAGAAGATTCCTACACACACATTGTCACACCCGACATTCGTATACTGACATCTCACCTAAGTAAGACACCACGAATGTCAAATTCTCTTCATATATTGAGATTCATCAGAGTAATAATGCACAGCTTAGGAAGAAAAGGGGTTCTGGCATAGTAATACTGATAACAAGGTCTGAGTACATACTTGAAATCCATAAAAGGTTCTTACAGATATTACAAACTTAAACATAATCTAATACAAAACATAGATAACCAACAGCAATTCTTGGTCCGACTCAGCATCATCAATTATCGGTATCCACTGCCTTGCCTTGAGAGCCACGCCTATTGTACCTTTCATGTCCTGAACTTTCGGGGATGTCTGGGATTCAAACGAATCCCAGTAGTAACGTTAATCACTCACATTCAATGCATGCTCAGAATATGGAAGACAACCAATTGCAATAATTCACATTCAAGATCAAATTCAAATTCGGTTGAACACCATTCAGACTCAAAATTCAATACAAAAGCATTTCGGTACAATTCATTCAAGTGCACATTCATTCAGATTCAAAATTCATTCAAGTGCACATACATTCAAATTCAAGTTCATTCAAATTCATTCAAAGGACCTACGGGTCCATTCCCTCAGCGCTGGGTATTCAAATGGGCATCAACCCTTCTTTCACAAATGTACCGAATTCCCTTATCGAACAAGCACTCTGGCTTATACTGTCGATAAAGTTAGGTGTTCAAAAATTCAAGTATCACAATGGTTCAAACATGCATATAAAGGCATACAGGGTATGTGAGAGAAAAGTTACTACCTGGATGTCTTCACAACTTCTTATTCTCACCCGAATTCTTCTTGCACTGATTATCGTTTGGCCAAGGCAAGGATCCGAATCCTATAATATTTTAAGATGGGTCATTACTCATTTTAATCTTAATAGCAATATTAAGATTACGCTTACTAAACCGACCCATAATGCTTATCCTTTTTATTCTCTTCAGTTGGTTATTCTATATTCTTCAGATTTTCTGATCAATCTTTGAAAAATCATAACTCGGTCTAGAAAACTCGGAATCAGGTGGTTCAAGTTCCTAATCGAAGCTCTTTAAGTCTATTGTCTAGTAAAAATAATCCACTGGTAAAAACATAACTGAGTCATTCCCAAAATTTTGATTTGTAAAGACAACTTCAGTCTGCCAAACTGAATTTCCAGAATTTTATGTTCGACTTTAAAAATTCACAACTTGGTCTTGGAAGATCCGATTGAGGTGATTCAAATTTCTATCTGTCACTAATTAAGTCTAGTTTCATATACAAATAATCACTAGACTTATTTCTTGCTGTATAATTCCCAGATTTCCATTCTTTCTTCGCTGTCCAGAAAAGCATTTCAGTTTAATAGGTCAACTTCAAAAATTCGTATCTCCTTGGATACAACTCTGATTAAGGCTTATGACCTATCAAATGAAACCTTGGTATGTCTACTTTAATACTGGAAAATATCATGTCAAGATTCCATCATTTACTTTTTCAAAAGGGAACACGAAAAAGACTGTTCATTACTGGAAAATGACATTCTCCAGTTTTCGTCTTCTAACTTTGGAAATTTATAACATTCATTGTACACATCGGATTTGGGTGTTCTTTAGCTCATGTTAAAGCTTATGATGTGTACTAATTACCCACAAAATTTCAGGGTCAAAAGAGTTCGTTTTCCCTGGTTTTACCTTGCTCCAACTTTAGTGCTCCAAGCAGAACAGCAAAACATAACAGATGCTACAGTAACATGTGCTACTGTTCATTTACGAAAATACTGTAGCAACTGATACGTTCGCCTCTGCTTCAGATCAATAAAACAGAGTTTCAACGTTCTATGATTCCCTTTAATCCCAACGTGCATAAACCATGGAAACAAGAAGGGAAAGGCTTAAGGAACTCACCTTGGTTGTTCCTCAAGCTTGCATGCAACGTGAGCATTGATTCCCTCAACTTCATTCCTCCCACGTTCTCTAGTCTCTGCCCCAGTTCCAGTGTTTTTGTCTTCTCATTTGGTGCTGTCTCTTGGCCTCTCAGCGTCTACCGAATGGCTGAGTAGATGAACCAGAAATAGAGGAGTGCTCGGTACTCCCTTCTTCTACCAACGACTCTCATTTCTGTTCTCTATGTGTTCTCGTCTACCTCCAACGATCTTCACTGTCTCTCACTTTCACTTTCGGTCTCAACTTTCTTGCTTTCAAACTCTCTTTCACTCACACATTCTTACTCTTAGTCTCCAACTCCAGCGTTCTCACTCTCTGACTCTCTCTTTCTCTCGGTCTGTTTCTCTGATTACCCCTTCGGACTCTCGTCTCTCTGCTTTGCGTCTGGAACCGTGAGAAAAATGAGAGAGGAGTGGGTATAATAGACCTATATTGAGGTGCTGATAATAACGTAGGGAACAGTGGAGTATGGCTGTGACTCGCACTAACTCGAATGAAGAAATAGTGCTTGCTGCCCCTTTCTTGTTGTCGAACAGAAGAATAAAAGTGGAGTATGGTGTTTTGTGCCGTCTGCCACTGTGATTCTGTTTGTGCATCTGAAGTGGAATGGAGAATGAAAAACGAAACGGAAAGTGGAGAAAAGAAAAGGCTATGGAATATGTGTGTGCGTACTTGGCGGACATGTGCACATTATTTTAAGTATGTGTGTTGTGCGTCTGCTTAGAACAAATCAATTAATAAAATATTGATAATGGGATATATGTTGCTGAAAAATTCAGTTGGACAGAATAGAAAAGAAATGGCAACGGAATATATGTACGTAGGTGGCAGACATATGCATACTATTTTAAGTGTATGTGTGTTCTGCAATTATTAGAATAGTGATAATGGGTGTATGTGTGCGTCTGCTGAATTGCAGAACAAACTAATTATTAATACAATAACAATAATGGAGTATGAGTGAGCTTGCAGAATTTCTATGCGTTGAATATTCAAGGTTAGGAAATTGTACTCCATTAAAGGAAAACAAAGTTCACATGAGCTAAAAATAGCGAGATGTTACAATTCTCCCCCCGTATAAGAAATTTCGCCCTCGAAATTTGACACATATTTGGCCATAAAATCAGGATATTGATCCTTCATCTCTTCTTCTAGTTCCCAGGTCGCTTCCTCAGGAGCTGTTCCCTTCCACAGAACCTTCACCGTTGGGATACTTCTATGCCTGAGCCGTCTCACTTCACGATCAATGATTCGTTCTGGCTCGACAGCATAAGTATAGTCTTCTCGTATGTCAACATCTTCGTACTCAATCACATGTCCATGATCTGGTTGGTACTTCTTTAATTGAGATACGTGGAAGACATTATGAAGCCTGCTCAGGTTTGGAGGTAATGCTATTTGATACGCCACTGGTCCAAGTCTAGCCAAGATTTCAAACGGACCGATGTAGCGAGGACTGAGCTTCTTCCTCTTGATCGCTCTACCGATTCCAGTGACAGGAGATACTTTTAAAAACACATGATCTCCAACTTCAAATTCTAGAGGTCTTCTCCTTTTGTCGGCATAACTCTTCTGTCTACTCTGAGCTGTAAGGAGTCTCTTTCTGATGACTTTGATCTTCTCCGCCGTCTGGTCAACTAAGTCCGTCCCATACAATTTTCTTCCAGACAATTCTGTCAGAAACAAGGGTGATTGACACTTCCTGCCATACAATGCTTCAAATGGAGCCATTTGGATGCTCGCATGATAACTATTGTTATAAGCAAATTCTGCAAGTGAAAGATAGCTATCCCAACTTCCCTTAAAATCCAATACACACGCTCTTAACATATCTTCTAGCGTCTGTATGGTTCTTTCTGATTGTCCATCCGTCTGAGGATGATAGGCCGTACTATAACTCAATTTCGTACCCAGGGCTCGTTGTAGTGCTTTCCAAAATCGAGAGGTAAAACGAGAGTCTCTATCAGAGACAATACTCTTAGGCGTTCCATGGAGTCTGATTATCTCCTTTATATAGATTTCTGCTAACTTCTCCATAGAATAATTGATACTAATGGGAATAAAATGTGCTGACTTTGTAAGACGGTCAACAATTACCCAGATCGCATCTATCTTTCTGATTCTGGGCAATCCCACCACAAAATCCATAGTAACGTTTTCCCACTTCCATTCAGGAATTTCAAAGCTTTGAAGGAGCCCTGGTGGTCGTTTATGTTTGATTTTGACTTTTTGGCAAGTAAGACATCTAGCAACGTATTTAGTCACGTCACTTTTCAGTCCCGGCCACCAAAACTCAGACTTCAATTTTGGTACATCTTGATCACTCCTGGATGGATAGTGTACTTAGTTTTGTGTGCTCCATCCAGAATTTTAAGCCTCAAATCAGGCTCTGCCGATACATATATGCGCTCTTTGTATCTAACTAGTCCACTCGGTGAGAGGTTAAAATCTTGAGTTTTGCCCTTCAAAATCTTTCCTCGAATGGACTCCGCTAGTTCATCATGCATCTAAGCTTCTTTAATTTCGGCTCTCAGATCACTTCCTCCTCGACTAATGTTGAGGCTAGCAAGAAGTACTTTGTTTGATGCACTCCTGCTCAGAAACACTTGGTTTGACAGATTCAAATCTTGAAATTCTTCTAGTAATTTACGTTCCTGTACCATCATCAATGCCACCTGCACCGCCTTTCTACTCAGAGCATCTGCAACAACATTAGCCTTTCCCGGATGATATTTGATTTCAAGATTGTAATCTTTCAGCAACTCCATCCATCTACGCTGTCTCATATTCAATTCTTTCTGATCATAAAGATACTTGAGACTCTTGTGGTCACAGTACAATTCAACAGTGGTACCATACAGGTAGTGCCGCCATATCTTCAAAGCAAACACAATCGCTGCGAGTTCCAAATCATGAGTGGGATAATTCAATTCATGAGGCTTCAGCTGTCGAGAGGCATACGCCACTACTCTGCCCTGCTGCATCAGGACACATCCCAATCCTTGCTTACTAGCATCACTGTATACCATGTAGGTCATACTAGGATTTGGGATAATCAACACTGGCGCAGATGTCAATCTTTCTTTCAGCTGCCTGAAGCTCTCTTCACAACGTTCGTCCCACACAAATGATTGGTTCTTTCTTGTGAGCTTTGTCAATGACAAGGCAATTCGAGAAAAATTCAATATAAACCTGCGATAGTAACTAGCAAGACCCAGAAAACTACGTATTTCTGTTACAGTTTCCGGTCTCTTCCAATTCAGTACTGCTTCCACTTTACTAGGATCAACAGAAACCCCGTCTTGTGAGATAACATGGCCAAGAAATCTGACTTCTGTAAGCCAAAACTCACATTTACTCAATTTGGCGTAGAGTTGCTTCTCCTTCAAAATACTCAACACAATTCTCAAATGATTCTCATGTTCTGCCATACTTTTCGAGTATATTAAAATGTCGTTGATAAAGACTACTACAAACTGATCTAGATATTGGCAAAAGATTCGGTTCATGTAGTCCATAAACACGGCAGGTGCATTGGTCAAACCGAACGGCATTACTAAAAATTCATAATGCCCATATCTGATTCTAAAGGCTGTTTTTGGAATATCCTCAGCTCTTACTCGAAGCTGATGGTAACCCGATCGTAAATCAATCTTACAACCTTTTCATTCACTTTGTACCCGGTGTGTAGTATTCATTCATAAGACTCATTAGTCCATTCTCACAGCGCTTGGTTACTCAGGCTTCACTGCCTGATACATTCTGGCCTTTCGGCTTATTTCATTCTAGCCTTTCGACTAATTTCATTCAAGTACCATAGCGTTGGATATTCTTGCCTTATAGCCCAAGGAATTACCCTCAAGCCATAGGTATCACAACTACAACTCGGTACAATCTGATTGTTCTTCCAACCTCATGTATACTCTAGACACGTTGGTCTAATGTTACCAAGCTAGATAACAACACAGTGCTAGGCTTCTTCAATTCAAGTTCTTAAACTACTTCCTCTTGACTAGCTCAGTGGCTATCAAGTACTATCTGGCTTAACCAGTTCATTCTCTAGACCATTCTATCAGTTTCTGTTCCTGTAACAACATAGTCACCTAATGCACCGCTTTTCAATTCAAAACATCAATGAAGACAATTACGTCAACGATTTTCAATTAAAAATATCAGTAATGATAATCACATCATTACTTTCAATATTGCTTCTATGTTGTCTCATATTCAAAATTCTGATTTTCAAATTCACATATTCAAAATTCTGTGGTAGCAGTACATTTTCAAAATCGCACTTATAAAAAGTAGTGCTTTCACATTTTCAAGGACAACAAAATCGCTGCCAGCTCAAATTCAAGAGAATACATTCATTCTGCTGCAGACCATGATGGTCGCTTCATTTCAAACTGTAATATTCTCTTGCCAATGTACCACACCCGGCCTAGACCGCCGTAGCATTCAGGGTTACCCCAAATTCTAGGGCACTACCTCCCGGATTAACCGGCGACAAGATTACAGCATTCAAATTCCCTCATCGTATTACCACCCCCGGCTTAACCGTGATGGCATACAGGGTTACCCCACATTCTAGGGCATTACTTCTCGGCTTTAACCGGAGTTGAATTTTCTTTCATTCTCAGAATGAAATGTACAATTCTCGTGTGCACAATTCTTTCTTTCAATTCTCAATTCAAGATATTCAATTCCGTTGTGCACAATTCTTTCATTCAATTCTCAATTCAGTGAGCTTTTTCAATGGCAAGCGTTCAAAAACATTCTAAACATGTCTGGCAAGATCCAGTAAACTGAGTACTTTTATAACAGTTTCTGACCTTTCCAGTTCTGTACTGCTTTCACAACCACATAATTCAAAATTTACTTTCAAATTCAGGGTTCAAACCCATTCTTTGAGACAACATCATTTCAAAAGTGACCATTACCTTGGTCTCAAATTCTACTAGAAACATTTTATTCAAAACTTCAGTTCCTAGAATTCAAAAATTCAATTTCAATTCTGGGTTCCACAAGGAGCCCTTCTGTGAAACAATATGTTCAAAAGTGACCACAAAACAGGTCTCAAATTCTGTTCAAAATATTTCATGTAGAAAAATCATTTCAGAAATTTCACAATTCTGCCGGTGCATTGGCAAGTTCAAAATTCAAAATTCAAAATTTCAAACTCAGGAACTAGACAACTGCTATAGAAGGTCGTTACTTCTTCTAATCACATTTCCGACTCTATCATTGGCTATCTAAGCCATTCATAGGACATTCAGTCCATTCTATCACTATCGTGCTTACCACGATTCCACTACGCAACAAGTCTACCCTTTCGATGAGTATCCTTCGTAGGTAGCCCTCATACACTTCGACACAACATTCTAGTGCCTTAATTCATTCAATTCAATCGGTACCCTATTCTAGTACCCCAATTTGTTCAAATCAATTCAACTGTTGGCAACCCTCTGGATGCCTATTCAAGTTCTAGGTTCATCAACCTTATCGTATTCATTCTAATATTCTTATAGAATCCGTAAGGATCTCCATATTTCATACCTCAAGGCACTCAAACCATAAATCAAGAGGTTTCAAATTTCTATGACACTTCCTAGGGGTTATCCCTTATGGAATTTCTCTCGCCTAAGCACACTTAATCATGGACTTCCTTTAGGATCCAGTCCAAAGGTTAGCTAGGCATCAAATTCTCTAAAGCTCATATCTTTTTCGATTAAATATACATCACTAATGCTCCGTTTCTTGTGGTTATGCAATCAAATATCAGTAGTCAAAACCTAAGTTCTGATTGCATTTCAAAATTAAGAGCATATAACTCTTTTGCCAAAATTTCCATTCTAATTCTGACTTATTAATCAGAATTATTCAAGTATCGATACAGATACTATTCGCTTCATCAGAGTATACTAGCCAATTGCCAGAATCTCTACTCTTGTACATGCTCTTGTTGTGGCTGTCTTTGAACTTGTTCCTGCCTTCGAGGTCTACCTCTACCTCTGCTTCCGCCTCTACCTCTACCTCTACCTCTATCAGTACCTCCACGAATGCTGGCCATTTTGACTTTTTCACGATTAAGAAAAGATCTTGTCAATATCGCAATATTGACATAGGATCGAAACATGTCAATTCACAAATACTCAGCTGTGCTATCCTATCATATCACTAAGACCATATCAGTATACTATTTTGATATTGCCAGAACCGCGCTCTGATACCACGAATGTCACACCCGACATTCGTATACTGACATCTCACCTAAGTAAGACACCACGAATGTCAAATTCTCTTCATATATTGAGATTCATCAGAGTAATAATGCACAGCTTAGGAAGAAAAGGGGTTCTGGCATAGTAATACTGATAACAAGGTCTGAGTACATACTTGAAATCCATAAAAGGTTCTTACAGATATTACAAACTTAAACATAATCTAATACAAAACATAGATAACCAACAGCAATTCTTGGTCCGACTCAGCATCATCAATTATCGGTATCCACTGCCTTGCCTTGAGAGCCACGCCTATTGTACCTTTCATGTCCTGAACTTTCGGGGATGTCTGGGATTCAAACGAATCCCAGTAGTAACGTTAATCACTCACATTCAATGCATGCTCAGAATATGGAAGACAACCAATTGCAATAATTCACATTCAAGATCAAATTCAAATTCGGTTGAACACCATTCAGACTCAAAATTCAATACAAAAGCATTTCGGTACAATTCATTCAAGTGCACATTCATTCAGATTCAAAATTCATTCAAGTGCACATACATTCAAATTCAAGTTCATTCAAATTCATTCAAAGGACCTACGGGTCCATTCCCTCAGCGCTGGGTATTCAAATGGGCATCAACCCTTCTTTCACAAATGTACCGAATTCCCTTATCGAACAAGCACTCTGGCTTATACTGTCGATAAAGTTAGGTGTTCAAAAATTCAAGTATCACAATGGTTCAAACATGCATATAAAGGCATACAGGGTATGTGAGAGAAAAGTTACTACCTGGATGTCTTCACAACTTCTTATTCTCACCCGAATTCTTCTTGCACTGATTATCGTTTGGCCAAGGCAAGGATCCGAATCCTATAATATTTTAAGATGGGTCATTACTCATTTTAATCTTAATAGCAATATTAAGATTACGCTTACTAAACCGACCCATAATGCTTATCCTTTTTATTCTCTTCAGTTGGTTATTCTATATTCTTCAGATTTTCTGATCAATCTTTGAAAAATCATAACTCGGTCTAGAAAACTCGGAATCAGGTGGTTCAAGTTCCTAATCGAAGCTCTTTAAGTCTATTGTCTAGTAAAAATAATCCACTGGTAAAAACATAACTGAGTCATTCCCAAAATTTTGATTTGTAAAGACAACTTCAGTCTGCCAAACTGAATTTCCAGAATTTTATGTTCGACTTTAAAAATTCACAACTTGGTCTTGGAAGATCCGATTGAGGTGATTCAAATTTCTATCTGTCACTAATTAAGTCTAGTTTCATATACAAATAATCACTAGACTTATTTCTTGCTGTATAATTCCCAGATTTCCATTCTTTCTTCGCTGTCCAGAAAAGCATTTCAGTTTAATAGGTCAACTTCAAAAATTCGTATCTCCTTGGATACAACTCTGATTAAGGCTTATGACCTATCAAATGAAACCTTGGTATGTCTACTTTAATACTGGAAAATATCATGTCAAGATTCCATCATTTACTTTTTCAAAAGGGAACACGAAAAAGACTGTTCATTACTGGAAAATGACATTCTCCAGTTTTCGTCTTCTAACTTTGGAAATTTATAACATTCATTGTACACATCGGATTTGGGTGTTCTTTAGCTCATGTTAAAGCTTATGATGTGTACTAATTACCCACAAAATTTCAGGGTCAAAAGAGTTCGTTTTCCCTGGTTTTACCTTGCTCCAACTTTAGTGCTCCAAGCAGAACAGCAAAACATAACAGATGCTACAGTAACATGTGCTACTGTTCATTTACGAAAATACTGTAGCAACTGATACGTTCGCCTCTGCTTCAGATCAATAAAACAGAGTTTCAACGTTCTATGATTCCCTTTAATCCCAACGTGCATAAACCATGGAAACAAGAAGGGAAAGGCTTAAGGAACTCACCTTGGTTGTTCCTCAAGCTTGCATGCAACGTGAGCATTGATTCCCTCAACTTCATTCCTCCCACGTTCTCTAGTCTCTGCCCCAGTTCCAGTGTTTTTGTCTTCTCATTTGGTGCTGTCTCTTGGCCTCTCAGCGTCTACCGAATGGCTGAGTAGATGAACCAGAAATAGAGGAGTGCTCGGTACTCCCTTCTTCTACCAACGACTCTCATTTCTGTTCTCTATGTGTTCTCGTCTACCTCCAACGATCTTCACTGTCTCTCACTTTCACTTTCGGTCTCAACTTTCTTGCTTTCAAACTCTCTTTCACTCACACATTCTTACTCTTAGTCTCCAACTCCAGCGTTCTCACTCTCTGACTCTCTCTTTCTCTCGGTCTGTTTCTCTGATTACCCCTTCGGACTCTCGTCTCTCTGCTTTGCGTCTGGAACCGTGAGAAAAATGAGAGAGGAGTGGGTATAATAGACCTATATTGAGGTGCTGATAATAACGTAGGGAACAGTGGAGTATGGCTGTGACTCGCACTAACTCGAATGAAGAAATAGTGCTTGCTGCCCCTTTCTTGTTGTCGAACAGAAGAATAAAAGTGGAGTATGGTGTTTTGTGCCGTCTGCCACTGTGATTCTGTTTGTGCATCTGAAGTGGAATGGAGAATGAAAAACGAAACGGAAAGTGGAGAAAAGAAAAGGCTATGGAATATGTGTGTGCGTACTTGGCGGACATGTGCACATTATTTTAAGTATGTGTGTTGTGCGTCTGCTTAGAACAAATCAATTAATAAAATATTGATAATGGGATATATGTTGCTGAAAAATTCAGTTGGACAGAATAGAAAAGAAATGGCAACGGAATATATGTACGTAGGTGGCAGACATATGCATACTATTTTAAGTGTATGTGTGTTCTGCAATTATTAGAATAGTGATAATGGGTGTATGTGTGCGTCTGCTGAATTGCAGAACAAACTAATTATTAATACAATAACAATAATGGAGTATGAGTGAGCTTGCAGAATTTCTATGCGTTGAATATTCAAGGTTAGGAAATTGTACTCCATTAAAGGAAAACAAAGTTCACATGAGCTAAAAATAGCGAGATGTTACACACATAAAATGGTGGGACCCACATATATATATAATGCTAATTATATATATATGCGGGTCCTACCATTTTATGTATGTGTGACATGAGAAAACATTTCTCCTACAACATGAGAAATGTTTTTCCCTAATTATAATTATGTATTATTGGATTGTTATTTTTTTGGCATGTTTGAATATGATGATATATTATACAAATGAAAGTATGATTTATTGTATTTTATATTTTTTACAATAATTATATTTATTAGATTGAATATAATTGTCATGGTGGTCGTATTTATAATGAGTTGGAGTAATGAGGAATTTATATGATGAAATCTCTCACCATATGGTGTGCGGTCACGAACGTTGACTGTAGACCAACTCCACGTCACCGATGCCCATGGGCGTCGATCTTCAGCACGGACGCCTCCACCACGCTATTGGTGATAGAACATAGAATTTCTTATCTAAGTTAAAGCTACAATAAGAACAACTATTTCAAACAAATTTTTGTGCTTTTGGTTTTTTAATGTAATCTTTTGGAATAACTGTCCAAACATATATATTTTTTATTTTTTTAAAAACTTTTTTATAATATAATTTTATAAAGTTTATTTTTTGTAAATAAAAAAAAAACTTATTCAAACAACTTATATCAAGAACATTAAGCGATCATTGAATTCCACATGGTGCAAGAAAGGGCATGAGCATAAGCTCCAAATTTTGCCAACTAATGCTTTTTGTTTTTAATATAAAATATATTTATCTAATTTGATTTGATGATTAAGGAAGTTAATTATTTTAGTTAATATAACATGTATTTTTTAAAACATTCTAGTCATATTCCCTAATTTCTTCATTCCCTTTCCTCTTTGATTATTGTTGAGAAAGCATCAATAAAGATAAATTAAGAAAATGTTGACACATATGATATTTATGTCTAGTATTTACAACCAAGATCAACTTTCTAAATATATCTTATATTAAAAATAAAAGGTGTAGTTGTTAAATATGTCAAGATATATGCAATTTATTTTGTGTTTTGAAACTTCAAATTAAAAACTTAATCATCCCATGATCATCAACCCAATTATGGTTTTCCCTAACATTTCTTTTCTTAAAATATAGACACATAAATGAACTTGTCACAATCATGGTCAGTTAATTTATTACAAATTAATTATTCTATTGCAAATTGGGTTGCCCCAGTGACACCTACTTCGGCTTTTTTCTACCAGCCCTAGCTGATATATAAATCTATTTGCTAAGACCAAGAACAAGTGTTTTTAATTTATTGCACATTGATTATTCTATTGCAAGTTGTGGTGGCCCATTGACATCTAATTTGGCTGATATATATGGAATCGATTTGCAAAGACCAAGAACAAATCTTGTGCGCCTGAATGTTTTATATTCGTCGTATGACTTAGTCATTGTTCAATATACATAATTCTACATTAATCTCATAATTATATATAATATAATTACTTAATGTATATTAAGAAATTATTATCTTTTGTCCTTAATATAAGAATTTTTTAACTAATTTTGTTGGATTAAAAAATTAGTTGATTTTTAAAATTAGTTAATTGTTAAAAATATGTATTAATTTCTCTAAAATGATTTATTAAATTGAAAGTATTCATTAATGTAAACTCTATTAAAATGTGTAATCAATAGAGAAAATTGTAAGAAAAATAATAAAGATGGGAACAAGAAATAAAACAACATTGTAAAAAAAAAAAAAAAAGTTTTGTTGCTTTGTGCCGGCTGTCAGTCAGAATCATTTCATGGGAATAAGAAAATTATTCCGCGAGCTCATGTAATTTCACGTAATTTTTAATCAAATATGTATACTTTTTTTTTTCAGGTCAGACTGTAGGTCTTTGTATGAGATCCATGTCGTATGTTTTTTAATCAGATATTTATAATTTTACCTGATTTTTTATCAAGTCTCTAAAATATTTGGAGACTGATAAAAAAAGAAAAAAAAAACTACTAGAACCAGATAAAAAATGTTAACCCTAAGGCTTGGTAAAAAGAAATAAACTATAAGAACCTAATTAAAAATTAATGAAGCTATAAGTATTTATAAATTCATTTTTCCTTTAAAGAAAAGAACTGAGAGTTTCAACATTGAGAATATCCATTTGTCTATTCGCCAAAGACATTTAAGTTTAGTTTGGATAAATTGATGTATCACCAAAAATTTTCAGAATGAATATCATCAACACCTACCTAATTGTATGCTTCTCCCATATCAAAATTAAAAGTTTACTATTCATTTTTCATGAAGTTAATAATTAAAGCGAGGAAGCTTTTTACTAAATGAGAAAATTTTAGAAAAACATAAAACTGCTAATTTTATTTTACGATTGGACAAAGAAAAGGATAATCCCTTTTTAAAAGAATAATTTATGTTTTTCAGAATGGAAATAATTGGACGTAAACAACATTATTTTTGTCTTTGCCAGAGGACACACCAAAAAGGAATGCGAATGCCAATGATTTTTGTCCTAATACACCACTGTCACTGTTACATACTACTTCAAAGTTTGTTTTTTTGTTGCCCACCCGGTTCACTAAGATTTCGCTCCGACTAATCCGATCCGACCTGTGTCGCGCACTTAGCTATGGTGGGAGATTCTCCCAACAAGGGTTTTTTGCATTCACAAGGCTTGAACCCGAGATCTTGCTTAAACGACACAAGCCGCTTACCACTTGTGCTAACCTGTTGGTACTACTTCAGAGTTTATTCTACTGCGTATGCCTACATTTAAATACCGAAAAAAGGGATAAAACGACTCTGAAAGGCCCAACAACTTAATGTTTGGGGAAAAAAGTACTATAGGAAGGTAAAAAAAATTAATTAATAAAATTTAATGACGAGAATTCACTCTAAGCACAATTGATATCTGTCAATTAATCTTCGATTAAGCTCTAAAAACCTGCAAAAATATAATAATATTCAATAGCCACATGTAAAAAAGCCAATCCAAACATTAATCATATTGCATATCTAACTTTTACTTAAATTTCAGTTTTTAAAAAATAAAAGCTGCCACTTTTAACATTACTAATTTAAACTTACCATAATACAAGTTAGTAAGATAAACTTGCAATCAATTAGCTGTAAGCCACGTTATCATCCATGATGATAATGCGTGACAACTGGAATGTCCCCTTAAAAACAATGTTGTGTTGAAAACTTTGACTAAATTAACTTCTTAAGTAGATTGGTGTTTGTCTTTAAATCTGGTTGTGTTCTTCATCTATTCATCTCTCATCACCACCGTTCTTGCGTTCTGCTTAACTGCCTTGTTCGTGCTCTTACCTTCTGATCTAAGATTTTCTTCTCTTCTCTCTTGACAACACTGCTGAAATCTTAAAGGTGAAAACCCAAAGGTAAGAATACCTTATGCCTTTTCTATTTCTGTTGTTATATTGACTTACAGAGAGCTTGAGCTTGTTAATCACTTAATGATTATTTTTATTATTCAAACTTATTCAGTAGGACTTGTCGATCTCTTCAAAGTGCTTGCCTGCTATTGTGATCTCTAAGTTACTTTTTATATTTTCCCCTTCATCAATTGATTAAATCTTTTTCTTTTTTATGCGCCAACGATCCGTGATTTTTTATTTTTTTTAAATATACGCTTGAGTGAAAATATTGTACAATAAATATATAGGGCTAATCTAGAAAAATTGGAATATTCTCATATTAAATGTTTTATTTTTAATAATTCACCCAATTAATGCCACCATTTAAGAAATTATCTGTGCAAAAATAATAGTACGTATTTTTTTTAAAAAAAATTATATTTTACTCAAATTAAGTGATTGCTCCTCTAGAATTGTACTTATGCTAGTAAAATAGGTATTCCATTCTTCAGAATTTATGTTCGTTTTTTTTTTTTTATGACCATTCTATGAATATTCCCTATATTCCGATTGAAATATCAGAAAATCTGAAAGTATACATTAAAATTTTTTTAATAGATTTAATTCTAATCTCTTAGTCTTTTGATTTTTATATTAGAGTAAAATACTCTAACTACCCTTTTGTTTGATCTTAATTACACAGACTTTTTCTCTATTTTGAAAACATACACTTAGGTCCAAATCGTTAACTCCGTTAAAAATATTCTAAAAATATTTTAAAAAAATATTTTTAATTGAACTTTATATAAAAATAAAATTTATTTACTAATTTTTCTTTAATGTCAAATTCTAAATTTTAATTGAAAAATTGTCAATATCACAAACTTTTAAAAGTTTGAGTAAGTTTTTTAAATGTTTGTAGAAAAAAAATATCAAAATTTAAATTTAAATGACTTAATACAATCTCTTAAACATATAGAATTTATCATATTTCATAGAAAAATGTGTTTGATATATATTTTTAGTCATTTAAAAAACTAAAAATAAATAAATTTCAATAAATATGGTAAAGAATTAAAATTATAAATTTATAATCTTAAAATTCATAAATTTTTAACATATTAGAAATTTTAAAAAATCAATTAGGATAAAAGTTTGGTGGTATAATTTTATTTTTTTCCCACATACAACTATATTTGTTTAAATAATTGTAATGTTAAAGAAGGGTATTTTGGTAAATGAAAGTTTAAAAGTCAAACTTAATAGTATAGAAAAGAAAATATCCAAATATGAGATAGATTTGTGTAACATGGACTTTATTTGTGGCTAAAATGGAAAAAGAGATCTTTATACTAGGCCTAATCTAACTTAAATTAATTAATAATTTATTCAATATAATCAGCATGTATTTTTCATTTTACTGGCAGCTTGTGTTCTTGTATTCTAGTTTGACAATCTTATTAATTTTCCTTTTGTTTCTATGTAAACCACCACTAAAATTGCTTAAAAAATTAAAGGTAAGGATATATTCTAATTTGGTTGTGTTTTTTTTTTTTTTTCATTTGTGTTTATGCTTTTTATTGTTATTTTTCTTATGTATGTATGTATGTTCTTATAATCAAATTTAGTGTTTTTTTTTTTTGGTATTGAATGATTTCAGGTACAAACCGTTGTAAAATTAGTTAACACCTTTTTCTTTAAGTTGTTGGACTACTATTGTGCTCTCTAATTTCTGTTTTAACATATTCCATGCCTATAAAAATAATAGGGTTAGTGGGCAAAAATACCTGTGAGCTTTTACAAAAGGCTCTTTCAATACCATATATATTTTGAAGGTATAAAAATATTTATGAACATTGAAAATGAAAGTAAACATGTCATTACGGTTCAATTTAACCTTATATCTTTACATACATATGTAAAAAGAGTGTGTGCCCCATTACAAAAACTAACGGTGTTAGATTCAATTTAACAATACAAGAATTTTTGTTCCAATTTTAAATGTTTATAGATATTTTTGCACCTTAATCCAAAATAGTAAGTAAGAAATGCATATTCTTTGTAATCCCAAAAGATATAATTTGAATGAAATCATTTTATTCTCATGCTATTTACATATTTTCTATTAATATTATTTGTCTTGAAACTAAAGCTTTCACAAATTTTTGTTTGGCAGGGGATTTGTGTTCTTGGGTTCAACTGTTCAAGTTTAGGAATCTCTTAAATTATTTTTTCTTCTTTTCTATGTGATCTGAAACAACGCTAAAGTCTCTTTTAAAAAAAAAAAAAAAAGAGGGAAATATTCTAACTCTATTGTACTCCCTCTGGTCTTAATTATAGGAATATTTTTGTAGTGCAAATTATATTATAAAAGTGTTCCTATAATTAGGACCGGAGGTAGTGATTCTTTTTTATTATTTTTAAACTTTGTTTATGTTTTTATTGCTATTTCTTGTTATACATTATACAGCAGATATGTATGCATGCATGATATTATTGTATATATGTATCAATTCTGTTTCATAATCATATTTTTGACATTATTATTATGGCTTCTGTTATGAACAAATGTAAAATAAGTAGGATTGTTTCCTTTGAGTTGTTTGACTACAATTGTGTTCTCTATTTTGACTGTTCCGTTTAGGATCCTCATTATTGCAGTTACATTATGATTTTCTGTATAGTTTAAAGGGATTTAAACTTTTCATGTTGCATGAGAAGAAGAAGATTCCTACACACACATGATATAGTGGGACCCACATATATACATAATTAACATTATATATATGTGGGTCCCATCATTATATATATATAGGTCCCACTATTTTATGTGTGTGTGACATGAAAAAATACTTTTCCTACAACATGAGAAGTGTTTTTGCCTAGTTTAAATTATAATGGTTCGGCTTTTTATGTTTATGTTATAATTTTTTCATGCTTAAGCATATAACTAATGTGTGTGCATATTTTCGATTCACAGTTTTTGTGTGCATGGGTTTTGATTTGAGAATCTCTCTCTCTCTCTCTTCTTTGTTTATATGTTAAACCAACACTAAAATCTCCTAATCAGAAAGTAAGGAAATTAAACGTTCTGATTTGATTGTATTTCTTTTTATTATTTTAATCATTTTAATGTTTTAATTGCTATTTTACACACACACACACACATCGATTATATTCTAATAATCTTTTTTTTTTTTCATTTTGATTATGACTTCTACTGGGCTGTTCCAAAATTTGCAGGACCTCTTTTCTTTTTTTGGGTAAAATGCAGGACTTCTTTTTTATGAGTTGTTTGACTATTATAGGGTCCTCTCTTTTTTCTTTTTGACATATTCATCGCCTATAAACAAACTAAACACATAAAAAAATCCATGAAACTAAAGCTTATACCATTTGAACGAATTAATCGTCGATCACTTTAATTAATCTTATACCATTTGCATATTTTCTATTAATATTATGTCTCTTGAAACTAAAGCTTTCACATATTGTTGTGTGGTAGGATTTGTGTTCCTGTGTTTAGTTTGAGAATCTCTTTTATTTTTCCTTTGTTTTTGTATGAAACATCACTAAAATCTCCCCAATAAAAACGTAAGGATATATTCAAATTTGATTGTATTTCTTTTTTGCTGTTTGTAAATTATGTTTTTGCTATTCTCGGATATACATGCCTAGGATTCAGGATTGTTTTCATTGAATGGTTCGACTGCAATTGTGTTCTCTGTTTTATTTTTTTTTTTTTCTCCATCAATTTCTTAAATAATTTTTCAATAATAATTGTTTTTCTCCATTAAAAAAAAATATTTTCCTTTCTTGCCATGGTGTTTTTATGCAACTCCACAGGTTTTGCGTTCTCATTGTTTTTTGTTTGACTGTTCCGTTTAGTACCTAAGTACCCTCTTCATTGCGATAGAAATCTCAAAAAATTTGGAAAATATACGTAACGATTTTTCGTATAGTTTAAATTACATGGTTCAGCCTCTTTTGGTGTTTATAATATAATTTGAATGTTTCAAGTTATAAAAAATTGAAAGTTTCAAAAAAAGGAGAACTGCCAAATGCATATTCCTTGCCCCTTAAATAATAAAACCCATTCAGAAAAAAAATGCATATTCATTGTGATTTTAAAGGATATTATGCTAATATTCCTTGCCCCTTAAATAATAAAACCCATTCAGAAAAAAATGCATATTCATTGTGATTTTAAAGGATATTATGCTAATGACTGTTGGTCACTTTGATCTCTAACTTGTGATATATTTTCTTTTAATATTATTTCTCTTATAACTAATGTATTTGCATACTTTCGATCGATTGGTAGTTTTTGTGTTCTGCAGGTTTAAGGATATCTTTCATTTTCTCTTTATTTTTATGTGAAGCAACACTAAGATCCCTTTTTTTAAAAAGTAATTTCACCGTGTTTAGTTTATAATATTTTAATACTGTTTTTATGTATGTACTTTTTATTGCTATATTTTGCTTACACACACACACATATTCTATTCTATAATCACATTTTTAGCATTTTTATTCTGTCTTATGTTATGAGCCGTTGTAAAATTTATAGGACTGGTTTTTTTTTTAAAAAAAAAATTCTTTGAATACTATTGTGTTGCATTTTTTATTTATTTATCATATTCCATGCCTATAAAAAAAACCTCATTCAAAAAAATGGTTGTTGATACCAAAAGATATTATTAATTTGAATGAGTTAATTGTTGATCTATTTAATCTCATATACCGTTTGCATATTTTCTATTAATATTATTTCTCTTGAAACTAAAGCTTTTACATATTTTTGTTTGACAGGATTTGTGTTCTTGTGCTGTGGTTCGAGAATCTTTTTCTTTTCTTGGGTTTATGTGTAAACAACACCAAAATCTCTTAAAAAAGGTAAGGATATATTCTTTTTTTTATAAGAAGTTAAAGATATATTCTAATATGATTATAATTTTTTTAAAAAAATTTTCATGTTATGTTTATGTCTTTATTGCTATTTTCCTTATACATGCATGAATTTCAATCATTAGACATGTTCAGTATTTTGATTATAACTAAAATTATTAGGACTTTATTCTTTGAGTTGTTTGACTACTCTAGTTTCTTTCTTTTTTTCTTCTTCATCAATTTGTAAGATCATTTTAAAATTATAATGACTTTGTAGTATCAAAAGGCCTTATTTTTGTTTTTGCTTTTGAAACTTGAATGCGGATGCACATGTTTTATTTTGTTTTTTTTTTTACTGTGTTGTTTAGAGTCATTATTATTGCGTTGAAATCTCGAAAAAAGAAAGAAATATACATTATGATTTTTTTTTATAGTTTTAAATATAATCTGCTGGCAAAAAAATGATATATTATTTCTTCCTTTTGATATTTATATTATAATTTGAATTATTTCCAATTATAAATAATTGAAAGTTTCAGAGAAAGGAGAATTGTTAAATGCAGATTGCATGCCTATTTTTTAAAAAATCCGGATTCCTTGTGATCCTAAAAGAAATTTTTTGAATGAATTAATTGTTAATCACTATGCTCTCATACTTTTTATATATTTTCTATTAATTGACATTATTTCTCTTAACTAAAGCTTTCACAAATTTTTGGTTGGCAGGATTTGTGTTCTTGTTTAAGAATCTCTTTTAATTAGATTGTGTTTTAGTTTTCTTATTTTTATAATGTGTTTATGTTTTTATTAATATTTTCCTTATATATCTATACACGCAGACATACACATATATCAATTATATTCTTATAATCATATTTTGACATTTTGATTAAGACTTTCTATTTATAACAGTGGTAAATTTCGTAGGATTATTTTTTTTGACAAAAATTTCTTAAAATTTTTTTAATAATAATGGTTTTTCATTATCCTTATTTTCTTGCAATATATATATATATATATATATATATATATATATATATATATATATATATATATATGATAATTATATTTTTATCTTTTTGATGATGACTTCCGGTATTCTCAGTTACATATGCCTGAACTTTTAAGAGTTTTGAACGTATTAAATTAAACATATTATTGTTAATTTTGTTGAATTGGCAGGACTTTTCTTGTCTTGTTTTTCGTGGAGTGTATATTTTATTCTCATTTCCTTCGATTACTTGGGTCTTCATAAAAGGAGGCTTGCACTATCAAAAAAGGTCAGTGTATACTATCATATGGACTTTTGTCATCATTTTGCTTTTACATATATTTTAAAATTTTCTATATATTATTGCTAGAGTACATAAAGATTCTATTGTAATGTAAATTAATTTACCACTTTTTGACACTTTCAATTTGCATTCTTTAAGATCTTAAGTCATTGGAGCAGCTCCTTTCTGATTTAATTAATAGGGGTAAACTGATTTTATGAATAAAACCCCAATAGTATATTAGTCATAGACAGACTATAATTAGCTTGTATCCATGTTAGATGGAGAGCTGCCTACTTGACCTTGCGAAGAATGAAGTCCAAAGTTTGGTGAATCTAGTGAAAAATGAGGCTCAATATCTATGTTGTTTCAACAGTTATGTTGAAAATTTTGAGCAGAAAAAGAACATACTAGCAGCAAAGCACAAGGATGTGAAGAGAAAGTTTCAGAAAGGCAAAGGAGTTTTCAGTTTTAAGTTTGAAGCCCAGCAATGGGAACATGAAGCAGATGATATCATTCTTATAGACACTAAAATAAAGAAGAAACCATTTTTTGGTGGGTGTCTGGATTGCTGGTGGAAATATCAAAGAGGCAAAGAGTTAGCAGAGAAGACTCAACAAATTGAAAAACTATTGGAAAGATGTAACTCCAATATAGTAGCTGGTCGAGCAAATGCGTTGGACATAAAATACCTCTCTTCACAAAGTTTCATTCATTTTCAAAGTAGAGAGTCAAAGTTCCAAGATCTATTGAAGGCATTACAGGATAAGAATTGCAATGTTATTGGATTGCAAGGGTTGGGAGGAATAGGCAAAACTTCAATGGCAAAAGAAGTGGGTCATAAATTGAATGAATCCAAATTGATTGACAAAGTCATCTTTCTTGTTGTCTCCAAACCTCCTGATTTCAAAAAGATCCGCGGTGAACTTGCGAAAGGTTTAGATTTGAATTTAGATGAAGTGAAAGAAGAAGAACTCTCAAGTACAATATTGTCCAGAATCACTAAAATGGACGAAAAGTTGCTTATAATACTAGATGACGTATGGGAAGAGTTTGATTTGACAGAAAAATTGGGGATTCCATTTGGCCACCAACACAAGGGATATACTTTATTGATAACTGCACGTAGTTCACATGTTTGTACAAAAATGGAATGCCAAACAATTCAACTACAGATATTAACCAATAAAGAGGCATTGAATCTTTTTGAGGCTCATGCTAATTTAAATAATTCATCTCGTGGTTTTAAGGGTATGCCACAAAAAATTGTGAGGCATTGTGGAGGATTACCTGTTGCAATTGTAGCACTAGCAAGAGCATTAAAGAATAAGCCTATATCGGTTTGGAAGGATGCTTTGAAAACCTTGGAAGATGGTGGTCATGATCCAAATTTGGAAGAGGCTTATAAATGCCTAAAGTTAAGCTTTGATAACCTGAAAAGTCAAAAGGCCAAAGAGCTCCTTCTAATATCTTCTTTGTTCCCTGAGGATTCCGAAATTCCTATAAAGACTTTAATCAAAATTAGTATAGGATTGGTCTCTTTTAAGGAAAATGACACATACCATTCAATTAGAAGTGACGTGCATGGAGCTATAATGGAACTTATGCATTCTTTTTTATTGTTGAATGACAGGGAAAAATGTGTAAAGATTCATGATTTGGTTCGTGAAGTTGCCTTATGGATAGGAGAAAACGATGTTCAATCTCTCCTGAATTTGGAAAAGCCTATAAAAGGAAACTTGAGATATATATTGTGGAAAAATGATAAACTCCCTGATGAAATTGATGGAAATAAATTGGAGTATCTATCAATATTGTTACATGATTCAAAGGCTTTCAATGTCACCGATACATTCTTTAAAAAGATTACAAGCATCAAAGTTTTGATTTTAGCTAATGATAAAAGAGGTCCAGCTCTATCATTGGCAAATTCACTTCAACCATTGAAGAGTGTTCAAACACTCATCCTACACTCTTTGAAATTAGGTGACATTTCTGCCTTAGGAAATTTATTGACTCTTATGACTCTTTGGTTTTACGATTGTTTAATCATTGAATTGCCTAAAGAATTTTTGAAACTAAAGAAGTTGAGCTCATTAGAGGTAGAAAAATGTCAAATTAAAAGGAATAATCCTTTTGAAGTGATTGAAATGTGCTCACAACTAGAAGAGTTGACTTTTGTTGGTAATGTGTGTGACGATGAAGCAAAAGATGCAATTTCTCATAATGGATCTCCTCTTACATTACATAGATATTGTATATCTCATAAGGATCACCTTTCATATTATTCTGAAAAGTATGGTTTGTCAAGATGCTTTGGATTAGATAAATTAAACAATTTAGTCTCACATGC
This sequence comes from Acacia crassicarpa, assembly GCA_034222035.1. NCBI lineage: Eukaryota > Viridiplantae > Streptophyta > Magnoliopsida > Fabales > Fabaceae > Acacia > Acacia crassicarpa. The sequence goes on from JAWXYG010000015.1 coordinate 12,327,138, forward strand.
AACATTTATGCAACTTGTTGAAGGAGCTGAAGTTCTTTTGTTGGAAAGGGAGGATGAAGTCATTCTTTCGTCAGAAGGGGAGGATGAAGTTCTTTGGTCGGAAGGGGAGGCTGAAGTTCCTTGGTGGGAATCGGAGGATGAAGTTCGTTCGTTGGAAGGGGAGGATAAAAATCCTTTTTTGGAGATTGAAGTTCTTTCGTTGGAAGGGGAGGATGAAGCTCTTCCGTTGCAAAGAATGTGGACAAATCTTGTCCCTGATATTGTTCCAATAGACAAGGAAGGCATGATGAATGATTTGATTGTTCTTCATTTGAGCTCATATCCCAACATGGAGTGCCTGATAGATACAAAAGATCATGATCCTAGCATGAGTGCTTTTTGTAATTTGGGTGAGCTACATCTCTCTAATATGGGCGTTGAAGGTTTATGTCGGGGTCCTCCACCGTCTGGCTTTTTGGAGCAATTAGAGATTTTGAAGTTGACAGGGTGTTCTGAACTGAAGAGCATATTATTTAATGCAAACTACAACTTGTGTCATCTTAAATCCATGGAGTTAGAAGATTGTCCAAGGTTAATGTCAGTTTTCCAGCCATCCACTGCCCGAAGTCTAATACAATTGAAAAAATTAACAATTGACACTTGTAGTGCACTAGAATACATCATAGTGGGTGAAGATGGTGATAGTAATCAAAAGAATTATTATGAGTCGTTGTTCCCCTCACTAGAAGAGCTGGAACTTTCAGGTCTACCAAGTTTCATTGGAATTGTCAGAGGATATCACCAACTCATGAGTTCATCAATACACAAGAAGTCACCTACTCCATTTTCAAGGCACAATTCAAGGAACCTAAATCAAAGTCTTGCCACAAGTGCTTTCTCTTGGGTTCAAGCATGTTGTTCTCTCAATAAATGCAGGCCCGCCAGCAAGGAGACTAATATTACTAATTTTGAAGATAGATCACTTGATTCCACAAACCCACAGGTATGCCACGCCTGCTTCTCTATTTTTGCTTAATACTCTCTTATAAATGATATATGTGCAAAGGGGTCGGACACTCTCACCAAAAGGAGGGGGTTCGATCCTGGAGTTGGTCAAGGCGCTGGGAAAAGCATCCTAGCTTCTGGGTGTCTAGGTAAACGCTTGAGGGTAATAGACGGCTCACCTTGCCCAACATTGGTATCACCTAAGAGGAAGAGAAACTTCGCTCTACCCTTGGCTCGTAGATGAGCCCAACTCCTTTCCTAAAATTTTTATATAAAAAAAAAGAAATTGATATATGTGAATTATTTCAAAAAGGAAAATGGGTTACAACTAAATAAAGTAAGGTATGAGTGTTAAAAATTAATTTGAAGTTTTTTATTTTCTTTTTTCTTGATGGACTAAGTTTGGTGATGCATCTTAGCTTGTTTAAACAATTGTTCTTTGGTAAAATGGTAGGAGTAAAGATACACTTACATAAACATATTTATTGCAAGAAATATAAAAGAAAACCGAGAGTTGAAACTCATGTACAAACATTAATTGATTATTTAAAAATATGGTTCATAAATGAAGAAAATAAGGCATTGGTTTTAGGAATATCTAGTGCGAATAATTGGTGTGACACATTTAAAAGCCCATGGGCTATGGCTATACGTGACTCTGAGGTAATAATGTTGCTGAAAAATATCATCATGGATATCATATATCAACTCATAATTAAAAAGATGAGTTTGGATACTTCGATCTCCATAATTTGGAGAGTATTTTTTAAAAAAAAGAAATGTAACATTATATCCTTTATGAATTTCAATGTTTGTTCTGATGTTGACTTTGAATACTAAACTACAAAGGCAATAAAAACGGTAAATTGAAAATATTTATTTTATTTTAATCATTTTACTAAAATTTTTGAAATAATGGAATGGGGTAATAGAACTCATAAAGGAATTTGGAAAAACATGAAAAATAGATGATTAATTGTAGCAATTACATGCAACCATAAATGGAGCTCCTCTGTTTTACGCAGCCCTGCATATTTATTTGAGGATCTTTTGTAAGGCTTCTTTGTTGAAATATTTATGGATCAAATTGCGAATGTTTTACATATTCCAATGTTTGTTCTGATGTTGAACTGTTGAATTCAATACTAGAAAGGAAATAACATTTTAATGTTGAAACGTTTATTGTATTTTCATAATTTTACTCAGATTTTTTATTCACAAAGTGTTCAGCAGAATGGGCTATTAGTTTTTCTCAAACATATTTAAAAGAAATGCAAGAAAATAAATAATTATTTTGATTTATTGTTATGCGTTGATACTATTTGCTCTATAATATTGCTTAAAAGCTTATTTATATATTCAAATTTTACTGCTGATTTTTTGTTTCGGAATAAGAAATGTTTATTTTTCTGATAGTTATTATGTCGAAAATGTCTTTATTTATTATTTATTATTGTATATTCAAATTTTACAGTATATTTGTTTTGAAATGATAATGATTCATTTTCTTGATGATAGATATAACTTTAGTGATTTGTACGTTTGTAGAAATTTGATGTATCCATAGATAGAGGTAATCCTTCCCTTACAACTCAAAGCATTTTGCTGCAATCATTGAAGAATGTTAGGGAAATAACATTTGTGAAATGTCATAACTTAATATCACTATCAACTCTATCCATTGCGGCCTCAACAATTGCTTTGGAAACTTTGACAATCTTAAGATGTCATAAATTGAAGTGCATCACAACACATGAGGGAGATGCTCAAGTTGATAGGAGTTACTGTTCCATTTTTCCAACACTAGAGAAGCTGATGATCGAGGATTGTGAGGAGTTGGAATTTTTATTTGTATCAGCAATATCTGTTGGTATTCAAAAATTGAAGTCTTTGACTATAAAGGAAGTGCCTAAACTAAACTGTGTTTTTGGGAACTACCAAAACGATCAACACTCATCCAATCAGAATCAAAATGATGAGCTTCATTTTGATCTCCCTTCTTTGGAGACCCTCTACATCGATGTTGCCCCAAAGATCAACAACATTTTTGTCAAGAACTATAGCATGGTGACTTGGGCAGCTACAGAGGTACAATCCTTTTAGCTTTGTACATATGATTTGTTATGTTTTGCTACAATTTTAACTAAAAGTGCATTATTTGATCAAAATGAATTTATTTATTATTCTCTTATCATTTTAAGGTTTTAGATTAATTTCCTCTTTCTGTTAGATAGATGTATATATATATATATATATATATAGATACTTTTACAATGAAAGCGCGTAATTATGATGGTTCAAAGTAAATTTTATTTCAAATTAATATCACAAAGGAAACAACATTTTAAAATCGTTTTTTTTTTGTATTTTAATAATTTCACATAGATTTTTTTATTAACAAAGTGTTCAATGGAATGGGCTATTAGTTTTTCTCAAACATATTTAGAAATAGACATGAAAAGAAATAATTATTTTGATTTATTGTCATGCGTTGATACTATTTGCTATATAATATTGCTTAAAAGCTATATTGTGTATTCAAATTTTATTACTGATTGTTTGTTTCAGAATAAGAAATATTTATTTTACTGATGGTTAGTATGTTGAAAATGTCTTCATTAATTTTTTTATTATTGTACATTCAAATCTTACAGCAGGTTTGTTTTGGAATGATAATGATTTATCTTTTTGGTGATCGATATAACTTTAGTAATTTGTATGTTTGTAGAAATTTGATGCATCCATAGATAGGGATGCTTCTTCCCTTACAGCTCAAAGCCTTTTACTGCAATCACTGAAGAATGTTAGGGAAATAGCACTTTTGGAATGCCATAATGTAATATCACTATCAACTCTATCCATTGCAACCTCAACAATTGCTTTGGAAACTTTGACAATTTGGAGATGTCATAAACTGAAGTGCATCACAACACATGAGGGAGATGCCCAAGTTGATAGGAGTTACTGTTCCATTTTTCCAACACTAGAGAAGCTGATGATCGAGGATTGTGAGGAGTTGGAATTTTTATTTGTATCAGCAATATCTGTTGGTATTCAAAAATTGAAGTCTTTGACTATAAGGAAAGCGCCTAAACTAAAATGTGTTTTTGGGAACTACCAAATGGAGCAACACTCATCCAATCAGAATCAAAATAATGAGCTTCATTTTGATTTCCCTTCTTTGGAGACCCTCTACATCGATGATGCCCCGAAGATCAACAGCATTTTTGCCCAGAACTATAGCATGGTGACTTGGGCAGCTGCAGAGGTACAGTCCTTTTAACTTTGTACATATGATTTGTTATGTTTTGATGTGATATTAACTAAAAGTGCATTATTTGATCAAAATGAATTTATTTATTACTCGCTTATCATGTCAAGGTTTTAGATTAATTTCCTCTTTCAGTTAGATAGATGTATGTGTGTATGTGTATTGATATATGCTTTTATAATGAAGGCATGTAATTATGATGGTTCAAAGTAAATTTTATTTCCAATTAATATAGCTAGTATTTTATATTAATTTAATAACCTCTTATGTGTTATTCCATAATGACATTTTATTGCCATGTAGGAAGTGCACGCATCCACAATTGGAGCTCCTCAGTTTCATGTAACCCAAAACCTTTTCAAGAATATTAGAGAAATAAAACTTGAGAAGTGTACAAACTTAATATCCTTGACAATTCTATCCATTGCCTCAATAATTTTGTTGGAAGTTTTGACAATTAGTGTATGTGGTCAACTGAAGTGCATTGTAGGAGATGAGGGAGATGCTAGAACTGAAATTAACTACAATTCCATCTTTCGAAAGTTGAAACGGTTGGAAGTTTCAAAGTGTGATGCATTGGAATATTTATTCCCAGCATATGCTTTTAGATCCCCTGTCTATTTGGAATCTTTGGAGATTGGTAATAATCCTATGATGGAATATGTATTTGGAAGAAGCCAACATGATGGCAGTTTAAATCCTGAGAATCGGAATATCCAAACTCTCATTGATTTCCCTGCCTTGAAAGAACTTTGTATTATGTGTGTGCCAAAACTTGTAAGCATTTGTCCCAAAAGCTACTATATGAGAGGGTATCCTAGGTCTGTTATTTTGAAAGAGCTTCCAGAGTTTACAATGAGACATTTCAATAAATTTTTGGTTTTTTGGCATACAGAACAACAGGAAAAAAAGGTACGGCTCTAGTCAACTTCTCCAGCTAGTCTTAGTTTATTCCCACAATTGATAACTTATGATTTAATAATTTCTCTCACTGTATGGTTTATAGATTTCTACATGTCATCTTAAAGAAGCAGAATATAATACTGTCCATAATATTACCTCACTAATCCTCAATTTTCCGTAAGCTATAAGAGTTTTTGTTATTTTCTTACATATATGCTTGAAAATACACCTATATCTAAATTTCACATGTGATTTTTCCTCATGGTTTCATTCTCCAAGTATTTTTAAATTTGGAAGTGATATAGCTTTCGTGGAGTTTGTAGGTAATTGAGATGTGCTGGAAAACTTTGGAATCTCTTCAAGTTTGTAACTTCAGGATAGAAGAAATTTTTGATTTGACATATATGGAAATTTTTGATGAACTTCAACCATTAACATCAAGCTTACGACAGTTGGAGTTGGTAAATCATAGTGAGTTGGTGAATATATGTGTAGGGCGTAAATGTATCATACACTTGGATTGTCTTCGGTTTCTAACCATTAGAGCATGCAAAAATCTCAGAGTTATCTTCTCTATATCTATAGTTAGAAGCCTATCAGTGCTGGAGAAGCTACATATATCAGAATGTGAACAATTAGTTCGCATTGTTGAAGAAGATTGTGAAACAAATGTTGATGATCATGTGCGTCATGAACCATGCTTTCCCAACTTAGAACAAGTCTCTGTATCTCATTGTGACAAATTGAAGTACCTATTCTCCATCACAATTTTTGATATCCTTCCAAAACTATCATCTTTAGGGATATACAATGCCTATGAACTTGAGCATGTCCTAATCAAACGAGATGAGATGGAAGAGATATTCATGAACGATGTGATTCCACAACCATGTCGTTTTCAATTTCTGAATCTTCCTAACCTCATTAGTGTCAGCCGTGGGATCAATTCTCGAAAAAGACATTATTTTACGGAAGTGTATAATTGTCCCAACTTTGGTATGTATTCAGAAAAGTAATTTATTCTTTAAAATTTAAAATTGTTGGATGAGTTTTATTATAACATTAAAAATCCTACTTTCAGACACTTCAACTACTCAATATCAAGCATACCTTAAAACTAGAAATTCTCAAGTTGAAGAAAAAGCAGAGGAGAGGCTTTCTTCACGTATGGGAGAAGAAATAACACAACAATCCTTCACTAAGGTGTAACATCCCACCATTTTCCTCTGTACCATTGTTTTTTTTTTTCCTCTAATCAAGCACAATCATTTGTTCCACTAAATCCACAAGCTATATAATATTCAGTTTTAATTCCTCACGCACACACCACTACCTATCCTATTATTCCCACTCAAAACACAGCAGCACGTGCTCTCTCTCTCGTCTATTCTTTCGGCTTAATACCAGGAAACACAGAGGAATGTGAAGCAGCCAGAAATCATCATGTTCACGCACCCCACTTCGTTTTGTCAGCAAGCATAACAGCAGCCCATACTCCACTGCTTCTCCTTAAACTCAGCATCACAGCAGCATCCATGCTCTATGGTTTCTCTTGAAACTTGTTTGGACAGTCACGCCATTTACTCCTGCCAATATACTCCAGCTAATGGCAACTCATTCTCCATTTCTCAATCCATTGCCACACGTGCTCACACCATACTCCCAGTGCATTTTCATTCTGCAACGTCCATGCTCCACAAATAGCTTCTTGATTCTTTTATCCGACAGCAAAAGGAAAAATGGAGCAGCAAGCACTATCTTTTCATTTTAGTTAGTGAAGTTCCAGCCTATTCATTCTCGTTGTCTCGGCAAGGACAGCGCACACACACGTTCTCTTCTCTAAACTGGACACATATACAATACTCACAGCCTCCCTCACTCGTGAACACGGTTATAATCACATTCTTGCAATATCCCGTGCACTTTCCATCAGTTAGAAACAGAAAATGCAGAAGTTAGAGAATCAGTGAGTGAGAGACCGTGAATGTGAGGGAGCACCGGAGAAGAAGAATTAGAGACAGAGAAAGCAAAGGAAGAGTCACATGCAAACTGGAGTTTCAGACAAGGTAAGTCATGAACCTGAATTTTCTACGTTGAAGCTCAGGTGATAAGTTTTTGGATCTGCATGTGATGCTCTGTTACAAGAAAGCTTGGACAGAGAAAGTTTGGTATGTCTCTAAATATGCTTCTTGCGTCAAAATTCCAGATTCTTGTCATAGCATCACACAAACCACCGGGAAGTAATTAGGCATTGACGTTGAAGATAAAAGAAGGACCACCGAGGCAATCAAGTTTTAATAACGACCAAGGTGAGCTTTGTATCTCTTCTACACGTTGGTTTTATGATTCAAGCTTTAGAAGTCAAACTTTGGGTTCTGCATGCATGCTCTGATTTAAATGTCAAAAACAGAGAATGTATAAAAGCCTTTGGTTGCATGCGTTTGGTTTCAAAGGGTTAATACTTGAAGTTGAACGTCACATGCACATGCTAAGTATTTGATATCTGATTATTGCTGAAATAAGAGTTGCTGCTTCAAAGTAAATGCACTTGCACACAAAGAACAAAGGTTTTGCATGTTTCCACATGTTTTATGGTTCGGTTAGGGAGCATAAACTGAACCTAAAATATTTATTTAGAAGTGGTAGAACCCATTTTAAGAATTAGAAAGCTTAAGGAAGCCAAACTGAATTGTTAAACATAAGGAATTAAGTTGCTGCATATTCTGGAAATGAAAGTCTTGCAGCAGAAACAGTGACCTTGCAGCAAGTAGAAACCATATTAAACGACCTTCTTTGACCTTGAAATTTTGTATACACATAGTACACATAATAAGGTTCAGTGTGAGCTAAAGAACACTTAAAAAGAAGGTGTATACAAGAAGTTACAAATTTTCTAAGGCAGATAGGAAATCTGAACGAAAATGGTTTTCAGAATGGAACAGTGGTTTTCGAGCAAGTAGAAACTAGAGCAAATGAACTTATTTAAAGTTGAAATTTTGTGGACATATAGTCCACATGACAATGTTTACATCAAGCTTTGACTCACCTTAAACGGAGGTCTGTAGCTCAAGATATGATTTTTCAAAGTTGAGCTGAAAATCTGTAACATTTTCGGTATGACACTGGAGCAACCAAATGGCGTTGCATTTCGGACCCAGTGAAATTTTGAGTTTTGATTTGAAATTTTTACAGTAGAAAACAGACTCCTTAAGCTTTAAAACAAGCTTTGGTTCACCCAAATCGGAGGTCTACAACTCCAGTTATGATTTTTAGAAGTTGAGCCAAAAATCTGTTGCCCAGAATGAGTCAGTGATACTCATCGTAAAAACTGTATTAATTCTGGCATTAAATTGGGTGGTAATAATTTTCCCTGTGATCTAGACTAACAGGAGTTCAAGTAGAAATTTGAACCACCTCAATCGGAGCTTCCTAGACCAAGTTGTGAATTTTTAAAGTTGGACATAAAATTCTGGAAATTCAGTATGGCAGACTGAAGTTGTCTTTACAAATCGAAATTTTGGGAATGACTCAGTTATGTTTTTACCAGTGGATTATTTTTACTAGACAATAGACTTAAAGAGCTTCGATTAGGAACTTGAACCACCTGATTCCGAGTTTTCTAGACCGAGTTATGATTTTTTCAAAGATTGATCAGAAATCTGAAGAATATAGGATACATAATTGGGATAACCAACTGAAGTGAATTAAAAGGATAAACATTATGGGACGGTCTAATAAGTGTAATCTTAATATTGCTATTAAGATTAAAATGAGTAATGACCCATCTTAAAATATTATAGGATTCGGATCCTTGCCTTGGCCAAACGATAATCAGTGCAAGAAGAATTCGGGTGAGAATAAGAAGTTGTGAAGACATCCAGGTAGTAACTTTTCTCTCACATACCCTGTATGCCTTTATATGCATGTTTGAACCATTGTGATACTTGAATCTTTGAACACCTAACCTTATCGACAGTTTAAGCCAGAGTGCTTGTTCGATAAGGGAATTCGGTACATTTGTGAAAGAAGGGTTGATGCCCATTTGAATACCCAGCGCTGAGGGAATGGACCCGTAGGTCCCTTGAATGAATTTGAATGTGAATGAATGTGCACTTGAATGAATTTTGAATCTGCATGAATGTGCACTTGAATGAATTGTACCGAAATGCTTTTGAATTGAATATTGAATCTGAATGGTGTTCAATTGAATTGAATTGAATTTGTACTTGAATGTGAATTATTGCAATTGGTTGTCTTTCATATTTTGTGCATGCATTTTATGTGAGTGATTAACGTTACTACTGGGATTCGTTTGAATCCCAGACATCCCCGAAAGTTCAGGACATGAAAGGTACAATAGGCGTGGCTTTCAAGGCAAGGCAATGGATACCGATAATTGATGATGCTGAGTCGGACCAAGAATTGTTGTTGGTTATCTATGTTTTGTATTAGATTATGTTTAAGTTTGTAATATCTGTAAGAACCTTTTATGGATTTCAAGTATGTACTCAGACCTTGTTATCAGTATTACTATGCCAGAACCCCTTTTCTTCCTAAGCTGTGCATTATTACTCTGATGAATGTCAATATATAAAGAGAATTTGACATTCGTGGTGTCTTACTTGGGTGAGATGTCAGTATACGAATGTCGGGTGTGACATTCGTGGTATCAGAGCCTGGTTCTGGCAATATCAGAATAGTGTACTGATATGGTCTTAGTGATATGATAGGATAGCACAGCTGAGTATATGTGAATTGTCATGTTTCGATCCTACGTCGTTATTGTGATATTGACAAGCTCTTTTCTTTTAATAGTGAAAAGTCAAAATGGCCAACATTCGAGGAGGTATTGGTAGAGGTAGAGGTAGAGGCAGAGGCGGAAGCAGAGGTAGAGGTAGACCTCATAGGCAAGAACAGGCACAAGGACAGCCACAACAGGAGCAGGCACATGAGCAAAATCCACCAGAGCAAAACCCTCCTAACCAAATGCAACAAATGTTGGACATGATGATAGAGCAAAGAAATATGATAAATAGACTTCAAGAAGAGGTTCGAGGGTTGAAGGCTAAGCAAAATGAGGACGAAAGGCAAACTGAAACTACAGAAAGGGAGGAAGAGGAGAGATCCTCACATCATGAAACCCAGACTCATGAAACTCAACCTAACAGGGGGCAGCCTACTACAGGGAATTCGCAGTACTGGATCACTGAATTTTGTAAGCACCAGCCTCCGATTTTTCGTGGGAGTTTTGATCCACAAGTAGCTGAAAATTGGATGCTGAGGATGGAAAAGATTTTTCGAGTAATGGAGTGTCCCAATGACAAAAAGGCAGAAATGGCGATATACAAGCTAGAAGGGGATGCTGATAGATGGTGGAAGAACATTGAATTGACTCTGCAAGCTCGAAACATTCCTGTTACCTGGGAATCTTTCAAAACCAAATTCAACGAAGAGTATTTTCCTCCATCTGCTAGGGATGCTAAGGAGACAGAGTTCTTGACTATTCAACAGGGCAACGAGGAGACATTTGATGACTACCTGACTCGCTTTAACCGCTTATCTCGCTACTCCACGCACTTGAGATGTTATGACGATGAGAGCTGGAAGTCTAGAAGGCTGATAAGGGGACTAAAGTACGAAATAAAAGAACGATTGGCCTCACAACAATTTCAAGAATTCTACCGAGCAGTTGAGGAATGCCGGATAATTGAAAGGAATTTGAAAGAATTACGTTTGGCCAGAGATATCATTAATCGTAGCGAGCCCAGCCGTGGGAATTCCTCTCATAAAAGAAAAGGGCAAGCATTCAAATTTCGAAAAGGTAACAAAAGACCTTCTCAGTCTGAAAGTCGTACTTATCAAAGACCACCAGAACCTCGACCTTGTTCTCAGTGTGGTAAATCGCATCAAGGCAGAAATTGTAACGGGCAAGTTGTTTGCTATAACTGTCGCAAACCAGGCCACTTTAGTAGTGATTGCCCACATCGTGCCGCAGAGAAGAGGCCTCAGAATCTAGGAAGAGTCTTTGCCATGACGCACGAAGAGGCTAGGAAATCTCCAGAAATGATTCAAGGTACTATCCTTCTTCATGGCAGTACATTGCAAGCATTGTTTGATTCTGGTGCTAGTCATTCATTTATTGCAAATGATTGTGTTGAACGTTTAGGGTTAAGTACCCATAAACTACCCTATGATCTAGTTGTGTCGACACCTCTTGGTGTTAAGTCTGTGACATCAGACGTATGCTTGAATTGTATTGTGAATGTTAATGGCCACGAATCTGTGGTAGATTTAGTTTGTTTGACCATGCTTGGTATTGATGTGATTATGGGATTGAACTGGATGACGGCAAATCATGTGCTGTTAGATTGCGGTAACAAGAGGATCATATATCCGAACTCATCAACCAATGTCAATTTGAATGTAAACCTTAATTTTCTCTCAGTGGCTGAGGCTGAGGAATGTCTGAAAAAGGGTTGCCAAGGATATGTGGTATTTTTCTCAGTGCAGGCAGAAACTGAAATTTCACTACAGAATATTCCAGTGGTGGAAGAATTTCCTGAGGTATTTCCGGATGACATTAATGGATTACCTCCAGAAAGGGAAGTGAAGTTTACTATCGAAATCATGCCTGGAGCCGGACCAATATCCAAAGCACCTTATCGCATGGCACCTAATGAAATGATTGAACTGAAGAAGCAAATTGAAGAATTACTGGAGAAAGGGTTTATACGGCCCAGCGTTTCGCCTTGGGGAGCCCCAGTTTTGTTTGTAAAGAAGAAGGACGGGAGCCTGAGACTGTGTATTGACTACAGAGAACTGAACAAGGTGACCGTCAAGAACAAATATCCTCTTCCCAGGATAGATGATCTACTCGATCAATTATCTGGTTCTAGTGTGTTTTCAAAGATTGATTTACGGTCAGGTTACCATCAGCTTCGAGTGAGAGCTGAGGATATTCCCAAAACAGCCTTTAGAACCAGATATGGACATTATGAATTTTTAGTAATGCCGTTCGGTTTGACCAACGCACCTGCCGTGTTTATGGACTACATGAACCGAATCTTTCGTCAGTATCTAGATCAGTTTGTAGTTGTCTTTATCGACGACATATTAATATACTCGAAAAGTATGGAAGATCATGAGAATCATTTGAGAATTGTATTGAGTATATTGAAGGAAAAGCAACTCTACGCAAAACTGAGTAAATGTGAGTTTTGGCTTACAGAAGTCAGATTTCTTGGCCATGTTATCTCACAAGAAGGGGTTTCTGTTGATCCCAGTAAAGTGGAAGCAGTACTGAATTGGAAGAGACCAGAGACTGTAACAGAAATCCGTAGTTTTCTGGGTCTTGCTGGTTACTATCGCAGGTTTATATTGAATTTTTCTCGAATTGCCTTGCCATTGACAAAGCTCACAAGGAAGAACCAATCATTTGTGTGGGACGAACGTTGTGAAGAGAGCTTCAGGCAGCTGAAAGAAAGATTGACATCTGCGCCAGTGTTGATTATCCCAAATCCTAGTATGACCTACATGGTATACAGTGATGCTAGTAAGCAAGGATTGGGATGTGTCCTGATGCAGCAGGGCAGAGTAGTGGCGTATGCCTCTCGACAGCTGAAGCCTCATGAATTGAATTATCCCACTCATGATTTGGAACTCGCAGCGATTGTGTTTGCTTTGAAGATATGGCGGCACTACCTGTATGGTACCACTGTTGAATTGTACTGTGACCACAAGAGTCTCAAGTATCTTTATGATCAGAAAGAATTGAATATGAGACAGCGTAGATGGATGGAGTTGCTGAAAGATTACAATCTTGAAATCAAATATCATCCGGGAAAGGCTAATGTCGTTGCAGATGCTCTGAGTAGAAAGGCGGTGCAGGTGGCATTGATGATGGTACAGGAACGTAAATTACTAGAAGAATTTCGAGATTTGAACCTGTCAAACCAAGTGTTTCTGAGCAGGAATGTATCAAACAAAGTACTTCTTGCTAGCCTCAACGTTAGTCGAGGAGAAAGTGATCTGAGAGCCGAGATTGGAGAAGCTCAGATGCATGATGAACTAGCGGAGTCTATTCGAGGAAAGATTATGCAGGGCAAAACTCAGGATTTTAATCTCTCACCGAGTGGGCTAGTTAGATACAAAGAGCGCATATATGTACCGGCAGAGCCTGATTTGAGGCTTAAAATTCTGGATGAAGCACACAAAACTATGTATACTATTCATCCAGGAGCGATCAAGATGTATCACAATTTGAAGTCTGAGTTTTGGTGGCCGGGACTGAAAAGTGATGTGACTAAATACGTTGCTAGATGTCTTACTTGCCAAAAAGTCAAGATCGAACATAAACGACCACCAGGGCTCCTTCAAAGTTTAGAAATTCCTGAATGGAAGTGGGAAAATGTTACCATGGATTTTGTGGTGGGATTGCCCAGAATCAGAAAGATAGATGCGATCTGGGTAATTGTTGACCGTCTTACAAAGTCAGCACATTTTATTCCCATTAGTATCAATTATTCTATGGAGAAGTTAGCAGAAATCTATATAAAGGAGATAATCAGACTCCATGGAACGCCTAAGAGTATTGTCTCTGATAGAGACTCTCGTTTTACCTCTCGATTTTGGAAAGCACTACAACGAGCCCTGGGTACGAAATTGAGTTATAGTACGGCCTATCATCCTCAGACGGATGGACAATCAGAAAGAACCATACAGACGCTAGAAGATATGTTAAGAGCGTGTGTATTGGATTTTAAGGGAAGTTGGGATAGCTATCTTTCACTTGCAGAATTTGCTTATAACAATAGTTATCATGCGAGCATCCAGATGGCTCCATTTGAAGCATTGTATGGCAGGAAGTGTCAATCACCCTTGTTTCTGACAGAATTGTCTGGAAGAAAATTGTATGGGACGGACTTAGTTGACCAGACGGCGGAGAAGATCAAAGTCATCAGAAAGAGACTCCTTACAGCTCAGAGTAGACAGAAGAGTTATGCCGACAAAAGGAGAAGACCTCTAGAATTTGAAGTTGGAGATCATGTGTTTTTAAAAGTATCTCCTGTCACTGGAATCGGTAGAGCGATCAAGAGGAAGAAGCTCAGTCCTCGCTACATCGGTCCGTTTGAAATCTTGGCTAGACTTGGACCAGTGGCGTATCAAATAGCATTACCTCCAAACCTGAGCAGGCTTCATAATGTCTTCCACGTATCTCAATTAAAGAAGTACCAACCAGATCATGGACATGTGATTGAGTACGAAGATGTTGACATACGAGAAGACTATACTTATGCTGTCGAGCCAGAACGAATCATTGATCGTGAAGTGAGACGGCTCAGGCATAGAAGTATCCCAACGGTGAAGGTTCTGTGGAAGGGAACAGCTCCTGAGGAAGCGACCTGGGAACTAGAAGAAGAGATGAAGGATCAATATCCTGATTTTATGGCCAAATATGTGTCAAATTTCGAGGGCGAAATTTCTTATACGGGGGGAGAATTGTAACATCCCACCATTTTCCTCTGTACCATTGTTTTTTTTTTTCCTCTAATCAAGCACAATCATTTGTTCCACTAAATCCACAAGCTATATAATATTCAGTTTTAATTCCTCACGCACACACCACTACCTATCCTATTATTCCCACTCAAAACACAGCAGCACGTGCTCTCTCTCTCGTCTATTCTTTCGGCTTAATACCAGGAAACACAGAGGAATGTGAAGCAGCCAGAAATCATCATGTTCACGCACCCCACTTCGTTTTGTCAGCAAGCATAACAGCAGCCCATACTCCACTGCTTCTCCTTAAACTCAGCATCACAGCAGCATCCATGCTCTATGGTTTCTCTTGAAACTTGTTTGGACAGTCACGCCATTTACTCCTGCCAATATACTCCAGCTAATGGCAACTCATTCTCCATTTCTCAATCCATTGCCACACGTGCTCACACCATACTCCCAGTGCATTTTCATTCTGCAACGTCCATGCTCCACAAATAGCTTCTTGATTCTTTTATCCGACAGCAAAAGGAAAAATGGAGCAGCAAGCACTATCTTTTCATTTTAGTTAGTGAAGTTCCAGCCTATTCATTCTCGTTGTCTCGGCAAGGACAGCGCACACACACGTTCTCTTCTCTAAACTGGACACATATACAATACTCACAGCCTCCCTCACTCGTGAACACGGTTATAATCACATTCTTGCAATATCCCGTGCACTTTCCATCAGTTAGAAACAGAAAATGCAGAAGTTAGAGAATCAGTGAGTGAGAGACCGTGAATGTGAGGGAGCACCGGAGAAGAAGAATTAGAGACAGAGAAAGCAAAGGAAGAGTCACATGCAAACTGGAGTTTCAGACAAGGTAAGTCATGAACCTGAATTTTCTACGTTGAAGCTCAGGTGATAAGTTTTTGGATCTGCATGTGATGCTCTGTTACAAGAAAGCTTGGACAGAGAAAGTTTGGTATGTCTCTAAATATGCTTCTTGCGTCAAAATTCCAGATTCTTGTCATAGCATCACACAAACCACCGGGAAGTAATTAGGCATTGACGTTGAAGATAAAAGAAGGACCACCGAGGCAATCAAGTTTTAATAACGACCAAGGTGAGCTTTGTATCTCTTCTACACGTTGGTTTTATGATTCAAGCTTTAGAAGTCAAACTTTGGGTTCTGCATGCATGCTCTGATTTAAATGTCAAAAACAGAGAATGTATAAAAGCCTTTGGTTGCATGCGTTTGGTTTCAAAGGGTTAATACTTGAAGTTGAACGTCACATGCACATGCTAAGTATTTGATATCTGATTATTGCTGAAATAAGAGTTGCTGCTTCAAAGTAAATGCACTTGCACACAAAGAACAAAGGTTTTGCATGTTTCCACATGTTTTATGGTTCGGTTAGGGAGCATAAACTGAACCTAAAATATTTATTTAGAAGTGGTAGAACCCATTTTAAGAATTAGAAAGCTTAAGGAAGCCAAACTGAATTGTTAAACATAAGGAATTAAGTTGCTGCATATTCTGGAAATGAAAGTCTTGCAGCAGAAACAGTGACCTTGCAGCAAGTAGAAACCATATTAAACGACCTTCTTTGACCTTGAAATTTTGTATACACATAGTACACATAATAAGGTTCAGTGTGAGCTAAAGAACACTTAAAAAGAAGGTGTATACAAGAAGTTACAAATTTTCTAAGGCAGATAGGAAATCTGAACGAAAATGGTTTTCAGAATGGAACAGTGGTTTTCGAGCAAGTAGAAACTAGAGCAAATGAACTTATTTAAAGTTGAAATTTTGTGGACATATAGTCCACATGACAATGTTTACATCAAGCTTTGACTCACCTTAAACGGAGGTCTGTAGCTCAAGATATGATTTTTCAAAGTTGAGCTGAAAATCTGTAACATTTTCGGTATGACACTGGAGCAACCAAATGGCGTTGCATTTCGGACCCAGTGAAATTTTGAGTTTTGATTTGAAATTTTTACAGTAGAAAACAGACTCCTTAAGCTTTAAAACAAGCTTTGGTTCACCCAAATCGGAGGTCTACAACTCCAGTTATGATTTTTAGAAGTTGAGCCAAAAATCTGTTGCCCAGAATGAGTCAGTGATACTCATCGTAAAAACTGTATTAATTCTGGCATTAAATTGGGTGGTAATAATTTTCCCTGTGATCTAGACTAACAGGAGTTCAAGTAGAAATTTGAACCACCTCAATCGGAGCTTCCTAGACCAAGTTGTGAATTTTTAAAGTTGGACATAAAATTCTGGAAATTCAGTATGGCAGACTGAAGTTGTCTTTACAAATCGAAATTTTGGGAATGACTCAGTTATGTTTTTACCAGTGGATTATTTTTACTAGACAATAGACTTAAAGAGCTTCGATTAGGAACTTGAACCACCTGATTCCGAGTTTTCTAGACCGAGTTATGATTTTTTCAAAGATTGATCAGAAATCTGAAGAATATAGGATACATAATTGGGATAACCAACTGAAGTGAATTAAAAGGATAAACATTATGGGACGGTCTAATAAGTGTAATCTTAATATTGCTATTAAGATTAAAATGAGTAATGACCCATCTTAAAATATTATAGGATTCGGATCCTTGCCTTGGCCAAACGATAATCAGTGCAAGAAGAATTCGGGTGAGAATAAGAAGTTGTGAAGACATCCAGGTAGTAACTTTTCTCTCACATACCCTGTATGCCTTTATATGCATGTTTGAACCATTGTGATACTTGAATCTTTGAACACCTAACCTTATCGACAGTTTAAGCCAGAGTGCTTGTTCGATAAGGGAATTCGGTACATTTGTGAAAGAAGGGTTGATGCCCATTTGAATACCCAGCGCTGAGGGAATGGACCCGTAGGTCCCTTGAATGAATTTGAATGTGAATGAATGTGCACTTGAATGAATTTTGAATCTGCATGAATGTGCACTTGAATGAATTGTACCGAAATGCTTTTGAATTGAATATTGAATCTGAATGGTGTTCAATTGAATTGAATTGAATTTGTACTTGAATGTGAATTATTGCAATTGGTTGTCTTTCATATTTTGTGCATGCATTTTATGTGAGTGATTAACGTTACTACTGGGATTCGTTTGAATCCCAGACATCCCCGAAAGTTCAGGACATGAAAGGTACAATAGGCGTGGCTTTCAAGGCAAGGCAATGGATACCGATAATTGATGATGCTGAGTCGGACCAAGAATTGTTGTTGGTTATCTATGTTTTGTATTAGATTATGTTTAAGTTTGTAATATCTGTAAGAACCTTTTATGGATTTCAAGTATGTACTCAGACCTTGTTATCAGTATTACTATGCCAGAACCCCTTTTCTTCCTAAGCTGTGCATTATTACTCTGATGAATGTCAATATATAAAGAGAATTTGACATTCGTGGTGTCTTACTTGGGTGAGATGTCAGTATACGAATGTCGGGTGTGACATAAGGTATGATTTTGATTGTTGGCGGCATCATTTTCCTGCTTCTCCATTGGTCTCCATCATGATGATTATATGTATGCTAGAAAGTTTTAAAGATATTCGCCAAAAAAAAATAAATAAATAAATTTAACTGCAATTTAAATTATGCCAACAAAATTATTGTTACTATGTTCTCTTTCTTTAACAGATTCAACAAGCCTTTTTTATTAAATTTTGTGGTAATGCTTAGGAAATTCAGAGGGCAACAAAGGAAATTGTTGAAGAAGATTTGATGACTCTAATTTTATACAATTTTAATCTCTATGAATTTATTTTAATTTTATTGAGAAGTGGGTTGGAAATTTGAAATCAAAATATCAGTAAAGAATAATATCTCTTTTTAACAAAGGAAATGAAGAAAATTACTACTAAATATTAGCTGATACATTTATTCTTTTTTATGTTGAATAATTAGAACTAATTCAAGAAAGGCATCTCCAAAAGTAAGATTGTTGTTGTCCTTCATCTAATGATTTTTTTTTTATGTCTCTAGTACACAATAATAATTTTCTTTCTTCTTATGTTTTAAAGTTTCTATTGGAATCCATATGATGTTTTTAAGAAAATTCATTTACTAGAAGATATATGTGGTATTCAACAGTTCTTTAGGGTCATAATTCAATGAGAAAGAGAAAATTTAACTGACTAGTAGAACCAAGAAAAGCAATGTCAATTGTTTTCTCGGAATGAATAAATCAGAATCTTCAAAAGTGACAATATTATTCTTTCCTAATCAATCAATAGAATTATATATGCTAGATGGTTTGAACTAATTAATGTTTCTTTCCTATTCATCTTCATATAGGATTAGTCTAGTAGGTATGAAATGCAAAAGGAAATAATTGATATGAAATCAATAAAAGAAATGAGACATGACATAAAATCTCATAATTGAAAAATGTTAATAATTCATTAATGATTAATTGAACTTCCAATTTTTAATGATCTAACTTAAATATTATTGGTGTTGTGCAGGTTGTTGAAGCAAGAGCTGAATGTGTTTCATCCAATACCTTGTATCAAAGCTCCCTAACTTGTGAAAAGGTTTGCTTCATGAAATCCTTTTAAACCTTCTTATATGTATGTTATTGAAAACATAATGACTATTTATTTCTAATAGGAGGAGCCAATTCATACTAGTCACTGCCTCACTGCTCTTCCTACAAGAGATAACACTCATGCATGTTCCAAAATTTTTGAAGAGGAAGAGGAAGAACAAGGTAAAAATATTGATGCCCTAGTTTCATGAAAAAATATTGGTTATTTATCTTGGGCTTTATATGTTGCTTGATCACATCTCGATGTCTCCGAAATGGCATTAAGGCTAGCAGCTCTTTATCAAAGGATAAGCTTGAAATCTCTATTAATGGTACCTTTTACTTTGTGTAAATAAAATATTTCATCATTTGATTTGATATAATAATTGTTTCTTCATAGGTGATCAATTTGCCCCACTTGTAACAACTGTTTCGAGTGAGAAAACTTCTCAAGCAATATTGTCATCAAAAGCCTCAACAAGCCTCAACCAAGCTCCTTCTTATATTCTCTCCCAGTCTTCTAATGGTGAGTTTCTTTTTTGTCTTCTTATAGTGACATTTTATTCATTCATTTATTCCCTTGTAGTGAGGGACTTGCTACAATTGTCAAAACCACCTTATTTGTAGAGACAAATGTTGCTAAAAGAAGCAGTATCATTGACCTTATAGAAGACTCTAGTTCAAGCCCTAGTGATTGAACCCACTATACATCTTTATTTTATTCAGTTATATGTTTTGATAGTTTCTATTCTAGCATTTCTTCATTTTAGGAGGAAATATTTAAAATGGTGTTGAAACCACTAACTATTGTTGTAGATGATGAGCAACTTTATAATAAGTCTCATCCACATTCAACCAACTTGTTTGAAGGTGTTGACCATGGGGACATCAAGGAAGTAGCAATGCTTCAAAATGAATATAAGTTGAATGTTGAACCAAGTAGCTTAATACGAAGAGAACAAGAGTCGTCATATTCTAAAGGTTATTTACTTATTCTATTTGCTGCTGAACATGCAAGCACTAGTGGACATGAATATTCTTTCATATGATCCTAGTCACTATTTGTCATTTTCCATAGTTGACTTTGTTATCCTCATTTCTAATGTGATGGTCTCTCTTAGGCCAAATTCAAACAAAAGATCAATTAACAGATTCACAACCAAGAAGTGTTACTATTTTACAGGATGAATACTTAGAGGTAATATTATTATTGTTATTTTGTAAGATTATTGGTTTTTTTATACTACTATATGAGATATCCAATACTACTAGATAAGATTCAAGTATTGTTTGGTTTAATTGTGAGTGGCTCTCCTAAAAGCATTTTTTGCATTCACATGAATTCAAACTTAAGATATTGTATTTAAGAAATCATAGCTCTTTCAACTAGGACCAAAACTTATAGGTATAAGTTTTGTAAATTTAGGCTAGATAACTTGAACTCACCTGACTTTCTTATTCGTCTTCATATTGGATAAGTTGATATGGAAAAGGAAACAAATAGAATGGATCCTCATTTTCTCTAAGGAAACAAGACTTGATATACAATCTAATAAATAGAAAATAAAAATTTCATTAAGGATTATATTTACAATGCTTTAATATCTTAGAAGTAACAACTTAAATATAGGGTGGTATACAAATTGTTGAAGAAAGAGGTGAAGAAGGTGCTTTGATACTAGAGTCTTCACATCCACGCTCCTTAACTTCTAAAGAGGTGGGCTTCTTTCGATAATTTTACAATTTAATAGATTTGTTGCTGCAATATTGATAATGATGAATGGTTTTTTGTACAAGGAACCTATTCTTATGAGTCTCAATTCCACTTTTATCTCTAGACGCCTAAGTACAACTGTGAAAACTTTTGAAGAGGAAGAGAAAGGTAAGATATCAGTGTCCTAGTTTCAAGGTTTATAGGTCCATTAGTTACTCATTTTGGGGGTTATAGGTGGCTTGATAACTACACCTAGACATGAAAATGACATGAAGGCAGTGAGTTCTTTGCCTCCAAGAAAAGAGCACAAGACTTATATTCAAGGTATCTATATGTTGCTTTCTTAAAATGAAATATTTCATGCTTTAATTTGATGGGCTAAGGATATATTTATATACTTAATTAAATTGTTATAGGTGACCATTTTGTGCCCCCAATGCCAGTAATTTCAAGTGAGCAGCAAGCTTCTGACACAAGCTTACCGTTGAGCTTTGTACCGTCAAAAGCTCTAACAAGTCCTAAGCAAATTTCTATGTCTGCTTCCTCCCAGTCTACTTACAGTGGTTAGTTTCTTTGTTGTCATCTTTTACTACTTCTCCTTTATTATTTTCTACTTGTAGAAAGATTTCCTATTCTAATTTCTTTACTTAGGAAGAAATGTCCAAGAGAATGTTGGAACCACTAATAACCAACATTTGCATGAAACTTTGGATGCTATTCAAATTTCTAGTGAGTCTTGTGGCCATACCATTACATGTTTTTATTATACTTGACTTGATTCCTTCAACCAATCTCTAAGTATTTTAACAATGTCCAAGAGTTTGTTTTTATTACGAGTTACTTGCTAATATGATGGTTTCGTCAGGTCAACTTGCTGAATGTGGTTCATCAGAGATGGCTTATCCTATTTGTGACATAAAAAATGCTTCAAGTGTTGCTAAGGTGAAAGAGATTGTCGATATGATGAAATTAGAGGGTGTTGAGCCTTTCATGCTGGCAGAAGCATTGAAGGCTAAGCCACAACTTTGTCTTTCTTCAGAGGATCGAAGCACTGAGTTGTTAAGTTATTCTTATAGGGTGCTTCTAAATATCTTGAATATTCTAACCACTAGGAGCCCCTTAACAATCACTGAGGCAGACAAAAGATTGTTGGCAAAGAATTTAAAGGATGCTTCTTTTCTAGGCTTTGACAAAGATTGGCTTAAGTCTATCAGAGTCAAGGTTTTCAATTGTGATGCATCAGAATTTCATCACAAGCAACAAGTCCTAAAGAGTTTAGGCAATAAGTTAGAAGCCAACAAAAGAGAACTTGCAAATGTTCGTAATCAAGAAGCAAAAGCTAAACAATCAATAGAAATGGCTCAGAAAGAGTTAGAGGCAGCTCAATCCCATTTAAATGTTGCACAACAAGAGTATGAAAACATTAGGGTACACCATTCTCAACTTTTAGAGGAATGCCAAGAAATTCTAGAACACCGAGATCAATGTTCAGAAATAATTGATGTCAAACTCAAGCCTTTTGGCTTTTAATAGGGATTCCATTTGTGCCCTTTGTAATTCATGTTTCAATTATACTCATTGTCATAATTTTATTTAAAAAATAATCTCATAGACTTAATATTATTTGTACTTATGTTTGCTCAAAGGCCCATCATGCATGGCATCATAGACTTGTACCCGTTCATGGATAAGGGTTGTTTTTATAATTAAGATGTTAAATATGTGTGTGTTTAGTACTTTAGTTTCAAGATGTGTTTCTCTCTACCCATTTGCTACTAAAATGAATATAATGCAAAGAACAACGCTGCAAAATTTATTTGTTTGAGATGTATAACTCATAATTAAGTGCATCAAACTATAATTAGGCATAAGTTCTTTGATTGGCTTTGTCAAAGAATATTAATGTTGTGTATAATTACCAAAGTTATACGTGATTATGTATTTCATTTTTTAAGTATATTTAAATAATTGTTGTCGCTTCAAAATGATTTTGACTATTGACAAGTTCTTACATTACACCATAAGTATACTGTTGTAGGTGTAGGAGACTAAAATTTGTGTGCGTCTAAAACTTGTCTTTTTTGTCAATCACACTAAGAAAAATGAGTGCATGGATTACCATTTATTAATTGTTATTTCTGAAGTTGCATTACATGAAAGTAGAAGAACACCCATTTATAATTTCATACCAAAACCAGGTAAGTAAACAAATTAAATCCAAGTGAGCAACAATGACTACAGAGAAGAGAGGAGGAGGGATTGATATTTTATAGCTTGACATGTTAGCACACACGCATCACCATTGATAAAGCTTGACATGTTCTCATATAACTGAAAAAGTTAACGTTAAATGTGACTAAAAGTATACAAGGATAAGTTAAACATGCTCTTGTTCATGAAACAGGGTAAATCCGTGACTACCTAGTCCGTACTAAATTTATGGCAAAATCCGGTCCAAACACCTAGCCGTCAAAATAGTATGCAGCAACATTTCACTTGGAAATGATTTTGAATTTAAGTGAAAGCATGTGTGGTTTTACTTAAAATCTAGCTTCAATTCTTTGTTGTTTTCTTTTTCCTTTTTCTTTTTTTGCTAAAATTAGTTCCCAATTGATTTTTTCCTGCTGTAACACCCTACTGTTCTGAGCCCAGAACAAAGTGGCATCTTCACCTATTATGTATTCTGATGTACTATTTAATAAAAATTTAAACCACTGGGTTAGGTTTATTCTTGAAAATAAAAGCCCTTTTTATTTAGAGAATTCAAAATCATTTTAAAATTCGAATAGGCTTTTCTAATACATTTAAAACTTTGGAATCATTTTAACAGTGGTTCAATCTTTCATTAAAATTACATCATACTTAAGGATCAATCAGAGTATTCCCTTATTCCTCCATTTAATCTAAAGCTCCACCAAAACGTTTATCTTAATTGGGCTTGTTATATACATGCCCGACCCTGCAGCAATCGTTAGCAGCATATATGTATCTTGACTACTTCTATGTAACCATGTGCATCCAATTAAATATATACATCCCATTAGCCACATACGGCTTTCTCAACATACTAGCTAAATCATAAGGAAATAGAATTATCCAAATACAAAAGTGAAACTATATGTTTCAGTCTCCTTCATCATCTCCACCTTCTTCTCAAGACCAATCAATATCTACGCCTTGCCTCTTCCTCCTTGCCTACTAGTATGTCCATATCCTGGATTTATGGAAGTCTCTGAGATTCAAATGAATGAATCCCAGAGTAACAGGTTAATCTCAAATTCTAGCATACGCAATATATGTAAATCAACCAAACAGAGTAGTCCACACAGCATACAAGGCATTAAAATTCAAACGACAAGTATTACATATCAAATGCAGCTTGTAATACAAGTAAATCATAAAATGATTTCAAATACCTTGGCGCAAGGAAATTCATTTTAGGTAATTCAATACCAAAATATTGAAAGCACTAGGCCCTGCCTAGCCACCGGGAAGTTGGCCCCATAGTCGTTCCTTCCGCTCAATCGAGCCACGAGTGGTGCTGGCCTCATACAAGCGGGACATACAAATATGGCATACATAAACATATATAGCTATGCAAAGAATGTGAGATTAGAGTTACTACCTGTTGGTTTTACCGACAAAACCCCTTCCACCAGATTCTTAATACTACGCTTGTCCTTCAGGCACAGCGATTCTCAGGTCCTATGATTAACATTTACATATAGAGGTGGGTCACTAACCAATTCAATCATAATTATAAATTCAACTTCTCTAGACCCAGCCCCAAAAGTACTTGTCTTTTAATATCCTTATGACTAGGGATGTATATTTATTGGAACTTATTAGATACTATTCACTATAGATAACTATCATCTCAGTCATTTCACCTTGCATTTTATCCAAAGAAACCTTTACTTTAAAGATTTAACATAATTAACAACTTATATGACTTTTTAAGACTTATCAAAAATTCAGCCTTCAACTTTTCTGAGAATTTGGAAAATTCATAACTTGACTTATACAATTCCAAATGAAGTGATTCCAATTTCTACTTACTCCTTGATAAGTCTATTTTGATAAATTAAAGTCACCAAGTTGATTTATGGCTGAGAAAATTCTCAAGATTCAAAAACATAAACATTGTCCAGAAATGTTTCAGATTTTCTGACCAATATTTGAGAAACCATAACTCCTTCAATACTTATCGGAATTCGACGAATTACCTATCAAATTAAACCTCTATGAGTCTACTATTTAACTGGAAAATTTCACAATTTTATGATTTTTTTGGGTCAGTACGAAATGCCACGCCATTTTACTGTTCCTGAAGCATATCAGGAATTTCCAGTTTTTTTTCAGCTCAACTTCGAAAAATCATAACTGAAGTTGTAGACCTCCGTTTTAGGTGAACCAAAGCTTATTTTAAACCTTAAGAAGTGTACTTTCTCCTGTAAAAATTTCAGATCAAAACTCAACCTTTAACTTACAAAAACGACAGAAAAGTCATGCTCTGTTTTCAGACTACTTTGTAAAGGTGATTATCATGACATGCAACCCCATTTCATGGTAGATCTTTCAGAAATCAAACCCCATGGTCTTATATAACACATGTACGGTTTTTAAACTTGTTTTCAGAGCTAGAGGAATTCAAATATCAACTGGAAACCGACATGCAAGAAGCATAAACCATTGCCATGAACTTTCTCTAACTAAACCATGATTTTCAACCACCATCAACTCAGAAAATGTCTGCATCCTCAAGAAAAACCAAATGGGAAACGTTTTTACAGACTTACCTAGACCCCAAGGACACTTTGCATGAGAGCTTTGATGATTCCTTCTTCTTCTTCAGTGATCTACAATTCTCTCTCTCTCTCTCTCTCTCTGCGTTTTCTCCGCCTCTGTTTTTCTCTTTCTCAGTTTGCTGCATATGGAAGAGGAATGGAGGAGGAGTGTAGATGGGGTTGTGGTTGCTGCCTTGTGGTGTTTGATCCGATGAATGGTGAAGAAGGTATGTGGGTGTGTTATGCCGTCAACTGAGGGAGAGAAGTTTAAATGGAAATAGTATGTGTGGGAGTTTAAACGTGTTTGTGTGAGGTGGAGGCTGGAAAAAAGAAAAATGAGAGAGGAGGAGAGGCACGTGGCTAGCATACAAAAGAGAAAGAGATGAGGTGTCTCACTGAAAAGAAAATACTCCTTTTGACTCCCCACAAAACTCTGGTTTGCAATTTAGTCCTTAATTCATAGAAAAATATGCCTTTAAATTCTAAAATAAATTCCAAACTTTATTAAGGCTAAATTTTCCTTAATCACTCCCAAATCATATTTAATTCACAGTTTCCAAATTTTGGGATGTTACACCTGCTTGCACAAAATTTTAGTTTCTGATATATGAAATATTCAATAGGTCAAAGGATTAGGAAAAGAAGATTTATGAATAAAATGACATTCATAGTATTACACAGGACCAAGTCAATCATGCATGAAAACGGGATGACGACAACTGTACAAGCGAAAAGATTAACAAAAGAACAAAGGAAGGAAGAAAAAAAGCTTTATTCTGACCAAAACTTCACAAAGGCATCTACAAAAGCTCTGAAAACAACCAAAATTGGGTTAATTTCTCGTTTCGTTGAATTTTTGGGCTTCCCATCCCATGACTCTCTGCAGAGAAACGATGTGGAAGTTTATTAGGCAAGGTAAAAGAACCAAAGCAGCAATAGCTCACATCACATCTGAGTTACATGACATTTGAAATCTACACATTATTTAAGATTCAAATATTATATAAACTTACAGATTTATTCTTTCTAAAGTTGGGTTAATTTTCTAGGAGTTGCCACTGAGTTGACCATTAACTCGAAGCTCATTCAGGTTCTCCTGCTCTTCTTCTTTAGTATTTGACTCTTCAGTAAAATTGAGGGTGAGAGTCTTGACATGAAATCCATCTTGAATTTTTGTCTGTCAATACATTTATCTATCAAAAAATTTCTACCCCATGAACTTTAAACAACAAACAAATGCATCTGCTTGGCTCCCTAATCAGCTAGTGAAACGTAGCACTATTTTGATTGTAAATAAGTTAGCTTAACCTTTACTGCTAACCACCAAATTTTACTAGAAGAGGGGCATTTATGTCCAAACAGAAGAATGAAAAAGTTCAAAGTAGAAAAGATTGAATTTTTTAAAAAAAAACACACACACACACAGATTTGAAATATAAAAAGAGTATATGAGAGTGAAAACTCAAGGAGGTAAGAGACTGAGGACAAGGGGAAATACACAGATAACTCCAATTAAAATTGGAAATCCTTTGTTTGCATAATTTCCTCCTCGTATTTTCTCCCATAGGAGTAGAACCACATAATCTAATGCTCCACTCTTCAGGGACCAGGAACTTTGCTACATATTGAATTTTGTCAATTATTAGAACATTCATTTTGCAACCTCATGCAAAAGGGGAGGGTGGAATACTTTTGGTTCATTTGCTAGTTGACAAGTTATTTGATGAGGGCCTTTTTGTCTTTAGCCTTAGGGTCCACAATAAAAAATAAACTAAGGATTGCGTATAGGCAAACCTAGGATCGTTCTCTCTCTCGAGGAGCCTTTTATTGAATCCTAAGTAATCTAAATGACATGCAAATACAATTAAAACAAGGGAGAAATTGGTTTTGGATTTTTCAAACTAATAAAATAAGAGAAATGCAATTTAATTAAATACTACCTATTATTTTGGTATTTTTATAAAATTGGTGAATGAGTGAATTAAATGATAAAATTGAAAATATGGATGATGGAGCTCTTGATGATAAGAAAATGACTATCCTTGCTCAAAAAGGTTATGGGAATTAAAATTCATTAAGTCTTTAAGAAAAACCCTAAGATACCACTTGAGTCCAATATTCTCAATTAATAGTAGCTCTTACAAACATAGCTAACCACTACCTCTTGAGAAATTGTTAAAAACCACATGATGTGCAATTAAAATTGAAATAATGCAACATGAGTCTTCTTGAAATTGAGTATATAACAGTCCCTCAAAGGGCACAAATCAACTACATTAACTAGACAATAGTATGCTATTTAATTTAATCTCAATGCAACCACAAGAAATTAAAACAAGCATAATCTTCACATTGCAAAATCCAATATCAATCACAATTATCAAACCAACAGAGACAACGAACATTAATCTCAGTTCCAGAATTTATACACAATGATTTCTAAAATTAGGTAACTTAAATGTATAAATCTAGACTAATAGAATGAACAAGTTAACTCCCCTTTGAAGCTTTGGAACTCAAGTCAATATCCACCACCAAGAGAAAAAGGAACTCAGCCACACATGATTTTAAATTCTTCTCCAGCTAGCTTTAATCCAACGGCCATGAAACAATGAATAGAGTAAGATTTAATGATGAATAAAATAGAGTGTTGGTGACAATGGGATTACAAACAGAGGAGATTAGGAATGGAGTGGTTGTAGGTCGAAGAAGGTCTGCAGGTGTAGAGAGAGAGTGAAGGTCGACGATTAAGGTCGTTGGTGTGTGGTCGCTGGTGTGTGGTGAGGTAGGAGGGAAGAAAGGTGGAGGTCTGGCGGTGGCGGTGGCAGAGCCAGGATTTACGGTTTGTGGGTGCACAATTGGTAGTATAATTCGGGGTTTCGGTGCCCCCGAATTTTTTTTTAAGGAAAGTTTTAAATGCATTAAAAAATAAAAGAATATAAACAGAAAAATAAAACTTCAACTTAACATAGAAAAATAATAATCAAAAGTCAACTAAACTATTACAACAGAACGATTACAAAAACATTTTTCAATTCTTTATTCCTTGAAAATATTGCATTATATCTTTATCATCAATTTTATCAAATATATCACGTTTAACATAAATGTGTCAAGAGTTCTTTAAGATCATATAAGGTGAATTTGAAATGTCTACAATAGGAGAATTAAATTTCTTCTTAGGACTTCTAATTAAGCAAAAGAAGAATGAAATATTTATTTCTCAAACCAAATACCTGCAAGAACTTCTTAAGAAATATGGAATGAATTACTATAACAAAGCTGATACCCCTATGAGCTCAACAACTTTTGTAATATCCTAATTTTTATGAAGCTTTTCATGAGGATTAAAGTTGATACCCCTGTTTATACACTGGGTTGCCCCATTTTTAAAGAAATATATCTAGATATAATAAGGGTTAAATAATAAAATAGGTAATCATAGTTAAGAAAAGATGTAACATACGTTTCCTAGAGTATAATTATTTTAATGTTAATAAGAGAAAAAAAAGAAGCTACTGAGGGTCCAATGTCAATGAACAGCAATGCATATGCATTTCACACCACTTTGGACGCATGCCATAATAAACATCCTCATTTCCCGCCGCAAAGCTGCCTCAAAATGGAAAAGGGATAATGCAATCGAAGGAAAAAAAATAAGAATGGAATAGGGACCATACGTGTTCAAACTGCTGACCTCTTCCTCAGCAATCAAGAATTTTACCGCTGAGCTATGGATCCATTGACATAAACATATCACAGCTAAAAATATATATTTTTCCAAATTTTATGGGTGCAGCAAGCCAGCAAGTGTACCTCCGCCAGTGGGTGTTCTGGTTTCTGGTTCTCGGTCTCTCGCTGGAAAAAATGGAGGACTGAAGGTTGGAGATGAAGGAAGCTCACCGGCGACCATGGTGGAGGAGGAAGTCGCCGGTGAGTTGGGTTGAGGGGTGAAGGTGAAGAACGAAGAAGAAAACGTGAGAGCTTCCAGATCCCGCTCGTTTGCGGCGCTATTCCCTTTTTAATCTCCATTCCCAGCTCCCTGTACGAGTTCTGAATATCTGACTACGTTTTGACCAGGGACTAAATTGAAAAGAATTTAAAGTTTCCAAGAGGGACTAAAGTGTAAAGTTTCAAACTATCTTGGGGCTAAACTGTGATTTTAAACACTTTTGGGTAATTTTCTGTAATTTTGTCTCTGGCCCTCATTTAATATCCAGCTCTCTCCCTCAGCTCTAGGGAGTTGGCTATGGTCCTCTTCCCTTCCTGTCCTCTTCCTATCCTCTTCTTCATTTCAACTGTTCGATCGAAATCTTAATGGTTTAGATTTAATCTTTTACAAAAATATTAATAAAAAATTAAATTATTAATAAAATATTTAAAATAATAGTTTTATAAAAGATTAAATCTGAACGATTAAGATTTCGATTCAACGGTTGAAATGAAGAAGAGAATGGGAAGAGGACGGGAAGGGAAGAGGACCATAGCCAATCCCCAGCTCCAGTGTTCAATGTGTCAGGTCCCTTCTCCATTCAGCTGACCTAATCAGAACAATTCAAAACGCAGTGTTTTAACCATAGGGACCTAAGTGAAAATAAAAAAAAATGTTTTGGAGTAGGGACCAAACTGAAACTTTTAAAACTTGAGTTTAAACTTTCATTTTCAAATTTAATTTAATCTTTTCAACCATCTATAGTCAAAATAATTAATCTAGCATCAAATATTCTTAGAAAAATCAATGATTAAGAGTGATTACATTTTTTTTTGATAATCTTACCCTTTTTAACCCTAATTTAATATATTTACTCTTAATCTCAATTTATCACAAGAAATACATTTAAAGTTCAATAACTACGATAAAATACATTAAAAATCTCAATTTATTTATTAAAAATCATATAAAAATATGGTTCAATCACAATGTATTAGAGCCTTCATGACCAAATAGACAGAAGTACAATTCTTGCCCACGCCAAGAGCACAAGGGGCTTTCAAGTGAAAGACTTGTTAGATTTCTCAACAAAAGTAGTCACAATCATTAACTCAATAGCTTACGAAAAAAATAATAAATTGGTCTTTAACACGAGTAGTATAGTCCCACTAGGTGGGGTAGATTGATCTTTAACATGGTTATGCATTATTGATTTTTTTTTTTTTTACACGTTATGCATTACTGTTTTTGCAACCAAAAGTGGTCATAGATATAAATGATTGTTAAGAGTACTAAAAGGAGGAAAATCGCACAGAAGATCTGATATGCAGAATATGCAATGAAAACATACGCATATGCTATATGGATATGTTGATGAACATAATTTTTACTAATTTTAGGAACAAAATCATGTAGACAGTAATAGGCATGCCTAAATCACAAGTCAAAAGTGAATTTAATTATTCTTTCTAGTCAATAAAACATTTAAGAATAACATAAATCCCACTTCTATCTCCATAACACAAGATCATAAAGAAAAACAAAACGGACAGAATATTTAAGTGCATCTCATTGATCAAAGTTTAACATTTTAAAAATTTAGAAAAACTTAACTTGGCACCAGATATTGTTTGACTTTGCTCGATGATTTCAGCAGTCAAAATATTGCTTTTTTTGGGAATTGGGGACCTAATGGTCTCGGGCAGGGTCGAACCCTGATATAAAGGCTGGATAAGCCAGCGTCATACCACTGTACTACCTGATTGCTTGGTAGTCAAAATATTGCTTTGATCAGGTGCTTTAGCTTGAGGATCAGCACATATTTCATTGTTCTTCAAGGGCTGCCTGAATTGTGCTTTTGACAGAAATATGCCCAACATTTTTTCCATCCTCCTCATTACCAGAGGTAGATGTATTTCCAAGGTCATTCACAGACTTCTCATCATATAAATTTGAATTCTTCATCAACTCAACACTATCTAGTTCTGACCTTTTCTTGCCTATATGCAAGCCCAAATTTTTTGCTTCATTTTCCGGAGAATTGGTGATGCCTCTGAATTCTCCAGAACATTCTATTCCAATGGCTGAGATTGTAACAGACCTTAATGGAAATGTCTCCACAATCACATCGGCTATGATAGGGCTTAAATTAGTTTTAGGCTTTGCCAAATTTTGTATAACATCCTCTGGGGTTGCCAAAGACTCACTTGTAAGTTTATTCTATAATTTCATGCTCAAACGTCAAATAATAAGAACAGGAATAAGGATTTTAAGAACTCATGATTTCCACAACACTATAAGTTTAAGTTAAGATGTACTGACTTCTATCCATAATTGTGGAATTTATACTTTAGAATATGTGACTTGCAGCAAAATAATTGAAACCTTTATCATTCTCTTTACCCTTCATTACATGCTCTCTTTTCTTGATGGAAAACTAGAGGCGTCTCTTATGGTCAGAGAGTGAACGGACAAGTTTCTATCATTTAAATAACTTTTGTATCCAAAAGACATGTACATCCAATGGATATGACTCCTCCCATCAAGCAGTCAAGAACCTCTTCCCAAAAGTCATTTACCAATAGTCATTTAGTCCCTTCATTAATTATTAAATCATATATATTTATCACAGCCACATGAGACATTTCTTACATTCTCCCACTTGGCTCATGTGATATATGTCATTTCATGATTTAACAAAATATCAATAATTTTGCGCATAATCTTAGCTAAAAGATTTCATATATATTGGTTACATCATAAGTCATGGTTAAGAATAAAACTAATACGAGTCATGGCGGTTGTACATCAGTATGTTGACGTAGTCCCTTCCATGTACTACTTTATTAGTCTTTCTCCTTGACATGACACTTTAATGGAAGTAACTTTAATGTCTATCAATAAAGTCTTCATAGCAGACAAATCCTGTTTTCCAACAACATCATTTATGCATGCATACATAAAGTTGAAAACAGGAGAATCTCAGAAACACATATATTAATGAGCTCAAAGTGTCAATGACCAATACATAACAATAATTTTAACATTCGCTAGCAGACATAATACCCATACTATACACATGATCAGTGAATGTCTTGGGTAGTAATCCCTTATTAAGGGATTAGCTATCATAAGATTGGTGCTAACATGTTCTATTGACACTCTATGTTTCTGAACCTCTTCTTTAACAGAAAAGTATTTCCATTCCATATGCTTAGCACCTTTAGAATACTTGTCGTTTTTAGAAAAGAAGACTACTACGAAATTATCAAAATAAATTTTCAGCGACTTGGCTATACTGTCGACTAATCCAAACCCTGAAATAACATTCCGTAGCCATTTAGCTTGAACCATGGCCTTAAAGCATGACACAAATTCAGCTTCCATAATGGATGCAACAATTACCGATTGCTTATCCAATCACTTCAAGGTTGCTAGACCTCCTATAAGTAAGCATGTAACTTTTAGTTCCTTGCAAATATCTCAGAACTTTCTTTGCAGCTTTCCAATGATCTATACTAGAATTACTCTGGTATCTTCCAACATTGCAAAGCCAATATCTGGTCTCCTACAAATCTGAGCATATATCAAGCTCTCACTGACCTTCAGATGTATACACCAATCAACAGTGATTTCTTTATATCCAAAGGAAACAACGGTATCATTTAAGTTCGTATATTGATTTCTTTAATTTGCACACCATGTGCTCCTTTTCTTTTTCTAGACAGTTTTTACATCCATCTGATGTAACTCTAAATCATAATGAGCCACCAATGCCTTAATGATTCTTAGAGAATCCTTCTTAAAAACTGATGATGAAAAGGTTTCTTTATAGTCAATGCCATCTTTCTGAGTAAATCCCTTTGCAACTAATCAAGCCTCGTAACGTTCTAAGTTACCATGAGAGTCATATTTGGTCTTAAAGACCCACTTACAACCACTCTCTTACACCCTTCTGGTAAATCAACAAGGTCTCAAACATCATTCTGTTTTATAGATTTCAACTTATCTTTCATGGCATCTAACCACTTGTCACCATTTTCACCATTCATGGTTCATTAACAATAATCTCATTATGAGTAGTGGGATCATTCATTTGTTGTTCTCCATTAATATTAATCAATTTAATAACACGAGAAACAACAACTTAACATTAATGCTTCGAGTCACACATATCACGTACTAACATGTTTGACAAATTCAGACATAATTCATTCAATACATATCAATGTTCACCTTTGGGGACCCACTAACATACAATATTCAACTATAACGATGCTATAAAGATTTTATATAATTTGGCAATGATGCATATCCCAACTAGAAATATTTATCATCTTTGGATGTCTAAATAAAACTATAAGTACATGGACAATACCAACATTTATATTTAATTATTATAAAGACAAATAATCAACCTTTGGGTTGATCTATAACAGCCCTATAATAATAAACTACAATTTACCATAACATAAACATAATTTCATAGCATCAAGGTTATGGGTAATTTGAAATATCACAATAATAATTGGAATTAAAATAATTCATAAGAATTTGGCCACTTTGGTGATTAACAAACCCACCATACTTAATTCCAAAACTTAAATGTTTAACATTCATATTATTTCCATTCACAACATCTAAATAATTTAATTTTAGATCATCATATAGAGGCTTTAATAAAAATAATTTGTTCTTTTCCTAAACCATCAATAATAGCTAGTTATAAAAAACTGGATGATCCAAAATTAGAGCTAAGAACACCCATTTTTAATTAAAATCGGACCAAAAATATAGTTACAGCCCAAAAAAATTCTATTTGAGCCCAGCATCTTTTCTTTTCTTTTCTTTTATTATATAATTATGGGCGAAGAAGAAGAAAAACCGTGCAGCCCAAAATAATTCTGCCCAAAATAACAAGCCCAAGCCATTTCGGCCTAATAGAAAATGAGGCCCCACGTTAAGTATACTTTAAATTATATTTTGGCCCACACTTTACCAAAGAGCCGCCTATAGCTCAGTGGTGGGACGTCTGCTCCAAAGTCATAATGACCCCTGTTTGATTCCTCCAGGTCGTGTTTCTTTAATATTTTTCAAAAACCACACTGAAACGGCACCTTTTTGAAAAAATGCAACCTAGGGAGTTCGAACCAGGGACCAGGGATCTATGGGTGCGTCACGCCCCAAAGACTAGAGTTCTGACCGTTGAGCTTTGCACCCTTTCACTATAAGATGGTGATGGAAACAATTATAAAAAGATGCCTTTTCAGATTGGGTTGTCATCCCCAACCTCCAACTGGGTTGAACCAGACCCATATGGATCCATGGATCAGACCTGTCAGACCCAACTATTCTTTCCTCCATAACCAACGTTTCCGTAGTCAGATTTACATGTTCTTGGTGTCTATCTCTTTGTTTTTTCAAGATCTTTTCAATGAAACCAAATTTGGGGCTTAACAAAATCATTTTCTCATGACCCAATTTTAAAATCCAAAGACAGTAATACACCATCATCTTTTCTCTTTGATTTCAAAATTCTTAAGAGAAAACTAAAGTCCCAAATTGATGAACGCTATTAACGTTGAAAATTCATAAAGCATAAATAAATGCAATCATATGCATTCTTATTTCAAATATGAATCTCACACAAAACAGTAATATATGTACTTTCAATTCAAAAAATCAACATTACTTGTTTGAAATTCATTTCGCATACTTTTGAAGATTAATAAATTCATTCAAGTACAAATTCAAAAGTATCATTCATAATTGGAAAACCATAAATTCTAAAACCAAAAGCTCTGATACAACATGTAAGTTTATTCTATAATTTCATGCTCAAACGTCAAATAATAAGAACAGGAACAAGGATTTTAAGAACTCATGATTTTCACAACACTATAAGTTTAAGTTAAGATGTACTGACTTCTATCCATAATTGTGGAATTTATACTTTAGAATATGTGACTTGCAGCATAATAATTGAAACCTTTATCATTCTCTTTACCCTTTATTACATGCTCTCTTTTCTTGATGGAAAACTAGAGGCGTCTCTTATGGTCAGAGAGTGAACGGACAAGTTTCTATCATTTAAATAACTTTTGTATCCAAAAAACATGTACAT
Source organism: Acacia crassicarpa (assembly GCA_034222035.1). NCBI lineage: Eukaryota > Viridiplantae > Streptophyta > Magnoliopsida > Fabales > Fabaceae > Acacia > Acacia crassicarpa. The sequence goes on from JAWXYG010000015.1 coordinate 12,362,881, forward strand.
CCAATGGATATGACTCCTCCCATCAAGCAGTCAAGAACCTCTTCCCAAAAGTCATTTACCAATAGTCATTTAGTCCCTTCATTAATTATTAAATCATATATATTTATCACAGCCACATGAGACATTTCTTACATCACTGACTTCAAAGTCAGGAGTACTTGCTTCAACAAATTCCTTGTTTGTTTCATCTACCTGGCTACTGTGGATGAGATTTCCTTTGCTAAATGCTTCAACGAACCAATTCCTGGTTTGTCTCATCAACTTGCCTACCATAAATTACATTTCCATTTTCGTATGCTTCATTGAATTCCTTGTTTCTTACATCCACCTGGCTACCGTTGAGTGCATTCTCATTGCCAGACAACTCACCCTCAACTCTAGTATGCTACCCAGAAAGCATTTTGTCACTCGTTTCCTGAAGATTGCTATGCACATGATGTCTTTCATTTGGAGATGCAGTAAAGTAAATATTAGGATCTACAGCAATTGAACCTAACAGATCTTGGTCCAAAACCTGGTTAGAGCGGTGCTCCACTTAAGTGAACTCAGCAGGCCCCAACACTCTATTCTCTTGGATTATATCTCTTACAGTCTCCCGTACGGTGTAGAAAGAACCACCGACTTCCTTGTGGGTAAGATTAAGTGATGGGAAGCTTCCATTGTTAGACTCTTGGTACCTGAAGCAAAGTTTTCAGTCGGGTGAAACTAAAGAGAGGCACTACATTCAATATGACACTGGCAAAAGGGCCTTGATTGAAAGTAAAGTAAAAAAACAAGAATAATTTGGGAATCTTCTAAGAACGCAACTTCCCAATATAATAATCCAGAGAGAGAGAGAGAGAGACCTAAAAGGTGAATAATATGAAAAATAAAACAGAAAGTAAGCTAAATACAATTCATCTGTACGTAAAAAGGGATTTAATAAAGAAGTAAGATAAACCAGTCATATTAAAAAAAGATCAATACTAAGATTTCAATCTATGGAGTCCCATCTATTCCATCCAGATACAGGTAGTTAGATAAGGAAGTCAAATAATAGTCAGATTTCAAATATCATATCAATGACTTTGATATAAAAGAAAGACAGGAAACGGGAGGAGAGAACGAGTGAGAATTAGAAAGGGAAATATAGAAGAGGGAGATCTCAAAGCCTACTTACAAACTACCCAGTCCCCCTTATTTATATGGACCAAAGAACTCATTAGCTAACTCTCCACTTTTGTTACAATTACATTATCAGAAATTATAGCATCAAATAGGTAATTCAAGCAAGTTATATAGTTAATGAACAGCACAAAGAATTTACTACATTCTAAACGGAGAACTTCAAACCTTAAACAAAAATTAGGCATAGTTATGTAGGAAAACAACCAAAATGAAACATTAGACAGGAAAGTTAAACAAATTGGAAAATATCATTTCTAATGAAAGTGTATAACTCTTCAAATTCATCAATACAAATAAATCGTGCCCAACAACTCACCATAACTGGGAGTCTGTTACATGCCCAGAATTCCCTGCATCGTAGACATGATTAACTCCCGGAATCTACACAATGTCCCAGAAATGAAAACGGAAGCACCCAACAATACCAACCAATAGCAGAATTTAATTTGATGAAAACCATAAGTAAAATTAGCTTTAGTATCCACGTTAACAGGATTCTTTTGCAAAAGCTCAAAAGATATTCAGGCATAGAGACAGATTCCTTACGAGAAAAGAAGAAATGCACAAGTTCTTTAAACAAAATTTAAAAATAAATAAATACAGAAGATGAATAGCTCGAAATAGAACAATTCAATCAAATGAAGAGAGAGCAGAGTATAATTACTTCTTTATAAAGGTTTCAACCATTGCTTTCCTTTCCTCTTTCGAACGGCGAATCCTTGATTTTCTGACTTCAGACTCATTGTGATATATATTTGATATTTTATGCTTTCAGCTTTTTTATGATGGCTTCTAGTTCTAGTATTGTCAGTTATATATACCTTTTTTTTTTTATTCCGCCAATTCCAGTTATATATACCTGAACTAAAAGAGTTTTGAACTAATTAAATTAAACATGGTATTGTGAATTTTGTTAAATTGGCAAGACTTGCTTTTGGTTCTTGTCTTGTTTTTAGTGGATTCTATATTTTATTCTCCTTTCCATCAATTACGTTGGTCTTCACATAAGAAGGAGGCTTGTATTATCAAAGCGTTGTTCATGCATCAAAATAAAGGTAGTGTATGCTAATATATATATATGTGTGTGTGTGTGTTCATGCATCTAAAATTTTGTTTTTACATAAAAAAATTTTGTTTAAAAACTAAAAATTATATAAAAATGTATCACAAACTTTTTATAAATTCTTCAAAAGAGAATTGTAGAAGATTTGACTGATTAAACTAGAAGAGTAACTATATATTTAAATGGGCAAACAAAAATTGGGGCCAAAATATAATATATCCGCGATCTTTGATTCATTTTTTATGGCCCAAATCTTTTCTGTTTTTCCCTTTGTTGGGACTAGCTAGATTGGACCTAGACCAATTTTAATACTCATAAAATACAAATATTTGTTATTCAAAATGCATATTTATATCTTCTATTTGTAATAATAATTTTTTTAAAAAAAATTAGATATTAAAATAACTGATTCTATTCGATAATTGATTTTAAGAATTCCCATCACAACAGAATGATTCCAATCATAATTCATTGTGAATTGTGACTGGATAAATCGAACAGCTGCAAATATAATTCAAATAACATTATCTTTTTAAATTGGGAAAATTACTTGTTGAAGACCTTATATGATGAGTACTCTTCTAGTTCTATTTATAAGGTTGAAAGAGAAGATTTTAGTTATTAGTTTTATTTATAAGTCACATCATTAAATTGATTTACATTAATGTACCCTTTTTCCATTATTTATTATTGTGGATACTTTTTTTCTCATGGTATAATGTATATTAAATATGTTAAATTTAAAAAGTTGTTAAATTTTAAAGTAGAGTTAATGAGATTTAATATTTTTCTTGATTATAGAGAAATATGTTGGAATTGACCTACAAATATGACTAGAGAAATATAATTAATTACAATTAAACACCATAAATTTTAGAAATTTTAATTGTGAGGGATTAACTCATTCCTTTAAACCCAACCCTTATTGACAGTTGATAAAGCTTTCACATATTTTTTGGTTGGCTGGATTTGTGTTCTTATCATCTCCTTGTTTGAGATATTTTTTTTTTCCAATATGAAAAAGAAACCTCTTTTTTAAAAAATAAGGATATGTTGTAATTTTGAAGTTTTTTATTTTTATTTTTGTGTTGTCTATATGTTCAAGCATAAAATATGTGTGTGTGTATTCTATTCTTATAATCATATTAACCTTTAACAATTTGATTATTACTTCTGTTTGGAATCGTTATAAAAGTTGCTAGACTTTTTTTAATTCCTTGACTTATTTGATTTCTAGTGTATTCTCTATTTTCTTTCAATTATTTTATATATTGTATATTTTCTTCAAACAATTCTTAAATAATTTTTTAATAATAATGGTTTTTTATCAGCTTCATTCATATCAATGGTTTTGCACTGTGAAATATTTTTTTCTATTGAAATTTGTAGGCAATTCTACAAGTTTGTACTCTTAATGTTTTTAATATTTTGTTCGTGATTTTAATTGCGATTAAAATCTCAAAAAATTTAAAATATACATTATGATTTTTTTGTATAGTTTTAATTATAATGGTTCATATTTTTCATGTTTATATTATAATTTAAAATGTTCAACGCTAAAATATCTTCAAAAAATTAAGGAAATTAAATATTCTTCTTTTCTTGTGTTTCTCTTTATTATTTTAATTTTTTTTATTGCTATTCTCTCTCTCTCTCTCTCTCTCTCTCTTCCCATGTGTGTCAATTCTATCCTTATAATTAAATCTTTAGCATTTTGATTATCACTTCTGCTGAGTTGTTGCCAAATTTATTTGTAGGACTTCTTTTTTTGACTACTTTTGTGTTCCATTTTTTTTCCCCTCTTAGCATATTCCATGCCTATAAAACAAATAAAACTTATATGCTTGGTTATCCCAAAAAGTAGTATATATATGAATTAATTAATTGTTGATCACGTAAATATCGTACCATTTGTAAATTTTAGTAATTATACTATTTCTCTTGACACTGCTTTCACATGTTTTTGTTTGGGAAGTTTGTGTTCTTGTGTTATTATTTTTGTGGAACAAGACCAAAATTACTTTAGAAAGGTGAAGATATACTCTAATTTGATTTTTTTTATTACTTTTGATATATATATATTTTTATGTTTTTATTCATATTTTCCTTTACATCAATTCTAACCTTAAAATCACATTTTTAGCATTTTGGTTATGACTTATGTTAGAAGCCGCTGTGTATTTTGTAGGTCTTGTTTCTAAGTTGTTTCACTACTATCACTACAAAAAAAGGAAAAAAAAAAACGCTATCACCGGCAAAAATTACTAACAAAATTTTGTCAGTAATTTCATTTGCGACAAAAATTACTAATAGAATTCTATCGGTTATAAAATTTCTAATGGAACAAAATCCATGGTAAAGACAAATCCCAATGGAATTTTATTCTATCACTATTTTCCCACGGAATTTTGTGATGGAACTATTCCGTCACAAATTTGAGACGTAAAGTAGCGACAAATTCCCTAGGAAAATGCCCCACATAATCCAGTGGGAAATTTCCCGCAAAATTATAGACAAAATTCCGTGAGTAATTTCCCACAAAATTACAGACATAATTTTGTGTGTAATTGCCCATAGAATTTTGTGGCTAATTTTCCTCTTTTCCCACAGTCCAAATGTTCTCACCCTTCGTTGTTTAAGCAATTTTTTTTTATAATTCAACAAACTTATGAGAAAATTACCCTTTTCATATAACAAAAAAAATTAACATGTTCAAAGTAACTAATATATTGAATGAGAAAAAAATGTCACAAGTTGAAAGTCACTAAAAGACTAAAAAAGGGCGAATATCTATAAAAAGTCACAAGTGTGCAGAAATAATGAAAATTATCAACTATCATTTTTAGCATCTTCATTTGCATTAGTAGCACAGGAAGCCTCATCATTGGCAAGGTTAGAGAGACTAGGAAATTGAATCCCTATTACTTGCAATGCTGACATAATGATGTCAGTTGCATGTTTAAGGTGTTGATTCTTTTATTTCAGGTGTTCAGTCTCTTGTGTGGGGTGTGTTATCCTTATGTGCAATTCTTGAAGCCAAATTGTCTTAGAAATTCATCCTGCAAACAAAATACATAAAATAAATACATCATAAATGATTTCTTCCCAAATTATGAAGCCAAATTATCATAGAAAGATAAATGAATTTTCAATAATATACGAAGGATCAGTGCACTACATGTTACACCCCGACCGGCCTTGCCCTCTTGGTAGTGGATAGAGCATTCCCTATTTCTTCAACCACCAGCTCCGTGCCCCTTACCTCTAAACTCCTGATCAGCTCAATTAGAATACCAGTATCTTTAAGATGATCTGGGATCTAAAATTGAATTCCAGAGTAACTGTTAAACTCATATACAATATATATGTAGTGCATGCATACAACCATAATAAGGAAAATCACAATATCAACAATGGCAATATAGACCACACGCATTCAGTACACTCAATAACGCGGGACAGCCTATTGACATAAGCCATGGTTCTATAGCACTTGGAAAAACAACAGTAGCCGAGCCTTAAACCCAAACTACACTGAATGCATCACTGGTTCCGTAGTGACCTAAAGACACATAGTCTACTATGCCCTACAGCCCAAATGCATGTCCCACACACGAGACATGTTCCACAATCATGGAACAACAAACATACAAAAGCCACATAGAGCATATAAATAAACAGTTACTACTTGACAACTGATCAGCAATTTAATAAAATTTCCCCGATGCCCGAATGTTACTCCGGATATGCACTTGCCCTAAAAAAAGAAAATAAATTCCATTTCATTCACTTATGCAAACTTTCCTCTTAATTTCATGAAATTCGACCATAACCCAAAAATTTCCAAAATTCAAGCTTCAACTTCAAAACATCATAAACAATTATAGAAAAATCCAATTAATGTGATTTCAGTGGCTAATTAACCCTTAACATGTCTAGTTTCTACTAAAAATATTTCCAGAGACCAAAAAAATTCTTAGATTTTATTGTATTAAAATTCTATCCTCTGGTCAGAGATAAAGTCCAGTTTTCTAGGCTATTTTCAAAAATTTATATTTCCTAGTAGACACCTTGAAAAATTACAAATTATCTACCACATTAAATCTTGGGATGTTTACTTTAAGCATGTAAAATTTCATGGCCATTAGACTTTATTTACTATTTTAAAATCATCCCTTAAGCACGACTGCCCAAGAATTATCAAAGCTGACAGATTTCCTAATTTTTTGTAACTTAGCTTTTGAGTTTCAAAATCATGTTCTCTACTTATTCTCATACACATTTTCATCATAAATACTTTGGCATCATTAAAAATACCAAAATCACATCATAACCTCATGCACACAGTCCTATTCGGAAATCACACCATAAAAACAACAACAATAATTTCCATTTGAACTTCATATTTATTCATCTCTTTGCTTAATCTTCTCTTTGTGACCATTATCTTAACTTCAAAATTTCCCTTCAAGTTAGGGAAATTTCCTTTGACTCTGCATTTTACATGTGATTTTTGTGCATGTGTTCTTGCTTCTTCTTCTTGACCGTGCCATATGGCTTCTTGGAGAAGGAATTTTGTTTTCTAGATGCCTTTACCAAGTGTTTTATCCTATTACAATAGTCAACCTAATTCACTATAGTGACATTTGACATTCAAGGGAATAATAGTTGTCTTTTGGCTAAGAACATGGCAAAATTCATTCTTATCTTCCTCTTTCCCTCCTTGTTCGAAATATATGGCTTATGGGAGAAGATTTTGTGCCTTCATAATGCTTCTTTGACTCTTTCTCAATAAGTTATCTTACTTCATCTTTGATGATGTAAACTAGTTGGCATTGTCCTTAAGTCAAAGATGGTTTATCATATTATTTCTTTGACTTCCAATTATCCCTTTTTGTATGGAAAATATTCTTGTCTCATATTGCCCTTATGTTGGTCGAAATTCTTAGTCAAAGAGAACAAGAATGTTGCTTCTTAATTCCTTTACTACCTTATGTCATTTAGGTTTTTGTCAAATGGATTTCGTGTGTCCTATTTTCCAAAATTTCATTTTCATTCCCGTTTGCCTTGCTTGGACGAAATCTTGGCCTTACTAAAAGTCCAATAATCTACTCTCTAATGTCCTTTAGGCATTTGTCAATTTTGACAAGTCAACTTACCATTTATTGGCCCTAATTTAATTAAAACAATTCCTTGTCCTCCTTGCTTATTTGGCCAAGAATTAAGTCACTATTATAGTAACTTTCACATTATCAAAAAGTCACTAAAATCATTTACTCAATATGTCATTTTAACTACTTAATTTTATTGGAATGTTCCATGAAAGAAAACAATTTAACTGTAGTAAAAAATTCTCAATATTTTATTAATTCATGCTTTGTACACTATTCATGAAAATAGAGATGTTACACTGCATACTGCAAAAACAACAAATCTAACCACAAAACTCTAATCATATTGGCAACCTAAAGAAAAACTAGAAGAGGCAATGGAGTTGACAAGACAAATGATTAACAACAGAAAAATAGGCAAAAGAGCATGTCTTATAATTTAAGTTGCAAGAAAATTACCAATTACAAGCCAATTCAACATAGAATAGAATTGTCATCTGCGTGAAAATTACTCTAGCCAAATTCAGAATTTTAGGAGAAGAACCACTGAACAAACTACAAGGAGTTATTCACAATCACCCATAGGCACCGAGATAGGACAGCGACCTCTCAGCAAGCAAAGGAGGCCATTGTAAGATATAGACATTTTTTAATATTTGTTATTTATTTTAAATAAATGAAATTGTTTAATAAATGTTTTATAAAATGCGTGCGGTAGGAGCAGATTCAACAATCATAGGTTGAGTTACGAGAGAGCCAGACCTAGGAGTCACATGGATCTGTTGACCTACTATGCCTTTGAAAGCTATGCTGGGCCTAGTTAAACACCCTGGACACTATAAGGGTATAACACCCCCAATTTCTAACAGTTATAACAACAAAAATTTAAATGATTTTCATAAATAAATTAATGAAATTCGAAATAAACAACCTTGGGGAGTGTTACTGTCGCACTTGTATTGGGACAAGTGCAAGGCTACTTATTACAAATAAGGTAAATTCAAACTTAAACAAAATATGGTCTACTCCAAACAAAATAAAATAAAATAAAATTTAGATGAAGGTGCTTTCTCACTTCTCACTACTAGCCCCAACTCTTGACACCTGTTTCACTGAAATTCTGCTCCCCCGAAGGATCGTCGCAGCCCATGAACACAAACATCAGCAATTGCTGGTAATTCTAATAAAACACAATCTATATAGCTCAAATATATTAATCAAGTCAAATATACAATCACATGGCGATTGAATCAACTATCAATTCCAATAATCATCATGTATACATACACGCACATATATTTACACCGGATCAAATATTATTCAACTTGCAATTCAAGAGTAATGCTTTTCTTTTTCAAAGCAAGATATTTTTCAGCAAGCTTTTCAAATTCTGTTTGCACAACAATATATTCACCAAACAACTCATCATAAGACGGTTTTGAACTATATACCTCATTATTGTTGGCAGGTTGCTCTTCCTCTTCTGCAACCAAATAGATATTTGCTTTCTCTTCCTCATCCTCTTCTTCATCAGACGAGTTGTCTCCCCAGATGGCTGAAACATAAACTTTCTTCTTGAATTTGTTGATTTCTTCTTATCTTTATCCTTGTTGTTAAGCTGGGGACACTCGGATTTGATGTGGCCTGGCTTTTCACATTCGTAGCAAATGATTTGTTTCTTCGTTTCATTGCTTGAGCCACCTTTTCGAAATTTCTTGAATCCTTGGTCCTTCTTGTAGAACTTTTTGAATCTTCGGACCAGCATGCCAATTTCCTCTTCTTCGTCTTCATCGTCGTCGTCTGATTCTTTACTTTCTTTGGCAGACTTGAGGGCTATTCCTTTGTTCTTTCCATGTATCTCATCAAGACCCTTCTTGAATTTGATCTTGGCTTCATATTCAGAAATACTACCAAAGAGAGCAGCCACAGATGCCATTGAATCTCCTCTTGCTTCCTCAATGGCAGTGACTTTAGCTTCCCACTCTTTGTTGAGGATATTTAGGATCTTCCTCACTTGAACCAATTGATCATATTCCTTTCCAAGAGCAGCAAGCTGATTAATCAGATGGATGAACCTTAACTGAAATTCACCGATGGATTCTCCAGGCTTCATGCGCATGATATCGTATTTGGTCATAAGAGTGTTGACCTGATTTTGTTTGACGCCTGCTGTTCCCTCATGGGCTATCTCCAAAGCATCCCACATTGCTTTAGCAGATGGCAAAGTGCAGATACGGAAATACTCTTGTTGACTTAGTACACTTTGTAGAAGAAGAACGGCTTTATTGTTGAGAGTGACATTTCTTCTGTCGTTGTCATCATAGTCCTCTTCTAGCTTGAGAGTTCTTACGCCATCTTCAACAGTTGTAGGCATATAATCTCCTCTTTCAAATACTCTCCAAAGCCCATACTTTGTAGCCATCACAAAAACTTTGAATTTGACTTTCCAAAATGAGTAGTGTTCTCCATTGAAGCCAGGAGGTTTGTTGATTGAGGCTCCATCAGGTAGAATGCTTTCCATACTAATCTATCTCGAGATGTTAAGCTCTTTTGAGATAACCTGGCTCTGATACCAAATGAAAGTGGAGCCAAATACCCAAGAGGGGGGGTCAATTGGGTATTTTAAACAAAATTTCAGCAAAGAACTTTGTTTTCTAACAATGAAAACATGGGTAAACAGAGAGAAGGAAAGAGCAGCTGGACGCAAGAAATTATACTGGTTCGGTCCTAACAACTTGACCTACATCTAGTCCCCAGACTCTCTGGGATTTTAACTATATCAATGATTACACACTCTGCAGTTAAGAAGTGATTCTCTTACTAGAACTCACTCCCCCTTACAAGTTGTAATCAATTAACTTCCCAATTACCAAGTCCCCTTGACTTGTGATTCTTTACAATAAATGGTTTACAGAAAGAAAACTCTCTCTAAGAGCATATATTGATAATCACTGAAGCTCTTTGTATCAGAAGATACTATACAAGTGAAAACTGAAGAAAATAAATGAAGACTTGAATGCAATTCGTTTTTAGTAGTTCTGGTTGTTGAGAAGACTTGAATGCAACTCTATTTATAGTCAGATAGCATTAAATGACCATTGCATCTTGGATTAAACCGTTGGAAGTGATCTACAGAAGTTAGGAGCAACTTTGGTCTTCTTCTCTCTCTAGTTTTCACTTAATCCAGCTGACCAAGTGTTCAGAGTTGACTCTCTGCAAATTAATCTGTTGGAGGAGAGGTTGCTTGTTGTAGAAATCATTCTTTAATGCTTTGCAAGCAACTTTTCTGGGTCTGCATTTAATATGCTGACGCTGCTTTTTGCTTTTGCTTTAACTTTCAATAAACATCCGCTAATCTGTCTGAAACTCACCAAGAAAGTGGTTAAACATATCTAGGGATGTAAAAGATTAATACTGGAAAGTATTAGGATCAAACAAGACAGATTTCCAAAAACACAAAATTCAAATTTCAAACTCAGCGCAGAAACCTCGAGGTTTGTTCACCAAACCTCGAGTTTTGGACTTAGCATGTGAATCTAATTTTATGTCCAAAACATCAAAACTTGAGGTTTCTAATCAATACTGGAGGTTTTCAAAACTTTGAAATGCTCGATGCTCTCTGCCTGGAAAAACCTCGAGGTTTCCATACAAACCTCGAGTTTTCACTCAAGTATGAAAGTTTTGAAGAATTCTGTCAAAAGCAAAACCTTGAGGTTTCTGTTGAAACCTCGAGTTTTCAAATCAGTGAAAAATTCATTTGCTCTCTGTTTGGCAAAAACCTCGAGTTTTATATATAAAACTCGAGTTTGGTTCAAATACAAAAACTTTGAGATTTTTTGCCAAGGAAGAAACCTTGAGGTTTCAAAACCAAACTCGAGGTTTTGAAACTTGGAAGAACTTAGTTGCTCTCTGCCTGGACAAAACTCGAGGTTTCTCCCAAAACCTCGAGTTTTCACACTTTGTGAAAACTTAGACAATTTTCTGTCAAATTCTAAAACTGGAGGTTTTCTCATAAAACTGGAGGTTTTGTAACTTGGTTAAAATATAAGTTTTGCTTGTCAGTCAAAACCTCGAGGTTTCTTGCCAAACCTCGAGTTTTCTCAAAACTTGTGAAAAATGTAGTTTCAAATCAAATCACAAAACTTAAGGTTTTAAATGATAACTGGAGGTTTTGAAAAGTTCAGAATCAGAGAGACTCTCTGTATGACAAAACCTCGAGGTTTGTCTAGAAACCTCGAGTTTTGCATTTTCATAGAAAAACCTGAGAGGTCTTTGTGTTTGGAAACCTTGAGTTTTCTTTGGAAACCTCGAGTTTTCTTTTATCTCAAAAAGCTTGAGTTCCTCTCTGTAAGGCCTAAACTCGAGGTTTTCTCAGAAACCTCGAGTTTTGCTCTCACAGTGAGTTTTACACACTTGACAGCAAAACTTCAAACTTTGTTTACAATTATTGGGAATCATCAAAACCCTTAGAGAACTAACACTAGAAATATTAGACTGAGAATTATGAAGAGTCCTATTTGGAATCCACCAGCATTCTCAATTAGAAGTGTTCCAAGCCTCCTTATTGCTAATAGGGTATTCGGCTGGGAGCTACCAAGAGTCTAGTCAGAAGTATCCCAAGTCACTTGAATACAACTAGGTCAGCCACCTAAGGACTATTGTCCAATAGGTCCTACTCTTGTTCTAACTACCAAGATGTTCACATATATGATTCAAACAAACATACATAGCCATACAAAGTATGTGAGATTAGAGTTACTATCTTATTGCTTTATCCAAGTAGATTTCATGAACCTCGCGTGTTTCGGGAATTACGGGTTCTTATAAGAACACATTATGGAAAATGGTCAATATTCAACTTTAGACATTCCAAATGTCATCTAATGTAACATATCTAAACATCAAATTACTAGACTTAATCTGTGTTTAAGATTCCACTATTTCCCTCGTTTTCATAAATTTGCCCGATTTTCCAGAATTTGTGTTGAAACTTTGAAAAAAACATATCTCTTAGCATAAATGTCCAAATGAGGTGATTGAAAAACCTATGGATTCCTTATTAATTCTAATTTCAAGGAAAAATGGTTTCAGCAGCTTTTCACTAGCACATAATTCGCAATTTGATAAAATAGTAGCTATTGTCCATATTCATTCCAAATTGCAAGCATTTTTCAAAAATTCATAACTTAGTGTACACAAATTCAAATCCAACCAATTACCTATCATATTAAATATTATTATATCTACTTTAATCCTGTAAAATTTCATGGCAATTGGACATTATTTACTAAAAGTGGAGCCAAATACCCAAGAGGGGGGTGAATTGGGTATTTTAAAAATTTGAAGAACTTGTCCTGTTTGAAGACAGTGAAAACAGGGCAGAATATAGCAAGAGAAGAATAGCAGGACAAGAGAGATTTATACTGGTTCGGTCTTAACCACTTGACCTACGTCTAGTCCCCAGACTCTCTGGGATTTCCACTATATCAATGATTACACACTCTGCACTTAAGAAGTGATTCTCTCACTAGAACTCACTCCCCCTTACAAGTTGTAATCAATGAACCTAACCACCAAGTCCCCTGACTTGTGGTTCTTTATAATAAAAGATTTACAATCAGAAACTCTCTCTAAGAGTAGATAATGATAAACACTAAAGCTTTTTGTATTAAAAGATACTATACAAGTGAAAACTGATGAAAATGAATGAACACTTGAATGCAATATGTTTTCAGTAGTTGTGGTTGTTGGAAAGACTTGAATGCTCTTCTATTTATACTCAGAGATCATTAAATGACCGTTGCTTTCCTAATAGATCCATTGGAGAAGTTCTACCAAGGTTAGGAAGTGGTTTAGGCATCTTCTCTCTCTAATTTTCACTTAATCCAGCTGGCTAGATAATCAGAGTTGACTCTCTGCGAATTAATCCGTTAGAGAAGAGGTTGCTTGTTGTAGAAATCAATCTTTAATGCTTTGCAACCGTGTGCAGATGGATTTGCCAAAATGGTGCAATTGTCTGGACATAGCATTTAATGTTCTGAACTGCTTTTTACTTTATGCTTTAACCCTTCAATAAACATTCTTTAAACTATCAGAAATTCACTAACAAAGTCATTAAACATAGCTAGGAACATCAGAGAATAATATTGGAAAGTATTAAGATCAAACAAGAATGTTTTCTAAAATCATCAGATTTGAATTTCTGAACCAGCGTCACGAACTCGAGCTTAGTTCTTGTAGGCTCGAGTTTAGAGCTTCAGCATGTAAAGGCGCTTGAGGCTTAAACCATAGAAACTAGAGGTGTGAAATCTAAACCTGAGGTTTTCAACACATTGAAAAGTCACATTGCTCTCGGGTTGATTTGAACTCGAGGTTGCAAGACTGAACTCGAGTTCCCTTCTTCCAGAGAGAAATGTCATGATTTTCAGTTCTGGAGAGTTTGTGATTAAGAGGCAAACTCGAGTCTATTAGTGACAGGCTCGAGTTTGACACTATTCAAGTCAGAACATAGTTTTAGATTTCAAGAGGCAAACCTGAGGTTTCCAATGCAAACTCTAGAGTTCTCTCTAGTTAAAAGGTCCTTTACTCTCTGTAAGGTTTAGGCTCGAGTTTGCAATGTTAGGCTTGGGTTTAACACTGTTTAAATCAAAACTTGGTTTAATCTTAAAAGCGCAAACCTGAGGTTTTCAGGGCAAACTCTAGAGTTTTCTCAAGTTGAATAGTTCTTTGCTCTCTGTAAAATTCGAACTCGAGTTTGAAATCTTAGGCTCGAGTTTGTTCAACTTTGAAAAACTCTAAGTGTTTTTGGCCTGAAGTAAACTAGAGGTTTGTGAAATAAGTCTCAAGTTTACTTTGGTTGAAAGACTTTGAAAAAGTGTAAGCTCGAGCTTGCAATGATGAACTCGAGTTTGTAAGCTCTTGAAATTTTTAAACTGGAAAACTTTACTCTCAATGGAACAGTGTAAAGTTTGTGAAGATCTCTTAATTTTAAATATTCTTCCCGCCAGACATGAACTCGAGTTTGTCATAACAGGCTCGAGTTCACAAGTTATGTGTAATACCCCAAAATTCATATTCATCATAAATATTATATTTTGATAAATATTACCTATTCAAAATTGGTGAATATATGGTCTCAAAATTAAGTAACATATTTATGTTAATTTAGGGAATTTTCTCTAAGAATTAAGGTAATCAAGAACAAAATTCTCGAATTTTATTTTGCGATCATAAAATAACACAAAATTACCATATTAAGCATAAAATGAACAAAAAGAAAGGAAGAAGGTAGGGGGCGATTTTTGGGAAAACTTGGAGAGCAAGTCAGGAAAACTTGGAGAGCAAGTTGGGGAAACTTGGGGAGCAAGTTACTTGCCGAGCAAGGTTACTTGGCGAACAAGTTACTTGGTGGGCAAGTTACTTGATGGGCAAGTTACTTGACGAGCAAGTTACTTGGCGAGCAAGTTACTGGGCGGACAAGGTTACTGGGCGGACGAGGTTACTTGGCGGACAAGTTACTTGGCGGACGAGGTTACTTGGCGGACAAGTTACTGGGCAGACGAGGTTACTTGGCGGACAAGTTACTGGGCGGACGAGGTTACTTGGCCGACAAGTTACTGGGCGGACGAGGTTACTTGGCCGACAAGTTACTGGGCGGACGAGGTTACTTGGCGGACATGTTACTGAGCGGACGAGGTTACTTGGCGGACAAGTTATTGGGCGGACGAAGTTACTTGGCGGACAAGTTACTGGGCGGACGAAGTTACTTGGCGGACAAGTTACTAGGCGGACGAGGTTACTTGGCGGACAAGTTACTTGGAGGCCGAGTTGTGAAACTTGGTGAATAAGTTGGAAGACTCAGGAAGCAACTTGTTGAGCAAGGTGCAGAAGAGAGAAAACCAAAAATTGAGTGTGAAAAGGGTTGTGGGTTTTTCAAAAATAATATCATGATATTTTGTAAACAAAGGGCAGATAAGAAAAGTGAGAACAATGGAAAATAAATCATAACTTGAAATCCTTGTACTAAGTAGAAAACAACTGGACATATTATGAATCAGTGAATTTTTGTCCCGAAGTTGGTGTCACCCGAAGTAATTTCCGTAACCGATAGCGTTCGGCTTAGAATCTTCGGCAGTTTACGAAATACCCTTAATGGGATCAAAAATTTAGTTAACTTAGATATTTCCAAAGAGGAAGAATAGAACTTCAAGGCTGTGTTCCCCGGATTTTTGAGATTTTGCAAAATTACGCGATCAGAACACCGAACAGGGAACGTTATCGGTAAAAACTCAAAAAGTGAATGAGTGACATCACCTGGATGACATCATGTTGATGACATAAGGGGACACTTGTGTGGTAGAGAGAAGAGGAAAATGTGTGTTGTTTATTAGGCCACATCTTCATCATCTTAGCCCTTGATACAAAAGTTGATCCAAGGGTTGAGATCCATGGAAATTCTCTATAAATAGGCAACCCCTCTTCACTTCATTCTTCACAATTCCTAGAGCCACTTAGAGAGAGGTTTTAGAGAGAAGGAGGAGTCTGGACAAAATAGCAAGTTCCGGGTAAGTTCTTCGGTCTCTAGTCTTTAGTTTTCATAGTTGTTTCGACAGTTATAGTAGAAATGCTAGATTAATCTTTAATCTTCCAAGTAAGTTTAGAAATCATGTTTTAGGGATAAATATGATATTTATTTCAAAAATATATTGGAGATGGAGATATGTCAAAATTTTGGAAGATTAGAGTCAAAATAGCGAAGCTCTGGCGAAATTTCGCCGGTTAGTCAAACTAGGGGCAAAATGGCAATTTGTACCTAAAATGCCTGTTATGATGTTGATCACTATAAATGTGATAATATCCTTATAGGATATCTGTAATCACGTACTGCTGTCGTACCGCTGTCAAAAGTACCATTCTCCGTCAACGAAGGTACGTTCGCGTACTGTAACACTAACTCTGATGCTTATAATATGCTTATATGTGGTAGATAACTTTACATCTACTGTGTGCTTATGAGATACATCTGCTGTGTGCTGGGATACATCTGCTGTGTGCTGGGATACATCTGCTGTGTGCTGTTGGAATACATCTGCTGTGTGCTTATTACTGTTGGGATACATCTGCTGTGTGCTTATGTATGGATTATTGCTGTAACGCCGTGAATATCTGTCATATACTGTCATATATAAGCATGAGGTTAACCGTTACCTGAGGTTTAATGGCCATTGAACCTCAGCTCTTAACATAGCATCAGGCTCAGGAGAACCGAGGACCAAGGAGAAAGGCAAGTAGGCCGCATGGAGACTCGACTGAAGCCCTTTTCTGTTTATATAGTCACACTGACGTTAGACGTCTGAAATCAATGCACTATTACTGTAATCAGCCAGACTTACGGCATTTTGAATGTAAATATCAGTTACTCAATCGCTTCGAAGCTCTACTCTGATATATACTATTTTTGAAAATGGGATGTTACATTATGTAAATCTTGAAAGATTTTCTCTGGAGGTTGCAAACTTGAAGTTTGAAGAAGGAGGTGTCGAGGTTAAAGATGTTTTCAAAAATAAAATCCTTTCTGCCACTGGTGAACTCGAGCTTGTTAATGTGAACTTGAGTTCACACAAAGCTTTTGAAACCTTGAAAAACTCTTAAGTTCTAAGCTTCAAGTTCAGTCTCGAGTTTGTGAGTTAAAGTGGCAAGTTTACACCCTCTGTCAAGGACAGGCTCGAGGTTGCACACAACAGGCTTGAGTTTGTCACAGACAGAGTGTTTTTAACTTGAAATTGACAAGTTTTAATCCAAACTGAACTTGATCAAAAACATCTCCATATTGTTTACAATTGTTAGTAATCATCAAAATACATAGGAAATTAACATTTACTGCTCCAAAAATTCATCACAAGATTATTGCTCATACTGAAATTTTCAAGGCAGATTTTTGGCTTCGGCAAAATTCAATCTTGGAGCTTCCAAAATTCCTACCAAACCTCTACCTGACACAATTTCATATTTTAAACACATTGGAATCATCAAATTGACCAAAATCCAACTCCTCTAATCTTCCCTATACCTAACCAAAATTAGGGTTCAAAATGGCCAACACCCAATTTGCCAATTTCACTTCACAAACACCTTAATCTTAGTTTCTAACCACATTTTATCTTTGTTATTATGGGATTTCTAACAGAACTTGGCCCTAGGGTTCCAATCAGTCAAAATTCAAGAAAAGCATAGAAAGCACTAACAAACTCCAGTATACCGACAATAGGCTTAAAATTGCTTACCTTAATCGTTCTACGGTAAATTTCGTAAGAGATTTCCTTCTTTCCTTGGCTTCTTCAAGTTTTTGGTCAGAACCCTAGAGTCACTGATCAAAAGTGATTCATGAGATTATGGAGTAGCACGAGGGAAGGATTAGAGATTACAAGTCTGTAGCACAAGAGATTACCTTGGTACAACAAGTTTTTCTTGCTCTTCTTCTTCCTTTGATGTTTCGGCAGTTTGGAGCTTTTGGGATAGAGGAACTGAATGGAATGGATGATTAGAGAAGGAGAAATCATATTTTAAGGGTTTAAAGTGGGTTATGAGGGCTAATTGACCAAATTGCCCTTCAATCATCGCATAATTATTGACCATGCCATTGGTCACATTTCAACCAAATTTCAACTTGTCTTTTGAACCCCTTTTTCACCAAAATTTTGGGCCTTTCTAAAGATGATCTTACTCTATTTTATTGGCTTATAAACCATGCTCAAATGTCCATAAATTTTAAATAATTATGGGACATACGACACAATTTTGTTTGCAATTTTAATCTTCAATTTTTTTTCTCATAATTTCGATCAAAACTCATGCAACTTCTTTTCATCCCTTTTTAATCAAATTTAATGCTCTAAAATGAAATGAAGAAGTAGTAATTTCATATGTCGCATTGCTGCCAATATATGTTTCAAAATTTATGGTTTTGGTTTAATCCAAATTTACCATTTCTTTTCACCAATGACATATGCATCATTTAGGAAATTTATTAGAGCAAATTTTGGGATATTACATAAATTAACACCAAAATCTCTTTAAAATGTAAGGAAATATTCTAATTTAATGGTATTTCTTTTTATTATTTTAAATCATGTTTATATTTTTATCGCTATTTTCCTTATACATGTAACCTTCATCCATCAATTATATTCTTACATATGTTTAGTGAGATTGGCTTCCATCCTCTTTTCTTACCGTCCTCTTCTCATCGTATTCTTGACCTTCACTACTCATTTCATCTTTAAGATTGAAATATGAGCAATTCAAATTTAATGTTTTATAAAAATATTAATAAAATATCAAATTATAAAAAATAATTAAGTAAATTCAAAAACTACTAAATTCTAGTTATGATAATTTAAAAATGCAATAAAAAAATATTTAAAAAGAATACTTTTTATAAAACATTGAATCTAAATAGCTCAGATTTCAATCTAAAGGCTAAGATGAGTAGTGGAGAAAAAGAGGATGAGAAAACATCAGAGTAAATGATGGTAGATAATCCCAAAGTTTAGCATTTTGATTAATACTTCTATTTTGAACTAATGTTTGAACTTTATTGTTGTTTGATTAATATAGTGTTTTCTAGTTTCATTTGCCTTTTTTCCCCCTTCATCAATTTGTAAGATCATTTTTTAATAATAATGGGTTTTGCATTATGAAAAGGTCTTATTTTCGTTTTTGCTTTGGAAACTTGTATGCGATTGCATGTTTGTTTTTGTTTTTGCTGTTTTGTTTAGTGTCATTTTTATTGCGATTGAATTCTAATAAAGTGAGAAATATACATTACGACTTTTTATGTTTATAGTATAATCTGATTATTTCCAATTATAAGTAATTGAAAGTATCGGAAAAAAGAAGAATTGCAAAATACAGATTGCATGACTATAAAATAAAATAAAACCCATTCATATTTAGTGCTCAACAGTGTCTCTAATAGGATTGTCTTCAATATGAGGATATAAATTCTTAGGAAAAAAAATAAATGATATTATTTTAATAAACTAATTGTTAATCACTATACTCTCATACTTTATATATATTTTTCTTTATTACTATTGTTTCTCTTAACTAAAGCTTTCAATCTGGTATCAAAAGAAAAAAGCTTTAAAAAAACTTTGGCTGGTAGGATTTGTTTTCTTGTTTGAGAATCTCAGTTTCTCTTGGTTTTACTGTTAAACAACACTGAATCTCTAAAGAAAAGGTAAGGATATATTATAATTTGATTGTGTATTTTTATTATTTTTATATTGTGTTTATGTGTTTATTGCTATTTTCTTGTTTGAAAATCTCTTGGTTTTACTTCTATAATATTTTTATTGCTAATTTCTTAAAATATTTTTTAATAATAATGGTTTTTCATTATATCCCTATTTTTTGTGATAAATATTTGATATTTATGTTTTTAACTTTTTGATGATGACTAGTAGTATTCTCATCATATAGATACCTTAACTTTAAGAGTTTTGAACTAATTAATTAAATTAAACAATGTATTGCGAATTTTGTTAAATTGGCAGGTCTTATTTTTGGTGGATTCTATATTTTGTTCTCCTCAGCGTCATTTACTTTGGTCTTCACAAAAGAAGGATGATCAACATCTGAAAAAGAGGTCAGTGTATACTATATCATATATACGTTTGTCATCATTTTATTTTTACATATATTTTTAAATTTTTCGGTTATTGCTAAAATAACTGCATAATGCTGACTAATATTGTTTCAAAAAAGTTAAAACTTTGTTTAAAAAATAAAATAAAAATTAAAACACTTATGGCAAAGATTTTATAAATTCTTCAAAAGAAACTTGTATAAGATTTTATTTTATTATTATTTTTTTTTGATATAAAAATTTTAGGAAAGGGGTTGGGCTCACCCACAGTCCAAGGGCAGGGCGCTTGGAGCCCAGTCCACAAGGAATACTGGCCAGAGAGTACATAAGCCTCCACCTCTACTAGCGTTACCACTGTTTCTTAGACCCCTAGGATGCCTCCCCCAGCGCCTTGACCAACGCAGGGATCGAACCCCCTCTCTTAAGGTGAGAAAGTCCGACCCCCATGCCAGTTGAACCCAAGGACGAGGGGTTGTATAAGATTTTATTGATGAAACTAGAGGAGAAACACTAGATTTAAATGGGCTAACAAGAATTTCCAAAATATGATGTATTTGCGATCTTGAAATCTTTTTTTGGGGCCCAAATATTTTTCTTTTTCCTCCTAGTTGTTACGAAAGTGAAAGTGATATTTAAATATCTTTTTTTGGAATTAAAGACAAGTGTCATTTAACTTGAAGCTTTCTCGGACATTATTTTTGGGTGTTTTAAGTGGTTTTGGGTTTGACACATTGTATGATGTGTAACATCTCAAATTTTGGATCTTAGGAATTAAAATATGTTACGGGATTGATTATGGAAAATTAAGTCTTAATTATTTTAAAAAGTAATTATTAGAATTTAAGACATATTTTCCCGTAAATTAAAGATAAATAGTTGAAAATTATATTTTATGGCCTAGGGGAAGATTAATTAAGAAGGAAAAATCCTTATAGGAATTAAGGATTTATTTTCTATGATTATCCAATATTGCAATTAAATGAACAAATTCATCCAACACCTTCACAATACTTTCACCAATTATCCCATTAACCTCATCTCCACCAAAACGCGTCAACAGTACAGCCTAAACATAGCAAATACATCAGCCCAATATTCCTCC
The DNA here is from genome assembly GCA_034222035.1 of Acacia crassicarpa. NCBI lineage: Eukaryota > Viridiplantae > Streptophyta > Magnoliopsida > Fabales > Fabaceae > Acacia > Acacia crassicarpa. The sequence continues at coordinate 12,383,973 of JAWXYG010000015.1, forward strand.
ATGCAAAACACCTATTTATTTCTATTTATTCATTAAACACCCATTATCTTTTTTTTTTTTATTAAAAAGTTTTGGAGGGTTCGACATCAGTCCCCCACCAAGGCCAGGGTACGGCCCCAGGCTCTATGAGCACTTACTGGGGACTTACGAGATCGCCTACTAAAAAAGTCCTAACGACGGCAGAGGGGATCGAACCCATGACCCAAGAGCCTAGTCCTGAATCCCTTACTATCTATGCCAACTCTCATCGGCAACCCCCATTATCTCTTATTTATTCAAACACCTTCAACTCATTCAGCCCCAAAACACCGCACATGTCGGCCCACACCATTTGGCCCATGCAACCAACTAAAAACCCAAATCAACCCATTCGATTAACCTCACCGAGACACCACGCAAACAAAGATCACCTCTTAGCCATATTAGAATTAGTTGAACACGAAAAGAAGAATGCAGAGATGGGTCAAACACGCAAGCACAGTGCACTTTCGGCTCCCATCATTTCACGCCAAATCAGTAAACGCAGACCCCTCGAGCCCAACGTTGGAAAATCTCTGGAACCATTTGTTTTTCTTCCTCGGATCAGACCTTTGGTCCTTACATATATTTCTGCTCATCTACACACAAAGAGCATCAGAGGGTGGGAGATAGGAGCTGAAACCGGGAAGGAACGAGAAAGAGAGAGAAGGAGAGAAAGAGAAAGAGAGGAGTGGTGCTGTGTGCTCTGTTTTAATCCCCAAAGAACAGAGAAGGAAACTAGAATCATGATGAGAATGAGAGCAAGAAACAGAGACCGTGGAGGAAACTGAGCGTCACATTAGTGCAAGGAAAGGAGTATGGGACGTGCATGCAAGCTTTAGTGTCAAACAAGTGCTATGGTTCATTTCTGCATAGAAACGCTATGGAAGCAGAAGGAGTCGAATGTGAGGAACAAGGAAACAATGAAAAGTCAGAAACTGAGGTAAGTTCTTTGAGTTCCCTTCCTCTAAGTTCCTGCAAACATTCTCTGTTTATGGGAGCTGAAACAAAGAAAGTTTCAGCATCTTTCTCACGTCTGGGAATTTTAGATTGTGTCTTAAAGCCACACGAACCATTAAAGAATAAAAGAGAATGCTTAAATGGTGTACATGTATGTGGTATGAGTTTTGGACGGTCCCTGCTGAACCATGGTTTGCTGTTTTGGTGAATAATATGTTGCTGTGACGTTTCTGGAAAATGACCTTGCTGCTGAAACAGTGATTTTCAAGCAAAGTAAAACTAGGTCAAACGAACTCATTTAACCCTGAAATTTTTCAGAGAGTTAGTACACATAATAATCTTTAAAACGAGCTTTGGATCACCTTGAACGGAGATCTATAGCTCAAGATATGATTTTTCGAAGTTGAGTTAAAAATCTGTAAAATTTTCAGTATAGTTCAGGAGCAATAATCTTTGGGTAATGAAAAACCAGAGTAAACGAACTCCTTTGACCCTGAAATTTTGTGGAGATTTAGTGCATATGATAAGGTTTAAAACGAGTCAAAACCCACCTAAAACAGAGGTGTAGAATGAGAGATATGATTTCCCAAAGTTTAGCCAAAAACCTAAAACGTTTTCTGCACTTCTGGTGAACAGTGATTTTTGGGCTTGATTTTAAAATGGCAAACATTTGAGTTTGTCCTTTAAATTTTTACAGTAAATAGTATACATCTCAACCTTTCCAACGAGCCAAATAACACCTAAAAAGGAGGTTTATAACTTCAGTTATAATTTGTGGAAGTTGAGCGAAAAACCTGGACATTTCTGGTATGCTTCTGGAGCAAGGAATTTACGTAGAATTTCGGACCTATTTAGCCTTTGAGTCTTTACATGAAATTTTCCATATAAAAAGTAGACACATAGATATTTAATTTGATAGGTAATTCGTCGAATTCCGATAAGTATTGAGGGAGATATGATTTTTGGAAGTTGAGTCATAATTTTGGAAAGTTTTCTGGAAAACTTTGGACATTGTTTATGTTTTTCGAAAGTTGGAAATTTTCTCAGTCATAAATCAACTTAGTGACTTTAATTTATGAAAATAGACTTATCAAGGTTTAAGTAGAGATTGGAATCACTCCATTTGGAGTTGTATAGGTTCGGTTATGAATTTTCTAAATTCTCAGAAAAGTTAAAAGCTGAATTTTTGATAAGTCTTAAAATAGTCACACAAGTTATTAATTTGTGCATAACCTTCAAAGTAAAGATTTTTCTTTTGGATAACTTGTCTATTAAGGATTATAAAGACTCTAAAGTGATAAAGATAATCCTTCTTAACATTTTTAAAGGAAATTATTAATTAATAATAAGTAATAAATAATAATAAATAGTACTATTATTTATTAAAAAGGGGATTGTTATTAAAGGAATTTTTAGGGATTAATAGCTATTTTTAATCCTCTAAAAATAATTCGCTAGTTAGTTACTTTGCAACAAAAGAAGTGACTAATGACAATGATAAATGTTTATAGGCATACCTTGACACCTCTTCTGATCCCAGCACCTTCAGACGAATTAAGGATCCAAGCTTGAGGTGGGTAACTGTTATCTTATTAGCTTGTATGTATGTATTACATGTATGACTGGTCATGGTTGCTAGATAATTTGCTTGTGTGTATCCTAGCTATGGATTGGAGCTGCGTGTCCTAAGAATGGAGTTGTGTGTTCCATAAAGGGCTGCGGTTCTTGGCCGTTAACTGCGGTTACGGTGCAACTTGTTTACTGTGAATTGTTCTATGCTTATACATATGTTGTACTATGATTTATACTTCATACCTACATATGAGACTGATTGTTACCCCTGGAGTTCATTCATTTGAACTCCAGACCGCATGAAAGAAACAGGTAGTGGATCGGGATCAAGAGGAAAGAAGCAGCTGTAAGGGTTACAGCAAAATGGACTTTTTGGAAAAATAAGGTTAGGTAGACTGTATTGTATCGTTTATCATCTGTCTATTTTTGGATTATTGTAGTAAGATATCCCTAAGGGATTGATTCAAATTGCGAAAAATTTATCCTCATATTTTCGAACGAAGTTATTTTATGAAAGATTTATTCTGCAATTAAGTCGTCCAAATCATTTCGATGCCTGTGCGCTACAACTCTGATGAATAAAGACACATTTAGGACGGGTGCTACATGATGCACTCCCTACATTGAAATGAAAAAATCTTAATGATCTCCCACTCAAAATCATTCTCCAAAACAAACTCAAAACAATATTGTTGGAGTGTTAATATATAACATCCAAGTATTTTCTTTCCAACACATTTCTGGTTTATATGTTTTCCTTTACATAAAGATTATATTGTAATGAAAATTAATTTACCACTTTTCAACATTTTCAATCTGCATTCTTTAAGATCTTAAGTCATTGGAGCAACATTTTTCTTATTTAATTACATTGGTAAATCGATATGGTGACTAAAACTCCAATAGTATATTAGTTATAGACAGACTATAATTGGCTTGTATCCATGTTAGATGGGGAGCTTCCTACTTGACCTTGCAAAGAATGAAGTCCAAAGTTTGGTGACTCTAGTGAAAAATGAGGCTCAATATCTATGTTGTTTCAATAGTTATGTTGGAAATTTTGAGTAGAAAAAGGAAATACTAGCAGCAAAGCATAAGGATGTGAAGAGAGAGTTTCAGAAAGGAAAAGGAGTTTTCAATTTTAAATTTGAAGCCCAGCAATGGGAACGTGAAGTAGATGATATCATTCATATAGACACTAAAGTAAAGAAGAACTTGGTTTTTGGTTGGTGTCCAAATTGCTGGTCGCAATATCGAACAGGCAAAAAGTTAGTAGAGAAGACTCGACATATTGAAAAGCTTTTGGAAAGATGTAACTCCAATATAGTAGCTGGTCGAGCAAATGTGTTGGACATAAAATACTTTTCTTCACAAGGTTTCATTCATTTTGAGAGTAGAGAGTCAAAGTTTCAACATCTATTGAAGAAATTACAGGACAATAATTGCAATATGATTGGATTGCAAGGGTTAGGGGGAACAGGCAAAACTTCAATGGCAAAAGAAGTGGGTCATAAACTGAAAGAATCCAAATTGATTGACAAATTCATCTTTCTTGTTGTCTCCCAACCTCCTGATTTCAAAAAGATCCGTGGTGAACTTGCAAGAAATTTAGATTTGAATTTAGATGAAGTGAAAGAAGAAGAACTCTTAAGTACAATATTGTCTAGAATCACTAATATGGACCAAAAGTTGCTTATAATACTAGATGATGTATGGCTAAAGTTTGATTTGATAGAAAACTTGGGGATTCCATTTGGCCACCAACAGAAGGGCTGTAATTTATTGATAACCACACGTAGTTCACTTGTTTGTAAAGAAATGAGATGCCAAATGATTCAATTGGATACATTAACCAATGAAGAGGCACTGAATCTTTTTGAATCACATGCTGGTTTAAATAATTCCTATCATGGTTTTAAGGGAGTGCCAAAAAAAATTGTGAAGCACTGTGGAGGAGTACCAGTTGCAATTGTAGCACTAGCAAGAGCATTGAAGAATCAGCCTATATCGGTTTGGAAGGATGCTTTGAAAACCTTGGAAGATCGTGGTATTGATCAAAATTTGAAAGAGGCTTATAAATGCCTAAAGTTAAGCTATGATAACTTGAAAAGTCAAAAGGCCAAAGAATTCCTTCTAATATCTTCTTTGTTCCCTGAGGATTTTGAAATTCCTCTAAAGCTTTTAATGAAAATTGGTATAGGATTGGGTTCTTTTAATGAAAATAACAAATACCATTTAATTAGAAGTGATGTGCGTGGAGCTATAATGGAACTCATGCATTCTTCTTTATTGTTGAATGACAAGGAAAATGGTGTAAAGATGCATGATTTGGTTAGTGAAGTTGCCTTATGGATAGGAGAAAATGATATTCAATCTCTCCTAGGTTTGGAAAAGCCTAGAAAAGGAAACTTGAGATATTTGTTTTGGAATACTAGTAAATTTCCTGATGAAATTGATGGAGATAAATTGGAGTATCTATCAATATTTTTAGATGATTCAGAGGGTTTCAATGTCACAAATATGTTCTTTAAAAAGATAACAAGCATCAAAGTCTTGATTGTATATAATTTTCATAGATGTCCATCTCTATCAATGATTAATTCACTTCAACCATTGAAGAGTGTTCAAACACTCATCCTAATGTCTTTGGAATTAGGTGACATCTGTGTCTTAGGAAACTTGTTGACTCTTATGACTCTTTGGTTTCTCGATTGTTCAATCAATGAATTGCCTAAAGAATTTTTCAAACTAAAGAAGTTGAGCTCATTAGAAGTAGACTCATGTAAAATTAAAAGGAAGAATCCTTTTGAAGTGATTGAAATGTGCTCACAACTAGAAGAGTTGACTTTTGTTGTTAATAGGTGTGAAGGTAAAGAAAAAGATGCAATTTCTCATAATGTATCTCCTCTTACATTACATAGATATTGCATATGTTCTAAGGATGACCTTTCAGATTATTTTGAAAAGTATGGTTTCATGTCAAGATGCTTTGTAGCAGATGAATTAAGCAATTTAGTCTCGCATGCAACATTTAAGCAACTTGTTGAAAGAGCTGAAGTTCTTTTGTTGAAAGGGGAGGATGGGCGGCTAAGAATGTGGAAGAACCTTGTCCCTGATATTGTTCCAATAGATAAACAAGGTGTGATGAATGATTTGATTGTTCTTCATTTGAGCTCACATCCTAACATGGAGTACCTCATAGATACCAAAGATCATGATCCTAGCATGAGTGCTTTTTGTAATTTGGCTGAACTACATCTCTCTAAAATGGGCGTTAAAGATTTATGTCGGGGTCCTCCACCATCTGGCTTTTTGGAGCAATTAGAGATTTTGAAGTTGACAAAGTGTTATGAACTGAAGGGCATATTATTAAATGACAACTACAACTTGTGTCATCTTAAATCTATGGAGTTAGAAGATTGTCCAAAGTTAATGTCAGTTTTCCAGCCATACACTGCCTGAAGTCTAATACAATTGGAAAAATTAACAATTAAAGATTGTAGTGCGCTAGAATACATCATAGTAGGTGAAGATTGTGATAGTAATCAAAAGAATTATTGTGAGTCGTTGTTTCCCTCACTGGAAAAATTAACAATTAAAAATTGTGGAGCGCTCGAATACATCATAGCAGGTGAAGATGGTGATAGTAATCAAAAGAGTTATTATGACTCATTGTTACCCTCACTGAAAGAGCTGGAACTTTCTGGAGTACCAAGTTTCATTGGAATTGTCAAAGAATATCACCAACTCATGAGTTCATCAATGCAAAAGCAGGCACCTCCACTTTCAAGACACAATTCAAGGAACCTCAATCAAAGTCTTGCCACATGTGCTTTCTCTTGGGTTAAAGCATGTTAATTGCTCTGTCAATAAATTGAAGCGCGCCAGCGAAGAAGATAGACCACTTGATCACACCAACCCATTGGTATTTTACGCTTGCTTCTCTATTTTTGTTTAATAATGTCTTATATATAAATGATATGTTAATTATTTCAAAAAAGAAAATGGGTTACAGCTAAATATAGTAAGATATGAGTGTTAAAATATATTTATTGTGACATTTGGTATGATGCATTTTTTAAAGTCATTTGAAGTTTTTTTTCCTTTTTTTCTTGATTGACTTAATTTGTAACAAAATTTTGTGAATGCATCTTGTTGAAATACAATTGTTCTTTGGTAAAATGCTAGGAGTAAAGATAGACTTACATAAACATATTTATTGCAAGAAATATAAAAGAAAACCAAGAGTTGCTGAAAAATACAATCATGGACATCATATATCAACTCATAATTAAAAAGAAGAGTTCTTCTACATCAAATTAAAAAGAGTTCTTCGTTTTTGAAACATGTATGGACCAAATTAATATTAATGAAATCATAAGGACCAAATTGAAAATGTTTTACATATTCCAATGTTTGTCCTGATGTTGGACAGTTGAATTCAATATCACAAAGGAAATAAAATTTTAAAATCTAAAAGTTTATTGTGTTTTAAATTATATTTTTTTATTAACAAAATGTTCAATGGAATGGGTTATTAGTTTTTCTCAAACATATATAATTATTTCTTTTCATGCCTTGATACTATTTGCTATATAATATTGCTTAAACGATATATTGTATATTCAAATTTTACTAATGATTGTTTGTTTAAAAATAATAAATATTTATTTTATTGATGGTTATTATGTCAAAAATATCTTTATTTATTATTGTATATTCAAATTTTACAGTATGTTTGTTTTGAAATGATTATTATTTATCTTCTTGGTAATAGGTATAATTGATTTGTACGTTTGTAGGAATTTGATGCATCTATAGATAGAGATGCTCCTTCACTTACAACTCAAAGCCTTTTGTTACAATCATGGAAGAATGTTAGGAAAATAACACTTTAGGAATGCCATAACGTAATATCACTATCAACTGTATCCATTGCGACTTCAACAATTGCTTTGGAAACTTTGAGAATATTTAGATGTCATAAACTGAAGTGCATCACAACACATGAGGGAGATGCTCAAGTTGATAGGAATAACAGTTCCATTTTTCCAACACTAGAGAAGCTGGAAATTAAATCATGGATTGTGAGGAGTTGGAATTTTTATTTGTATCAGCAATATCTGCTGGTCTTCAAAAATTGAAGCCTTTGACTATAAATGTAGTGCCTAAACTAAAATGTGTTTTTGGAAACCACCAAAAGGAGCAACACTCATCCAACCAGAATCAGAATGATAAGCTTCATGTTGATCTCCCTGCTTTAGAGACCCTCAAGATCATTAGTGCACCGAAGATTAACAGCATTTTTGCCAAGAATTATAACATGGTGAATTGGACAGCTACAGAGGTACAGTCTTTTTAACTTTATAAATATGATTTGTTATGTTTTGATACGGTTTTAACTAGAAGTGTAGTATTTGATCAAAATGAATTTATTTAGTACTCTATTATCATGTTAAGCTTTTAGATTAATTTCCTCTTTTTGTTAGATTGATGTACATATATATTAATATATACTCGTACAATGAAGGCCTGTAATTATGATGGTTCAAAATAAATTTTATTTCAAATTAATATCACAAAGGAAATGACATTTTAAAATCGAAAAGTTTATTGAGTTTTAATAATTTTACTTAGATTTTTTACTAACAAAGTGTTCAATGGTATGGGCTATTAATTTTTCTCAAACATATTTAGAAAAAGACATAAAAAGAAATAATTATTTTGATTTATTGTCATGCGTTAATACTATTCGCTATATAATATTGCTTAAAAGCTATATTGTATATTCAAATTTTACTGATGATTGTTTATTTTGAAATAAGACATATTTATTTTACTAATGGTTATTATGTTGAAAATGTCTTTATTCATTATGAGGTAGGATATTGTCACTGTAACATCCCAATTTTCTGAAGCGTTTTTGAAATAATTGATCAGAGTAGAGCATCGGAATAATTTCAAAAGTGTGAGTATCTGATAAACATTTACTGATGTAGTATCTGGCTGCTTACACAGCGGTACAGTAGTCTAAAAATAGTTCAACAAAATAACGTTGAAATAAAAATTTCTCCGTCTTCGTCCTCGCGCTGGCTCCTTATCCTTGTCCTTGGCCCTGGTTCCTCCAGACCCTGACGCTATGTTAAGAGCTGAGGTTCAATTACCATTGAACCTCAGGTAACGGTTAACCTCATGCTTATGTATCAAATATGCAAGACAGATATCCATGTCAAAACAGCAATAATCACATACAATATTCTCATATTCAAATAATAACATAACACAGCCACTGCAATATGCATGTTATTATAGTCTGCACTATCTCCAGTGCCACGATGGCCTATCGTGTCCTCAGCGCTAGGAAAACATAACGACATTATCAAAACCATAACCCGTATCAGGTTGTATGTGTATGATCAATTTTCAAAATAGAGTTTCAGACTATCTATCACATATAAGTATACAATAAGCATCAGAGTTAGTGTTACAGTACGCGTCCGTACCTGGATTGATAATTCCGGTATGACGACGATCGGTATACGTTTGCAGACTTCCTATATTAGGAATATTGCGTTATTAATTTGTAAATAATATCCTAAAATATATTTTGGCCACTACTGACTACTCTACCCTCGATACATTAAACCATCATTTTATTTCCTCAAAATTCGTTGAAAAACGCTGGACAATATTGAGCAGAATTTCTCCTATCTATGAAAAATCATAGCTAATTCTAGAAAAATCAAAACGAAGATCCGTAAAAAGTTCCGGACTCCTCAAGATGTCTATTTTCCAGAAAAAATATCAAACTTTGCCCAGAATTCAAAAATCATTCCCAGATTTTACGCATTCATCCTCTGCCCAGAATTTCCAGCATTTTCGCAGCATAAACTTTGTGAATTTCTTTCTCACTGTACAGAGCTCATTTCAACATTTTATTTACATATTTGGAAAGCTCTATATGTCTAATTTCATCATGAATTTTCTCAGAATTTTTCAATAGCATTTTCAACATAAAATATGCGTTTTTCTGTGACTTGTTCAGAAATCGCCTAACCGACGAATTTTCGCCAGAACTTCGTTACTACCGTGTTCTTAACCCGAAAATTTTGCAGAACCAATTTCTTCACTAAATTTTCGAAACAAGGCTATTTTTAGCTATAGAAACATGAAACTATAATTATTCTAGAATTTTAAAGATTAAAACTACTTCTACCTATGAATTTAAAACTCAAACCAAGAACTTTGCTTACCTAAAGCTTGGACTCCTTCAAGCTCTTCCTCCAACTCTCTCAACTCTCTCTCAAACAAGCAGATGATGCTTTGCTTGGTGTGAAGAAAAGTGAGTGACCTATGCCTCTTTTATAGTGAAAAGGTTGGGCAATTGTGTAATTAATTGCAACTTCACTTGTGACAACTTTCCACCATTGGATCTAGGGTTCCCTCAAAACACTACATCCTCACCATACACACACTCATCTACCCTCTCTCTCTCTCTCCTTTATTCTCTTTCTTCTTCCTTCTCCTAGAAGCTAAACAACTTGAAGTGCAAGTATGCAATAGTAACTTGTATCCTACAAGCTACCATTTGACCATGTGACACAAAAAGCAACTCCTTCCCCTTGAAGCTTCTCCCAAAACCATGCCCCCCCCCTTTAGTTTTTTGGGTTTTTGATTGTTTTTGGGCTTTATTGGTTGGTTGGGCAAAAGTTTGGACCTCCAAAAATTGATCCAATTTGGTTTTGTTGTGATAAAAAGCCCTAATTTAGTTTCTTCTTGTTTATTATTAGTTTAAGCTTAATTAGGTTTAATTTGTAGTGTTTTAATTGTTTCCCAATTCAATTATGATCCTACTAATTCCAATTGTTTCAATTATCGATCCCTTGTTAAGCTTTAATGTTGAATTTACCCGATATATTCCAAGTTGTTTGTTGCTATTTGTCACTAGGTTACTTATGAGTGTTAATTCACTTAATATTTATTTTTGATGTCTAATGCTTAATTTTTAGTGTTCACTAGTTATTTTAAATCCCTTTCCACTCCTTTACGGTTTAACTTTGTCAATATGTGAATTATATGACAATATGTCACGAAGTGGGAATTTAATTGTTCTTGAATTGTTGGAAATTTTATTTAATTAGTTTAGGGGTTTTTATGGCATTTCACAATATTTTATGACTCCTATTAAAATTTAGGAAGTTGAATTTTGCCCTATTAAGTCCTACCGACAACTTATTCAAGAAGTAGAATAAATACACTACTATTTTGGAGACAACATACTTTCCTATTTTCATGATATCCTATACTATTTTAGGAACCCCAATCTAATTACAGTCCTTAGAAATTCATTTTAAACAACTCTTAATTAGTCATTGACTTTTAATTGGAATTATACATCTTTATTTATGTCTAATTTAATTTAGTTTAATTTAGTGTCTTCGTTGTTGTAATTTCAATTGTTTATTTTAATTCCATGTAAACCATAACTTAATACGGTAATTATTTGTATTTTATGATATTTTATGGTTCCTAAATGAAATTTAAATATTTGAGTCTTCTTGGTTAATTTGATTCTAGGAGGAAATTTCCTAATTTAAATTAGATAAGTTATAATATCTTTGAGACCACATATTCACCTACTTTAATAGGTATCATTTATCAAATATAGTGGTCATGATTTTTAGGGTGCTACAGTCACTACTTCTTTTTTTTCACTACCTTTTCACTACTATTTTCTAACCGTCAGATCTACCATTTGATCCAACAGACCAGATTTAACCTACTTAAATCAATTTCCTTTAGATCATTTCTCCCTCTTTCTCTAGCATTTTTCCCTCTCTCTCTCGCGTTCTCTGCAATCGCCGCCACACCTGCATATAAGCCCGCCGCCAGCTCCCTCTCAGACTTTGACTTCCACCTCAATCATCTCTCCCTGCTTCTCGGATTCGGTCGGTGTGATTCTTCTTCATCTAACCCTAAATCCGATATCCAACAGTATATTTTCCTGTAGATATGCATATCCATCATCTTTTGAGGCGCAACATGCAGAGCTCTGTAGAAGAAGAATCACGCTGACCAAATCGGACCTGTATCTCCGATATCCACCGTATATTTTCCTCGTTTCATTGCTTCTCTCCTTACTGGTATTGATTCTCAAACTTCTATTCTACCCATGAAGTCCTTGATGCGTTGGAAAATTAAACTGGAATGCTTCTATTGGAAAATCTTTTTGGGGGTATAGTGGACTAGTTAATAGGAGAAATTTCACTGAGAAAAAGAAGTCAAAACCCAGAAAAATTCTGAGTGTATGGGTGATAACGTACGGGTCATGACCCGTAAGAGTGTGGATGACCCGGGAAGGCCTCCTGGCATTGTTCTCAGCGCTGCAACTTCTTTTTGGCTTCCAGTTCCTCCTAATAGAGTTTTTGATTTCCTGCGTGATGAGAATTCCAGAAATGAGGTGTATATATATGTCGTGCAACCTTTCAAATGTATCTGTTTTCTTCCGATTCTATAGTTTGATCGGGGTACTATATATTGATCTGCTTTTTGGTTAACACTTTGAGTTATATAACAATTAACAGTGGGATATTCTTTCGAATGGTGGAGTAGTCCAAGAAATGGCACATATAACTAATGGCCAGGACACAGGGAATTGTGTCTCTCTACTTCGAGTAAATGTAAGTTCACAACTGATAACTAATTTGAACCTCATTATTATTTTCCTGACCATACATGTAGCAAAGTTGAATAATAACATGGATGCATATATAATTGTAGAGTGCGAATTCAAGCCAAAGCAACATGTTAATACTGCAAGAAAGCTGCAGAGACACGACGGGGTCGTTTGTGGTATATGCACCAATGGATATAGCTGCAATGAACTTGGTTCTAAATGGAGGGGATCCTGACTACGCGGCCCTTCTTCCTTCTGGATTTGCCATACTTCCAGATGGAGCCACGGCACATAATGGTGGATCTCTCTTACCTGTTGCATTCCAAATTTTGGTGGACTCAGTTCCCACAGCGAAACTATCTCTTGGATCTGTTGCCACTGTCAATAATCTCATTGCCTGCACTGTCGAGAGAATTAAGGCCTCTTTATCCTGTGAACCTGCTGCCTAATCATCATCTTCACCACCGCCGTCATATTAGACTAATTTGTCGATTAGGTAAGCTGAACTGAGTTTATCATCTGTGCACGCTGATCTTATTTATAACGCACCACATTAATTCGTTTTTGGACTCCTACATCAACATTAATTTAATAGAGAAGGAAACTTTATAGTGAGGCTAAGATATATTCTATATACTTGTCAAAATGTTACCTTTAATTGTTTATAAATGTTGAGGCAATGCTGTGGATAATTAAATCATGCTTCTAAAGTGTATGTTTTTCTGTTTCTGTTTTTGTTGTCAATGCCACCTTCCCTATAAATGGTATATCTAATGAATGGGTTATTGATAAAGTACATCAGCATGGTGTTTAAAGAGTAGGTTGTTGATAGAAGTATATTGGCTTTGTGTAATCTCTATTGAATGGAATACAACTTTTTGTTACTTAGTACAGCTTCAAATCTCAGTCATGTCATCGAAAAAGAAGGACAGTTTTTTGCTGGTCATGAAATAGGGAAGCCAACTGGTATAAACTAACATAACCCTAGGAACAATGATCACTTTCAAAGTTTATCAGATCTCTGCACCGTCCACATTGGGTATGGGTTCTTGACTCAGCTTCTTTAGTATTCGTGAAAGAAAATTAAGTGTCCTGATTCATTGGCCTTGAAGTGCCCGTTGTGTGTTGATTGTTTGTTGCTGTTTCATTCAACAGGTTGTTCCTTTGTAGACATTAAAACTTGTTAAGAGATAACCACTTGGTAACAGTCCATGTCTACTAACAGGTATTCCGGTCTATTTGATTACATTTGTGTGGATTCAACATTGTTTTCCCCTTAGAATTGCTAAAAGTTTTCATTTTAGCTGCTTGTCGACTCCAAATCAGACCAACCTCTACTAACAGGACTGCTTTCATGTGGATGGCTATTAGACAGAAATCCGGTGGTGGTAGTAGACCCAAAAAGAAAATCTACCACAGGGTACCTGAACTTGACAGGGTCATGGAATTACAGAAGAAGCCATCCCTGATTCTACAGTTGAAGTCCATTATCCAATCCCAAAAAAATCAATTCATCCTTCTACATGACCTTGAAAAGCATGTAGGGTTTGTGCAGAAATGGAATTTTATGGCTATTATAGAGAGATACCCCTCAATTTTCCGTACTGGTGGTGGCAACAGAGAACCTCCTTTTGTTTGTCACAGTATATTGGCTTATACAATTAGAAAGCGAACTTGTATTAATCCTATTTTTTGTGACTAAGTGTATGTATGTATTATGCTTCAACCATTACAAGGGTGAAAGTTCTATGTATTTTGATATTAAGTTGTTCAATTTTTAGTGGAGTTTTAAGAATATGCTTTGCGATAAATATTTCATCTTTTGTGCCTATGGATCACCATTTGCATCCTGCATTTATTACTCTTTTGTGCCTATGCGAAATGATGATGTTTTCTTTGATTTGGTTTGAGAAACTTGAGCAACATCTTTGTCTGTTTTTGGTCGTGGATAACCCTCTCTAGCACAAACTAGCTTGAAGTAGTTATCCCTCCTTGTTCATGTTTTGACGCCGAAGCCTTTTACCTTGCCATATGCTGTATACAAGTCCACTACATCCTTTTGTTTGGAAAATTCCATTCCAACCTCAATCAAAATATTAGAATTCTTTGTCGGTGTCAAGGGAATGACATTTGGAATGTTATCAATTAAATCATTAGATATGTCAACTCCCAATTCACCAGGATGCATCTCTTCTATAATTTCATCATCATTGAAGTTGATGTAATCTATTGGATCATCATCCATATTCAATAAGTCATCTCCCAATTCACCAAATACGTCATTCCTAATTTCATCATTTAAGTCAATGTAGTCCGGATGCTCATCCATAATATACATGAAAATTTAAAATCAATAAATATATAAATAACATTCAAATACTCTTAATCTAGAGCCAAAAAAAAAAAAGAAGGTATGGTGTGCAAGACTGATTAGAAAGTGACAGTTTCTGGGTATAATTCCTTGATACAGTGACATGAATCAATTTCTATTCAAATAACATATGTATGTTATTTGAATAGAAATATAATTACAGAAGATTCAAATCAGTTTATGAACTTATATGTTTGTCTCATGCTTATGAACTTTGAAGGCTTCACAAAGGAGCGCGTAAGAGTTGGATTAAAGTTTTGAGTGGAAGCGAAGAAGCATATTATGGTTGGGTTGCTTTGAACTATAAAATGGGGAGCTTTGCTGATTATCCCAAGTATCCCACCTTGGGACTTCTTGATTTGGGTGGCTCTTCTTTGCAGATTGTGATGGAGGTGGGTGACACAAACGATGACATGCACACAATGAGATCGAAGCTCAATTCAATTGAACATCAGATTATTGCATACTCTTTGCCACATTTGGCTTGAATGAAGCATTTGACAGGACTGTCTATATGCTCACAAATAATCAAAGTAGAGAGAAAACTGGGGTTCAATATGACTACGGATCTCGATTGGTGAGGGTTTCTGGGGAAAGACCCATTGATGGTGGCAACAGAAGGAGCCGTTTCAAAGAAGCATACCCTGTTCCTCAGAATTGCAATATGAACCAAATTCAGAGCAACTTTCGTACCTCTTTTCTTCCCCCTTTAATTCCAATACCCATCTTTAACATTTTCAATAATCGTTTTCAATTTTTCTCAGCCATAAATATTTTAGAAATCAAGGTGAATAAAGCTAACTCATAGAAATAAATTTCTCTTTCAAATCGCCCTATATCCATTAGGTGTCTAGTGCAATTAATTTATTCTCGATTTCCCACAAGTTTCAAATTTCCTAATGTTGATTTATAATATAAAATAATATTACACACACACACATTTTTTTAGCTACGGTAGATCAAGATGCTTCAAATAACAATTCAATACTAGTTAAGTATATAAATCACCCACAGCTAAAGATTCTAAGATAACGGACTTAAAACATGCTTGTTGACGGTGATGGGAAATGCTTGATAACAAAAGAGATAGGCACAGATTGATTAAAACAAGAATGAGGGAAAAACATAGCAATTGCAGGCTCACCAATCCAGAAAGCTGAACCAGCCATTCCTCCAAAGTTTGTTGGTGCATGTAAAGCGAAAAACATAATTTATATCTGACGAACGAAAAAAAATACCTGAAGAACTCAAAACAGAAGTGCAGAGAAGAAGAACACCGGGCTTAGATGCAGGTCTTGGTGGCCGATTGAGAGAACACCGATTGAGAGAACGTTGATTGAGAAGCAGGGAGCCGGCGGCTGATTGAGAGAACGCTGATTGAGAGAACATGAAAGCATTATTGTGAGAAGCAGGGAGCCGACGGCCGATTGAGAGAACGTGAGATGCTGTGTGTGGCGGCGATTGCAGAGAACACGAGAGAGAGAGAGACTGAGAGAGGGAAAAACGCGAGAGAAAGAGGGATAAATGATCTGAAGGAAATTGATTTAAGTAGGTTAAATCTGGTCCGTTGGATCAAATCACTACTACAAAAAACAGTTTTCGCGTCTCAAAAAGACGTCCTTTTTTAAAAAAAGGTAGTAAAAAAAAAAGGCGGTGGCGTTCTTGTAATTAAAAGTTGATTTTTGGAGTCTAAGTCTAAGTTTGGAACTTAGACTCCAAAAGTCTCGCGAGAGACACCTTTGGAGTCTAAGTTCTAAACTTAGACTTCAAAAGCATGACTTTTGGAGTCTATGTTTAAAACTTAGACTCCAAAAATCAAAGGGTCACGTGGTGTAGTAGGGGTTATGTGTGGGGCCCACGAGAGACACTTTTGGAGTCTAAGTTTCAAACTTAAACTCTAAAAGTCATACCCACGAGAGACACTTGAGAAGTCTAAGTTTTAAACTTAGACTCCAAAAATCATGCTTTTGGAGTCTAAGTTTTGAACTTAGACTCCAAAAGTCCCCCCCCCCCGACACCACGACTTCTTCTTTTTCTTCCCCCACTTCATTTCATTAATTTCAATATGTTTTCCTTCTCTTCTCTGCACCACCTTCATCGTCGGCCCTCCTCCGTCATCGCCCCTCCTTCGTCTTCCTCCCTTCACCGTTAGCGTGGTTTGTGCTCGTCTTCCTCCTCGTCTTTTTCCGTCAACCATCGTGCGTCTTCCTCGTCATCTTTTTCCGGCAATGCAAGCCTCTCTATCTTCTTTTACTGAAATCACACTTAGATCTGAGCTAATGAAGGAGGACGATGGCGAAGGTGAGCAAAAACACGAATCTATAGATTTTTTTAAAAAATTTTGAGTTGCTCTTGTTATTTTTTAAAAACACGAACTCATATCTGTGTTTCTAAAGCTTTCAATGTGCTATAGATGATAGGTCCGGTGATATTTTGTTTATTGCGTTCTAGATTTTTTCTAGATCTGAAATTTCTTACAGCTGTTTATTGTGTTTTTGATTTTTTTGAGATCTGAAATTTCTTAGATCTGTTTATTGCGTTCTGGATTTTTTTTTCAGATCTTAAACTTCCTAGATATGTTGATTGCGTTCTGGCGTTTTTTCGTTCTAGATCTTTTTTCAGATCTCAAACTTCTGGGATTTGTGTTTAACCCCGTCACCGTCCCCATCTATTTTGTTTTTTTTTTTAAAAAAAAAAACATACTTATGACGTCTAAGAAATATTTAGACTCCGTAAGTCTCCACTTTTGGAGTCTAAGAAATATTTAGACTTTGAAAATCTCCGCTTTTTGCGCCCCCTAGATAGACGTCCCCACATTTTTAGACGTTAAAAGGCGAAATAAATGGACGTTATAGACCTGTTTTGTAGTAGTGAATGGTAGATCTGACGGTTAGAAGATGGTAATGAAAAGGTAGTGAAAAAAAGAGGTAGTGACAATATCCTACCTCATTTATTATTTATTATTTTATATTCAAATTTTACAGTACGTTTGTTTTGGAATGATGATAATTTATCTTCTTGGTGATAGATATAACTTTATTGATTTGCACGTTTGTAGGAATTTGATGCATCCATAGATAGAGGTGCTCCTTCCCTTACAACTCAAATCCTTTTGCTGCAACCATTGCAGAATGTTAGGGAAATAATACTTTTCAAATGTCATAACATAATATCACTTTCACCTCTATCTGTTGCAACCTCAACAATTGCTTTGGAAACTTTGAGAATATTTAGATGTCATAAACTGAAGTGCATCACAACACAGGAGGAAGATGCTCAAGTTGATAAGAGTAACTGTTCTATTTTTCCAACACTAGAGAAGCTGATGATCGAGGATTGTGAGGAGATGGAATTTTTATTTGTATCAGCAATATCTGTTGGTCTTCAAAAATTGAAGTCTTGGACTATAAATGTAGTGCCTAAACTAAAATGTGTTGTTGGAAACTACCAAAGGGAGCAACACTCATCCAATCAGAATCAAAATGATGAGCTTCATGTTGATGTCCCTGCTTTGGAGACCCTCTACATCAATGATGCACCGAAGATCAACAACATCTTTGCCAAGAAGTATAGCATGGTGAATTGGACAGCTCCACAAGTAGAGCCCTTTTAACTTTGTACATATGATTTGTTATGTTTTGATATGATTTTAACTACAAGTGCAGTGATCAAAATGCATTTATTTATTACTCTATTATCATGTTAATCTTTTAGATTAATTTCCTCTTTTTGTTAGATTGATGTGTGTGTGTGTATTGATATACACTTTTAAATGAAGGCACGTAATTATGATGGTTCAAAGTAAATTTTATTTCAAATTAGTATAACTAGTATTTTATATTAATTTAACTAACCTCTTATGTGTTATTCCATAATGATATTTTATTGCCCTGTAGGAAGTGCATGCATCCACAATTGGAGCTCCTTTGTTTCATGTAACCCAAAACCTTTTGAAGAATATCAGAAAAATAAAACTTGTGGAGTGTACAAACTTAATATCATTGACAACTCTATCCATTGCCTCAATAATGTTGGAAGTTTTGATAATTAGAGCATGTGATCAACTGAAGTGCATAGTAGGAGATGAGGGAGATGCTAGAACTCAAATTAACTACAATTCCATCTTTCTAAAGTTGAAACAGTTGAAAGTTTTAGACTGCAATGCATTGGAATATTTATTCCCAGTATATGCTTTTAAATCTCCTGTATATTTGGAATCCGTGGAGATTAGTAAGGTTCCTATGTTGAGATATATATTTGGAAGAAGCCAACATGATGACAGTTTAAATCTTAAAAATCAGAATATCCAAACTCTCGTTGATTTCCCTACTTTGAGAGATCTTTCTATTGAGTATGCGTCAAAACTTGTAAGCATTTATCCCAAAAACTACTATATGAGAGGGTTATACCTAAGGTATGTCATTTTTGATGAGCTTCCAGAGTTTACAATAAGACATTTCAATGAATTTTGGGTTTGTTGGCATACAAAACAACAGGAAACAAAGGTATGACTCTGTTCAACTTCTCTAACTAGTCCGAGTTAACTGCTTATGTTTTAATAATTTCTCTCATTGCATGGTTTATAGATTTCTACATGTCATCTTAAAGAAGCAGATTATAATAATGTCCATAATATTACCTCACTGATCGTCAATTTTCCGTAAGCTATAGGCGTTTTTGTTATTTTCGTACATATATGCCTGAAAATAACATATGTATATAACTTTCAAATGTGATTTTTCCTCTAATTTTTATTTGATAGTTACATTCTCTAAGTATTTTTGAATTTGGAAGTGATATAGCTTTCATGGAGTTTGTAGGTAATTGAGATGTGCTGGAAAAGTTTGGAATCTTTTCAAGTTTGTGACTTCAAGATACAAGGAATTTTTGAGTTGACATATATGGAAACAGAGAAAAAAGGGAATGAACTTCAACCACTGACATCAAGCTTAGGACACTTGACTTTGCTAAATCTTAGTGAGTTGGTGAATATATGTGTGGGGCCTAAATGTATCATACGCTTTGATAGTCTTCGGGATCTAATCATTAAATCCTGCAAAAAGCTGAGTTAGCTTTGTTAGAAGCCTGCCAGCATTGCAATATCTACGTATATCAAAATGTGAAGAATTAGTTCACATTGTTGAAGAAGATTATGAAACAAATGCTGATGATCATGTGCGTCATGAACCATGCTTTCCCAACTTAAGACGACTCTATGTATCAGATTGTGACAAATTGAAGTACCTATTCTCCATCACAATTTCTGATACCCTTCTAGAACTAGTCTATTTAGAGATAAGAAATGCCTATGAACTTGAGCATGTCCTAATCAAACGAGATGAGATGGAAGAGATAGTCATGAAGGATGTGCGTCCACAACTAAGACAACTTACACTTTCAAATCTTCATAACCTCATTAATGTCTGCCATGGAATCAATTTTCAAAAAGAAGATTATGATACGCAAGTGTATGATGATCCCAACTTTGGTATGCATTTAAAGAAGTAATTTATTCTTTAAAATTTAAAATTGTTGGATGAGTTTTATTATAACATTAAAAATCTTACTTGCAGACACTTCAACTACCCAACATCAAGCAGACCCTAAAACGGGGAATTCTCAAGTTGAAGAAAAAGCAGAGGAGAGGCTTTCTTCACATATAGGAGAAGAAATAACACAACAATCCCTTACCAAGGTATGATTTTGATTGCTGGTGTCATCATTTTACAGCTTCTCCGTTGGTCTCCATCATGATGATTATATGTATGCTAGATAGTTTTAAAGATGTTCGCTGAAAAAAATTAAATTTAACTGCATTTTAAATTATGCCAACAAAATTATTGTTATTATGCTCTCTCTCTTTAACAAATTCAACCAGCCTTTTTCATTTTCATTAAATTTTTTGCTAATGATAAGGAAATTCAAGGGGCAATAAAGGAAATTGTTGAAGAAGATTTTATGTCAGAGATCACAAAAATGAAAATTTCATCATCTGATTCAAAACTTATATGACAACTTGTACGTGTTCGCTAATCCCTTTATTGACTATTTTTAATATCCAGTGAGCTGTTGGTCAGAGTATAAAGTAGAGAACCATTTAAGAACAATATTTATTAATAACAATTGTAACGGCCCAGAAAAAATAATAATAATAATAATAATAAATAACTAGATGAAGAAGAAGACTATATCATATTGTGAGTTGTCGTTTAGCTCAATGATTTTGAGGATGGTCAATTCTCCTATGGATCTGGGTCTGAATCTACATTAAACCAAAAATGATTTTTCTCTTACTATTATTAATTTTATTTTCCCCAGCCCATTTAAAATTACCGGTCTACCCTTATTGGTGTTAAATGGAGATTGGGAACATTTGATTTTCCCTGGGGCACGGGTTTCTTCGATTGGCAGAGTGAGGACGCGTGCTTTCTCCAGAAACCCTAACCATGGCGTGTTTCCCCTGCATCAATTCCGTCTGCGTCCTGTCTCCGTTGCTGGTCTGTGGTCGCCGGCGTCCGTCTCTGGTAGGGATTTGTACGGTGGTTTTTCTTTCTTTTCTCTGTTTCGTTTGGATCTGTTCCGCGTTTCTTTCTGCTCGTTTCGGCAAGAGAAAAAAAAAACAGTGAAGAAGCTCCTCGATCTGAGGTGTCGAACCTTAGCTTTATGTGCTCCTTCCTTGCCCTCTGCCTGAATCGTTTTCTTCTTTAAATTTCAGAACGTGTCGGGTTTTTCTTTTCCTCAGGGTGTGCAGCTGGAGGCATGAGGGAGTATTTCATTTGAAGTTTTCTCATTCTACCCTTGCTGGACGTTTTAGGGAGAGCTGATGCTTGGCTTGGCTTGGCAAGTTTTCATTTGTGATTTTAGTTGTATATTGTGAGGAATGTTAGTTCCAGAATTAATCTTTAGGGATTTAAAACTATTTATAAAAGGTTGGGGTTTAGGAAGTAAGATGGTTATGCATATACAAAAACAGAGGTGTTGGAGATATGAGTGTGCGTTGTGATTGGCTGGCCGAGCGGTGTAGCACTGTAAGGTTGAGGTTGGTTATTTTTGGGTTGAGTGTGCTTGGTGCAGATGGGTAGTTATACGTGTATGAGACAGGCGAGGAGGCTTTTATGTTTTATGAAGTCGTGAGTGTTATTGTTCAATTAGAGGAATTTTAATTGATATATGTTATTGGGTGATAGGAGGAGAAGGAGTATATAGATTGGAAACCGACAATTGGGAGGAGGAGGTGCAACATAAGTCTTACACGTGCGTGAATAACGTCCCATTGATTTTCTAAATAAGAAGCTTACTTGCTTCATTTTCATTAAAATTCCGTATTTCTTAAGAATTAATTTCTTCAAGCTGATGTTGTAAAGACATGAATTGTTTATCATTTTACTGTTCGGTTAAACTGTATGGTCATTTCATTCAAGGACAATGGTTACATGACAATTTATCTCTTATGGGTTTCAAGCCAAAAGATTTACAAGGATACTTCAAAGATTGTTCCCTCACCACCTTCATGTTAAGTTTGGTCATATATTTTAAATGCTCTTATGCAAGATGTTGTTATTTGGAAGGACTTTCAAATGATGGTGTTGGAAAGAAATGTTTGAGACTTTTGTATCTTACATGTTGGGGGTTTTCTGTTATAAAGTATTCTCTCTGAGTTCATATCCTTAAAGGAAACCGATTTGGTTGCTATTGATAAATTAGCCCCAGTCATGCTTGAAAACGTTTTGAGAGGGCCGAATACAGAACGCTGGTACTAACAGCAGTACTGTTAGTCCTTGGTGCACCATGGTTAACCTCGAGCTCGCTTGTTATTCATGGGATTTGTTCTCACGCTTGTTTTCGTGGGTCTTGAACCTGCGCTTGATTCGTAGCTTCGAGCTGCGCTTGTTTCGTGGCTTTGCCACGCTTAGTTAGTTTACCCTCGTGGACTGTGTGTCCACGCTTGTTTTCGTGGCTTTGCCGCGCTTGGTTATTTACCCTCGTGGACTGTGTGTCCACGCTTGTTATTCGTTCTGTACAGGTCCTAGGATTGGTCAGGTTTTGAGAACTGTTGTTTTAACCTGGATTTTGGCAAACGAGATGTTGATCTCATATTTCAAAGTACTTGATTTTATGTATCGGTTCATATTTCAGATTACTTGATTTATTGGTTCTTGCACATAATTTTGCTTTCAGTTATATTCGCATGATTTGAAGACTGTATCTCATTGTTGAATTGATTTTACCAAAGGATAAAAGTTATTTTCTACTGTTTATTTCTGTATTTACTTATTTTTATATATGGGACGCTATTCACCAGAAAATTTGCTTGGTTCAGATAGTGCTGTTGACGTTGGGCCGGCAGCCGATCTGTGAAATGCTTCTTGGAATCTGAGGTTGCTGGTTGATTCCTTTTGTAGAGCATCTATGTGATGTAAATATTTTTGTGCGTTTGTACTGTTGTTCAAGTTAGATGCTCCACGTAGACCTCAGGCAGGATCCCTGACCTTGTATTCGGTTCAAAGTGTGTATTCAATATGTATGAATGGAGCGGAGCTCCAATCTCTGTTTTGATCAGTTGTTTTGGTAAGTACGATATGGTTCATCCTGGTAGTATCTGCGTCGTTGAGAATATGGCAGGTGGCAGGTTTGTTCAAGGTTTTACGGTCTAGGGAGGGGTAGTTTCCCTCATTTTCCGTATCGGTCACACTTCCGGTTTTTGGGGCGTGACAACAATGGTCAATGAAAACAAATTAAAGAAAATGACGACTAAGTGAAACTCTTTCTTTTTTTATGAGGAAAACAGAGTTTTAAGATGATATTGTACTTTTGGGTAGCGTATTGAAGAAACCTAGTGAAATTGCTGATAAGCATGTTATTTTAAAAATGCTAAAAGAGACGCCTTCATCATTTGATCACTCTAATTTTATATAATTTTGATCTTTGAGAATTTATTTTAATTTTATTGAGCAGTGGGTCGGAAACTTGGAATAAAAATATCAATAAAGAATAATATCTCTTTTTAACAAAGAAAATGAAGAAATTTACTACTAAATATTAACTAATACATTTATTCTTTTTTATGTTGAATAATTAGAACTAATTCAAGAAAGGCATCTCCAAAACAGAGATTATTGTTGTCCTTAATCTACTGATTTTTTTTTCTTTTTGGGTTTATTTATGTCTCTAGTAGACAATAATAATTTTCTTTGTTATGTTTTAAAGTTTCTATTTGAACCCCTATAGCGTTTTTAAGAAAATTCAGTTACTAGAAGAAATATGTAGTATTCAACAATTCTTGAGGGTCATAATTCAGTGAAAAAGAGAAAATTCTTGAGGGTCATATTTGAACCCCTATTGCTTTCTCAGAATGAATCAGAATCTTTAAATGTGACAATATTATTCGGAAGCAGATACTCTCAGTATCCCTCCCCTCAGTATCTCTCAATATCTATACATCTTGACTGTCTAAAAATTGATCTAAGCGTTCAGAGAGAGACACATCATCTACTTTTTAAATTTTTATCTTTACAGCGCACGGTAAAATTTAAAAAGTAGATGAGGTGTCTCTCTCTGGACGCTTAGATCAATTTTTGACGTAAAGATAAAAATTTAAAAAGTAGATGAGGTGTCTCTCTCTAGACGCTTAGATAAATTTTTGGATAGTCAGAATGCATGGATACTGAGGGATACTAAGGGGGAGGGATTTTGAGAGAATCCAGATCCATATTATTCTTTCCAAATCAATCAATAGAGTTATGCTAGATGGTTTGAACTAATTAATGTTTCTTTCCTATTCATCTTCATATAGGATTAATTTAGTAGCTATGAAATGCAAAAGGAAATAACTATGAAATCAATACCAGAAATGAGACATGACATAAAATCTCATAATTCAAAAATGTTAATAATTCATTAATTATTAATTGAATTTCCAATTTTTAAGATCATAGAAAAATCTAACTTAAATATCATTGGTGTTGTGCAGGTCCTTGAAGCAAGAGCTGAAGGTGTTTCAACAAGCCTCAACCAAGCTCCTTCTTCTATTCTCTCCAAGTCGTCTGATGGTGAGTTTCTTTTTTGTCTTCTTATAGTGACATTTAATTTAATCATTTATTCACTTGCAGTGAGGGACTTACTACAATTGTCAAAACTATCTTATCTGGTAGAGATAGATGTTGCTATAAGAAGCAATATCATTGACCTTATAGAAGACCCTAGTCCAAGCCCTAGTGATTCTACTCATTGTACATCTTTATTTTATCTAGTTATTTGTTTTGATAGTTTCTATTCTAGCATTTATTCATTTTAGGAAGAAATATTTAAGATGGTCTTGAAACCACTAACTAGGAAATTTCTGTTGTTGAAGATGATGATGTTCAAGTTTATGATAAGTCTCATCCACATTCAACCAATTTGTTAGAAGGTGTTGACCATGGGGACATCAAGGAAGCAGGCATGGTTCAAAATGAAAATAGATCGAATGTTAAACCAATTAGCTTAACAGAAAGAGAACAAGAGTCGTCATATTCAAAAGGTTATTTACTTATTCTATTTGCTGCTGAACATGTAGCATTTGTACACTTGAATATTCTTTTCTATGATCCTTGTCACTATTTCTCATTGTAACATTCCAATTTTCTAAAGAGTCTTCAAAATAGTTTGATCAGAGTAGAGCATCGGAGTAATTTAAAATACTGAGTAACTGATAAATCTGTGGTACAATATTGTCTGTGGCGTATCTTGGTAATATCAATACATTTATCTACATAGTAAAAATCCTAACTACGTAGCAATATAAGTACACCTTCAAAATAAACTTTATTCGGTCCTCACGAGTGTTGTTTACCTTTGTCTCTTATCTCCAGCCCTTGGTCCTCCAGACCCTGAAGCTATAGTAAGGGCTGAGGTTCAATTACCACTGAACCTCAGGTAACGGTTAACCTCATGCTTATGTAACAATTATGTATGACAGATATTCATGACAATATAGCATAATCACATCTCAACAATAAACACAGTCACCACTTATTCATATTATTCCAGTCTGCACTATTCACCAGTGCCACGGTGTACATCCGTGTCCTCAGTGCTAGGAAAACTCAACGGCGTTATCATGACTATAACCCGTATAAAGCTGTATGTGTACGAACAATTTTTATAACAGAATCCACAACTTTTCAAAAACAGAGTCTCAGACTATCTATCACATATAAGTATACCATAAGCATCAGAGTTAGTGTTACAGTACGCGTCCGTACCTTTGCTTGTCGAGCACAGTACGTTTGTCGGTTGAGAGGCGATCATAGATTTCCTATGAAGGTAATATCGCATTCATTAATTCACAACCAATATCCCAATAGATATCCTAGCCTCAAATGACTATTTTACCCTTGGTGTATTTATTATTTAATTATTGCTCTTTAAATTTCGGAAAAACGCTGATGCAAAGCATTTGGGGCTGATTTTCACCTAACTTCGAAAAATCATAACTAATTCTAGAAAAATAGAAACGAGGATCTGTAAAATTCCATGGAATCCTCAAGATGTCTAATTTCAAGGAAAAATAATGACTCCTGCCCAGATTATACGGTTCATTCCTAGGTTTTAAGTTTTTAGCATCTGCCCAGCATTTTCCCAGAAATTCGTAGCCTAACTTTGAGGATTTTTATCTTGCTGTACAGAAATCATTTTGGCATGTTCTTTACATATTTAAAAAGCCATATATGTCTACTTTAACCATGAATATAAGCATTTTTATCACTGATTCAGAAATTCCTTAACCAATGAAATTTCACCAAAACTTTGTTACTTCGGTGTTTCTTTTCCGGAAATTTTGCAAAAAACCTCTTCTTCATCAATTTTTCGAAATAAAGCTGATTTTAACCGTAAAAACATCTAAATAAAATTATTCTAGAATATTTAAGATCTAAGCTACTTCTATCTAAGAATTTAAACTAGAACTTCAAAAACTATAAAAACTAAAGACTAGAAACTAAAAGTTTGCCTACCTCTTGAAGAACTTCCTCCTCCTTCTTGCTTCACTCTTCTCTTAAACTCACCTATTTGGTTTGAGTTTGGTGTGAAGAATGTGAAGACCCAAGGCCCCTATTTATAGCAATTTGTGGGTTAAGTTTCTAACAACTTTGGTTCATTTTCATCCCTTGGATTTAGGTTAATTGGATGCACAAATCCTAGCCCTACACCTCTTCCTTCTAGCCTCTTCTATTGCTTTATGACTCATCCTCCTTCTTTGACAAGTTGATTATGTCATTGATGACTTAAACAATGCTTGACTAAGTCACAATTTCCTCCTCCTTCTCTTCTTGGTTTTGCTTTTCACTAGATGAAAATATATTTGAGGATCCTAATGAAGTTGTATTCACATTTTCTCATTGGTTTTGAAATCTTGAAGTTCTTAGCTTCATTTAGAAACCAATATCACTTACCTTCTCATTTGTTATCAATTTGCAAAATTTGGGGAAATGACATTGGTTATACTCATTCCCAAGCTTGAATTATGCTTGTTCATAATCTCTTCTTACATTTGATCTTTGGTTAATGATTTTCAAGATACAATTTAGTTTGTATGGATTTTCATTTGTTTATGTCTAGAATTAGTTTTCTTGGATTATCCTTTTTATTCAATTATCTAAATTCTTATTGGCTAATGCTTTGACTTCCCTTTCCTTCTTCATACTAGACACACACACATGCACAACAATTGCGCACACACACACTCACAACACTCTCTCTCTCTCTTACACCTCATCTTATCCTCTTCCAATGTTTTCAAGAGGCTTAATGACAAAGGACTATTATCCTCTTCCAATTGCCCCAAAGTCTTCAAGCTTTAATGTTTAGAGTATTGACTCATCATGCTTAGGCTTATGACTCATTCATACTTAGGCCTATGACTCATATATGCATGTGGCATTTGGGTTTATAATTAATAAACAATTTTTTGTTCCTTCCTCCTCCACAAAACTGTCCCCCTCCCTTTAATTTATTTTTGTAAATTTCGATTTTAAATAATCTCACAACATCTAGAAGGCAATTTCCCATTGGTTCCTTAGTGTTCACAAGGATTAAGTAATTAGAGCCTTTAGATTAGCTTTATAAGGTTAAATCTTGACCCTTAGATCATAGTTGAAATTGTTGACTTTTCAAAGCTTGATTAGAGTTTAATTACCCTCTTAATCCAAGGCCTATTTGTCCCTTGATTATTGTTTTATTGACTCTTAGAGTAATTTATGATCATTGGTAGGCTACTTTATGCTAATCCTAACTCCTTATTGGTTGTTGATTTTTAATCAACTTAACACACTTCTATTTGATGACTACTAATAGTAATTGTAAATAATTATCTAAATATTCTATTATTGTTAATTTAATTGCGCATTAATTGTTGATAATTGCCCTTTAATTGTTCGAGTGTTTTGATAATTCTTTATGGCCTTTTATAAGTTGAAGATTAACTAGGTATTCATTCTAGGGTTTTAGAAAATCTAGTTTCTTAATAAATTATGAATTTTGAGACTTAAGTCTTCTTTAATTAATCCCTTGATTAATTATGAAATGTTACACAATTATTTAGTTAAGTGAAAACCTAGTTTGTTTATTAATTCTTATTAATTTCTCCTATTTGTTTAAGTATTTTCCATAACACTTTCTTTCTCTTTTTGATCATACAAGAATCCTAATTTAAATTTGGTAATTATTTGTATTTTTATGGTATTTTATGATTCCTAAGAAAATTTAATCATTGGTTACCTTAATCCTAAATAAAGATTTCTAGAAAATAGAATAAACACACCTCATAATTTGAGATCACATATTCACCTATTTTAAATAGGTGCCATCAAACAAAATATTCTATTTATAATCATCACATTTTATGATCCCTAATAGAATTTAGAAAATTGAGTTTTGCCCTATTAAATTCTAGAGAAGATTTGCCCAAGAAATAAAACATCCGATAAAATTGGAGACAATATATTCTCCTATTTTTAGGAAGCATTATTTGCCAAAATAGAATATTTATAATAAGTATGAATTTTAGGGTATTACACTCATTCTGCATAGTTGACTTTGTTATCCTCATTTCTAATGTGATGGTCAATCTTAGGCCAAATTAAGACAAAAGATCAATTAACTGATTCACAACCAATGAGTGCAATGCCAACCACACCTTTTGTTACTATTTCACAAGATGAACACTCAAGGGTAATATTATTATTGTTATTTTGTAAGATTATAGGTTTTTTATATTGCTATATGAGATCTCCAGTACTATTAGATAAAATTCAAGTATTGTTAGATCCAATTGTGAGTGGCTCTCCTAAAAGCATTTTCTACGTTCACATGGATTCAAACTTGAGATATTGTATTTAAGTAACCATAGCTCATTCAACTAAGACCAACACTTATTGGTGTAAGTTATGTAAATTTATGCTAGAAAACTTGAACTCACCCCTCTTTTTTATTCGTCTTCATATTGGATAAGTTGATATGAAAAAAGAAACAAATAGAATGGATCCTCATTTTCTCTAGGGAAACAAGACTTGACATACAATCTAATAAATAAAAAATAAAAATTTCATTAAGGATTATATTTACGTTGCTTTAATATCTTAGAACTAACAACTTAAATATAGGGTGGTATACAGATTGTTGAAGTAAGAGGTGAAGAAGATGCTTTGATACTAGAGACCTCACATCCAAGCTCCTTAACTTCTAAAGAGGTGGGCTTCATCTGATAATTTTACAATTTAATAGATTTGTTGTTGCAATATTGATAATGATGAATGGTTTTTTGTACAAGGAACCTATTCCTATGAGTCTCAATTCCACTTTTAGTATAGAACACCATTTCTTTCTTACAATGGAACTAAAGAAGGCTATTAATAAATACAAATTAATTCAATACTTTGCAGAGTGACAAAGAACTGAATCCCAGTGCTGTAAACAGAACTGATTCACAAAAGGCATCTTCAAAAGTGAGATTATTATCATTTAGTTGTAAATTATTATTCTTTATTCAAGCAAGATGGTTCAAATTTTTGCCTTTAATTTATCTTCGACATAGGATGAGTTGGCGGGCAAAGAAGCGAGAAATGAGAGAATCATGATTGATCCACAACAATCCAAAATTGGCACACAGAACTTCACAAAGGTATATCAGATGCCCAGTTGCAAAAGAAAATTGAGACAACTATCATCTAACTGATTTAATTAGAATTAAGAAAAGCAATATGAACATATTGTTCTTTGAAATAATAAATATACTTAGATTTATGCTAGACATTTGAAACTATACCTCTTTCATATTTATTTTCACAAAGGATGAGTTGGTGGGCAAAGAAGTGCAAAAGGAAACAATCATGATGGAACCACATTCACAACAAGAAACGATAGGACATGATATACATTTTCATGAGGAAGAGGAAGAGGAAAGAGAAGGTAAAATATTACTTTCTTCAAACCTTAATTCACATAGATTAAGAAATCAGTTTAGTTATAGTTAGTTTCTTTGTACTCTTCTCTTATAAACTTTCTTTCAATTATGCATTCTTTTGAGTGTCTTCTCTTTTAGTTGATTTTTAATTATAACACATTGCTTCAAAAGTTTAGAAAGAAATATACAAAACGGTGTTGAACCACTAACTAGCGATCTCATGATGTTGTAGATGACGTTCAACTTCCTAATAAGTCTCAATCCCTTACCATTGACTCAAGTGGAAGTGGTAATCTTGTACCCAAAATTACGCATCCAATTAATACATTGGAAGGTGTTAACAATGAAGGCATCAATGAAGCAAGTGTGGTTCAAAATGAATCCAAGACAAATGTGACATGCCATGGTGACCAAGCAAATCCAAGTAACATAACACAAATTGAACAAGGATATCACATTCTAGAGGTTATTTACCTAGTCTCTATGATATATTACCTTTTTCATTTGTATCTATATATTTATGTATGCAAGATTTTATAATATACTCATTTGCTATATATATTGTCATGCTTTCTTTAGGCCGAATGGTTGAAAGTCGTGATTGCGCAGAGTCAGATTTTATTGAGGACACAAAGTTGTCAGTGTCACAATTTTATACACCAATAGAGATGATGCCTTCTTTTTTAGAGACTACTAATGAGGCTTCAATTATTCCTGGGGTGCAAGAAATAATTCACATGATGACTGTCACACCCTGAAAAATGGGAGGTGACCGGCATGGAATATGAGAGAGCTCACATTCCTCAAGCCTTAATCCTATAAATACACGATAAACAATATTCACAAAGACATTTGGAGCTACGCTCCCCAACAGCATATACCTGTACATATATTCCAAATTACAATTCAAAACAGGGACCCTTCCTAAAGACTACGTGGAGCATCCATGTTACAGATGACAATACACAAATGAAAACTTAACTTAAATTACATCACTAGCAGTCGTCCCAAAAATATTTACAAGCTTCGCCAGCAATGCCAATCTTCACTGGTCGATTGAAAGTGGAAAGACATCAACATCAGCTGAGGCCAAAAATTTTCCGGTGAATAACGTCCCATTCATAAAATTAAATGAAATATTAATGAATGTAATTTAAAACACTTTAGCCTTAAATCAAAGTAGCATGACTATGATAAACATAAGAGAAACCGTATGAAATGCCGCTAATAAAACAATTCCAAGCATGTAGAAAAACTTTTGATTTTAAGTAACCAGTTAAATCCATCATTTTCAAATTTTCATCCATCCATAGGACCTCAACAGAACGAAATAACAAGCGTGGACACACAGTCCACGAGGGTAAATAACCAAGCGCGGCGAAGCCACGAAACAAGCGTGGACACACAGTCCACGAGGGTAAACTAACCAAGCGCGGCAAAGCCACGAAACAATCGCAGCACGAAGCTACGAATCAAGCGCAGGTTCAAGACCCACGAAAACAAGCGTGGACACACAGTCCACGAATATCAAGCGAGCTCGAGGTTAACCATGGTGCACCAAGGACTAACAGTACTGCTGTTAGTAACCAGCGTTCTGTATTCAGTCCTGTCAAAAACGTTTATAAACATGCTTGGGGTCACTTCATCAAAACCATAAAAGTTTTGCCTTTCAGACAA
Organism: Acacia crassicarpa; assembly: GCA_034222035.1. NCBI lineage: Eukaryota > Viridiplantae > Streptophyta > Magnoliopsida > Fabales > Fabaceae > Acacia > Acacia crassicarpa. The sequence continues at coordinate 12,415,686 of JAWXYG010000015.1, forward strand.
TATCAATCTATCTCAATTTCATAATCAATTCCCCAGCATGAACTTCACAAACAACATTTCAAAGCTTTCCTTGAGTTTCAATATGCCACCAAAATCCTTCTCCAATCTCAAGAACTCTCATAAAACAATTTCGAATTTATAAGACCAGCTCAATATGAAGTTTAAGAAAACGTATTTCAAAACTCTCTTTACCAATCAAATGTATAATCATGATTTAAGCTATGAAGGAATTGAAGAAAATAAGTAATAACCAATAAAATCATCAATCTTTACTCAGGTGGTTCCGATAAGAGAATATAACAATTATGATGAACTTCCTTTTTCAAAACCATGCTTCTTAATATGTGATCAATATAGAAATGACAAGTAGTAATTGATAACCGGAATAATTTCCACAAATCTGTATTGAGAAAACTGTACTTGTGAAAACCGGAAACTTAATAAAATCATAGCAAGTAGTATTTTGTTTGACAAAGAATAATGGGACGCTATTCACGCACCTGTAAGACTTACGCTATGCCTCCTTTTCCCTCTTATCGATTTCCAGACTATATACTCCTTCACCCCCTAACACCCAACAAAATGCCAATCAACGCCTTGAACACAATTCATTGTTTTTACCACATCCTCACAAAGCATAGGAATCTTAACAAAATTTTCCAAAACAAGTCAGGGTATGCTTTAACTTAGCCAAGGAAGACAATTTATGCTTCGACCCTTTTTCGCATAATGACAACAAGAGTGTTCCTAACATCATACCAATTGACTTACTTAACATTAATAATAATGAAAAGCAAACTTCCTTAACTCAATTTCTTAATATTTCACTAATGACTTCCAACTTCATAATCTTCCTTTACTTGCTTCAAAATTTCAGATTTAAAAGATAGATTTAGACTTTCACCTTCACCCTCTGACTTGGGACCTCATTACCTATTTCATAATTGCAAATACAAATCAGCAACTAAAGCTTATATCATAACCACAACAAGACAAAATACGCATAGCCATCCAATTCACAAACACACTTAGGACAGCCACCCTCAGCACGCACATGAATCAAATGAAACGATGGAATTAAAGTTCATGAATTCATGAAATTGATCTCTTACTCCACGCTGACAGACAGGAAGAAAAGAAAACTAAAGAAATCGGACAACAGATCAGCTGTGAATGCACCTAGGACAAACCTAGAAGCCCCTTCCTTTCCAAAATCTCTTCCACCTAGAACAGCCCCCAATTTGACCGACTCCCTTAGCCAACCAGCAGAGACAAAGTATCCCTAACCCAGAGGAGGACGCCGGCCGAGCAGACGCACGACGGCGGCACACAGCCGGAAGGGATGAAGGAGCGGAGGTGGACGCTAGGTCAGGGTTCTGGCCCGTAAGGCACGAAGCTTCTCGTCTCTTCCTATTTTAGCGTTGCACCTCGGCCCCCCCCCTTTTTTTTAAAACAAATATCTATATCCCTCTTTCCCTTTTTCCTCATTCGTTTTTTTTTTTTTAAAAAAAATGGGGTATTCTGGTAATTTTAAATGAGCTGGGGCAAAAATAAAAAGCACACTCTAGCTTAATGAGGAACCAAACTCAGAACCTAAGGAATACTTGACCACCCCCAAAACCATTAAGCTACAAGCTTCATTTAAATACCCAACTTCAATAAATAGCAAATATATAATTAGTTTATAATATTATAATTTAATCAATTAATTTAATTTTATACCTATTTTTTTAATTCTCAAATATTTGGGCTGTTACATTCCTCCCCCCTTAAGAAATTCGGTCCTCCGAATTTAGTTGCTTAGATGATATGGTATAACGTCATCACTAGGATTACACAACTGATTCTACGATATAATGACATTAAAGTAAAAGATTGAAGCAAAATCATCACAATCCTGCACCATGTCATACAAGCGCTCACCATGACAAGCAACAAGATCCACAAACAAACACGTATATAATCAAGCCTAGAACAACACAGTACTAAATACACCCATTCCCAATTATGGTCCATGAACTTGTCACTACAATAGCAGTCCCAAACAACATCCAGGTATCTAAGCATCATTTCTAACAGTACTAGAACCCAACTATCGTTTGTTATATCAAATCAAGCTGACAATAAGGTCACATATTTACTACAATACGAATAAGTACTTCACGCATAATTACAACCAACTAAGAACTTGTTATGCTCTGACTAAAATTATAACTATACCCTATTATCAGGAAACTTCACAAAGGTGATAACCAAACAAGCAACTTTCAATGTCAAACCCAACCATAAATTCCATCAATAGATCAGCCAATTAAAGTCACCCTCTTCACAATTAGGTGCCACAAGACACTCATCAAATATTTATTTATTCATCTATTTTATTTATTTTGAAAGGTGCCAAATCAGCAATCGTTGTAGCACAATTCAACGATTACAATGAATCTTATCAATTGCAATCCAACGATTACCATGAAAACCCAATCTACAGATAGTCTCAAAAGATCTTCTAGCATCCAAGTTTGGACAACTTAACGAATATTCACACAATATGCACTATGCCAAAAGTGGAATAAGGCTTAAGCGGAACAAACATGGCCAATAAGCCGATTTCTAGGTCTACTCTATAGGCCAGCTAACCATGGCAATAGGTAAAAGTTTGTCAATACTTAATATTTTCATTTTCAGAAAATTTCAAAGTTTCACACTTCACTATAAATCATGAAAGACAGAATCCTCAGAACAAAGCACGGTACAGTTCCAAAGCTCAATAACCATTTAACCAACAACCTCAGGATTTGAGTCCCCAAACTTCTTTTTCAAAAACGATTATGACAGCATTGAATTTCCATCCTCCAAAAACCGTGATCTTAATGCTTCAATTACATCTTATGAGAGGAACCAAGTCATTCATAATTCAGTGTAGCACATGATAGTAGTTATCTTACAATTACCTCAATTCCTCAAATCTTCCTTAGCACCGAATTTGACAGCACTCACTACACAACTTTAGCAACAATTAATTAAGAGTTCAATTTCAGTTAGTACAAAGACATAAACAAATTCCATCATTGGTTCTTGTATCAAAAATCCAGTGGAATGGACAAAGTTCAGCACAAAAGTAGATGTGTGGCAATGTACTAAAGTAAAGTACCAGAAAATACTAATTCTTGGAGCAAACAGCCTCAAAATTTCATTTTTAGAGCTTTACTACTATAATTCCAAAATATAAGAATTCGATCCCCATAGTTTTCTGATATAGTACAACAAATATTCAAAATGTTCATGTCAAATCGTTCACGTTTAATCTCAAAATGATCAACAAAAATTTTAAATTTCGACAGAAATACCTAATTAAAAGTTCTTTCACTATGCAGCAATTCAATTCAAGCAATCCGTGTTTCAACTAACGAACTTCTCATGACTAAGACAGGGTTTTTTTTTCTTTCAGCAATGAATTTGGACCTGTAACAGGGATTCAACAAATAATTCAATTAAGTTTACAACTTGCAACCAAAACACTCAGCATAAAAATGCAAGGATATTGGCACTCCAAGTGAAACTTCAACCGTAGTACCAAAGAAAACAAGTTTAGTGAAAACAATTGTTAAAAAAAAAAAATTTAAAGTGCAGCTGTGAGACACTTCCAACAAATTTAAGAGGCATAAACTCAGCAGGTTTGAGTTAGGTTTTGTTCACTGAAGTTAGTCCAAAACAGCAAACAAAGCCCCACTATGACAAAAATTCTCCTCATCTATGGAGGCCCTTAATCTCCAGAACTCCTCAATAGATTTTACAATTTAATGCAGATGCCAGCGGCTACACTTCCTAATTTCTTTCAAAAACACATGGAAAAGCATGAGTCAAATTTTGCATAACAATTCTCAACCCATTACTGATATGAAATCCAAGTTTGCACTTACAACCTCCAAACAAATCCATATCGCAATTGCCCAAAAGTCCAAGATTTCAATTAGCGCATTTTATAATGACAGTAGCAATTTGGTACCATAGCAGCAAACTGACATGAAAACCAAAGGATGAATCGGTATTCATAACTCGAGCTTGCATAGAAGTCATAGTTTGCTCTAGCAGCACCAACTGATTCAATATCTCTATGATGACACACAATGGATAGCACCCAGACCAGCGACCTAACATTGAATTCCAACCACAATTACAACTTAGATTCACACCAAATTTTTTTTCAACAATAACAACAAGGCAATTCTTTAACTCCACGAACAAGTCATAATATTTAGCAACAGTAGCAAAATTTAATCAACGTTAATGACAAATGTCCAAGGGACATTCACAACAAAATCACAGTTAGAAGCATTCAGATTCAAGCTATTCAGCCAACTCCCCAAACTCACAAATTGTCCATAGAACAAGTTACTACCGCGATTTGATTATCTCACCACAAAACAGACCCAATTTCTCAGAATAAGAACAATAGAAACCACGCAAAATAATCAGGTGACATTTTCCAACATGTCTCAAGTCATACCACGACCAATCCTCGGACTTTAGGCAGAAATAACATAAAGTGTATTTTTCCTAAAATTGGGGCAAAACACATGCACAATCATTTCCAAGAAAAATTGGACACCTCTATCTACTCTTTATGGCACAAGAAGCAATAGATCTATTACACGAGAAATCCATAAATCATAGAATCCATACAGAATTATTTTCAAGCAAAATCATCCAAGAAGCAACCAATTCAAACACATTATAAACCACTTTTCATTCCTAAAGAATAGCGACAGAACATGATCAAGAGGAAATCTCTGTATTCTATTTTCCTTGGGTTGGTACAAATGTCTCCAATGTATAAGCTCATAGTCCCAACCTCAGTTCACAGCAACTTAGTCAGCTGAATGTTCTTTACAGTGTCTACGCAACAAGAATTCAAACTAAGCAACACACCAACATTTATGGCCTTATCCCCTTAGCTAACTATGGCCCAAAATAGTGCAACAAAATGCATATAGAGTGTACAACCAAATTTAACTCTAACCAAAATTCCTGAGCTAAATTTTGTCACAATAAGTACGATATCTTGAGTTTATGAGATTAATTAAGAGTGATTACACATCCTTGGAAATAGTTAGCTGTTGCAGTAACACTAAATAAAAGCAAATGCACAAGTAAAATTGGCTTCTAATTAAATATTGGCAGCACAAATAAGAATAACACAACCAATTCCGACACAATTGACCTAACATTTATTCCAAATGCCACAATCAAGAGCCCTATCCAATAATTGATCAAAGTCTAGAAAAGTAGCAATAATTCAATGAATGCACAAAGGTTCAGTAGAATTCAGATTAAATACTATGCCAAGAAAATCACAATTTAATGTTCACAATAGTGTAAAGTCTATAACAGTGAGAGCTCGACACGTGTGATCGGAATCCAAATCAATTTAGCTCTCAGATTCACAAGTTCTCATAGCCAAAGCTCACAGTGCAGCAAGCAATCACATCAAACTAGCTTTAGACCACCCTCCAAAGACATCAAGGCAAAACATAAAATGGAAATGACCAAACAACCCCTATAAGGGTGGAGAACACAAAATTTGCAACATGCAAGATGACGTATGATTTAAGGAAATCAGGCATAACATCACGATGTCAAAATCCCACTAACTATAATCCTCCTACTACACACTGGACCACTTAGATACATATAAACCATATAAACAAACATAACAAACACTTGATTCACTTAATAGGATCTACATGCATGAAAGACATTTCCGGCAAGGGAAAGAAAGAAACAATAACTCTCCTATAAGGTTTTCACTGATGCCCCAATTATGATTATGCCCGGGTTCATAATGATAATTGCGACCCCAATGAAGAACCTTTGCTCCACGTATCTTTGGGAAACCTACGCTCTGATACCAAAATGTCACACCCTGAAAAATGGGAGGTGACCGGCACGGAATATGAGAGAGCTCACATTCCTCAAGCCTTAATCCTATAAATACACGATAAACAATATTCACAAAGACATTTGGAGCTACGCTCCCCAACAGCATATACCTGTACATATATTCCAAATTACAATTCAAAACAGGGACCCTTCCTAAAGACTACGTGGAGCATCCATGTTACAGATGACAATACACAAATGAAAACTTAACTTAAATTACATCACTAGCAGTCGTCCCAAAAATATTTACAAGCTTCGCCAGCAATGCCAATCTTCACTGGTCGATTGAAAGTGGAAAGACATCAACATCAGCTGAGGCCAAAAATTTTCCGGTGAATAACGTCCCATTCATAAAATTAAATGAAATATTAATGAATGTAATTTAAAACACTTTAGCCTTAAATCAAAATAGCATGACTATGATAAACATAAGAGAAACCGTATGAAATGCCGCTAATAAAACAATTCCAAGCATGTAGAAAAACTTTTGATTTTAAGTAACCAGTTAAATCCATCATTTTCAAATTTTCATCCATCCATAGGACCTCAACAGAACGAAATAACAAGCGTGGACACACAGTCCACGAGGGTAAATAACCAAGCGCGGCGAAGCCACGAAACAAGCGTGGACACACAGTCCACGAGGGTAAACTAACCAAGCGCGGCAAAGCCACGAAACAATCGCAGCACGAAGCTACGAATCAAGCGCAGGTTCAAGACCCACGAAAACAAGCGTGGACACACAGTCCACGAATATCAAGCGAGCTCGAGGTTAACCATGGTGCACCAAGGACTAACAGTACTGCTGTTAGTAACCAGCGTTCTGTATTCAGTCCTGTCAAAAACGTTTATAAACATGCTTGGGGTCACTTCATCAAAACCATAAAAGTTTTGCCTTTCAGACAATATCAATCTATCTCAATTTCATAATCAATTCCCCAGCATGAACTTCACAAACAACATTTCAAAGCTTTCCTTGAGTTTCAATATGCCACCAAAATCCTTCTCCAATCTCAAGAACTCTCATAAAACAATTTCGAATTTATAAGACCAGCTCAATATGAAGTTTAAGAAAACGTATTTCAAAACTCTCTTTACCAATCAAATGTATAATCATGATTTAAGCTATGAAGGAATTGAAGAAAATAAGTAATAACCAATAAAATCATCAATCTTTACTCAGGTGGTTCCGATAAGAGAATATAACAATTATGATGAACTTCCTTTTTCAAAACCATGCTTCTTAATATGTGATCAATATAGAAATGACAAGTAGTAATTGATAACCGGAATAATTTCCACAAATCTGTATTGAGAAAACTGTACTTGTGAAAACCGGAAACTTAATAAAATCATAGCAAGTAGTATTTTGTTTGACAAAGAATAATGGGACGCTATTCACGCACCTGTAAGACTTACGCTATGCCTCCTTTTCCCTCTTATCGATTTCCAGACTATATACTCCTTCACCCCCTAACACCCAACAAAATGCCAATCAACGCCTTGAACACAATTCATTGTTTTTACCACATCCTCACAAAGCATAGGAATCTTAACAAAATTTTCCAAAACAAGTCAGGGTATGCTTTAACTTAGCCAAGGAAGACAATTTATGCTTCGACCCTTTTTCGCATAATGACAACAAGAGTGTTCCTAACATCATACCAATTGACTTACTTAACATTAATAATAATGAAAAGCAAACTTCCTTAACTCAATTTTTTAATATTTCACTAATGACTTCCAACTTCATAATCTTCCTTTACTTGCTTCAAAATTTCAGATTTAAAAGATAGATTTAGACTTTCACCTTCACCCTCTGACTTGGGACCTCATTACCTATTTCATAATTGCAAATACAAATCAGCAACTAAAGCTTATATCATAACCACAACAAGACAAAATACGCATAGCCATCCAATTCACAAACACACTTAGGACAGCCACCCTCAGCACGCACATGAATCAAATGAAACGATGGAATTAAAGTTCATGAATTCATGAAATTGATCTCTTACTCCACGCTGACAGACAGGAAGAAAAGAAAACTAAAGAAATCGGACAACAGATCAGCTGTGAATGCACCTAGGACAAACCTAGAAGCCCCTTCCTTTCCAAAATCTCTTCCACCTAGAACAGCCCCCAATTTGACCGACTCCCTTAGCCAACCAGCAGAGACAAAGTATCCCTAACCCAGAGGAGGACGCCGGCCGAGCAGACGCACGACGGCGGCACACAGCCGGAAGGGATGAAGGAGCGGAGGTGGACGCTAGGTCAGGGTTCTGGCCCGTAAGGCACGAAGCTTCTCGTCTCTTCCTATTTTAGCGTTGCACCTCGGCCCCCCCCCCCTTTTTTTTAAAACAAATATCTATATCCCTCTTTCCCTTTTTCCTCATTCGTTTTTTTTTTTAAAAAAAAAAATGGGGTATTCTGGTAATTTTAAATGAGCTGGGGCAAAAATAAAAAGCACACTCTAGCTTAATGAGGAACCAAACTCAGAACCTAAGGAATACTTGACCACCCCCAAAACCATTAAGCTACAAGCTTCATTTAAATACCCAACTTCAATAAATAGCAAATATATAATTAGTTTATAATATTATAATTTAATCAATTAATTTAATTTTATACCCATTTTTTTAATTCTCAAATATTTGGGCTGTTACAATGACATTGGAGGGTTTTGAGAGTTTAATATTTGCAAAGGCACTCGAGACTCACCCACAACTTCAACTCTCTACAAAAGATCGAAGTGCTCGAGTGTTGTGCATGTCCTACAGAGTATTGCTTGACATCTTGAACATTCTAACCACTAAGACTCCCTTCACAATCACCGACGCAGACAAGAGGTTGCTGGCTGAACATTTGAAGGATGCTTACCTTTTGGGTTTTGACGAAGATTGGATTGAGTCTATAAAGACTAAGGTTTTTGATAGTGGGATATATGAAGTTGATAGCATCCAGAAAGCTCTAAAGGGTTTAGACAATGATCTCAAGAGCAACGAGGCAATGCTTGAAGTTATTCGTGATGAGGAGGTAGAGGCTGCACGGGTGGTTGAAGTGGCTCAACAAGAGCATGCCAATGTTATGGCTCGTCATGCTCACCTTTTGAAGGAACGTCAGGATATTATGGCACGAAGGCACCAATAATGGGAGATAATTTCTGCTAAAAATAAGCATTTTGGGTTTTAGCAACTATTTGTGTGCTTCAGGTTTCTTGTTATAGTTGTCTATTTTTTTTATTAAAAAAAAAAATCACCAACGAGTTATAATTGTTATAGACTATGCAACGCAAACATTAGATGCAGTGCAGGTGTGCCTTTTCCCCAATTCACGCATAAACGTACATTTGTTTTAAGTTGGACTCCCGTTGTTGAAGTGGATATACAGAAAAGAATTCGACGCTGGTGTTTTTTTTTTTCTCTTCTTTTTCTTCATTATAATTTTGTAAAATCCTACTAATATTATCAGCAATCTCAAACTACTTAACCACTCGTGTGTGTGTGTGTGTGTGTGATGCTATGAAAATAAATTTAGACACTACAGAGGAGTGTTTTAAACTATTAGGTTATGTTTAATTTTAAAGCTTCAAAAATATTGTTGGAGCAATGTTATAAAAGCTGTAATAGTTTTATAAATCTGGAATTTCCAGACTTGAAGTTAATAACATGTGAAGTTTAGATGGGTCAACACTCAACAGGGTATATAGTTTCAAGAATTATAAATCAGTAATAGACGGGTTTTAAGTTGTTTGATGTTAAATAAGAATCCTAGATAAGTTGAGGTTTTCACCCTAGATAATTTGAGGTTTTCTTGAAGACTCTTAAATCAATGTTTTTAAAGTTGGAATTTATGTTATTATAGTGATGATGCTGTTCGTAAGCTTGAAGAATAGATCAGATATGATGATATCAAAACATTGATTAATGTCTTTAAAGCCGGAGAATTTTTCTTGAATTATAGAGAACTTCTGTACAAAACTTTGTCAAGGGGATGAGTTTTTGTCTTAAACTATATGGTATCATTTATGTTATTTAGGCAGTGGGAAAATAGTTACTGTAAGTTTGGAGCTTAGAAACTGATTGAAAGTTCTGTTTTATGTCTCAAAATTGTAAAGTAATTGTTCTAGATAACTATATCATAGTTGGACAAGTTGGAATAATTATTTAAACACTGTTTCAAGCTTGGCATCAGTTTTATAAACAAATGAAGGGGCTGTTAGAAATTATGAAGGGACTAAAGTAAGTAAATGCCAAAGAAGTTCATTTTATAAGTGCTGTTTTAATGTATGAAGGTAAGTGGATGTTGAATTTGAGTATAAGATCTAAAAGTGAAGTACTTACTGTTTCAAAAGAATTTATATGTTAAAGTTAGTTTGAATTGGAAATTTATGCGTGGCACCTAAAGGGTAGAATATAAGGCATTTGGATAGTAGAATTGAATTTTTTTCAAATGTCCCCAAAGCCCTGTTTCTTTAAGGATTATGTCAGAATTAAAAGACATGACAGCATCCCAAAAAAAAAAAATTGATCATATACACAATAATGGAAGAGCTAGAGAGGTGCAATAATGTCAGTTGCATAAGTTATAAGTTATATATATATGTATAGAGAGAGAGAGAGAGAGATGAAGTTTGTGCTCTTGTGCTTTTATTTTTATGGGGTTCACTTTAAAACCATTGGCAAAGGTTGATCGGAATCTTCAATAAATGTTACACAATCAGAATGACAAGATACCACATAGCAGTATGGCACAGAGAGGAACAGTATTCCAGCATCTTGTTCACTGACCAATGTAGAAGCTATATATACTTACATAATGACTTTTAACATTGTTTCAGTCAAGAATTAGCAAACAGAAACAAATATGGAACTTTAACATTTGGGTTCAACGATGAAGATTAATAGAAAGAACATATAATAGAACTTACAAAGTGTGTATAAATTATTCACTAACAAAGTGATCACATAACACATTATCCAATTCAACATCATAATTTAAACAAGGTACTATATATGAGTTATATGTATACTTATACCAACCTTCTTCATTGGGATGGACTCCTCCATTCCTTTTATTATTTGTGGACTCCTCTCAAGCTCAGTAAATTAAACATTTAACAATCATCATCAAATACTCTTACTTATATAAGACACGAGATGTTATTGGTAAAGTCAATTCATAGAAACATAGATAGAACAACTCAGACATGACAAAGTTTCATCAAATACAATTATACAAACACACTCAGTGAAATTCACATGTAAACAGAAGCACACATCACTCTAAAATCCATTAGTGGTAGCAACACTCAAATCAAGTATCAGTCCCAAATTCTGAATCACAAGCAATCGGCATAACTTAGAATTGACCAGAATACAAAAGCCTTGCAACTTCAAAAGAAATAAAGGCATCAATGCAAGCATATTTTACCTGATCAGGAGTAAGCCACATATTGTCCCATCTGCTTCCACTAATACCCTTCGGCTTCTCAATTTTCTTGTCCCGATGATATGTAAAGATAATAATATGCATTTAGGGACCTAATTGTAAGATAGACCTAGGGACCTAAGTGGAAATTAGATAAATAGTAGGGTAATTAGTCATTAACCCATTAGTTAGGATTTGAGGGAGGCTAGAGTATTATAAATAGCCTACTCTCCATTTGTAACAATCAGATCAGACTTATTATAGCATTGCAATAATAGAATTGAGAGAGCCTTGGAGCTCTCTTCTCTATCTTCTCTTCTAATCTCCTTTCTTGTGTCTTCTCTTCTAATCCCTTTCTTGTGTCTTCTCTATCTCTAATCTCCATTCTTGTTCTATAATAGTGGTATCAGAGCAGGCCTTCCTTGGTTGTCTCTTTCGCTGTTTCTTTTCTCATCTGTTCTATTATTACTAGAGAAAACAAAAAAAAAGGAAAAAAAAATTGTTCTGTTCTATTCTTGTAACATCCTGAATTTTGAATCTAATATCTTGAACATAAACCTATCTTGGGAAGACTAGTAGGCTCTATTTTTTGGAAAGTAATAAATTTGAAATCAGTATTTTGTGGGCCCCGTGAATAGTATTTACTATTCACGTATACGTTTTTACTATATACAAATACGTATTTTAAAATATATATAAATATATATATATATGTTATTCGCAAATACGTATTTAATACTTGAAATTTGTGAAATATGAATAGTGTTCACTATTCACAAATACGTATTTACTATTTAAAAATACGGTATTTACTATTCCAAAATACGTATTTACTATTCATGTGGGACCCACGTCAAATTATTTCTCCTCTGCCGACAGAAACTCTCGTGAGTTTTGAAAATTTTGGCCGCGGGACCCACTCAATAATAATTTATATTATATTATTAAAATATTATTAAAAATTTTTAAAAGAAACATCACGGGAGTAGTCACGGGCAACTTCTTTTTAAATTTTGGGAAAATTACGTAAAACGACCCAGAGACGAAAATTACACTTAAAGACCCATTTTCCAACTATAAATAGACCTTCCATTTCATTTCATTCTTCACAACTTCTAAGAGCCATAGAGAGAGGTAGAGAGAGAGAGAGAGAGTAGAGAGATATTTGCTTAAGAGTTATAATAGCTGGTTGGTGATTCGGGTATTAGCAAGTAACAGGTAACTCTGAATATTCTTCCTTATACTTGTGAATTATGTATGATTATAAATTTGTTTGTTTACTATTTTGGCAAGAATATTTAGAAAATATTTATGGTTTTAAGATCTGGTGTGGGAACTTTGATTTGCAAATCTGCAGAGGTACTATTTATACGTACGTTACTATTCACGTATACCGTATTTACTATTCATTTTACTATTCACGTTACTATTCACGTATACTGTATTTACTATTCACGTATACCGTATTTACTATTCATACCGTATTTACTATTCATTTTACTATTCACGTATACCGTATTTACTATTCATTTTACTATTCACGTATACCGTATTTACTATTCATAATACTATTCACGTATACATACCGTATTTACTATTCACGTATACATACCGTATGTACTCTTCATTTTTACTATTCATGTATATATATCGTATTTTACTATTCACATATACGCATAGTATTCACTATTCATAAATACGCATATTGATGTATAAAACTTTATGGTATAATAATGCATTATTTTGAGTGAACATATTCATCATGGCGGTTGTATTATGATGGGTGGAGTAAGGAGGGATTTGAATGATAAGAATGATTTATGCCACCACTCGGTGCACAGTGGATGGTACTTGTTTCAGGGCCCCATCTTCCATGTTTTCCTCTGGCCGGGATTTCATTGGAGTTGTGGGACATGTGACACCTCCTTAGTTATTTTAAAGGAGGGGAGCCATAGTCCAGATTTAAGCTATATACCTTTGGCCGGGTGTATCTTAAGTTTTGGTGAGCTTGGAACAATTCAGTCAAATGAATAAGTTTCTATTGGACTATGTGTTAGCCTATGGCTCCAGTCTGCGGTATAAGGGAGGTGGTGATATAAGGGAGGCTGCATACTGCATAGTGCATTTCTGAACAGTTCAAGAATTTGATATGATGATGAATATTCTGTAAAGACATGAGATGAGAACTTTTGAGATATATATGTTTTAATACCTTCTATATTGATGACTATTAGTATAAATCATTTTGTATGATAAATTATGGAATCTATATATATATTTGAAATCATCCCCATATCTTTTTGTCATATATTATTTGCTCGTGTACGGTAGAAATATTTAGTAGTTACTGAGATGTGTAATCTCACCCCATATTAACATTTTTCAGGTGAATAACTTAGTAGAGATCAAGGGAATGCACCCATGGAGTGAGCTTTGTAGGCTCTTCTGTACTCCTTTAGTTTATGTTGTGTTATTTTATTTGCCATGAACCTAAAAGACTTCCGCATTTTAAAATAACTCTTATTTATTGGATTTATTTTGGCCCTGTATAAATGGATTTCTACCTTTGGCCATATTGTAAATATGTGTTTGAGTGTTGAATATCCTATATTTGGAGGTGTTACTATTATTTTGGCCAAGATTTTGGTATTGAAAATGAGGCGTTACATTTTTGGTATCAGAGCAAAGGTTCTGGCCAATCTGTAAATTTCCTATCAGTTTTCTAAATAAAAATTTTGAGGTCATGGCAAATTAAATATCATAACATGTGCATTTTCCTTTATAGCTTTGGATTCTTTTTACCAATTTTCTTGTGACATTCATGATAGGAGAAGAATGGGTTAATCAAAATATTCAAGTGATTGATAATGAGGATTTATGATTTGAGGATGTGATTGAGATTAAATTTCAGAGCCGCGTAGCGGAAGATGGTAAGTAGAAAATTTATTGAATATTGGATTCTGTAGGCCCAAAATTACTTTCTAGGGGATGAATATTTTTATTGGTGTCTAGGAAAGTGATTGAAAGACTAAGCCCCTATTTGATGGTTATTCAAGTAGTTGCCGTTGTAAAAAGTATGAAGAGATTTTCGCTAGATTTTCACTTACCTAGCTAATTTATATGAGAAACAGATGACAATACCATAACAGAATACGGGCATAGTCTTGACTATACAGAATAACTGGCTTAAGTTTGAATTTAATAAGATAAAGTTGAGTTTGGCAGGAAAACTCGAAAATCCTTATGAATCCTAGAATAGAGATTACAAACATTAGCAAGAAGGCTAAGAAGAGTAGACTATATTAATTCAAGCATCAAGAACAACAGTTGGTACAATCCCACCGCAAGCTTCGACTATCTCAAGTTTAAGTCTATTAATTTCTTCCTGAGCGGCTGCTCTTGAGAGAGGACCATCAGGAGACATTGTTCTTCTCAATCTAGCTATTTGCTTCATAGTGCTTCGAATTTTTACATAAGGCCAATGCTTTATTCCTCCCCTATGGCATATTTTCATTAGAACATTTTTGCATAGACGAACTTGTTGAGCCGCTTCTTGTTGAGGTAAATGGAAGAAGTCTCTAAGATCATCTATTGACATTGATGCAGCTCTAATATTTTGTTCAGCTCTTGATCGGTATGGATTACTAGGTATGGGGACTGAAGGATTATTATTTACAACCATGAGCTCTTTTCCTTTATTGGATATATTTTCTGTATTGGTTGGAAATGAACTATTAGGGAGTTCATTTTGATTTTTAGTCCATTCCAAACCAACACAGAGGGCCTCATAGTAGGCTGATAGGGGATCTGACACCAGGACATACCCTAAAGAATTTTGATTCAAACAATAATTTTCTAGAAAATGTTTGACATCTTCTAAATTTTTCTTACCAAAGTCAAATACTTGAGGATTGGAAGAACCTCCTTGTACGTCCTGGTGAAAGACAGCGTGGCATATCATACCAATCCTCCCATGAACTTCAAGTTTATGGTATTGAAGTCCATTGGTATGAATGATCTCTCGTAGAACATGGCAGCAACCACATGAGAATGGATTAGTAGTCTCCGTCAAGCTAGAACCAGGATTCCTTGGTTGAGAAGGTACCGTAGACTCCATAAGTTCTGCCACGTTACGACACCTTTGGACAGGTCGCCTTGATGGACCTGCTTCAGATTCCTTTCTGTTAGTAGTGGTAAAAATAGAATCTTGTATCCTTGGAGGAGGAGTAGGAATGTTAATCGTTGAGGCAGATGAATGAACGTTCATACTTACGGGATTTTGGGGAAGTAAAGAAGAATAAGGGTATGATGCATTGTTTGACAAATCAGACAACATGTTAGTCTGATAGTCATGAAGTAAGGCTTCAAGAAAGAAAGGGTTGAATGAATCGGAGACTGGAATAGAGTTACTTGAACCGGCCATGTTTAAGGATAATGTGGAAGGTTATAGTGAAGGTTACGATCGGAGAGGAAATGAATATGTGGAGGTTTTGTGAAGTTTGAGAGAATGTGAAACAATTACTCATGCTTTACTCGGTTTATAGCTGGGCTAGTAACGTCTAGATTTTGTTAAGCAGCATTGGATTCTCATCTGTCGCTGGCTTATAATTATGCAGACTTTGTTGTTATGCGGAAATTTTATGGCACCGCACCCTAGTGCACCCTAGCCACCGTTAGGGGTCGCAGTTTCCTAGACTTTTGCAGACAGAAATCGCTATGGCATTTATTGCTAGCTGTGTTTTCAAGAAATTAAGTTTGGACGTTTATACGCGCATTTATCTAAGAAATCTGTCTTGGATGTGCAGCTGACTCAAGATGTCGGAATTGACATTTAAAAATAGGATTTTAAGCGTAAGCGTGCTAAGGTGATAGTAATCTTGGGAAGGGTGACTTCCTAATAATATTAGATGAACCGGAGAGAATCCGAAGATTTGAAATGATGATGAGTTGTGCCAATTAACCCGAGAGCATTCTTCACTCTCCGAGTATCCGAAGAACTCTATGAATTTGTCAAAGATAATTCAAAAACTAAGGTTTTTGGATAAACATGTTGGAAGATCGATGGAAAGGTATGAAATGGTGATCCTTAGGAATGCCAGTAAGATGTTAGAATGAATATAGTAAATATTGAGGATAGGCTTTAATTTAATCTAAGCTGAAATAGAACTCAAGAACGAAATGAGCCTTTGTGATATTGCAGGTTGAGGTAGAATTAGAACCTTGTGAATACTGCTGAGGTTGTAGATAGTCTTCCTATAATCCAAGAATTAGATTAGGAATTGTGAATCATGATCTTAGTATGATGGGTATTTTTGGGGAAACACGAATTATCAGTTGATGTTGAGGTTATAAGAATCAAATTGTAAACTTGACTATTAATGTCTGGGAATATTTGAAAATAGACTTGAATTCAATCTGAGTTAAGATAGTATGTCTAATTATGAAAGTATGAAATCCGGTGATTTATGTTATAATATTAGTATGTTATTTGGGTGTGATTAATAGATAACTATGAGAGGAACAGATGATATTTAGTATATGTCTTTGAGATACTAAGGATTGAATTCGAATCATGTGAACAATGCTGAGGTTGTGAGAATAATATTTGAATGTTTTAAATCTTAGTCTAGGAATTGTGAAAACATGAATGTTCTATGGATATTATTGAGGACACATGATATCTCTGTCTTGCTGATATTGAAGTTCTAAGAGTTGATTTGTAATTTGACAATTATCATTTTAGGGGAAAGTTTGAGGATAGTTCTTAAATGATATAAGCTATGGAGTATGATGAATCTAGTATGAATAATCGGGGTTTTAGAAATAGGATGATGAATCTGAAAGTTGGTAGGGGATCTAGAGGGTTGCTACTAGTATAAATGTAATATAACAGTTCAACTTAACAGTTGTATTGATTCTTTAGGAGACTGAATTGATTGAATAAATTGAGATATTAGAATATGGTATTAATTGATTTGAGAGAAATAGGGAACAAAATGTGATACCAACATGTATAAGGTGTTCAGAGATTGCCAACTGTTTAACTAGCATAGGAAATGATCTTGATAATAGAATCTTTCTTTAGAAATAATGAATTGAGTGTTTCATGGATGAGTTGAGTAGAATAAGTTGGAACCTGGAATGTAATCGGAGTTGGTGACTATTTAAAATAAGTTGCTAGGTCCCTGAGTATTTGAATTTTGAACTTACCAATGCACTTGCTGTGTTTGGAAATTTTTATGCAATATTTACAACAGGATTTAAGACCAGTTTGTAATCGACATTTATAAACTATGATGTCTCATGGAATGAATCCTTGCGAAATTCGAACAAGAATTGACTTTTACATTATGATTGTGGTGGAAGGTGTACAAGTTAGAAGAGGTTGGAAACTGTTGTGGATATACTTAGTTTGCAGAATCTTGCCAAATGTACTTGTTTTTGAATTACTTGCCATTGGTGAAAGCTAGATTTAGTAAGTAAGTGTTTTCTTAAACTTGAATTGAGGAAGCACGGGTATAGGATAGACGAGCAGAGGCTTGAAGCGGTAAGACCCGTTGAGCTAGTTTGCATATGGTGGTATCTCTAGGCTATAAGACTTATGTGCCTAGTATTGTGTTTGTTGCCTATCATGGTAACATTAGACCTGTATGTCTAAAGTTTATCTTAAGGTTGGCAGAATAATCAGATTATATCATGTTGTGGTTATTATGGCCTGAGGGTAGCTTCTTAAGCTGTAAGATCTGAATATCCAGTGTCGTGGTAATACAATGAAAAAAAAAAGCAGAAAGGAAGAATGAACTGGCCTGTGAGGCCAGTGTAACCAAGCGCTCAAATAAGGAACTAGTGGATCCTGTGTCTGAATATTACTTTGGGTACAGGATGAACGAAAATTGTGTTGTGTGCTTGGTGAGCATGTTTGGGAAAGAGATAGGACTTAGGGATAATATGATATATAAAGCTGAGTCGGAGCGGATTGTTGATGCGGGGGATAAGTAATTGAGGAACAAGGCTATTAGCTTGTAAAGGTTGTGTGTAAAGGAATGGCTCCCGGAGATGCTACTTGGGAAACGGAGGAGCATGCGACAAACCTATCCTCATTTATTTAAATAGGTTAGAATTCTTATTATAGCGAAATTTTGAGGACAAAATTTTCTTTTAGGAGGGGAGAAATGTAACATCCTGAATTTTGAATCTAATATCTTGAACATAAACCTATCTTGGGAAGACTAGTAGGCTCTATTTTTTGGAAAGTAATAAATTTGAAATCAGTATTTTGTGGGCCCCGTGAATAGTATTTACTATTCACGTATACGTTTTTACTATATACAAATACGTATTTTAAAATATATATAAATATATATATATATGTTATTCGCAAATACGTATTTAATACTTGAAATTTGTGAAATATGAATAGTGTTCACTATTCACAAATACGTATTTACTATTTAAAAATACGGTATTTACTATTCCAAAATACGTATTTACTATTCATGTGGGACCCACGTCAAATTATTTCTCCTCTGCCGACAGAAACTCTCGTGAGTTTTGAAAATTTTGGCCGCGGGACCCACTCAATAATAATTTATATTATATTATTAAAATATTATTAAAAATTTTTAAAAGAAACATCACGGGAGTAGTCACGGGCAACTTCTTTTTAAATTTTGGGAAAATTACGTAAAACGACCCAGAGACGAAAATTACACTTAAAGACCCATTTTCCAACTATAAATAGACCTTCCATTTCATTTCATTCTTCACAACTTCTAAGAGCCATAGAGAGAGGTAGAGAGAGAGAGAGAGAGTAGAGAGATATTTGCTTAAGAGTTATAATAGCTGGTTGGTGATTCGGGTATTAGCAAGTAACAGGTAACTCTGAATATTCTTCCTTATACTTGTGAATTATGTATGATTATAAATTTGTTTGTTTACTATTTTGGCAAGAATATTTAGAAAATATTTATGGTTTTAAGATCTGGTGTGGGAACTTTGATTTGCAAATCTGCAGAGGTACTATTTATACGTACGTTACTATTCACGTATACCGTATTTACTATTCATTTTACTATTCACGTTACTATTCACGTATACTGTATTTACTATTCACGTATACCGTATTTACTATTCATACCGTATTTACTATTCATTTTACTATTCACGTATACCGTATTTACTATTCATTTTACTATTCACGTATACCGTATTTACTATTCATAATACTATTCACGTATACATACCGTATTTACTATTCACGTATACATACCGTATGTACTCTTCATTTTTACTATTCATGTATATATATCGTATTTTACTATTCACATATACGCATAGTATTCACTATTCATAAATACGCATATTGATGTATAAAACTTTATGGTATAATAATGCATTATTTTGAGTGAACATATTCATCATGGCGGTTGTATTATGATGGGTGGAGTAAGGAGGGATTTGAATGATAAGAATGATTTATGCCACCACTCGGTGCACAGTGGATGGTACTTGTTTCAGGGCCCCATCTTCCATGTTTTCCTCTGGCCGGGATTTCATTGGAGTTGTGGGACATGTGACACCTCCTTAGTTATTTTAAAGGAGGGGAGCCATAGTCCAGATTTAAGCTATATACCTTTGGCCGGGTGTATCTTAAGTTTTGGTGAGCTTGGAACAATTCAGTCAAATGAATAAGTTTCTATTGGACTATGTGTTAGCCTATGGCTCCAGTCTGCGGTATAAGGGAGGTGGTGATATAAGGGAGGCTGCATACTGCATAGTGCATTTCTGAACAGTTCAAGAATTTGATATGATGATGAATATTCTGTAAAGACATGAGATGAGAACTTTTGAGATATATATGTTTTAATACCTTCTATATTGATGACTATTAGTATAAATCATTTTGTATGATAAATTATGGAATCTATATATATATTTGAAATCATCCCCATATCTTTTTGTCATATATTATTTGCTCGTGTACGGTAGAAATATTTAGTAGTTACTGAGATGTGTAATCTCACCCCATATTAACATTTTTCAGGTGAATAACTTAGTAGAGATCAAGGGAATGCACCCATGGAGTGAGCTTTGTAGGCTCTTCTGTACTCCTTTAGTTTATGTTGTGTTATTTTATTTGCCATGAACCTAAAAGACTTCCGCATTTTAAAATAACTCTTATTTATTGGATTTATTTTGGCCCTGTATAAATGGATTTCTACCTTTGGCCATATTGTAAATATGTGTTTGAGTGTTGAATATCCTATATTTGGAGGTGTTACTATTATTTTGGCCAAGATTTTGGTATTGAAAATGAGGCGTTACAATTCTGCTCTTCTCTCGTCTGTTCTAAGAAGAAACGAAAGATAAAGAAAGTGGTTCTTGGTAGTCTGGTTCCAGATTCTGCCATCATCCGTTTTGGCTTCTGTCATCAAATGGTTCAGCCATTAAAATAACAAGAAACCATCAAGAACTCATCAAGACACCATCAACAAGTTCTGTGCTTCTTCATTTTCGGTTCTGCACTTCAAATTTTTTTTTTTTCTGAAACATGGTTGATAGGACAAAACTTTAAGCCTAAAAACTCCGCAAGTGCACGGGCCGTATCAAGTAATAAAGTGATAATAAAGATATCGTTCCCACGAGGACTTAATATCACAAAGTTCAGTTGAGCATTAATTTCACAATTTCGTTTAATTTGAGAAAACCAAATTAAATTTAATTTAGAGAAAAGAAATTAAAACTAAAATTTAAAACAAACTAACTACACACTAATGAACGAGCAACCTAGAGTCACTAATCCCTTATTTGATTCTTAGATTTTATCCCCACTAAATTAACTTTGACTTAACCTAATCAGCTAATCTAGAGTATTAATGTCTATAAATGCCTTCCGGTCCATTTATATACCTACCTTAATTAATTATGTGATGCCTCACACAACTAAATAAGATGCGTTTTAAATCAGACTCACTCTAATTTGATTATGCGGAGCTTCTAGGTATATTCCTATCCTAAACGCAAATTAGATTAAAACCTAACTTCACGTTAAATTTAAACCTAATTCCACATTATTTATTCCCAAGGTCAATTTAGGATTCCCTCTTCCAAGTTTAACCCTAAATCCCCAAAACATGCTCAATGGTGATCAATCAATAAGCAATAACAATAAACACATGATTAAATAAACTGAAATAAAATTAAGCAAAACTAACAAGTGAGAATAATCTCTAAAACCCAAATAAGTTCATAGGTTCTCTAGGTTGCAAAGAAAAATTAGCCACACATGGCTTTAATAAAATCCATAAATAAAAGATAAAAATTCAGGTTCAAAGAAGAAGGAGAGAGAGGAAAGAAAGATTCTCCGTCGCCTCTACAGTCCTTCCGTCTTTCCGTGGAGATGATGAAGAGAATTGAAACGCTCAGCCTCTGCTCCTTTGCTTCTTCGTTCCTTCTTGTTCTATGTCTCCCGATCGTCTTTCTTTCTGTGATCCTCTTTCTTGTCTCTGCTTCCCTATTTTAATAATTTAGGTATTGGGTCATTGATTCTCCTTTTCTTATTAAAAAGATATATCATATCTTGTAATTTACTCCATCAGATCACGCAATTGATTTTGTTTCTATTTTTCTTGCGTGAGACCACTGAATTTGACTGATTGCATATCCTCTTAATTGCTTTTTCTACTTCATTCCAAATCAGCTAATATTTCTCGCACAATAAAAATAGGATATGAGTAGATTTTATGTCGATTTATTCTTTGACCTCAAGTTTCATTCAATTATAGAAAAGTTCATAAAAGATAATTAAATAGGTATATAATATCAATAATTCCAATTAAATCTCATAAAATATACACCTATTTAATCATAAAATATATACTCATCAATGGTTTTCTCAACATTCCGTCTAATAGGTCAAAACTTTGTAGCCTAAAAACTCCGCAAGTGCACGGGCCGTATCAAGTAATAAAGTGATAAGAAAGATATCGTTCCCACGAGGACTTGGTATCACAACTCTAGTTAAGCATCAATCTCACAATTTCGTTTAAGTTGAGGAAAACAAATTAAATTTAATGAAAAGAAAAGAAATTTAAACTAAAATAAAAATAAGAAAACTACCACAATAATCAAATGAGCAACCTAGAGTCACTAATCCCTTATTTGTTTCCTAGATTTTATCCCCACTAAATTAACTTTGACTTAATTTAATCAGCTAACCTAGAGTATTAATGTTTATAAGTGTCTGTCGGTCCACTTATACACCTACCTTAAATAATTATGCAATGTCTCACACAATTAATTAAGATGCAATTCAAATCGGGCTCACTCTAATTTGACTATGCGGAGCTTCTAGGTATATGTCTATCCTAGACGCAAATTAGATTAAAATCTAATTTCTCTATTAGCTTTAAACCTAATTCCACATTATTTAATCCCAAGGTCAATTTAGGATTCTCTCTTTCAAGTCCAACCCTAAATCCCCAAAACATGCTCAATGGTGATCAGTCAATAAGCAATAACAATAAACACAAGATTAAATAAATTGAAATAAAATTAAGCAAAACTAACAAGTGGGAATAATCTCTAAAACCCAAACAAGTTCATAGATTCTCTAGGTTGCAAAACAAACTAGCCACACATGGCTTTATTCAAATCTGTAACAAAAAGATAAGAATTCAGGTTCAAAGAAGAAGAAGAAGAGAGAGGAAAGAAAATTTCTCCGTCGCCTCCACAGTCCTTCCGTCCTTCCGTGGAAATGATGAAGAGAACCGAAACGCTCAGCCTCTACTTCTCTGCTTCTTTGTTCCTTCTCGTTCTGCGTCTCCCAATCTTTCTGCTCCGTCCTACTGTTGCTTGTCTCTGCTTCCTTATTTATAATAATTTAGATCTTGGGTCATTGATTCTCCTTTTCTTATTAAAAAGATATCTCATATCTTGTAATTTACTCCATCAGATCACACAATTGATTTTGTTTCTATTTTTCTTGCATAAGACCACTGAATTTGACTGATTGCATATCCTCTTATTGCCTTTTTTACTTCATTCCAAATCAGTTAATATTTCCTGCACAATAAAAATAGGATATGAGTAGATTTTATGTTGATTTATTCTTTGATTCCAAGTTTGATTTAATTATGGAAACATTCATAAAAGATAATTAAATAGGTATATAATATCAATAATTACAATTAAATCTCATAAAATATACACCTATTTAATCATAAAATATATACTCATCACCGTCATAGTCCACTATGGCCTCGCCAACGTGGCAGTGTGAAGGAGTATAATGAAATCTTTGATGCCAATGTCAAAAGATCACAGCTCCAGCTCTATTTTCCAGAAGAGCACATTGTTAAAGCATATGTGGGTGGGTTAAAAGATGAACTCCGTGATTCAGTCGAATCCTTTCAACCAAGAACCATGGGTGGGGCTCGTGCTTACGCTCAAATAGAAGAATGGGCTCTGCAGAGGCAAACCAAGAAAGCAGAGGAAGCAAGACGACTCATGAAGGTGCAAGAATTACCGGTTACTAGGAAAGAATTGAAGACCGTGGGGGAAAGATCGAGTTGCTATGCGTCAAATACTCATGTTGGGTATACACCGAAAGTCTCAGCAGTGTCGTCTCAAGTTTTCACCACGACTACAGGGGGAAACAGAGGTTTAAACCAGCGAACTGGGCCCCAACAGAAGGATATAACGGTAAATTCAGTGAACCAAATAAATCAAACTGTGAATTCGGTCCGAAACTCCACAATCTCAGAGGAACCAACCACAACAAAGGCCCCAGCTTTGGTTGCCAACAGTTACAACTCCGTTCAGAAGGCTTTGTGTGCGACGGCACTCGTTTCTCTGTCTCCGTCATTATCAAATACTTCTAGGACTGGGCTGCCTACGCGTGAGATTGATCAAGAAGTCCAAACCCCAAAAGCGTGGAGGAGTTCGGAAGTGCCACATAGGAAATATGGGATAACGCCTTGCAATGCCCTGAAAAGGGAGGAGAATATGGTACCAGACTCTTCATTGCCGTCACCACTTGTTCAGAGTTCGTTCGCAGCTGTTTCGGAGAAGGCGACAATGAAGACTCGAGAATGTTTGGCTGATGAAGAAGCTTCTATTGAACAAGATGCGAGGGAGGTGACAGTGTAAGACCCCGAATTTTGGACTCTGAGAAGTGAGAATAAGCCGGAAATAGACGGACAACTAGGCCCGGTTCGAGAAAAGTCCCAAGAACATCGAGAGTTAGGAAGCCTCTCGGGAACTAAGTAACTTGGCCATACAGATCAGTGGACTAGTATGAATAAGCCGTGAACTTGAAATGCCAATGAAAAAGGGGCACAGAAGGTCTATTCGGTGTAAAACCAGTGGAAAGGATGCCACCTAACTATGTCCTAAGGTATAGGACAATTAGTTGAGCGAAAATATGCCGGTACGGGTAGGTATACAGTATTTTTAGGGCAGTCATGGGAGCCCTGCGTTTTTGAAGGAAACAAGAAGGGAAGATAGAGAAAAGGAGAATCTAGACCCAGTAGGGAGGGAAAAGTTAGTAGTAGTAGTGCTACGTCGGACACGTGGCATTACGGGGCCAAAAGTTGGATTACCGGGTAGCACACGTTACGAGGTGGATCTGAGGAACTGGAATAAAAGTTTCTTGATCCCCAAGGTATTATATTCTGTCTACTTGTGGTCAAGAAAAAATGACTGATGATCTGGGCCCACACAAGTCTAGTTGAAGGGCACGAGTTACGAGGTAAGGTAGGACCGGCAACCGGGAGCTGAGCGGGGTCGGACAGGATTTCCCGGAGTCGGGCTTAGGCCCAGGATACTAATAGGGCCGAAATTGGTGGGCCCAGAGGAAAGAGAAAATATCTGGTCATGTAATTATGAGGAGAGAGAATGTTACATCAGGGTCATAATGAAGAGAGAGAAAGAATAAAATAATCTGGTTAAATATGGACTACACAAATGGAATCTAATATGACAATGAAATGACAAGTAATTATGACTCATTATGGCATATCAAAGGGCAGATTTCGTGGACCCCATTGGCTTGAAGAAGAAGCAGTGCAAAATGACTGTTTTACCCCTGCACCTTAAACCTACACCTAAGGCCACCTAGGGGCAAAATTGGAACACCAATTTTGGGCCTTGAATTCGTCCTTTTCTGCCCAAAAGAGAGCCCTAGAGGTCTCTAGAATATCTGATGGTGTGGGCCCATGCCTTGGAAGAAGAACAAGACCAAATGACCAAATTGCCCTTAACCCTAAAACCAACAACTTAAAATATCTAGGGGCAAAGTTTGGAACTTGGGGCCTATAAATAGGACACTCCTCCCTCCATTTTGGCTGCCCTATTTCGTGCTCAAGGTGAGGGAGAGGAGGTCCAGCTGAAGGTCATGCTCCAAGAAAGAAGAAAGCACCCGCAACCGACATCCGGAGGTAAGTCCCTAAACCGGCAACCGAGTTGTCTTCTTCTCTGCCCTGTGGTGTTTCATGGAGATGCAGTAGGTTTTTCATACTTTTAAGGTTTCCAATGAGTTCAGAAGGCTTTTTTTTTTTGTAGGGTTAAGTAGGATCATTTCGTTTGGAACTCTATAAACCCTAAATCTTCTTATACGAAAACTTGTCGGTTCTTACGGTTTCTGGGCAGCGAGTAGTAATCAGTGGTTTTAATATAGTAAATGGAATCTGATTGCTTTGAAATTCTGTATGGTGAAACTAGACATCCTGAGGATGATTTTGATATAATAGTTTGTGTCATTTGGAGTTTCCAACCGAGAGATCTTTTCAGTTGAAAATGACCTAAAAACCTGGATGTTCTCTCGGACCAGTGGCTAGTATTTGGGGAAAAGGAAGCGTTTCGAACCCAGATGATCTTGTTAATTATTTTTCCTATAAAATAGACATTCTAAGGGTTCTAAGTCCACTGATCCCATGTTAAAAAGATTTTTGTGGAATTTATTAAAAATTGGTGAAGTTGGGACATAAATCCTGGAATTTCTGATGTTGTGCGAATTTCATGGAGCTTGAAGAAAAGCTTGAATGTGTGACTAAAAGCATGATGTTTGGCTGTATCTAGGGTGTTTGCACGTGTGGACCCTATTTTCAATATCAAGGAAGAGTTTATCATTTTGCAAGGCGTTCCAGGTAGTAACTGTTGACTTGCATACTCTATGTTGCTTTTGCATGTGTGTTTTATCATGATGTGGGACATCGGGTTGCAGTGCCTCTGCTGCAGTACCGAGATCGGGCTGTAGTACCTATTGGACTGTGTGTCCTTAGGGTTTCTGCTACAGTACCGAGGGCATGTAGGATCGGGCTGCGGTACCTATTGGACTGTGTGTCCTTAGGGTGTTGTTGCAGTACCGAGGTATGTGGGGTAGGTGGAGCCTATATGACTCTGTGTTTATAGGTGTCCACTGAGGGCCTAGGCTAGGGGTCGGGGTTGCTCCCTGACTACTGAGGCCTGTTTGCACGCTGGTTCTGGGGGCTTGTCTTGACCAGGCGATCCTGCGGAGTTGCTACATGTCAATTGGTTGTGACAGAGGCAGGTTTATTTGTACTTCCTAATTGTGATTGGCATTGCATGCATTGTATACATATTGTATATGAGTCTAACAGTTACTCTGGGGTTCATCACTGAACTCCAGTCTGGTTCCCAAGATACAGGAGTAAGTTAGGAGCGGCTGGAGGACTTCAAGAAGATAGAGCTTGATGCGGAAAGACGAAAAAATAGAGGATGGCCAGAGGATTCTTGTACCTCTTTAATTGGGATGACTGTACGAGTCGTACTCTCTATATTGTATTTATTTTGGACGATTGTACCCTTAACGCTATGTGGACTACTTTATGTTATGTATGTACTTTACCAGTATATTGTAAGTTGTCCAAACCGATCCAATGCTCTGCCGTGCGTACTCTGATCTTAATTAAAGTGACAATTTATCAAAGGAAAGGTAATAAGTGAAAAAGGATCCCTCTAACCCGCCACCCGAAAGGGCGAGGCCGGTAAGGGTGTAACAGACGGAAACGGTGCCGGGAGTAGTTCACTTCGTTCCAGTCATTGTTTCTGATTGCAACGTGCCGATGAGCATCAACTATGCACCTGATTTAGGAAGTATAGAGGTTACGAGGCTGAGTTTGGTTCATGTTGAAAAGTCAAACCTCCAGCTGTCCTCCATTTGCTCCAAAGGTCAGATGTATTTTAATTTGGGCTTTTCCTTTGAAGAAAATAGCCCAAGTTTGTTGTTGCAATTGGGTCTTAAAAGGTCTGAATATAGAAGTGACAAGATGCTGCAAAATTGGCTCTCATTTTTTCAGTGTTCTCCTACCCAAAGTCAGCTGCATACTTGGTTCAGGGGAGAGCTGATTAACATGCTATTTGGGTCTGGATTGGATTTATTGCTTCTTTTTGTTCCAGCAGCAAACAAGTGAAGAGTGTAGCAGCACAAGTTCCAGAATTTTATAGCTTGGCTTATGTTTTGATGTTTCAGTTTTGTGTTTTTTAAGTTCAGATTTGTGTTTGTAGTCCATCATCCTTGAGGGCAAGGATGTTTTGGGGGAGGGGTATTGATATGTAAAGATAATAATATGCATTTAGGGACCTAATTGTAAGATAGACCTAGGGACCTAAGTGTAAACTAGATAAGTAGTAGGGTAATTAATCATTAACCCATTAGTTAGGATTTGAGGGAGGCTATAGTGTTATAAATAGCCTACTCTCCATTTGTAACAATCAGATCAGACTTGTTATGGCATTGCAATAATAGAATTGAGAGAGCTTTGGAGCTCTCTTCTCTATCTTCTCTTCTAATCTCCTTTCTTGTGTCTTCTCTTCTAATCCCTTTCTTGTGTCTTATCTATCTCTAATCTCCATTCTTATTCTAAAAACCATAACACCCGATTTCTTCAATTCCGTAAGTTTAGGCACAAAAAGATGAACCAAACCCATATAGCTATATCAAAAGTTGGAGTCATCATTTAAGTACTAGTGTTGCAGAGGTTGAACCCCTCAAACTAATTAAGTTCATTAACGAGCCAAGTCAAAATTTGGGAGAGGATTTATAAATAAAAGGACACGCATTCCACTTGGCATTATAAATAAACACTACGAGCATCACGCGTTGGCCTTAAGATAGTTATTTTCTAACCAACAACTAGATTAAGAATATTGATACCAAACAACTTCTCAGCTCTCGTATATTTATTTTGAATAAAAAAGAGTGAGGGAAGAATAGAAGGTACCAAAGGCGCAGATCAACGAATGTAGCCACACTCGATTCCAACGCCACGAAAGTGTGATTTGAGTTTCCGAGAAAATTGATCAGAGATTGGGGGATGTTCGGAGCGTGAAGGATCTAAAAAATGAGGAGGGAAGACGGAGATTAGTGAGGGAGGAATGAGCACTGGCGCGCGACTTGAGGAGAAAGAAGGAGTGCACAACACGAGGAGGGAAGACGGAGGAGGTGGAGTGTGTGGGAAGGAGATTCTCATATCTCTTTTCTCATTTTCTCTCTCGTAGCCTCAATCTGTTGTTATTGAGAAAACGAGAGAAAAGCAAAAATAGTATTGTATTGATTGGACAAATGTGATTTAGAAATTATAAGCAGTATTAAGAGAAGAATGATAAGAGAACCCAACCTAAGTATGTAACGAAGTAAAGTGACATTTCATGAGGGAAATGTTTGAAATATTCACGCTATGGCGTCCCAAAACCAAATTAGGACGCCTTGTGTTCATTTTTTTGCACAGCAAAAACACTACTTTTCATAAGTCATGTATAGCTTTTGGCGTGTGTTTTTGGCGTCCAAATTTGTTTTTAGGATGCTAAAAATCTACTTTATGCATCCTAATTATAAAAAGGATGCCCAATATATTAGATTTCCTTCAAATATTACAAAAAAGCCACTGTCTTTATATTTTATTTCCCTTCAAAAGAAATGAACGTCTTTTAAAGAAGTGAAATCTTTTTTTTTTTTTGTAGTAGTAGTAGTGATGATTGAAGATTGAAGAAGATGGAGGCCCCTTTGTTAAGTTTTACTCTATCATTTTATATGATCCTTGGTATATGTCGTTGTATATATATTATTTTGGAAGCTTTGCATAAACTCTGTATTATTATTAAGGGATGTAACTAAGCTCTATAAAGAGTAGTTAAGGCTATATGTAGCTTTGACCAACCCAAAAAAAAAAAAGGTGGGGGGGGGGGGGGGGGAATATGTAGCCAAGGTAAGTGGGAATATACAAGATGCATGGCTAATTTGCATAAAGGTAGATAGTCAAAGTTATAATTAGTTTAGTTAAACTGTGCATTGTTGGATGCATATTGACAAGACATCCTAGCGATTTAGACCCTGCTATTTTGTACCAATCTAGTAGGCATCCTAAGCTTTTTATTTTTCAAAGTTGACCTAAGAAAGTTGAGAATTGCTGGGAAAATATTGTTGTACATATTTTTGAATTGAGCCTTTTTGGAATGAATGAAATAGTGCTTAACCTGAGTCTTATTTTTCTACCAAATAGATTTCAAAAAGAGCTAAAATTAGAGCTTTGAACTACTAATTAATTCATCTTTCTTCTAGGATAGTTTGGACTTTGGCTTTTCTTCCTTTCCTACTTCTGCTTCTTCCGAAGTCTTGTTTCTCCTCCATTCCCGGGCTTCGGGGACAATCTTCCTCTTCTAGTGTGGAACCAAGTCGTGGTGGGTGGTGGTTGTAAGAAGTTCGGGGGTTGGGTGGAGGTAAGAAGAATGTTTCATTGATCATAAAATTCGACGGGAAGAGCTGAACTTCTTCTCCCTCAAGGAGAAAAGCTCGTTTCTTTTGGTTTCGGCATTTGAGGAAAACAACACATTATGGCCACGACCAACTAAATAAAGATCACTATCATCTCACGAATTGGATTCGAACCTGCAATCTTCTGCTATCCTTGGCGACGATATTTGTATCGCCGACTCAAAGGTCGCAGAAGTCTACCTATCTACACTTAAGGATTTAGGTGTGGAGTGTTCAATTGACCCGACCTGAGATATACTTGAGGCTTGTGTGTATGGGCTTGTTATAAGGCCTTGTTTGTTACACGGAAGATTTGAGGAAGGAAAGGAAAGGAATGGAAAGGAAAGAAAAGGAATGGAAGATTAGGAGAGAACTTTAAAAATGTGAGTTGTTTGGTATACAAGGGAATGGAAGTTAGTTGAGGGAAGATGAAATGTTTGGTATGAAGAATTGGGTGTTGGTTAAATGGGAAGATTAGGTGAAATTCCCATATTGCCCCTACATTAAAAAAAAAAAGACTAAACCCAGGTGATATGAAACAAGCTGCTAAAATGAGTATGACAAGAGGAATAGGGAAGAGTGGCACTGAACATTGAACCCAAGTGATGCTATAGAGAAGTGAAGAATGGTTGAAAAAAATGACTGAAAATATGCAGACACAGTAACATAGAATAAACATCATTCACTAGATATCACATGAAAGAAAAACACAAAAGTTGAAGTTCGAACCTAACAACAAAGTTCGAACTCCCATCACAGTATGTGAACCATATCAGCAACAGTGAAGCAGCAGTCATAACAACAAAAACTATGGACGATACTGTACTGGCTCATTACATCTAACTCAACATATAAGATAAACAACGTTCTGCCTAGTTCTTCTTCTTCTTCACAATTGCAATTTTGACAGAGACTGAAGACAATAGAAGGTGAAGACAATATTGACTGAAGCAGCGATGTTTTTAACAGGCCTTAATGACAAGAAATACTCACCAGAAGCATTACCAACTTTGATTGTTCTCTCCGTCAATATCATCTCCGCTTTTCTTCGTCAAAATTGCAGTTGTGAAGACAATCGAAGGCGGAGACTGAAGCAGCAGTGTTTTTAAGGGGGCTTTTTTGTCCGACTTTTCACTCTCCCGGGAACATTTGGATCTTCCCGCCTATTTTGGATGGAATCAACCTTCCAATGGTTGATGGAACTTTCGTACTGGCGGGAAGATTACTCAATGGAAGACACGCCAGGCAAACATGTTTTTTTCGAGGGAAACTTGTTATCTTCTCTTTTCATCACTGGCTTTCACTCTAACAAACAGGGCCTAAGTAGATGTGAATGTGGCTAAGGAACCGCCCTAACCCCCCTTAAATACGTTGTTAGAGGTGTTTTGGCTATTCGTAGATATGTTATACAGGCGATTTAGCTACTTTCTTTATTGAATAACGTATGAATTTCCAAAGTTTTAGGAAAATTCATTATTCATGGTACTCAAGTTTTGATGTTGAGTTTTAAGTTTTTAGAAAAATCATGGATACCTTTGGGTCACATTTGGTTCTTAAATGGTTAACATACTCTGATAAGTGACCCTAGAGTGAGGTGTTACACAACCTACATAATTTTTTTTTAAAAAAAAATGTGTGAATAAATTTTTCAATTTATTTTTCCAATATAATTTGAATGGTTGTATAATAAATAACAATTTAAATGATAATTATTATTATTTGAGACGAATGATTAAATTAAGTTAGATAAATATAAATATTATATTTAATGTCGAAAAACATATGTGTTGGTAATAATCACTTAGGTTCTTCACTTTATGAAATTGAAGTTGAAGATGAAGATATATATTTAGTTATGGAAGGAATGTTGAAAATGTGGAGGAATGAAGCATCCTTGAATTTATGTAGAAGGACAAAAAAATTAGTATAAGAATTGTATGAAGAAGCAAAATAAAATATTTGCAAAGGCACTCAAGACTCGCCCACAATTTCAACTCTCTACAAAAGTTTGAAGTGCTAAGTGTTGTGCATGTCCTACAGAGTATTTCTTGACATCTTGAACATTCTAACCACTAAGACTCCTTCACGATCACCAAGGTAGACAAGAAGTTGTTGGATGAACATTTGAAGGATGCTTATCTTTTAGGTTTTGATAAGGATTGGGTTGAGTCTACAAAGACTAGGGTTTTTTATTGTGAGATATGTGAAGTTGATAGCACCCAGGAAGTTCTAAAGGGTTTAGACAATGTTCTCAAGACCAATGAGACAATACTTGAAGCAATTCGTGATGAGGGGGTAAAGGCTGCAAAAGTGGTGGAAGTGGCTCAACAAGAGCATGCCAATGTTATGGTTCATCATGCTCATCTTTTGAAGGCACGTCAAGATATTATAGCATGAAGGCACCAATGCTTGCAGATAATTGCTGTTAAAAATAGGCACTTTGGATTTTAGCTTCTATTTGTGTGCTGTCCTCGTGTCCTTATCTTTTTCTTTTTTATCTTCACCAAACGGATATTATTTTTATGGACTATCCAACGCACAAACAGTTCATGTGTGTTATTGTCCCCATTGAGAAAGCTCCCACTTCATGTGTTTAAAATTTAAATCTTGTTGTTGGATTGGATCGAAAAGAATTTGATGCTACATTTTCTCTAATTTACAGAAAAAATAAATGAGGGAGTGACAGGACTTGGAATTGTTATTTCCATTAACAATATCTATATAGAAATTAAAGATGCTCCTAAGAGCTAACAAGTATATATTGTGTTTGTGGGCAAATAGAATCATGAGGATCTTCGAGGTTCCAGCAAAGCAGAATCAACATATAATGATCTTCACTTTGATCTCCTTCATCACTCTCTAGCACATGGTTGTTCTCCGTCTCTGTTTTGCATCAGCGTTTTGAAAGTTGAAACGTAATGACTTTTATAATTAAGGAATTTAGCATGATTATATTCTCATTCATCAAATTGACCGGCAGAAAAGTTACCAAAGGTATTAGTTACATTGTTAATGGCAGAGTATTAGTCACTATGTTTATGACAGAGTATGAACCCTAGAATGTTACTAGCAATCAATATATATTCTCTTTTTAAAGTAACTTTGTGAAGAGATTGTTTATTTTAATTAGAAGTGTTCAGAAAACAACGTTTTCTAATGACATTCTCTTACTATATTTCCCTAATATGATTACGTGTACAAGCCGTTCTCTTACTATAGTACATAATTGTTCTTTCTCCTTGTGAAAATTGTTTTGACCTATACATATAAGGATCGATTTGAAATGTTTTATGATATAGCAACGCATGTAACAATTCATATATTGATTTCTTATATCCTTTAGATATATAGAGGTCCAATATTTTGAGATTTGTAAAAATAGCGTAAAAAACTCAAAGAATAAAATTTAACTATGAGAGTGCATCCCAAGCTCTATTAATCTCCATCATTAATAATTAATCAATCTCTAAACATATACCCAAAAAAAAAATCAATAGTCATATGTACCAAAATCATGTTAAATATGTCTAATTAGGTGTTTTTCTAAAATATTTAAAGTTTTTCTATTAATGCATTAACTCTTTTTTATTTTTATAATCTTAACACTACTTTTAGAATTATCACATTATATACCTATAATATATTTATAAAATTTAGATAATTATGATTTATTTATGGAGATGATAACTCCTCATGGAGATAAAACAAAGGATTGAACCGTGTTATAATTTTGAATTATAATAACTCATTAATTATTGAAGATAAAACAAAATTCATACTTGGAAATTTATTTAAGGAATAATAGGGAAAAATAGAAAAAAAAAATCCTACTAACAATATTAAATTGTTAACAACATTCAGATTTAGTGATTTGTTTGAGAAATACTAGAGAAAACACAAATCACATTAATCATCACATTAATTGGGGAATGATGTACAATCATATATGTATTATTTAATTAAATTCATGTCCTTTTCAAAAGTTATATTGGTAAAAAAAAAATCACATATGTCACCGGTCCATTTGGAAATTAATTAGGCACCAATAAGTTGTCCAAAATGGCGTTCTCTCATCCTATGTTTGGAATTGCACTTTTATTTTTTTTGGTTAGGTTTAGTTAGTTCCCAAAATGATTTTCTCCTGCTTGCGCAAAAACTATAATTAATAAAAGAGTTTAATGTTTCTGCTTTTACTGCAGAAACATTTTTTCTGCCACACTCACATAAAAGTGGGGGGTCCCAATGTGACCAACTTACTTTTATGTGAGTATGGCAAAAAAAATGTTTTTGCAGCAAAAACAGAAACATTACGCGCTTAATAAAAAATGAATTAATAAATTTGTTCTACAGTTCTATCATATCTCAAAAAAGCTAAACTTGTGCCCTTCCCCTGTTTTGGAAGGAAATTAACTTTGGCTTGCCAGATCCCATGTAGATGTTATTGATTGGATATTGAAAACAACATCGTATAAGAAAGTGAGGCAAAATTTGGACTGTTCATGAGATCCATGTTCTTGATACGTGGAAGAGGTAACTAATGCTCACTATTAGAAACAGAGGAGCATAATTATGTTATATTTTTTTTAATAAAATACTCTAACTTCCCTTAGGTACTATGCTAATTACACTAACATCCTCTCTATTTTGAAAACATACACTTAAGTTTAAAAAATATTCTAAAAAAATACCTTTTTAATTAATTTTTTATTGAAATATTATTTTTCCCCTAATTCACCCTTCATCACTCTAAATCTATATTTTTTGTTTAAATTTTTATGCATAATTTGAGAGTTCTCTTTTTTCATTTTCCCTGATTTTATTTTAAGAGCTAGTGTGAAAAACATCTGATCTAAAATAAATCTTTTAGAGCTCATCTTTTTTGATCCGCCTAAAATACATTTTAAACATTATTTTTAGTTTATTTTTATTACTTGTACATGCAATAGGTTTAGAAAGTATATTTTAGACTGGTTGTATATGGAGATGGTATAAACTATTACATATTTTACAGAAATGCCACTTGTCACATTTTTAAAACCGTCCCCACAATGAAAGGTTTAAATAAGCTGTCTAAAAGACCTTTTTTCTAGTAGTGACAATTTCTGAAATTTTGGAATTTTGTCCCGTGATGGATACTTCCATCTTTTACCTTCACTTCACCTTTGAAGATTGGTGGAGAAAGACCAAATTAAGGATAATTTTTTATGCAATTTTGAAGAAGTTTCCCTGACGATAGTTATGAAAGGTTTTTGCTAAGCACCATATACAGTAATTAAGTAAAACATGGTGGTTACTAATAGGATTGCTTTATGTAGGCACATATATATGGGAGGTCAAAGACTAGGTCATTTGCCTGTTCTTATATATCATAATAGGATTACGAAAACTATTGTCTCTCCTTTCTTCTATATCATATGGTTTCCTTGTCTCACTATCCATGGAGCCATTCCTTCCAAGGGTACATTTTGTTGTAGTCTAATAAATGACCTCCGACTTGGAACCACTATCCAAATCCATCTTCAAAATGCATTAGTTGAGTCTTAATATATGATTTCTACTGAATTCCCTTTTAGGATTTTTCTTTAAGTACTTCCCTTTTTTTTTTTTATGATTATAATGAGTACCAGATTAGTATGCATTTTATTCCTATTTTCAGTTAGTCTTCCATTATTGACTCCCTTGCCTAATCCAGAGACTCAACCTGTCAAGGAGTCCATGCCCAGTCCTCCCAAAGAAACCAAGGGGCGAAGAAACCTCTCACAAGGTATGGAGAAGCTTCCGGGGTCCTTTTTACATGCAGACTCGGGTCGTGAGTGGGAACTGACTTTCTGTCTGGGTATGCGATCTTGGATTGCTGTTGCATATTCAGCTCCTCTTGCAGCTGCTATTGCTCTTTTCTTCTTACTACACCTCAAAGGGCGGTTTTCCTTCTGACAAATCAGAATAGGCTTTGCTTTCCTCTTAAGGAAAAAGGGAACCTACTGAATCAAAGCAATCCTCTCTTGGCATAGCTGAAGCTCCTTTCCTGGACGACTCTTAGTTGTTCAAAATAAGGCTTAGTTTTGTTTTTGTTTTGTTTTCATTTTATCAAAATCATTGTGTGGATATTTCATAGCTAAAATCAAGATAGGAAGATATATATACTAACTAACTTTAATTCGATGTTAGATGGAGAGCATCCCTGCTGAACTTGCAAAGAATGAAATCCAAAGTGTAGTGAGCTTCGTGAAAAATTAAGTTAATTATTTATGTTGTTTCAATAGTTATGATGAAGAGTTTGAGAACAAAAAGGGCATGCCGAATGCAAAATTCAGTGATGTAAGTAGAATAAATGATAAAGCAAGAGGCGCTTCCCATGTTACATCTGCAGCACTACAATGGAAGCATGAAGCTGAAGATCTCATTAATGTTACTGTTGATGCTAAAACAGAGAAATCCTTTAACGACTTATGTCTTAATTGTTGGCATCTATACTGAAAAGGCAGAGACTTGGCAAGCGGACTCTACATATTGACAGACTTCTAAAGAGATGCATCTTTAACATATTGGATGGTCCAACTAATCTTCTAGTTATAAAATACCATTGTTTACCGAATTTCGTGCATTTCGAGAGTAGAGACTCAACATTTCAAGATCTTAAAAAGTCACTAGAAGATGAAATGGACAAGAGTAGTACTCATATTTGAGCGAGGGTACCACTGATATATATTAATTTATTTAATTTTGAATATTAAGAGTTTGTGATTCAAGCACAAATGAAAGCTCTATTTTACTTCGTTTAAAACAGAGCACGGTGATATAATAAAAAAGGACAGAGCATAGTGAGATCAATAAGTGGTGTCCCTGTTAGATTGTCTGAAAACTTATCTGAAAAGGTTGTATAACTTCTCACCTCATCCAATGTTTGGACTCTTTTTTTTTCCCCCGGTTAGATAAAATTTTCTCCCGGAATTTTTTTTTTTTTTTTTTTTTGCCTACTTGCACAAAACTATAATTTCTTATTTGTAAAATCTTTAACAAGCACAAAAAAAAAGAAAATAAAGTGTTGAGTATAAAAACAAAATGCAAATCATTTTACAAGAGGTGACACCCACTACATAAAGGGAAAAAAAATGAACAAGAGAACAGAGGCACCAAGAAAATTAAAAGATAACAACAGTGAAAACACTGAATCAAAACTACTCTCTAAGGTCCCATTTGGATCAAAGAAAAGGTAAAAATAGAAAAGAATAGAAATGAAAAGAAAGGAATAGAAATGAAAAGAATGGAATAGAAAATATTTTGCCTTGATATGCACTGGAAAAAAAATTAGGTTGACAGGAAATTTTTTGTCTGATTGAAAGAAAATAAAGTAGAAAAATAAGACAAAATACCGTTTTGCTCTTAAAAATATCACTGTCCAGTGATTTTTTTTCTTCCCTCAATTGGGTAAATACCATGACAACACTGGAGTGTGTAGAATTCCTGTCTCACCGATACATTGCCTTTCAGTTTCCCCTGCCTTTTCTTTCTTAGGTGAAGCTTTTGATAGAAGATCATTCAAGACTCATCTTCCTTTGACGTCAAAAAGAGTGTCGACTTTGAATTTGATATAGTCATGGCCTTGCATGCTACGCTTACGCAGAACACAATACATCCCCCCCAAAAAAAAAAATTAATTAAAAAGCTAAGGCTCCATGATTTTCACCCGAGCATTGTAGATGACATGGAGTTTTAATGAATAGACTTATAGACTGGTAGATATATCCAATCCTACAATCATAGTACCAAAGCGATAAAACAGAGAACTACGGTGGTCCTACTTGAAAGTTTGAAAGCTGTGAATGAACATCCAAAGCAAGTATGGACGATCGGTGTATCAATGAATTAGAAAAAAAATAGATCTGTTGCGTTGTTAATGAATTGTTCAATTGATTTTTTATTTTTTATTTTTTTACCCAAGTATAATTTCCCCCCTGCATGCACAAAAACTATAATTTCTGAAGTAGTGCATAGGAGGGGGAGGAGGCATCACTTAATAAAAAAATGAATTAATGAACTCGTTCTACTGTTCTATCATATCTCAAAAATGCTAAAAAAATGAATTTGGACTATTCATGAAATCCATGTTCCTGATATGTTGAAAGAGTGAACTAACGCTCACTGTTAGAAACAGAGGAGCATAATCATGCTATATATTTTTTTTAGTAAGATACTCTATAAATAATTTTTTAGTATATATTTATAAATATATACTTAAGTCCAAAATCTTATCTGTTAAAAAATATTCTAAAAAATTATTTTTCATTAATTTTTATTAAAATAAATTTAATTTACTCATTTACCCTTCATGACACTAAATCTACTTTTTTGTTTAAATTGTTATGCATAATATAAGAGTTTTCTTTCTTCATTTTTCATGATTTAATATTTTATATTTCAAATATATTTATTAAATATTTTAAATTATGTTAGGAAATAATTTTAATTAATTTAGTCAATTGTACAAAGTTGATTGAAATTTTGATTAATCCTTTTAACAAAGATATACAAACTGCAAAGATATACAAACTGAATGTGTTTAAAAATGCTTTAACAAGAAACATTTCAAAATTATAAATTATAAATTTAAATAATTTACATAATCTTTCAGTTAAACTTATTTCATTTATAATCTATGGTAAATTAAAATATATTAAAAATATGCTTTAACCATTTAAAAGAAATCTAAATGAATAAGTTTTGATAAACCATGCTGAGAGTAAGAAATTTATAAATATTATGAGATAATAAAAATTAATAAATTTTATAATATATTATATATTTTGAATTTATATCTATTATAATTTTTTTTTTGTACAATTGTTTTAACCAATATAAATGTTCAAATGATTATTATGTTAAATGGGGGTATTTTGGTCAAAATTCAAATTTAAGAGTCAAACTTAACAGTTAGCCAACAGTTAGATGAATGGAAATGAAATTTTAAAAATAAAAGGGAGGTTTGTGTAACATTCATTTTAATTATACGAGAGGTTTCCATAGGTTTTCAAAATAGATGAAAAGTTTTTGTAATTTAAGTAAAATAGGGGAGTGGCCTAAATTATCTAAGAGTATGTTAAAATCATGGTGGCTAATCTCATACTCGTCAAGAATGAGATTGGTCTTCCTGTTCGTACTTGATAAATATTCAGCCAGCCTCCTCACGGCATTGCCAATGCGTTCTGCATGTCGTATCATGTGCCCAAAAGACCTTTTGAACTAGCTTGAGTTAGATTATTAAGACACTTCCACATCAGACAAGGCCTTATCTTCTTGTTAGTTCTCAATGTATTTTGATGATAACTGACAATTATAATTATAAGTTGTAGTTTATCTTTGGTAAATTGAAAAACTTACTATCAAAGACAAACTCATGTTTTGATTTCAAAACTCGAGTTTTAGATTTGACAGAGTTAGCTCAAATTTTATAAACTAAAGAAAACTCCAGTTTTCATAGGAAAACTCGAGTTTTGGTCTTATAAATAGCACTCCAAGTTTTTCATATTTAGACAAACTCCAGATTTCATAGAAAACTCCAGTTTTCACCATATAGAGACTTTTCAATATTTTCTAAAGAGAACAAAACTCCATTTTTCAATTGAAAACTCGAGTTTTAGGCATACAGAGAGCCTCTAATATTTTAAGCATAAGAAAACTATAATTTTGATTTACAACTCTAGTTTACACTTAACCAAGAGTTTTCTAAGTTTTCCAAAGTTTTGATAAAACTCAAGTTTAAATATGGAAACTCGAGTTTTGGTTTGACAGAGAGCTTACATGTTTTCAACTACTTTAAGAAAACTCTAGTTTTCACTTGGATAGATTTTTCAAAGGTTTTTATCTTTAAACGAAAACTTGAGTTCGTATTTGGAAACTCGAGTTTTGGCCAAGCCGAGAGGTTTGCTCATTTTAGTGCTTTTGAAAACTCCAATTTACATTGGAAACTCCAGTTTTGAGCTTTTGGACTTAAACATGTCTTATACTATAAAAGTCCAAAATTTGAGTTTGTCATTAATAAACTTGAGTTTTGCTCATGTGCTTAAATGCGCTTCAAAGATAAAATTGCGACATTTGTCTCTCTGGAAGAAGAAAACTCGAGTATCATATGGAAACTCCAGTTTTGTCTTCTGAGTATAGTTGGAAACTCGAGTTCAGATAAACAAACTCGAGTTTGTGTCACAGAGTTTGAAATTCAAATCTGTCGAATTTATGAAACCTTCTTGTTCAATCTTAATACTTCCTATTATCATTCACTAATACTCCTAGCTATGTTTATTCACTTTGCTAGTGAGTTTAAGATGATTTAGAGGATATTAATTGAAGGTTAAAAACAAAAGCAAAAGGTGATGTCAGCACATTAAATGCAAAGTCCAGAAAACTTGCATCCTTTTGGACAATCATTCTGCACACGTTGCAAAGGGATTAATGTTTCCTTTTCACATCCAGTAGCTACTCTTCTAATGGATTAATATTCAAGAGGTCAACTATAAACTTCTGTGTAACTGGATTAAGCAAAGAGTAGAGAAAAAAGAAGACCTAAGCTCATCCTAATCCTTCCTGAATGTCTCCAACGATTACATTAAGGATTTCAACGGTCATTTAATGCTCTCTTAATATAAATAGAGCTGCATTCAAGTCTTCTCAACAATCAATCTGCTAAAAACGAATTACATTCAAGTTTACCAACTACTCTTTCAGTTTTCACTTGTAAAGTATCTTTTAATACATTAATCTTCAGTGTTCATATTTATTCACTCTTAGAGAGAGTTCATTTATTATAAATCATTTATTCAAGTCTAGGGACTTGGATGAAGATTGGGTTATTGATTGCAACTTGTAAGAGGGAGTAAGTTCTGGTGAGAGAATTACTCTTGAGTTACAGAGTGTGTAATCAATTGAGATAGTGAAACCCCAGAGTGTCTGGGGACTGGACGTAGATCAAGAGATTGGACCGAACCAGCATAAACTCCTTGTGTCTTGCTTTCCTCTCTTATTCTCTGTTCAGCTCTGTTTTAATATTCGAAAACAGAGTAACTCGAAAAGAATTTTAAAATCCCCAATTCACCCCCTCTTGGTGATTTGCTCCACTTTCACTTCTAACCAAAACTTAATCAATGCTCTAGCAATTAAGGAACCAAGAAATTCATTCAACTTATAATCCAATAACCAATACCATGAATTACCACTAAATTTTCACAACAATCTCAAAACATCACTAACCCAAAAAATGTAAAGAAATTGAAGCTAATAAAAGCCTAATGCAAATGCAAATTAGATGTTTAGAAGCTATAACTCGATAATCAAATACAAGTAGTGAATGCAGTCTTAGCTTTACAAAATCAAACCCTAAGACCTAGGGAAGATAAAGTAATGAAAAGAAAATCAAATGGATGATTAACGCTCCCTAGGAAGCTCCATGCACCACCCATTTCTCACTGCCACAATCAGCCGTCAATGGAGTAGCTA
Organism: Acacia crassicarpa; assembly: GCA_034222035.1. Lineage (NCBI taxonomy): Eukaryota > Viridiplantae > Streptophyta > Magnoliopsida > Fabales > Fabaceae > Acacia > Acacia crassicarpa. The sequence goes on from JAWXYG010000015.1 coordinate 12,457,315, forward strand.
CTTGCTTCATTGACCATCCAGCCATGGAAGAAACGTCGCAATGAAGATTAGTAGAAGGATGATGGGAATACTGAAGGAATGAAGAAGAATGATGATTGAGACAAAAGATGATGGTTTGGTGATGGGGGAAAAAAAATCGCTATGGAGTGCAAGTAAAGATGAAAACGGAGATGGTGGAGTGAAGATCGACGTACGAAGTGGCCGACAGTGGTGGGTGGGAGTGATGCCGCCGAGAGATGAGGGAGATAATAAGGTGGAGGGAAGGTTTTCCTGCGGCTAGTTTATGGTGTCTGTCCCCTCCAAAAAGAGAGAAGAGAAGCCCTTGAATCAGATTCAAAGTGGTCAAAACGCTGCAGTTTTTAAAGGGACTAATTTTGCATTTTTGAAATCTGTGGTCCTACAGTGTCATTTGTGGTGTTGGAGCCGTAAACTGCCATCCCCATATTTTGATCCAATTTTCAAGCCCCTACAATTTAAAAATGATCAAGCCAATATAAAATCTTCTCAAGAATCATTGGTCTTCAATACTTATGACAATTTTGCCCCTTTTCTTTTTTGTTCAAATTCAATGAATTTATTCTTAATCCCAATTTATCATAATAAATGCATTTAATTTTAGCTCACTAATTATGAAAAATCCCTAAATAAAGTAAAATATATATATAACAAATAGGAATTTGTCAACAGGTCATCCAAACCAATGAAAACCATATCCACTATAATCAAAACAAGGTAAAAGTGAGTCTCAACTACGTACGTGCACAAATACATGCAAACAACTGGTCAAACAACCAAAGCTACAAGCTTATAATAAATAACAAAGCAATGGAAAATACCAAACAAAATGTCCCTAACTACGAACACGTTTTCTCTCACACAAGGCCTCCAAACGACGATCCCATTGTTGAAAAGATGAACCTTATATTATGAACCAACTATCCAAATTTTAGCTCGATCCAATGGTCAACAAGTGTGAAAATGCCAATATACTGATACTGACATGTGAAGCTGTGTTTCTCGAAGAACTAAATTCAACCAAACACCAAAAGAAAATTGGAAAAGGAAAAACAAAAAAAGAAAGTTGCCTTATCTTCATCGAAGTCCATGGAACAAAGAGCATTGGAATAGTCAGGATTGCTCTATCAAATTTTCTCTAAGGGATATTGTGTGAGATCAGATTGAAATCGGCAATGGCTCTAAAGTATTAGTCTCCAATTCCAATACCGGCGAGGGAGAAGGAGTTGAGAGGACAGTAGTTGATAGTGTCACACTAAGAGCAAGAGTTGAGAGGCCACAAGAGTGAAGATTATAGGATTTAGGGTCAGCAACAAACCATTTTTTATAAAAAATAAAAGATATTAAGTTTTTTTAGAGCAGGTATGAAAAACATCAGATCTAAAATAAATCTTTTAGAGCTTATCTTTTTTTATCCGTCTAAAAATACATTTTAAACATTATTTTTAATTTGTTTATATTACTTGTAAATGCAACAGGTTTAGAAAGTATATTTTAGACAGGTAGCATGTGGAATTGGTATAAACTTTTGCATATTTTACAAAAATGTCACTAGTCACATTTTTAAAACCGTCCCCGCAATGAAAAGTCTAGATAAGACTGTCTAAAAGACCCTTTTTTTTTTTTTCCGTAGTGACCATTTCCGAAATTTTGGAATTTTGTCCCTTGATGAATACTTCCATCTTTTACTACCTTCACTTCATAAAGTTGAAGCCTTTGAAGATTGGTGGAGAAAGACCAAAGGATGATTTTTTTTATGGCATTTTGAAGAAGTTTCTCAGACGACAGTTATGAAAGGTTTTCGCTAAGCACCATATACAGTAATTAAGTCAAACATGGTGGTTACTAATAGGATTGCTTTATTTAGGCACATGATATGGAAGGTCAAAGAAAGATTAGGTCATTTTCCAGTTCTTATATATTACGAAAAATATTGTCTCCTTTCTTCTATATCATATGGTTTTCTTCTCTCGCTATCCATGAAGCCATTCCTTCGAAGAGTACATTTTGTCGTAGTCTAAATGAACCACTATCCAAATCCAGCTTCAAAATGCATTAGTTGAGTCTTAATATATATGATTTATACTAAATTCCTTTTTAGGATTTATCTTCATGTATTTTCCTTTCTGTGATGATTATAATGAGTACCAAATTAGTATGCATTTTAATCCTATTTCAGTTAGTCTTCCATTATTATTTTTTTTATATAAAAAAAAATCATTATGTGGACATTTCATAGCCAAAATCAAGATAGGATGATATACATACTAACTTTAATTCGATGTTAGATGGAGAGCATCCCTGCTGAACTTGCAAAGAATGAAATCCAAAGTTTAGTGAACTTCGTGAAAAATAAAGTAAAATATTTATGTTGTTTCAATAGTTATGATGAAGAGTTTGAGAAGAAAAAGGGCATGCTGAACGCAAAACTCAGTGACGTAAGTATAATAAATGATAAAGCAAGAGGCACTTCCCGTGTTACTTCTGCAGTTCTACAATGGAAGCATGAAGCTGAAGAACTCGTTAATGTTACTGTTGATGCTAAAACAGAGAAATGCTTTAACGACTTATGTCTTATTTGTTGGCACCAATATTGAAGAGACTTGGTAAGCGGACTCTACATCAGGGACAGAGCTTGAGAAAAATATTTAGGGAGGCCAAATGTATACCTATTAACTAATTTTAAAAAAAAATATTTGGGGGCCCAAATATATAATATTTTCAGGCAAATGTATAAATTTTGGTGACAAATGTATCAAAAAACACTAGTACAAAAAAGGCTTTTAAGACCGGATAAAAGAGGCACCGTAAGACTGGACTCACAACCGGTTTTGTTCTAGGCGGTATTAAAAGTCTAAAGTTTAAGACCGAACACGAACCGGTCGTAAAGAAAATCTTTTAGACCGGATATTTAAAACATTAGGTCTTAAAAGTCATACTAAATAAACCTGAAATATTTTTTTTTTCGGTCATAAAACCCAACTTTTAAGACCGGACAAAAACTTTGCCACTCTTAAAAGGATTGGAATTTTCAAACCTGACAAAAATAAATCTGGTCTTAACAGTTGAACATTTAAAACCGGCATATTTATTCCGGTCTAAATTTTCCCGAATTTTTTCCCTATTTTTCCTGATCAATATAATTACACAAATCCACCACCCAATCCAGCATATAAAAGTCGATACTTTAAGTTACAAGCTATGAACAATTATGAATAAATTGAATCGGGATAAAAAATATAACTATTATTCACCATGAGTTATGTGGCCTCTTAATTAATGATTATATTATGACTACAACACCTAAATTAATTTATACAATAAGATAACTTACTTACAAATACAATGAGCTGAATTACAAATACAACACGTAAATCAACATACATGCTCAATATAATATATTTATTATGCCTTCATTTGATTCCCACGCAACAACATAAACACATCCTCTTTTATAACATGCCCCTTTGGATCGGATCCTGCTACAAAAATAAAACAAGAACAAACTTCATAGTTAGTGACATTGTTTAAGAACATATATAGAAGGAATATCATAGTATATATCGATGTGACAACACATTATCATCCGGAAGTATGTCCTTAAAAGCCTCAAGCATTTCAGAAAAACTGTTGTCGCTTCATCCATGATGTGCTTTCAAGCTTACCAATTTCAATACAGCGTTTAACAATTGATATTTTTTACACCTAGGGTATAGTGGGGTCTTTGCATCACTGCACACATTACCATATGCATGTGATTGATAAAAAGCCTCTTCTCCTATATCACGAATAATGTCCTATATGCGATCAATATCCGTGTCATTATCATCAAAGGCCACTTCCCCATGTTGAGACCCACTTGGCATTTTTTCACCATGCCATACACATACTGTATAAGTCTTACAAAATCCTTCACAAATTAAATGTGTGTGTCTAACTTTAGGACTTAGTCACCTCTCATTCAAACATTTTACACAAAGGCAATAAAACTTCTTACCATCATCATGGGCATTTTGTTTAGCAAATTCTATAAATTCCCTCGCCCAATTTTGTTTAAGATACATAATCCGAAAAATTTGAAACTTGAATATAAAATAAGCCAACTCAAAATGCATATTTATGCTCAATATTGGTTAGGTCTTCTTTTTTTTTTTTAAACGAAGAAAATTGCCCATTAAATGCATAACGAAGAATCACTTTTGGTCTTAAATGTATCACAGTGAATCCAAGAAGCAAAATAAATGTATGACGAGGAAATTAAATGCATCGCATGAAGGTCTTGTGGACTCACCTGTAGCATATTAATTCAAATGCGTTTGCTGAATCTTTCTTCTCCGGCCATGAACGTTAATGTTGCAGACATCAAGAGTAACCTAAAAACACTTGTTGGTCAGTTGGATTGGTCTAAAGTGCAAATATAATCTTCAAAATACAATATTCATTAACAACAGAGGAACCCACAAGGATATTTCATCAATTTCGTTAAACCCAGAACGATAAGTAGGAAAATCATAAAGTTATATAACCAAAACACCTCTTACAGCTTGGTCTATAAACATTTAACTAAAGAACCAGAAAGTGATTGTCGAGAGAGGGACGCGAAGCAGCGACGAAGCAACACATAAACACTGGAGACAAAACCTGAGTAATCACTTTTGGCACGACAAGAGAAGTTCAGAGAGAGAAATTTAATTTTACGCGCGACAGAAACATCTTTTAGTATTTTGGATTTTATTAAGACCGATTAATTATAACGTATCCGGTCCTAAAGATAAGAATTTTATTAATTTAATTTTTAAGCCTAGAGGTTTAGAAGACTCCAGTCCTAAATTTTTTTTAATGTTTAGACCAGAGATTTATAAAACATCCGTTCCTAAAAGTCAAATACTTTTTAGACCAGTTACTTATAACGTATCCAATCCTAACGGTTTATTTATTAACCAAACCGAAAAAAAAGAGGATTGGCTTTGGCGAGTAACAACTAAATGAATAAAATAAAGGAAAATTGGAGAATTAATAAGCTTCTTTAATTACTGGTGAGGAGTTAGGAGGCAGTGAGGAGTTAATAAGGATAGAGAGGTAGTGTGAGGAGTTAATGTAAGGGCAGAGAGTAGGAGAGATACGCAATTGATGATGAATTTTGGTGATTTTCTACTTTAAAAGCGTATTTTATAAATATCCAGTTCTAAAAGTCTTTTTTGAATTCAATTACTTTTAAAATCCACCTTTTATACATATCCGATCGTAAAATACTTTTAAGATCTACCTTTTATAATATATCCGTCCCTAAACTTCTATTATTTATTTTTTTCAATTAATTCAATTACTTTTAAGACCGACCTTTTACCTTGTATCCGGTCCTAAAATTCATTAATTTTTTTAATCAATTTTTATTTTTAATTTCTTAAAAAATATTACTTTTAAGAATAGATTTTTTAAAATATCCGGTATTAAAAGTTAAGCAGAGTCGTATCCTTACACTCTGTTCAATGAATAGATTCAGTGTCTCTTCAGCTTCCAGATAAACTTCCCAACTAGGCGTCTCCTCGTATTCTGAGGCAGTATGCGGCTCGTTGTTAAAGTTTCTAGTGTTTCACATTATTCAGGATGGGTTCTCTATTTAAACTCGTTGTTACTTTACTTTCTTCACATTCTTCTCCATCACTTCTACAACCTCCACCACTGTAATGGCTGCTCCACCACCACCAGGTCCTCCTCATCTGCTCGGTCTTCACAATCCGTACCCTCCTCCGTTGCCTCCGAACCCGTCATTCTACCAGATGATGTAGCACTTCCTGGCCCGCGTCAATTTCATTAAGTGAATTTGTTTTGATTTGTCTCTGATCTCATATTGGACTTTCATCATTTTATGTCGCTGATCTCATAACTGTGAGCAATGGAACATAAAGAGATAGGCACTACAAAAAAACTCAAAATTACCCACGGAATTGAGACGGAATTATTTCCATGGGTAAATTAGCCACGGATTACCCACGGAATTCCGTGGAAAATAATACAAGATTTTTTTCTAAAAAAATAAAATATTAGCCACGGAATTACCCACGGAATTTCCGTGGGTAATTTTACGGTTTCCATTACCCACGGAATTCCGTGGCTAATTCCGTTGGTGAGTTACATGTTTTAAAAAAAATTAGTGCAAGCTGTATGGTTCGAACACAAGACGGGCAAGAAGATACAAAATCGCCTAACCAAGTGAATTAGGAGATTTACTTTCTGGTTTTGCAAAATTTGTTTATTTTATATTAGGAAGTTGCAATCCCTAAATCCCTAATACAATTTGAGCGCCAATTGTTTTCATTTCCGGCGCTTCTTCCCTGTGCGGATTTTCTTGCTTTCCCTCCATGCGAATTTTCTGCGCCCTAAATCATTGGCTCTCTTCCCTTCACCTCTCTCAAGTTCAACAAGCCCTAAATGTCAATTCGTCCCCCATATGTTCCTTCCTAATCGACTATAACCAGCAGCTCCCATTCTCCCAAATCGTCTCTCTCGGTGAGATCGTCTCTTACTCTCACAAATCAACGACGCGTCGCCGTGATTCTGCGGTTCTCTCCCTGTCTCCCAAATCGAAGCGACTGGACTCGACGGTGACGCCCCTGTGAGTGTTTCTTCTTCCTCCGTATTTTCTGCGGTTCTCTCCCTGTCTCCCAAATCAATGATTGTGTATGGCTGTATGGTTCTTCCAATTGAGAGTTGAGACTTCTTCTCTGCTTCATGAGCTTGAATCGACTTTGATTCATTTCGAATCTAAGAGAGTTTAGCGTTTTATGCTTTGAAGCATTATTAAAGGTTGAGAGAATGAAACTGAAATATATTTGTGACGTTGTGTTGCTCTGAATAGGTTGGATATTACAATCGACTTTGTGTTGCTTTGAATAGGTTGGGTAGAATGAAACTGAAATATATTTGTGTTACTCTAAAATAGGGACCCTGACGCTCAACAAAGTTGATTGTAATACCTAACTTTGTGATTTGTATTGATTGTTGAAATCTTCAATTAGTTCTACAAGTGGTTCCTTATTGGAAAATTGCACTGGGCTACCATCCGCTTCATGATTGTGATCTCCAATAAGCTTCAATATTCTTTTTACTTTGTCTTCAATTTCTGTAGGGGAAAAACAACTGATCATTTGTTTGGTCATCTTGATGAATTTCAATATAATCTTGAACTGATTTCATACCTGTTTTAGCTTCTTGCAACTGCTGTTCTTTATCAGGGTCAATATGACCTATACAAACAATGATTTTATAGACTCTCTAAAGCGATGCTTCACCATCTTCACTATGAACTATCCACTTTTCTTAGCAGTTGCCCATGAAAATAATTTGGTCTCTTTGATCCCAGGAATCCAGAAGCTGAAAATTTCAAAACTGGTGTTTGATTTCTGGATAAAGCAGGTAGTTTTCAACATATTCACTATTTCAAATATTTAAAAAAAAAATCTTTTTTGAGAAAGTTTTTAGTACTTGGACCTGGCAACAATTCTTTTGGTGCATGACACCATGAGAAATTTTATTTAGACCTATAGTTTCCTTCAATAAAAGAATATATCTAACATATCACTACCAATACAAGATATAAATTCTATAACAAATTGCAGTATTGCACTATTCAAAAGTTATAACAATACAACTCAATCCTCGTATTCCATTCAATCTATGGGAAGCCCACTAGTTTTAGTAATATATGAATGATAACATCACCACTCATTTAATGGTACAACAAGGTTTTAAATGAGGAGTTCAAGTTGTAGGATTATTATTGCAATTATAGCAGAAAAAATATGATATCTTATCAAAGATTGGAAACTGGGAAGCCTACCAACTCTTAGATCATCAGAACTTAGCAACCTAGGAGCTTAAGTTCATATGATAACAACAACTCGATAGTAGAGTTGAATGCGATAGAAGATGTGTCCATGAAAATGTGACTTGAGATGTTTTCAGGTGCTAATTCTTTTTGGAGTTTGCCTAATATGAAATGCACATTAAGTGTTTGATAAAATGTTTGAAAGGAGAATTTTATGCTAAAAAGACTCATTTGAATGACCAAACTAGGCAATTTGCAGATCATCGTGCGGCTGCAATGCATGTAAGTTCTTGACATCATTCACTTGGTAGCTAGCTTGGAATATCTCTTAATTAATTAGCATAAGGATCAGATGACTCAGATATTTGTGTTTGCATTAGAACACATGCCATTTTGTTGAAGTTGTTATCTTTCCTATTTTAGATGTTAGTATTAAATCTGTCTAAAATTCTTTTCTTAGCAATTAGATTCTAATCTTTTAAGAAACGGTTTTTATTTCATCTAATTTTACCCCTTGAGAACATGATTTGCAAGGCAATTTGTCTATCATACAACAACAAAGACCATATTAGTGATGATGATTTGATGTGTTCTCCTACTTCTACTAGAAGTTTCATCTAGCTACATTCTGAAGTTACTTTCAGAATATAAGGATTTATTCTCCCAATTTTGAACCAAAATAGTTATGGTAATCTTATGTATTATCTGTCATTTTCTATTTTTTTTATATATATGGGAAGTTTTGAACCATAACATGTAATTTAAAGAATCATTTTGTTAACTTGGATGCTGTTGCCCTCTTGTTTTTGGTGGCATGTAGCTTTTAGAGGCTTAAATTCTCTGCCGTTGTCCGCAAAATCCCAATAAATGTTGTTATGAAGTTTGTTCAATTGCATCATTTTCGTATTATTTTCTCCTGTTTCGTCTAATATTTCTGATTCTGAAGGCAATTCCAAAGCATGAGTTGGTCACTTTTACTAGTAACAACGCACATGGCTGCTAGGATTATCCTGATGTTAAATATGTATGATTTTCATCGTTGAAGTTTATGATCCAGCAAGTAGAGTCAACTGATACGGGATTTTTTTTTTCGGTTCAACTGTAGATTATAAAATTCAATCTTGCTTAGTTCTTACAGGATTGTATTAGTAAGTTGCTTAATGTTTGCATGTTGAACAAGCCTAGTGAACCATGAGCTTACATCTAGAATAATGGGAAGCACTAAAACTGTGACTTGTCATTGTTCATCCTTCGACTTGCAACTCAGTTGCTAGAATGATCTTAAAAACAAGTATGTTTTTTTTTCCCCTCTGTGGCTGTTTTAGCAAGGAGGTTGAACTGATATGAGTAAGATATAGATGCTTGATTATAGAATTATAGCAATATAGAACTCCTAAACTGCTAATGCTCCTAACTGACACTAAATTGCTGCCTTGCCACGTGTCTTCCTAGAATAGACTAAGAAAGGTCGTGGGTTTCTATCAACCACACATAGGAGTTTAGGAGGTCGTTTGGGTTTTCATTCTTATTGGGAAATACTTTATCTTTCCCCCATAGAACTGTAGAACCTTCTTGTATTTTAGTTATGTTGATTGTTCTAAATGCTATTTTACTTGCAGATGTTTAGTGTTTTAATTGTTGTTGCTCCTGAGATTTGTATTACTGTCTTATAAGAATATATTTCGTTTGCAGGATGAATTTCTGAAACGAAAGGAAGCTATCAATTCTGAGGGAGAAGGTATCATGTATAATCAAGATGAATTTAATTTGTGGTTAGAGGTTATTGGTGGTAAGAACAAGAAGGGGCAATTCTATGGGTTGTGATCTGAAGATGACCCTATTGGTTCTTCTTTCACACCTCCTTTTGTCAACTCTACAGTGGATCCAGAGATGACTCAAATGAAAGAGGTTGCAAGCTTGAAATCACAGAACAAAATGATTATGTCAGCATTGCAAGCATTTGGGATTCCCTTACCTAATGCCTCTAACCCTGCCACCAATGATGAGGCTCCCCATAGAGACAATGAAAATAATAGTTGAATATTTTTATTGCTTTTGTAAAAACTAACTTTGTAACTGTTTGTATCTATTTGTTCTTGTAGTGACTTTAAATTATATGAATATGTGTTTTGAACTTGTTCAGCTTTCTATCTATATGATTATTTTTTGCTTCAGTGCATTTTAATTATAATATAAAAAAACGGCCTAAAAAAACATTCAGCAAAAAAATAATTAAAAAAAAGTAGATGACAATAATTGTTTAAATTACCCACGGAATTTCGTGGGCAATTAGCCACGGAATCTACCCATGGAATGCCGTGGGCACTTAGCAACGGAAATTAGCCACGGAATTCCGTGGGTAATTAGCCACGGAAATTACCCACGGAATTCCATGGGTACTTAGCCACGGAATATTTCCGTGGGTAATTAGCGACGGAATTTTTCCGTCGCTAATCCGTGGGTAATTTACCGACGGAAATTTTTTCGTCAGTAAATTAATTAGCCACGGTACTTTTACCCACGGAAAAATTCCGTGACTAATTCCATCGAAAAATTTTTACCCACGGAATTCCGTGGCTAATTCCGTAGGTAAATTCCGTGGCTAATTTGGGTTTTTTTTGTAGTGAGGGTCGGAGACAGAATGCAATATAAGATAAAAGAAACAAAAAGTACGATCTGTTATGATTCATGGCATAACATGATCCAAACCAGATATTTACCCAAGGTCCATACACCATACATCTTGAGAAAACTCACAGAATACGAAAACATGGTATTCCACTCATACGTATTCCCTTCTTTCTCCAACCACTTCAGGGAAATCTAGATCAAAGAATACCCTGTCGCATGACAGTAGCTAGTGATAGTAGGTCGACCTAACGCATATGCAGCAATTTCAAAGATTAATCTCTTGTATCAGTTGCATCAGTATAATATAGAAGGAAAATAACTTTAGACCCAAGACGTGCTATGGTTCATGAAGTTGTAAGACTATTTATACACAGCAACTTGTGTAGACTAACAAATGAGAACTCAAAGCTAAAACACTCATAAATGTCATCATTGATGGCATTCCTTTCCATTATATCCAAACTAAAACATACTTGTTGCTCATCGTCATTAATAATGAGCTGTCTTGAACTCCTGCTAAACCACACGCATTAAGTTTATTAGGCAGAGAACAGAGGGTTAGAAGGAATATGAAAGACGCAACAGGAGTCCAAAACAGAACAGAGTAATGGCAACAGTAAACTGAGGCTCCACCTTCGAAAACTAACATGAACTATAGCTTCATCATCTTAAAAATGATATATGATCTATCTCCATAAATTAGAAGAAGCCATCCCGATCGACCATAAGCCAGGAAATTTAGCTACGTTTGCAAGGTATCTCATTCCTGCTTGTAAATGCATGAAAAATTCAGAACAAGAACAAAAATGGGAAGAAGGAATAAGGAATGAAAGACAAATAGACTATAAAAGAGAAACCCATTTCTTCATGCACTGATAGAGAAGCTGGAACCTCACGTTCGGACCATCAATTCGCATGTGAATGGAACAGTATAAAAAGATCTGATAAAGGCGGGCAATTGCAACAATTGAAATTGAAATTTGATCGAAGCCACATGCGTAACAGTCCGAGCTAGAAGCTTGGACGGAGCCCAAAGTTTTTTTTTTATGTCAAGCTGGAACCTTCCTGTGAACAGTAAATTGAGTCTGAAGCCGTAATGAGCCACCTGTAAGCAATCAGCTTCGGTGGATTTGTATTAGGTGATATGTTGATAGGTTGTTTATCAATTTGATCTCAGTCATGAACGTTGTGCCCCAGGGGGGGAAAAAAAAGCTCTCTTGAAAATAGCCAAAATTGGGTTAATTTCTCACTGTTGCCCTGGATTTATAGGCGTTGATGAGTAAGCTTAATTAGGCAGCAATAGTTCACATTTGACTTGAGCTACTGTTTTTTTTTTTAACGAAAGATCAAATGCCATTAAGAATAAAATGTTAGCGCATCAGGTTTCCACAATTCTGACTGGGCATGATTGTAGAGCGTTAAAAACATTACAATGTAAATGTCTAACAGTAAAAATGCTGAAAGTAGAGAAGAAACTAAGACAATGAGCAATATCTTTGTGCACAGTATTTGAAGAGTTAATTTGGTATCCGTCCCTAGGCAGCAATTGCTTCTTCATTCTGACTAAACAGAGCGCATTTAAGAATCCAGTAAATGGTTGATCTGAAAACATAAGGCAAGGAATTTCTTCCACAGGAAACACTGAATCGCTTGGCCATGGAAATGAATCCATGATTGGCATAAAGTGGAGTTGGTTGTTTTATATTTTTCCTTGAAGACGATCTATCCACTCTGCATGGACCACCACAAATGATGGTTAAGATTTATACTAACACCAGTTCCAACTCTCCAAGTTAAATTATCAGAAATAATATTAGCATATTTGTCAATCCCTTTCCATATCCATGAAGAATTGTAAGGCAATTTCACTAAAGATGGGCAATTGATATCAATATATTTATGCTTTAGAGTTTCAGCTAGCAATGTACTTGGAGTTGATAACATAATTCTCCATAAATAATTATCTAGTAGGGTAGAATTGACATAATGTATGGATCTTAATCCTCCCTGTGAAGTGCGCTTAAAAAGGAAATCTTTTCCTTTTAATGGATTTTATTTTTGTCACCGCTTGTTCCCCAAAAGAAATTGACTCTTATTGAATCAATTTGATGACAAATGTACCGAGGACGCCCGATGCATGATAGAACATGAGATTAACTCCAGAGAGTAGTGACTTGATGAGCATTAATCTCGAAGCTTGAGATGGTAAAGAATTTGATTTTTCAAGTTGCTGTTCTCTTCTCTATAGCATGAAGAACCTTATTGTAGACTTGTATCTTACTTCTACGAAGGTCCACCCATGTTCCCAAGTACTTACCCAACCTGTCGGTGAATGCAACTCCAAGGGATTGTGTGTAATATTTTTTTCTGTGGGAAATGTTAGGGCTAAAGATCATAGAACATTTTGATCTATTAATAAACTTGCCAGACCATAAGCTGTACAGATCAAGAGAAGCTTTGGTGGAGTTTAAACTATGTTCATTGGCTTCAAAGAAGAAAACTAAATCATCAGCATACAACAAATGGGAAATAGGTTGAGAGCTGTTGCGAATTTTGACTCCTCTCAAATGACTGGAGTGTTTAAAAACGTTAAGTATACAAGATAAAATGTCCTTTTAGCATGACTTGATATTGAACATTGGTGATGCACTGCATGATAAGTGCAATCCAATTATTAGGGAATCTCATTCTTTTTAAGACTGCAAAGGTAAAGTTCCATGCAGTGTATCAAATGCCTTAGAGAAATCAACTTTAAGAGCCACTAATTCTTTACTTCCTCGAGTGGCAGAGTGAATTTGATTCATTAAATCAACAATTATAAGGATTTTATCTGAGATAATCCATAATCCATCCTTTCAGAAAAAGCACATTAAAAATGAGCTATGTATTCATCCAAAATTTTCTTCATTCGAAGACAAAGCACCTTAGATATGATTTTTTTTTTTTTTTATAAATCACATTACAAAAGTTAATTGGCCTTAGATCCTCGAAAGTTTGAACACCACCACCTTTGGGTATGAGAATGATATTAGTCTTGTTAAAAGTTGTCAGTATATGTTCTGTTTCCCAGAAAGTATGCATCATTCTCATGAGAGCATTTTGCACAAGGTCCCAGCAGTAGTTCTGATAAAAATTACTATCCTTTTCTTGAGAAAATTCGGCTTTTTTGACTTCTTCAATAGCAGGCACTTATAAATCATTGAAAAGCTCTTTTTAAATTTCTGGAACAAAAAAACTCTGCAAAGCAATTAGGATTTGATCTATAGACAGCTCATCATCAGAGTTAAAAACTCCTTGAAAGTGAGTTCTAGCCATACTCTCAATTTCATCATAGCTGCTAATCAGGTGTCATCAAATTTCTTCATGCTTTTAATTTGACATTTGAGATGCTAATGTCACACACATATATATTTGCCAGAAATTATATAAGAATGTTAGGCACTGTTGAATGTGGGAAGATATAAAAATAAACTCTCCGAAGAGAAAGTGAAAAGCTCGAAGATTTATTTGAAGCAAAGGGAAGCCTTTATATAGGTTAATACAATCAGATCATGGCTGCTCCCATGACTCTAGCTACTGGACTCTAACAGACCCACTTTCTCAACAAAATGAGAGACTTCCTAATAAATAGGATCTGACCAATTTAATTAAATAAACAAATAATAAATACATAATAAAAGAAAATACCCAACGGACTAAGATCACAAATAAATAACATCCTAAATCATAGGATAAATCCCAACAGTTAGGATGGGCTGTTGGGATCCCCTGCACGTGTCCTTGTGTGTCTTAATGATCATAAAAAATTTATTTTATGATCTTAAGAAAATATTTCAGGTACTGGTTGATACCAAAAATATACTACTTACTAGTGCCGAAAAAATACTTCAAGATATTGACCGGTACTGAAAAAATATTTCATAATCTTAAAAAAATATTTTAGCATCTTAAAAAAATATTTCAGGTATTAAATGGTACTAAAAAATACTTCATGAAGTAATTTTTTTAGTGCCAGTCAGTATCTTAAAATATCTTTTTAATATCAATCGATATCCTAAAATATTTTTTCATCATCCTAAAATATTTTGAAAAATTTTAAAATCTTGAAAAAATATTTCAGGATACTGAATCGTATCAAAAAATATTCATGATGTTGAATGTTATTCTTCAAAATAAAAAGGTGAATAATGTGATTTTGCACCAAAACACAGTGTCGTTTTTAGAGAAAAAGACGGGCAGAGAAGGGATTAAGAAAAAGAGGAGAGCTTGGTCCAAAACATATTCAGGTGCACAAGACTTGTTCTTGGTCTTAGCAAATTGATTACGTACATATCAACTAGGGCTAGTTAAAGCCAACGCAGATGTCAATGGGCCACCACAATTTGCAACAGAATAATATATTTGCAATAAATTAAAATTGACCATGATTGTGACAAATCCATTTATGTGACTATATTATAAGAAAAGAAATGTTTGGGGAAACCACAATTGAGATGATGATCATGGCATGATTAAATTATTAATTTGAAGTTTGAAAAACCTAACACAAAATAACTTGCAAATATCTTGACATATTTAACAACTACCCCTCATGTCTTTGATATAAAATATATTTGGGGAGTTAATTATGGTTGTAAATACAAAACATAAATATCATATTTATCAACATTTTTTTAAGTTATCCCTACTGTGTATCTTCAACAATAGTCAAAGATGAATAAGAAGGAGAAATAGGGAAAATGGCTAAAGTGACATCTAATACAGCCTCATCATGCCCATAGAAAAACATATTATAACGTGGAAAGACTATGATTAAAATTAGATTAACTTCTTAATCATGGCTCTTGCTTGATGTGGTGAACAAGATATAGAATTTTTTTTATTCATTAATTATTCATGTTTTACTTAAATTACGTGAATCTTCCTTCTATTTTAAAAACATATAGAAACATCTTATAAAATTAAAATGTACACAAACCAACCTTATATATTTGATATTTGATTTCTATCCATCCAACACCCAACAGATAGTTGACCACATTAAACTTAGATTTTGACCAAAATACCTTTATTTAGCAAAAGAATTATTTAAGTGAATAAAAACTTTCGTTTAAAAATGATAAAAATTGAATTGTGGTATGGTATATGTATTCGGTAAGTCACATCTTTTGTATTTGAAAGACAGAAAGTTCTCGGATTGCTTGTATGTGCTTTTTATTATTATTATTATTATTAAAAAATGGTAAGTTATGCCTTCAACTTAGCAAGGTAAAATTCCAAAACAATGCTTTCAAAATTTGGGATTTTGATTTTTTGAAGGGATTTTTCTAAAATTTTCTCATTTACTAAAGAGCTTCCTCGCTTAAATATAATTATTAACTTCACGAAAAATGAGTAGTAAGCTTTTAATTTTGATACGGGCGAAGCATTCAACTAGGTAGGTGTTGATGATATTCATTCTGAAAATTTGGTGATGAATGATGGATCCAACTCCAACCTTAGCGGCTTGGCGAATACAAAAATGGATATTCTCAATGTTTAAACTTTTCAGTTATTATTTTAAAGAAAAAATTAATTTATAAATACTTATAGCTTAATTAATTTTTAATTAGGTTCTCACAGTTTATTTCTTCTTACAATGCCTTAGGCTTCACATTTTTTATCTAGTCCTTGTAGGGTTTTTTTTTACTTTTTATCAGTCTCCAAAAATTTTAGGGACTTGACTTAAAATCAGGTAAACTTATAAAGATCTGATAAAAAAATTACTACATGGATCTCATTTTTTTTAAAAAAAAAAAAACTAAAGTGACCTGAAAAAGAAAACTATAGATATTTGATTAAAAATTAAGTGAAATTATATGAACTTGCAGAATAATTTTTTTATTATAAAAACGAAGAGAGAGTAGCTTTTCCTCAGAATAAAAATAAATAAATAAAATGACATCATTATACTGATAGATGGCACAAAGCAACAAAACTTTTATTTTTTTTAATAACAAATGTTGTTTATTTGTTGTCCCCATATTTATTAATTTTCTCTCAATTTACTTTATTGATTACACATTTTAACGGAGTTAGCATTGAAAGAGAGTTTCAAGGCAATTGATTCAATAAAGCATTTTAGGGAAATTAATACACATTTTCAAAAATTAACATATTTTTTAATCTAACTATATTAGTTTTAAAAAAATTCTTATGTTAAAGACATGATATAATAATTTATTAGTATTCATTTAGTAATTATATTACATATAATTATGAGAATAATGTAGAATCATATAATTTGAACAATGACTAAGTCATGCGATGAATATAAAACATTTAGACGCACATGACTTGTTCTTGGTCTTAGCAAAGCGATTATGTATATATCAGCTAGGGCTAGTAAAAACCAAAGTAGATGTCAATTTTTTTTTTGGTCAAAACAGATCAATTTTATTAATCACAAAAACAGGAATTACAATCACCAATAGCTGAAGCCAAGTAAACACTCTGAAAATTACCTATAGTTACAACCTATCACACATCTTGCCTATCAGCTATACCAGAAATATGCATTATAAAAGAAGTTGCTAACCAATCCTACGTATTAGAAAGAGAGCACAAGATAAGAAACTACCAAACACTAACAGTAGAGCATATGACAGCAACCACTTTTCAGCCTATACCTTCTCTTGCAGCCCTAGAGGGTCTGAGATCAGAAACAATACCAGAGAATGTGGAGTCCCTTTCCAGAAATCTGCATAAAGAGGATGGAACATGAGTTAACCAATAAGGCTAATGCATCCTCTTTAAAGCTTCAGTTGCTAATCTATCAGCAACATTATTGCCCTGTCTTGCAACCAAAGACAAGGAAACCTCCTTCACTGAACCCAGTAACTCCACAACTTCCTCCAGTGTGTCACGACTCTGCCACTCACAGCCAGCACAATCTCCACTTCTCAAAAGCTTGAATAACCCTTCACAATCCGTTTCAATTATTAATTTGGACCCAGCAAAATGATTCCTATGCACCAAGGCCTCCTTCACTGCAAGACACTCAGCCATAAATGGGGAAATAGCCTCAACCATCTTAGAAATGCCGCCACAGAACCAACCCTTGGAATCTCTGCAAGCCATGCCAATACCCGCTTCCCCAGTGCTCGCATTAAATGAACCATCCACATTAATCTTAATTGAACCAGAAGGAGGGGGAATCCAGCGCAAATTCCTATTTAAACCAGTCTTATAAACTCTTGTGGAATCTGATTCAGTCTTATATTTGGATTTCCAAAATTCCTCAACCTGCATATTAACCACACGAATAACTTCATAAGCATCAAGAACCTCACCCCTGAACACCCAATTACAGCGTTTCTTCCAGATCCACCAGCAAGTCATAGCAAACAGCGACTTACCATACTCATTCAAAATCTCATTACTAACCAACAACTCACAAAACCACTCCTCATATCTCCTCATAGCCCATTTGCTAAATTTCAAACCCAAGGGACTACCAAACCAGATTCGTTTTGTCCAGGGACACAGGAAGAGCAAGTGTTCCAATGTTTCCTTCTCAAAATGACAGATAGGGCAGCCTGGGCTTACAGAGCATTTGCGCTTAAACAAGGCCTCACGAGTTGCTAGAGCCCCTACCCCAACTCTCCAAAGAAAGTGTTGAACCTTAGGTGGGGCTATAACTCTCCAGATGCCATTCCATAAAGCCTTAGGGATCATAAAAGACATACCTGGATCTTTTCGATGTTCATCTTCACTACCACACCTTGCTACTGCATAACCTGATTTGACCGTATATACTCCATCCCTATTTGCCTGCCAAATCACACGATCAGGGCTACCACGAGTAGGGATGGGAATGCTCTGAATCAGATCAATTTCAGTTGAAGTGAGTAAGGAGCTAATGGGACTGAGATCCCATTTTCCATTGACAATAAGCGACTGCACTTTGCGCAGATCATCTCCTACAATTACCCTCCCTCTCCTGCAATCTATGTCCAGCCAATCCCAGGACCCACAGGTCCTTCCAGCAGTAAATTGAGTTGTCATTACCCACTTTCCAGAAAAGATCTTGGAGAAGTAAGTCTCTTCATTCTAATAAACTGGACCAGCCCCATGAAGCACGCCTCCCTTTCTTTGCTCTAATGAAACTTTCCTTGGGAAAATAAATTCCCTTCAAAGTTTGACACCATGGATCATTAGGCTTATTTAGGATTCTCCAAGCCGTTTTTGCTAAGAGAGCTTTATTGAAGCATAACAGGTCTTTAAACCCCATACCACCATCTCCTTTTCGCATAGTCATGCGCTTCCAACTTTTCCAATGGATAACACCTTCATCGACACTTTGCCCCCACCAGAAATTAGAAACCATCCTATCTATTTCCACACAAGCTTTCTTTGGAAATAGGAAGCAAGCCATCGGGTAAGTGGGGATCGTGTTTGCGACTGCTTTTATGAGCACTTCCCTACCAGCAAAAGTCAAAAGCTTCTGACGCCATCCCTACAGCTTCAGCCCAATCTTATCACGCACAAAAGCCAAGGCAGCTGCCTTAGAACGACCCCAGACAAGTGGCAGTCCCAAGTATTTCCCTGTTTGGTCTGAATATGGAATTCCCCAACTAGCAGAGACTCTTTCCTTGATGTGCCCAGGGGTGTTTGCTGAGAAGAAGATGCTTGATTTTTCAATATTTATTAACTGACCAGACGCTTTGCAGTATACGTCAAGGATCTGTTTCAGCACATTGCAGGTCACCATGTCCACTTTCAGAAACAACATTGCATCATCAGCGAAGAAGCAATGGGATAATTCTGGGGCCTTGCACGCTAACTTGATACCCGCTAACTCCTTGCGGTTGACATGAAAACGAAGCATGAGAGAAAGCACTTCTGAGGCTATTATGAACATATAAGGAGACAACAGATCTCCTTGTCTTATCCCACGTTCAGGTCGAAAAGAGTCTCCATTGTGACCATCCACCTTTAAGGTGAAAGTTGTCGAAGAGATGCACTCCAAAATCCACCTCACCCAACCTTCACAAACCCCATCTTTAACATCACAGTAGCCAAGAAATCCCACTCAATACGGTCATATGCCTTGTTCATATCTATCTTCAAGGCTAGCTCCCATTTATTTCCAGTTTTCTTGTGCTTCAAATAGTGAAAGGCTTCATGCGTGAGGATAATATTGTCTTGTATCATACGTCCAGCGATGAATGCTCTCTGATTAGGAGAAATTATTCTATCCATCAAGCCTTGCATTCTGTTTGTAAGGATTTTTGCTATTACCTTGTAAGACACATTGCAAAGACCAATGGGCCTGAATTGGTGGACACCTTCAGCTTTCTCCACCTTTGGGATCATCACAAGATTGGTATAATTAATCTCTTTCAGCCCATAATCACCAGCAAAAAAACCCTTAACCATATCGCAAACCTCTTTACTCACCTCCTTCCATGCTGATTGGAAAAATAGCGCCGAGAAACCATCTGGACCTGGAGCTTTTGAGGCTCCCAGCTGAAAGATGACATTCTCAATTTCAGCATCAGACACTGATCTCATTAAGCTCACATTATCCTCATCAAACACAACCTTTGCAACATAGGACAGCGCCTGATCCATTGGCCTATCACCCACTGAGTTGAATAGGCTTTTATAGAAGTCACCAAAGGATTTATTTATTGCAGCCCTATCTTCCAGCCATATACCACTCTCAGACTTCACCCTCAAGATTTTATTACGCAACCTTCTCTGAATTACACTGCTATGGAAGAACTTAGAGTTTCTGTCCCCACACCTCAGCCATGAGATCCTTGATCTTTGCCACCAATAAGTCTCTTCCTTATCCCATGCTTCTTCAATTTGCCTAACCAAATCTTCAGCCTCTTTAATGTTAGTTCTCTTATGGTTTTGATAATTGCCAACCATTGTAAACAAAGAATGAGGATTTGCTCTTAAAGGTTGAAAATTATGAGTAAGAGCAAACCTCGAGGTTTGCACTAAAACTTGAGGTTTGGCCTTGCAAAGAAAGACTCAAGGTTCAGCACTTCAATTCTCAAAAACTTGGTTTCACAAATTTATGTGAAACCTCGAGGTTTGTGAAGAAACCTCGAGGTTTTGCACTTCTAGAGAAAACTCAGTTTCACATCAACTCTTCAAACCTTGAGGTTTGTAGCAAAACCTCCAAGTTTGTGGTTTGGCGCCTAACTGAAATTTTTGAAAAACAATGTGAAACCTCGAGTATCTTGAAAAACCACCAAGTTTCTTCATCCAGAGAGCAACTGGTTTTCATTGAACATGAAAACCTCGAGGTTCACTTTGAAACCTCAAGGTTTGGTGTTTTGACTAAAACTTGAATCTTTTGAAAAATACTTAAAACCTCGAGTATTACTTTAAACCTCCAGTATTTTGTCATACAGAGAGCAAACAGGTTTTCACATGAATGAAAACCTCGAGGTTCATTCCAAAACCTCGAGGTTGTGTCCCTGGAACAAAGCTTTGGCTTATCAATATTTTAGCCAAACCTCGAGTATTGTTGAAAACCTCGAGGTTTGTGGGTTCCAGAAAGGAAATGAATTTTTCATAAAGATATAAACCTCCAGGTTTGGTTTCATCAAGTTTTTTTTTTCATAAGGTTTCTTTACAAAGGAAACCCCGAGGTTCACTAAGAAACCTCGAGGTTATGTATCTCAGAAACTGAAAATACTTTTTGTATTCAAGCAAACCTCGAGGTTTGTGGAATAAACCTCCAGGTTTCTAGTCGTTGCTGGAAATTCAAAATTGACAAATGTGTTATGCCTTCTTGTTTGATCTCAATGCTTTACATGATTAATCTATAATGATTCTAGATATGTTTAATCATCTTTTTGATGAGTTTCAGATAGATTAAAGAAGGATTATTGAAAGATTAGAGTAAAAGCAAAAAGTGTGTCAGAACATTAAATGCTCAACCCAGAAACTTGCTTCCTTTTGGTTAATCCACTTGTACACGACTGCAAAAGATTAAAAGGAAGATTTCTACAACAAGTAACAACCTCTCCAATGGATTTATTGCCTGAGAGTCAACTCTGAACTAAAGGCCAGCTGGATTATGCAGAAACAAGGAGAGAGAAGATGTCTAAGGTGGAACCAATCCTCAGCTGAAGTCTCCCAACGGTTCAATCCAAGTTGCAACAGTCATTTAATGATTTCTATTCATAAATAGAGTTGCATTCAAGACTTCACAGATAACACAACAACATCTGAAAATGCTCAAGCAATCAATTCTCTCAACTACTTCTTAGTTTTCATTTGTATATTGTCTTTTGACAAAAAGAGCTTCAGTGTTTATCATCATTTACTCTTAGAGAAAGCTTTTATTGCTTATTGATCATTGATTGTAAAGAACCACAAGTCAGGGGACTTGGTGGTTGGGATACTTGATTACAACTTGTAAGGGGGAGTGAGTTCTAGAGAGAGAACTACTCTTGAGTGCAGAGTGTGTAATCAAGTTGAAAGAGTTAGTGAATTGAAAATCTCAAGTGAGGCTTGGGGACTGGATGTAGGTCAAGGATAAGACTGAACCAGTATAAATCTTGGTATCTCAGCTTTTCTTCCCTTCTCTTCTGTTCTACTTTGTTTTTACTTGCTCAAAACAGAGCAATAGCTGAAAAATTTTGAGTATACCCAATTCACCCCCCTCTTGGGTATATAGCTCCATTTACATTTGGTATCAAAGCCTGGTCTTCTCAAAAGAGCTTAACATCTTGAGAAGGATCAAGATGGAAGGTATTCTACTCGATGGAGTTTCTATCAACCGACCACCTGGCTTCAATGGACAACATTATTCATTCTAGAAGGCCAAATTCAAAGTCTTCGTTATGGCTTCTGTATATGGGCTATGGAGAGTATTCGAGGTTGGAGATTATGCACCAACTATGGTAGAAAATGGTCGTAGAATTCCAAAGCCAGAAGATGCCTATGATGAGAATGACCGAAGAAATGTCACTCTTAATAGCAAAGCCATTCTCATGTTGCAAAGTGCTCTTAGTCAACAAGAGTATTTCAGAATTTGCACCTTGCCATCAGCAAAGGCTATGTGGGATGCTCTAGAGATAGCTCATGAAGGAACCTCCGGAGTCAAGGAGAATAGGGTCAATACACTCATGACAGAATACAATCTTCTTCGCATGAAGTCTGGTGAATCCATCATCGATTTCCAACTAAGATTCACTCATCTGATCAATCAGCTTGCTGCCTTAGGGAAAACTTATGAACAATTTGTTCAAGTGAGGAAAATCCTCAATATTCTCAGCAAAGAATGGGAAGCCAAAGTGACAGTCATTGAGGAAGCACGTGGAAAGTCAATGAGCTCAGTAGTTGCCTTATTTGGAAGCCTATCTGAATATGAAGGGAAGCTCAAGTTCAGAAAGGAACTTGATGAAGTAAGTGGCAAAAACAAAGGAGTTGCCCTCAAGGCAGTGAAAGAAGTTAAGGATTCAGATGCTGAGGAAGAAGAAGAAGAAGATGAAGAACTGGGCATGATGGTTCGAAGATTCAAAAGGTTCTATAAGAAGGATCAAGGCTTCAAGAATTCCAAAAGGGTAGCTCCAGCTATGAATCAAAGAAGCCTATCATTTGCTACGAATGTGAGAAGCCCGGACACATCAAATCAAAATGTCCTCAGTTGAAGAATCAAGAGAAAGAAAAGAAGAGATTCAAAAAGTTCAAGAAGAAGGCATATGTTTCAGCCATATGGGGAGATAACTCATCCGATGAAGATGAAGCTGAAGAAGAAGAAGAAAAAGCAAACATATGCCTGGTAGCTTAAGAACAACAAGATGATAGTGAGGTATATGAATCTCAACCTTCCTATGATGAACTATTTGCTGAATACAATCTTGTGCAAAAGGAATTTGAAAAACTTGCTGAAAAGTATTTGGCTTTGAAAAAGAAAAACATTACTCTTGAATTGCAAGTTGAAAAACTTTCTTCTCCCGAAATCTTGATTTGTCGAGAGTGCCCTGATTTAAAGCAAAAGAATTTACATCTTATAAAAGCACTTGAAAAATTCACCAAGGGAAGTGAAATGCTTGATGTGATTTTGAAATAACAAAGATTTATAAATGATAGATCAGGCATAGGTTACAAACCAGATTTCGATAAGAAGAAAGGTAGAAAGAAGAATGGTGAAAAGTTATACATGAATTATTTTACAAAATCAGTTCATTCTTCCAATCCCTTTGCACATTGTAATTATTGCAATAGGAAGGGTCATTCCACCTCATCTTGTTTCCATAAGAATGAAAGAAAGGCTAAACCTGCTAGCAATTATAAATGGGTACCAAAAGGAACTTATGTTCCCAAGGTCCAAGCTAACCCCAAAGGACCCAAGAAAAGATGGGTACCTAAAACTTAATCCTTTGTGGATTGCAGGTATGTCTAAGAGCATCGAGACCCAACAAATGGTACATTGATAGTGAATGCTCAAGACACATGACGGGAGACAAATCCAAATTTCTTTCAATCAAGCCTAAGGATGGTGGTAAAGTCACCTTTGGAGGAGACCAATCAGGAAAGATTGCTGGCGTTGGTGAAATTGGAAACAATGAGGGGCCACTCATCAAAGATGTCTACCTTGTAGAAGGATTATGCCACAACCTCCTTAGTGTAAGCCAAAGCACAGACAAGGGTAACTTAGTTATCTTTGATTCTGATGAATGCTTGATTGTGAAAAAGGATTTGGTTTCCATAAATGATTTGAAATCAAAAGCTTTATTTAGAGCACCTAGAGATGGAAATTGTTACACTCTTAACCTCTCTAGTAATGCTTCTATTTCTGAAAATTGTTTTGTAAGCAATTTGAATGAGAGTTGGCTATGGCACAAGCGTTTAGCTTATGTCAATATGTTTCAACTTGACAAGTTGCTGAAAAAGGACTTAGTGATTGGCATTCCCAAACATAATTTTAAAAATGATTTGATTTGTGAAGCATGCCAAAAAGGAAAACAAACTAAATCATCTTTCAAAAACAAAAATGAAATATCTACCAATAGACCATTGCAATTGTTACATATGGATCTTGTGGGTCCAGCAAGGGTGAGGAGCCTTGGTGGCAATCTATATACATTGGTTATTGTAGATGATTTCTCTAGATTCTGTTGGACTATATTCTTATCATCTAAAGATGAAACGTTTGATCAATTTGTTGTGTTTACCAAGAAGGTCCAGAACAAGAAAGATCTTTCAATTTCAGGAATAAGGACTGATCATGGTGGAGAATTTGAGAACAATGCCTTCGCTGAGTATTGCGACAATATGGGGATTGATCACAACTTCTCAGCTCCAAGGACTCCACAACAGAATGGTGTTGTTGAAAGGAAGAATAGAGTGCTCACCGAGATGGCAAGAGCAATGCTGAATGAGAACAACACTTCACAAGTGTTCTGGGCTGATGCAATGAGCACCGCTTGCTACATCTCAAACCGAGCTTACTTTAGAAAGAAGTTGAACAAGACTCCATATGAGCTCTACAAAGGAAGGAAGCCTAATCTGAGCCACCTACACATTTTTGGATGCAAGTGCTATGTACACAATAATGGTAAAGAAAATCTTGGTAAATTCGATTCCAAAGTAGATATAGGAATATTTCTTGGTTATTCAAATAGAAGCAAAGCATATAGAGTCTTCAATACTAGAACTAAAGTTGTAGAAGAATCCATACATGTTGTATTCAGTGAAAAAGAAATATTTCTTGGTTATTCAAATAGAAGCAAAGCATATAGAGTCTTCAATACTAGAACTAAAGTTGTAGAAGAATCCATACATGTTGTATTCAGTGAAAAAGAAACTGCTAAATCCTTGAATGATGAGGAAGAGATCATTTTCAAAAATCAATTCTTTTCAAACACTACTCCTACTCCTTCTGAAAATTCTGAAAATATTTTTAACGCTGATCCTGAAAACAATCTTGAAAATCCTGATCAGTCTCAGCCTAGAGCTTGGAGATTTATAAGAAATCATCCTTTAGACCAAGTTATAGGTGATGTGAATCAATGGGTAAGAACTAGAAATAGTGCTTTAAATGAGTAACCTTTTCTGCATTTATTTCACACATAGAACCCTCTAAGATAGATGAAGCCCTTTCAGACAATGATTGGGTGATAGCTATGCAAGAGGAGTTACACCAATTTGACAGAAATCAAGTTTGGGACTTAGTACCTAGACCCAAGGACCATCCGGTTATTGGGACAAAAAAGGTATTTAAGAACAAACGTGATGAATCTGCAATCATTGTCCATAACAAGGCAAGATTGGTTGCAAAAGTTTACAATCAAGAGGAAGGCATAGACTATGAGAAAACTTATGCTCCAGTAGCAAGATTGGAGGCCATAAGGGTTCTTCTAGCCTTTGCTTGTGTTAAAGGCTTTAAACTCTTTCAAATGGATGTGAAAAGTGCTTTTCTAAATGGTTTCATTTAAGAGGAGGTGTATGTTGAACAACCTCCAGGTTTTGAAAGCGATCAATTTCCTGATCATGTTTATAGACTAAAGAAAGCTTTATATGGTCTTAAGCAAGCTCCTAGAGCTTGGTATGAAAGATTAAGTCAATTTCTACTTGATCAAGGATTTATCAGAGGAAAAGCTGACACAACTTTGTTTATCAAGAAAAATAAGTTGAATGAAATTTTGATTGTTCAAATTTATGTGGATGACATAATCTTTGGTGCTACTAATGATGCTTTGTATGAGGAATTTTCCAAGATTATGCAGGGTGAGTTTGAGATGTCCATGATGGGAGAGCTCAACTACTTCCTTGGGTTGCAAATCAAGCAAAGAAAGGATGTGATATTCATCTCCCAAACAATATATCTCAATGATTTGCTGAAGAAGTTTGGGATGGACCAATGCAATGGGGCTGACACTCCTATGAGCACAACCACTTCTTTGGATGCTGATGAAGAGGGCAAGGACTTCAACATCACTAAGTATAGAGGGATGATTGGATCATTACTCTTCCTCACAGCAAGTCTCCTGGACATCCAATTCAGTGTGGGGATGTGTGCAAGGTTTCAATATGCTCCAAAGGAGTCCCATGCTGAACATGTGAAGAGAATCTTCAGATATCTCTCAGACACAAAGTCCCTTGGATTATGGTTTCCCAAGGTCAACCTGAACATCTGATGGCGTACTCAGATTCAGACCATGCCGGCTACAAGACTGATAAGAAGAGCACAAGTGGACAATGTGAGTTCTTTGGCAACTCACTTGTGTCTTGGTTCAGCAAGAAGCAAACAAGTGTAGCCGTCTCATCAACTGAAGTTGAATATGTGGCCGCATCAAGTTGCTGTGCACAAGTGTTATGGCTCAAGCAACAACTTGCTGACTTGGGAGTCCATCTGAAAGAAATCCCAATATTGTGTGACAACACAAGCACAATAAGCTTGGCAAAGAATCCAGTTCAACATACCCGGACCAAGCATATTAATGTGAGATATCATTTTATAAGGGATCATGTTCAGAAAAGAGATGTCAAAGTGATGTTCATCCCTACTCATCTTCAACTTACTGATATCTTCACAAAGCCCCTAGCAAAAGAACAATTCAATTTATAAGGAGAGAATTGGGAATGGTAAATCCCAATGAGTTGTAAGTAATTTCTGTTCATTTCGGTATTAAATTGTGGTTTTGATGATTATAAGTCACTAACTTAAGTATCGGAGTATATAGATAGCTTTTGTGCAGGATTTGGTTTTGCTGTCAAAAAGAAGCAAAACCTCGAGGTTTTGGTGAAAACCTCGAGGTTTGGAGGTGTATGATCAAAGCTGAGAGTTTCAGAAAGGAGAAACCTCGAGTATTCAGAGAAACCTCGAGGTTTGGATGAAACAGAGAGCACCTCAAAGTGAAAGGCAGCAAAACCTCGAGGTTTTGGAGAAAGCCTCGAGGTTTGGGGTAAGAATTTCAAAAGTTCACTGAACACTTTTGAACTCCAGGTTAGTGCATTTTAATCATCAAACCTCGAGGTTTGGACTAAAACCTCGAGGTTTGTCGCGTATATATATATATATATATATATCTGTACTGTGCAATTTCATCAGAACCCTACCCTAACCTCGAGTGAGTTCGTTTTCTTTTCTCTCTCTCTCTATCAATCTCTCATTCTCGGTCCAATTCCTCTCTTCTAAACCTCACAATGACTTCGGAATCTCCTTCCCCTTCCAAATCAGCCACAAATTCTAATGAAGAAACTGAATCGTGGTCTCCTCCTCCTCCACCTCCTCGCCAACCAAGCCAACCTGTCCCAACTTCTTCCTCTGACACACCAGTAAGAGTGAAGACTCGGTCTACTCGGCTTCGCTATGGCGTTGACAAGCATATTAAGGGAGTTATGAACGATCCCCCAGCGTCATCTCCTTCAAAGACCAAACAAAAGGGGGTCTCCTTCAAAGAGCCAAGTGATCAACCATCAAAGAAGAGGAAAGAGCCTGAACCGAAAGGCAAAGGAAAGGAAAAGGTTTCAGCACCTAAAGAAAAGGCAAAGAAAGCACCAACGAAGGCAAGAACAAAGAGAGCCTCAATAGCCAATTCTCAGACCTCAAAGGGTCAATCCTCCTCACATGCTACAAGTCAAGGGCGAAAAGAAAAAGCTTCCCCAGTAATGGAGAACGCCATCACTGATATTTGCCGAGTCATCTCACCACTGGAAGGTTTTGTCACTACTTCCTCTACTCTCTCTAAGCCTGATAGTGATAAGTTCAGAGAAACTTACTTTTAGAGAGTGTTTTGCCCTATGGTAGTTATTAACCTAGAAGAGTTCCATAGGGAGTGCCATTTTGACTTATCACCTTGGATCAAGCCGTATGAGTCCTTTGTTTCGATATCCTCTCCGTATACTCCAAGCCTAGTATGACTGTTTTATTATAAAATGGAGTATGATAACTTGCTTGATGAAGATGGTGAATTACTTGAGGAAAGGGTCACAACTGTGGTGAGGGGTGTAAAATTCACACTGTCTGCATCTATTTTGAACAAGATTTTGAAAATAGAGAATCCCCCGTCTATCCCTGATTTTGCTTACACTGATCAAGAGGTATTTGAAACTCTGAGGCCCGGTGAGCCATTTCCTCCTGATCAGCAACTTAAGCTAACCTTCAGGCCTAGCTCTATGCCAGCAAGAACCATGTCCTGTGGTATGTCTATTCTAGGAACTTCATTCCTAAGGCAGGCAACTACACACATTTTACCCAGCTAGACTATAGGCCATTTACTGCCTTTGTGAAGAAGGTTCCATTCAACATTGGCCACTGGCTGCTTCAAGGAATGACAGAGTTTAAGTTTGCCAAGAGACAGCTCTCTCACATACCATACCCTTCTTTGGTCTCTGTGATCCTTTTCTATCACAAGATATGGTATGTGGGATCCACTGATACCCTTGAGTATCCTCCCTTCTTCGGGAAAAATCAGATGAATTTAATGCAGATCAAGTTTGGTGAAGAGGACTCAGTTCAATCCCAGGCACCTACTCAATCACATTCTCGGACACAGACTCAACAGGCTCAAGAAGCCCAGTCAGCACCTCCACCCCTACAGTCACCATTGCCAGATGATCTTATTTCTCAGATCAAACACATTGTGGATGCTTCACTGGCTTCTATATCTATCAGAATGGAGTTTGAGTTAAGGAAGCTGAAAGCTGAGATGGCTCGAGGACATGAAGGTCTCATTGAGATACAGGATGCTATGAAAGAGCACCTTGAAGCTATTGCTGGGCAATCTACAGAGATAAAGGAGAAAGTTGAAGAAATTGAGCTCAAGATGTCTGCTCATCTTATATCACAGATGGACCTCATTGATAAAGTAGATCGAATCATACAGCACCTGAACACCAGCTCCTCTTCAGCTCCTGGTCCTTCTACTGGTCTTAGTCATTCTAGCCCTGTCTCTGAGACACCCTCTGTAACATCCCAAAATTTGGAATTGAGAATTAAATATGATTTGGGAGTGATAAAGGAAAATTTAGCCTTAATGAAGTTGGAATTTATTTTTGGAAATATGAGAAGGAAATAATGATGGAAAATTTGGCCTTAATTATTACGAAGCTAGTAATTGGAATTTAAGGCATATTTTCCCGTGAATTAAGGACAAATAATTATGGAATAATTATGGCCTGAATATTTTGGAGATAATATTTAATGGCCTCAATAAATTATTTAAGGAAGAAAAATCTCAATTTATGATTTAGGATTATTGGTTACCACACACAATCACTCCTAATTGTCTATACCTAGTGGGCCAATTTATTCATTTAACCCAATTTTCATTTTCTCTACCAGCTGGAAAAAAAAAAAAAAAAAAACCTACTCCTTCTTGCCAACAAACACGTACACCCACTACAAATTGCATGTGTGCCATCTGTACTCCTTCAACCAATTATATACTCTCACACACATATACTTTGATCACTCTCTCATTTCCGTAAACACTCCCTCTTCATTTTTCTTTCCCAAATTCTCTCAACCCTCTCCATCCAACACTACTTCCTCAGCATTATATTTCTCCAGTTCAGCCTACACACCCACTATCCGAACCCTTCTCCTCTCCTTAAACCTTCATCCTATACTCTCTTTTCCAAGAAAACTGAGTTCTCAGCAGAGAGAGAGGGAGAGGGCGTGAGGCAAGGAAAAAAAAAAAACAGAGACAACAACGTTAAAGACAAAAGACGGAAGGGACCTCCGATTGTTGCATGCAAAAGCATTTCTAATCTAGGTAACTTTTAATTTAATTGATTATTATCTGATTTTTGGGAGTTTGCTGAATGTTAGTGAGCCATATGGAAGAGAATGAAGGTATAGAAAATGGATGAGAGCATAGTAACGTCTTGAGACCATGCATGTCTGTTTTAAATTGATTTCTAGCTCCTTTTGGCTCTGAAAGTGTCTTACTAAAACTCAAAGTATAAAATCTGAGCCTAAGGTGTCAAGATCGCATGGGTTAGCTTTTGCATGTGAACTGGCTGAAAACAGAGCATGATTTTCCAGTCGTTTTTGAAAGTTATAGATTTATTTTTGCTCTGAAATTTTTACAGTAGATATTACACTCCTTAAGGTTTAAAACAAGCTTTGGTTCACCTAAAACCGAGGTCTACAACTCAAGTTATGATTTTTCGAAGTTGAGCCTAAAATCTAGGAAAATTTCTGGTTTGCCTCAGGAGTTGTAAAATGGCGTGGCATTTCGGGATGACCAAACAAAATCATAAAATTGTGAAATTTTCCAGTTAAATAGTAGACTCATAGAGGTTTAATTTGATAGGTAATTCGTCGAATTCCGATTAGTATTGAAGGAGTTATGGTTTCTCAAAGATTGGTCAGAAAAACTGCAGAATTTCTGGACATGTTTATGTTTTTGAATTTTGGGAATTTTTCACAACTATAAATCAACTTGGTGGCTTTAATTTATGGAAATAGACTTATCAAAGAGTAAGTAGAAATTGGAATCACTCCATTTGGAGTTGTATAAGTCAAGTTATGAATTTTCCAAATTCTCAGAAAAGTTAAAAGACAAGTACTTCTGAGGTGGGTCTAGAGAAGTTGAGAGTTTTGGGTAGGATGATAGATATTTAATTATATCATGGTGAGTATTTATGTATAAGGATTTATCTCTATGAAATAAATTTTAGGGATTGACAAGAACTCAAGAGAAAAACGATCAAAAAGGGATTTTGGTAAAGGCGTAATTTCGGAAGGAGCAACAGGTGAGTGAATAACGTCCCTAATTTTTTATTGTTGAGCTTTCATGTTAATTTTCATATTTAAAAGTATAATTTTGTGAAAGAATATTTGTTGATAGTATATGAGTAAAGAATTAAACTTTTCTTCCAATTGTTTTAAAGCATAATTCATAACTATGCAATTAAATGGAAATGAGACTTTTGAGTTGTTTTGATAAATATTATATTGATATGGTCTTGGATTTTGGAAAAGTTTATAAGCTAGAATTTATTATTTTAAATCGAACGTGTTTACACGAGTTCTTGATGTTTTGAAAGAATTTTTATTGATAGATTGAATTTGAAGGAAAGTTTGAAATATTGTTTGTGAAACTTCATGCTGGGGGATTAAATTATGAATATGAGATAGAGCTGTTATTATCTTGAAGAAAGAATTTGTATTGCTTTGATGACTTGACCCCAAGCATGCTTGAAAAATGTTTTTTTTTTTTGAGGATGTAATACAGAACGCTGGTTACTAACAGCAGTAGTGTTAGTCCTTGGTGCACCATGGTTAATCTCGAGCTCGCTTGATTTTCATGGGATTTGTTCTCATGCTTGTTTCATGGACTTTGTGTCCATGCTTGTTTCATGGACCGTGTGTCCATGCTTGTTTCATGACCTTGAGTCATGCTTGGTTAGTTTACCCTCATGGACTGTGTGTCCATGCTTGTTTCATGACCTTGAGTCATGCTTGGTTAGTTTACCCTCGTGGACTGTGTGGCCACGCTTGTTATTCGTTCTGTAAGAAGTTCTACAGAAAGATGAGGTTTTGGGAATTATGTTTTAATTGATTATATTATATCAAAGGTTTTATTCCATACGGAAAATTATTTGACTAATGGTATTTTTATAGAGTTCTATTTTATTCATGATCGTAATGTTTAAAAATTGAGATTTGTTAATATATTGCTATTGTCAAAATATAAAAATGTTTAAATCATTTACTCTTGTATTTTATTAAGTTATAAGAATGGGGCGTTATTCACTGGAAAATTTGTTTTGGTTCAGACGATATCACTCATCCTGTACCTCCTGCCTAGCGGTGAAGAATCTTCCTAGTGACTTAAAGCTTGCGGTCTCATTTTGGAGTGCTGCTAGTTGATGTAATTATAACTTAGACTTTTTTTTTGTATTATTATTAATGTTAGATGCTCCACGTAGTTTATAGGCAGGATCCTACCTGCTTTTTTGTTGTTTGGAACACGTGAATATTCTATATTATGGTATCTTATTTATTAATTAGAATTTTGTAGATAAGTTTAAGGCTTAAGGAATATGAGTCCTCTCATATTCCGTGCCGGTCACCCCTTTGGGTTTTCAGGGCGTGACACCCTCACCTTCCTTCACCTTTCCTTCACCAAAGGTTCCCATCTCCTCTCCTGATCCGTCCACTCCCATCTTCGCCTCTCCTTCCACTGTCATTCTTCTCCCAGCACCATCTACTCCCTCTACTGAGATCTTACCTTCTCCATCCACTCCTGCTACTGAACCTCTGCCCTCACTATCTACTCTTGCCACAGTAGCTCTTTCCTCTTCGGATATTCCTCCCACTACTCTTTTTGAGGATGACAAAGGGGGAGAGAAAAGCAAGGAGTAGTTAGGAGTTAGGATTGTTTTGATGATTTTGGCACATGTACCTGCCCTGTACATTTCTTTTGTGCATCATTTTGTTTTTGTATTCCATTGTATCTTGACCTGTTTCTATTGAAATGGAATACAACTAATGTTTTTACATGCTTCTGCTTATCTCTGATGGTACTATTATATTCTTTAGAGTTTTAATTGTCCAAAATCATATCTTTTCAAAATTTCTGATAATTTTTCAAAGACATTTCAAACTCTCTTGAATATTGCAAAAAGAACTGTTTATAAGTGTTGTCATCATCAAAAAGGGGGAGAATGTTAGTTCTCTTATGGTTTTGATGATTGCCAACAATTGTAAACAAAGAATAAGGATTTGCTCTTAAAGGTTGAAAATTCTAAGTAAGAGCAAACCTCGAGGTTTGCAGTAAAACCTTGAGGTTTGGCCTTGCAAATAAAGTCTCAAGGTTCAGCACTTAATCATTCAAAAACTTGGTTTCACAAATTTATGTGAAACCTCGAAGTTTGTAAAGAAACCTCAAGGTTTGCATTTCCAAAGAAAACTTAGTTTCACATCAACTCATGAAACCTCGAGGTTTGTGCCAAAACCTCCAGGTTTGTGGTTTGGCGCCTAATTGAAATTTTTGAAAAACATTGTGAAACCTCGAGTATCTTGAGAAACCTCCAGGTTTCTTCATCCAGAGAGCAACTAGTTTTCATTGAACATGAAAACCTCGAGGTTCACTTTGAAACCTCAAGGTTTGGTGTTTTGACTAAAACTTGAATCTTTTGAAAAATACTTAAAACCTCGAGTATTACTTTAAACCTCCAGTATTCTGTCATACAGAGAGCATACAGCTTTTCACATGAATGAAAACCTCGAGGTTCATTCCAAAACCTCGAGGTTGTATCCCTGGAACAAAGCTTTGGCTTATCAATATTTTAGCCAAACCTCGAGTATTGTTGAAAACCTCGAGGTTTGTGGGTTCCAGAGAGGAAATGAATTTTTCATAAAGATATAAACCTCCAGGTTTCTTATGAAACCTCCAGGTTTGGTTTCATCAAGTTTTTTTTCATAAGGTTTCTTTACAAAGGAAACCTTGAGGTTCACTAAGAAACCTCGA
Source organism: Acacia crassicarpa (assembly GCA_034222035.1). NCBI lineage: Eukaryota > Viridiplantae > Streptophyta > Magnoliopsida > Fabales > Fabaceae > Acacia > Acacia crassicarpa. The sequence goes on from JAWXYG010000015.1 coordinate 12,491,233, forward strand.
GGTTATGTATCTCAGAAACTGAAAATACTTTCTGCATTCAAACCTCGAGGTTTGTGGAGCAAACCTCCAGGTTTGTGGAGCAAACCTCCAGGTTTTTAGTCGTTGCTGGAAATTCAAAATTGACAAATGTGTTATGGCTTCTTGTTTGATCTCAATGCTTTACATGATTAATCTATAATGATTCCAGATATGTTTAACCATCCTTTTAGTGAGTTTCAGACAGATTAAAGAAGGATTATTGAAGGATTAGAGCAAAAGCAAAAAGTGTGTCAGAACATTAAATGCTCAACCCAGAAACTTGCTTCCTTTTGGTTAATCCACTTGTACACGACTGCAAAAGATTAAAAGGAAGATTTCTACAACAAGTAACAACCTCTTCAATGGATTTATTGCCTGAGAGTCAACTCTAAACCAAAGGCCAGCTGGATTATGCAGGAACAAGGAGAGAGAAGATGTCCAAGGTGGAACCAATCCTCAGCTAAAGTCTTCCAACGGTTCAATCCAAGTTGCAACGGTCATTTAATGATTTCTATGCATAAATAGAGTTGCATTCAAGACTTTATAGAGGTTACAACATCTGAAAACGCACAAGCAATCAATTCTCTCAACTACTTCTTAGTTTTCATTTGTATATTGTCTTTTGACAAAAAAAGCTTCAGTGTTTATCATCATTTACTCTTAGAGAGAGCTTTTATTGCTTATTGATCATTGATTGTAAAGAACCACAAGTCAGGGGACTTGGTGGTTGGGATACTTGATTACAACTTGTAAGGGGGAGTGAGTTCTAGAGAGAGAACTACTCTTGAGTGCAGAGTGTGTAATCAAGTTGAAAGAGTTAGTGAATTGAAAATCCCAAGTGAGGCTTGGGGACTGGATGTAGGTCAAGGATAAGACCGAACCAGTATAAATCTTGGTGTCTCAGCTTTTCTTCCCTTCACTTCTGTTCTACTCTGTTTTTACTTGCTCAAAACAGACCAATAGCTAAAAAATTTTGAGTATACCCAATTCACCCCCCCTCTTGGGTATATAGCTCCATTTACATAGAGGATATCCTAGTCACTAATGACCTTTTTTACTCTTGGTAGGATTATTTTTCAACTTTTCAACTTTAATTCTCAAAAAACGTTGGTTCAGAAATTCTAGACAGATTTTCGCCTAACTTCAAAATATCATAACTAATTCTAGAAAAATTGAAACGAAGATCCGTAAAATTTCCCGGACTCCTTAAGATGCCTATTTTTGAGGAAAAATATCAGTTTTCACCCAGAATTCAAGAACAATTCCCAGATTTCATGTGTTCAAACCTTGCCCAGAAATTCGCCCAGAAACATAGCCTAATCTTCAAAATTTCATATCTCCTTGTCCAGAGATCAAAACGTTGACAAGGAGATCAAAACGTTACATATTTTATATATTTGGAAAGCCCTACATGTCTACTTTATTTCTGGAAAATTTCGTGATTTTTAAAGATCATTTGATGCATAAAATAATGTTCCCTATCCAATTAACTCCCAAACTCCAGAAATTCCAGAATTCTTTTATCTTACTCTAACTTATTCCCTTAATCCTAAAAGTCACTCCCCAACATGTTTCCACCTTGTCAGGCATCTTTTGATGCAATAAGGCCTGAAAACAATTATGGGAAATTACTTTGCCTATTTACTATATTAAACTAACACCTATATTAAAAGCTACTAAGAACAAAGAAGAACTATGAATTTAAGAACAAGCTTACCTCTTCAAGCTTCTTGCTCTTCTTCCTCCTCCTTGCTCCTCTTAGAAATCAACTCTTGGAGTTTGATTTAGTGTGAGGAGAATGAAGAGCAAAGCTTCCTATTTATAGGAAAAATTCAACCCCTCCAACAAGCTTCTTCCTCTTGAATTTTGGCCATTGGATTGGGGAAAATTTTCAAACTCTCATCCTCACTCTCCATTCCCCCTCATCCGTGCCTCCCTCTTCCTTCCTCTTCACTCTTTTTCCTTCTTGCATGCTAAGTTTCTAATGCTTGCCCACCAAGTATCAAATAGTGCCCATCTTCTCCAACAAGTCTTTGACTTCAATTCCACATGTGCGTAACCAATTCCTTGCTCTTCACACTACATTTCATACGTCCCCCCCCCCCCCCTCTCTTCTCTTTTTTTTAATTTGTTTTGTGATTTATTTAATTGCTAAGATATTGTTTTGGAGCTATTTCATTGGTCCTTTGGTGATTAATTATGGAAAAATACTCTTTAATTTGGATCCTTTTATTTGCTATTAGATTTAGCTTAATTATGTTTATTTGCAATGATTCAATTGTTTACCAAATCAATTATGATCTTTCAAAACTCATTTGCTACTAATATTGAACCCTTGTTAGGCTTTAATATTTAATTAAGCCAAAATATTCCAAATTGCTTATTAATATTTGTCACTAGATTAATTTATAAATTTTAATCCAATTAATTTTAATTTAGGTGCCCAATAATTATTCTTTAGCATTCCCTAATTAATTTAAGCCTTTTCATACTCCTTTATGACTTATTCTCGAAAATATAAGAATTAAATGTTAATATCGTTTTAGATGTAGATTTAATTGTTCTTTAATTGTTGGAAATTCCCTCTAATTGTTTTAGGTATTTTCACGATATTTTATAATTTTTAGAAACCCTAATTTAATTATAGTCCTTAGAAATTCATTCAAATAACTCTTAATTAGTCATTGGCTTTTAATTAGGATTATTCATTTTTTATTGTACTTAATTTAATTTAGTTATTATATTTAGTGTCTTAATTGTTGTCATTTCAATTGCTCATTAATTGTTAATAATTTCTCCTTAATTAGGCTCAATGTGATGATAGTTATTTATGGCTTTTTATGAATTAATTATGAATTTAAGCATTAGTGTGTTAATTACGGGTATTTTGATAAATTTAGCCTCTTAATAAATTAAATGATACTTAATTAATCCCTTGATTATTTATAATAATTTGGCACAATTACTTAATTTAATAAATACCTAATTATTCATTGATTTTATTATTCTCCCCTATTTGGTTCAAGAATTTTTCATCGTACCTTATTGCTCTTTTTAATTCCCTATGAACCATACTTTAATATGGTAATTATTTGCATTTTATGGTATCTTATTGATTCCTATGAAAATTTAATCCTAGGTTGCCTTAATCCCAAAGAAAGATTTTCTAGAAAATAGAATAATTATATCTCAAAATTTGAGACCACATATTCACCTATTTAAATAGGTGCCAATCATCAAAACGTTGTATTTATGAAAATATTATTTTCAGGGTATTACAATATTTATTATGAAGGACAATAAAAATTGTAATTATTTTGAAAGACCAAAAATTAAAACATTAAAATAGAAAAACTGAATTGCTTTTAACCAGATTTCTTATATTCTTCCTAATTGAACCAGAATCTGAAGTGATTGTAGATTAATGGATTTTAATTGTTTAATTATTTTGGTGCTCATTGTTTGGCAATCTATTTCTATTCTTCTGTCAAATTTATGTCTGCTTTTTATGCAGGGAGAAATATTCAAATGGTATAATACTATGCTAAATGCTAATAGTCCCATGAAATGGTCTCTATTTATGCTGATTTGTGCTGTTGGTTTATTTTACCGTACCATGTTATTTTGTTTGATTTGTTGAAATCATATTTTAGCCCTAATCATAATCAGGAGGGGGTGTCCATATCAAACCTGTAAACTATAGAGCCTGGGAGTTTCTACTACAATCGAAAAAGAACGAGGTTATTTGAATTGATCTCTATTTATCGTTATCCAATATCCATCAATCATCCCACATTCTGATCCAGGTGGAGAGAATATAGGAAATATGGATAAGTGCAATTTAGTCTTTCTATTTTAATATTTTAATTTATTGTCCTTCAAAATAATTACTATTTTTATAATCCTTCTTAATAAATATTATTTTTCTTAGATCCTTTATTATAATTTTCTCTAAAAATATTTACAATTCAAAATTCATATTTATAGCCTAGATTAGTAACAATAAACATTTTAAAAAACAATAAAAATAAATCATTATTTGTATTTCAACGTTGTATTAAAAAAGATAGAAAAAATCTCATATAAAGCTACATGAAATACAAAAATTCTACATAAAGTTGGTAAATTCAATAAATCCCTAATTAAATTATTAACCGAATTCAATATTTCAAAATGTGGGTTAAATAATTTTATTGCCATCCCTTCTTAAAAGGGTTTCAACGCTCTGTAATTATTTTTTAAAATATGTATATGTATATAAACATTAATGTATAATAAAATAAACTATGATAAGATTAAATCAAAGAATTTTTTTGTGGTTTGAAAGGATCCTCTAGAATAATGCAAGCGAAACAAAAAAAAAAAAAAAAAAACCGGGACAGCATAACCCCAATAACAATCAAATTATTTTTTTGTTGAATATTGAGAATAAAAAAATTTATTCCTCACCTGAATTTTTTTACGGGAAGAAAATTAAACTATGTTGATCTCTCAAGAAATCTGACTTCTGTGATATTATATATATCAAATATTTCATTAATAGAATTTTTAAAAAAGATTTTCATTAACATAAAAAACCAAACTATATATAATTAACAAAACAAAATTAAGTTGTGTTCTTCCAAAAATAAATTTTTTATTGACAGTATTTACATAAAAATCATTTAGTTGATATTGGTGTTATGCTTTTATTTTTATTTTTTGTCTTGAATTATTCTTGGTAATTCTTTTGGAACACAATAATTTATTTGCTTTAAACAAATCCTATGTTATTTTATTATGTATTAATATTAATATATGTACACAGAAATAATTTACATAACAATATAACTCTTTTAAGAGAGGAAAGGGGAGGAGGGTGAAATGAAGTCATTTTGCTCATATTTTAAAATTCGATATTGGGTTAACAACTTAATTAAGGATTGTTTGAGTTTAACAACCTAATTTTTAGTTTTCCTATTTAAAGAAGCTTTATATGGGATGTTCCCAAAAAGAAATTGCAAAACATTACATATTTAAATGGGTCCAGGTTTTTTATATATAAAAATAAATTATAACTTTTATTATGTTATTGATAATTGTAATTATATTGATAACTATATTACATTTATAAAATTATAAAATACTCTAAATACTATATAATTATAATTATAAATATGATTACAAAATAATCTTCAAAATAAATGAGTAAGTTGGATAAAATATATAAAAATTATGGTATATCATATGACTGTCACTCTTGACCTCTTGGCCAAAACCTTTTCTAAATTTGTCTTTTAAAAACAAAAACAAAAAAATTGACCTCTTAGTATATCATTTTACATGAACAAATCCTGCGTTCTCCACAAGTTTCACGTCATTTTTACTCTACATAGGATAAACTTGATTTTCTTTGTGATGCAAGAAAATATTAAAAATTTATTTTTATTTTTACCATCTCCATATAAATTATTATATTCATGTAATTAATTAAGAGTATAAGACTATTTATTCTATTTTATGGTAATTTTTTATTTAAACGCATGTGAAGTCTCATTTGTGAAATTTTTATTTGTTAAGTCGTTTTTTTTTTGGTCGGATTTGTTAAGTCGTTAAGGAAAACTTGTTCATAAAATTTGATATCTAGAATATGATTCTTTATTATAACCTTGAGTATATTTTTTTAAAAAGTAAGTGAAATTGTTATTCATGCAACATTTACTTGTTAATCTTATTCCATGCATTATATTTAAAATGAAATTTTCAATCATATCTAGCCTCTTATCATAATCACAAAATTAAATAAACTTAAAAATAATTAATATTATTGGTGAGATGAACTAGATAGAGTTAATATGAAAAGTATTAGAACTCTGTAAATTTTATACACACATTGTACCAGTATTATTTTTTTACTTTGTTATCGGTACTCTTATTTAGATATTTTTCATTAATAAATTTTTTAATGGGAAAATTTTTCCTAATTTATTTTTATGTAGAATGATTTAGAAATAGAATGATAGATTATGATTTCTTTTAAAAGGTACTTTGGAGGAAAACAATTATGGGCGATTTTCCATTTGATGTGTCATTTTCATGTAAACTATAACACATATATTTTCTAACTACAGCAAAAGAATCTCAATAAGAAAAGGGTTAAACACTATCTAATTTGTCACGGAAGTATTGATAAGGGGACACTTAGCACCTAGAAGTTTTTTTGGTACCAAATTTGTTCAAAACTAATGGAAAGTCAAATAGACGTTTGCCATAATGGATTTTTTTGGGTTAAATACCTAATTTGTCATGGAAGTATTGATAAGGGGGCACTCAGCACCTGAAAGTTTTTTTGGTACCAAATTTACCACGGAAGTATAAAAAAGGTAGCAAATTTGCCCAAAACTGACGGAAGGTCTACGTAGGTCGTTAAAATGCCACATGGCCAGGAAAGAAACGCAGTGGAGGGTGAGTCATATGCCAAATCATGTAACCACGTCAGCACCTCATTCATCTCTCTCTCTCTCTCTCTCTCTCCCCCCTCTCGCTTTCGACAGTTCGTGCTTCTGAATTTTCATCCACTCCTTCACCAACAGGTATGCTAGCTTCCACAACAATGCCTGCCAACTCTGTTTGTGACCTTCCTCTACTTCAGATTCAATTGGTTTCAATCCCCAAAAATATAGGTACTATAGGAATCAAAACCAAGAAACCAAAAGCCATTCTTATCAAATTGATCAAGAAAATTTCAAACGGGATGTTAGAATTAGCTCTGGATCTACAAAAGCCATCAGTTAGAGATAATTCCTAGAACAATTTTGTATTCCCATTTTACTCTAAAAAATGCTCTACCAAGATACCAAACATTTCTCTGAATCAAGATAAATAAAAAACCGCCAATAAACCTAGTTAGAGATGGTCATATGGATTGTTGAAATTTTTACCAAATCGTAAAATTTCAAAGAAGCAGAATAAGGGAATTGGGGGGGAGGGGAGTGAGGAGGCATTACCGGAAGATTTGAGAATCGAGAAATTGTAAGGGTCTAAGGGATAAAATCGTTTGGTATGAATTTGCCACACCGCCTAGCAAGTCCTTAGCCCCACATCGGAGAGCCATGGTGTTCACAATGGTCCCACCGGCACTGTCACCTCCGATGTAGGAATTGGTGAAGGAGTGGAAGAAAATTCAGAAGCACGAACCATCAACAGTGAGAGGGAAGAGAGAGAGATGAATGAGGTGCTAATGTGGTTACATGATATTGCATATGACTCACCCTCCACTGTGTTTCTTTCCTAGCCATGTGATATTTTAACAACCTATGTGGACCTTTCATCAGTTTTGGGCAAATTTGCTATATTTTTTATACTTTTGGGGCAAATTTGGTACTAAAAAAACCTTCTGGATGCTGAGTGCCCTCTTATCAATATTTTCGTGGTAAATTAGGTATTTAATCCAAAAAAATTAATGTGGCAAACGTCTGTTTGACCTTCCATTAGTTTTGGGCAAATTTGGTATCCTTTTCATACTTTCGGGGCAAATTTGGTACCAAAAAAACTTCCGGATGTTGAGTGCCCCTTATCAATACTTCCATGGCAAATTAGGTATTTAACTCATAAGAAAATGACAGCCAGGTTCCAAGGACCATAAAAAAATTACAAAAAAAGTTCCAACAAAAATTCACATATCATAAAAGTCCATAAGGACTTTTTCGATATTATTTCTATTAACAATAGGAAGTGCTATATTTACAACAGAAAATGCTATATTGACAACAAAATTTTAAAACCTGGCTATTTAAACAGAAAAAAAATAATTATATTCACAACAGGAAGTTCATATTCACAACAAAATTTAAACACTTGGATTTTGTTTCAAACTTAAATTTCTAAACATACAGAGGTCATTTATAACAGAAAAAGTTTATACTCACAACAAGAAATGCTATATTCACAACAAAATTTTAAACTTAGTCATTCATAACAGAAAAAGTCATATTCACAATAGGAAGTATTATATTTACAACAAAATTTAAAAATCTAGATTTTGTTTCAATACAAATAATTTCAAAAAAGTACCTAAGGACTATGTGAATTTCTATTGGGATTTTTTTATAATTTTTTATACTCTTAGGACCTGACTGTCATTTTCCCAATCTCAATTATTATTGGACCCACATAGCAGGGGACCACTGCCCCCTACTTTTGTTTTTATTTGCAAAGGAGGGCCAGCTGTGGTGAGATTTATGTTGTGCATTTACCGTTCCAATGGCCTAGATTTAATTTTTTTTTTAAATTAATAATTAAAAATATCATTAAATAATTCTTAAAAACTAAAAGTCAAAAAGTTAATATAGACCGTAGATCTGGAAGTGTTCATCGCCATTGATGGTGAGGATTCACTAATTTATCACATTTTCAATTCTTCTTAAATTGCTGAATAAATTTCTGCTCTTGCGTCTAAATTGTCTGCGCTCCTCTTTTCTCTCTCACACTTCCTTTCACTTTCTCTCCGTTGCTCCCTGAGTCCTTTGCTCTTATTTCTCTCTCTAAACAAAACCAGATTTCTCTGTGCATCATCGTTGAGCTAGTTGAAGAAAGAAGGCAAAAACCAAAAAAACAAAAGAAAACAAGAAGGTAAAATTTTCACTGTAGAAGTACACAGAGTGATTAAGTATTATCTGTAATCTTGTAATTTAGCATTATATTTTGTTTACTCCTTTACTTTCTTGCTGCATATTTCTACTGTGCATATGATGGAGTTATTGAAAACAATAACGATGTCTTTTTTTTTTTTTTTTTTTCAAATCTCAAATCAGCAGGGCTTGTTTGAGTCTGCCAGCTATTTGTATGATCTAGATTTTTTGGAATTATGTCTGAAAGGCAAAACGAAGAAGGTAATAATAATAAACCCGGATTTTTTATTATTCATTAATTTTTGTTATTGTCCTTCTTTCTATTTGTATTTAGTTTGTAGTTTCAGTTTTCATTACTAATTCACTTTGAGCACAATTATGCCCGTTTGGTTTGATGGATGAGTTTTTATGGAAGTAGAAATGTAACTGAAAGTGAAAGGGTAAGAGGAAAGTGTGTTGGTATGATTATTGGAGTGTTGTATTTATAAAGCAAAACGACTGGAAATTCATACCAGCAAAATAAATCAAATGAAAAATACTCGAATCAGAAAGCATTTCTGATCTCCCAACCTCTCTTGATTCATCATCTTTCTGTTGATACTAAACCAGAAATCGAATCAAAAATCTAAAAACAAACTCAGAAATTGAAAGGTAAAACCAACTCGATCAAAAATACATTTCTCAAACTTTTATATTTTTATAAAATTGTCGCCAGAGAACTGTGGTATTCTGAGATCAGTCTAGCAATCTTTTCTTATGAATGGATGAGGAAGGCTTGGTGCAGATCTAAAGAGGAGAACTGTGGTGTGGAGTTTTTTTGTTTTTTCATAAAGAAGACTTTTTACGTTGGTAATCACAAAAACTGACATAGATAATTCAAATAATTGCCGACGTAGAAAGTCGTTTTTTAAAATAATTTTTCAATATTTTTATACAAGCATAATCTGAATCCACATTTCAATTGTGGATATATAGAACAACTATACCCAACAGACAAGCATAATTATCAACCGATATCTTGAAATCGCAAAATTTTGTTAAATAAATAGTATTCAACCTTCTTAATATGTAAATATTAAAAAGTAAGGGGCTTGGTTTACTAGGCTATTAGCTCATCTGTTTTCTCTTGATTCGTTTTTTGTTTTTTGTTTTTTTTATGCAGATTGGTTTTTTGTTTAATCAAAGGGAAATAGGACTTGGCTTTTCTCATTCTTTTCCTCTATGCTCTTATGTTTTATCCCAAAACTTTGTAGTCTTGAGATTAACAAAGCAAGAGAAGGATTTTAAAAAAAAAAAAAATAGAGAGAGAGCATATAATACTTTGAATTATTTTTCGATAGCATTAAATATCTTAAAATAATTTTTAATACACTCAATATCTTAAAATATTGTTTTGCTTACACCCAATATCTATTAAAAATATACTTTAGGTGCCACTAAAATTTTATTTTACATATATATTGCTAAATGTACTAAAAATTAATTTAAGATCTACATAAAAATATTTTAGGATAATGAATGAATATTATTTAAAAGAAAAGTCCTCCTCATACTTTGTTTACCCCCCCCAAAACTACGTAATTTTGAGGATGGGAGCATACATGAAAAGAATATGCGAGAAGTTCAAGAAAATATAATTGACAACATGCCCATTGTCCAAAGCTAACTTGAAATAATGATAATAGGGATTTTTAATAATAATGGTTTTGCATTATCCCTGTCTTGTGATATATATATATATATATATTCTGGGCTTATTATTTATCCTGTGACTGGATATAGCCCTCTGTCCAGTTAGATTATACTACGTCGTTTTCAGCTTTTTAAGGTAGCACATAGTGGTGTAAGGCGTGAGAATCGTGCTCTGCTCGTCCAAAATCGTGAGAATCGTGCTCTACTCTGTTCATAATATCTGCTTTCACAACAATCATGCTACTTTACCGCCCAGCCTCTCCCTCAAGCTAATGAGCTCAAATATTGAGGATCCATGGTACTGAACAAGTTTTGAACGGCCTCATTATCTACGAGACAGCGGCGGCCTGAGTCACAGGCTGCAGCAGATGTGGCCGCCACCGTGGTGGTATTGTTAACAGCAGAGGCATTCTCCCATGATGGAGAAGCTGTCCTGCAATTCTGAGGTTGGAGAAGTATTATGAATGTCACCAGAAGAAGAAAGAACAGGGAAAAGTAACGCCTCATCATCATTCTATTCACTCTCTGATTCTACCTTGAGGTCTATATTCACTAGCACAACTTAATAATAGTGTTTAAGGGATATGTTTATGCTTGCTCGAATATCTATGAGGGAAATCAATGGCCACATTTAAAAAATCAACATTATCATCTATGTCGGCATATATTATTCTAGGACGAGGAGTTCAAGAAGATGCAGGATGAGCTGTTTTTGTTGAACAGAGTTTTAAACAGAGCATAGCACGATCGTGAAAACGACGTAGTATAATCTGACTGGACAGAGGGCTATATCCAGTCACAGGATAAATAATAAGCCCATATATTCTCGATATTTATGTTTTCAGCTTTTTTATGATGACTTCTAGTTCTAGTATTGTCAGTTACATATACTTTTTTTTTCTTCTTTTTTTTTTTTTTGCCAATATCAGTTATACATATACCTGAACCTAGAGAGTTTTGAACTAATTAAATTAAACATGGTATTGTGAATTTTGTTAAATTGGCAGGACTTGCTTTTGGTTCTTGTCTTGTTTTTGGTGGATTCTATATTTTATTGTCCTTTCCATCAGTTATGTTGGTCTTAGCACAAGAAGGAGGATTGTATTATCAAATGTTGTTCATGCATCTCAATAAAAGTCAGTGTACGCTATCAAATGCATGTTCATGCATCTAAAATTTTGTTTTTACATAAAAATTTGTTTAAAAAAATATTCCATGCCTATATAAAAAAATAAAAACCATAAAAAAATGCTTGGTTATCCCAAAAAATAGTATACATATGAATTAATTAATTGTTGACATATAAATATCATACCATTTGTGAATTTTAGTAATTATATTATTTCTCTTGAGACTAAAGCCTTCACATGTTTTTGTTTGGCAGGATTTGTGTTCTTATGTTTTGGTTTGAGAATCTCTTTTACTCTTCCTTAGTTTCTGTGTGGAACAACACCAAAATTATTTTAGAACGGTGAGTATATACTCTAATTTGATTGTGTTTTTTACGACTTTAACATTTATTTTTTATGTTTTTATTGATATTTTCCTTTACATCAATTATAATTTTATAATCTCATTTTTAGCATTTTGATTATGACTTTTGTTAGGAGCCGCTGTAAACTTTGTAGGTCTTGTTTATGAGTTGTTTGACTACTATTGTGTTCTCTCTCTCTCTCTACATATATATATATATATTCATTTAGCTTATTCCATTCCTAAAAAAAAAAAAAGCTCATTAAAAAAGAGGCATATTCTTGGTGATTCCAAAAGATATTACTCTCTCAGTCCTTAATATAAGATCCATTTTGTAGTTTATATTAAGGACAAGAAGGAATATATTTATATAAATTAGTTGTGGGTTAATGTCATTATTGGTCCTGGCAATTTGATAAAGTTTTGATTTTGGTTTCCATAGTTTTAAAATAATTGGTTTTGGTCCCTATAGATTTATAAGAATGTGATCTAAATTTAATGATTAGTTCCTATACTTTTAATGAGTTTTGATTTTGTTCCTTATAATTAAACTCAAATCTAGTTCCTTTCAAACTATATAGATCAAAACCAACGATTTGAAACAACAGAGATCAAAACTAAAATTTGATAAAATTGTAAAGACCAACAATGATATCGTTGTTGATCACTTTAATGTCATACCATTTCCATATTTTCTACCAATATTATATTTTTTCTCTTGAAACTAATGTTTTCACTTTCTTTTTTTTTGGAAGGATTTGTGTTCTTATGTTGTGGTTTGAGCATCTTTTTTATTTTTGCTTGGTTTCTATGTGAAACTACACCAAAATCACTTAAAAAAGTAGGTAAGCATATATTCTAATTTGACTGGGTTTCTTTTTATTGTGTTAATAATTTTTATGTTTTTATTTCTATTTTCCTTTATATCAATTATATTCTTATAATCGCATTTTTATCATTTTGATAATGACTTCTGTTAGAAGCCATTTAAAATTTTTAGGGCTTTTTTCTTTGAATTGTATAACTGTATTGTGCTCGCTATTTTTTGTTTCTCTTTTATAACTGTATTGTGATCCCAAAAGTTATTACTGGTCGATCACTTAGATCTCATACCATTTGCATATAATTAATATTGTTGTTTGGTAATCTTTTATTTTTCTTTGGCTTATGTGTAAATCAACGCCGCCAAAATCTCTTAGAAATGTAAGGATACATTCTAATTTAATTGTATTTCTTTTTATTAATTTTAAATTAAGTTTATCTTTTTTATTTTTATTTTCCTTATACATACATGCATGCCTTCATCCATCAAATATATTCTAGCATGTTTAGTGAGATTGGTTACTGTCCTCTTCTCTTATTGTTCTCTTCTCATCCTCTTTCTCTAAGCCTCTACTTCTTATTTTAACCTTAGATTGGAATTTGAGCAATTCAGATTTAATATATTTTATAAAAATATAATAAAATATCAAATAAAAAATAATTAAATAAATTCAAAACTGCTAAATTTTAGTTATGATTATTTAAAAATGCAATAAAAATATTTTTAAAAAAATTGTAAAACATTAAATATGAGTAGATCAAGTTTCATAAGGTAGTAGAGAAGAAGCGGATGAGAAGAGAATAGTAAGAGAAAATGATGGTAGCTAGTACCTATTTTTAGCTTTTGATTATGACTTCTGTTTTGCGCTACTTATACACATGTTTGGACTTCATTGTTGTTTGATTACTATAGCGTTTTCTACTTTCTTTCTTTTTTCCTTCATCAATTTGTAAGATCATTTTTTAATAATAATGGGTTTTGCATTAGGAAAAGGTATTGCAACTTGTATGTGATTGCATATGTTTTGTTTGTTTTTTGTTTTAACTGTTCTGTTTTGTATCATTTTTATTGCAATTGAAATCTCAAAATAAAAAGTGAGAAATATAGATTATGAGTTTTTATGTTTATATTATAATCTGAATATTTCCAATTATACGTAACTGCAAGTATAGGAAAAAGAAGAATTGCAAAATGCAGATTGCCCATTCATATAAATGAAATTATTTTACCAATGAGATTGAGTCTAGTAGAAGGGTTAGTCCCTCGCAACGTGAGAAACCAATTTTAGAATTCCTATTGGAAATTGTGCTTACATTTATTATCCAACAATGCTTCAAATAGGATTACCTTCAATAGGAGGATACATATTCTTAGCAAAAAAACAACAACAACAACAACAACAAGACAACATTATTAATTAATTGTAAATTGCTATACTCTCATACTTTTTATATACGTTTTTATTAATATTGTTTCTGTAACATCCTGAATTTTGGACCTAAAGACTAGAAAATTAGCCTATTTTTGGAGGACTATTAGACCCTATTTTTGAAAATGAATTTAGAATCAGTATTTTATTGGACATGAATAGTGTTTACTATTCACAAATACGTACATGAATAGTATTCACTATTCACAAATACGTATTCACTTTTTATAAATACGGTATTTAATCGATATTTTGAGAAATATGAAAAGTATTTACTATTCACAAATACGGTATTTACTATTCAAAAATACGGTATTTACTATTCCTAAATACGTATTCACTTTTTGAAAATACGTATTTACTATTCATGCGGGACCCACGTCAAAATAATTCTCCTCCTGCCGACACATTCACGGGAGAAATTTTGAAATTATTGTTTGCGGGACCCACTCAATAATAATATTATTATAATATAATATCTTATACTTTGGAAAATAATAGAAATAAAATTATTTCCAATAAACCGTGAATTAGGTTTTTAAAGTAAGGGCATATTATAAACAAGTGAATTTTTATCTCAAAGTGGGTTATTTCCGAAGTCATTTCCGAAATCGGCGGAATGATTATTGAGATAGGTCGAAACCGATATTTTGAATCAGGTCAGATAGTAGAACCGGTAGAAAATAAATCATAACTCAAAATCCTTGAACTAAGTAGTAAACAACTGCACATATTATGAATCAGTGAATTTTTGTCTCGAAGATGGTGTCACCCGAAGTAACTTCTGTTACCGGCGGTGTCCGACTTAAAATCTTTGACAGATTACGAAATACCCTGAATGAGGTCAAAAATTCAGTTGACCCAGATATTTTTAAAGAGGAAGAATAGAGCTTCAGGGCTGTGCTTCCGGATTTTTGAGAATTTGCAAAAGATCACGCGGTCAGAACACCGAATAGAAATTTTATCAGTAAAAAATACTATTTGCATTATTAAAAAAAAAAAAAAAGAGGCGCATGGCACCCGTGAACTTTTTAATATTTTTTTAATATTTTTGGAAATTACGAAAAATGACCCAAAAACAAGAAATTACACTTAAGGACCCATTTTCCAACACTATAAATAGAAGCTTCATTTCTTCATTTTCTTCACACCAAACTCAGAGAACAACAGTTGAGTTTAAGAGAAGAGTGAGAATTCTTAGAGTTAGAGAGAGAGTTTAGAGTAAAGTTCTTGAAGCTGGAGAGAATGAGCAGGAACTTCAAGGGTAAGTTCTTTGGTCTCTAGTCTTAAGATTTGGTAGTTTCTTTTGGTAATTATAGTAGAAATGCCAGATAGAGTTTTTCTGAGTATGCTCTGTGGCTGCAGCTTAGTCTGATCTGTCACATCAGAAAAGAATTATCCTTGGACAGTAAATATTATTTACTGGCACAGTAAAAAAATATTTACCGGCACGGTAAAAATATTTTTACTGGTACTATTCACATGAATAGTGAATATCCAACATAGTTTCCGCAAATGCTGAAAATTAATGGTCACTGATAAAAATGATATTATAGGATATCCGAGGATTCCGGAGTCAGATTCAAAGGAAGTTTGGGGATACGTGAATAGTGCCGTATACGTGAATAGTGCCGTATACATGAATAGTGCCGTATACATGAATAGTAATTTACTATTCACGTGGAAGGAATGTACGGACGCGTATTGTAACCTTAACTCTGATGCTTATGGTATGCTTATATGTGATAGATAGTCTGAAATTCTGTTTTTGAAAATTGATCATACACATACAACTTGATACGGGTTATAGTCTTGATAATGCCGTTATGTTTTCCTAGCGCTGAGGACACGGATGTACACCGTGGCACTGGTGAATAGTGCAGACTATAATAACATGCATATTGCAGTGGCTGTGTTATGTTATTATGTGAATATATGAATAATGTATGTGATTATTGCTGTTTTGACATGAATATCTGTCATACATATTTGATACATAAGCATGAGGTTAACCGTTACCTGAGGTTCAATGGGTATTGAACCTCAGCTCTTACTGTAGCTTCAGGATTTTCGGAGTGAACAGAAACAGAAACAAGGGTAAGCAGCAGGCAGAAGGACTAGCTGGAGAAAGTCCTGTAGATATGTATAGTCTTTCGAACTCTTTGTATCAACAAACCAGTACACTACAGTGGTTGATTATCAGTTACTCTGTATTTAAAATCATTTCGTTGCTCAACTCTAGTTAAATTATTTTGAACTCTGATCAAATAATTTCGAAAATGCTTTAGAAAAGTTGGGGTGTTATATTTTGGTATCAGAGCAGACATCCTGGCACAGAGTTAACTAAGTTACTCCAAACAGTCCGATATCTAGAAAGGGGTTTTGTGGTTGGCAATCAGTTTCCTTGAATTCGTCGAGCCTTCCACAAAAACACCTGCCTAGTCGGATTGTCTGAGTAGCGGAGTTAGGTTCTAAGCTTTCAAAAGTGTTTTATCTGGTATGAACCCGACTCAGTTACAGTAAACCATTGGTGCCGAAGGTAGGGCCGAGTCTATGTGGATCAGCCAATCAGTCACCCTAGCACGGTGAGGCTCCCATGATAGACGCCTACCTGGCCAATCGGTTTGACTAACTAAGTTAGGCTCTAAGCCATGGTTTTAAAAGTGTTTCGAAAAAACAAGTACAAGTACTGATACAATACTGGTGTTGTGATACAAAAAGGACGTACATCCTAAGGAAAAGGGTTAGGCTCGGGAGGCCTTGATATAGAGTAGATGGCATAGAATATGGTTTCTGTTGTTGAACTTTAAGACTTTTGATATGGGAATCGAAATTTAAGTTAAATCCCCACTCAGAGTTTCAAGGGAAGTGGTACAGAGAAGTCGGTACGACTTAAGTTTTCCGGTAGACAGTAACCTACTGTTTAGGTTTCCCTTGGATAGTAACCTATCGATTTAATGTCCTTGTCAAAATAATAACTTGTTAAGGTACCCTAAGAAGAAAATCCCTACCTTGTAGAGGCCAGACACCATGCGTGTAAAGGGGCGTGGCTTCGGGGACGAAGATCTTTTGATTAAGTCCTTGACGGTGGTGATCAATTGACAGAAGAGGGAAAGTACCCAGTAATTCTGGGGAGACAGTTATGTCATACTAGTACCTATGAGAGTTGTAGGTACCCAGTAGTAAGTATACCAATATTAGTACCAAGAATCAATAGACATTATGAAGTTAATATTGCTTAGGCGAGAGAAATCTCAGAATTATGACCCCTGTGAGAGTAGGAACCCTGAGAAAATATGAGTGAGTTTTGCCTAGGTTCCAAATACCTAAGAGATAGTTCCTTAACAGAACCATACGAAAGCTGGAAACCTCAGTAGCCACCAGGTTATGGTCTCAAGGTGGGACCAAGAACCATAGAGATGTTAGTGGCTAATAGATTCCCTATAAAGTAAGTGGCTACCCGATAGGGAAAATTGAGTTAAGAATTATGCTTGGAGCTAAATAGAAAGTGAAAGTCCACAAATAGAATGACCCTAGATAAGATGGCAGACATAGAAACAACGGTTTATGAAACCACTAAAGGATAGGAACCTGATAAGATTTGAGTTCTCATTATAATGATTCAGAGACGATCACTGACGCTACTTATGGGAAGTTTGATCGGAGAAAGATACCTACGGGGAGTTCTGATCAAGGAGGCTTACCTACAGAGGATGCTAACCGGAAAAGCTGACTGGTCTGCGAAGACTGAGTGAAGCGCCGAGTAATGTGCCGTAGAGCAGAGCCACCGTGACGACGAACCGTAGAGTGGGGCCGCCGTGACAACGAACCATAAAGTAGAGTTACCAGTGCATCAGTTCTCAAGGTAAGTAAATTATAATGAGTCTCACATCAAATAGGTTCCCCAGAGTGAAGGTTTAAGTAATCTAGTATATCACCATGGTTTACTCCAATGCTATATAGTACATATTGTTAGACAACAAATACGAGAAGTGTCCCAAAAAGCTTGTAAAACCCGAGGATAACGGGCAAAGTTTGGAATAGCCAGATGAGTTAAGTAGAACAAACTAAACATTATACATATGGTTTGAGTAGTCAAGAACAGAGGTCCGGATGTATGTAGTTAGTAATGACCTTCTAATGTTAGTTGTCTGATTCCTAAGTAAGGTTTAAAAAAAAAATTGAATTTTTGAACTTGCCAAGACACTTGCTGTATTTGAAATTTTTTTTTGTTCGCACATGTGGATTTTTGAAACAGAGTTTTCAAATGAAATGTTTTCAACAGAATTTGAGACCACAATGATGGTTATTTTGAACAGATGTTGTCTTATATAAAGGGGTTTTTGTTAGAACCCAAAGTTTGAAATTGAGTTTTTAACTATGTTGTGGAAAAGTCAGTACAAAACTGGAAGGACAGAAGCTGTTGTAGATGTACACAGTTTGCTGGGTCTTGCTAGATGTTTTAAAATGTTTGAAATCGCTGGCCTTTGATAAATGTTCTTTTTTGAACAAAACGTTTTGGAGGGATTTTGGTTTGAGAAAACGGAAATCGCACCAGCAGTGAACGCACCCAATCCATAACATTTCGCCTAGGGCGTATGTTTTGATTAGTAAAACCTGACTGTCTATGACTGGACTGAGTTCCGCTAGATAGGGTTGCTACTTTATGTGCCAGTGTGAACACTGGGTCTCCTGAGAAAGGGGCGGAGGCTCTCCCACATTGTTGATAGTACTGTTGAGACTGGATTCGAGGATTGGGGTAAGGCGCTCACTGTACCAAATGGTTAAGATGATGGTGTGTACTCTCAATTGTAAAATTTTGTGAAATAAATTAGCTCCCTCAAAGATATGTGCCGGTAATAAAAGTTTTTGAAAATGATCCGGCAGTGAAAAATGTTTTCATGAATTTGTGATGGCAGCGATTAAGTTTAAAAATGTTATAGCACTATTACTTTGTGGTATAGTGCAGATTGTGAAATGTACTGAAACCACGGAAAATTTTTCATGTTTGAAAATTTGAAAATGAGACAAGAAAATAATTTTGGGTAGCAATGACATGATTGTCGACGCTATCGTGTTAAAAAGAAAAGCAGTGTAATTGGGAATTATGGTACAGGAACAGCAACTATTAGAAAGGTTTGGAATACTGAATTAGTTAAGTCAGATAATAGCTGCCGGTTATGATGTTGAGTAAGTGAAAGTAGTTTGAGGACTTGAATGGGAAAGTCTCGGATGAATTTGATGAGCAGATGCTCAAGGCAATAAGACGTAGTGTGCAAAGTATACACGGGATGATGCTCCTAGGACATAAGACCGGTGATACTTAGCACTGTGTGAAATGCTAAGTAACTATGTTTAGAATACATCGTAAGACTAGCAAAACATTCACTGTATCAGGTAGTAATAAAGATGCCTAAGGGTTGAGGATGAATTCCTAAGTAGAAAGGTTAGAATCTCCAGTACGATGGTAATAGATTGAGCCGGAAGGCCAATATGTGTTAAGCCGATAGGCTAAATAAATCAGGCAGTGAGGCCTGTGTAACCGAGTACTGTGAGAATAGATCAGCAAGTCCTGTAATTTAGTACTATACCTGGGTATAAGATTGAGACATTGAATAGTAGGATGCGTGCTATTTAAGTTTGCATAAGGAAGGAATAGACTAAAGGTCTAGATAACCTTTTGATTTTATATTGTCAAATTTCGAGGACGAAATTTATTGAACGGGGGGAGAATTGTAACATCCTGAATTTTGGACCTAAAGACTAGAAAATTAGCCTATTTTTGGAGGACTATTAGACCCTATTTTTGAAAATGAATTTAGAATCAGTATTTTATTGGACATGAATAGTGTTTACTATTCACAAATACGTACATGAATAGTATTCACTATTCACAAATACGTATTCACTTTTTATAAATACGGTATTTAATCGATATTTTGAGAAATATGAAAAGTATTTACTATTCACAAATACGGTATTTACTATTCAAAAATACGGTATTTACTATTCCTAAATACGTATTCACTTTTTGAAAATACGTATTTACTATTCATGCGGGACCCACGTCAAAATAATTCTCCTCCTGCCGACACATTCACGGGAGAAATTTTGAAATTATTGTTTGCGGGACCCACTCAATAATAATATTATTATAATATAATATCTTATACTTTGGAAAATAATAGAAATAAAATTATTTCCAATAAACCGTGAATTAGGTTTTTAAAGTAAGGGCATATTATAAACAAGTGAATTTTTATCTCAAAGTGGGTTATTTCCGAAGTCATTTCCGAAATCGGCGGAATGATTATTGAGATAGGTCGAAACCGATATTTTGAATCAGGTCAGATAGTAGAACCGGTAGAAAATAAATCATAACTCAAAATCCTTGAACTAAGTAGTAAACAACTGCACATATTATGAATCAGTGAATTTTTGTCTCGAAGATGGTGTCACCCGAAGTAACTTCTGTTACCGGCGGTGTCCGACTTAAAATCTTTGACAGATTACGAAATACCCTGAATGAGGTCAAAAATTCAGTTGACCCAGATATTTTTAAAGAGGAAGAATAGAGCTTCAGGGCTGTGCTTCCGGATTTTTGAGAATTTGCAAAAGATCACGCGGTCAGAACACCGAACAGAAATTTTATCAGTAAAAAATACTATTTGCATTATTAAAAAAAAAAAAAAAAAAAAAAGAGGCGCATGGCACCCGTGAACTTTTTAATATTTTTTTAATATTTTTGGAAATTACGAAAAATGACCCAAAAACAAGAAATTACACTTAAGGACCCATTTTCCAACACTATAAATAGAAGCTTCATTTCTTCATTTTCTTCACACCAAACTCAGAGAACAACAGTTGAGTTTAAGAGAAGAGTGAGAATTCTTAGAGTTAGAGAGAGAGTTTAGAGTAAAGTTCTTGAAGCTGGAGAGAATGAGCAGGAACTTCAAGGGTAAGTTCTTTGGTCTCTAGTCTTAAGATTTGGTAGTTTCTTTTGGTAATTATAGTAGAAATGCCAGATAGAGTTTTTCTGAGTATGCTCTGTGGCTGCAGCTTAGTCTGATCTGTCACATCAGAAAAGAATTATCCTTGGACAGTAAATATTATTTACTGGCACAGTAAAAAAATATTTACCGGCACGGTAAAAATATTTTTACTGGTACTATTCACATGAATAGTGAATATCCAACATAGTTTCCGCAAATGCTGAAAATTAATGGTCACTGATAAAAATGATATTATAGGATATCCGAGGATTCCGGAGTCAGATTCAAAGGAAGTTTGGGGATACGTGAATAGTGCCGTATACGTGAATAGTGCCGTATACATGAATAGTGCCGTATACATGAATAGTAATTTACTATTCACGTGGAAGGAATGTACGGACGCGTATTGTAACCTTAACTCTGATGCTTATGGTATGCTTATATGTGATAGATAGTCTGAAATTCTGTTTTTGAAAATTGATCATACACATACAACTTGATACGGGTTATAGTCTTGATAATGCCGTTATGTTTTCCTAGCGCTGAGGACACGGATGTACACCGTGGCACTGGTGAATAGTGCAGACTATAATAACATGCATATTGCAGTGGCTGTGTTATGTTATTATGTGAATATATGAATAATGTATGTGATTATTGCTGTTTTGACATGAATATCTGTCATACATATTTGATACATAAGCATGAGGTTAACCGTTACCTGAGGTTCAATGGGTATTGAACCTCAGCTCTTACTGTAGCTTCAGGATTTTCGGAGTGAACAGAAACAGAAACAAGGGTAAGCAGCAGGCAGAAGGACTAGCTGGAGAAAGTCCTGTAGATATGTATAGTCTTTCGAACTCTTTGTATCAACAAACCAGTACACTACAGTGGTTGATTATCAGTTACTCTGTATTTAAAATCATTTCGTTGCTCAACTCTAGTTAAATTATTTTGAACTCTGATCAAATAATTTCGAAAATGCTTTAGAAAAGTTGGGGTGTTACAGTTTCTCTTAAATAAAGCTTTCAAAAAAAATTTGGCTGGTAGGATTTGTTTTCTTGTTTGAGAATCTCTCAATTTCTCTTGATTTTACTGTAAAACAATACTGAATCTTTTAAGAAAAAGTAAGGGCATATTGATTGTTTATTTTTATTATTCTTGTATTGTGTTTATGTTTTTATTGCTATTTTCTTGTTTGAGAATCTCTTTTAGTTTCGCTTGATTTTGATTTTAGCATATTTTTATTACTTTTTTTTTTGTTGAAAATTTCTTAATTTTTATTTAATAATAATGGTTTTGCATTATATCGCTATTTTCTTGTGATATATATTTTATATTTATGCTTTTTAACTTTTTGATGATGACTAGTAGTATTCTCATTATATAGATTCCTTAACTTTAAGAGTTTTGAACTAATTAATTAAATTAAACATGGTATTGTTAATTTTGTTTAATTGGCAGGACTTGTTTTTGGTGGATTCTATATTTTATTCTCCTCAGCATTATTTACTTTGGTCTTCACAAAAGAAAGTGGATCAACATTTGAAAAAAAAGGTCAGTGTATCCTATATCATATGTACGTTTGTCATCATTTTGTTTTTACACATATTTTTAATTTTTTGGTTATTGCTAAAGTACCTGCATAATACTGACTAATATTGTTTCAAAAAAGTTAAAAATTCGTTTTAAAAATAAAAAATAATTTAAAAAATTATAATTTTTTTTTTTAAAAAGAAATTCTTCAAAAGAGACTTGTAGAAATGGGCGAACAACAATTTCCTTAACATAACATATCCATGATCTTGAATTCATTTTTTGGGGCCCAAATCTTTTTCTTTTTCCCTCTTGTTGGGGCAGGCTATATTGCTCCTGTGGTTGTTGGGTCTATACCCAATTTAATACTCATAAAATAAAAGTATTTATAATTCATAATTCATGCCTATAACTTCTATTAGTAACAATAAATTCAAAAAATAGAATAAAAGAAATTATAAAATATTTTAACGTTTTCGAAAAAAATGATCAGATATTGTAATACTATTGTGAAACATTAGATATTAAAATGGATCCAGATTTTGTAAAGGAAAAATGGAAGGACATGTACTTTCACAATTTTCCCTTGTTAGATGAAAAATAACTGATTCTTTACGATAATTGATTTTTTTTCCCCCGAAACGATAATTGATTTTGAAAATGCCCATTACTACTGAATGATTCCATTTACAATTTATTGTGAATTGTGAATGGAGAAATCCAACAGCTACAAAATATAATTCAAATATAATGATCTTTTTATAATTCAAATATAATTTATTGTGAATTGTGAATGGATTTTATATGAATACTCCTCTGGTTCTATTTGTGAGGTACAGAGGGAATATTTTTGTATAAACTTTGTTTTAATGAGGGTATAATGTATATTAAATAGGGGTAAAATTACAAAGTTGTTAAACTTTTAGGCAGAGTTGATTGTGCTCTCTCTCTCTCTCTATATATAAGAGTTAATGATATTTAATATTTTTCTTGATTATTTTAGTGAAACATGTTTGAAGTGGCTTTAATTAATTTTAAAAATTCTAGCTTGTATCAAAAGTGATATTATTTTTGGAATTAAAGACCAAGTGTCACTTAGCTTGCAGCTTTCTCAAACATTCTTTTTGAGTTTTTTAAGAGGTTTTGGGTGGTATAATGCACTCCCTCCGTTGAAATGAAAAAATCTTAATGATCTTGAACTCGAAATTATTCTCTAAAACTAACTCAAAACAATATTGTTGGAGTGGTAATATATAGCATCCAAGTATCCCCCCCCCCCCCCCCAAAAAAAAAAAACATTTCTGGTTTGATTGTTTTCCTTTACATAAAGATTATATTGTATTGCAAATTAATTTACGACTTTGCAACACTTTCAATTTGCATTCTTTAAGATCTTAAGTCACTGGAGCAACATATTTCTGATTTAATTACTAGGGGTAAATTGATTTGGTGACTAAAACCCCAACAGTATATTAGTCATAGGCAGACTATAATTAGCTTGTATCCATGTTAGATGGAGAGCTGCCTACTTGACCTTGCAAAGAATGAAGTCCAAAGTTTGGTGAATCTAGTGAAAAATGAGGCTCAATATCTATGTTGTTTCAACAATTATGTTGAAAATTTTGAGCAGAAAAAGAACATACTAGCAGCAAAGCATAAGGATGTAAAGAAAAAGTTTCAAAGAGGCAAAGGAGTTTTCAGTTTTAAGTTTGAAGCCCAGCAATGGGAACGTGAAGCAGATGACATCATTCATATAGACACTAAAATAAAGAAGAAATTGTTTTTTGGTTGGTGTCCGAATTGCTTGTCGCAATATCAAAGAGGCAAAGAGTTAGCAAAGAAGACTCAACATATTGAAAAACTATTGGAAAGATGTAACTCCAATATAGTAGCTGGTCAAGCAAATGTGTTGGACATAAAATACCTTTCTTCACAAGGTTTCATTCATTTTGAGAGTAGAGAGTCAAAGTTCCAAGATCTATTGAAGGCATTGCAGGATGAGAATCGCAATATGATTGGATTGCAAGGGTTGGGGGGAACAGGCAAAACTTCAATGGCAAAAGAAGTGGGTCATAAACTAAAAGAATCCAAATTGATTGACAAATTCATCTTTCTTGTTGTCTCCCAACCTCCTGATTTCAAAAAGATCCGTGGTGAACTTGCAAAAAGTTTATATTTGAATTTAGATGGAATGAAAGAAGAAGAACTCTCATCAAGTACAATATTGTCCAGAATCACTAATATGGACCAAAAGTTGCTTATAATATTAGATGATGTATGGGTAAAGTTTGATTTGACAGAAAAGTTGGGGATTCCATTTGGTCACCAACATAAGAGATGTAATTTATTGATAACCACACGTAGTTCACATGTTTGTACAGAAATGGGATGTCGAACAATTCAACTACAAATGTTAACCAATCAAGAAGCACTGAATCTTTTTGAGGCACATGCTAGTTTAAATAATTCCTATCGTGGTTTTAAGGGTATGCCACCAAAAATTGTGAAGCATTGTGGAGGAGTACCGGTTGCAATTGTAGCACTAGCAAGAGCATTGAAGAATCAACCTATATCGGTTTGGAAAGATGCTTTGAAAACCTTGGAAGATCATGGTCTTGATCAAAATTGGGAAGAGGCTTATAAATGCCTAAAGTTAAGCTATGATAACTTGAAAAGTCAAAAGGCCAAAGAACTCCTTTTGATATCTTCTTTGTTCCCTGAGGATTTTGAAATTCCTATAAAGCTTTTAATCAAAACAGGTATAGGATTGGGCTCTTTTAATGAAAATGACAAATACCATTTAATCAGAAATGAAGTACATGGAGCTATAATGGAACTCATACATTCTTCTTTATTGTTGAATGATGAGGAAGAATGTGTAAAGATGCATGATTTGGTTCATGAAGTTGGCTTATGGATAGGAGAAAATGATATTCAATCTCTCCTAGATTTGGAAAAGCCTATAAAAGAAAACTTGAGATATATGTTTTGCAAGACTAATAAACTTCCTGATGAAATTGATGGAAATAAATTGGAGTATCTATCAATATTTTTAGATGATCCAGGGGGTTTCAATGTCACAGATACATTCTTTAAAAAGATGACAAACATCAAAGTTTTGATTTTAGCTAATGATGGAAGAGGACCAACTCTATCATTGACGAATTCACTTCAACCATTGAAGAGTGTTCAAACACTCATCCTAGCATAT
Source organism: Acacia crassicarpa (assembly GCA_034222035.1). Taxonomy (NCBI): domain Eukaryota; kingdom Viridiplantae; phylum Streptophyta; class Magnoliopsida; order Fabales; family Fabaceae; genus Acacia; species Acacia crassicarpa. The sequence goes on from JAWXYG010000015.1 coordinate 12,517,016, forward strand.
GTGGAATTAGGTGATATCTCTGTCTTAGGAAACTTGTTGACTCTTACAACTCTTTGTTTTTACAATTGTTCAATTGTTGAATTGCCTGGAGAATTTTTGAAACTAAAAAAGTTGAGATCATTAGAGGTAGAAACATGTAAAATTAAAAGGAATAATCCTTTTGAAGTGATTGAAATGTGTTCACAACTAGAAGAGTTGACTTTTGTTGGTAATGAGTGTGACGATGAAGAAAAAGATGCAATTTCTCATAATGGATCTCCTCTTACATTACATAGATATTGTATATCTTCTGAGGATGACCTTTCATATTATTCTGAAAAGAATGGTTTGTCAAGATGCTTTCGAGCATATGAATTAAGCAATTTAGTCTCACATGCAACGTTTAAGCAACTTGTTGAAAGAGCCGAAGTTCTTTCGTTGGAAGGGGAGGTTGGGAAAAGAATGTGGAAGAATCTTGTCCCTGATATTTTTCCAATAGATAAACAAGGCGTGATGAATGATTTGATTGTTCTTCATTTGAGCTCACATCCTAACATGGAGTACCTCATATATACTAAAGATCATGATCCTAGCATGAATGCTTTTTGTAATTTGGCTGAACTACATCTCTCTGAAATGGGCGTTGAAGATTTATGTCGAGGTCCTCCACCGTCTGGCTTTTTGGAGCAAATAGAGATTTTGAAGTTGACAAAGTGTTACAAACTGAAGAGCATATTATTTAATGCAAACTACAACTTGTGTCATCTTAAATCTATGGAGTTAGAAGATTGTCCAAAGTTAATGTCAGTTTTCCGGCCATCCACAGCCCCAAGTTTGAAAGAATTGGAAAAATTAACAGTTAAAAATTGTAGAGCACTCGAATACATCATAGCGGGTGAAGATGGTGATAGTAATCAAAAGAGTTATTATGACTCATTGTTCCCTGCGCTAAAAGAGCTGGAACTTTCTGGAGTACCAAGTTTCATTGGAATTGTTTACGAATATCACCAACTCATGAGTTCATCAATGCACAAGCTGTCTCCTCCACTTTCAAGAAACAATTCAAGGAACCCAAATCAAAGTCTTGCCACACGTACTTTCTCTGGGATCCAAGCATGTTGTTCTCTCAATAAATTGAAGCCCGCCAGCAAAGCGACTGATATTACTATTTTTGAAAGTAGATCACTTGATCACACAAACCCACTGGTATGCTCTGCTTCATTCTCTCTTTTTTTTTTTTAAATACTCTCTTATAAATGATATGTTAATTATTTCAAAACGGAAGATGGGTTACAACTAAATAAAGTAAGGTATGAGTGTTAAAAATTAATTTGAAGTTCTTTATTTTCTTTTTTCTTGATGCACTAAATTTATAACAAAATTTGGTGATGCATCTTGTTTAACCAATTGTTCTTTGTAAAATGGTAGGAGAAAAGATAAACTTACATAAACATATTTATTGCAAGAAATATACAAACATCTAGATATCATATATCATTAAATGATTGTTTAAAAACATGGTTCATAAATGGAGAAAATACGGCATTAGTTTTAGGAATATCTAAGCGAATAATTGGTGTGACACGTTTAAAAACCCATGGCTATACGTAACTGTGAGGTAGGAATGTTGCTGAAAAATACCATTATGGATATCATATATCATCTCATAATTAAAAAGATGAGTTCTTTTACATCAAATTAAGAAGATGAATTTGGATACTTTGATCTCCCTATTTTGGAGGGTTTTTTTAAAAAAATAAAAATAAATGTAACATTATATTTTTTATGAATTTCAATGTTTGTTCTGATGTTGACTGTGAATACTAAACTACATAGCAATAAAATGGTAAATTGAAAATATTTATTGTATTTTATTAGTTTACCAAAATTTTTCTTGACAATCTATTAATGGAATGGGGGTAATAGAACTCATAAAGGGTTGGAATAGTTTATCTAATTTGGAAAAACATGGAAAATATATAATTATTTGTAGCAATTGCATGCACCTATAAATAGAGCTCCTTTGTTTAACGTAGCCATGCATATTTATTTGAGGATCTTCTGTAAGGCTTTTTTGTTGGAATATGTGTGAACCAAATTAATATTAATGAAATCATATGGACCAAATTTCAAATGTTTTACATATTCCAATGTTTGTTCTGATGTTGAATAGTTGAATTCAATATCACAAAGCAAATAACATTTTAAAATAGAAAAGTTTATTGCATTTTAATAATTTTACTTATTTTTTTATTAATAAAGTGTTCAATGGAATGTACTATTAGTTTTTCTCAAACATATTTAGAAAATGACATGAAAAGAAATAATTATTTTGATTTATTGTTATGCGTTGATACTATTTGCTATATAAGATTGCTTAAAAGCTATATTGTGTATTCAAATTTTATTGCTGATTGTTTATTTCAGAATAAGAAATATTTATTTTACTTATGTTTAGTTTGTCGAACATGTCTTTATTTATTATTTATTATTGTATATTCAAAATTTACAACAGGTTTGTCTTGGAATGATAATGATTTATATTCTTGGTAATAAATATAACTTTAGTAATTTGTACGTTTGTAGAAATTTGATGCACCCATAGATAGAGGTGCTCCTTCTGTTATAGCTCAAAGCCTTTTGTTGCAATCATTGAAGAATGTTAGAGAAATAACACTTTTTGGATGTCATAACTTAATATCACTATCAACTCTATCCATTGCGGCCTCAACAATTGCTTTAGAAACATTGACAATATGTGGATGTCACAAACTGAAGTGCATCACAACACATGTGGGAGATGCTCATGTTGATAAGAATAATTGTTGCATTTTTCCAACACTTGAGAAGCTGATAGTCGAGGATTGTGAGGAGTTGGAATTTTTGTTTGTATCAGCAATATCTGTTGGTCTTCAAAAATTGAAGTCTTTGACTATGGAGGGAGTGCCTAAACTAAAAGGTGTTTTTGGGAACTACCAAAAGGAGCAACACTCATCCAATCATAATCAAAATGATGAGCTTCATTTTGATCTCCCTGCTTTGGAGACCCTCTACAGCAATGCACCGAAGATAACCAACATTTTTGCCAAGAATTATAGCAAGGTGAATTGGAGAGCTACAGAGGTACAATCATTTTAACTTTGTACATGAGTTGTTATGTTTTGATGTGATTTTAACTAGAAGTGCAGTATTTGATCAAAATGAATTTATTTATTACTCTCTTATCATGTTAAGCTTTTAGATTAATTTCCTCTTTTTGTTAGATTGATGTATCTATATTTTGATATATACTTTTACAATGCGTAATTATTAATTATGATGATTCAAAGTAAATTTTATTTTAAATTATTATAGCTAATATTTTATATTAACTTAACTAACCTCTTAATTGTTATTCCATAATGATACTTTATTGCCCTGTAGGAAGTGCATGCATCTACAATTGGAGCTCCTCTGTTTCATGTAACCGAAAAAACCCTTTTGAAGAATATTAGAGAAATAGAACTTGTGGAGTGTACAAACTTAATATCATTGACAACTCTATCTATTGCCTCAATAATTTTGTTGGAAGTTTTGATAATTAGAGCATGTGGTCAAATGAAGTGCATTGTAGGAGATGAGGGAGATGCTAGAACTCAAATTAACTACAATTCCATCTTTCCAAAGTTGAAATGGTTGAAAGTTTCAGATTGCAATGCTTTGGAATATTTATTCCCAGCATATGCTTTTAGATCCTCTGTATATTTGGAATCTTTGATGATTAGTAAGGCTCCTATGTTGAAATATGTATTTGGAAGAAGCCAACATGATGACAATTTAAATCTTGAGAATCAAAATATCCAAACTCTCATCGATTTTCCTGCTTTGAAAGATCTTATTATTTGGTATGTGCCAAAACTTGTAAGCATTTATCCTGAAAACTACTATATGAGAGGGTTATATCTAAGGTCTGTTATTTTGAAAGAGCTTCCAGAGATTACAATAAGCCCTTTCAATGAATTTTTGGTTTGGTGGCATACAGAACAACATGAAACAAAGGTATGGCTCTAATCAACTTCTCCAACAAGTCTTAGTTTATTCCCACACTTGATAACTTATTTCTTAATAATTTCTACTTGTCATCTTAAAGAAGCATAATATAATAATATCCATAATATTACCTCACTAATCCTTAATTTTCCGTAAGCTATATAGGGGTTTTTATTATTTTTCGTACATATATGCCTGAAAATAACATCTATATCTAAATTTCAAATGTGATTTTTCCTCTAATTTTTATTTGATAGTTTCATTCTCTTAAGTATTTTTGAATTTGGAAGTGATATAGCTTTCATCGTACGTAGGTAATTGAGATGTGCCAGAAAACTTTGGAATCTCTTCAAGTTTGTGACTTGAAGATAGAAGAAATTTTTGATTTGACATATATGGGAACAAAGAAAAAAGGGGGTGAACTTCAACCATTGACATCAAGCTTACGATACTTGAAATTGCTAAATCTTAGTGAGTTGGTGAATATATGTGTGGGGCCTCAATGTAGCATACGCTTTGATAGTCTTCGGTTTCTAACCATTGAAGCATGCAAAAATCTCAAAGTTATCTTCTCTGCATCTATAATTAGAAGCCTACCAGTGTTGGAGGATCTATGTATATCAGAATGTGAAGAATTAGTTCACATTGTTGAAGAAGATTATGAAACAAATGCTGATGATCATTTGCCTCATGAACCATGCTTTCCCAACTTGGGACGTGTCTCTATATCAGATTGTGACAAATTGAAGTACCTATTCTCTATCACAACTTCTGATATCCTTCCAAAACTATTCTCTTTAGAGATATGCAATGCCTATGCACTTGAGTATATCCTTATCAAACAAGATGAGATGAGAGAGATGTTCATGAAGAATGTGCTTCCACAGCTATGTCGTTTGGAACTTAGAAATCTTCTAAACCTCATTAGTGTCTGCCATGGGATCAATTTTCAAAAAGAAGATTATTCTACGGAAGTGTATAATTGTCCCAACTTTGGTATGCATTCAGAGAAGTAATTTATTCTTTAAAATTGAAAATTGTTCTAGGAGTTTTATTCTAACATCAAAAATCCTACTTTCAGACACTTCAACTACTCTACTACATCAAGTAGACCCTGAAAATGGAAATTCTCAAGTTGAAGAAAAAGCAGAGGAGAGGCTTTCTTCACATATGGGAGAAGAAATAACACAACAATCCTACACCAAGGTATGATTTTGATTGTTGGTGGCATCATTTTTCTGCTTCTCTATTGGTCTCCGTCATGATGATTATATGTATGCTAGATAGTTTTAAAGATGTTCACTGCATTTTAAATGATGCCAATAAAATTATCGTTACTATGCTCTCTTTCTTTAACAAATTTAACAAGCCTTTTTTGTTTTCTTTTTTATTAAATTTTGTGGTAATGGTAAGGAAATTCAGGAGGCAACAAAGGGAATTGTTGAAGAAGATTCCATGTCAAAGATCACAAAAATGACAATTTCATCATTTGATTCAAAACTCACAAGACAACTCGTGTGTTATTGCTAATCCTTTATAAACTATTTTTAATGCCTAATGAGCTGTTGCTCAAAGCATAAAGAAGAGAACCAATAAAGAAGAATATTTATTAATAACAATGGTTAGTGGACACAAATTAAAGAAAATGACAAGTGAAACTCTTTCCTTTTTTATGAGGAAAACAGAGTTTGAAGATCATATTGTAATTTTGGGTAGTGTATTGAAGAACTACTAGTGAAATTGTTGATAAGCATGTTATTTCAGAAATGCCAAAAGAGACATCGTCATCATTTGATGACTCTGATTTTATAGAATTTCAATATCTGAGAATTTATTTTAATTTTATTGAGGAGTGGGTCAGAAATTTGGAATAAAATTATCAGTAAAGAATAATATCTCTTTTTAACAAAGAAAATGAAGAAATTTACTAGTACTAAATATTAGCTGATACATTTATTTAATATGTTGAATAATTAGAACTAATTCAAGAAAGACATCTCCAGGACTGAGATAATTGCGGTCCTTCATCTATTGATTTTTTATTTATTTATGTCTCTAGTACAAAATAATAATTTTTTTCTTATATTTTAAAGTTTATATTTGAACCTATATGATGTTTTTAAGAAAATTTAGTTACTAGAAGAAATATATGGTATTCAACAGTTCTTGAGGGTCATAATTCAATGAAAAAGATAAAATCAACTGACTGGTAGAATCAAGAAAAGCAACATCAACTACAAAATTTGCAATTGTTTTCAAGGAATGAATCAGAATCTTCAAATGTAACGATATTATTCGTTCCAAATCAATAATAGAGTTATGCTAGATGGTTTTAACTAGCTAATGAATGTTTCTTTACTATTCATTTTCATATTGGATTATTTTGGTGGCTATGAAATGAAAAAGGATATAATTTATATTAAATCAATACAAGAAATGAGTCATGGCATTAAATCTCATAATTCAAAAATGTTAATAATTCATTAATGATTAATTGAAATTCCAATTTTTAATATCATAGAAAAATCTAACTTAAATATCATTGGTGTTGTGCAGGTTGTTGAAACAAGAGATAAAGGTGTTTCATCCAATACCGTATATCAAATCTCCCTAACTTCTGAAAAGGTTTTCTTCATGAGATCCTTTTAAAACCTCTAATATATATCTTATTGAAAACATAATGACTATTTGTTTCTAATAGGAGGTGCCAATTCACTCTAGTCTCAGCCTCACTGATCTTCCTACAAGAGATAACACTCATGCATGTGCCAAAATTTTTGAAGAGGAAGAGGAAGAGGAAGAGGAAGAGCAAGGTAAAAAAATATTGATGTCTTAGTTTCATAGAAAAATATTGGTTATTTATTTTGGGCTTTATAGGTTGCTTGATCACATCTCGACGTCTTCGAAGTAGCATTAAGGCTAGCAGCTCTTTATCGAAGGATAAACTTGAAACCTCTATTGATGGTACCGTTTACTTTCTGTAAATAAAATCTTTCATCCTTTGATTTCATATAATAATCGTTTTTTCTTAGATGATCCATTTGCATCACCTGTAACAATTGTTTTGAGTGAGCAAACTTTTCAAGAAATTTTGCCATTAAGTCCTATGCCGTTAAAAGCTTCAACAAGCCTCAACCAAACTCCTTCTATTCTCTCCAAGGAATTTAATCATTTATCCACTTGTAGTAAGAGACTTGCTACAATTGTCAAAACTACCTTATCCAACAGAGACAGATGTTACCATAAGAGGCAGTATCATTGACCTTATAGAAGACTCTAGTCCAACCCCTATTGATTCTACACATTGAACATCTTTATATTGTTCAGTTATTTGTTTCGATAGTTTCAATTTTAGGAGGAAGTATTTAAAATGGTGTTGAAACCACTAACAAGTGAATTTCTATTTTTGTAGATGATAATGTTCAAGATTATATTAAGTCTCATCCACATTCGACCACTTTGTTTGAAGGTATTGACCATGGGGACATCAAGGAAGCAGGCATGGTTCAAAATGAATATAAGTTGAATGTTGAACCAAGTAGCTTAACACGAAGAGAACAAGGGTCATCACATTTTAAAGGTTATTTACTTATTCTATTTGCTGCTAAACATGTAGCATTAGTGGACTTGAATATTCTTTTCTATGATCCATGTCAATATTTCTCATTCTGCATGGTTGACTTTGTTATCCTCATTTCTAATGTGATCGTCTCTCTTAGGCCAAAATCAAACAAAAGATCAATTAACATATTCACAACCAAGAAGTGCAATGCCAACCACACCTTTTGTTACTATTTCACAAGATGAATACTTAGAGGTAATATTAATATTGTTATTCTATAAGATTATAGGTTTTTTTATACTACAATATAAGATATCCAGTACTACTAAATAACATTCGCGTATTGTTAGGTTCAATTTTTAGTGACTCTTCTAAAAGCATTTTCTACATTTACATGGATTCAAACTTGAGATGTTGTATTTAAGTTACCATAGCTCACTCAACTAGGATAGCACTTATTGGTGTAAGTTATGTAAATTTATGCTAGATAACTTGAACTCACCCCTCTTTCTTATTCATCTTCATATTGGGTAAGTTGATGTGAAAAAAAAAAAAACAACAACAAATAGAATGAATCCCCATTTTCTCTACGGAGACAAGGCTTGACATACAATCTAATAAATAGAAAATAAAAATTTCATGAAGGATTATATTTACAATGCTTTGATATCTTAAAAGTAAAACTTAAATATAGGGTGGTATACAGATTGTTGAAGTAAGAGGTGAAGAAGGTGCTTTGATACTAGAGACCCCACATCCATGCTCCTTAACTTCTAAAGAGGTGGGTTTCTTCCGATAATTTTATAATTTAATAGATTTGCTATTGCAATATTGATAATGATGAATGGTTTTTTGTACAAGGAACCTATTCCTATGAGTCTCAATTCTACTTTTCTCTCTAAAAGCCCAAGTACAACTGTGAAAATTTTTGAAGAGGAAGAGAAAGGTGAGATATCAATGTCCTAATTTTAAGGTCTATAGGTCCATTAGTTGCTTATTTTGGGGATTATAGGTGGCTCGATAACGACACCTAGACATGAAAGTGACATGAAGGTAGTGAGCTCTTTGCCACCAGGAAAAGACCACAAGACTTCTAATCAAGGTATCTATATGTTTCTTTCTTCAAATGAAATATTTCATGCTTTAATTTGATGGGCTGGGTATATATTTATATACTTAATTAATTTGTTATAGGTGACTCTTTAATGCTACAAATGCCAGTTATTTCAAGTGAGAAGCAAGCTTCTGACACAATCTTACCATTGAGCTTTGTATCATCAAAAGCTCTAACAAGTCCTAAGCAAATTTCTATGTCTACTTCCTCTCAATTAACTTATGGTGGTTAGTTTATTTGTCATGATCTTTTACTGCTTCTCCATTATTATTTTCTACTTATAGAAAGATTTATTATTCTAATTTCTTATACAGGAAGAAATGTCCAAGAGAATGTTGGAACCACTAATAACCAACTTCAAATTTCTAGTAAGTCTTGTGGCCATACCATTACATGCCTCTTCTTTTTTTATTATTATACTTGACTTGATTCTTTCAACGAATCTCTAAGTATTTTGACTCTGAGTTTGTTTAATTATGACTCACTTGTTAATATGATGGTTTTGTCAGGTCAACTTGCTAAATGTGGTTCATCAGAGATGGCTTCTTCTATTTGTGAGATAAAGAATGCTTCAAGTGTTGTTAGGGTGAAAGAGATTATCAATATGATGAAACTAGAAGGTGTTGAGCATTTCATGCTAGCAGAAGCATTGAAGGCTAAGCCACAACTTTGTCTTTCTTCAGAGTACCGAAGCACTAAGTTGTTGTGTTATTCTTATGGGGTGCTTCTAAATATCTTGAACATTCTAGCCACTAGGAGCCCCTTCACAATCACTGAGGAAGACAAAAGATTGTTGGCAGAAAATTTAAAGGATGCTTCCTTTCTAGGCTTTGACAAAGATTGGCTTGAGTCTATCAGAATCAAGGTTTTCAATTGTGATGAATCAGAATTTTATCACACGCAACAAATCCTAAAGAGTTTAGGCAATAAGTTAGAAGCCAACAAGAGAGAACTTGCAAATGTTTGTAATCAAGAAGCAAAAGTTACAAAATCAGTAGAAATGGCTCAAAAAGAGTTGGAGGCAGCTCAATCCCATTTGAATGTTGTACAACAAGAGTATGCAAACATTAGGATGCGCCATTCTAAACTTTTAAAGGAATGCCAAGAAATTCTAGAACATCAAGATCAATGTTCAGAAATAATTGCTGCCAAGTTTAGGCCTTTTGGCTTTTAATGGGGATTCCATTTGTGCCCTTTGTAATTCATGTTTGAATTTTTTTCTTTAAAAATAAAATTGTCAGACTTTGTATTACTTGTACTTATGTTTGCTCAATGGGCCATCATGCATAGCATCATAGACTTGTACCCATTCTTGGATAAGGGTTGTTTTTATAATTAAGATGTTAAATATGTGTGTGTTTAGTACTTTAGTTTCAAGATGTGTTCTCTTTACCCATTTGCTACTAAAATGAATATAGTGCAGAGAAAAACGTTGTGAAATTTATTTGTTTGAGATGTATAACTCACGGCTTATGGCCACTCATGGTTAGTGCATCAAACTATAATTAGGCATAAGTACTTTGATTGACTTTGTCACAGAAATGACAGTAATAGATATATTTGTCATCTTCACAACTCAAACTAGATTTGTCATTTCCCTGTAACCAGTCTATACCGAATACTACGATCTTGGGATAAATATCCCCCCCCCCCCAAAAGAAAAAATATTTATCCCAAGATCCGTCACTGCACCTCTAATCAACAATCTTAAATATAAGACATAACTTATCTTGTAAATTGTACTACAGACTATCTCATATACTTAACACCGAATGTAGTATTTCATAACCTTAATACAAGATCTGTTTTTATTAAAAATATCAATTTTATAGGCTACTATATAGAATGATCGTATTGTAAAGTCACATAAAGTAATGCATGGGCATATCTCTAATGAAATCTGCTTTAACTGAGCAGTACACATGATATTAAATCCAAAACTGCACGCATACAAAGCGCGAGCCATACCATTCCAATGGCAACAAATTAATAAATAATGCACACATGGTTTAGCAATAGTAGAGACGTAGACTCATGTACGATTAAATGGGTGGTAAGAGGTAACAATATTATATGGAGAGAGAGGTAGCAATTAATAATATACCCTTCCGTCTTTGATATAAAATATGTTTGGTAGTTGATCTTAGTTAGTCCTTAATATAAGATAGGCCAAAGTATACATTTGGTCCTTCATGTTTGCATCTGATATCATTTTAGTCCCTTAAGTTTGTAAAGTGCATATATGGTCCCTTAATGTTAACACCGTTAGTTTAATTTAACGGAAAATACTGACTCAACAATTGTAAGCGATGATTGTACAATTAAATGTTGACCAAACATGCTTATATGTTAACATTTTAATAAATTAATATTTTAAATCTTATTAATTGAAAAATATTTAATTTTCACAAACTGTTTTACGGTTTTTCACAGTTTGTGAAGTTTTTTTTTGGGCGAAGAAAATTAATTTTTTTTCAATTAATAGGATTTAAAATATTAATTTATTAAAATACTAACATATAAACATGTTTAGTCAGCATTTAATTGCACGATCATCACTTAAAATTATTGTGTCAGTATTTTCCGTTAAGTCACACTAACGGTGTTAACATTAAAGGACCAAATGTGCGCTTTACAAACTTAAGAGACTAAAATAATATCAGAGGCAAACATGAAGGACCAAACGTATATTTTAACCTATAAGATATATTCTTTATATTTATAAATCTTTTTTTTTATAATATACCTCATTGATACTCCTATAACAATGATGAAAAAAGGAAAGGGAATGAATAAATTGAGAAAGATGATTAAAGAACTAATTTAACTAATTTTTTTAATATAATCAAATTATGTAAATATAACTATATATATATATAGAGAGAGAGAGAGGGTAGAATAATGGGGATGGAGATGGATGGCTCAATTATTGGATATTGCAAATCGTCACACATGTTTGTTTTCCCCGTTCTTTTTTATTTTATACAGCAAGTCTGTTGTAAGTGATTATGCATTTCATTTTTCGACCAAAAAAAAAAAAAGATTATGCATTTCATTTGTCTAGTATATTTAAATAACTGTTGTCGCTTCAAAATGATTTTGACTCTCGACGAATTACCAAGGTTATAAGTGATTATGCATTTCATTTGTCTAGTATATTTAAATAACTGTTGTCGCTTCAAAATGATTTTGACTCGAGGAATTCTTACAATACACCACAGGTATATTCTGTTGTAGGCGTAGGAGACTAAAATTTGTGTGCCTCTAAAAATTACTCCCTCCGGTCTTAATAATTATAGAATATATTTAACTTATTTTGGGAAGATTAAGGAGAAGAGTTAAATTAGTTAATTTTGCTTATTTTTCTAAAATGCCCTTATATAAATTTAAAATGACATAAATAAAAATGAATCAATAGCTCCTGCTACATACCTCTCCAACCTAGCATTTTTCTTTCCACATGCTTTCTAATTGAAATAATGCTTTTGATATATATATATGTGTGTGTACATATATCACTCAAATAAAAATACCCTATGTACATATGTGTGTGTGTGTATAGTGTATACTCACATATTGACCGACACACAGATATACATATATGTATATACACACACATATGTGTGTGTGTGTCTATTTGTGCGTAGACACACCCATATCTACATGCATACACACACGCGCCACATGTGTGCATATGTGTGTGTATGCATGTATATGTGTGTATGTCTATATATATATATATATATATATATATATATAGACAAATTAACATCAGTTGATTGATAAATAAATTAAAATCCAATAATTTAAAATTTTCACTTATTAGAAAAGTCTACATACCCACATACATATACTTACCAAAAACCAAACACACTTGAACGAATAAAATATGGGTATTTTGGGAAGAAATTAACAAAAATTAAAATTTGTCCTATAATTAGGACCAAACTAACTCTTAAATATTGTCTTATAATTAGGACTGGAGGGAGTATCTTTTTTTGCCAATCACACTGAGAAAAATGAGAGGATGGATTACCATTTATTGATTGTTATTTGTGAAGTGCATTACATGAAAGTAGAAGAACACCCGTTTATAATTTCGTACAAAAACCAGCTAAGTAAACAAATTAAATCCAAGTGGGCAAAAATGACTACGGAGAAGAGAGGAGGGATTGATATTTTATAGCTTGACATGTTAGCACACATACATTACCATTGATAAAGCTTGACATGTTCTCATAAAACTGAAAAAATTAACGTTGAATGTGACTAAAGGTATAAAAGATCAGTTAAACATGATTTTTGTTCATGAAACAAGGTAAATCCGTGACTAACTTGTTTGTACTAAATTTATGACAAAATCCGTTACAAACACCTAGCTGTCAAAATAGTACAAGAGCATTTCACTTATAAAAGATTTTGAATTTAAGTGAAAGCATGTTTGGTTTTACTTTTATATATATATATATATATATGAAAAAGATTAGGTAAAGTAGACACTAGTATCCCACCAGAGCCAAGGCATGCCTTCAGATACAAAGGAACTTAATTACAGGTCACCTACCAATAAGGTCCTCGCATCAATCAGTGGTATATATCAAACCTCTTCTCTTTTGGGATGAAGGCTGACACCTTAGCCAAATGTGTTACTACTCGTAGACTATTTAGTTTTACTTTAAATCTTGCAAACTATAATTTTGGCTCCCTTGCAAAACTAAATGCAACTGGATTTCACCCATTGCTGCTATAACGTCCTCCATTTTTACTTAACATAGTGACTAATTAAGGGTTAATTAACAACTAAGTAATGCTTCATCGCTTGCCAAAATATACAAAATAAATCAAAGTATGCAAAATGAGTCCTAACGTGGCAATATACAATCATCCAACGTATACCAAAAGAGGGAAGCACTACTGTCAGAAGAAGTAGCCTAAGCCTCCGAAGTTTTCCCTGATGGACCCGGATGGAAACTATCACCTGGAAAAATGTGGTAACCATCAATCCAACTCATTACGAATACTAATATGTGCTAGTGAGGTGCCATGTGGGACAATTTATATAACAAAGTACTTTAAATAAAATAATATATATAATTTGCCAATGTCCATATCACAAAATTTCATATCAGAAATTATGTATCACAGTTTTCATTAACCTAATTCCCAAGATACCTCCCACCAATCCAACTGAACCGTCTTATTTCCTCCGACTAGACCCATAGACTAAGTTGTAATGACCAAAAAAAAAATATATATATATATATATATATACACACGCATACATATATTTATAAAATATTAATTATTGATAAATCTACATATACATATGTATGTATATACATTTTCGCAATTTGGGAACGAAGTTAAGTTAGTAGATTGGTGTCATGGTGATTGGGGAATTTGGGAATGGATTTCAATCTCCAGGAGTTTTATTTTATTTCAGCACTTGAATTTACTAAATTGCCCTTTAAAAAAAAAAAAAGGAATCAGATATTTTTATCCATCCATTATTTTGGGGGCGGACTTCACGCAGAAAAGGGAAAAAAATGGGGAGGGCCTGAACGGTGAAAAAAGAAATCCCTAGATTCCTTCTCTTCTTCTTCGGTCGTCTTCCCTTCTTCTTGGCCACCGCCGTCAACGTTTCCAATGTGCTGGCCGTGATTTTCTTTTTTTCGTGAGGGAGCAACTAATCGAGTTTCTTCTTCCTTCTGGGCGTATTCGTGTGTTCGATTGAGATCTATTTGGTGGCTGGGTATCTTTTCATCCTTCATCGGTTCTGCTTCTTGTTGTCGTTGTGGTGTTATGTGTGCCAGCTTCTTCCTATACTCAATATATGTGGGTGGGTGTGGTGGTTTCTGAAAAAAAAAATTTACTCTGCTAAGCTTGGTGAATTTATTTGAATTTGAATGTGTAGCTTGAATGTCCATGTTTTCTAATTCGACAACCAAGATGCATGCTCGTTGGGTTATTTTGGGTGCCCTTAAGATGTTTGATGAAATGCTCTATAGAGAAAAGGTTCATTCAGTTATATGGTTGTATAATATTTTGATGGTGGATAATAGTTTAGACACTATTTTCAATTGGTTGTGGTTCTTACTTAGGTTTCATGAGTTGCTTGAAGGAAACAAGAATCATTTTATTTTGGATGTTATAAGGTTTTACGATACAGTTAATTAAGAAAGAAACTTGATGGGAATTATAATACAAGAGGATGTGGATCTAAGAAAGGTTACTATGAAAAGAAAAGAAAAGAACTTTGTTGAATATTTACGGTTATGCTCTTTAGTCTTTCCCCTTCTTTTATATGATCTGATTTGGGAAAGTTGTGATTAAATAGAACTTTAGTTATAGTTGGAACATATGAATTTTGAGGCTGTCATAAGGAGAAATGAATACTCTTCTAGGAGTGTGTCTAATAAAATATGATAATATGTTTGAACGAAAAGTTTATTTGGATAAGTGCCCTTGTATTATCTTTTTGCTGAGAAATAATTTAGAAACTATTTTGAATCGGTTTGATTTAACTCTTGTTCAGAGATAAAATTTGGAAGCCCTATGAATTCGTGATGATCGATGATATGCTATTTTTAAAGAAGCTGATTATAAATTTCAAGGTTTGAATTTGCTTACTTCATGTTAGACTTTTGAATGCTTATGAAGTGTTCAATGGAACCGTTGAGAAAGGAATTTTGTGGGATTGAATAGTGAAGTGGATTTGGTCAGACTCATGGAATGTATAAAGAATCTTGGTCTTGAAACTTGAGTGCGTGACTACTTGATCTTGATTATATTAAGTATTTGACTAATTGATATATGTAATTGAAATGGATTTCTATTTTACGGATGAAAATGTTGTGGTACATAGAGTTATAATAGAAGTTTATAACAGCATTCTAATTGAAAACTTGGTTTGATTGATCATTGTTTTTTCTTTATTTAACAACCGCACTTATTTTAGATAAGTTTTTAAATAAAGTGCTTATAGAGCCCGTTGCAAGATACGGATTATGAACATGTTGTTGAATCTTTTATGAGATTTAACTTTCATAATGTACAAGTGCAAGTTTTCGTAAGTTGAAAGGAAAACTTTTATTGGAGGAACTTGACACAAAGCGCTTGAATGGTTATTTACCCTCGTGGACTGTGTGTCCACGCTTGTTATTCGTAGCTTCGTGCTGCGCTTGATTCGTAGCTTCGTGCTGCGCTTAGTTATTTACCCTCGTGGACTGTGTGTCCACGCTTGTTATTCGTAGCTTCATGCTGCGCTTGATTCGTAGCTTCGTGCTGCGCTTGGTTATTTACCCTCGTGGACTGTGTGTCCACGCTTGTTATTCGTAGCTTTGTGCTGCGCTTGATTCGTAGCTTCGTGCTGCGCTTGGTTATTTACCCTCGTGGACTGTGTGTCCACGCTTGTTATTCGTAGCTTCGTGCTGCGCTTGTTTCGTAGCTTCGTGCTATGCTTGGTTATTTACTCTCGTGGACTGTGAGTCCATGCTTGTTTCGTGGCTTAAAGCTGCGCTTGTTTCGTAGCCTTTGAGCTGCGCTTGTTACTCGTGGCCTTCGAGCCCCGCTTGTTATTCGCTTTGTGACGGTTCCTCCGATGAAACAAGTTGTTGGGAAAAGAAAATGTTTTCTTCATTATTTATTTGAGAAAAGAAACTACTTTATCGAATTTTTATTTGTGTCGAACTTATGATTATTTTCTTAAACTTCTGTTAAAAAAAAATACAAGCATATATTATGCTAAATTTGACAACTAGTTTTTATACATATTTAAATGATAACATTCACCTCATTTATAGCATGAAATTTTATAAACTTGTTTGCATCGATACAAATATATCTCAAGCATTTTGGTAACAATTTTTGTATTGAGACTATATCCACTTGTTAAGTTACTTGTGTTCCAGAGAGCATAAATAAGCCTACTCCTTCATCTGAATCATGGAATGGATCACTTATGAAATGTTTGCATTAGCTGAAATTGTAAAGTGAATGTTAAGAATTTGACTTATTTGTCGTTGTGGAGAAAGGTTGTTCCAAAAGTCTTGGAGACATGATGTTCAGTACCTTACTCTGTGTGTGTGTTTAGAGGAAGTCTTAATATTCTTTAGGAATTGGGTTGTTTGGTCGTTACAAATATGTTTGGAAAGCCCAACATTTTAAGTGACATTTGTTCACTATTTACACAAAAGTTCATGGATAAATATTTAACATCATGTGACATTTTATTAACAGAGTAGATCTTGTCAATTGTAACTAGAAAATATCAAATTAAATAGGCTTACGAAGTAAGAATGCTATACTTCGTGCCGGTCACACTTCAATATTTTGGGGCATGACATTAAGTTACATCCATATTGCTGGTTACTCAAAAGCTCACTGGTCATGTGATGAGGATCGGCCAAAATCTTCAGAGCACATGTTCCAGACCATGGGTCTTTCCCCCTCATTGAACTAGCGGGATGTCGTACGCTCTCATTGAACTAGTGGGCCAGTCCCTCATTGAACAAGTGAGACAATATAAAGCCAACCATCATACATTAATGGAGGCCTCACCACGTGGTGGAATATAATATTTCATTTCCTCCCAATTCAACCCTTCCCATAATTATTATAATAAATATCATAATATCAAAACTCTCAATTCTTATGCATAAATAAATATATGCAAATATTTCACAATTCAAATCATAAGATTCCACAAGGCAATTTCTAATAAGATATTCATAACTATTTCACAAAATACTCACAAACAACATACTAATACACATAATAAGTGGAAAGTTGTTACCTTTCGTCATAGCTAACTATTATCACGTTGCTCCTAATCCAAGAGCTCAAACACATGCCAAAAATCAATCTACCACAACCAATTATTAACCATTAATAACTCTTCTAAAACTGTACATAATCAAAATTATAACCTATAATTCTATAAAATTAAAATATACAAAGTTTAATGAAAATATATTTGAAATGCTTGAGGTGGGCATATTATGACAGGACTAAAAAGTCAATGAAATCAATGTAACTATTAATTCTTTCTCTATTTATTGCTAATTAATAATGCCCTTTTCTATTTAATAATATCCTTTTATTTGTTTATTATTAATTAACGACACCCATTATTATGTATTCCCCTTTTTTTTTCCTTATAATGATAACAATATCTATTTATTATTTATTTATTACTAATCATTATTATTATTAGTATTATTATCATTATCATTATTTTAGAATTTATTATTACTTCCCCATAATTAATTTAAACTCTCAAAAGCTTTTCCAATATTAAAGCATGACCTCAACACCTTAATTAGGAGTTTAATAAATATGAATATCATGAAATATGATATATATATATACACACACACCTTCACTAGCTAAGTTGTGCGGCAACTCATATTTATAGATATATATATATCATGCAATGATTTTATATCTGGAAACAAGAAGTTTTGCACTCATACACCATGTGCAACGAGAATTGTATATTTTTACATCAAAATAATTTCTTTTCCTAGTGCAGTAGCTACATGAACAAATATATATACATAGCAAATTTCTTTTTGTGCCGTGACACCTATCTGAACTAGCAAGTTTTGGGTCTTTTTCTTCTTATATGTACGCGAGTTTCAATTTCAGTTTTAAAACCATATATATATATATATATATATATATATATATATACACATACACACAAGTCATATCAGCGAGGTTCTATTACACACGTGCAACACTTAGTTTTAGTTTTCCAACCTTTAGTTTTTCTTATATGCATTCAACACAAGCTTTCCTTCTCTTCATTTACCAGATGCAACAACACATGACAGCAACCATTTAATAAATCAGCAAGCTTTCTTTTGGTTTTTCACACTACCACAACGTATACATACATACATACATATATATATATATATATATATATATATATATATTTATGGATCATGTGCAGCGACAAAATATGACAGAACTTTCTCCTTTATTTTTTTCCCCTAAGTTTGTAGCACTAAGATAGTAAACTAAATGATTTACCTTGCTGGATTTTCAGCTTGTACTCTCAGCTTCCCACCAACAACTATCACCTCTGCCTTATGGATTTAAAACAGAGCACCTTGATGATCACAGCTGAAAGCTCTCACTCTCTCTTTCTCGTCCTCTCTCCCGGCTCAACGGTGATGGAGCAACGTGAAGAAATGGAGGACGCAGAGCAAACGGGTTTATATATAGTGGCTGGTGGTTTGATCCGAGAAGAAATATCCAACGAGTTTCTTTTTGGTGCAGGGCTCGATGAAATTTGCTGAGAGAAGGAGTATGGTGCCACTGGTATTACTGTTCTTGCGTGTGCTCAGTGATTAGCCGAAAGCAAGATAATCAGTATGGTGTTTTCTGTAAACCACGCTGAGTTGATTTTCTTTTTCTTTTTACCTTCGCGTTTTCGTGTATAAGTTGGTATGGTTGGTTAATCTCTCGCTGTGGTTACGTGTCTGCAAAAATATGATATAGTCATTATGGTTGCTTTTCTGCTACGGTTTGGGTTTTTAAGGGAATGGATAATATTGTGCAAGTTTAATGGATATTGCTTGGTCAAAGAAGTAAAAGGCAAAATGGGCTGACATGTGGATTTGGATGTTGGGCCAATGGGATTAATTGGTTGGGCTAAATGAGGGAATAATGGAGGAGTATGGATACCTGCTGCGTTTTGGTGAGGTGAGATTAAATAAATTAATGGATATGGATCAAGTGCAAAACGTATGGGCTTAGTAAGAAATAGGTTAGAATTGTTTTGTTGTTTTCACGTGTTGGGCCAAGTGGATAGGCAAGATAAATGGGCTTTTATGCCAATGTATATATATATTTATATATATATATATATGTATGTATCGTGTGATTACTAAAATTAACCCACTTGATTCGCTACAAGACTCTTTTTGCAATTAAGTCCTCTGCTCATTTAATTACAAATACTAGATGCATGTTATAAATTAATTCCTAAATTTTATATAAGGATTTTTTTCCCCCCCTTTCCCTATCAATTCTTCTAGACCATAAAATATTGCCTCCAAAATTTCTAGGCCAAAATTATTCTTTTAATGTTTCTCCTTGAATTTTATTCTTTTCTTGAAAAGTCAAGCCTTTAATTTACAGGAAAATATGCATTGAATTCCAATAATTAATTTCATAATTATTTTATGGCAATTTCACAATTAATTTCCATATAATATTCCTAATTTCGAATCCCAAAATTTGGGATGTTACAGCTGCCGTCAACTTCAATTCTTTGTTGTTTGTGTTTTTCTTCTTCTTTTATTTTCTTTTTTTTTTCTTCCTGTTTTTGCTAAAATTATTAGTTCCCAATTGATTTTTCCTGCTTGCACAAAGTTATAGTTTATGATATATTAAATTTTCAATAGGCAAAAGGATTAAGAAAACATGATATTAAGCATGAAATGACATTCATAGTATTATACAGGAACCAGGTCAATCATGCATGAAAACAAGATGACGACAACTACATAAGTGAAAAGATTAACAAGAGAACAAAGGAAGGAAGAAAACGATAAGCACCATAAATCACTTAAACAATACTACTCTCAGTTGAGACTATGCAATCTCTTTAACATAACACCCCCCCCCCCAAAAAAAAAAAAAAAAAACCTCTATTCTAACCAAAACTTCACAAAGGCATCTATAAAAGCTTTGAAAACGGCCAAAATTGGGTTAATTTCTTGTTTCATATAATTTTTGGGCATCCAATCCCATAAGACCCTGTAGAGAAATCATATGGAAGTTAAAATAGACAATGAGACAAAAGAGCCTCAGTAAAAATTGCTCACATCACATGAGTTACATGAGATTTGAATTCAGCACAGCATTTGAGATGTAAAGATCATATCATATACTAAGAAATTAATTCTTTTGGTGAATATATACAATATTTAGCTCCTTATATTTTTCATTTCTTAAATTTTAAACCACAGGTTTTGGTCTCGCCAATTTCATCCAGCTTAAAATATTGGTCTCAATAATTCAATAAAAGTTTGGATCATTTTGCTTGTAAATTAAAGGACCAAAATCCATAATTTAAAACTTGAGGGACAAAAACCATCTTGAATTTTTTCCTGTCATTACATTTAATCTATCAGAGAAAATTTCAATGATGAAGCAATGCATCTAATTTTTCCTTCTTGAAAACTACACAAAGTGGTCCAGGATTTATAAGACTCTTCTTTCCTCTACCATCCATCTCCTCGGTTCTCTCTTTCTTGAAAACTACAGGGTTATACATTATTGTTTTTACAACTAAAAGTGGTTACAAAGTTTGACATATTTTAGGCATACATAGTTATATACTGTATATCAACTTCAGATTTATATTACAGAGTTATACTGTATAAAAGGAAGAAAATTATATGTGCAGAATATGCACTGAAAACATAAGGCATATATAGAAAAATATGTTGATGTACCAGAAAGCTTAATTATGATACTAGCTTTAGGTACTAAAAAATCATGCTCACAACAGTACTAGGCATGCCCAAATAAAAAGTCGAAAGTGAATTAACTAATTCCTTCTAGTGATTAAAACATTTTAGAAAGAAGAAAAAAAACCCCACCTCGGTCCCCATAACATAACATCAAAGAGAGGGAAAAAAACAGAAAACCTAGAGAATATTTAAATGCATCTCACTGATCAAAGTTTAACATTTTTTAAAAATCTAGATATGGTTTGACTCTGCTCAATGACTTATAAGTGAGGAGGACTAGTGGCTGCAACAGATTCCTTGTTTGTTTCATCTACCTGGCTATTGTGGAAGAAATTTCCAGTGCTAAATGCTTCAACACCAATTCCTGACTACCACTAATTAAGTGATAGGAAGCTTCAATTGTTACATAGCATTTGAGATGCAAACATCAGATATAGTTACAGATTGATTCAAAGGCCTTATATCAAGTGGCCAGTCTTTTCTATCCTTGTGTCTTCAGAATTGCTTTCACATTTATTGACATGTTGGTTGGAGCACCAAAAACATTAAGAAATAACCAAATTTCTTTCAAAAAGATCAATTAAAAAAAAAACTAATAATGGATATAATAATAACAAATATTAAACTCACAAGTTTGCTTCTTCCTCTGTTTCACATTTGTCTTTCGAAAGGAACCAAAGCCATTTTATATACCCAATAATGGACTTAACATGACTAATAGTAGTTAAAAATGAAAACTTCATCTTCTAATTTAAAATCTAAATCAATAACTTGGGCATATGTTGCTTATTCATCTATAAGTAGCATGATGAGTTGGTTAGTAAAGAAGTGCCAAAGGAAAACCTTACGATGGATCCACAATAACCCAGAAAAATTGGTAAACCGAACTTGACAAAGTGATATCTCATGCTATTTCATTATATGAGATAAAAAATGTAAGGTGTTGGACTATCAAAGATGCTACTGAGCTAATGCCTTCTTTGGAGGCCTTTTGCTTTGATCTCATACGAATCACAATACCAGCTTCCAGAGTAGAAGTTATCCTTAAGACAATTTATGTCAAAGGACTCTACAGTTGTATTAAATTGGATATTAATACGTCTTCAATGATTTTATGGTTTGTTTGTGATCATGATCAAACACCACAAGACTCCACAGCCATAAAGCTATGCCTCTGTTTTCAAGTATGCTATTTTTTAGAGTTATCATCTGATTCAAAAGCTATACATAAACTGGTATGTGATTGTTATTTTTTTTAATTATATAACGTATGTATTTTTTTTTTTAATATTAAAATTTTAGGAAAGGGGTTGGGCTCACCCACAGTCCAAGGGCAGGGCGCTAAGAGCCCAGTCCACAGAGGATATTGGCCAGAGAGTACACATGTCTTCACCTCTACCAGCGTTACCACTACTTCCTAGACCCCTAGGATGCCTCCCCCAACACCTTGACCAACGCAGGGATCAAACCTCCTCCCTTAAGGTGAAGAAAACCGACCTCCACGTCAGTTGAACCCAAGGACAAGGGGTAACGTATGTGATTGTTTTTTTTTTTTTTGGGGGGGGGGTAAAAACGTATGTGATTGTTAATCTTATGATTCATGTAGGACCCAATTTAATAGGTTGTGTCTATATGTAATATGAGGAAAGCCCAACATGGCATAAACCTGGCCCAAGACAACATACAGCCCACCTCAAATGACCTAGGCAAGCCCAGAATTTGGTATTGCATGTTGACTTGGAATAAAAGGTGTAACAACCCCTCGTCCTTGGGCTCAACTGGTGAAGGGGTCGGACACTCTCACCAAAGGGAGGGGGTTCGATCCTGGAGTTGGTCAAGGCGCTGGGGGAAGCATCCTAGCTCCTGGGTGCCTAGGTTAACGCCTGAGGGTAATAGACGGCTCGCCCTGCCCAACATCGGTATCACCTAGAAGGAAGGGAGATTTCGCCCTGCCCTTGGATTGTGGGTGAACCCAACCCCTTTCCTAAAAGGGAAAAAAAATCCGCTCAGATCTGAAAAAGGCAAAACCTAGATCATTCTATGTTGCTTTATGAATAGGCGTATCCAGATCAAGAGGGAGGACATATTATCAAGTCTCTTCATCTGCTCTCTTAAGTGAAATTCTTCTTTTTCATTGCCTTTGTATCATGCTTTTTGAATAACAATTCATCTTTTATTCTTTATCATTGAATACGTGATTACTTTGTATTTTCTTTTTCTTTTTCCTTTTTTTTTTTTATCATAATGAGGTTCTACGTTATCGGTGACCCTTACAAAATCTTTAATAGAATTTTGGTTCTACAATTCCCTTTTACATCGATTGGCTGGCATGATGGTTGGAGCTCCAAAAACAATAGAAAGAATTAATTAATATATAAAAATTCATCCCCTTATTTATGTAGAATAATAAAAAAGCAAGATTCACAAGTGAACGGAGGCGTTTGATCATACTCCAGTGTGTGCACTTCAGTATTAGTTACTATGTTTGTGACAGAGTATTAGTTACAGAATGTTATTACTTGCAATCTCTTTTCTTCTTCTTTTTTTAAGGTTATTTTGTTACCAAGTAGTAAATTACGAGTCTTCATCAACTCGACACTCTTCAACTGCCACTGCCCACTTGGGTTGCTGGTAGTCTGGGACATAAGTTATTAATGGAGGAGCATGGTTAGGGGCATATATGTCATTTCACAAGTTCCTGGCATTGTATATCCATTGCGTTCGACTGTTTTCCCTTGTTTAAGGTTTTTCTTTTCTTAAATCAAAACAGGGACTATTGTATTCCTACGAATAATTTAGTACTTGGCAAAACATTTTTTCCAAAATCAAGATTTAGTTCACTACCCAAAATGATAAACTATATGGAAAATACAATGAATAATTTTACAAACAAGAAAACAATTTTTCTATGGGTAAAACTAAATCATTACTTAATGATAAAAATAATAATAATAAATTTCTTTTTTATTTTGGAAATCTCAATTTATTCCATAAACTAGAACAACTACATACACATATATGGAGAGGAAAAAAGAAATTTAGGACACCTACAAATAGTTCCAAAGCATCTATTCCAAAGCCACTATTGTGGCAAAAACATTTACAACATAAGAAACACAATGAAAGATGGATGCTATGTTGGAAATAAAGCGATCTAAACATATTCAAACCTAAATTAACATTTAGATCAATGCAGAAAAAAAAAATAGAGATCGTGGATATCTCCAGCCATTGATTTCTTTCCAAATGAAGAAGAGATGAACTCTAGGTTTTGGCTCTTCTAAGTCTTCTCTCTCACTCTGCAGATGGTATGTCTTCTTAACGTAAGAGTAAACTCAGGGGACCAAAACCTTATACACGTCTGAATTCCAACCTCTGGCCATCACAAAGATGAATGTCATTAATATGTAATAATTGGCAATTACTGCGTATTGAATGGGCCATTACTGAATTGATTGGTAGGTTACAAAACCGGAATTAATGTGGGCCACTTAATAGAATTAATGGAATATTTTCAAAATTAAATATATACTAATATAATAATTAAAATTCCAACATTCTCCCACTTGGTCGACACACTTCAGCATATATCTTCTGAAAAACAAAATATATGGATCATAGCGACAGGTCCTCTTAAAGCGAGTATTATTTTCCATGTATTACAGTGCATAATGTTTCCCAAGCCCATGTGATTTAATGAATAAACCTCATGTTTATTCTAGGTCTAAACTTTAATGATATTTCTCAAAATGAATATGTGCACAATACTGAATGAGAAAATATCACAAATAGAGTTTCATAAATAACATCGTTCTTACAACGAAAATCACATAAAGGAACCAAATCCCATTCTTTCTGCATGATCCTGGAATTTCAATGTAGGCATGCCTTTAGTTAAAGGATCAGCAATGATCAATTCAGTGCTCATGTGTTCAATAACCACTGTTTCATTTTTAACACGCACTTTTATGGCTAGACACTCAATGTCGATATGCTTGATTCGACTACCACCTTTATTGTTCTTAGCCATAAAAACAGCGACTGAATTGTCACAATATAACCTCAATGGCCTAGAAATTGGATCCATAATTCTAAGCCCAAAAATGAAACTCTTGATTCATACACCATGTGAGGTAGTCTCAAAACAAGATACAAACTCAACTTACATAGTGGAAGTAGCAATTAAATATTGCTTTTTACTACTCCATGATACAGCTCTATTGGCTAGCATAAAAATATATCCTGAAGTGGATTTTCTTAAGTCAATGTAGCCAGCATAACCTGAATCATGGTAACTAGTCACTTCCAAATTGTCGATTTGTTTGTACTTAAGCATGTACTCTTTAGTCATTTAAAGGTATCTCAATACTTTCTTTGTAGCTCTCCAGTAATTTGTACCTGGATTACTCTGATAACTCCTTAGCATTCCAACAGTAAATGCAAAGTTAGGTCTTGTGTAGATCCAAACATACATAAGGCTTCTTACTGTTAAAGCACAGGGAATGTTTTTCATTTGTTCCCGCTCAAAGTCATTCTTTGGGCATTGGTTCAAATTGAACCTATCACCTTTCACAATAGGAGCTATATTTCGTGAACAATTCCTCATCAGAAATCTTTCCAAAACTTTGTTGATATAGGTCTCTTGAGACAAATCTAGAATACTTGATGTTTGTCTCTATGTATCTTGATGCTAGTGACATAAGATGCATCTCCTATATCCCTCAAGTCAAAGTTTTTCAAAAAGAAATTGTTTCACCTCATATAGTAAACCATTACCATTGGTTGCAATTGAATATCATCCACATATAGAATAAGGAAAGAAGTCTTGCTCCCACTAACCTTCTGGTATATACATTCACCCACAATGTTCTCTACACAACCAAATGAGAAGATAACATCATGAAAATTTAAATACCATTGATGGGAAGCTTGTTTCAATCCATATACAGATTTCTTGAGTTTGCACACCAAATGATCACCATTATTAGAGGAAAATCTTGATAGTTTTGTTTCATGTAAAACTCTTCCTCTAGATCTCCATTGAGAAAGGTCATTTTCACATCCATTTGTTGCAACTTTAATTCAAAATGTGCAACCAATGCTAGAATGATAAGAAGAAATCTTTCTTAGATACAGGAACAAAGGTCTCCTTGTATTCGATTCCTTTCTTTTGAATGAATCATTTAGCAATGAGTCCTGCTTTATGTCTCTTAATGTTGCCCAATAAGTCTATCTTTGTTTTAAAGACCCATTTAAATCCAATGGCTTTTACACCATTGGGTAACTTAACAAGATCCCAGACTCTATTAGATGCCTCAGTATTCAACTCAGCCTTCATAGCATCACACCATGAGTTTGATTCTCTACAGTTCATGGCTTGTGAAAATGTTCCAGGATCATTTTCAACTCGTACATTATAGTCAGATTCCTTTAGATACACAATATATTCACTAGGTATCGCTGATCTTACTGTTCTAGTAGATCTACTTAATGTTGTTTCATTATCTTCTTGAGGAACTTGTTGTTCAACAATTTCTTATCATTCCTCATCAACAACTTGATCTACTGGATCAATATCAGCAGGTTGTAAATCTTGAATGATTGATTGTACAATATTCGATTGAACCAAAGGAACATTGTTAACAACCAATCTTAAACTCAAAGTGGAGGATTGAGTATTTGAATAATGTTTTTCAAAACAAGGTTTTTTTTTTTATTTTTAATTAATCACTCCCACTAATCAAGTCATATTTAAGAAATTCTCCCATTTGCATTTTCAACCTTCCCTCCTCTTGAACACACATGGTCAAATGTTTATTGATTGACCATTTATCCTCATATGTGTTGCAAGATATCCTAAAGGGTCTATATGGCTGTAGGAGAGTGTTCAGAATATAGTGTACAAGGAAAGAATCAGACATATCAACCTCAAGTGATTTCAGTCGAGCTTCAGTGTCCCTTATTAATATGATGTGCTTACACACATCTTTTACTACAGTGAGTCTCGAGGATGAAAACTTCATAATTAGGGTGTCAATAAATGCCTTATATGAAGTCCAAAGTTGTTCATCAATAGCCTTCAGAAGTGGCCTAATCTTATTATGTTGTTGACAGAACCACGAATGCCAACAGAGATTGAGGTCTTTATGAACATAAC
The DNA here is from genome assembly GCA_034222035.1 of Acacia crassicarpa. Classification (NCBI taxonomy): domain Eukaryota; kingdom Viridiplantae; phylum Streptophyta; class Magnoliopsida; order Fabales; family Fabaceae; genus Acacia; species Acacia crassicarpa. The sequence continues at coordinate 12,544,348 of JAWXYG010000015.1, forward strand.
TGACAAACGATGAGATCGCTCCCACTTTTCATAAAGATCAACATGATCTGGAGTGCTGGTTACAGTAATGGAAGGTGGTTCGTCTTTCCTTATAGCATAATCAATGTTCATCCACCCCAGTTGGAGAAGAACTTCCTCTCTCCATACCTTATAGTTATCACCCCTCAATTTGGGAATGTTACATTTTATATCAGAGAAATTTGTAGGTTGTATGACTGCATAGTATTGAACATACATGCTTATAACTAAAATTTGAGACTAATAAATCATATCATGATTTACCAATGTAAATCATGCTTAAAAAACATGAATCTAATAACATACAACTTGCCTATAGGTTAAAGGTATAATTCAATTAGACCCATATATACCTTTATGATAAAACTATCAAATTATTTCCTTATTCTTAATTCTTGTGGGTACATTAAGAATATAATTTGATATTCTATCTCAATTAGTCATATAATTATAAATTTGTATCACTAAAGTCTACCTGTGGGTAAAGACATTAGCATAGCATGAATTTATCTTGAATTGATGAAACTAGAATGCAGTTATATCCCCTAATACCTGTGGGCTACTTAGAAAATATAATGTCATTCCATTCCACCCTAATTAAAACTATTTTTATAATTATCTACATGTGGGCAAAGATGAATTATAACCGCACATTTAATTACAATTGATGTCTTTAAAACCCTTTGTGGGATGTATTTTGTTCGCTAGAACAAAATAGAGTGTATGTGTCTAGTGAGGTTGTTTTGGCTACTCCTCGATTCTACATACTTATCACAAAGACATCACACCATTGTGTATACTAATTGTACATATATCACAAATATCAATAATGTGCACTCAAATTCTATATATGCACAACTTAATCAAGGATTTAACCAATTAATTTAATCAACATAAGTGACTAAGTACAATCCTCCCACTTTGATTAAATTAATATTACCAATATTAATCACCAAAATTAATCTTGTGCATTTAAATTCCAAATATGCACAAATCTTTAATGAGAATTTAATTGATTAATTTAATCAATAAAATGTGATTAAATAATCATCTTATAGAAATTCTCCCACTATTTTGTGCATTCAAAAATAAATCTAATTTATGCACATCTTAATGGAGGGATTAATTGATTAACTAAATAATCTAAGAACAAATCCTCCCATTGTTTTATGTACCCAAATAATGTTTAAAGAATTAATTTTGGCATAATTCACCTTAAATTTGGCTTCAACAATTTGAAAAAGATATATAATTGTCTAGAGTAAATTTTTCCAAATATTTAGATAATTAAATAACTCAAAAATAATAATTATTTTTTTTTCAAAAGTTTCCAAAATATGAAATTTGCCAAAATTAACTTTTCTCAATTAAACATTCAATGTGATATAATCAAAATTATACATAAAACAGAAGTTAATTTAGCAAACAATGGGCAAATTTTTTATACTTAACAATGAGCAAATTATTTAACCCACAATTCATTTCAGTAGATTTAAAAGCCCAAAACACAAATATTGTTTCAATCATTCCAGAGCCCAAAACATGATAAAATGAATCTAAAATTAAATCACAAGGTTCTTGGCCTAGATGCTCAATGAATGACCGAAACATTGGTTGTGCAACCCAAAAAAAAAAAAAAGTCTTGGCCAACAACGCAGAAACTATTTAAATCCCATTGGACATTGAAAAGTAATGATCCTTTAAATTTAATAATGATTTATCCCATGCCTTATATGTACGCTGGCTTAGTTGGCAACGCACCAGCCACCAGGCACCTCCGCGAACAAATGTCCTGTATGCGAATCATGCTCCGACCATTGTGTGCCTTTTTTTACAAAAAAAAATTATTATTTTTATTTTTTCGTCATCTTCCCCACAAACTGGATCCCTTAATACCCGACTTGCAATGCCGGATCTGCAGATGCAGATCGCCTTTCACGGCGACTTCAGGTCTCTTTACCGGCACCTCCAATCGCCAAATCTGAATGCGACTAGGAAGGATCTGCCGCTACCATGATCTGAGACGCCACTGTAAACCAAAACACAGTCGCCGGAAATAGAGCTCCAGATCCAATTTCCAGGGATCCTGATGCCGTTGTCGTCCATATTTCACGGCGATTCTCAAGCGATCGAGAAGTTTCCATTCAATAATGACGGGAAAAATAATCACCAAAAATTAATAATGATCTAGAACAATATGCTCAATATAATCACACAATCGAAATCCAAGATCAAATCGAGAAATCCAGATTCTGACGGCAGTGTTCATGGATAATCAAGCAAAATCCAGATCGAAACATAAACATGAACAGGAGCTCAGATCCAGATTAAAAGGAAAAATCACAAATCAAAACCAAAAAGTTTTCGGATTCTTCCCATAAAAAGTGATGTTAAGAAACTCGAAAGAATCCAAGAAACCCATACTGAGATTAAGAACAATTAGTTTCAAATGAAAAAAAAAAATCTCAGATTGAAGAGTCAATTAAGATACATAGATTTGTTCCAAAGAACAAAGCCCAAAAAAATATTTCTGGAAAATCCTAATTGAAAACATATTGAAATATATAATATGTATCTCGAAACAAAGATTAAAGTTTCATGAAATATGAATAGAAAGGCAATGAAAATAGTGTCGAGAATCATTGAAAAACAAAATTGATCGCCTCTTCCTGATGAAATAAGCATGCATATATTCAAATGACATCCAGAAAAAAAAAAAAAAACCAGATTAAATATATGCATCAAATCTCTCCAACTAGTTGAAGAAAATAAAATTTCATCGGTCAAAAATCAAGGCAGAGGAACATCAGCTTTGATACCAAATATTGGAAATAAAGTGATCTAAACATGTTCAAACCTAAATTAACATTTAGATCAATGTGAAAAAATAAAATAAAGATCGTGGATACCTCCAACCATTGATTTCTTTCCAGATGAAGAAGAGATGAACTCTAGGTTTTGGCTCTTTTAAGTCTTCTCTCTCACTCTGCAGATGGTGTGTCTTCTTAACGTAAGAGCAGACTCAGGGGACCAAAACCTTATACACGTCTGAATTCCAATCTCTGGTCATCACAGAGATGAATGCCATTAATGTGTAATAATTGGCAATTATTGCGTATTGAATGGGCCGTTACTGAATTGGTTGGTAGGTTACAAAACCGGAATTAATGTGGGCCACTTAATAGAATTAATGGAGTGTTTTCAAAATTAAATATATAATAATATAATAATTAAAATTCCAACATGCTATACACTTCGTCTCATTTTTTTTAGGAAAAAAATCAAAGCGTTTCTTTTTTTAAAAAATAAATAATAAAAATAAACTTGTTGAAAAACTATTTTCAATAAGTTCTTTTTCCAAAAGGAATCAGAACAGGTCTTAGGAGTTTTTTTTTTTTTTTTTCTATTTCTTATTTTTTTTCAAGCTGCGATTAATTTATTAATCAAAACAGGTCTTAGGAGTTTTTTTTCTCATTTATTATTCTTTCTTTTGGAAAAGCCTTGCACCTAATGGACCGAACCTAAAGAGGATAAGCTCAACATTCCACCAAAAGTAATATTCTCCTTTTTTTTTTTTTTTTTACCAAAGAAAATTTAAAATTAATATTTACTCTCTTCATTGTACAGAAAATAATAAAGAAAAAGTATCCCCGCTTGTTCAGATTATGCCCAACTTAAACGCTTGCTCTGAAACCTATAATTCCCTCTCCTTTTATATATATATATTCAAATCTCAAATAAGCAGGGCTGGTTTGAGTCTGCCAGCTGTTTGCATGTTCTAGATACCTTGGAATTATGTGTCAAAGGCTAAAAGAAGAAGGTAATAATGATAGTTTGTAATTTTAGTTATCATTACTGATTCACTTTGAGCACAATTATGACATGTTTGCTATGATGGAAGAGCTTTTATGAAAGTAGAAGTTAAACTAGAAGTGAGAAGGGTAAGAAGAACACATGAAGTTTAATAATATTTGAAACATTAAAAAACTCATAATTATATAATCGCTGGTCAATTAAACCCATTAAAATCAATCTTAATTAATTTATAATAATTTTAGAAATTATGTTTAAAATTATCTAATTAAACAACTAGACAATTAACTAACTCAATTAAACATTCAAGAGGATAAACCAAAGTGACAATTAAATTTAGGGGTTTATACTTCTCATGTTGTATAAGAATAAAAAGATTCTTATACACACATGAAATGGCGAAACCCACATCTTTTCTTTTTTTTAAAAAAAAAACTCAAGCACGAAAATCGAAGTATCTATGACACGAGGATACACTTCTCCTGCAACATGAGAAGTGTATTTCCCTTAAATTTATAATGATAACTCAATTAATATTTCAATTGACAAAATAAAATAAATTGGTTTTGGGTGTTCCAATGCGTGTGTAACAGCCTAATACTTGAAAATTTGAGCTGACAGCGTGTGTTCCAAGAGAGAGCTTTGGCTCTCAATGAGAGTGTGTAACATCTTACAACGGTTAGGTATTTTTTCACAGGAGAATGAAAAATATAAGGGCCTATTTGGTACGCTGAATTCATGTGAGGGAATGGGAAGATGACTATTTTCCCATTGAAAAAAACAGTTTGGCGCGCCTCTCTCTCGGAATGCTGATTTCCCGCCTATGCCATCTTCCTAGAAAGGTGGGAAAATTGAATCCCTATAAAACTGGCAGGATAGAGGTGAAGTTCCCAAGAGAGTGAATTTTGTTGACAAAAAAACCCAATAAACAATGGAGCAGTTTGTGAAGAGATTAAACCAAAGTGTCGCAGATTCAAATCTGATCCTTCCTTCCTCTGCCTCCCTTCTCCATTTTCGTCGCCCGCAACTCTCACCTCCTTCATCATTGTCACCAGTAACATTCCTTTCTTCCCTCACCCTCCACCACAGCCGCGACAAACCCGACGTCAGAAGCAAAACTAGAGCACCAAGGAGAACAGAGAGCTTCAACTTTTTTCCATCATCTTCACCTTCTTCTTCCTCTCTACCAAGCACCGTCACCGAAGAGAAAAGACTAGACCACCACCGTCGGCTTCCTCTGTTTCTGAATTCTTCTTAATCCTCTGTTCTTTCCATTTAAATTGTTCCTTCATCCATTCATCTTGGCAAAAGCTTCACATTAGGCACCAATATTATTAATTTGGCCAAAGCCAATGCCTTGTGTTCATTCTTTGGCGTCATAATACGTATGTTTGTGGGTTAATAAATGAGAGAGATAGCTGGACTAAGGCATCAGGTTATTCCTCTCCATGTGTCTTTGTTTAGTTTCTATGTTCTAGTGGTCTAGTTTTTTACCTACAGGGTTGTGAAATTGCTTATATAAACCTCAAGCCACTGTCAGATTTTATATTCAAACACAGGCGATTGGATGCCTATTACATTCAAACGTAACTTTTTTGTTCGAACGCCCAAACGAATAGAGAGGCATTTAAGGAATTTCACCTCACCTTCCCACCTAACCAACACCCAATTCTTCATACTAAACAATTCATTTTCCCTCAACTTAAGTTCCCTTTCCATATCTAGCAAATAACTCAACTTTTTAAATTCCCTCCCAATCTTCCTTTCAATTCCTTTCCCTCCTTTAAGTGTCTTTCCCTCATTAAATCTTCCATGTACCAAACAGGCCCTAAGATTTAAATTCATTAGAATTGAATTGACCCATTTAAACTTAGTCATTAGATTCTCTTTAAACTTTTAAAGATAATTCTACGCCATTGGATTTGCTAATATGCTTTTTCCTTAACCTGCAAGAATTAAATGAGATTGTGACATATCGTATTAGGAAATATTAATAATCACAAAATAGGCAACTAAAATATTAACAATTTAATCCCAAAATTATCATAATTAATTCAGATTTATGTTATTTTCTAAAATTAAATAATGATTCAAATATTTTCTAATAAATCCAAATTAGCTCAAAATAATCTCCAAAATAAATGAATATGGTTGATAAGATATTTTTTTTAAAAAAAGAAAAAATTATAATAAAGGACCGAAAGAAAATAATATTTATTAAGAAGGGTCATAAAAATGTTAATTATTTGGAAAGACCAAAAATTAAAACATTAAAATAAAAAGACTAAATTACCCTTAGCAAAATTACCTATATTCTCTCTACTAACTAAATCAAAATCTGGAGTCATAATAATATAAATAGATACAAATTCAAATAACCTTGGTTTTTTCTCGATTGCATAAAGAGCAGAGAACGGTGGAATGATGCTAATTGAGTATTACTGTCCTGGCCTTGATCTTAAACGAGGGTCCCAATGCGAAGAAGTTTCAGACATAATGGAAGATCTTCATATAATATTGTACTATTTGGCATGTTGAATTGGTTCCCAATGAGATTATAAATTGTCAGGCGCAACGATCTCATTGCACGCGTATTAGAATATTAATTATTGTGTCGACATTTTTTGTTGTTGTGGAAAGTGATATTCCTGCAACCCTTTATTTGATTTATAGGATCTTCATACCACCAGAATTTCTGGAAAAATAGAAGGAATGTTACTCACTGTTTTATTACTTCTTTGCCTTCACTGCTCTTTGTGTCTGAGAAGCACTAATAATGATTGCGGAGAAAAAGTTCTATAAAATCGAGATACAGAATGCAACTTTTGTGTGTTAAATATTCTCTCCCATCTTATATAGAAATCACTTTGAGGGATGGTTATATAATTGATATTATTGTCTAACTTTTTAAATTACTCTTATTACATGCATTATCTTTCAAAAGAAATTTCCTATCATATGTGGCCTCTTACCATACTCACAAAATTATAAAAATAAAATGAACTTAAAAATAATTAATCTTATATTATTTAGGTAAAAATGGGGGAAAATCACCCCTTTAAAATTTTGTTAGTGAGATGAACTAGATAAATTTTAATACATAAAAAGTATTAGAACTCTATAAATTCTACACACAGTGGCTAAAACATTTACAACATTTCAGAAAAAAAAAACACACACACACAATGAAAGATGGATGCCATACACTTCGTCTCACTTTTGTTTGAAAAAAGCCAAAAAACAAATAAACTGGTTGAAAATTTGTTTTCAATAAGTCCTTTTTATAAAGAAAATTAAAACAGCTTTTTTTAAGTGTTTCCTTGTTTTTATTTTTCTATTTCTTTTTTTTTTTAAATTGCCATTTATCTATTATCAACTTCACACCATCACCGCGTTACCATTGGCGATAGCCGCCACTGCCACATCACTTCAGAAACTTATTTTTCTCAAAACAACTATGCTAACATACTTTTTATTTTTCAAAACTTGCTTTTAAAAATAATTTTATAATGCATAAAAACAATTATATAAAGTTGTTTGGGGGGAAAAACACAAAAAAGAAACAAACGTGCCCTAAGTATCACAAAACACTTGAAATTCTTCTCTTTCCATGTATGTTAAGCAACTACAACAACACTAGAGTACAAAACATTCCTCCCGACACGGTATAAAAAAGACTTTTAAGACTGGACAAAAGAGGTACCGTAAGACTGGACCCATGACCGGTCTTGTTCCAAGCAGTCTTAAAAGTCTGTAACTTTTAAGAACGAACTCAAACCGGTATTAAAGAAACTTTTTTAGACCGGACATTTAAAATATTAGGTCTTAAAAGTCATACTAAATAGATCTGATATATATTTTGTTCGGTCATAAAATTCAACTTTTAAGACCGGACAACAAAATAGGCCAGTCTAAAATGATCGACATTTTAAGACCGGACAAAAAAATCCGGTCTAACAAATACCGACTTCTAAGACCAGACGACTAATTAGACCGGTCTTAAAAGACTGAATTTTGAGGCCGGATAATAAATAAATCCAGTCTTAAAAATTGAACTTTTTAGACCGGACGAATTAATACACCAGTCTTAAAAGACCAACTTTTAACACCGGCCTAATATGTACACATGTTTTAAAGTATGACTTTTAAGAATGTACATATAATATATCCAATCTTAAAATTTGAACTTTTAAGACCTACTATTTATTTTCGGTTTAAATTTTCCTGAATTTTTTCCTTGTTCTGTTCTTCCTGATCATATATATACACACATTGATCACCCAATTCAGCACATAAAAGTCGATACTTTAAGCAACAAGCTACGAACAATCCATTATGAATAAATTGAATTAGGAAAAGAATACAAATATTATTCACTATGAGTTATGTGACCTCTTAAGGATAACACTATGACAGTAGAATACCTAAATAAATATATACAATAAGATAATTTACAAATACAACGTAAATCAACATACATGCTCAATATAATATTCATCATGCCTTCATTTGATTCCCACCACCCAACAATGTAACATCCTCTTTTATAACATGCCCCTTTTCGATCGGATCTTGCCACAAAAATAAAATAAGAACAAAAGCTTCACAATCAGTGACATTGTTTAAAAACATAGAAGGAATATAATTAAAGGGAAAAACACTTCTCATGTTGTAGGAGAAGTGTTTTCTCATGTCACGTACACATAAAATGGTGGGACCAACACACACACACACACATATATATAATTAGCATTATATATATGTGGGTTTCACTATTTCATATATGTGTAGAAATCTTCTTCTTCTCACGCAACATGAGAAGTTTAAACCCAATAATTAAAACCTTAAAGTTTTCAAAGAAATCTAGGTATGAATATTACCTTATACCTTCTAAATTGACTTTTTTATAAAGGGATATCCTCCCATATCCCTTCTTGATAATCATTTCTTATGTCAGGTTCATTATCCGCTTCATCTTCTTCATTTATGTCCAACAGACCCCTTAAAAAATGAGTACTCTCAAGAAGACCATAATTTGAATGAATTTCCTCATCAATATCAATAACTCTTTTTTCTTGGAGAGCTACAGACCACATTTTATTTTCCTATTACATTTGAATGTAACTTTTTTGTTGCAGTTTATACTTAAATCGCTACAAAATCAACTATTTGTAGCAGTTGTTTTTATAGTAACTACTATAAAGTTCGTTGCAAACAAGCTTACGCTTTGGCACCATTGCTGCCGCTACAAATTTATTGCGGTTTATGCTTAAACCACTACAAAATCAACTATTTGTAATTAACTACTACAAAATATGGTTTTTTTTTTTTTTGTGAGATAGCTCACGTGTTCATTCTCAATATCACATAAAAGACACATAGGAGAGTCAACATGACATTCAAAATATATCAATCTATGTCTTCTATAAGCAGCCTTTTTCAAAACAATGAGTTATACACATAAGAAATAAATTACCATCAGACCAATGAAAATAAGCTCCAACAAAAATAGGTTATAAGAGAGTCTTAACCAAATGCACAAATAAGTGCAAATAGAAAGTTAAAGCATCAAAACAACAAGCTTACAATATAGAATGAAAAGGCTGAAAAATACCCAAAGTAAAGAGCTCTGTGTGAACTGAATAGCTCTTACACTAGGCAACAAATTAGCAATCCAACTATAGAAAATGACACATTGGTTGTTCCACTTTTGATTCAAATTTCAGACTAATCCAAAAATTAACAAATCTGTAAACTTCAATATACTAAGACTGTCATGTGAGAAGATGCGAAAGTGGCACTCTCTTCTTCTCTGGCAACTGGCTGCTTATTCATTCTTCAATCAGACCTCTTTCTTACTCTAATCATACCTTTCTACACTCTAATTAGTGAAACGCAAATGAGCGTCAAATATTGAGCCTTTCTCCATGGGAGTCCAAACCTAACATTCTTTGCAGTCATCCATAAAAAACAATGTTTAGTTTGATTATATTTACACCACACAAAGGGCCGAAGCAAATCTGCTAGTCCCCTATCATGAACCCAATTATAACCTGTAGCTACAATATTAAAGCCAGCTGGGTTAGCTAATTAACTGAACTTACTTCTCAAATTCATTAGCTTCCTCCATTACCACCTCACATCAATATACTGAAAGGTTATATAAGTTCATAAGCATCTAGTTTTTAGGCAAATATCATTTACCCATTTCACCAATACTGTATCTTCTTTTCCCTCTAGAGCCCTTACTAATAATTTAGTAATGACTTTATGCCATCGGATATAAAGTAGTTTGCATAATACAGAGACTTTTCTTTAAATGTAACTTTAAAGAGTTCCTAAAATAAACCCAAAAAAATTTAGTTTTGATATTTAGACAGGCAAAGTCATAGTTTTATAATAAATAATGCATTCAAACAGTATTTTCATTTTTATCTTATTGTGTACTTTCTTAGTTTTCGTTTTCTAGGAAATTCAAATATTCTCCTTGCATCACGAAAATCAGTATTGGAAGGATTGGTTCTGGAGTAAAAGAAGAAGAGATGAAGAAGAAAGTAGTACACAGTATCTTCAAAGAGTGAACAACACTTTCCTTTAGACTTAATTCACCACTACCTATACGGGGTGTAATTTGGATTGACGGGCGAATCACCTTCAGAATACAATATAATGAAGACTCTTAAATATAGATTGTATTCTCAACACTTAAGCGAAGGCAACAAATGACTTTTGCAAAGTGAAAATTTAACTTATTTTTGTGTGCACTCAAAGACAAAGGCAATAAGTTTAATCTCATGTTGTTTGATTTTTTTATGTCTAATATTTTGTATGTCATAAATGAAGTGATGATACAGGGTATTTATAGGCCATGAATTAGTGATGTCTTGAAGTTGTGTATTTTAAAAGCAGCACTTCTTCAATTAAAAGTCATAACCATATGTTATATTAATAAATCCTCATGAACCAATATAACCTAAATGACCAAGGTTATTTAAAATAACTCGTCTATGAAGAGTCACACCTTTATAGTATGTAGGATCTTCTTAAAAAACCAACGTAGACTTTCACTAAATAGTAACTACCACACATTTTCATAGGTGTCTAATGAGATATGACCTTGGTGACCTTTAGTACTATAACTCCCTACACAACCTTTTGTACAAACTCTTTAATTTATAATGAAATGATTTTTCAACAAACACATCTCCTCATTTTGAAATATTTTTACAATCATGACAAACGGTAGGCACTCTAAATAGTTTAACTTTTACTTTTGCAACCTGGCTTTAAATTATTGAATAAGTGGGGCCCTTGCAATATTCCAACAATCATGACATATGGGAAGGCGGAATTGATTCCCTCAAAGGGTCTATTTGGGTTAACGATAGCTTAAAAGCTATCTGACTTTTGTAGAGGCTCGATAGGAAAAAAGTGAGGTTGTAAATGTGATTTGTGTTTAGATTGTCTGTTTGGCTTTTGCAGAAGTGACTTTTTTTAAAACTGAGGTGTATTTGGATTATTATTTTAAAAGTCAATTAAAATTAAAAAATAATAATAATAACTAAAAAGGGCATAAATTTTGTTGAGTACTCCCCCTGAACCTAAATATAAGACAAAATTGACATTTTTTGAGAGATTCAGGAAGCTAGTCATGTGACGCCCTGACTTAATATGCCTTTATTTATCAATGTTGTATCATATAAGCATCAAAATAGTTTAAACGACTTTATTGCAGAATAAAACTTCTCTTAAATTAATTTGGTTTGAAAACTAGAGGATAAATTTTTCGCAATTCGAATCTATCCCATAGTGGGATGTTAATATAGTAATCCAAAATAGACAAATGATAAATGATAAAATACAGTCTATCTACTCATATTTTTCCAAAAAGTTCCATTTGCTATAAACCTTATAGCTGCGTCTTTTCTTTTAATCCCGATCCACTACCTGTTTCTTTCATATGATCTAGAGTTCAAATAAATGAACCCCAGGGGTAACAGTTAATCTTATATGCATAAAATATAAATGACAACATATCACATGTTAAGCATAGAATAATTCATAGTAAATAAGTTGCATCGTAACCACAGTTATCGGCCAAAGACCGTAGCCCTTTAGGACACACAGCCCTATTTTAGGACACATAACCCCAATCCATAGCTAGGATACACATATGCAAATTATCTAACAAACATGGTTACCCATACATGAATATATGCATACAAGCTAATAAGATAACAGTTACTCACCTCAAGCTTGAATCCTCAATTCGTTCAAAGGTGTTGGGATCAATAGAGGTGTCAAGATATGCCTTTAAACGTTTATCATTATCATTAACCACTTCTTGTGTCTCCAAGTAACTAACTACACGAGTTATTTTTTAGAGGATTAAAAGTGGATTAACCCTTAAAAATTCCTTTCTCAATAATACCCTTTTTATTTATTACTTATTATCTTTCCTAAAAATAGTAATATTTATTATTGTTATTATTATTGTTTTACTATTTATTATTATTCTTCTACAATTATTTTAAACTCTCAAAGACTATCCTAACACTTTAAGTTAAGAGTTTATATATACCAATCACCATATATAAAATATGTTTTAATGCATTATATATATATATATATATATTTTCCAAAGCATCTAATATATATATATATATATATATATATATATATATATATAACATTTCTTAAAATTCCAAAATGTATATATAATTTGACTTTTTATATAGGATTTTTCAGAATTTTTTGATTAAATTTTGAAAATTCGTAATTAATTCTACAAAAATCCAAATGAGGTGCTTCCAAAAGTTACGTGTTCCTTAGCATATCTACTTTCACATAAAAATAATACCAATAGCCATAACACATTATATCATTCCCAAATTTAAAAAACATGAACGTTGTCCAGATAACTTTCCAAAATCATAACCCAACTTCCAAAAATCATATCTCTAGCTATAGACCTCTATTTAAGGTGATCCCTCTTTTTAAAGATTATTATGTGTACTATTAACACACTAAATTTCATGGAAAAATTCGAAAGTTTCCTATTCCAAAATGGAACCCAAAACTGATCACTATTCCTAGAACAAAGAATTCGTCCAGTTTTTCGGTTAAATTTCAAAAAATCATACCTCCCTTTCTACACATCCCATTTAGGTATTCTTTGACTCATTTAAAATATTAAGATGCCTACTATATCTTGACAAAATTTCATTGAAAAAATCAAACGTTTACTATTTCAAAATCGAGCCTAAAAATCACTGTTCATTTCATTTTCTATTTTTCAGTGGCTGAATTTGAAAAATCATAACTCCTAATCTATATGTCCATTTTGTATGTTCTTTTACTCGTTTTAAACCTTATAGAGTCTACTATTTACTATAAAAAATTTTGATGTAAAAACTCAAAGGTTTACTATTTCAAAATTGAGCCCGAAAATCACTATTCATTTCATTTTTCAGTTTTTAGTGTCTATCTTTAAAAAATTATAACTCTCAATCTACATGTCTGTTTTACCTGTTGTTTTTCTCGTTTTAAAGCTTATTGAGTCTACTATTTACTGCCAAAATTTCAAGGAAAAACTTGATCATTTTCTTCATAAAATGACTAGATAAGGATACCCTGTTTTCAACCACGAAAATAGAGTATGATGCAGAAGTTTTCAACGTTTCAGGATTTCATTTTTCTTCTTTTTTTTTTCCCCCCTCTTCCTCCCCCCCTCCCTTTTTTTTTTCCTTCTTATGGTGCATTTTACGTGTTGGTCTGAAGCAAGGTATGGGTTAAATGGACTTGATTTCGACTTGTGTTATATGGGTTGAGACCATTGGACTACGGGAGTTTATGTGTCTTGCACATGCAATATAAGAATAATGGAAAATAAGGGAATAAGTGTTAAGAATTAACCCTTAATTCCATGTAAGGATTTTTCTTTCCCAATTAATTTTCCTAGGTCATAAAATATTAATTTTAAATTTTTAGGCCTAAATTATTCCCTATTTGAATTATTCTTTTCCCAAAATAAATTATGGAAAAAATAATCCTAATTTTCAATAATTATTTTAAGCCAAAATTTTATAATTAATTTCCATACATTGTTCAAGCTTTAAAATTTCAAATATTAATTTTAACATTTACCTAGGCTAAATTTCCCATAATTAATTCCACCATAATATTTCTATATCCTCGAAATATTATTTCATAATCTTCCCAAATTTTTAAGGTCCAAAATAATTTTAATAATTATCTTAAACTTTTTCTCATAATAAGCTAAAGACTTTTGGACTCTACTGGTTATAAACCTTCTTATTTCAATTTTATTTCCAATCTTTTGGTCTAAAAATTTGATGTTACAAATTAAACTATTCAAGAGTATTCTTATTCTTTTTTTTCTTCAAATTAATTAGTTTGATAATAAAATAATATATCATCCAATAAATCATGAGTTATTAAAGTTTTTATCATTAATTAATAAAACAAAGTTCTTAATTAATAAAAGAAAATCCCAACTCACTGTAACTTCCTCTCCTTCTCTCTCTTTTTTCCCTTTCCCTTTTGTCTCCCTTTGTCTCCCGGTCAAAAAATAGGCCCCACTAAGAAAAATGCCCCTTCTCTTTTCTCTCTCTTTGTCTCCAGTCATAAAATGGGCCCCACTAAGAAAAACGCTCCTTTCTTTCTTTCTCTCTATGTCTGTCAAAAAACGGACCCCACCAAAAAGCTGTGTTTCAGTAGCAAAAAAGCTAAAGCAGGAAGCCTTTTTTTTCCAATGGCCGTTTAGGTAAAAAACCCCGTAACAAAAAATCTAACCCTAACACACTCATGTCGGTTTTTTTCAATACTAAAACGTCACTAAGCTTTTTTGTTTTTTTAGTAAAGAAAAAGTTTTGGAGGGTTCGGCATCAGTTCCCTACCAAGGCCAAGGTACGGCCCCGGGCTCTATGAGTACTTACTGAGGACTTACGAGATTACCTATCAAAGGAGTCCCAGCGACGGCAGAGGGGATCGAACCCATGACCCAAGGGCCTAGTCCTGGATCCCTTACCATCTATGCCAACTTACATTGGCGTCACTAAAATTATTTTTCATTTAAAAATTAACAGTTAAAAAAAACAAAATCTAAATTATCTAGATCTCATCTTGACAATTAAGATACTCTCATCTTAGGTTCCATGGTGAGGAATAGAGCCGGGAAATCGGCCCGACCCGTTTAAGCCCTGACCCATCAAGGGCCAAGCTTGAAAAATGGACGAGATTTTTGAAATTGGCTCTGGAGGGCCGACCCATTAGGCCCTTTAGCTGTAACGCCTGAAAATAAATACATTCATATAAAAATGATGACAAATGGAATTACTTTAATTTCAGTATATTATAATTGAGATAATAGAAAATACTAAGTTTTTCCGATTAGATTCGTGAAAACATTCCTCACTTTAATTAAGATAGAAGACCAATAAGCTTTGTCACGCCCTGAAAACTAAGAGGTGACCGGCATGGAATATGAGTGGACTCACATTCCTTAAGCCTTAAACTTGAAAATTAAACTTCCCGAAATTCTACAATGACCCACATTATTTATTACAACATTCAAAGCTCCGCCCCATATAGCATATACATATACATATATTCTAAATTACATGGGAAACAGGGGGGGTCATGCCTATAGACTTCGTAGAGTATCAAACTACATAATTAAATACATAAGTAAACATGCATTTACAGAGATTAGCAACTCTTCCAAAATATACCTACAATCTTTGATCAGCAATTCACTATTCAGCTGAAGGTGCAAGGTTAGCTGTTCCATCTGAGCCCAAAATAATTTTCCGGTGAATAACGTCCCATTAACGAAAATAATTAAAATACTGAAAGAAATAAATTAACAGGAAAAAAGTAGATAACAGTTAATTTCAACTTCCGAATACAAAATTATAACCACAAGTAGACTTACACAAAAGATTATTCTTATTCGTAACTAAAGTGGTATAGAAGATCATTAAGCAAACAAATTCCTGGTAGTAATAAAACAATTTGTTTTCAGAACCAACACAAAACAATAAATCTCAAATCCCTTACTTTCGTAGGACTTCAACAGAACGAATAACAAGCGTGGACACACAGTCCACGAGGGTAAGTAACCAAGCATGACTCGAGGCCATGAAACAAGCATGAACACACAGTCCATGAGGGTAACTAACCAAGCATGACAGAAGTCATGATACTAGCATGAACACACAGTTCATGAAACAAGCATGGACACACAGTCCATGAAACAAGCATGAGAACAAATCCCATGAATATCAAGCGAGCTCGAGGTTAACCATGGTGCACCAAGGACTAACAGTACTGCTGTTAGTAACCAGCGTTCTGTATTCAGTCCTCTCAAAAACATTTCCAAGCATGCCTGGGGCCAATTTATCAAAGGTAATAAAGAGTCCTTCTTTCAAAACCATGATAACTCATCAAATATAACATAATAGCATGCCCCGGCATGAAAGTTCGTAAACAATATCTCAAATTGTTCCTTTAAATTCAATCCCTGCCCTTTACAACATGAATAAGAATATGAAACAATCCAGTAAACTTTCGTCGGCAAAATCATGCTTGTAAAGATGGTAATTAACATGGAAGTATGGAAAATAGTAAAACATCATTTAAAAAAAAAACTATAATGGGACGCTATTCACTCACCTGCTACGCTTTCAAAATCGTAACTCACCCCAACTCATTCAGCTCTGAATTATGACTCCCCTTTAATTCTCTAATACCCAAAAGCGAGAATATCAGTACTCTAATTATAATTTATATAAATTATTCACAACACCTTATTAGTTAAGATTTTCTTCTTTTTCTTTATTCTAAGCCCAACCGTGTATCGGTTTACCTCAAGCAAAACCAAATACTTTAACATAAAGGTGCATCCATTTAATTCATGTCCACTACCTCACTAATCAATATCTTAATGTTATAACTTAAGCCTATGCTAGCAAACACAATCAAACTGAGCATGGAAACATGCACCCAAGTGTTTAAATTATAGATTAACTTCCTTCCCAATACAATCACGCACACTAGAACATCCAGATTTCAACATGGAAGATCAATTAGTTCTTATTTACTTTAAGTATATCATGGCTACTCAAAGTGAGGGTCATAAACTACCAATCATATATATTCAAACAATAAAAATTATTTCTCAGAGTTTTCTAAATTCCATTATTTTAGCCTACGAATTTAAAGTCCCCTCTCAAGCAAGCATTTAATCAAATACTTATAGGCATTCCACAAAATCAACTTGTAAACTTGTACCATTCTAGCCTCTTACATTCTTCTTATAACATAAGTTTTAGCTATCTAACAATTATAACAACATTTCAACCAATTTATTCTCTTAGACATTTTATTAAACACCTAGAGTGCAATCAAATTCATTCTTTATAAATCTCTTGCCAGATACTTCCAACATCAATCTATATATATATATATATATATATATATATATATATATATATATATATATATTTATTAACCTTTCTACCTCAAATCTTTGCTATTCATTAATTGAAACCCAAGAAAATCAGAATTTACACATATCCTCTTCCTCATATGAAGACCAAAATAATTATATAGAGAAATCACCTTTCTAACGTAACCTTCTTAATTTCAATTCCAACTTGCTTTGAACAACCAAAACAAAGGGGAAGAATTATGTTTCATTTACCCACACAAATTCAGGAAGCAGCTTCAATTCAACACACACAGACACTAGCAACGAAAAGAAATTTCAAACATACCCAATTCTCCCAAAGATGCATCGGAAGAAGGAGATAAAGCCCAGCTCTCTACCAAGCCATCAAGTCGCACTGAACAGAGAAAGTAAAAGGAATGGGCTGGTAATACCCACACGCTCAACAGCAACGAGAAAGCGAGAACGGCAACAACGCTAACCAGGGAAGGAGATCGGATGAATAGAGGAGCCTCCAGAAACAACTCCCCCTTCTCTGATTTGTTCAATCGACGGTCAAGAAGAGAAGAATTTAAACGAATTACCCCCAAACCACTTCAGAATCAAATCAAAACGAACACATACCGAAATCAAAGAAGGGACAGATTGTTTTACGATTTGGGGTGAAGAACGGTGAGCGCTGGCCGACGGATGGTGGTGGACAACGACGGTGGACGAACAGACGGCCAAAGTACAATGAAGAAAGATGAAGGAATAAGGAAGAGTGAGGGGTTAGGGTTTCAATCTCTAAAATCACGAAGCTTCCCACCGCAAATGAATAAGTCGTGCGCTTCTTAAAAAAAATTCTGATGTTCCTCTTTTCTTTTCTTTTTCCCACACATATAAGGGTATATTGGTAATTTTCCGCCGAGGCTAAGGCAAAAATAAAAATTACACATTGCTTTAATGAGGATTTGAACCTACAACCAAGGGACCTTCAACCAATCTAAATACCAACAAGCTACAAGCTTAAACTTGACACCCCTCTACAACAAATAGTAAATGTATATTTCGTTTATAATAATATAATATAACATATTTATTTATTATTATATTTTTTTAATTCTCAAATATCTGGGTTGTTACAAGCTTAATATATATATAGGGCTGAACAACTAAAATTTCTTGAAAGAATTGTAAATATTGTTTACAGTGTCCATGTTAAAATGACCATTCGACGATTAACGTCTTGTGTATGTGGAGCTGAAAATAGCACCTACCACTTACTTATATTGTTGTCAATTCCGTCTTGACCCAATTACATTTTTGTCCATGCCTTACATTATACGGCTTGCTAAAGTTGAATGAGATATTTTTCAATTTTTATTTTTTTCCTTATTTTTAATCTTTAAAATTACCTCAACATACAATTATACCCACTGTCTTTTTGTTTATTATCTAGCTTAATCAATTTGACTTGTGAATATATGAGGCTCAAAACAATTTCTACAAATAAATAAATGAATCAACTTCGGTCCTAATGTGATAAGCAAAGTGTAAGAGGATTAAGCAAAGCTAGTTAATTTACGCATGCTTTCCATCCTTTCTTATTTTCTATTTTTTTGTGTAATTGATCAAAATGATTAAAAAAATGCTTGAATATAATATCATTCAAATAAAAATATCCTCAACACAAGAAAATAAAAAAAAATAAAAAAAAGACCTGCAATATTCATATTATATTTCTTTAGGAAAAATGAAAAAAAAATTAAAATTTAAAATAGTAACCCCTAAATTTTGGAAGTTCAATCCTGATCCTAATGCTATTAAGTCAGACTTTAAAAATAGATACTTTTCTTACTTTAAGCCCAGCCTTGGACCAGCCCTGATTTCCCCTTGTAGGCAACTATGAACCGTTTAACTTTTACAGTGTGGCTTTAAATTATTGAACAAGTGGGGCCTCTGCAATTCCATCAATCACGACATATGGTAAGGAACTTTGAACAGTTTAGCTTTTACTTTTGCACTGTAGCTTTAAATTATTGAACAAGTGGGGCCTTTGCGAGACCATCGGAGCGAATAATGGAAGATGACTTTGAGAAAAAAAAAAAAAAAAAAAGAATAATGGAAGATGACGTCGGCTTTATTTAAAGCAATCAGAACCATTAACTTTTTTTTGTTTTTTTTTGTTCAAGGAACCATTAACTATGTAATAGAGGGACAACCTAAATTATTTTTTCAAAAAATTATGTGGGTTTTTATATGGGATTTGATTTAGGTGGCGAAACAAATAGTAGAATTGACTTAAACTAAAATGTAAAATACTATTATTTAAATATAAGATACAAATGACTCTAAAACCTAATGAGAATAAAACTGGTCTAAATAAATACAAATATCATTATTGGGATTTAATGAAAAGGAAATTAAATTTCTAAACAAAAGAAATCAACTACCAGTTAAAAAAATCAAATAAAAAATGTAATGAAGGTTTACTTTAGGTATGCTGAAAAAAACAACTTATGATTTATATGGAGTTAGCTTTCTTAGTCAAATTAATTAATTAGACTAGAAGAAGATTGATAAAATTTAAAGAGTGGAATTAATAAGTTTAATCATCTAATTGAAGCATAGGAAACCCTCAAATAAATTCAGGAGCACTTGAAACATTTGAAAACTCATAATGACATAAGATTTAAACTCATTGGAATTGAATTGACCCATTTAAATTTAGTCATTAGATTCTCTTTAAACTTTTAATAATAATAAAAATAATAATTTTCTTTTTTCTTTTGGAAATCTAAATTTATTCCATAAACTAGAACAACTATATACACACAAATGGAGAGGAAAAAGAAATTTAGGACACCTAGAGAAAGTTCGTAAGCATCTATTCCAAAGCCACTATTGTGGCAAAAACATTTAGGGTTAAAGGCCATTTTTGTCACGGAAGTTTTCCAAATGGAACGCCCAGCACCCGGAAGTTTTTTGGGTACCAAATTTGTCCCGGAAATATGAAAAAGGTAGCAAATTTGCCTCGGAAGTATGAAAAATGTAGCAAATTTGCCCATCCGTTAATTTTGACCGTTAAGTTTGACTAACTGTCCACGTGGCATGCCACCTCATCACACGTGGCATACCATCTTATCAACCAATAAAAGTTAAGTATCATTTTTGCCCTGGAAATTTTCATTCAGGAGTAATTTTGCCCCGGAAGTTTTCATTGAGGAGCAATTTTGCCCTGGAAGTTTTCATTAAAGAGCAATTTTGCTGCGGAAGTTTACAAAAGTAGCAATTTTGCCCTTCTTTCTTCCAATATTAAATTTGACTATTAAATCAGTCAAAGACCACACATGTCATGCATTGAAAAAGTCAAACTTGGAGTAAGAAAAAGAGATCCTTGAGATGTTGAGCTCAAGGTAGTTAGAATTTGTGAAGCCGAACTGGTCATAGGAAGCATCACTTATGATCTAAGCAAATGATCAGCCTATACAAATTGCAGGGCCAGCCTAATTAAGCCCGAGGCCCTCCAGGGCCGACCCTGCAGGTCCAACTTCAAATTTCTGGCTTATTTTTCAAGGCCGAGCCCTGCAGGGCCAAGGCTTAAACGGGTCCGGTCCGATTTCCCGGCTCTAGTCCCTGTGACCAGTTCGACTTCACAAATTCTGACTGCCTTGAGCTTAACATCTCAAGGATCTCCTTCTCTGACTCCAAGTTCCACCTTTTCAAGGCATGACATGTGTGGTCTTTGACTGATTTAATAGTCAAATTTAAAAGAAGGGCAAAATTGCTACTTTTGTAAACTTCCGGAGCAAAATTGCTCCTCAATGAAAACTTCCGGGGCAAAATTGCTCCTTAATGAAAACTTCCAGGGCAAAAATGATACTTTTGATTAATGAGGTGACATGCCACGTGTGATGACGTGGCATCTACGTGGACTTCCGTCACTTTTGGGTAAATTTGATACCTTTTCAATACTTCCGGGGCAAATTTGGTACCCAAAAAACTTTCGGGTGCTGGACGCTCTATTTGAGAAACTTCCATGGCAAATTTGATATTTAACCCAAACATTTACAACATAAAAACACAATGAAAGATGGATGCTATACACTCTGTCTCACTTTTTAATAATAATAATAATAATAATAATAATAATAATAATAATAATAATAATAATAAACTTGTTGAAAAACTGTTTTCAATAAGTATTTTTTTTTAAAAAAAAAAAGAATCAAAACTGGTTTTAAGTGTGTTCTTATTCTTGTTTTTCTATTTCTTATTTTTTTGAAGCTGTCATTTGTTTGCTATCGACTTCACACCACCACTGCATCACCGCTGGCAACAGCCACCTCTGCACATCACTTCAAAAACTTATTTTTAAAAACAAGTTTATAATGCATAAATACAATTTTATAAAGTTGTTTTGAGGAAAAAAAACAGAACAGAAACAAACATGCCCTTAGTATCACAAAACACTTGAAATTCTTCTCTTTCCATGTATGCTAAGAAACTGCAACAACAGCAGAGTACAAAACAATCCTCTTGACTTTGTTATTTGTACAACGAGCTTATACTTTCCCGTGTGTTGCACGGGTTGATAGTATTTCATAGGTTACTCAAACATATTTTACTTACAAAGTGATGAAACTTTCTTATCTTTAAAAAACATTAAAATATCACTATCAATGAATGATTATATATTAAACAAAAAAACTACTTATACCACCACTATCCCAAACAGTCATACTTACATGTAAGTCATATTTTGAATGTTAAAACAAAACACAAACAAAAGCCAAGGACCAAGTCTTTTAGCTACAAATGATGATAAAACTTGGTGGTTCAACAAAGCAACAATATAAAAGGACAACAAATCTCAAGTAATACCTGAATCTAAATGGAGACAAAAGTGTATTAAAAAAAAGAAGAAGAAGAAGAAGTCATGTCTTAGTGTATATTAAGATGAAAATAGTGACATGACAAACATATACTAAAATTTTACAGCAACGCAATTTCACATGCTCTTGATGGGTGACACATTAAAATTTATAGCTCATGGAAAGCTAATGCATTTTGTAATTAAAACTTCTGTTGCTTCTCGACTTCTTTCATGAAGGCTTCTTCCTTCTTGTCTTTATCATAGGGGTAGAGCTATTAATTGCAGAATTTGGCCATGGCCTTTGTCTCTATCCATTTCTGCTCTTGTGCCTTTTCTTGTGGTTTTATTTCCTTCCTCAACCTTATTCTTCTGCTTCTTTCTGCCACTTTGCCCGCCTTCATTGATAAAAAGAAACCATTTCACTCCATTAATAAACTTGAAAGTAACCTTTCAAATAAGACATGTTGACAAAATTGTTTGACATCTTTATCAAAAGATAAAGCAGTAAGTCAAAACAGTATATTCATAATGAGACTAAAACTACTTGCTGCCAGTACAATTGAACATGGGAAGGCTTCCAAGAACTGATGGTTGTGTCACTACCAATCTAATGCTTTGTCAACCTCTTATTTGCCTAGACGATATCATTTCTGCAATTTTATGTTGGCGTTACTGTCACTTGCTGATCATGGGCCGTAGTTAATGATAGCATTAACAAACACACTATTTTTTCAAAGGTATCATTTGTTGGCTTTATAATTTTTAAACTATGAACCTCCAATCTAATGCTTTCACAACTATATGCCCTTTTCATATGATATACAAGCTACAGGGGCTATGACAATTGCATGATTAAATAAAATATACAGTTCAAGGATCATTATTTTTTTAATAGATTGGAGGTTCATAGTTATTCGTGCTTTTCCCCTTAAGAACCCAGCTGTTATAAGTTTTAGCTTTAGTTTGACAGCAACAACCCCTTTTACATGTTATGACAGCTAATCGATGTATAGCTTTGGGACTTACTTGATGAAGTTGCAAATTTGCTTTGTTACCATTTGGACTCATCCTTTAAATTCCTCATGCTTTAGGCTGCACATGTTTGATCCACCTGCAAAAGTAAATTGAGGCATTAGCAGGTTATGATAGCATAACCTTGGTTATCTACAGACTAAAAGGCCTACAAATCTTTTGTCATATAGCTATCTGTTTTAGGATAACAAATTTAAACCGCTTCCTATAGGAAGAACAACAGTTTCTACTTCAATTGTAAATTGCTAGCAAATAAAAAGAAAAGCTAAGAGGTAATAGTATAGTATAAGCAGTAATTGAGCTCCCTGTTTATAAAAAGTTAAAACAAAGAATATAAAGGTGAAAAAATAGTTTGGCAGTGTCTCGAAATGAAAAGGCATGCTGCAATGTTCCATTTAAGTGACTATTTTGGTGTAGTTCATGAAAACAAACATGTCCAATTAGAATTACCTACTACAAAATCAAAGCACAGCAACCACATAAATGAAATGTTGTCTTTAGACATTGCTGACAGATCAGCAAATCTCCACTTTCCTACTCACTTTACTCAATTTTAGAATTCCTTTTTAAGCTTTTCAGAAGGACATATCAGATAGGTATCATATAAAAGAAAAGGAAGACTGGCTACTTATCGGTATTAGAAGTTGCATTAATGGCATGGATGTGAACATGTTTTCTCTTTTTTTGACCAGGTGAACATGTTTTTTAGCAACCAAGTCAAACTAAGGTAAAAATGTTACCGGCAAAATTTATAAGCCTACATTATAACCTATAAGAAAGACAAAACCTATACTATTGTATAGTCAAAAGTCTTCACTTTTTCCTGCAATCATTAATCAGAGAAGCTTTCTCATGGTCACAAGAAACAGACTTTCCAAACAAACTGCAAAACTGACTTTCCCTAAAGTTTGATTGATCTCAAACTGGTTTGATATGAAAGATTGGTAAAAATTAAAATCAAAGAGCATGAATGAAAATAGTATCTATCATTTAAATGTAGAGCAAACTTTTCAAAAGGCATAATCAATAGGGGGAAAGCACTATTGATAGCTCAAAAAAAATGATGTTCTTTTACTATAGAGCACACAACTGCCTCCAACAATTCATGTTGCTCTGAAGGTTATATTTTGTTACTATAAAGCGAACAAACACACAAGTTTCTACACTATTCATTTGCCATCCACCCATACAAATTTGTCCCTCTGCTTTTTTCACTAATGGATAATGGTGTAAGACATCCATTGATAGTGATTGAGAGTAGCAATAGCAGAAGCTATATATGAGTCCAATTTCATCCTCCCTGTGCTCGTCAAAAGTTTTTTTTTAATGCATAAACCCTTTCACCTATATTTATGCTACAGTTTTTTTAAATAATATATTTGCACTATTCCTACTAAAGCTGATTACACCCACAATTCCTCAAGAAAAAATCAAATAAGGTTTGAAATTCATTTTACATTGTAGCTAAAAGTACTGCCAGGAAATAAAGAAAGTAAGCTTTATTTTATTCCCAAAAGTGCAACCTAAAAGTAAAAGTGATAAAGCAGACAGTTCATGACAGGGAGGACAGGTTGCGTGCATGCTTGCAAATTTTTGGACAACTTCATAAAAGCGTTGATCAAAGCATCATCTCCAATTTTTTTCAGTCAAAATCAAAGCATCAAATAAAGTTACACCCCGTGACTTCTTTTCTAAGTGCTCAAAACAGGATAAGCTTTATCCAAAACCTGCAAAAACCACAGGAAATAAAAATGCAAACACACCCTATCTTTTATTATAGACATAGCTATCATTTACAACATATATGACATTTAAACTCTAAAGAATCAAATAAGTAAAAGCAGGAGGAAAAGATTGAATTGAGAAAAACATTTCAACATTAGTAATGCCCCTAAAAACGTGGTATAAACCCAAGCTTCCCATGATTGGTGAGTCTTGCTTTGATGTGTATGATGGTCAACAACAAATGCTCCAACTGTAAAAGTGTTCTCCTTTGTGGAAAACCTTCTACTGATTTATCCTACGGTAGAACTTTTCTTAGATTGATCAAGAAAGAACAGGAGATGAACCTGAAGATTCTCAGGGAGCTACTTGTACTTCATATAAAGGTCCATGGTTAGTAACTTTGCTGTTCAAAATCCTAAGACACAATAAAATTTGAAAAGTATATCCAATTTTCACCATTTTGTGCCAGAAAATATTTATTTTTCCTTATTTAAAGCTAAGAAGTAAATAGAATCCTTATTTCCTTCAACAGAATTTGAAATGACTGATAACTCTTTAGTTTGAGAAATAAAAGATGAAAACGTGTCAATCACACATTCTCCAATAGACAATGTACCAGCTGTCCCAAAAAATCTTTCTAATATTTCACTTCTTTCCCGATCTCCTCGGCAACCTGCGCTAGAAAGATATGAAGCTATATTAGAACATGAGGAGGAAACAAAAATTAAAGAAAAGAACAAAGTTTCATCAAACTATCCAGTTAAAGATGATGGAATTCAATATGTCAAGCTGACGAGACTAAGCTCAGCTTCAGATTTCCAAAATTACCTCAAACTAACATCAATTATCAAAGATTCATATATTCCAGAAACGGCAATACAAGAAACTCTTATGGACCCAATACAAAATAGTACAGTTCTCCCAACTCATTTCTCGCCAACTTGTAGCACTCACCCAGTTTTAAGAAAAGCGTTTCCCTGTCAATCTGAATAATTGGAACTGCACATAACAATTAATCATTATGGCAGTACTACACATGTAATCTAGAGCATTGGCTTTGATACCTCATCCAAAGTTGCCTATTTACAAAATCAATCAAAGGAAGGAAAACCCGATAGAAATAGGACCAGAAAAATCGAGAACATACATGTCGCAGCCTTCTAACTTGGCCGTGAAGACCACCGATCTCATCGTCCAAGTCCATCAGATTGATGCTCAATTGGATTTCATAGGAACCAACCACAGGTCTCGTGCTAAGCCCTGGTCTATACCGTCATATATGCATATATAGGTATCAGGTACCATTCCATGAAAATTCTTCGCATACAACAGAAGGCAAGACGTTTTACAACAATCAGATTGCTAGAAACAAAATGAAGAGCTATAGAGAGAACTCAAGAGGGGGTGCGAGGTACAGATATACTACCTGGGTCGGTAAGGGGACGCGTCACCGTAGAAAGAACCGCCTCTGTGCGAATTGGCTGCCATTGAAGAGGAAGAAAATAGAAGCCTTAGGACAAAAGAGACGGGTGACAAAAAGCTAATCCGTGGCCGGGAAACAAATAACCGACAGGGAGGTACGTGTGCTTCATATAAAGGTCCATGGCACGCTTAAGACGCTGATTGCGTGCATCAACAATCTCCCTACACAGCCGATTCAAGGCCTCCTTCACATCCAGATCGAAATACGGATGATAAAGAACATTATATCGGAGCCCTATTTCCCAAAATCAATAAACAGAGAAAGAAATCCAAAAAACAGTGATATAGGGAAAGGTTTGGGAAAAAAATGACAGAACGACGTCATTGATCCCTCTTGCTGATTCCCTGCGTGAAAGCTCTTTTCCTTCTTGAGGCTGTGGCTAAGTTATTTGATCTCTCTCGATGAATCGAGGAGCAAGGTCTTAAGTTGTGTCCTCCTCGCAAAGGCATATGCCAGACGGTAAGCAGATGTGCAGGCATCAGATGTTGAGAGAGAGTGGCTGAAGAAGGGTTCTTTAGGGATGCCTTCATGGAAAGATTACAATCCGTCCCGTGAAGAGAGTGGAAGAGTGACCGGAAGGTTGAGTAAGAGAGGAGAAAAAGAAGGTAGCGTGAGAGAGAGAGGAAGAGTGACAAGAAGGCTGAGTGAGGACTGAGGAGGGAGAAGAAAAATGGGCCAGGATTTGTTTTCCCGTGAAGGAGCTGGCGTGAAGCCAGAGGAATTTCTGACGGCTTATCTACAGTGATTTGTGAGAAGAGCCAATGTTAAGCCGAGAAAGAGATCAGCTTGAGGGATCACATTTTATATATATATTGATAATATAATAAAGCCCTCACATATTTAGCATCAATTCAGTCCATAACAACTCAAAACTACAAAATCAATAGAAGTGAGACTAGAGACAACTCAAGTGTCAAATTCAGACATTATGAGGGATATAGATGTTAAAGTATTGTTTTCACTCTCTTCAATCTTAAATCAACCAAATTCAAAATTTTAGGGGTGAGATGAACAAGATAAATTTTAATACATGAAAAGTATTAGAACTTTGTAAATTTTATACATACATTGTACCAATATTAATTTTTTACCTTGGT
Source organism: Acacia crassicarpa (assembly GCA_034222035.1). Classification (NCBI taxonomy): domain Eukaryota; kingdom Viridiplantae; phylum Streptophyta; class Magnoliopsida; order Fabales; family Fabaceae; genus Acacia; species Acacia crassicarpa. The sequence continues at coordinate 12,571,845 of JAWXYG010000015.1, forward strand.
ATTGGTACTCTTATTTAAATATTTTTATTCATAAAATTTTTTATGGGAAAATTTTCCCCTTTTTTAAATGTAAAATGATTTAGAAATAGAATGATAGATTGTGATTTCTTTTATAAGGTAGCTGGTCCTCATGTCGTAGTTATCTATAGGAGATGATGGAGGTAAACAATTATATGTGATTTTCCCTTTGATGTGTCATTTTCATGTAAAATCTAAGTCTGACAGAAGACGCATTATTACAACTTTAATACTGTATAAGAAAGATATCTTATAACTAAAGCAAAAGAATCTCAATTATTATGGGACTTGTTAGGGAAGGTGATCATCTTATCATTTATTTTCTTATGAGTTTATCTGAACCGTTAATTAAAAGGAGGAGAGAAATATTTAAAGAGTGTAACTTAATGATGTGACCTTTCAGATTGATTAGATGAACATCATTAAAAATTTATAAAGAATAAAAAAAATAGACGATGAAAAAAACCTATCCACTTACTAGACGCACCCACATTGCAGGGGACCACTGCCAACTGCTTTTGTTTTTATATGCAAACGAGGGCCATGGGCCCATGGCTGTCGTAAGATATCCCTTTACTTTCGCACTGCATATTTCTACTGTACATATAATGGAGTTGTTGAACTTATTTGAGTGGACCTATTTAGCTTTTAGGGATTTAAATATTATTCTCACTAATTAGTTTTGTTTAATATTATTTTAATTTATTTAATCTTATTTTTATTGTTATTGCTTAGTGATTGGTTACTATTAAGTATGTTTTAGAGATTTAAGATTTAACGTAATGAAGCGAATCTTAAATTGATCTTGAGATTAAATAATGTAGAATTATTTTTTTTAATCTATTTTTCGTCTAGGATATATATATAGTTAGAAGTTCTTTATAATCAAATTAGAGTAAGCCCGATCTAAATAACATCTTATTTAGTTGTGTGAGATACTGCATAATTAATTGAGATAGGTATATAAATAGACCGACAGACATTTATAGACATTAATACTCTAAATTAGCTAATTAAGTTAAATTAAAATTAATTTAGTGAGAATAAAATCTAAGAAATAAACAAGAGATCAATGACTCTAAGTTGTCCTTATTGATATTGGAATTTGCTCTTTGTAAAAGTATTTATTATTATTATAGTTTCTTTTTTACCAAACAAAATTAAAGAGTAATATTTCCTCTGTTCAATGTACAGAAAATAATAAAGAAAAAGTATTCGCCTCTGGAGATTGCCCAACTTAAACGCTTGATCTGAACCCTATAATTCCCTCCTTTAATTCCCAACACCCCCCCCCCCCCCCCCAAAAAAAAAAAAATCTGCAATAAGCAGGGCTTGTTTGAGTTTTCAGCTGTTTGCATACTCTAGATTTCTTGGAATTGAGCCTCAAAGGCCAAAAGAAGAAGGTAATAATAATAAACCCTGATTTTTGTTTATCCAGTATTATTTTTTCTTATTGTCCTTCTTTCTATATATATTTAGTTTGTACTTTTGATTTTCATTACTGATTCACTTTGAGCACAGTTATGCCCTCTTTGTTATCATGGAAGAGTTTTAATAAAAGTAGAAGTGTAACTGGAAGTGAAAAGAGTCAGAAGAAACCATGAAGTTCAATAATACTTGAAACATTAAAAAACTCATAATGATATAATCGTTGGCCAATTAAACCCATTAAAATCAATCTCAATTAATTCAAAATAATTTTAAAAATCATGTTTAGAATTCTCTAATTAAACAACTAGACAATTAATCAACTTTATTAAACAATCAGGAGGATAAACCAAAGTGACAATTAATTTAATAATGATAACTCAATTAATAATTCAATTGACAACCTAAAAATTTGCAAACAAAAATTCTAACAATTGTCTTAGCATAAATCACCCCAAATTTCAATCTGATCCAAAAAGAGATATGTCTATATTCTAAAACTAAATTATTCTCAAGTAATAAAATTCAAAATTAACAAATTGATAAAAGGAAAGACAATCCTTTGTAGCTTTCAACTACAAGTCCTAGGTTTTAGCTTACTCCATACTCCTCCCAAGCTATCTCCCAAATAAGCTTTGGCTAGGTTGTTGTTGTTTTTTTTTCCCTTTCAGGAGAATGAAAAATATAAAATTTAAATTCACCCATTTAAACTTAGTTAGTAGATTCTCTTTAAACTTTTTAAAATAATTCTGCATTAATGGGATTTGTTAATATGTTTTTTCTTGACCTGCAAGAATTAAATAAAATCGTAATATATCATATTAGGAAATATTAATCCATATGTAATTAAAATATTAACAATTTAATCCCAAAATTATCAAAGTTAATATATTCAGATTTATATTATTTTCTAAAATTAGATAATGATTCAAATATTTTCTAATAAATCCAAAATTAACCTAAAATAATCTCTAAAATAAATGAATAAGGTGTATAAAATATATAAAAACCATGGTGTGTCATAAGACTTTCAATCTTGACCTCTCCGCAAAATTTTTTGCTAAATTTGTCGTTTTAAAACAAAGAAAAAAGAAATATGATACCCCCAATTTAAAATAATAATAATAATATCAGACATGTCACATAACTTATCAATGATATCTTTTCCACTTATTAATGCCTACTCTTTTTCTTGTTATTGATAAGCTATAGCCTTTTATTGATATATATATTTTTTATTTGGGACCTTATGTCATTTTCTATATATATATATATATATATATATATATATATATATATATATATATATATATATAACTCTTTCTATATCATTTTACATGACCAAATCATGCCTTCTCCGTTTCACGTCATTTTTACTCCACATAGGATAAACTAGATTTTCTTTGTGATGGATGAAAATATTAAAAAATATTTTTTGTTATCATCTCCCTATAAATTATTATATTCATGTAATTAATTAAAATTCTAAGACAATTTATTCTATTTTATAATAATTTTTTATTTAAATGCAAGTGAAGTTGTCATTTGTGAAATTTTTATTTGTTAAGTCGTTAAGGAAAACTTGTTCATAAAATTTGATATCTAGAATATGATTCTTTTTTGTAACCTTAGGTATAATTTTCTAAAAGTAAGTGAAATTGTTATTGATGCAACATTTACTTGTTAATTTTTTAAGGGAAACACGTCTATAAAATGGAGATATAGAATGCAATTTTTTGTGTGTTAAATGTTCTCTCCCATGACCCATCCAATATAGAAATCACTTTGAGGGATGGTTAAATAATTGATATTATTGTCTAACTTTTTAAATTATTCTTTACTACATGTATTATCTTTAAAAATGAATTTTCTATCATATGTAGCCTCTTATCATACTCATAAAATTATAAAAATAAAATTATCTTATATTTTTTTTAGAGAAAATTGGGGGAAAATCACTCATTTAAATTTTTATTGGTGAGATGAACTAGATAAATTTTATTACACTAAAATATACTTTTAGTCATTTAAATTTACATGAAGTATATTTTTGATCCCTTAACTTTATAAAATATATTTTTGGTCATATAATTTTAACACCACTAATTTTGTTGACGGAAAATACAAACTTAAGTGATAACGATGTAAATTTAAGTGATAATTATTTAATTAAATGTTATTAGGCTTGAATTTAAAATGTGGGTAAATTGAAAAATATATATAATTTGTGTAATTAAATGCTATTAGTTATCAATTGAGTTTACTGCATTAGTGTTTTCCGTTAGTAACACTACCGGTGTTAGAATTTTAGGACTAAAAGTATACTTTATAAAGTTAAAAGATCAAAAGTATATTTTACATAAAACTTAAAAGACTAAAAGTATACTTTAGTCATTTTATTACATAAAAAATATTAGGACTCTATAAATTTTATACACATAGTGTCGCGGTATTATTATTTATCTGGTATCGGTACTCTCTTTTTTTAGATATTTTTTATTAATAAAATTTCTTATGAGAAATTTTCTGCCAATTATTCATATTTTATTTTTATGTAAAATGATTTAGAAATAGAATGATAGATTATGATTTCTTTTGAAAGGTAGCTGGTCGCCTCGTCGTAGTTATCCATGTTAGATGATGGAGGAAAAAAATTGGGAAAATCCTTATAGGGGCCCTTTTTGGAGAAAAAAATTCTAAAAAGGGCCCCAAGATTCTGACAATCTCAAAAAAGGCCTTTGGGCCTTTTTTAGGATAAATTCATTAAAATTTGACAACTAAATTAGTCACATTTACAACAATTTTTTTACCCGTTTACAACTAAATTAGCCACATTTACAACAATTTTTTTACAACTAAATCAGTTTCATTTACAACAATATCAGTCCCAGTTAATGTTGGTTATAATTAGTTTTGATAATGTCTTATATAGATGCCATTATTAAAAGCAAGAAGATTGAGTAATATATTGAGTAAAATAGTTATCTCCTACATTGACTAACTACTATGTTTAATGTAGATTGGTTTAAGTTGAATTATAAAGAAGATTGATCAAGAAGGAGATAAGAAAGAAGAGCTTACAGAGTTTGTCAAGACAGCAAGATGTTATCAATAGATTTTGGAGAATAATCAAGAAAAAGATGAGGTATTGAAGAAGGTATAATTTGCTAAGTATGATAAGTCCAAATTGAAAGACAAAGAATGATCAAGAGAAGAGAAGAAAGGAAGAGTTGGATTATGAAGCATAATCAAGATGGGAGATTAAAGAAGGAAGAACTTGTTGAATAGAATAAGAATATAATTATTCAAGTTCTTATATTGATGCTAGAAGGCTCCAAGATCATATGGAAGTTGGAATGGCTCAATTTAGAGTTAAATCAAGCAAATATGAGGTTTAGGATGCGAAAACTCGAGGTTTGAGTATAAACCTCGAGGTTTGAGTGTCTTCAGCATCTTTGGTGTCTCTGGACTAGCAAAACTCGAGGTTGCAAGTAAAAACTCGAGGTTGCAAGTGAAACCTCGAGGTTTCAGTCAAAACCTCAAGGTTTCAGCACTGATCAGCAACTCTGGTATACTCTTTTTCACGTTCAGCTCGGGCGACGTCTGGTAATTCGATGATATCTCACAAACCAGAGATCGGATTGAGACGAAACCAAAAGCATTGGAAACTAGACTCCCAACAAGTATTGGTGACAAACTTTCATGCCCAAAGGAGTTCCGATCAAGGAAATATGATTTTTACAAGTTGACCCAAGAATCAACGTCACAGTCCAGACCCACCTTCGGTATTTTGAGTATATCTCACATACGGCAAATGCGATTGAACTGAAATCAGTGGCATATGAAAGTAGACTCACAGAGCTTTCCATCAAGAGTTAAACAGACCAAAATGGAGTTCAGACTAGGGAGATATGGCTTTTGAAAGTTGACAGTCAGTTCAGGACATCGCATAAAACGCTGATAAGAACAACCTTCATTCATCGGATCATAACGGACATAATACAATGAGTTTGGAGCTGATTCTTCTTGCATTGGATTCTTACCTCAAGCTTGGATATGTAAGCTTGAGTTTGAGATTGGCCAAGAATTTTTCGAGTTTTATGAACAAAGCAAAACCTCCAGGTTTCTGTTTTGAAGCAAAACTGAGAATTTTGAAATTAGAGAGAAACCTCGAGTATTGATTGAAAACCTCGAGGTTTCTAAGTTCCAGAGAGGAAATGAACTTTCAAGGTTTTTGAAAACCTCCAGGTTTCCAGAGAAACCTCCAGGTTTCCAGAGAAACCTCCAGGTTTGCTCTTGGCGCGATTTTGCAATGTTTCACATACAAAGTGAAACCTCGAGGTTTCTGACAAAACCTCGAGGTTTGGACACTTAGAGAGGGTGATGCTTTTTCGAAAACCTCCAGGTTTGAGAGCAAACCTCATGGTTTCATCTCAGATCTAGAATTTCAAATATGACAAATTTGGAAAACCTTCTTGTTTGATCTTAATACTTCCTATGATTAATTTCTAATGTTCCTAGATATGTTTAACCACTTTCTTGGTGAGTTTCAGACAGATAAAATAAAGTTTATTGAAGGTTTAAGACAAAAGCAAAAGTGATGTCAGCAGTGCAAAAGCTCCAACGGCTAGTTTCTAACGGCTATATTTCTTTATCCAACAGTCATTGAATCTTCTCAATGGTCATATATTGATCTCTACCTATAAAAGAAGACAGATTCAAGCAGAAAAACGTAGAGAAACAAGCTTATACTTCCAACATGCTGAAACTCTATTTCTACACCATTTGCACTCTGTTTTTCATGTTTAGATAGCTTAGAGAGTGAAATGATTTGTATTTCTCTTCAGTGTTCATCTATTCACTTCTGAGAGGGAAGATTTATTGTAATCATTCTATCTATCTGAGAGTTACTCAAGATTGGGTGATCTTGAGTGGGAAACACATTGTGTTGATTACAACTTGTAAGGGGAGTGAATCCTAGTGAGAGGATTACTTCGAGTACAGAGGGTGTAATCAAGCAAGTGTGTTGATTACAGTTTGTAAGGGGAAGTGAATACTAGAGAGAGGATTACTTCAAGTACAGAACTTGTAATCAGTTTGAAAGAAGATAGTGAATTGAAAATCTCAAGTGGAGCTTGAGGACTGGACGTAGGTCAAGGATTGGGCCGAACCAATATAAATCTCAGTTTGCATATTCTATTCCTTAAACTCTTACATTTCCAGCATATATATTTGAATGTGTATACATACTTATATGTCTGGTGATTTCTTTATAAACTGATTTTAGTAAGTTACGAAAAGATTTTCAAAGTAACTAAAGTTTTTATTCTTCACCCATTTCACCCCCTTCTTGGGTTCAGCCGGTTCTTACATTTGGTATCAGAGCCAGGCTCTTGTTTAAAGGATTTAACCGTCTCAAGAGTTTCAATGGCTGATTTTGGGTGTCCTTTGCTTTTAGAAGGTTTTGATTTTACTATTCCACCACTTTTTAAAGATGTTGATTTTTGGTTTTGGAAAGCTAGAATGACTAGTTTTATCAAAGCAACTGATTTCTATATGTGGAATGTTCTTACGAATGATTTTGATTTCAAACCAAGAAAGGATTGGACAGAAAAAGAAAAGAAATTGTTTTCAATGAATATTAGAGCAATGAAAATTTTGTATAGTGCTTTAACTGAAAATGATTTTGTGAAAATAAAATGCTGCTCTAGTGCTAAACATATTTGGGATACTCTTCATTCTATATATGCTTCTAACAATTTTGTTGAAGTTGAAAGTGTTGACAGCTCATCTGAAACGATAAGCTGTGTATCCACAATCGATGAACAATTGGAAGTGTAGAATGAAGAAGGAGAAATCATTGAATTCTTCCATGATCTAGTCAACACAAAAGAACAAGAGAAAGAGGATTCCCAAGATGAGCTCATAGACGATCATGATCATTCATTAGCTAGAGATCAAGATGCACATGAGGTAAACAATTCCAATTCTTCTTGTGTAAATAAGGAAAATGTTTTTGAACAATCACATAGAATTGTTTTTCAACCATTTACTGATTCTATTTTGAAAAAGAAACATATTTTCGAAAATGATGCTGGAAAATCATGTGAGAAGAAAGAATACACAAATAAGAGTCACTTGACATTGCATTCACTAGACTCACACAATCCTTGCAAAGCTGTTCATAATAAGCACATTTCTATTATTTGCAATTATTGTGGAAAATCTGGACATATTTCTCATACATGCTATATTAGGAGAAATTCTTATGTGAGAAATAAATTTATTTGGGTTGCTAAAGGACAATCAAAGTCCAATGCTAACAGCCAAGGACCCAAATATAAGTGGGTACCAAAATGTCCATCTAGTACTCCATGTGTGCAGGAAGATTTGAATATCAATGGACATCAAGGTACAATGAAGAGGAAGAAGAAGCCAAGACTTCCTCATGTGTAATATCCTAAATTTTGGACCTAAAGTCTAGAATATTAGTATATTTTTGGAAGACTACTAGGCCTTATTTTTGAAAATGGCGAAATTTGAAATCAGTATTTTGTGGGACCCGTGAATAGTATTTACTATTTATGCATAGTGATTTACTATTTAAATAATAATATTATATTATAATAATATAATAATATATATTATATTATATTATTAAAATTTTATAATAATCAAAACGTGTTATACGCTTGACGCGGGAGGAATGGATGAAGCGAGGGATGATTTTATAATTTTTGGGAAAATTATGTAGAATGACCCAGAAGTGAAAAAAATACGCTTAAGGACCTATTTTCCAACATTATATAAACCTTCAGTTTTTCATTCATTCACTGTAGAGAGAAGTGAGAGGAGAGAGAGAGAGAGAGAGAGGCTAGAGAGATGAATATTTGGGAGCTGTATAGTAGCTTGATGGTGATTTGGGAATTAGCAAGTAATAGGTAACTCTGAATATTCTTCCTTATACTTGTGAATTATGTATGATTATAAATAATTGTGTATTTACTATTTTATTTGACAAATATATGTGGGAAATATTTTATGGATCTGGTACGAAAACTTTGAAATTTGCTATCTGCAATTTATACAGTGGTACTATTTACGCATACATTACTGATTACTATTCACGTGTACATACTGTATTTTACTATTCACTATTCATTTATACATATTGATTTACTATTCATTATCTACGTATACATACCGTGTTTTACTATTCATTTATACATACCGATTTACTATTTATGTATACTGTATTTTACTATTCACGTATACGCATAGTGATTTACTATTCACAAATACATACCGTATTTTTCTATTTACTATTCTTATATACATATCGTATTTTTACTATTTAACTATTCGCGTATATGTACCGTATTTTACTATTTACTATTCATAAATACGCATAGTAATTTACTATTCACGAATACGTATATTTACGTATATAATTATATTTTGTACAAATGGTAGAAAAGTGCATTGTTTTTGAATGAATACATTTATCATGGCGGTTGTATTGTGATGAATTGGAGTAAGGAGGGATTTGAATGATAAGAATTATTTATGTCACCACTCGGTGCACAGTGGATGGTACCTTTTCAGGGCCCCATCTTCCATGTTTTCCTCTGGCCGGGATTGCATTGGGGTTGTGGGACATGTGACACCTCCTTAGTTGTTATTTTAAAGGAGGGGAGCCATAGTCCAGATTTAAGCTTTATACCTTTGGTCGGGTGTATCTTAAGTTTTGGTGAGCTTGGAACAATTCAGTCAAATGAATGTTTCTATTGGACTATGTGTTAGCCTATGGCTCTAGTCAGCGGTATACGGTTGGAAGAGGATATAAGGGAGGTTGCATACTGCATAATGCATTTCTGAACAATTCAAGGATTGACGAAATGATGATTATTTTTGTAAAGACATTTGATGAGAACTTTTGGAATATATATATATATCTGTATATAAAATCACATTTTAATACCTTCTATTTTTGTCATATATAATTTGTCTGTATACGGTGGAATATTCAGTAATTACTGAGACGTGGAATCTCACCCCTTATTAACAATTTTACAGGTGGATAACCTAATAGGGAACAAGGGAATGCAACTATGGAGTGAGATTTGAAGGCTCTTTTATACTCCTATAGTTTATGTTATGTTATTTGATTTGCCATGAACCTAAGATTTCCGCTTCGTATTGAACTCTGAAATATTTTTTTAAAAATTTAATCTGATTATGTATTAAGAACTATATTTGAAATGGCAATGTAATCTGATGATTTGGCTATTGACAAATTATCATGGAGGTGTTACTAATATTTTGGCCAAGTTTTGGGTATTAAAATTGGGGTGTTACATCATGCACCAAAGAAGGAGATCATAGAATCTATTTCAAACAAGAGAACTCCCATGGCACCCATTGCTGAAACTACAGAGCTGAATCATAAGAAGCAATGGTTACAAGCAAGAGGACTATGTTCCACCTCAAGAACAAACTACCATAGAGTACCCTTCAGCTATCTTGAGGAGAACAAGAAAAGGAGATTCTCTCAACTATCAAACAGAAGCCTCTTGAAGTCTATATCTCTTGAGAGAGCTTTGCCAACACCCATTGAAATACATATGAAGAGTCAATGTGATAGGAAGAGGCAATGGGTAAGCAAAGTCAATCCTCCAAGTACCTAAGGCTAAGGTATACAATGGTAAAATCTCCTATGCTATCATCTAAAATTTTCTTTGAGGTTTTATATCTTGTAGACTTAGGTATGAGCATTGCAACTAGTTTCCTTAAGAACTGGTTTCTCACATCCTAATCTATCTTTGAAAGAAATTGCAATGTTCAATAGTTTAATTCTTTATGCATACATGATGATTTGAAAAGAAAGTATTTTTCTTGCATAAACTCATGTTTAATTCCCTATGCTCAGTTGTTTTGAATTAATTATATTCATAAGAGCATGTGAGCTTTGGGTCCTACAAGCTAACAATGATTGGATCCAAGTAAGATTAGATACCAAGAAAGAAAAAGACTTTTATGGCTTTGTAGGATGAGAAAAATTTTCTCAAGAATGCAACGTAGAGAAATGATTCGAATCTTGAGGAAGCCAAACAAGCTACACTTGATGTTGATGGTGAACAATCGTAAGAGAAGTTATCTACATCAATACATCTCGACCAATTGTGCTACCACAAGGACAAGATTAATTATGGTGATATCTAACCTTACCCTATGCTATGTGTATATAAAATTCATGTTCTGGTATTAAATACTTGTCCAATAATACATTCCATTAAGCAATCAATCAGTTATACTCTTTTCAAAATGTTTTCTGATTGCTAAATGAACCATAAATGAATTTGTTAGTGAATAATCAAACAAGTGAACTTGTGCATGACTTTGTTGGCTTTATATTTTTGAAATGCACAAGTGCAAAATCTGTTTGGATTTCAATCCACGTTGTTTTTAAGAAAATGCATATAAATGCTTTGAGAACATATTCATACTTAGATTGCATTCAAATAAGGTTGCAAATTGGAAGTTAATATTGTATATTGAATGTTAGATATGCTTCAAATGTGTCCAATTGAGTTTTCTCTGTCATTCACATATTGATCTTTGTTATTGAATGTAATGCTTGAACTCCTCATTCTTTATTCTTTATTAAGTTAGATCTTATATCTAACAAGTTGATTATCTATATGAGTCTCAAGCTTATTTCCAAAAAGGAATTCAATTTGTGAAAATCTCATGTTTATTAGATAAATTCTTATTGGTTAAGTTATTCCAAGTATTATGAATGTTCATTAATACATTACATGTTAGTGCATTAACCATTATATGGAATAACTTACTAGGATAATATTATGGAACTCTAGTCATCTAGACTTGTGTGTTTATACTTCGTCGTCCATGAATCCTAGTACTACTTGTGTTACTCAAATATATAAGCATTTGTCTACATCCATGTTTTGAGTAACTACTTTTGTAATTCTTGCCTTGAATGTTCTCATGTTTTTTAAGACTCTTCTCTCTAAGGCAAGATCATCTCTTGGTCAATAACAAAGTCATTAAGCTTATATATGTTGTGCTAAGCATGTCTTGATAATGCTTTACTTTCATGACTTTGGCTTTTCAAAAATTCTTCATCATGTTAACTTCAATGTTCAACATTTTTTTAAACTGAAGCATGCTGATATATTCACTAAACTTATTGACTTTCAATATGTTTATAATGTGCATTGTTTTTCAAACATGTTTCAAAAATGAATCTTTCATTCATCAAAACTTCGATTTCATAATGCTTTATCGTGTTTCTGAAAGAACATTCAAAAACTTGAAGTGTCTTGCACATTTCATTATCATTCTTGAAAAATCTGAACTTTAAGTTGAAAAATGCTTATCTTCGTGGATAAGATTTTCTATGCAGAAACTTACATGTACTTTATCATTGACATTTTCTCTGCATAAAGTGTACTTTCAAATTGTTATTGAAAAAAAATTAACGTTTCTTGATATCATTTAGTTGTTACCCTATGTGATTCATTGGCTTGAACTTAATTGATTGGGTAAAACTACGTTTTGATCTTTGATTGTTATACTCTTTGCTCATACATCATATGACTTAATTCCATAAGAGTATTGGTTGTGGATTTTCAAAAAGTTCATCATATACTTTTGAAGTCTAGATTGGTAATGAATCACAAGTGATTTTGTGCATAATTCTCTAAGTTTAAAATTTCTGAAATGCATGATTCAAATTGTTTTGGAAAATGCATATCAATGTTTTGAGAATATGCATGATTTGAGTGCGCTCTCATGATATTTCAAATTGGAATTTAACTACCACCATATTTAACGGATACATTGATTCTCTGAGTTTTTCTTCAAAGTTGAGTTGACGTGGAAGAATGAATTTCTTTGCATCATCTATTTGCTTATGTGTTTGTTCGAATTTATGAATCATTTAGATAAGCTTATCTGTGATGCACAACTTTGGAAATGACATATTCATCTAAGAGCAATTCGGTTTTATCATGAGAAAGTTTGGGAATGTTTAATCCCAATAGGTTGAAAATTGCCTCCACTCAATGTTAGTTATGTTTTGATGATTAAACTTTACTAACTTAAGCATCGGAGTGTATAGATAAATTTTATGCAGGATCTGGTTTTGCTATCAAAAGGCAGAACCTCGAGGTTCATAAGCAAACCTCGAGGTTTGGAGGTGTATGTTCACCACTAAAGTGTGTCAGAATGGAGAAACCTCGAGTTTTCAGTGAAAACCTCAAGTTTTAGATGAGACAGAGAGCAACTCACAAATGACAGACAGCAAAACCTCGAGGTTTTGGAGAAAACCTCGAGGTTTGGGACCAGTGAGGAAGAAGTCTTGTTCTACTCGACTTCATTACGGGATTGATAAGCATATAACAGGAGTTATGAATGATCCTTCACCTTCACCACCTTCAAAGGGCAAGAAAAAAGGTGTATCGTTCAAGGAACCAAGATGATAAGGAGCATGCTAGCTTGATGAGAAGCTATGAGTAGAAACTAATCCTATACAAAGCTCATTCAGGATTTCAGCTTCTAAGATGCATTCAAAATAATGGATAGTAGCTATCTAATAATGCATCTATGGACTACAGAGGATTAACTTGAGTAATTACGATATTATTCAAGTGAGGTATTGTATTACGTATATACCATAATCATGCTGGGTTAACTTGATCTCATTCCATTTTAGTTCATGAAGTTTATACCAATTTCAATGAAATTGAAAGTTCTTAATTCTGAGATACCATGTTGTGAGCAAAAATTTTTCAAAACCTCATAACATTTGATGTCACACTGTTATTTGGTATTATTAAAGGGAACTTCATTTTTTTCCGGTCATGCATTCATTAAAGGGAAGCTTCACATTTACATGTGTTTCATATCTTAATAGCTTACCTTCTTTCTTGGAAGTAAAATCCTTTTAAGCATACTCATCTGCATTCGTTATCTTTTATTACTTTTGATGATGAGTTAATATCATATTTTTCTTTCATTATCTTTATTTGAAAAATATCACATAGAAAGGGGTACTTTGATATTTAACTTGCACTAACAAATCTTTTGGAAAGAATGTTTTCAATTTGTAGCAGGAGATTATGTTATGTGCTAGGACTTTCCTTAATGCCCTATAAGAATAGCTACATGGAGAAAAGGAAAGGATGGAAGCTGAAGTACTGATGATCATATTCATTCATATGAGATACAACTAAAGAAGCCAGTACTTTAGACTCATCTCAGAGGTTCTTCAGAGCACATCACAGATCTCAAAGCTAGCAAATGGACTTCACAGATCGTTCATCAATTTGCAAAACCAACACGAGCATTTCTAATCCCTATCTTTTTATATTCAGTAGAAATTTTGCACATGTTTGATATCTATATGCCTTATTTGTGAAAATTGTCTTGAAAACCTCTCCAAATTCTTACAACTTTCTTTTCATAAAAAACATTCCAATCTAATTTCATATTCTGAATGAAAACAATTTGAAATCGAGGAGAGAAAATCAGTTGTTTGAACCTTTCTAATCTGATTTCATATTTGTCTCCCTAAATATTTCTTCCTTACCTCAACTTTTTGCTAATGACAAATAAGGGGGAGAGAATGGAAAGAAAAATATGTTGCATCTAATGTACTTTCATATTCATACATATTTTTCTTAAGGTATTTGCCATCATCAAAAAGGGGGAGAATGTTGGTTATGATTAGTTTTGATGATATCTTATATAGATGCCATTATTAAAAGCAAAAAGATTGAGTAATATAGTTATCTCCTACATTGACTAACTACTATGTTTAATGTAGATTAGTTCAAGTTGAATTATAAAGAAGATTGATCAAGAAGGAGATAAGAAAGAAGAGCTTACAGAGTTTGTCAAGACAGCAAGATGTTATCAATAGATTTTGGAGAATAATCAAGAAAAAGAGGAGGTATTGAAGAAGGTATAATTTGCTAAGTATGATAAGTCCAAATTGAAAGACAAAGAATGATCAAGAGAAGAGAAGAAAGGAAGAGTTGGATTATGAAGCATAATCAAGATGGGAGATTAAAGAAGGAAGAACTTGTTGAATAGAATAAGAATATAATTATTCAAGTTTTTATATTGATGCTAGAAGGCTCCAAGATCATATGGAAGTTGGAATGGCTCAATTTAGAGTTAAATCAAGCAAATATGAGGTTTAGGATGCGAAAACTCGAGGTTTGAGTATAAACCTCGAGGTTTGAGTGTCTTCAGCATCTTTGGTGTCTCTGGACTAGCAAAACTCGAGGTTGCAAGTAAAAACTAGAGGTTGCAAGTGAAACCTCGAGGTTTCAGTCAAAACCTCAAGGTTTCAGCACTGATCAGCAACTTTGGTATACTCTGTTTCACGTTCAGCTCGGGCTACGTCTAGTAATTTGATGATATCTCACAAACCAAAGATCGGATTGAGACGAAACCAAAAGCATTGGAAACTAGACTCCCAACACGTATTGGTGACAAACTTTCATGCCCAAAGGAGTTCAGATCAAGGAACTATGATTTTTACAAGTTGACCCAAGAATCAACGTCACAGTCCAGACCCACCTTCGGTATTTTGAGTATATCTCACAAACGGCAAATGCGATTGAACTGAAATCAGGCATATGAAAGTAGACTCACAGAGCTTTCCATCAAGAGTTAAACGGACCAAAATGGAGTTCAGACCAGGGAGATATGGCTTTTGAAAGTTGACGGTCAGTTCAGGACATCACATAAAACGCTGATCAAGAACAACCTTCATTCATCGGATCATAACGGACATAATACAATGAGTTTGGAGCTGATTCTTCTTGCATTGGATTCTTACCTCAAGCTTGGACATGTAAGCTTGAGTTTGAGATTGGCCAATAATTTTCTGAGTTTTATGAACAAAGCAAAACCTCCAGGTTTCTGTTTAAACCTCCAGGTTTTTGTTTTGAAGCAAAACTGAGAATTTTGAAATTAGAGAGAAACCTCGAGTATTGGTTGAAAACCTCGAGGTTTCTAAGTTCCAGAGAGGAAATGAACTTTCAAGGTTTTTGAAAACCTCCAGGTTTCCAGAGAAACCTCCAGGTTTGCTCTTGGCGCGATTTTGCAATGTTTCACATACAAAGTGAAACCTCGAGGTTTCTGACAAAACCTCGAGGTTTGGACACTCAGAGAGGGTGATGCTTTTTCGAAAACCTCCAGGTTTGAGAGCAAACCTCATGGTTTCATCTCAGATCTAGAATTTCAAATATGACAAATTTGGAAAACCTTCTTGTTTGATCTTAATACTTCCTATGATTAATTTCTAATGTTCCTAGATATGTTTAACCACTTTCTTGGTGAGTTTCAGACAGATAAAATAAAGTTTATTGAAGGTTTAAGACAAAAGCAAAAGTGATGTCAGCAGTGCAAAAGCTCCAACGGCTAGTTTCTAACGGCTATATTTCTTTATCCAACAGTCATTGAATCTTCTCAATGGTCATATATTGATCTCTACCTATAAAAGAAGACAGATTCAAGCAGAAAAACGTAGAGAAACAAGCTTATACTTCCAACATGCTGAAACTCTATTTCTACACCATTTGCACTCTGTTTTTCATGTTTAGATAGCTTAGAGAGTGAAATGATTTGTATTTCTCTTCAGTGTTCATCTATTCACTTCTGAGAGAGAAGATTTATTGTAATCATTCTATCTATCTGAGAGTTACTCAAGATTGGGTGATCTTGAGTGGGAAACACATTGTGTTGATTACAACTTGTAAGGGGAGTGAATCCTAGTGAGAGGATTATTTCGAGTACAGAGGGTGTAATCAAGCAAGTGTGTTGATTACAGTTTGTAAGGGGGAGTGAATTCTAGAGAGAGGATTACTTCAAGTACAGAACTTGTAACCAGTTTGAAAGAAGATAGTGGATTGAAAATCTCAAGTGGAGCTTGAGGACTGGATGTAGGTCAAGGATTGGGCCGAACCAGTATAAATCTCAGTTTGCATATTCTCTTCCTTAAACTCTTACATTTCCAGCATATATATTTGAATGTGTATACATACTTATATGTCTGGTGGTTTCTTTATAAACTGATTTTAGTAAGTTACGAAAAGATTTTCAAAGTAACTAAAGTTTTTATTCTTCACCCAATTCACCCCCCTCTTGGGTTCAGCCGGTTCTTATAGTTAACAACTATATCAGTCTCATTTACAACTCGCCAAAATTCTTAAAATCCCAAAAAAGGCCTTTGGGCCATTTTTGGGATTTTTTTTCTCCAAAAAGGGCCCTTAAATGGATTTTCCCAAAAAAATTAAGTGTGATTTTCCCTTTAATAAAACAAATATATTTTCTAACTAAAGCAAGAGAATCTCAATTATTATCAAACTTGTTAGTGTGGACGCACCCACATAGCAGTGGACCATAGCCAGCTACTTTTTTTTTAAATATATATTTTAATATGCAAACAAGGGCCATGGCTGTCGTGAGATTATATTGTGCATGTCTTGTTTGAACCACATAGATTTAACTAATTTAAAATATCAATTTTTAGATTTAAATAATTCTTGAAAAATAAAAGTCAAAAAGCAAATATAGACCGGAGATTTGTACTGTTCAATGGAAATTAATTTTTTTTTAAGGCCCACTCAAACAATAAAAGCATGTTCATGATCATAAGTGCTATAGGTAGTTGGTGAGGAGTGACTTGTGTTACGGACCAGCCTAATGGCCCAGATCCAGGCCGTGGCCCAATCTTGCCTGGGGGCACTGTTGACAGGATAAGGTGACGATATGGGATCCCAACAATATAGGATCTATCCTATCTATCCTAACCATGGTCCCAAGATACCAGCCCCTAATATCTCGGCCCCGGATATTGCTCTCCAGGCCGGGATACTTGTGCCGGACCCTCTATAAATACGAGGAAACACCAATCAGGTGCACACGTTCTAATCTATGCTCTATTTACTTTCTGTCACACAGAGTACACACACCACCCCTTGGCTTCACGCCTCCAAGTTTACTGCGAACTACGTGGACTTTGATCCCTTCAAAGGGTACGTAGGCTCTAGGCTCAACAACCTAGTCAAGTCCAACATATCTGTGTTCTTAGGACAGAACATTGGCGCCGTCCGTAGGGACCCATAAATTTCTATCCCCGTGACCACTGATGGCAAACACCAGAAGCCACAGCAGACAACCACTGCTACCGGTTGGCGGAGACCCCTAACCAAGCCAATCGCCGGCGAACCCAATCAGCCGCACGAGCAGCCGCGACGGGAAAACACTCCTGAAGGTCATGTGACCGACATAGCAACTTCCCCTCACGTAGACGATCAGCTGCTGTTAGTAGCGCGTACAGAACCTCCAGCCCGAGACGTCTAGGCGGTCAAAATCGACGTCCGAATTTTACGGAGAACACAAGAGTCGCTACTACAAAGGCTCGAAAACAAGGAGAAACGAGACCACCTCCAGTGAGAGGCAGATTTTGAAGCCTTTGGCCGTAAGATTCAAGGCGAGCTCGAGCTTAATCGCCGACATGAAAACCGCAGGAGGAATCATAGAAGAGGAAGAAGGGCTCCTGTGGACGACAGTAGCTCATCAAGTAGCCTAGAACCGAGAACCGTGCGCAGAAACAACGGTGAACCGGATGGTAGGACGAGTGGAGAACGAGGCCGCCTACCATCTCCAGAGAACCGTGACGACGCAGATGACTGGGATGACGGTGTTAACCGCAGCAATCGGACCACCAGGGAAGGCCGAGACCAAGAAGAGCGCCGCGTAGAAGAGAGAAGTCCCCGGGCCCACTCATAAGACCGCCAAAATCGGCAGAGATATGAGGGATGACCTAAAAACACAGATAATCCGCTTCCTCAAACAGAACCAAGACGTCTTCACCTGGACCTCGGCTGAGATACCTGGAATCGACCCCCACTTCTGCTGCCACAAACTCGGCATATGGCCAGGATCGAGGCCAGTAGCGCAGAAGAAGAGGAACATTGCCGACAACAGATAGAGGGCCCTCGAGAGCCACGTCAAGGAGCTCCTAGCGGCTGGCTTCATTCGAGAAGTGCAGTACACTACTTGGCTCTCAAATGTAGTCATGGTACTCAAACCCAGCAGAAAATGGAGAGTATGCGTCGACTACACTAACCTTAACAAGGCGTGCCCAAAGGACTCTTACCCGATGCCCAATATCGATCAGCTCGTGGACAACTCAGCCGAGTACCAGCTCCTCTCCTTTATGGACGGCTACTCCAGGTACAATCAGATCGCCATGCATCCGGACGACCAGGAAAAAACCGCCTTCATGATGGACAAGGCAAACTACTGCTACAACGTCATGCCTTTCGGGTTGAAAAATGCCGGGGCCACCTATCAAAGGATGATGAACCGGGTATTCGAAGACCAAATCGGGCGCAACATAGAAGTATACATAGACGACATGATCGTCAAGTCGAAGCTACCAGAAGACCACATCCGGGACCTAGAACAGACGTTTGAGAAGCTAAGAAGACATCGAATCTGGTTGAACCCGGCTAAATGTGCCTTCGGAGTTCCGGCTGGAGAGTTCTTGGGCTTCATGTTGGCCAACCGAGGGATCGAGGCCAACCCGGATAAATGCAAGGCCGTCCTTGAAATGCAATCCCCGAGGATTAAGAAAGAGGTGCAACAACTGACCGGCCGCCTGGCCGCCCTAACGAGATTTCTACCGAAGTCGGTCGAGAAAGCACTACCTTTCTTCAAGTTATTAAAGAAGGAAACCCGAGGCGGCTGGAACCCGGACTACGATACGGCTTTCGAGGAAATCAAGTGGTGTTTGGCAACCCCGCCGGTACTCACTAAACCGGACCCGGGGGAGACCTTGTTCTTGTACCTCTCAATCGGTGAAGAAGCTGTCAACGCTACCTTAGTAAGAGAAGCCGACACCGGGCAAATGCCGATATACTTCTTCAGCAAAACCTTACAAAGCTCCGAACTCTGGTACTAGAAGCTGGAGAAAGTGGCCTTTGCCCTACTCACCACGGCAAGACGACTCCGGCCCTACTTTCAAGGGCATCGGATAGTGGTGCGCACCAGCCAACCGATCCAGCAGATCCTCCACAAGCCAGACTTAGCAGGACGAATGACCAACTGGGCGATAGAGCTTTCAGAGTCCGACATAACGTTCGAGGCTTGACAAGCGATCAAGTCACAGGTGCTGGCGGATTTCGTCAGGGAACTGACCCCGGCTATAACGAGTGATGGAACTTGGAAGGTCTATGTAGACGGATCCTCTAACGCTAAGGGCAGCAATGCAGGAGTCATCGTGGAGAGCCCCCAGGGGGTCGCTACTGAGCACTCCCTCCAATTGAAGTTCCCAACCTCTAATAACCAAGTCGAGTACGAGGCCTTGTTGGCCGGACTGCTACAAGCAAGAGACAACGGCGCGCACCGAGTAAAGGTTTTAACCGACTCTCAACTCATCGCCGCACAGATCGACGACAGCTACCAAGCAAAGGGGCCTCTTATGGCAAATTACGTATACCGCGCCAAAGAGCTCATGGCTGAGTTCGAAGAAGTGATCGTCACCCATATCCTTAGAGAGGAGAATACGAG
Source organism: Acacia crassicarpa (assembly GCA_034222035.1). Classification (NCBI taxonomy): domain Eukaryota; kingdom Viridiplantae; phylum Streptophyta; class Magnoliopsida; order Fabales; family Fabaceae; genus Acacia; species Acacia crassicarpa. The sequence continues at coordinate 12,591,909 of JAWXYG010000015.1, forward strand.
AGCCGACATCCTCTCCAAACTGGCAAGTACCAAGGGACCGGACAATCACAGGACCGTGATCCAACAGAACCTGACCGAGCCGAGCTGTGTGATGACCATCTCGGCAGGGTTTGACTGGAGGAAGCTGATAGAAGACTACCTCGAGAGGGGAATTATCCCTACTAACCCAACCAAGGCCAAAAAGTTGATCAGGGAAGCCGCCATCTACGCCATGGTTGACAATCAACTCTATAGAAAAGGACTACATTGCTCGATGATGCGATGTCTCGGCGAAACTGAGGAAAAGTACGTGCTGGCCGAACTTCACAAAGGCAGCAACGGCCACCACATGGGGGGCAAGGTTCTCGCTAGAAAGGCACTATGCGTCGGGTACTACTGGCCTACCATGCAGCATGACGCCATGGCAACAGCCAAGAAGTGCGATAGTTGCCAGAAACACGCTAGGATCATATGGCCGCCGCCTACAGAGCTGAAAGGAATGCCAGCCCCCTAGCCCTTTTATAAATGGGGCATGGACATCCTCGGACCATTCAGACCGGCACAAGGGCAATGCAGATGGCTCATCTTTGCAGTAGATTACTTTACCAAGTGGATCGAGGCAAAGCCACTGTCCACAATAACCTCGACTAGGGTGATGAAGTTCTTCCGGCACAACATCGTCTCACGCTTCGGGATACCGGTCGAGGTCGTCACGGACAATGGGACCCAGTTCATGGACCAAAGGTTCCAGGCGTTAATGTCCAACCTGGACATTAAACAACACTTCTCATCCATCGAACACCCACAGTCAAACGGCCAGGCCAAATCGGCCAACAAGATCATCCTGGACGGATTGAAGAGGCGCATGCTGCAAGCAGACACCAATTGGACCGAGCAGCTGCACAGCGTTCTTTGGGGATACCGGACAAGCATGCAATCTTCGACCCAAGAAACCCCATTCAGGCTAACCTATGGATGCGAACCAATGATCCCGGTCGAAATCGGGCAGCCATCTTGGAGAAGGGTTAAAGCCAGACAAGAGGGGTAGGAATCGAATGACGACGCCTTGAAGACCGACTTGGACCTCATAGACGAAATCCGAGTCAAGGCTCACTGCCGGGAATTAGCCGCCAAGCAGTTACTCGCGGCTAAGTACAATAGAAAGGTCCGACCACGGTCATTCAACCGGGGGAATCTCGTACTCCGATGGGCCGACATAGGCAATAAGAATGCCAGAGACGGGAAGCTTGCGACAAACTAGGAAGGCCCTTACCGGATCAAAGAAAAGCTCGACGGAGGGGCGTACATCCTCGAAACCCTGGCACGGAAGCCGATCAAGAGAACTTGGAACGCCGACAAGCTAAAGATCTACTATAGCTAGACCCCGCCCCGGCTCAGGGCGGCTTGTTGGTTATTTCTTTTGTTACTTCTTTTGAACTTTAAGAGTTTAAGATTATTTTATCCTCTACTCACGTTTCTTTGTAAAGCTCCTTAGGGCTATTTTTTACCAATAAAGGATCCCGTCGAGGAGATTCATTAATGTGCATAAATACCCGCTTAAGCATGAAACCGAGGCAATGAAGCCCAGTCAAAAATCCGAAAGCCGAGGCCAATAAGCCCGGCATCGGATAAACGGGTCCGAGGTCGTGTACCCGGCCGAAAACTAAAAAAACATCAAGATGTACGAAAACCGGCCGTTGTACTTCGACAGGCATTGGTTAGAGCTCGGCGAAGGCGCCATACATGGCCTTTCACGAAATTGATGCGTCAACGCTTGCCTGACTAAGCAAGCGAACTACCATGTCAACCCTGATCAGGTCAAAATGTTTGATTAGAGGCAGGCGAAGCCTCGGTTGAACAGGTGGTAGTCTAACCCTTACGTCGGTTAAACATAATCCGACTAGTGAAAGTCAGAGTCCGACTACTAAAAAGTTAGACCGAGGTAGTGCGGTTAGTTATACCTGACGAGGTTGAAACAAGACAACCCTGCCCCAACCTCCCACATACAAGTGTGGTAGAGTAAAAACAGCTTGTATACATTACAGTCGGCAAACATATAAACTAAGGCAAAAGGATGATAAAAAAAGTAAATCATTCATTGACTAAGTTTATACAGAATGGCCCAAAAGCCCAGAATTGTTCAGAAAATTTACAAGGGCATAAACGCCCCAAAAAACAAAAAGGAAAAGCTAAGTCTAGCTGGATGGCCTGGCTTCAGGACCTTCGCCCTTGACGGCTCCTTCCTCCGCTCCCTCAGCAGGACCCTCGGCGGCAGGAGACTCATAAGGGATCAGGTTCCCATCCTGAACAAAGGCACGGTAATCATACCCATCCATATTAAGCTTAACGCCGGGGTTGAAGTACCGGATCTGAGCCAAGGCCTGCTCGAAGCACTCCTGGGCCGTCTCCAACAATGCGTCGGACGCCTCTTGATGAGCCGCCTGCTCGGCTAAAAGGGCCGCCTTGAGCACTTCTTGCTCGGCAATCAGAGAAGCCCGCTGCTGCTGAAGGGCCTTCATCGCAGTCAGACTCTCCGACAGCCCCTCTTGGGCCCGACTGTACTCCTTAGCCATCTTCCCGGCAGAGTCCCAAGAAAGTTGAAGCTCCTGGTCAGCCTTCACCGCCGCGGCCTTGGCAGCATCCCGCTCAGCCCTGGCCGTCTCCCGCTCCTCCTCAGCCGACTTCGTCCTAGCCTCAGCAGATTCGGCCTTAGCCTCTGCAGCAACTAAGGCCTTCTTCAAACCCTCCTCGAACGCCCTCAGGGTCCGGCAGTCGGCATCGGCCTGGACATACTTCTCCCGCACCAGAACCAGCGCCTGAAGGAAGCCGACAGACCGGCACAAGTGCGTCTGGGCCGCATGAATCTCGTCCATAGCGGGTGGGGATGTCGGCCGGTTGTTCAAGAAGTGCCGAGGCGGGAGGAAAGCAACATCCACCTCCGGAACCACCCCTTTCTCCCACAGAAAGCCGCGGGGGAAGACAGATGATGGACCCAACGACGGAGGGGGGGAGGAGGAGGAGGCGGCGGAGACGAAGATGGAGCCGATGGTACCACATTGAGGAGCGCGACCTCGACCTCAACCTCCTCATCAGAAATCACGGTCTCTTTACCCTTAGAGGCCGAAGACTTAACTACGGTTTGGGGCTCTACCGCTGGGGAAGGTTCGGCGACAGCAGAAGGAGAAGAACCCTGGCCGACTGATCCCTTAGATATCTTTAGTGCATCGGCCACGGGAGCATCGGCCCTCTCAGGAGCACCCTGCTTCTTTGTCGGTCGGCTCAGGGAGGCAGCGCAGGATTTGCCTTACGGACGTAGAGCCGAAGGGCACTCATGTCTCGAGCTGCAAGGAGAAAATAAACCAAGTCAGAATAATGAGTCCAAAACGCAAGACAACAAAGCTAACAACAACAAAACTATTAAAGAATCCTACAGGTAGGAGGAAGCGGTTTAGAACCGTCCCCGGTTACAAAGTAGCTGGCGGGCTTCAAACTGTACTTCGCCACAAGAGCCTCTAGCCGGGGAAGGGCAGAGATAGACTCTGGCCACAGGTCCTTGCGCAGAACCTGGAAAGAGGTGGCCTTAGCCTCATAATGGCTCTCCATCCAGTATCAAGGAAAGCGTCAGCCCACGTCGGCGCCCTCAGGACCCTCCAAAAACCAAGCCTGCTTCCCAAACTCAGCTTCTACCTTTAAAAACGCCCCCTTAAAGCGCTTGAAGGAATTCGAGAAAGGCGTCATAAGCCTCCGGTCCGAGTTGATGCGCAGCGATACCAACCCCTTCAGTTTTTCACTCTCTTTGGGTGAACCAGGGGTAAAAGGGCCGAAGTAATAGAAGAAGAGGTTGGCGGTACATGCAATCGGGACCGGAAAAGAATTGCATATCCGCTCGAAGGCAACAAGGTAAGCCCACCCGTTCGGATGAAGCTAGGAGGAGGCAAGCCTTAGGTGCAGCAGGGCCTCTATCTGGAAAGGGGTAAAGGGCAAGGAAACTTGCACCCAAGACAGACAATCCCGGTAGAAAAAGAAAAAATTCGGGCTACCTACTTCCCGCGTCGTGCAAATGGGCTCGTCGGCCCTCGGACAACGAATAACGCACCCGAGCATGGCCGGAATCTTCAACCGGGCGAGGTCGACGTCAGACATGATAGACCAAGTCTTCAACACCTCGTGGGACACCCAGCTGAATTGCTGACACAAAGCCTCAGGCGGACTAGAAGAGTTCGAGCTCTCCGCCTCGAACCGTCGTTTGGAAGATCGAGACTTAGGAGCCATTATACCTATAGGCAAATAAACAAAGCCAGTATCAGTAAAGAGTGAGAATACCTAGCACAACAACGGTGGCAGGCGAAATAGACTGCGAACTCGGGCGAACGGGGACACCGGAACGGACATCTGGGGAAGGACGGTGCCGGCAGGAACCAAGTATAGAGGAAGCCCTGGCATCTCCACCATGAGCTATCAGAGCAGAGTTCTCTGTGAGGCAATCCCAACATGGGCTGAGATAACCTTCCGGAAAGGATCTTAGCGAACGGAGGGGGGCCCTCATAAAAATTAAGAGGTTGGGCCATCAGCACTGGGGACCCGGATCCAGACGAGGGGCCTACCCCGGCCTCGCCGGGCAAACCGAGGGGAAGAGCGTGTGCTAACAAACGAACGGGACGTGGGACCGGAGCCCTAGCAACAACCGGGCGAGCCCTAGCTCGCCCCGGACGTATGACACCGCCCCGGCACAGAGGAGTCAAAGCCCCCGTGGCAGGTGGTTCACCCCCAAGAACCCAGTAAATGGCCCGTGGGAAACGCATGCGAAGGAGCATCTCTTCTTCCGGCAACAACACTGCTCTAGGCCTAGGAAAATCTCTACCTCTCGCCATAACGAGAAGCCTAAGGACTAAAGGGCTTGTGTCTAAAGGCCAGTGAGTAAACCAATTTCGGGTAAGACAGCAAAAAAGAAACCTAGTAGGTTCATTAAGCAACCCAGAAGAAGGGAAGGGACGACAACGCAGGTGACAATCTCAGGAAATAAACGGTAAAATACGGAGTAATACCGAACAAAAATATTAAAAAGTGGATGGAATACCTGTATGAGTAAAATGAGAGGGATTGAGACGCTGGAAAATGGCGAAAGTTTCGATCACAGAGGATTCTCCTCTACAAACTCAGGGAGAAACCAGGAAATGGAACTGGAGGAAAGATGAAGTTGCGGGAAAAATGAAAAAAGAGAAGGAAGAAAAGTTATTTAAACCAAGGCATGAAACGACGGGGTTGGAACCGCACGACGTCAGCACATTAAATGTGCATGAGCATCGGGGAGCGAAAAGACGCAACGGTTGCAGAACACCACCACTCAGGGCGTACCAGGTGTGAACCCGCAATGATGGCACACGTAAAGGGAATCCCGAGGCGCACGGTGAATACCAAAGGCCAAAAAGCACGGAACCGAGGTCCCTGGCAAGGGACTTGGGCCGGGATGGACCGAATGACCATCTTGGGAGGACGAACTCAGCATCCTCGATAGGGTGCTAGGACAGAGGTGCAAGTAGCCGGCCCCGGACCCGAAGCCGAATTACGGACCGCGGCATCCACGAGCTGGTCCATAAGAAGAAGAGTGCCCCGGCCTTAACAAGGGCCAGGGGCAATGTATACCTCGCCCATCTAGAAGCCTAAACGACCAAGCTGGGGGGCAACTGTTACGGATCGGCCTAATGGCCCAGATCCAGGCCACGACCCAACCTTGCCTAGGGGCACTGCTGACAGGATAAGGTGACGATATGGGATCCCAACAATATAGGATCTATCCTATCTATTCTAACCATGGTCCCGAGATACCAGCCCCTAATATCTCGGCCCCGAATATTGCTCTCTAGGCCGGGATACTCATGCCGGACCCTCTATAAATACGAGGAAACACCAATCAGGTGCACACGTTCTAATCTATGCTCTATTTACTTTCTGTCAAATAGAGCACACACACCACCCCCTGGCTTCACGCCTCCAAGTTTACTGCGAACTACGTGGACTTTGATCCCTTCAAAGGGTACGTAGGCTCTAGGCTTGACAACTTAGTCAAGTCCAACATATCTGTGTTCTTAGGACAGAACAACTTGGTTCTTAAAACTCATTTTATCACTGTAATTTTACGTTTTTATGATTTTTTTTATTAAAACGATGTTACTAATTTTCCAAACGCTTTTAAGTTTTTACAATTTTACTACGTTATGATTTTACGATTTACGATTTTTCATTCTCCTTCCGTTTTCAGGCAAAAACTCGTTTTTAAGAACCTGAAGACTGAGGAATGGACATAAGACATGAAAGAGGCAAGTCGTGAGCTTCAAGTGCTGTAAAAGGGGGTCCACGCACGCATGCCTGAATTACGCGTTTTGTAGACCCCAACATCGTTTCTAAATTAATTTTAATTATGAAAGATTAATTATTTAATTCTTATAGTTTGATAGAGTTTATAACTTAGTCCTTATAGTTTAATTCATCGTGATTCAGCCTTTATAGTTTCCAAGTTTTTATAAAAAAATCTGAGTCAGTGGTAACTTGTCTTGTGTGGCTCAAAATGTCACTTATTTATAAAAACTAGAAAATTATAAGGACTGAGGGGCGATAAATTAAACTATAAAGAATGATTTACAAACTTATTAAATAATTAATTTTTCCTTTATTTTATTGTTATTGAGTAGAGATCCTGAGTTAATATAAAATTGTTTGCCATTTTTGTACTGCAAAAATATGGGTCGCGAGTATTCTAAAAAGTTATCTACGAAGACTATGGGAAATGTGGTCAAATTAATGCAAGTAATTAATAAAAGTCACGTTAGTGTGATATACTTGCCATCAATTAGCTGTAAGCCACTTTATCATAAAGAAATATTATGTTGAAGACTTTGACTAAAGTAACTTGTTAATTGTCCATTAAGTAGCAGATTGGTGTTTTTTGTCTTCAAACCTGGTTAACTGTGTTCTTCATCTATTCATCTCTCTCATCATCAACACCGTTCTTGCGTTCTTCTTAACTGCCTTGTGCGTGCTCTTACCTTCTGACTAAGATTTTCTTCTCTTGGGGTAAATTTTTTTTTTTTAATTGAAGAATGAGAAAATTGAAGATATACCATTCGAACCTATTAGAATTAAATTGATCCAATCAAATTTAGCCATCAGATTCTCTTTAAGCTTTTAAAATTAATTTTTTATATGCAAATGAGGGCCGTGACTGTGGTCAGATTTATGTTATGCATTTATTGTTTCAACGGTCTGATTTAATTTTTTTAATTCATATTTTTAAATAAAAATATTTTTTGGAAAAATTAATAATTGAGAATATCATTTTTTATATTTAAATAATTCTTAAAAAATAAAAGTGAAAAAGTAAATATATACTATACATTCAGATGTAAGCCTCATCCGGTGAGGACCCACAAATTTATCACATTCTCAATTCTTCTTGCATTGCTGAATAAATTTCTGCTTTTGCTTCTAAGTGGTCTGTGCTATTCTTTTCTCTCACACTACTTCCTTTCACTTTCTCTATGTTGCTCCCTTTGCTCTTATTTCTCTCTCTAAACAAAACCAGATCTCTCTGTGGATCATCGTTGAGGTAGTTGAAGAAAGAAGGCAAAACCCCAAAAATCTTCATTGTAGAAGTATAGAGAGCAAGTATTGTCCGTAATCTTGTAAGTTTAGCATTAAATTTCACTCTACATGTTTCTTTTTAATTTTTGCAGAACTTTTTTGGAATTTGCGATTTGTATGTTCTAGATTCCTCAAAATATTTCTTTCCACTCTTATTCTCATTCATAGCTTCGTGTCTTTCAACACAAGTTAAAAAAAAAGGTAACAATACATTTTAATTATATTTTGATGTCAGAAATACAATCTAATTATTTTGATAGTGCTATAGTTATTTGTCAATTTCATTGATATTTTGTTTTGCATGTTTAACTTTTTCTTACTTCTGTTATATATATTGATAATTGATAAATTATTCAATGTCAGTTGAAGAAAATGTTTTAAATTATTCAATATCCCACTCTTCTGCCGGCGACCACCGCCGACCGGCAGCCGCCACCGGTGGTGGGACCCACCGGGGTATTTACTTTTTTTTTTAATTATTTACAACTAAGGGTAAAATGGCCATTTTGCTCGAATTTACATATCTCCAAAAGTCTTTCTCACCTCTCAATCTTTTTGCAAATTCGGACTTCTGGAAGTTTTGTATATTCATTTGGTATTTATTTAAAATTTTCCCAAAATTTTATTTCCATAATTTATTTTCTTTTTTTAAAAAAACCTTATTAAATTTTCTAATTAATAATCGATAAATGAGTATTTATACATTTAAAATTTGATATTATAAATACTATATTTACTTAAAAATAATTTTAATTTTTTAAAAATAAATAGTTAAAGAAATAATTCATTTATTTTGAAAAAATCAACTTTATAAGTACAACTCTATAACATTCATTGATTTATTTTCATTTATCATATAAATAGAAAGAACTCATTTAGAAATGTAGACGTTTATATTGCATATTTCTTAATGCAACTGATTCAATTTGTTAGATTAAAAAATTAAAATTATTCTTAATTAAATATAGTATTTATAATATCAAAATTTAAATGCATAAATAATTATTTATTAGAAAATTTAATAATGATTTAAAAAAATAAACAAATTATGGAAATAAAAATATGACCTTTCAGGAATTATATCTAGGGAAATAATAATTTTTCTTTAATTGAAATAAAATTATTATATTTAAAAAAAAACTTGGTGTTGGACATTCTTTTTGCCAAATTACATGTGTATTTTTACGCATTTGACAACCACATCATTGTCTAGTCAACAAAAAAAGTTAAACTTAATGGTCAAACGGTATTTTTGCACCTAATTTGTAATCACGTATGCACTTTTGCACCTAAAAAAGTACAAAAAAAAGTACTTAGTGTGGTGCTTCTCAAATAAAGTACATATGCATTTTTACACCTTAATCTTTTTTATTTTATGGTATGCTCTTACAAGAAAATAATAAAAAAGTAAGATAATAACATTCTGATTATAACTATTCTGTTTGTTTGTTATATATTTCTACATATTTTGTTTACTCCTTTACTTTCGTGCTGCATATTTCTACTGTGCATATAAATAATGGAGTTGTTGAAATCAATAACGATTTTTTTTTTAAGAAAAAAATAAATCTCAATCAGCAGGGCTTGTTTGAGTCTGCCAGCTGTTTCCATGCTCTAGATCACTTGGAATTGTATCTCAAAGGTCAAAAGAAGGAGGTAATATTAATAAAGCCAGATTTTTGTTTATCTAGTTTAATTTTTCTTATTATTGTCCTTCTTTTTTTTACTCCAAAATTTATTTTATATTTAGAACCGTCTTATATTTAGGATTATTTAGTTTGTACTTTTAGTTTTAATTAGTGATTCACTTTGAGCACAATTATGCCTTGTTTGGTATGATGGAAGAGCATTATGAAAGCAGAAGTGGAACTGAGAGTGAAAGGGTAAAAGGAAACCCTCGAGTCTAACAATTGTTGAAAACTCATAATGACAAGAGTGTTTGCCAATTAAACCCATTAAAATTAATCTCAATTAATTCAAAATAATTTTAAAAATCATATTTACAATTATCTAATTAAAAACAACTTACAATTAAATTTCTGCTGTTGCTTCTAGGTGTCTATGCTCCTCGCTTTTCTCTCTCACATTTCCTTTCACTTTTCGTTATCCATAATCTTGTAAGTTTAGCATTAATCTAACTCTACATTTATCTTTTTAATTTTTGCAGGACTTGTTTGGAGTTTGCTATTTGTGTGTTCCAGCTAAATTCCTTAAAAAATTTCCTTCCACTCTTATTTTCATTCATAGCTTCATGTCTTTCAACATAAGTTTAAAAAAAGGTAACAATACATTTTAATTATATTTTGATGTCAGAAATATATTCTAATTATTTTGATAGTGCTATAGTTATTTGTCAATTTCTTTAATATTTTGTTTTGTATTTTAATTTTTTTTCTTATTTCTGCTATATATATTGATAACTGATAAATTATTCATTATCAGTTGAAGAAAATGTTTTAAATTTTAGTCTAAAAATGAAAGCTCGAGGCTTTTCAAGACTTAGTTTAGTTTTTTTTTTTTTTGGCAAAAGAGAGGCCCTAGGCTATATACATTAAAATTAACGGTAAGGGAATTAAGGCCCATACAATCTTTGCAAGCCCTGTCCTTAAATTTTCTAGACGTACATTCAAAACATTTGAAATATTTTACCAAAAAAAAAAAAAAACATTTGAAATAGAAAGTCCCCTCTTTGCCATAGCATCTGCCAAGGCATTGAGTGAACGAGGTACAAATTGTAATTTTACCTCCCAGGCGGCTAAGCATTTCTCTTATCTGCAGAGAAACCAAACTGCTAGTAATATCAGTTTTCCAGACAAGAGCTTATCTATCGCAATTTTCAAGACTTAGTTGTTGTTGTGTTTTTGGTTGGACTTAAAAGAGAGGGTTAAGAGCCCAAAATACAAACAAAAAGCATTACACAAGAGGCCCAAATACTCTACTAACCTAAGATCTTAAACAAGAGGGGCATTCATCAAGAATAGAAGAAACTCAAATACCCATCTTAATTTTTTTTTTTGGTTGAAATACCCATCTTAATTAAATCATTGACCACTCTATCAGAGACACTATTAATAACACGCAATTGAATTTCCCAGTCACGGTCTAATAATTGCTTGATATCCGAAAGATAGCCTACTCCGCCATCTGAGGACTGCAGCAACCTAGCTTCTTGGTGAAACCAACCAACCAGGAGCCTGAATTACTTCCGACCAAAAAAAGGAGCCTGAATTACCCCTGAAAACTCCTCCACTACCCGCCAAAGCTGAACCAACCACCACAGCACCATCAACATCAACATCAACCTTAGTCCAGCCCATAGGAGGTCTCGTCCACACAAGAGAGCGCTGTATACCCAACTCATTCTCAGAATTCCCTAAATCAGACAAAACACAGAATTTCTCCAAAATAGCAAAGTATGGCAGCAGCCGGATTAGTCTGGCTTAGAAAAATTATCATCAAACACACAACAATTCCTCCAGTAACAGAGTTTCCAAATAGTCACTTCAAAAATTAAATTCCAGCAACCCCCCAATATATTTCCCAGGTCTTTTCTCAAATTCATGCTCATCCAAGATCTAAGATCAGCAGAATAAAAAGAAGGAGCATACCTTCGCTTGAGCACCCTGTTCCACAAAGACGGAGCATAAGTGCAATCTCTAAGAATATGAAGGACATCTTAATTCCACCCCTAATTGACAACCACCACAGAGGGGTGAAACTTGAGCCCAGGAATGCCTCCAAAAATTTATAGGAAGTTTGTTAAGGAGAACTTTCCGCATAAATAATCTAACTCTTTCCACACCATTCCACTTCCAAATAACCTTAAACAGATTATCACGGCATTGAATCAGATTCGGTTCAATTAAAAAATACACACTCTTAATTGAAAAACAACCATCTCCACTTCCTCCCCTTACCAAAAAATCATGGCCAGCACCTGATCCAGGGGTTATCAGGCATCAATCTACTCAAACCAGCAACATTCAGTACAGAAGATAACCTATCAGTACCACATCTATCATCCTTCACTCAATCACCAACATAAGAGAACTCCTCCACCCAATCAGGGCTATGTTGTTGTTTATGCTAGATTTCTGGTAAGGAAATCAGCCCAACTAAAATGTTGCTCTCAGTTACAAGAGTTCCTTCAAAAATTATTTGTTTTATTTTTATTTTCATGGTATGCTCTTACAAGAAAATAAAAAATGTATGATAATAACATTATGACTATAACTATTCTGTTGGTTTGTTATATATTTCTACATATTTTGTTTACTCCTTTTCTTTTGCGATGTGTATTTCTGCTGTGCACATAATGGAGTTGTTGAAATCAATAATGATCTTTTTGTTTTGTTTTTTCAAATATCAAATCAGGAGGGCTTGTTTGAGTCTGCCAGCTGTTTGCATGCTCTAGATTCTTTAGAAATTAGAATTATGTCTCAAAGGTCAAAAGAATAAGGTAATAATAATAAACCCAGATTTTTGTTTATCAAGTATTATTTTTTCTTATTGTCCTTCTTTCTATATATATTTAGTTTGTACTTTTAGTTTTCATTACTAATTCCCTTTGAGTCCAATTATGCTTCATTTGGTATGATAGAAGAGTTTTTAGAGAAGTTGAAGTGAAACTGAAAGTGAAAGGATGGGAGGAAACCCTCAACTTTAATAATAATTGAAACATTACAACACTCATAATGATATAAGCTGGTTCTGAGCAAGAAAATAAATAAATAATAATAATAATGATGATGATGATGATGATGATGATATAAGCTGGTCAATTAAATTCATTAAAACCAATCTCACTTAATTCAAAATAATTTCAAAAATCAAGTTTACAATTATCTAATTAAACGACTAGACAATTAACAAACTCAATTAAACAACAAAGAGGATAAACTAAAGTGATAATTAAATTAATAATAAGAACTCAATTACTAATTCAATTGAGAATCAAAGATTTGCGAACAAAAATTCCAGTAGTTGTCTTAGCATAAATCACTCTAGATATCAATCTGATTCAAAAAAAGATACATCCACAATTTAAAATTAAGTTGTTTTCAAACAATACAATTCAAAATTATTTAAAACTAAATAATCTCAATTCTTAAAACAAATTGATAAAAGGAATTAAAGACATTCTCTTATAGTCTTCAAGTGTAAATACTAGGCTTTAGCTTTGTCCTTGCCCCTCCCAAAAGTAATCTCCCATTTAAGCTTAAGCTGACATGAATTTCTCATCTTCAAACTGATTCACGCAAGTCACAGCCGTGGAACAGATTAATAATGAAATATGAGGTGTTGAGAGTGGTGTTTGTGCGTAAGGAAGGAATCAAGACATTGATGTTGGTTGGTGGAAAGATGAGGTGGTTTCGGCTGTTCCATGTGTAACAGCCCAAGACTCGAGAAATGAGTTGGTTTTGGGTGTTCCATGTGCAAACAGCCCAAGACTTGGGAAATTTGCGTTGACAGCGTCCCGAGAGAGAGCTTCGGCTCTCAATGAGAGCGTGTTGTCATGCACCATAAGGAATCCAGATATTTTGTGCAAAGACACTCTGATGATGGAGGTTGCTAAATAGTTTCACAATATTGTAGATATATATATATATATGTATATAATGAAAGAATTGTATAGAGAATTCTAGAACTCTTATATATAAGAAAAGAAAAAAAAATCTAGATATTTTTAGGGAAGGTTCTGGAAAGCTATTCTCCATCGTAGGATGTTTTTGATCTTAGTTGTTTATTGAAAATGTGATTAGCCTATAAATAGAGGTGCCTCTCTAATTTATAACTATCGAAAGCAATACATGTCATTTGTATTCTAGAGCTTCTCTCTTTAAGAGCCCTACTTTTCTCTCTACTAGTTTTCTTAGTCTCTGCTTTCTTTGCCTATTTGTGACGGGTTCGGTTGACTTAGCTACAATCAAGAGAGTGATCAAGTTAAGGTCGGCATGGGTTTTTTTTTTTTTTTTTAAGGATAAATCTGAGACCGTGACAGTGTGCCATCTTATAAAGTGAAAAAACTTAAAAGATACAAGATTTGTACCATTAAAATTGAATTCACTCATTTAAATTTAGTGATTACATCTAAAAAATTTTAAAAATAATTCTGCACCTATCATAGAATTTTTTACTAGTAATATGTTTTTCCTCGACCTGTAAAAATTAAGTGAGATTGTTATTATCTATCATATATTTAAAAGTATGATAACAACATTCAGCTTATAACTATCATGTTAATTTGTTATATATTTCTAAATATTTTGTTTACTCTTTTACTTCCGCGCTGCATATTTCTATTGTATATATAATGGAGTTATTGAAATCAATCACGTTTTTTTTTTTTTTCAAATATCAAAGTAGCAGGGCTTGTTTGAGTCTGCTAGCTAGCTGTTTGCATGATCTAGATTCTTTGGAATTATGTCTCAAAGGCCAAAAGATGAAGGTAATAATAATAAACCCACATTTTTTTTTATTATCCAGTATTATCTTTTTTCTTATCATTCTTTCTATATATATTTAGTTTGTACTTTAGTTTTTATTAGTAATTCACTTTGAGCACAATTATGCCCCGTTTGGTACGATGGAAGAGTTTTTATGGAAGTAGGACTAAAAAACTGAAAGTGATAAGGTAAGAGGAAAGTGACTTTAAAGTGTGCTTGGTATGATTATGGGAATATTATTCTTTTTAAATATATATCTGTATATATAAAGCAAAAAGACCAAGTTACCCCCATCTGGAAAAAAATCATCTTTGTTTCAGCCATTCTTCTTCACCGTTCAACTTCCAGCATCCACCATGATCAACTAGAAATTCATACCACCAAAAGAAATCCAACGAGAAATACTCGAATCAGAAAGCATTTCTCTCAACCTCTCTCGATTCATCATCTTTTTCTTGATGGTAAACTAGAAATCGAACCAAAAATATAAAAACAAACTCAGAAATTGAAAGGTAAAACGAACTCAAAAGTACATTTCTCAAACTGCACAATGGCAATTTCTAATCTTTTCAGCTAAAACAAACATCTTAACTACTTGCAAAATACAACAGAAGGACCTCAAGACTCACTTTGAGACTATAATTCCTGAAGAAGTTGTTGTGTCAAAGTATCTCAAATGATGATAAATGTCGCCACTATCAATTTCTATGTAGGGTTTCAAATTAAAGGGAAGGGAAAAAAATTTAGAAAGAGAATATATGTTGGTAAATCATATAACCGATGTAAATTCTCTTAATTATGTTGGTCTTGGAGTAAAACGACGGCGTTTTTATGATACTCCACATCATTTAATCTGAAACCGACACGGTTTTGGTTTTTTTGCGTATGTAAGTAGTCTAACTAATGTAGAGACCCACAAGACATACTATTGCAATAATTCTACGACTTTTTTTTTTCTACCTCAGTTTTCTTAATTGCCAACATAGATAGGCGGCATTAATAGTTTTAGCTAAATTTTGTATATTCTTAAATAAATATTATTCAGCCTGCTTCCTACTATGTAAATATTAAATAGCAGGAGGCATGTTTTACTACGCTATTAGCTCATCTTATTTTCTCAGGATTCACTTTTTGTTTAATGAAAGGGAAATAGAACTTGGTTTTTCTCCCTTTACATCAAAACTACGTAATTTTGGAGTTAACAAAGCAATGAGAGGAATTTTGTTTTCTTTTTTAAAGAAAAACGAAGACAATGCTTGATTTAACTTTAAGAAAAAAATTACTTTTGTAATATATGGGACAAAATTCTTCTCATTATAATTTATATAATACCATATACAATTATTTCCTCCGATCCTAATTATAAGACTATTTACTAGATTTTAGAGAAATTAAAAAAAGTTAAATTAGTTAATTTTATTCATTTTTCTAAAATGCCCATGAAAGAAACACCCTTCCTTAGAGCTATCAAAACGGGCCACCCCGGCTCGTTAGGCTCTAGCTTGAGCGAGTTAGAGCCAAAAAGCTTACAGGGCCAAAAAGCCTGCATGTTAAAACTCGCACGGGTCAAAAAATTATATAACCCTAAGGGTTAGGGCCAGTCTACGGATGAAAAATCATTTTAGAATAATCAACTTAGGCTTGAATAATCAACTTCATTTCTAACCAGAATATTGTTCACAACCATTCATTATCTGGTGCTGTTAATAGTATACTAGCACTAGTAAGTAAATTGTCCTCAGAGAAAGATAAAATGACTTACATCACTGGCTCAATTATGGAATGAAAATGAAGAAAATATTAATTTAGCATAAAAGAACATACCCTGATAGATTCAAAATTTAAACTCAAACTAAAATTAAAAAGTGACATCCCATAAAATAAAGGGTTAGATACCGGGGGAAAAATCCATATGATTTTCATTACTGTGCTGGACTGCATATTTTAAATAAAAACATAACATGGTTTTCTTTAAAAATTTTAAAAATCGTATAAAAAGATGAAATGTTTAATATATATATATATATATATATACATTTTTCAGAGTGATCGATACAAGGGATGGGAGATTGAGGAAATTGAAAATGAGGGGAGTTGTGGGCACATGAGGCATTAATTAGGATACAATATTTATTGGGCCCGCGGTTGGCCCTATTTTAGTCCAAGAGAAGTGGGGGTTATTTTAGGCTAGGGCCAAAAATAACCCCATCATATGGGAGCTAAAGATATGGTGGTTAAAGATGGGACTTAACGAGCTGGCCCACGGAGTCCAACTTGTTTTAATAGCTCTACCCTTCCTGCACTATTTCCCCTATTTAACAAAAGGCGTTCAAATGCGGCACACAAATGCGTTCACAAGAGGGTATAAACACTAGTCATCCCTTACCTTCTGTAATGCTCAGAATCCATCGCCCATTCGCCCCAGTTTATATATTTCTACTTTAAAAAACCTTTGATCAAAATACTTGATATTCACATAATTTAAAATCATCACACTGATCAAGCACCAATTTCTTTTTTCACCAACTAAATAGATTCCGTTAAATTTAGATAGATGACGGAGTTAACTTTAATTAAACAGACGTCATCTATATTTAACGGACATAATCATATATTGTTTATACTCTGTTTGTAAGATTAACTGCTACTCTGGGATTTAAATTGAATCCTAGATGTACCCAAAAGTTTAGGATCCGGGCATGGTCATTGTGGTAGACAAGGTCCCAAGGGAAAGGCAGCAAGTGCGGAATATTGATGGCTGCTGTTTACACTTCAATCAGCTAGGGAAATTTACAGGCATGTTTTATTTAATTCCCTTTTTGGAAATTTAATATTTTGGTACTGATACATTCACAAATCACTATATTAATAACTTAGTAAATTATTTTAACACACAACCAAGTATGTTTTTATTATCAATTTACTATTCTATCCCTGTGTTGCTCACTTACATTTACTGCAATACTCTGATAAGTGTCGTAATTACAAGGGCTATGACACTTACTCTCTTAGGTTCGGCTGATTGTTGAACTCTTTGTGACAAAGAGGGGGCCATGCGCTTTTATAAGTGGATGGTAAGCCTCTTGTGTACCCCACAAATCAAATTACCATCTTACCCTTGCAAAATATCCCGTTATCCTTAATTGCCAAGTTTTCCTTCTTTCCTCTCCTCCACTCAATCTTCGATGAAATTTATGGACTCTTTTAGGGCCCTTAGATTGCTTCTCCATGTGTCAACTTTCTATGGCTTGTTGGCTCAAGAAATATCAAGATATTTTTAGCTTAATCACATGTGATCATGTCTTGCAAATCTTGGCTATCTTGAAATCGATCTTTACTTTATGATCAGCCCA
This sequence comes from Acacia crassicarpa, assembly GCA_034222035.1. Classification (NCBI taxonomy): domain Eukaryota; kingdom Viridiplantae; phylum Streptophyta; class Magnoliopsida; order Fabales; family Fabaceae; genus Acacia; species Acacia crassicarpa. Next base: position 12,609,325 of record JAWXYG010000015.1, read on the forward strand.
TGTGGCAGCTGAAATAGAGGACCTTTAGGCAAGATTATGAAGCTATTTTGATGACACAAATAAGGGCTTAGGTGTCTCTTAATGCCTAGTGTCTTTGTGTAGTTGGTTGATTAACTTCTCAAGGGTATTTTTGTATTTATTCATCAAGCTTATCTCATCCTCTTTGGCCTAGCTGATTTTCGAAAATATCAGCCCACTAGGATGTCTTTATTGTTTTTTTTTTTAAAAAAAATCAAATTGAAGACATATGCACAATTGAACAAAAATCAAATAGGTGTTTATCCCTAGCTTGACATGTGTAATTTTGGCATAGAATGTATCAAATTGTATGTATTTTATTCCCTTTAATATCTACTACTTTTAATTATCTTCTACCACTTGTCTTTAGGCAAAAATAGAGCTCTGTTAGGTAGTTATAAGTGTTTACCCTTAATCTCAATTAGTGCAAGATCATTTGCAAAAGAGATTGTGGTTAATAGATAACAACTTAATTAAGTGCACTTAATTCCCTTTGACTACTACTAATTTTCATGGTCTCCTAACACTTGCCTTTAGGCCAAAATTATGGCTTTATAAGGGATTTAAAAGTTTTAGCCTTTAATCTCTAATAGGATAAGTTTATGTGCCAAGAACTTGTTAATAATATGTACCAATTTGGCTAAGGGTTTTCCATTCACTTCCTTAACTCATTTGGTTTGGAAACAACCATTATTTTATGTGATTTTATGTCACATATTTTAGTCAATTTAATGTGGTTACATATTCATAAAATACAGGATTTTCAATAAAGTGAAAATCAGGTATTACATTGGTTATCCCAAAAAATAGTATATATATGAATTAATTAAATGTTGATCACCTAAATATCATTTCATTTGTAAATTTTAGTAATTATATTATTTTTCTTGAGAGTAAAGCTTTCACATACTTTTGGTTGGCAGGATTTATGCTCTTGTGTTCTAGTTTGAGAACCTCTTTTACTTTTCCTTGGTTTTTGTATGGAACAACACCAAAATTACTTTAGAAAGGTGAGTATATACTCTAATTTGATTGTGTTTTTTATTACTTTAAACATTTTTTTAATGTTTTTATTGATGTTTTCCTTTACATCAATTCTAATCTTATAATCACATTTTTAGCATTTTGATTATGATTAGGGTGAAAACAAGCCAAGCCAGACTAGGCTTCACCCTTAATAGGTCAGGCTTGTTTTACAATAAAGTGGCCTGAGTTTAGCCTGTGGCTTGTTACAGTTTTTTTTTAAAGCCTGAGCCTGGCTTGTATACAGATCTTACTAAGCCTGTGGCTTGTTAAGGCCTGTATCCATTGACCTAATACAACATTTTAATTAAAACTAATTTCAACAAACATTTGACTGCAAGCAATATTTCCTCATCAGGCAGTGTATAGGATTATCACCTTGCTACGCCCCTGTACTTTAAGACTCCTCTTGAGAATCCACTACTTTTTCTATCATGAAAAATTTGTTCATTTACTGTTAGAATATGGTTTCAGATAATCAGTTAAACATTTTAACAACTAATAGTAAATGACTAAGAACCTTCTTAAGGATCCAATGAATTATTCTTTTGATTGACCGTCCATCTCCTTGAGCTTTTGTTCATAATTTGTGAGCTACAGTATATAATTATATATGATTGTTTAAGATATAGTAAAACCGAACATTTATTTGATGATCTTCTTCAAAATGAAGAAGGAGGATGGAAAAAGTTTACAAGATAATTGAGGATGGTGTCTTGGCCCCAGTACTTCAATGCTGCCAAGTCATAGGCACGTGCAGCAGTTTCTTCATCATCATATGACCCTAAGAAATGCAAGATTTGGAGCCATTTAATAATATGCCCATCCGATCCTACTACTCTCACTAGAAATGAATTCTCATACCAAATTACCAAAATTATGAAGGTAAATGCGGTACAACACAATTTCTTTTTTTGTTGATAAGGGTTGATCAATCAAGTGTTATTACAACAGAGGCGAACTGTTCCTACGCCCACAGCATCCTCTTCAAGTAACCTAGCAACACCAGCCGATGGCTCCTGCAAGGGATGGTAACCATCCTCTAAATTCAAAGCATAAGATCCCAGAAAATCAGCGCAGCGGTTTCCTTCCCAATAGACATGGGAGATTGTGACTCTCCAATCTTGCTGCAAAAGGCACTGAATCCTCCAAACAATACTTGGTTGAGCATTCGGAGCCCAATCCAAGTTTTGGACAATATGCATGGCCACCATACAATCCACCTGGACTATGACATCTCTAAATCCACCTGACCAGGCCAATTCTAGACCATCCATCAGCCCCCACAGTTCTGCTTGAAGCGACGTGCACGCCCCAATGTTCCTGCAACAGCCCGTCTGCCAACGTCCTTCATGGTTCCTAATGAGACACCCAGACCCATCCCCATACACCATCACTTCATGGATGAGATTGGCAGCTCTCGAATGTTTGTTCTCGAACCCCACCAAATTCCTTGCTGTCCAAAGCTTCCAGCATGTCAAACCAAAGAGAGTGAGAGCGATGAGCGCAATAAGATTAGATTAACAAGAAATCAACCGTGTTGATTTCCTGTTCTGGGCTGTTTTAGCTGCCATGCGCCACCTTACCATGTTCGAGAGGTCCAGATCAGTGGAACTCAGTCAGCAGATCACCGTTCTGGCAGCGCGTGGACGTTCACGTGCCTCCCTATCTTCCGCCGTCAATTACACGCGCCGACGCGTGAGGGCCTTTTCCGGTGACTTTTCCACCGCGTTTGCTGTTCTGGGATCGACTTGGAGTCCTCGTCTTGTCCCAGGTGGTTTCATGTTCATCCCTTGTTATCTCACCATATGCTCTCTCTTTGCCCACTATTTGCTTAGTTTGTTTGCTTATTTTTGAGAGGATTCGTGGTTGTCCTGTCAGTTTGCTCAGTTTTTTGGGAGACGTTGTGGTTTTTTAGTCTCAGTTGGGTCCTTGTGTGGCCTTTGTTATTTTTTGGCAGTCACTTGTGGTTGCTGTTCTCTGTTCTTTGGGTAGAAAAATTCTTGGATTTGCCTCGTGTGGCTACTATTCTCGGTGACTTATTGGATCTTCAGTCTTTGCTGTTCTAAATTGCAAGTATTTCCCTGGTGTTTCATTCCTTAGTTGTTCCTTATGGCTGAATCTAAACCTATTGGTGTGACTGAGATGGTCCCTGTTTCCAACAAAATTACTGATCATAAGTTAAATTGGACCAATTATTCAGACTGGATCAAAACCATCTGTATGCACTTACTCAGTATTGAGAAAGAGGGTCATTTAACTGAGCTGCCTCCTAAGGATGATCCTAAGATGACATGGGCTCGAGCAGATGCCAGGCTCTTCTTACAAATTTAGAATTCCATTGAGGGCGATATTCTTCCTTCGATTTGTCATTGCAACACAGTTAAAGAACTTATTGCTATCTGGACTTCCTGTATTATGGGAAGGGAAATATCACTTGTATTCATGAGGTTTGTAAAGGGTTCTATCGGGCTGGGCAGCAAGGTCGTCCCCTGAAGAATTTCTTCATAGAGTTCAACAAGATGTATGAGGAAATGCAGCGGTTAATGCCACCAACGACTGACCTCCAGGCACAGATTGATAATATGGAGAAACATGAGATTATGAGTTTCCTTACTGCTCTTGACCCAGCTTATGATACGGTTCGATCTCAGATATTGTCTAGCTTCAAGCTTCCTTCGCTTCAGGATGTGTACTCTCGTGTGTTACGTGCCGATAGTTTAGCCCATCCGGGTCCAACCCTAATGCTAGTGCTCTAGCTGGTCGAGGTCCACTTGACACTCGGAACCAGGGTTCCTCCCGCCAAAGACATGGTCCACCATATCCTGTTTCTGCTGCTCTGGCTCCTAGGAACTCCGGCCCCCAAAGGCCTGGTAACAACCCTCCTCCCAGTGGGATTGTATGCTATTATTGTACGGAACCTGGTCATACGAAACGCTACTGTCGAAAGTTACAATAGTTGCAACAAAGGCAGCGTGGATCTGCTCATATGGCTCAATCCTCTGATATCTCAGATCCTGTCCCCTCGGAACCAACTGCACTTGCTACAGGTAACTTTGATTGGTGCCTTGCTAGTTCTTCTTCGAAATGGATCATCGATTCCGGGGCTACTGACCATATGACAAGTAACCATCATTTGTTCTCTTTTTATTCACCTTATGCCAACCCCTCTTCAATCACAATTGCCAATGGTTCTTACACCTGTGTCTTTAGATCTGGGAATGTTACACCTACTCCGTTTGTTTGCTTATCATCCGTTCTTAATGTTCCCGATCTTGCTTTTAATCTTTTATCTCCTAATAAGCTGACTCATCAGTTAAACTGTTTTATCTCACTTTTTCCTAACCATTGCTTGATTCAAGATCTTATGATGAAGCGGATTATTGGTAGGGGGTATAATCTGGCGGCCATTACTTTCTTGACGATCAGGTGCCGCGTTCTATTGCTTGCTCTGGTGGTCTCTCTCTTTTTGACATTCATTGTCGGTTGGGTCATGTGTCTTTGTCGTCTTTAAAGAGTTTGTATCCTCAATTTTAGCATTTGTTTTCTCTAGAGTGTGAGTTGTGTCAGTTTGCTAAACACCACCATGTTCATCTAGCACCTCGCGTCAATAAATAGGCTGCGTCCCCTTTTGATTTGGTTTATTAAGATGTTTGGGCTTCGTGTCCTGTTGAGTCCAAGTCTGGTTTTCGGTACTTTGCTACTTTTGTTGATGATTTCTCTATAACCACCTGGCTTTATCTAATGAAAAATCGTTCTGAGTTGTTTTCTCATTTTTTCCAATTTTATACTGAAATCAACACTCAATTTGGTGTTTCTTTGAAAACTTTACGAAGTGACAACACTAAGGAATATTTGTCTGCCCAATTTCACAACTATATGCTCCAAAATGGCATGATTCATCAGTCCTCATGTGCAGATACACCGGCTCAAAATGGTGTTGCCGAAAGAAAGAACCGGCACTTATTAGAATTTGCCCGAGCTCTCATATTTCAAATGAACGTTCCCAATTTTCTCTGGTCTTGAAAGAAAATCTGTAAGGATATTCTGTGGTCCTTTGAGGTGTTTATTAGTCACGAAAAGCATGGCTAATAAAATAATAGAATCACGGATCATGCTTGGCATGCTTTATATTATTTTATTACAGACAGACACAGGGACTTTTACATCATGAGTGACACACCCAGTACATCTACTACTTCTACTTCTAATCTTATCTCTCTTTTCATTCCTAAAGATCTACCTCCGTCCATAAAAAGAACCCTTGCCAACAAGATAGAAAACCTCATTGAGGTGACCCATCATCTAGATCAGCCCCTCAGAAGTACCAATTTACCTCTTCTCAGTCCATACAGTTACTATCACCGGCAGAATTCTTTCACCAGTTCGTTCAGATCTTTGATCAGAACCAACAGATCTGATGTCAAAGAAATTGTTCAATCCACCAAGCTTGAACAGTGCACTCTTCCAGCAACTACCCAGGAACTCTACTCAACAATTGAGATTTTTCCGGATCTCATTAATAAATGGAGATCTGAAGGATACACCCATTTACACTTTGGTGCTGTTCGTCTAGTTCTCACCCTTCATGGCAGAAAAGGTTTACCTGTTACTGCTAAGATAGCTCTCCTTGATTCCTCTTATAAGAAGTATTCTGATGCTCTTATAGGAGCACTTCTTACTACTCTTAGCAACGGCAGTGTTGTCTTAACCATTCAGCCAGATTACAACGTTAGTCTTCAAGACAGAACTCTTCCTCGGAGATTACAAGTCCAGGTCCAGATTTCTGGAGCTGAGCAAGATTCTCAAGCCATCATGGCAACCCTCCATCACCAGATTGTTTATCGTCTCCAGAATCACGCTTATGATCTTGAGCTTCCCAACTGTACTACTGATGCTCTTGTTGCCATCTCAAACAGAGCAGATGACACCTCTATCATTCAGATTCCCAGACAAATTCCCAGAGAAGAACTCGCTCAGATCATGCCTATGCACTGGATGACTAACTATGAAAGACTTTTCCACGAGAAGCAGCCAGATGTCCATACCACCACTCCACCTACAATTGAAGATCTTGGAAATGGTGTTGTGAAGACAGTATTCACCAGACCAACCTCCTCCGGACCAATTAATCCACCAGGAAGGATTTTAACTTTGACACCCGCCTATACTCCATCCAGACGAGACCCTCCAATTGCTTGGGTTAATCAGGATGCAAAGCCCTGCTATGTCTCCCATGTTAATGGTCATTTTTTGTGGGACGTACCAGGATCAGGGATGTGTGACTCAAACTGTGAGTGCGACACACCTGAATGGTGGGAAGAAGACTCAGATGATGAAGGATGCTTATATCCTTGCAAGTATGCTCTCAAGAAAGCACAAAAGAAGAAGACTACTTTCCAGTCTTCCTGTAGATCTCACCAATCTAAGAAACCAGAAGATGATGATGATTGTGGTTCAGCACAAGCAGTGTCTACCAGACGCTCTACACGTCGATGGCAGCCACCTCCTCCTCCAGCTAAATCCTCAAAAGACATGACTCTTGCAGAGTTGATGATAGAAACAGGTCATACAGACCTTGTCCAGAAATATTTCCCAGATGCTGTCAAACCGCCAAAACCGTTGGTGACAGTTTCACTACCAACACCTCAACCCATCTCCTGTATTGCTATGCTCAATCCCTTTGAGCAGAATTTTCCTCCTCTTGAAAGAAAGACAGATCAAGCCAATAAGTTCTCCTCCAGACCTTATGTTATACCAGAGACAGTTGATGCTCAAGGCCATTTTAGAATGACGCAGTCTGAAGAAGTCTTGAATTGGCATACTCAGAATGCTGTTTGCCAAAACAATACTTTAAAGAAGATTGATTCAAAGCTTGACTCCCTGACAACAAAGACAGAAGGTCTAGCCTATCAGATAGATCAATTATCTGAAGAGGTTAAGAACTTATATCTCTATCAAAAGCAGCAAGCTATTAAGTTGGATGCAGAGCTAAGAAAATTTATCGAGAATGGATATATGGGTCCTCAATTTCGACAAAAAGAAATTGAACTCCAAGCCATTCAGCAGGATTTGAAGAGGATTGAACTTGATATAGCCAGGAAACAATCCCAGTCTATATATGAGCCTTACCCTTCTCTCTTTTCACCCCCTTCCTTGTTTTCACCCTCAGATCCATATTCTACCAGCCAATTTAAATTCAATTATCCGTTGTTTGCTCAATTATCTCCGCCAAAGCCACCTCCACAACAGCATCCAAGACCAAAACCTCCTTTCTATACACCGTCTCAACCTCGTGACCCAAGTCCTCACCCAGGTATCAAAATCTCTGAACCATCCTCCAGTATACCTCAAGAAACATTCTATCCTCAACATACCCAGCCACCTACATATTCATCAGTCACTTCTATTACCTCTACTCCTCAAGTTTACACACCCAATCCACCAGCCAACAATCCACTTCATCCCTCAATAGGGATAATGCAAAGTCCTAACCAACCTGCTCATTCACAATACTCTTCTAGCTCACAGGAATCAGAATCAGATATCTCTGATTTAAGCTCTGAAGTTGAACCAGCTGACATTTCTAGAATAGCAATGGTCCAACCAGGACAAGGTGAAGAAGAAATGGAAGAACCGTTTGTTGAACATCCAGAAGATTCAGCACATCGAAGGAACCATGACTATAAGCCTGTTAATGGTCCATGGTTTACATTTGATGGTATTCCTTTTGACAAATGGAGATTTAAACTTCAAGAGTTTAGTGCCTGGATAGATCTACAAGTCACAGCAAATCAAATTCCTCTCAGACAAGCATTACAGGAATTTGTATCCAGATTCACAGGAACTCTCAGAGATTGGTTTCAGAACCTCACTCCATATCAGAAACTTCAAGCGGTACAAGTAGAAAATCCAACTATTCTCCTTGAAGTAATTCAGAAAGAATTTCTTGGAGATTTCAACATCATCCGCAAAAGAGAAAAACAAGAATTCTTTGAGATGAAGTGTTGCTCGCTGAAAAGAAAGGATCTGCAAACTCATTATCAAAGAGTGCTTCAAAAGTACCACTTACTAAATGGTGGTAATGATGTGAATCTTCGACATACATTCATTGCTTCGCTACCAGATGAACTTCAAGCAGAACTCAACAGAAGCATTTATGCTCTCCACAGAGAAATGACTGATATCTCTATTGGAGAATTATACCAGCTGGCCCTCAATGCCTTAGACAAGCTTTGCGAACAGCATAAGTTTTTCAAAGATATGCAGAAGCAAGCTCACAAGTTCAAACCGGCTTGCAAGAAGCCTTACCTGAAAATCAAATGCAAAGATCAGAAGGATTGTTTCTGTCCCTCAAAGAAGAAATCCCATTTTCGCCATTTTGCTCAAGATGGTAAAAAGCCTTATAAGGAGCTTCGACGATCAAAGTTTAAAAGGAAGCCTAGATTCTTTAAATCTAGGAAACCCTTCTCCAAAGGATCAAAATGCTTCATTTGCAGAAAACCAGGACATTTTGCTAAGAATTGTCCTAAAAAGACCAAAGGTGACATCAAGATGATCCAGAAGTTTCATAAGATCTTCATGATATCTGACAACACGGCAGATATAGAAGATTATCTTGAAGAGCAAGATGAACAGGATAATGACACTCAATACGTCATTCCGCCTTCTGACGAATCAACAGACTCATCCTTCTCTGACTCTGATGACTCTTGTCAATCAGAAGAAGAAGATTATTCTCCAGGTCTACTCAATCTAGTTCAGCCTGCAAACCCAATGATTGGATGTCTTGGAACTCAACATTTTCATTCCCAGAATTCTCCAAAGACTCCATTACCGAATATTCAGGTTCAAATTCTTCCAGAGAAATATTCAAAACCCATTACAGCGATAGCTTTCATTGATACAGGCTCATCTCATACTGTGATGAAACCTCATATTCTCCCGCCTGAAGAATGGGTTCCTCACAATCAGTACTTCTACACCGCTGACGGAAAAATATTCAAAATTAATCTGATTACAAGGAGAAAGATCAACATCAAAATCTTCCCAGGATGTACCTTGAAGATCAAAGTATTAGGAAGTGAACTTCCAGGGAAGGACATTCTTCTTGGTTTCAATGCCTTTTATCATACCAAGAATCTGATGATACTTCCTAAAGGAATCAGATGGAAATCTAATTTCAGTCCTTGGACAGAGATAACTTCTCTGTATGAATTACAGAATGCTCCTCCACAATATTCAGATATTAAGGATAAATTGATTCAATACTGTGCTGACAGTCATGATCAATTCCCACATCCTTCTCCACTATGGAAAAATGAAGATTTCTTTATCAGCCTTCCTTTTAAAAGGAATGAAGACATTAATCCGACTAAGGCTTCACATCCAGGAATGAATCCAGAAGATTTGAAGCTAGCTCGAGAGGAATGTGCTGCACTGCTGAAACAAGGACTCATTGAGCCCACAAAGTCTGATTGGGCTTGCCAGGCATTTTATGTTGAAAAAAGATCAGAAATTAAAAGAGGAAAGAAAAGGCTTGTCATCGATTATAAGCCTCTTAATCATTTCCTTCAAGATGATAAGTTTCCTCTTCCAAAGCCAACGGCCTTATTTGCTCAATTGACAGGATCGGCCCATGTTTTTTCCAAGTTTGATCTCAAAGCAGGTTTTTGGCAGCTTGGAATACAAAGACAAGACCGGCCCAAAACGGCGTTCTGCATACCCAATGCTCAATATCAATGGACTGTCCTACCTTTTGGTCTTAAGGTAGCACCTTCACTGTTCCAGAAGGCTATGATCAAGATCTTTGAGCCTATCATCAATAATGCTCTAATTTATATTGATGATATCCTGTTATTCTCAGCAACAGAGGCAGAACACCTATCACTCCTGGCTCAATTTCATCAGATTATTGCCCAATATGGCATAATGCTTTCCTCCAAGAAAAGTGATATTGGAGTCTCAAAAATTGATTTTCTTGGAATGCATTTTGAAAATGGAGAATACAGCCCAGGACCTCACATTGCACAGGAATTACTGAAATTTCCTGATGATAATCTCTCCCACAAGCAAGTACAACAGTTCCTTGGAATTGTTAATTTTTTAAGAGATTTTATCCCCCAGTTATCTCATCATACCAGTCATTTGTACAAAATGCTGAAGAAAAATCCTCCACCATGGTCCCAAGAACAAACAGATGCAGTGGTTGCTCTGAAAAAGATTACTCAGAATCCACCTCCATTAAAGATCCCAGATCAAGGACAAAGGATTTTGCAAACTGATGCAAGTGATAACTATTGGGGTGCAATACTTATTGAAGAAATTAATGGAGTACGTTACTATTGTGGACATGCTAGTGGTCAATTCAAGGAATCGGAAAAGCATTACCATGCTACATACAAAGAGATCCTAGCAGTCAAAAGAGGCATCGAGAAATTTAACTTTCATTTGAGTCCATATCATTTTATAATAGAAATGGACAACACATCTTTTCCAAAGATGCTTGATCCAAAGAAAAAGATACTGCCAGATGCCCAGCTACTCCGATGGAAAGATTGGTTCTCGCGCTATAAATTCTCTGTTAAACACCTCAAAGGACCACAGAATATCCTTGCAGATTTTCTTTCAAGACCAGAGAAAATCTCTCCTCCACCTCAGATTCTCTACATTCTTACCCTTTCAGAATACCCTTCTCCTTCCATCATGCCTTACATCACCAAAGCAGCCATCCTTCCACCAAACTCAGACCTTCACTCCTTCACAGATTTTCAGAATTACGCTAAAGAGTATGTTTACTTTTGGCTCCATCATCTTTTCGAAAAAACCAACCTTGTCCCAAAAGTCCAGCATTTCAGTTCTATTTGTCCATACACTACCATCCCGTTCATCCAAGGTCTTATACCTGATGAACTCCTCTGGTATATCTGGTCAATGACCATTCTTTATACCACTTCTTTTGCACTTGCTCCTCTTCCTGTCTATCATTATATCTGTGATAAGAGCAATGAGAATTCTTCTCTCATTAAGCTTCTTACTTTGTTTGCCCCTCTTCCCTTCTGGAGAGGTACTCTGTTTAATGTTATAAATAACAATAATCTTTGGGATGTTAAAAAATCAAAACAAAAAAGATTTTCTTGTGTGTTTTTTCTTAGCAGGACTTATCATGCACAGAAACCTGATAGTGTTGAGTTAAAAACAAATGCGATACTTTGGTCAGAATCCCTTGATTGGGTTCAACCCGATCCATTGCAATCTCAGGAGCTCAGTCTTATCCTTGCCAAATACAACCAGAGTGTATCAAAAGACTGCACAATCCTTGGCCCTGTTCCAAACACTGAAGAAGTTGATGCATATGATAAGCTATACCAGCCAGAACCACACTATGTGTCAACCTATCAGGTGTTACCATCTCAAGAGACTACTCTTCCTTTGGATTCTCAGGGGAAAATTCTCCTGGATTCTCAAGATCCATATGAAGATGAGTCTTTGTCCCAGCTCTCACTCTCCCAACCAGGATCATCACAGAATCCGACATACTGTTCTCAAAAGACAAGTGATGTTCTAGCAGGTCCAGATTCGTTTATTGATTTTCTCAACCCACTTGCATATGTCCAGACGCTTTATGATGATGACAGTGACAACAATAATCTCTCTCCAAGTCACGAGCCTATCTTCAAAGATTAAGTGTCGGCAGTACTATTTCATCCGGTTTCCAGTCCTCTATCTATATGTGTCGGCAGCTTATTTTGGTCAGTTCCCGGTAGTCAGTCCCTGTGTCTGTCTGTAATAAAATAATATAAAGCATGCCAAGCATGATCCGTGATTCTATTATTTTATTAGCCATGCTTTTCGTGACTAATAAGATATTAAAAGCATGTCGGGCATGATTTGTGAGTTTGTATTTTTTAATCCCGTGAGAAAATCATGGGAATATTTTATTTTTCTTTGCTTTGTTTGTATTAGCCTTGGTTTCTCTATATAAGGAGAGGCATTTCTCAGTTGTAATCAAGTTAAGTTAAGCTTGGAAGAAATAAAACTACTCCAGAGTGTTTTCTCATATGTCTTCCTTCTAAGTTTCTTCCTTTGTTCCTGAAAGCTTTATTTCAAAGTATGTTAGTCTTCTCTGCTCCTTAGATTCCAAGTATGCTCTGCACTTGCCTCGTTATGAGGAACCTGTGCATCAGAACAGAATCAAGAATACGATCCATGTTGATAGAGAGTACGGGAAATCGGGGTACTGAGTCTGCTAGTATTGTATGTTTTGGTTGGGGTGATGACCAGTCTCTAAAGTGTCCTTGAGCGTGGGCAAGAGGTAAGACCCAGGAGGCTCGGACTGTCCACTGAGTTTGGTCATCTCCTCATCGAAAGTGTGCAGCTCCTAGTAGATACTCAGTGTATCAATTTCTCGTTTATCATATTCTCTGGAATTCCAATTCCAAGAAGAAAAGATAGGATAGATCAAGGTCCCAATGACTTTGTTGGTGTCCGTGTCTGAAGTTTGAAGACTGGGGAGGGTGGATGTATCAGGATCCTAATGACTGTGTTGTGTCTTCAAACTTCAGACACGGACACCAACAAAGTCATTGGGACCTTGATCTATCCCATCTTTTCTTCTTGGAATTGGAATTCCAGAGAATATGATAAACGAGAAATTGATACACTGAGTATCTACTAGGAGCTGCACACTTTCGATGAGGAGATGACCAAACTCAGTGGACAGTCCGAGCCTCCTGGGTCTTACCTCTTGCCCACGCTCAAGGACACTTTAGAGACTGGTCATCACCCCAACCAAAACATACAATACTAGCAGACTCAGTACCCCGATTTCCCGTACTCTCTATCAACATGGATCGTATTCTTGATTCTGTTCTGATGCACAGGTTCCTCATAACGAGGCAAGTGCAGAGCATACTTGGAATCTAAGGAGCAGAGAAGACTAACATACTTTGAAATAAAGCTTTCAGGAACAAAGGAAGAAACTTAGAAGGAAGACATATGAGAAAACACTCTGGAGTAGTTTTATTTCTTCCAAGCTTAACTTAACTTAACTTGATTACAACTGAGAAATGCCTCTCCTTATATAGAGAAACCAAGGCTAATACAAACAAAGCAAAGAAAAATAAAATATTCCCATGATTTTCTCACGGGATTAAAAAATACAAACTCACAAATCATGCCCGACATGCTTTTAATATCTTATTAGTCACGAAAAGCATGGCTAATAAAATAATAGAATCACGGATCATGCTTGGCATGCTTTATATTATTTTATTACAGACAGACACAGGGACTGACTACCGGGAACTGACCAAAATAAGCTGCCGACACATATAGATAGAGGACTGGAAACCGGATGAAATAGTACTGCCGACACTTAATCTTTGAAGATAGGCTCGTGACTTGGAGAGAGATTATTGTTGTCACTGTCATCATCATAAAGCGTCTGGACATATGCAAGTGGGTTGAGAAAATCAATAAACGAATCTGGACCTGCTAGAACATCACTTGTCTTTTGAGAACAGTATGTCGGATTCTGTGATGATCCTGGTTGGGAGAGTGAGAGCTGGGACAAAGACTCATCTTCATATGGATCTTGAGAATCCAGGAGAATTTTCCCCTGAGAATCCAAAGGAAGAGTAGTCTCTTGAGATGGTAACACCTGATAGGTTGACACATAGTGTGGTTCTGGCTGGTATAGCTTATCATATGCATCAACTTCTTCAGTGTTTGGAACAGGGCCAAGGATTGTGCAGTCTTTTGATACACTCTGGTTGTATTTGGCAAGGATAAGACTGAGCTCCTGAGATTGCAATGGATCGGGTTGAACCCAATCAAGGGATTCTGACCAAAGTATCGCATTTGTTTTTAACTCAACACCATCAGGTTTCTGTGCATGATAAGTCCTGCTAAGAAAAAACACACAAGAAAATCTTTTTTGTTTTGATTTTTTAACATCCCAAAGATTATTGTTATTTATAACATTAAACAGAGTACCTCTCCAGAAGGGAAGAGGGGCAAACAAAGTAAGAAGCTTAATGAGAGAAGAATTCTCATTGCTCTTATCACAGATATAATGATAGACAGGAAGAGGAGCAAGTGCAAAAGAAGTGGTATAAAGAATGGTCATTGACCAGATATACCAGAGGAGTTCATCAGGTATAAGACCTTGGATGAACGGGATGGTAGTGTATGGACAAATAGAACTGAAATGCTGGACTTTTGGGACAAGGTTGGTTTTTTCGAAAAGATGATGGAGCCAAAAGTAAACATACTCTTTAGCGTAATTCTGAAAATCTGTGAAGGAGTGGAGGTCTGAGTTTGGTGGAAGGATGGCTGCTTTGGTGATGTAAGGCATGATGGAAGGAGAAGGGTATTCTGAAAGGGTAAGAATGTAGAGAATCTGAGGTGGAGGAGAGATTTTCTCTGGTCTTGAAAGAAAATCTGCAAGGATATTCTGTGGTCCTTTGAGGTGTTTAACAGAGAATTTATAGCGCGAGAACCAATCTTTCCATCGGAGTAGCTGGGCATCTGGCAGTATCTTTTTCTTTGGATCAAGCATCTTTGGAAAAGATGTGTTGTCCATTTCTATTATAAAATGATATGGACTCAAATGAAAGTTAAATTTCTCGATGCCTCTTTTGACTGCTAGGATCTCTTTGTATGTAGCATGGTAATGCTTTTCCGATTCCTTGAATTGACCACTAGCATGTCCACAATAGTAACGTACTCCATTAATTTCTTCAATAAGTATTGCACCCCAATAGTTATCACTTGCATCAGTTTGCAAAATCCTTTGTCCTTGATCTGGGATCTTTAATGGAGGTGGATTCTGAGTAATCTTTTTCAGAGCAACCACTGCATCTGTTTGTTCTTGGGACCATGGTGGAGGATTTTTCTTCAGCATTTTGTACAAATGACTGGTATGATGAGATAACTGGGGGATAAAATCTCTTAAAAAATTAACAATTCCAAGGAACTGTTGTACTTGCTTGTGGGAGAGATTATCATCAGGAAATTTCAGTAATTCCTGTGCAATGTGAGGTCCTGGGCTGTATTCTCCATTTTCAAAATGCATTCCAAGAAAATCAATTTTTGAGACTCCAATATCACTTTTCTTGGAGGAAAGCATTATGCCATATTGGGCAATAATCTGATGAAATTGAGCCAGGAGTGATAGGTGTTCTGCCTCTGTTGCTGAGAATAACAGGATATCATCAATATAAATTAGAGCATTATTGATGATAGGCTCAAAGATCTTGATCATAGCCTTCTGGAACAGTGAAGGTGCTACCTTAAGACCAAAAGGTAGGACAGTCCATTGATATTGAGCATTGGGTATGCAGAACGCCGTTTTGGGCCGGTCTTGTCTTTGTATTCCAAGCTGCCAAAAACCTGCTTTGAGATCAAACTTGGAAAAAACATGGGCCGATCCTGTCAATTGAGCAAATAAGGCCGTTGGCTTTGGAAGAGGAAACTTATCATCTTGAAGGAAATGATTAAGAGGCTTATAATCGATGACAAGCCTTTTCTTTCCTCTTTTAATTTCTGATCTTTTTTCAACATAAAATGCCTGGCAAGCCCAATCAGACTTTGTGGGCTCAATGAGTCCTTGTTTCAGCAGTGCAGCACATTCCTCTCGAGCTAGCTTCAAATCTTCTGGATTCATTCCTGGATGTGAAGCCTTAGTCGGATTAATGTCTTCATTCCTTTTAAAAGGAAGGCTGATAAAGAAATCTTCATTTTTCCATAGTGGAGAAGGATGTGGGAATTGATCATGACTGTCAGCACAGTATTGAATCAATTTATCCTTAATATCTGAATATTGTGGAGGAGCATTCTGTAATTCATACAGAGAAGTTATCTCTGTCCAAGGACTGAAATTAGATTTCCATCTGATTCCTTTAGGAAGTATCATCAGATTCTTGGTATGATAAAAGGCATTGAAACCAAGAAGAATGTCCTTCCCTGGAAGTTCACTTCCTAATACTTTGATCTTCAAGGTACATCCTGGGAAGATTTTGATGTTGATCTTTCTCCTTGTAATCAGATTAATTTTGAATATTTTTCCGTCAGCGGTGTAGAAGTACTGATTGTGAGGAACCCATTCTTCAGGCGGGAGAATATGAGGTTTCATCACAGTATGAGATGAGCCTGTATCAATGAAAGCTATCGCTGTAATGGGTTTTGAATATTTCTCTGGAAGAATTTGAACCTGAATATTCGGTAATGGAGTCTTTGGAGAATTCTGGGAATGAAAATGTTGAGTTCCAAGACATCCAATCATTGGGTTTGCAGGCTGAACTAGATTGAGTAGACCTGGAGAATAATCTTCTTCTTCTGATTGACAAGAGTCATCAGAGTCAGAGAAGGATGAGTCTGTTGATTCGTCAGAAGGCGGAATGACGTATTGAGTGTCATTATCCTGTTCATCTTGCTCTTCAAGATAATCTTCTATATCTGCCGTGTTGTCAGATATCATGAAGATCTTATGAAACTTCTGGATCATCTTGATGTCACCTTTGGTCTTTTTAGGACAATTCTTAGCAAAATGTCCTGGTTTTCTGCAAATGAAGCATTTTGATCCTTTGGAGAAGGGTTTCCTAGATTTAAAGAATCTAGGCTTCCTTTTAAACTTTGATCGTCGAAGCTCCTTATAAGGCTTTTTACCATCTTGAGCAAAATGGCGAAAATGGGATTTCTTCTTTGAGGGACAGAAACAATCCTTCTGATCTTTGCATTTGATTTTCAGGTAAGGCTTCTTGCAAGCCGGTTTGAACTTGTGAGCTTGCTTCTGCATATCTTTGAAAAACTTATGCTGTTCGCAAAGCTTGTCTAAGGCATTGAGGGCCAGCTGGTATAATTCTCCAATAGAGATATCAGTCATTTCTCTGTGGAGAGCATAAATGCTTCTGTTGAGTTCTGCTTGAAGTTCATCTGGTAGCGAAGCAATGAATGTATGTCGAAGATTCACATCATTACCACCATTTAGTAAGTGGTACTTTTGAAGCACTCTTTGATAATGAGTTTGCAGATCCTTTCTTTTCAGCGAGCAACACTTCATCTCAAAGAATTCTTGTTTTTCTCTTTTGCGGATGATGTTGAAATCTCCAAGAAATTCTTTCTGAATTACTTCAAGGAGAATAGTTGGATTTTCTACTTGTACCGCTTGAAGTTTCTGATATGGAGTGAGGTTCTGAAACCAATCTCTGAGAGTTCCTGTGAATCTGGATACAAATTCCTGTAATGCTTGTCTGAGAGGAATTTGATTTGCTGTGACTTGTAGATCTATCCAGGCACTAAACTCTTGAAGTTTAAATCTCCATTTGTCAAAAGGAATACCATCAAATGTAAACCATGGACCATTAACAGGCTTATAGTCATGGTTCCTTCGATGTGCTGAATCTTCTGGATGTTCAACAAACGGTTCTTCCATTTCTTCTTCACCTTGTCCTGGTTGGACCATTGCTATTCTAGAAATGTCAGCTGGTTCAACTTCAGAGCTTAAATCAGAGATATCTGATTCTGATTCCTGTGAGCTAGAAGAGTATTGTGAATGAGCAGGTTGGTTAGGACTTTGCATTATCCCTATTGAGGGATGAAGTGGATTGTTGGCGGTGGATTGGGTGTGTAAACTTGAGGAGTAGAGGTAATAGAAGCGACTGATGAATATGTAGGTGGCTGGGTATGTTGAGGATAGAATGTTTCTTGAGGTATACTGGAGGATGGTTCAGAGATTTTGATACCTGGGTGAGGACTTGGGTCACGAGGTTGAGACGGTGTATAGAAAGGAGGTTTTGGTCTTGGATGCTGTTGTGGAGGTGGCTTTGGCGGAGATAATTGAGCAAACAACGGATAATTGAATTTAAATTGGCTGGTAGAATATGGATCTGAGGGTGAAAACAAGGAAGGGGGTGAAAAGAGAGAAGGGTAAGGCTCATATATAGACTGGGATTGTTTCCTGGCTATATCAAGTTCAATCCTCTTCAAATCCTGCTGAATGGCTTGGAGTTCAATTTCTTTTTGTCGAAATTGAGGACCCATATATCCATTCTCGATAAATTTTCTTAGCTCTGCATCCAACTTAATAGCTTGCTGCTTTTGATAGAGATATAAGTTCTTAACCTCTTCAGATAATTGATCTATCTGATAGGCTAGACCTTCTGTCTTTGTTGTCAGGGAGTCAAGCTTTGAATCAATCTTCTTTAAAGTATTGTTTTGGCAAACAGCATTCTGAGTATGCCAATTCAAGACTTCTTCAGACTGCGTCATTCTAAAATGGCCTTGAGCATCAACTGTCTCTGGTATAACATAAGGTCTGGAGGAGAACTTATTGGCTTGATCTGTCTTTCTTTCAAGAGGAGGAAAATTCTGCTCAAAGGGATTGAGCATAGCAATACAGGAGATGGGTTGAGGTGTTGGTAGTGGAACTGTCACCAACGGTTTTGGCGGTTTGACAGCATCTGGGAAATATTTCTGGACAAGGTCTGTATGACCTGTTTCTATCATCAACTCTGCAAGAGTCATGTCTTTTGAGGATTTAGCTGGAGGAGGAGGTGGCTGCCATCGACGTGTAGAGCGTCTGGTAGACACTGCTTGTGCTGAACCACAATCATCATCATCTTCTGGTTTCTTAGATTGGTGAGATCTACAGGAAGACTGGAAAGTAGTCTTCTTCTTTTGTGCTTTCTTGAGAGCATACTTGCAAGGATATAAGCATCCTTCATCATCTGAGTCTTCTTCCCACCATTCAGGTGTGTCGCACTCACAGTTTGAGTCACACATCCCTGATCCTGGTACGTCCCACAAAAAATGACCATTAACATGGGAGACATAGCAGGGCTTTGCATCCTGATTAACCCAAGCAATTGGAGGGTCTCGTCTGGATGGAGTATAGGCGGGTGTCAAAGTTAAAATCCTTCCTGGTGGATTAATTGGTCCGGAGGAGGTTGGTCTGGTGAATACTGTCTTCACAACACCATTTCCAAGATCTTCAATTGTAGGTGGAGTGGTGGTATGGACATCTGGCTGCTTCTCGTGGAAAAGTCTTTCATAGTTAGTCATCCAGTGCATAGGCATGATCTGAGCGAGTTCTTCTCTGGGAATTTGTCTGGGAATCTGAATGATAGAGGTGTCATCTGCTCTGTTTGAGATGGCAACAAGAGCATCAGTAGTACAGTTGGGAAGCTCAAGATCATAAGCGTGATTCTGGAGACGATAAACAATCTGGTGATGGAGGGTTGCCATGATGGCTTGAGAATCTTGCTCAGCTCCAGAAATCTGGACCTGGACTTGTAATCTCCGAGGAAGAGTTCTGTCTTGAAGACTAACGTTGTAATCTGGCTGAATGGTTAAGACAACACTGCCGTTGCTAAGAGTAGTAAGAAGTGCTCCTATAAGAGCATCAGAATACTTCTTATAAGAGGAATCAAGGAGAGCTATCTTAGCAGTAACAGGTAAACCTTTTCTGCCATGAAGGGTGAGAACTAGACGAACAGCACCAAAGTGTAAATGGGTGTATCCCTCAGATCTCCATTTATTAATGAGATCCGGAAAAATCTCAATTGTTGAGTAGAGTTCCTGGGTAGTTGCTGGAAGAGTGCACTGTTCAAGCTTGGTGGATTGAACAATTTCTTTGACATCAGATCTGTTGGTTCTGATCAAAGATCTGAACGAACTGGTGAAAGAATTCTGCCGGTGATAGTAACTGTATGGACTGAGAAGAGGTAAATTGGTACTTCTGAGGGGCTGATCTGGGGAGGGTGGATGTATCAGGATCCTAATGACTGTGTTGTGTCTTCAAACTTCAGACACGGACACCAACAAAGTCATTGGGACCTTGATCTATCCTATCTTTTCTTCTTGGAATTGGAATTCCAGAGAATATGATAAACGAGAAATTGATACACTGAGTATCTACTAGGAGCTGCACACTTTCGATGAGGAGATGACCAAACTCAGTGGACAGTCCGAGCCTCCTGGGTCTTACCTCTTGCCCACGCTCAAGGACACTTTAGAGACTGGTCATCACCCCAACCAAAACATACAATACTAGCAGACTCAGTACCCCGATTTCCCGTACTCTCTATCAACATGGATCGTATTCTTGATTCTGTTCTGATGCACAGGTTCCTCATAACGAGGCAAGTGCAGAGCATACTTGGAATCTAAGGAGCAGAGAAGACTAACATACTTTGAAATAAAGCTTTCAGGAACAAAGGAAGAAACTTAGAAGGAAGACATATGAGAAAACACTCTGGAGTAGTTTTATTTCTTCCCAGCTTAACTTAACTTAACTTGATTACAACTGAGAAATGCCTCTCCTTATATAGAGAAACCAAGGCTAATACAAACAAAGCAAAGAAAAATAAAATATTCCCATGATTTTCTCACGGGATTAAAAAATACAAACTCACAAATCATGCCCGACATGCTTTTAATATCTTATTAGTCACGAAAAGCATGGCTAATAAAATAATAGAATCACGGATCATGCTTGGCATGCTTTATATTATTTTATTACAGACAGACACAGGGACTGACTACCGGGAACTGACCAAAATAAGCTGCCGACACATATAGATAGAGGACTGGAAACCGGATGAAATAGTACTGCCGACACTTAATCTTTGAAGATAGGCTCGTGACTTGGAGAGAGATTATTGTTGTCACTGTCATCATCATAAAGCGTCTGGACATATGCAAGTGGGTTGAGAAAATCAATAAACGAATCTGGACCTGCTAGAACATCACTTGTCTTTTGAGAACAGTATGTCGGATTCTGTGATGATCCTGGTTGGGAGAGTGAGAGCTGGGACAAAGACTCATCTTCATATGGATCTTGAGAATCCAGGAGAATTTTCCCCTGAGAATCCAAAGGAAGAGTAGTCTCTTGAGATGGTAACACCTGATAGGTTGACACATAGTGTGGTTCTGGCTGGTATAGCTTATCATATGCATCAACTTCTTCAGTGTTTGGAACAGGGCCAAGGATTGTGCAGTCTTTTGATACACTCTGGTTGTATTTGGCAAGGATAAGACTGAGCTCCTGAGATTGCAATGGATCGGGTTGAACCCAATCAAGGGATTCTGACCAAAGTATCGCATTTGTTTTTAACTCAACACCATCAGGTTTCTGTGCATGATAAGTCCTGCTAAGAAAAAACACACAAGAAAATCTTTTTTGTTTTGATTTTTTAACATCCCAAAGATTATTGTTATTTATAACATTAAACAGAGTACCTCTCCAGAAGGGAAGAGGGGCAAACAAAGTAAGAAGCTTAATGAGAGAAGAATTCTCATTGCTCTTATCACAGATATAATGATAGACAGGAAGAGGAGCAAGTGCAAAAGAAGTGGTATAAAGAATGGTCATTGACCAGATATACCAGAGGAGTTCATCAGGTATAAGACCTTGGATGAACGGGATGGTAGTGTATGGACAAATAGAACTGAAATGCTGGACTTTTGGGACAAGGTTGGTTTTTTCGAAAAGATGATGGAGCCAAAAGTAAACATACTCTTTAGCGTAATTCTGAAAATCTGTGAAGGAGTGAAGGTCTGAGTTTGGTGGAAGGATGGCTGCTTTGGTGATGTAAGGCATGATGGAAGGAGAAGGGTATTCTGAAAGGGTAAGAATGTAGAGAATCTGAGGTGGAGGAGAGATTTTCTCTGGTCTTGAAAGAAAATCTGCAAGGATATTCTGTGGTCCTTTGAGGTGTTTAACAGAGAATTTATAGCGCGAGAACCAATCTTTCCATCGGAGTAGCTGGGCATCTGGCAGTATCTTTTTCTTTGGATCAAGCATCTTTGGAAAAGATGTGTTGTCCATTTCTATTATAAAATGATATGGACTCAAATGAAAGTTAAATTTCTCGATGCCTCTTTTGACTGCTAGGATCTCTTTGTATGTAGCATGGTAATGCTTTTCCGATTCCTTGAATTGACCACTAGCATGTCCACAATAGTAACGTACTCCATTAATTTCTTCAATAAGTATTGCACCCCAATAGTTATCACTTGCATCAGTTTGCAAAATCCTTTGTCCTTGATCTGGGATCTTTAATGGAGGTGGATTCTGAGTAATCTTTTTCAGAGCAACCACTGCATCTGTTTGTTCTTGGGACCATGGTGGAGGATTTTTCTTCAGCATTTTGTACAAATGACTGGTATGATGAGATAACTGGGGGATAAAATCTCTTAAAAAATTAACAATTCCAAGGAACTGTTGTACTTGCTTGTGGGAGAGATTATCATCAGGAAATTTCAGTAATTCCTGTGCAATGTGAGGTCCTGGGCTGTATTCTCCATTTTCAAAATGCATTCCAAGAAAATCAATTTTTGAGACTCCAATATCACTTTTCTTGGAGGAAAGCATTATGCCATATTGGGCAATAATCTGATGAAATTGAGCCAGGAGTGATAGGTGTTCTGCCTCTGTTGCTGAGAATAACAGGATATCATCAATATAAATTAGAGCATTATTGATGATAGGCTCAAAGATCTTGATCATAGCCTTCTGGAACAGTGAAGGTGCTACCTTAAGACCAAAAGGTAGGACAGTCCATTGATATTGAGCATTGGGTATGCAGAACGCCGTTTTGGGCCGGTCTTGTCTTTGTATTCCAAGCTGCCAAAAACCTGCTTTGAGATCAAACTTGGAAAAAACATGGGCCGATCCTGTCAATTGAGCAAATAAGGCCGTTGGCTTTGGAAGAGGAAACTTATCATCTTGAAGGAAATGATTAAGAGGCTTATAATCGATGACAAGCCTTTTCTTTCCTCTTTTAATTTCTGATCTTTTTTCAACATAAAATGCCTGGCAAGCCCAATCAGACTTTGTGGGCTCAATGAGTCCTTGTTTCAGCAGTGCAGCACATTCCTCTCGAGCTAGCTTCAAATCTTCTGGATTCATTCCTGGATGTGAAGCCTTAGTCGGATTAATGTCTTCATTCCTTTTAAAAGGAAGGCTGATAAAGAAATCTTCATTTTTCCATAGTGGAGAAGGATGTGGGAATTGATCATGACTGTCAGCACAGTATTGAATCAATTTATCCTTAATATCTGAATATTGTGGAGGAGCATTCTGTAATTCATACAGAGAAGTTATCTCTGTCCAAGGACTGAAATTAGATTTCCATCTGATTCCTTTAGGAAGTATCATCAGATTCTTGGTATGATAAAAGGCATTGAAACCAAGAAGAATGTCCTTCCCTGGAAGTTCACTTCCTAATACTTTGATCTTCAAGGTACATCCTGGGAAGATTTTGATGTTGATCTTTCTCCTTGTAATCAGATTAATTTTGAATATTTTTCCGTCAGCGGTGTAGAAGTACTGATTGTGAGGAACCCATTCTTCAGGCGGGAGAATATGAGGTTTCATCACAGTATGAGATGAGCCTGTATCAATGAAAGCTATCGCTGTAATGGGTTTTGAATATTTCTCTGGAAGAATTTGAACCTGAATATTCGGTAATGGAGTCTTTGGAGAATTCTGGGAATGAAAATGTTGAGTTCCAAGACATCCAATCATTGGGTTTGCAGGCTGAACTAGATTGAGTAGACCTGGAGAATAATCTTCTTCTTCTGATTGACAAGAGTCATCAGAGTCAGAGAAGGATGAGTCTGTTGATTCGTCAGAAGGCGGAATGACGTATTGAGTGTCATTATCCTGTTCATCTTGCTCTTCAAGATAATCTTCTATATCTGCCGTGTTGTCAGATATCATGAAGATCTTATGAAACTTCTGGATCATCTTGATGTCACCTTTGGTCTTTTTAGGACAATTCTTAGCAAAATGTCCTGGTTTTCTGCAAATGAAGCATTTTGATCCTTTGGAGAAGGGTTTCCTAGATTTAAAGAATCTAGGCTTCCTTTTAAACTTTGATCGTCGAAGCTCCTTATAAGGCTTTTTACCATCTTGAGCAAAATGGCGAAAATGGGATTTCTTCTTTGAGGGACAGAAACAATCCTTCTGATCTTTGCATTTGATTTTCAGGTAAGGCTTCTTGCAAGCCGGTTTGAACTTGTGAGCTTGCTTCTGCATATCTTTGAAAAACTTATGCTGTTCGCAAAGCTTGTCTAAGGCATTGAGGGCCAGCTGGTATAATTCTCCAATAGAGATATCAGTCATTTCTCTGTGGAGAGCATAAATGCTTCTGTTGAGTTCTGCTTGAAGTTCATCTGGTAGCGAAGCAATGAATGTATGTCGAAGATTCACATCATTACCACCATTTAGTAAGTGGTACTTTTGAAGCACTCTTTGATAATGAGTTTGCAGATCCTTTCTTTTCAGCGAGCAACACTTCATCTCAAAGAATTCTTGTTTTTCTCTTTTGCGGATGATGTTGAAATCTCCAAGAAATTCTTTCTGAATTACTTCAAGGAGAATAGTTGGATTTTCTACTTGTACCGCTTGAAGTTTCTGATATGGAGTGAGGTTCTGAAACCAATCTCTGAGAGTTCCTGTGAATCTGGATACAAATTCCTGTAATGCTTGTCTGAGAGGAATTTGATTTGCTGTGACTTGTAGATCTATCCAGGCACTAAACTCTTGAAGTTTAAATCTCCATTTGTCAAAAGGAATACCATCAAATGTAAACCATGGACCATTAACAGGCTTATAGTCATGGTTCCTTCGATGTGCTGAATCTTCTGGATGTTCAACAAACGGTTCTTCCATTTCTTCTTCACCTTGTCCTGGTTGGACCATTGCTATTCTAGAAATGTCAGCTGGTTCAACTTCAGAGCTTAAATCAGAGATATCTGATTCTGATTCCTGTGAGCTAGAAGAGTATTGTGAATGAGCAGGTTGGTTAGGACTTTGCATTATCCCTATTGAGGGATGAAGTGGATTGTTGGCTGGTGGATTGGGTGTGTAAACTTGAGGAGTAGAGGTAATAGAAGTGACTGATGAATATGTAGGTGGCTGGGTATGTTGAGGATAGAATGTTTCTTGAGGTATACTGGAGGATGGTTCAGAGATTTTGATACCTGGGTGAGGACTTGGGTCACGAGGTTGAGACGGTGTATAGAAAGGAGGTTTTGGTCTTGGATGCTGTTGTGGAGGTGGCTTTGGCGGAGATAATTGAGCAAACAACGGATAATTGAATTTAAATTGGCTGGTAGAATATGGATCTGAGGGTGAAAACAAGGAAGGGGGTGAAAAGAGAGAAGGGTAAGGCTCATATATAGACTGGGATTGTTTCCTGGCTATATCAAGTTCAATCCTCTTCAAATCCTGCTGAATGGCTTGGAGTTCAATTTCTTTTTGTCGAAATTGAGGACCCATATATCCATTCTCGATAAATTTTCTTAGCTCTGCATCCAACTTAATAGCTTGCTGCTTTTGATAGAGATATAAGTTCTTAACCTCTTCAGATAATTGATCTATCTGATAGGCTAGACCTTCTGTCTTTGTTGTCAGGGAGTCAAGCTTTGAATCAATCTTCTTTAAAGTATTGTTTTGGCAAACAGCATTCTGAGTATGCCAATTCAAGACTTCTTCAGACTGCGTCATTCTAAAATGGCCTTGAGCATCAACTGTCTCTGGTATAACATAAGGTCTGGAGGAGAACTTATTGGCTTGATCTGTCTTTCTTTCAAGAGGAGGAAAATTCTGCTCAAAGGGATTGAGCATAGCAATACAGGAGATGGGTTGAGGTGTTGGTAGTGGAACTGTCACCAACGGTTTTGGCGGTTTGACAGCATCTGGGAAATATTTCTGGACAAGGTCTGTATGACCTGTTTCTATCATCAACTCTGCAAGAGTCATGTCTTTTGAGGATTTAGCTGGAGGAGGAGGTGGCTGCCATCGACGTGTAGAGCGTCTGGTAGACACTGCTTGTGCTGAACCACAATCATCATCATCTTCTGGTTTCTTAGATTGGTGAGATCTACAGGAAGACTGGAAAGTAGTCTTCTTCTTTTGTGCTTTCTTGAGAGCATACTTGCAAGGATATAAGCATCCTTCATCATCTGAGTCTTCTTCCCACCATTCAGGTGTGTCGCACTCACAGTTTGAGTCACACATCCCTGATCCTGGTACGTCCCACAAAAAATGACCATTAACATGGGAGACATAGCAGGGCTTTGCATCCTGATTAACCCAAGCAATTGGAGGGTCTCGTCTGGATGGAGTATAGGCGGGTGTCAAAGTTAAAATCCTTCCTGGTGGATTAATTGGTCCGGAGGAGGTTGGTCTGGTGAATACTGTCTTCACAACACCATTTCCAAGATCTTCAATTGTAGGTGGAGTGGTGGTATGGACATCTGGCTGCTTCTCGTGGAAAAGTCTTTCATAGTTAGTCATCCAGTGCATAGGCATGATCTGAGCGAGTTCTTCTCTGGGAATTTGTCTGGGAATCTGAATGATAGAGGTGTCATCTGCTCTGTTTGAGATGGCAACAAGAGCATCAGTAGTACAGTTGGGAAGCTCAAGATCATAAGCGTGATTCTGGAGACGATAAACAATCTGGTGATGGAGGGTTGCCATGATGGCTTGAGAATCTTGCTCAGCTCCAGAAATCTGGACCTGGACTTGTAATCTCCGAGGAAGAGTTCTGTCTTGAAGACTAACGTTGTAATCTGGCTGAATGGTTAAGACAACACTGCCGTTGCTAAGAGTAGTAAGAAGTGCTCCTATAAGAGCATCAGAATACTTCTTATAAGAGGAATCAAGGAGAGCTATCTTAGCAGTAACAGGTAAACCTTTTCTGCCATGAAGGGTGAGAACTAGACGAACAGCACCAAAGTGTAAATGGGTGTATCCCTCAGATCTCCATTTATTAATGAGATCCGGAAAAATCTCAATTGTTGAGTAGAGTTCCTGGGTAGTTGCTGGAAGAGTGCACTGTTCAAGCTTGGTGGATTGAACAATTTCTTTGACATCAGATCTGTTGGTTCTGATCAAAGATCTGAACGAACTGGTGAAAGAATTCTGCCGGTGATAGTAACTGTATGGACTGAGAAGAGGTAAATTGGTACTTCTGAGGGGCTGATCTGGATGATGGGTCACCTCAATGAGGTTTTCTATCTTGTTGGCAAGGGTTCTTTTTATGGACGGAGGTAGATCTTTAGGAATGAAAGGAGAGATAAGATTAGAAGTAGAAGTAGTAGATGTACTGGGTGTGTCACTCATGATGTAAAAGTTTGTTCCTTACTCACTGTAGAAGTAATAGATCCTAATGACTGTGTTGTGTCTTCAAACTTCAGACACGGACACCAACAAAGTCATTGGGACCTTGATCTATCCTATCTTTTCTTCTTGGAATTGGAATTCCAGAGAATATGATAAACGAGAAATTGATACACTGAGTATCTACTAGGAGCTGCACACTTTCGATGAGGAGATGACCAAACTCAGTGGACAGTCCGAGCCTCCTGGGTCTTACCTCTTGCCCACGCTCAAGGACACTTTAGAGACTGGTCATCACCCCAACCAAAACATACAATACTAGCAGACTCAGTACCCCGATTTCCCGTACTCTCTATCAACATGGATCGTATTCTTGATTCTGTTCTGATGCACAGGTTCCTCATAACGAGGCAAGTGCAGAGCATACTTGGAATCTAAGGAGCAGAGAAGACTAACATACTTTGAAATAAAGCTTTCAGGAACAAAGGAAGAAACTTAGAAGGAAGACATATGAGAAAACACTCTGGAGTAGTTTTATTTCTTCCAAGCTTAACTTAACTTGATTACAACTGAGAAATGCCTCTCCTTATATAGAGAAACCAAGGCTAATACAAACAAAGCAAAGAAAAATAAAATATTCCCATGATTTTCTCACGGGATTAAAAAATACAAACTCACAAATCATGCCCGACATGCTTTTAATATCTTATTAGTCACGAAAAGCATGGCTAATAAAATAATAGAATCACGGATCATGCTTGGCATGCTTTATATTATTTTATTACAGACAGACACAGGGACTGACTACCGGGAACTGACCAAAATAAGCTGCCGACACATATAGATAGAGGACTGGAAACCGGATGAAATAGTACTGCCGACACTTAATCTTTGAAGATAGGCTCGTGACTTGGAGAGAGATTATTGTTGTCACTGTCATCATCATAAAGCGTCTGGACATATGCAAGTGGGTTGAGAAAATCAATAAACGAATCTGGACCTGCTAGAACATCACTTGTCTTTTGAGAACAGTATGTCGGATTCTGTGATGATCCTGGTTGGGAGAGTGAGAGCTGGGACAAAGACTCATCTTCATATGGATCTTGAGAATCCAGGAGAATTTTCCCCTGAGAATCCAAAGGAAGAGTAGTCTCTTGAGATGGTAACACCTGATAGGTTGACACATAGTGTGGTTCTGGCTGGTATAGCTTATCATATGCATCAACTTCTTCAGTGTTTGGAACAGGGCCAAGGATTGTGCAGTCTTTTGATACACTCTGGTTGTATTTGGCAAGGATAAGACTGAGCTCCTGAGATTGCAATGGATCGGGTTGAACCCAATCAAGGGATTCTGACCAAAGTATCGCATTTGTTTTTAACTCAACACCATCAGGTTTCTGTGCATGATAAGTCCTGCTAAGAAAAAACACACAAGAAAATCTTTTTTGTTTTGATTTTTTAACATCCCAAAGATTATTGTTATTTATAACATTAAACAGAGTACCTCTCCAGAAGGGAAGAGGGGCAAACAAAGTAAGAAGCTTAATGAGAGAAGAATTCTCATTGCTCTTATCACAGATATAATGATAGACAGGAAGAGGAGCAAGTGCAAAAGAAGTGGTATAAAGAATGGTCATTGACCAGATATACCAGAGGAGTTCATCAGGTATAAGACCTTGGATGAACGGGATGGTAGTGTATGGACAAATAGAACTGAAATGCTGGACTTTTGGGACAAGGTTGGTTTTTTCGAAAAGATGATGGAGCCAAAAGTAAACATACTCTTTAGCGTAATTCTGAAAATCTGTGAAGGAGTGAAGGTCTGAGTTTGGTGGAAGGATGGCTGCTTTGGTGATGTAAGGCATGATGGAAGGAGAAGGGTATTCTGAAAGGGTAAGAATGTAGAGAATCTGAGGTGGAGGAGAGATTTTCTCTGGTCTTGAAAGAAAATCTGCAAGGATATTCTGTGGTCCTTTGAGGTGTTTAACAGAGAATTTATAGCGCGAGAACCAATCTTTCCATCGGAGTAGCTGGGCATCTGGCAGTATCTTTTTCTTTGGATCAAGCATCTTTGGAAAAGATGTGTTGTCCATTTCTATTATAAAATGATATGGACTCAAATGAAAGTTAAATTTCTCGATGCCTCTTTTGACTGCTAGGATCTCTTTGTATGTAGCATGGTAATGCTTTTCCGATTCCTTGAATTGACCACTAGCATGTCCACAATAGTAACGTACTCCATTAATTTCTTCAATAAGTATTGCACCCCAATAGTTATCACTTGCATCAGTTTGCAAAATCCTTTGTCCTTGATCTGGGATCTTTAATGGAGGTGGATTCTGAGTAATCTTTTTCAGAGCAACCACTGCATCTGTTTGTTCTTGGGACCATGGTGGAGGATTTTTCTTCAGCATTTTGTACAAATGACTGGTATGATGAGATAACTGGGGGATAAAATCTCTTAAAAAATTAACAATTCCAAGGAACTGTTGTACTTGCTTGTGGGAGAGATTATCATCAGGAAATTTCAGTAATTCCTGTGCAATGTGAGGTCCTGGGCTGTATTCTCCATTTTCAAAATGCATTCCAAGAAAATCAATTTTTGAGACTCCAATATCACTTTTCTTGGAGGAAAGCATTATGCCATATTGGGCAATAATCTGATGAAATTGAGCCAGGAGTGATAGGTGTTCTGCCTCTGTTGCTGAGAATAACAGGATATCATCAATATAAATTAGAGCATTATTGATGATAGGCTCAAAGATCTTGATCATAGCCTTCTGGAACAGTGAAGGTGCTACCTTAAGACCAAAAGGTAGGACAGTCCATTGATATTGAGCATTGGGTATGCAGAACGCCGTTTTGGGCCGGTCTTGTCTTTGTATTCCAAGCTGCCAAAAACCTGCTTTGAGATCAAACTTGGAAAAAACATGGGCCGATCCTGTCAATTGAGCAAATAAGGCCGTTGGCTTTGGAAGAGGAAACTTATCATCTTGAAGGAAATGATTAAGAGGCTTATAATCGATGACAAGCCTTTTCTTTCCTCTTTTAATTTCTGATCTTTTTTCAACATAAAATGCCTGGCAAGCCCAATCAGACTTTGTGGGCTCAATGAGTCCTTGTTTCAGCAGTGCAGCACATTCCTCTCGAGCTAGCTTCAAATCTTCTGGATTCATTCCTGGATGTGAAGCCTTAGTCGGATTAATGTCTTCATTCCTTTTAAAAGGAAGGCTGATAAAGAAATCTTCATTTTTCCATAGTGGAGAAGGATGTGGGAATTGATCATGACTGTCAGCACAGTATTGAATCAATTTATCCTTAATATCTGAATATTGTGGAGGAGCATTCTGTAATTCATACAGAGAAGTTATCTCTGTCCAAGGACTGAAATTAGATTTCCATCTGATTCCTTTAGGAAGTATCATCAGATTCTTGGTATGATAAAAGGCATTGAAACCAAGAAGAATGTCCTTCCCTGGAAGTTCACTTCCTAATACTTTGATCTTCAAGGTACATCCTGGGAAGATTTTGATGTTGATCTTTCTCCTTGTAATCAGATTAATTTTGAATATTTTTCCGTCAGCGGTGTAGAAGTACTGATTGTGAGGAACCCATTCTTCAGGCGGGAGAATATGAGGTTTCATCACAGTATGAGATGAGCCTGTATCAATGAAAGCTATCGCTGTAATGGGTTTTGAATATTTCTCTGGAAGAATTTGAACCTGAATATTCGGTAATGGAGTCTTTGGAGAATTCTGGGAATGAAAATGTTGAGTTCCAAGACATCCAATCATTGGGTTTGCAGGCTGAACTAGATTGAGTAGACCTGGAGAATAATCTTCTTCTTCTGATTGACAAGAGTCATCAGAGTCAGAGAAGGATGAGTCTGTTGATTCGTCAGAAGGCGGAATGACGTATTGAGTGTCATTATCCTGTTCATCTTGCTCTTCAAGATAATCTTCTATATCTGCCGTGTTGTCAGATATCATGAAGATCTTATGAAACTTCTGGATCATCTTGATGTCACCTTTGGTCTTTTTAGGACAATTCTTAGCAAAATGTCCTGGTTTTCTGCAAATGAAGCATTTTGATCCTTTGGAGAAGGGTTTCCTAGATTTAAAGAATCTAGGCTTCCTTTTAAACTTTGATCGTCGAAGCTCCTTATAAGGCTTTTTACCATCTTGAGCAAAATGGCGAAAATGGGATTTCTTCTTTGAGGGACAGAAACAATCCTTCTGATCTTTGCATTTGATTTTCAGGTAAGGCTTCTTGCAAGCCGGTTTGAACTTGTGAGCTTGCTTCTGCATATCTTTGAAAAACTTATGCTGTTCGCAAAGCTTGTCTAAGGCATTGAGGGCCAGCTGGTATAATTCTCCAATAGAGATATCAGTCATTTCTCTGTGGAGAGCATAAATGCTTCTGTTGAGTTCTGCTTGAAGTTCATCTGGTAGCGAAGCAATGAATGTATGTCGAAGATTCACATCATTACCACCATTTAGTAAGTGGTACTTTTGAAGCACTCTTTGATAATGAGTTTGCAGATCCTTTCTTTTCAGCGAGCAACACTTCATCTCAAAGAATTCTTGTTTTTCTCTTTTGCGGATGATGTTGAAATCTCCAAGAAATTCTTTCTGAATTACTTCAAGGAGAATAGTTGGATTTTCTACTTGTACCGCTTGAAGTTTCTGATATGGAGTGAGGTTCTGAAACCAATCTCTGAGAGTTCCTGTGAATCTGGATACAAATTCCTGTAATGCTTGTCTGAGAGGAATTTGATTTGCTGTGACTTGTAGATCTATCCAGGCACTAAACTCTTGAAGTTTAAATCTCCATTTGTCAAAAGGAATACCATCAAATGTAAACCATGGACCATTAACAGGCTTATAGTCATGGTTCCTTCGATGTGCTGAATCTTCTGGATGTTCAACAAACGGTTCTTCCATTTCTTCTTCACCTTGTCCTGGTTGGACCATTGCTATTCTAGAAATGTCAGCTGGTTCAACTTCAGAGCTTAAATCAGAGATATCTGATTCTGATTCCTGTGAGCTAGAAGAGTATTGTGAATGAGCAGGTTGGTTAGGACTTTGCATTATCCCTATTGAGGGATGAAGTGGATTGTTGGCTGGTGGATTGGGTGTGTAAACTTGAGGAGTAGAGGTAATAGAAGTGACTGATGAATATGTAGGTGGCTGGGTATGTTGAGGATAGAATGTTTCTTGAGGTATACTGGAGGATGGTTCAGAGATTTTGATACCTGGGTGAGGACTTGGGTCACGAGGTTGAGACGGTGTATAGAAAGGAGGTTTTGGTCTTGGATGCTGTTGTGGAGGTGGCTTTGGCGGAGATAATTGAGCAAACAACGGATAATTGAATTTAAATTGGCTGGTAGAATATGGATCTGAGGGTGAAAACAAGGAAGGGGGTGAAAAGAGAGAAGGGTAAGGCTCATATATAGACTGGGATTGTTTCCTGGCTATATCAAGTTCAATCCTCTTCAAATCCTGCTGAATGGCTTGGAGTTCAATTTCTTTTTGTCGAAATTGAGGACCCATATATCCATTCTCGATAAATTTTCTTAGCTCTGCATCCAACTTAATAGCTTGCTGCTTTTGATAGAGATATAAGTTCTTAACCTCTTCAGATAATTGATCTATCTGATAGGCTAGACCTTCTGTCTTTGTTGTCAGGGAGTCAAGCTTTGAATCAATCTTCTTTAAAGTATTGTTTTGGCAAACAGCATTCTGAGTATGCCAATTCAAGACTTCTTCAGACTACGTCATTCTAAAATGGCCTTGAGCATCAACTGTCTTTGGTATAACATAAGGTCTGGAGGAGAACTTATTGGCTTGATCTGTCTTTCTTTCAAGAGGAGGAAAATTCTGCTCAAAGGGATTGAGCATAGCAATACAGGAGATGGGTTGAGGTGTTGGTAGTGGAACTGTCACCAACGGTTTTGGCGGTTTGACAGCATCTGGGAAATATTTCTGGACAAGGTCTGTATGACCTGTTTCTATCATCAACTCTGCAAGAGTCATGTCTTTTGAGGATTTAGCTGGAGGAGGAGGTGGCTGCCATCGACGTGTAGAGCGTCTGGTAGACACTGCTTGTGCTGAACCACAATCATCATCATCTTCTGGTTTCTTAGATTGGTGAGATCTACAGGAAGACTGGAAAGTAGTCTTCTTCTTTTGTGCTTTCTTGAGAGCATACTTGCAAGGATATAAGCATCCTTCATCATCTGAGTCTTCTTCCCACCATTCAGGTGTGTCGCACTCACAGTTTGAGTCACACATCCCTGATCCTGGTACGTCCCACAAAAAATGACCATTAACATGGGAGACATAGCAGGGCTTTGCATCCTGATTAACCCAAGCAATTGGAGGGTCTCGTCTGGATGGAGTATAGGCGGGTGTCAAAGTTAAAATCCTTCCTGGTGGATTAATTGGTCCGGAGGAGGTTGGTCTGGTGAATACTGTCTTCACAACACCATTTCCAAGATCTTCAATTGTAGGTGGAGTGGTGGTATGGACATCTGGCTGCTTCTCGTGGAAAAGTCTTTCATAGTTAGTCATCCAGTGCATAGGCATGATCTGAGCGAGTTCTTCTCTGGGAATTTGTCTGGGAATCTGAATGATAGAGGTGTCATCTGCTCTGTTTGAGATGGCAACAAGAGCATCAGTAGTACAGTTGGGAAGCTCAAGATCATAAGCGTGATTCTGGAGACGATAAACAATCTGGTGATGGAGGGTTGCCATGATGGCTTGAGAATCTTGCTCAGCTCCAGAAATCTGGACCTGGACTTGTAATCTCCGAGGAAGAGTTCTGTCTTGAAGACTAACGTTGTAATCTGGCTGAATGGTTAAGACAACACTGCCGTTGCTAAGAGTAGTAAGAAGTGCTCCTATAAGAGCATCAGAATACTTCTTATAAGAGGAATCAAGGAGAGCTATCTTAGCAGTAACAGGTAAACCTTTTCTGCCATGAAGGGTGAGAACTAGACGAACAGCACCAAAGTGTAAATGGGTGTATCCCTCAGATCTCCATTTATTAATGAGATCCGGAAAAATCTCAATTGTTGAGTAGAGTTCCTGGGTAGTTGCTGGAAGAGTGCACTGTTCAAGCTTGGTGGATTGAACAATTTCTTTGACATCAGATCTGTTGGTTCTGATCAAAGATCTGAACGAACTGGTGAAAGAATTCTGCCGGTGATAGTAACTGTATGGACTGAGAAGAGGTAAATTGGTACTTCTGAGGGGCTGATCTGGATGATGGGTCACCTCAATGAGGTTTTCTATCTTGTTGGCAAGGGTTCTTTTTATGGACGGAGGTAGATCTTTAGGAATGAAAGGAGAGATAAGATTAGAAGTAGAAGTAGTAGATGTACTGGGTGTGTCACTCATGATGTAAAAGTTTGTTCCTTACTCACTGTATCTCAAAATATGTTGGCTTTCTCTGCTGGACTCGTTAGGCTCTGATACCACACTGGGGAGGGTGGATGTATCAGGATCCTAATGACTGTGTTGTGTCTTCAAACTTCAGACACGGACACCAACAAAGTCATTGGGACCTTGATCTATCCTATCTTTTCTTCTTGGAATTGGAATTCCAGAGAATATGATAAACGAGAAATTGATACACTGAGTATCTACTAGGAGCTGCACACTTTCGATGAGGAGATGACCAAACTCAGTGGACAGTCCGAGCCTCCTGGGTCTTACCTCTTGCCCACGCTCAAGGACACTTTAGAGACTGGTCATCACCCCAACCAAAACATACAATACTAGCAGACTCAGTACCCCGATTTCCCGTACTCTCTATCAACATGGATCGTATTCTTGATTCTGTTCTGATGCACAGGTTCCTCATAACGAGGCAAGTGCAGAGCATACTTGGAATCTAAGGAGCAGAGAAGACTAACATACTTTGAAATAAAGCTTTCAGGAACAAAGGAAGAAACTTAGAAGGAAGACATATGAGAAAACACTCTGGAGTAGTTTTATTTCTTCCAAGCTTAACTTAACTTAACTTGATTACAACTGAGAAATGCCTCTCCTTATATAGAGAAACCAAGGCTAATACAAACAAAGCAAAGAAAAATAAAATATTCCCATGATTTTCTCACGGGATTAAAAAATACAAACTCACAAATCATGCCCGACATGCTTTTAATATCTTATTAGTCACGAAAAGCATGGCTAATAAAATAATAGAATCACGGATCATGCTTGGCATGCTTTATATTATTTTATTACAGACAGACACAGGGACTGACTACCGGGAACTGACCAAAATAAGCTGCCGACACATATAGATAGAGGACTGGAAACCGGATGAAATAGTACTGCCGACACTTAATCTTTGAAGATAGGCTCGTGACTTGGAGAGAGATTATTGTTGTCACTGTCATCATCATAAAGCGTCTGGACATATGCAAGTGGGTTGAGAAAATCAATAAACGAATCTGGACCTGCTAGAACATCACTTGTCTTTTGAGAACAGTATGTCGGATTCTGTGATGATCCTGGTTGGGAGAGTGAGAGCTGGGACAAAGACTCATCTTCATATGGATCTTGAGAATCCAGGAGAATTTTCCCCTGAGAATCCAAAGGAAGAGTAGTCTCTTGAGATGGTAACACCTGATAGGTTGACACATAGTGTGGTTCTGGCTGGTATAGCTTATCATATGCATCAACTTCTTCAGTGTTTGGAACAGGGCCAAGGATTGTGCAGTCTTTTGATACACTCTGGTTGTATTTGGCAAGGATAAGACTGAGCTCCTGAGATTGCAATGGATCGGGTTGAACCCAATCAAGGGATTCTGACCAAAGTATCGCATTTGTTTTTAACTCAACACCATCAGGTTTCTGTGCATGATAAGTCCTGCTAAGAAAAAACACACAAGAAAATCTTTTTTGTTTTGATTTTTTAACATCCCAAAGATTATTGTTATTTATAACATTAAACAGAGTACCTCTCCAGAAGGGAAGAGGGGCAAACAAAGTAAGAAGCTTAATGAGAGAAGAATTCTCATTGCTCTTATCACAGATATAATGATAGACAGGAAGAGGAGCAAGTGCAAAAGAAGTGGTATAAAGAATGGTCATTGACCAGATATACCAGAGGAGTTCATCAGGTATAAGACCTTGGATGAACGGGATGGTAGTGTATGGACAAATAGAACTGAAATGCTGGACTTTTGGGACAAGGTTGGTTTTTTCGAAAAGATGATGGAGCCAAAAGTAAACATACTCTTTAGCGTAATTCTGAAAATCTGTGAAGGAGTGAAGGTCTGAGTTTGGTGGAAGGATGGCTGCTTTGGTGATGTAAGGCATGATGGAAGGAGAAGGGTATTCTGAAAGGGTAAGAATGTAGAGAATCTGAGGTGGAGGAGAGATTTTCTCTGGTCTTGAAAGAAAATCTGCAAGGATATTCTGTGGTCCTTTGAGGTGTTTAACAGAGAATTTATAGCGCGAGAACCAATCTTTCCATCGGAGTAGCTGGGCATCTGGCAGTATCTTTTTCTTTGGATCAAGCATCTTTGGAAAAGATGTGTTGTCCATTTCTATTATAAAATGATATGGACTCAAATGAAAGTTAAATTTCTCGATGCCTCTTTTGACTGCTAGGATCTCTTTGTATGTAGCATGGTAATGCTTTTCCGATTCCTTGAATTGACCACTAGCATGTCCACAATAGTAACGTACTCCATTAATTTCTTCAATAAGTATTGCACCCCAATAGTTATCACTTGCATCAGTTTGCAAAATCCTTTGTCCTTGATCTGGGATCTTTAATGGAGGTGGATTCTGAGTAATCTTTTTCAGAGCAACCACTGCATCTGTTTGTTCTTGGGACCATGGTGGAGGATTTTTCTTCAGCATTTTGTACAAATGACTGGTATGATGAGATAACTGGGGGATAAAATCTCTTAAAAAATTAACAATTCCAAGGAACTGTTGTACTTGCTTGTGGGAGAGATTATCATCAGGAAATTTCAGTAATTCATGTGCAATGTGAGGTCCTGGGCTGTATTCTCCATTTTCAAAATGCATTCCAAGAAAATCAATTTTTGAGACTCCAATATCACTTTTCTTGGAGGAAAGCATTATGCCATATTGGGCAATAATCTGATGAAATTGAGCCAGGAGTGATAGGTGTTCTGCCTCTGTTGCTGAGAATAACAGGATATCATCAATATAAATTAGAGCATTATTGATGATAGGCTCAAAGATCTTGATCATAGCCTTCTGGAACAGTGAAGGTGCTACCTTAAGACCAAAAGGTAGGACAGTCCATTGATATTGAGCATTGGGTATGCAGAACGCCGTTTTGGGCCGGTCTTGTCTTTGTATTCCAAGCTGCCAAAAACCTGCTTTGAGATCAAACTTGGAAAAAACATGGGCCGATCCTGTCAATTGAGCAAATAAGGCCGTTGGCTTTGGAAGAGGAAACTTATCATCTTGAAGGAAATGATTAAGAGGCTTATAATCGATGACAAGCCTTTTCTTTCCTCTTTTAATTTCTGATCTTTTTTCAACATAAAATGCCTGGCAAGCCCAATCAGACTTTGTGGGCTCAATGAGTCCTTGTTTCAGCAGTGCAGCACATTCCTCTCGAGCTAGCTTCAAATCTTCTGGATTCATTCCTGGATGTGAAGCCTTAGTCGGATTAATGTCTTCATTCCTTTTAAAAGGAAGGCTGATAAAGAAATCTTCATTTTTCCATAGTGGAGAAGGATGTGGGAATTGATCATGACTGTCAGCACAGTATTGAATCAATTTATCCTTAATATCTGAATATTGTGGAGGAGCATTCTGTAATTCATACAGAGAAGTTATCTCTGTCCAAGGACTGAAATTAGATTTCCATCTGATTCCTTTAGGAAGTATCATCAGATTCTTGGTATGATAAAAGGCATTGAAACCAAGAAGAATGTCCTTCCCTGGAAGTTCACTTCCTAATACTTTGATCTTCAAGGTACATCCTGGGAAGATTTTGATGTTGATCTTTCTCCTTGTAATCAGATTAATTTTGAATATTTTTCCGTCAGCGGTGTAGAAGTACTGATTGTGAGGAACCCATTCTTCAGGCGGGAGAATATGAGGTTTCATCACAGTATGAGATGAGCCTGTATCAATGAAAGCTATCGCTGTAATGGGTTTTGAATATTTCTCTGGAAGAATTTGAACCTGAATATTCGGTAATGGAGTCTTTGGAGAATTCTGGGAATGAAAATGTTGAGTTCCAAGACATCCAATCATTGGGTTTGCAGGCTGAACTAGATTGAGTAGACCTGGAGAATAATCTTCTTCTTCTGATTGACAAGAGTCATCAGAGTCAGAGAAGGATGAGTCTGTTGATTCGTCAGAAGGCGGAATGACGTATTGAGTGTCATTATCCTGTTCATCTTGCTCTTCAAGATAATCTTCTATATCTGCCGTGTTGTCAGATATCATGAAGATCTTATGAAACTTCTGGATCATCTTGATGTCACCTTTGGTCTTTTTAGGACAATTCTTAGCAAAATGTCCTGGTTTTCTGCAAATGAAGCATTTTGATCCTTTGGAGAAGGGTTTCCTAGATTTAAAGAATCTAGGCTTCCTTTTAAACTTTGATCGTCGAAGCTCCTTATAAGGCTTTTTACCATCTTGAGCAAAATGGCGAAAATGGGATTTCTTCTTTGAGGGACAGAAACAATCCTTCTGATCTTTGCATTTGATTTTCAGGTAAGGCTTCTTGCAAGCCGGTTTGAACTTGTGAGCTTGCTTCTGCATATCTTTGAAAAACTTATGCTGTTCGCAAAGCTTGTCTAAGGCATTGAGGGCCAGCTGGTATAATTCTCCAATAGAGATATCAGTCATTTCTCTGTGGAGAGCATAAATGCATCTGTTGAGTTCTGCTTGAAGTTCATCTGGTAGCGAAGCAATGAATGTATGTCGAAGATTCACATCATTACCACCATTTAGTAAGTGGTACTTTTGAAGCACTCTTTGATAATGAGTTTGCAGATCCTTTCTTTTCAGCGAGCAACACTTCATCTCAAAGAATTCTTGTTTTTCTCTTTTGCGGATGATGTTGAAATCTCCAAGAAATTCTTTCTGAATTACTTCAAGGAGAATAGTTGGATTTTCTACTTGTACCGCTT
Source organism: Acacia crassicarpa (assembly GCA_034222035.1). NCBI lineage: Eukaryota > Viridiplantae > Streptophyta > Magnoliopsida > Fabales > Fabaceae > Acacia > Acacia crassicarpa. Next base: position 12,648,645 of record JAWXYG010000015.1, read on the forward strand.
GAAGTTTCTGATATGGAGTGAGGTTCTGAAACCAATCTCTGAGAGTTCCTGTGAATCTGGATACAAATTCCTGTAATGCTTGTCTGAGAGGAATTTGATTTGCTGTGACTTGTAGATCTATCCAGGCACTAAACTCTTGAAGTTTAAATCTCCATTTGTCAAAAGGAATACCATCAAATGTAAACCATGGACCATTAACAGGCTTATAGTCATGGTTCCTTCGATGTGCTGAATCTTCTGGATGTTCAACAAACGGTTCTTCCATTTCTTCTTCACCTTGTCCTGGTTGGACCATTGCTATTCTAGAAATGTCAGCTGGTTCAACTTCAGAGCTTAAATCAGAGATATCTGATTCTGATTCCTGTGAGCTAGAAGAGTATTGTGAATGAGCAGGTTGGTTAGGACTTTGCATTATCCCTATTGAGGGATGAAGTGGATTGTTGGCTGGTGGATTGGGTGTGTAAACTTGAGGAGTAGAGGTAATAGAAGTGACTGATGAATATGTAGGTGGCTGGGTATGTTGAGGATAGAATGTTTCTTGAGGTATACTGGAGGATGGTTCAGAGATTTTGATACCTGGGTGAGGACTTGGGTCACGAGGTTGAGACGGTGTATAGAAAGGAGGTTTTGGTCTTGGATGCTGTTGTGGAGGTGGCTTTGGCGGAGATAATTGAGCAAACAACGGATAATTGAATTTAAATTGGCTGGTAGAATATGGATCTGAGGGTGAAAACAAGGAAGGGGGTGAAAAGAGAGAAGGGTAAGGCTCATATATAGACTGGGATTGTTTCCTGGCTATATCAAGTTCAATCCTCTTCAAATCCTGCTGAATGGCTTGGAGTTCAATTTCTTTTTTTCGAAATTGAGGACCCATATATCCATTCTCGATAAATTTTCTTAGCTCTGCATCCAACTTAATAGCTTGCTGCTTTTGATAGAGATATAAGTTCTTAACCTCTTCAGATAATTGATCTATCTGATAGGCTAGACCTTCTGTCTTTCTTTCAAGAGGAGGAAAATTCTGCTCAAAGGGATTGAGCATAGCAATACAGGAGATGGGTTGAGGTGTTGGTAGTGGAACTGTCACCAACGGTTTTGGCGGTTTGACAGCATCTGGGAAATATTTCTGGACAAGGTCTGTATGACCTGTTTCTATCATCAACTCTGCAAGAGTCATGTCTTTTGAGGATTTAGCTGGAGGAGGAGGTGGCTGCCATCGACGTGTAGAGCGTCTGGTAGACACTGCTTGTGCTGAACCACAATCATCATCATCTTCTGGTTTCTTAGATTGGTGAGATCTACAGGAAGACTGGAAAGTAGTCTTCTTCTTTTGTGCTTTCTTGAGAGCATACTTGCAAGGATATAAGCATCCTTCATCATCTGAGTCTTCTTCCCACCATTCAGGTGTGTCGCACTCACAGTTTGAGTCACACATCCCTGATCCTGGTACGTCCCACAAAAAATGACCATTAACATGGGAGACATAGCAGGGCTTTGCATCCTGATTAACCCAAGCAATTGGAGGGTCTCGTCTGGATGGAGTATAGGCGGGTGTCAAAGTTAAAATCCTTCCTGGTGGATTAATTGGTCCGGAGGAGGTTGGTCTGGTGAATACTGTCTTCACAACACCATTTCCAAGATCTTCAATTGTAGGTGGAGTGGTGGTATGGACATCTGGCTGCTTCTCGTGGAAAAGTCTTTCATAGTTAGTCATCCAGTGCATAGGCATGATCTGAGCGAGTTCTTCTCTGGGAATTTGTCTGGGAATCTGAATGATAGAGGTGTCATCTGCTCTGTTTGAGATGGCAACAAGAGCATCAGTAGTACAGTTGGGAAGCTCAAGATCATAAGCGTGATTCTGGAGACGATAAACAATCTGGTGATGGAGGGTTGCCATGATGGCTTGAGAATCTTGCTCAGCTCCAGAAATCTGGACCTGGACTTGTAATCTCCGAGGAAGAGTTCTGTCTTGAAGACTAACGTTGTAATCTGGCTGAATGGTTAAGACAACACTGCCGTTGCTAAGAGTAGTAAGAAGTGCTCCTATAAGAGCATCAGAATACTTCTTATAAGAGGAATCAAGGAGAGCTATCTTAGCAGTAACAGGTAAACCTTTTCTGCCATGAAGGGTGAGAACTAGACGAACAGCACCAAAGTGTAAATGGGTGTATCCCTCAGATCTCCATTTATTAATGAGATCCGGAAAAATCTCAATTGTTGAGTAGAGTTCCTGGGTAGTTGCTGGAAGAGTGCACTGTTCAAGCTTGGTGGATTGAACAATTTCTTTGACATCAGATCTGTTGGTTCTGATCAAAGATCTGAACGAACTGGTGAAAGAATTCTGCCGGTGATAGTAACTGTATGGACTGAGAAGAGGTAAATTGGTACTTCTGAGGGGCTGATCTGGATGATGGGTCACCTCAATGAGGTTTTCTATCTTGTTGGCAAGGGTTCTTTTTATGGACGGAGGTAGATCTTTAGGAATGAAAGGAGAGATAAGATTAGAAGTAGAAGTAGTAGATGTACTGGGTGTGTCACTCATGATGTAAAAGTTTGTTCCTTACTCACTGTATCTCAAAATATGTTGGCTTTCTCTGCTAGTATTGTATGTTTTGGTTGGGGTGATGACCAGTCTCTAAAGTGTCCTTGAGCGTGGGCAAGAGGTAAGACCCAGGAGGCTCGGACTGTCCACTGAGTTTGGTCATCTCCTCATCGAAAGTGTGCAGCTCCTAGTAGATACTCAGTGTATCAATTTCTCTGGAATTCCAATTCCAAGAAGAAAAGATAGGATAGATCAAGGTCCCAATGACTTTGTTGGTGTCCGTGTCTGAAGTTTGAAGACACAACACAGTCATTAGGATCCTGATACATCCACCCTCCCCAGTGTGGTATCAGAGCCTAACGAGTCCAGCAGAGAAAGCCAACATATTTTGAGATACAGTGAGTAAGGAACAAACTTTTACATCATGAGTGACACACCCAGTACATCTACTACTTCTACTTCTAATCTTATCTCTCCTTTCATTCCTAAAGATCTACCTCCGTCCATAAAAAGAACCCTTGCCAACAAGATAGAAAACCTCATTGAGGTGACCCATCATCCAGATCAGCCCCTCAGAAGTACCAATTTACCTCTTCTCAGTCCATACAGTTACTATCACCGGCAGAATTCTTTCACCAGTTCGTTCAGATCTTTGATCAGAACCAACAGATCTGATGTCAAAGAAATTGTTCAATCCACCAAGCTTGAACAGTGCACTCTTCCAGCAACTACCCAGGAACTCTACTCAACAATTGAGATTTTTCCGGATCTCATTAATAAATGGAGATCTGAGGGATACACCCATTTACACTTTGGTGCTGTTCGTCTAGTTCTCACCCTTCATGGCAGAAAAGGTTTACCTGTTACTGCTAAGATAGCTCTCCTTGATTCCTCTTATAAGAAGTATTCTGATGCTCTTATAGGAGCACTTCTTACTACTCTTAGCAACGGCAGTGTTGTCTTAACCATTCAGCCAGATTACAACGTTAGTCTTCAAGACAGAACTCTTCCTCGGAGATTACAAGTCCAGGTCCAGATTTCTGGAGCTGAGCAAGATTCTCAAGCCATCATGGCAACCCTTCATCACCAGATTGTTTATCGTCTCCAGAATCACGCTTATGATCTTGAGCTTCCCAACTGTACTACTGATGCTCTTGTTGCCATCTCAAACAGAGCAGATGACACCTCTATCATTCAGATTCCCAGACAAATTCCCAGAGAAGAACTCGCTCAGATCATGCCTATGCACTGGATGACTAACTATGAAAGACTTTTCCACGAGAAGCAGCCAGATGTCCATACCACCACTCCACCTACAATTGAAGATCTTGGAAATGGTGTTGTGAAGACAGTATTCACCAGACCAACCTCCTCCGGACCAATTAATCCACCAGGAAGGATTTTAACTTTGACACCCGCCTATACTCCATCCAGACGAGACCCTCCAATTGCTTGGGTTAATCAGGATGCAAAGCCCTGCTATGTCTCCCATGTTAATGGTCATTTTTTGTGGGACGTACCAGGATCAGGGATGTGTGACTCAAACTGTGAGTGCGACACACCTGAATGGTGGGAAGAAGACTCAGATGATGAAGGATGCTTATATCCTTGCAAGTATGCTCTCAAGAAAGCACAAAAGAAGAAGACTACTTTCCAGTCTTCCTGTAGATCTCACCAATCTAAGAAACCAGAAGATGATGATGATTGTGGTTCAGCACAAGCAGTGTCTACCAGACGCTCTACACGTCGATGGCAGCCACCTCCTCCTCCAGCTAAATCCTCAAAAGACATGACTCTTGCAGAGTTGATGATAGAAACAGGTCATACAGACCTTGTCCAGAAATATTTCCCAGATGCTGTCAAACCGCCAAAACCGTTGGTGACAGTTCCACTACCAACACCTCAACCCATCTCCTGTATTGCTATGCTCAATCCCTTTGAGCAGAATTTTCCTCCTCTTGAAAGAAAGACAGATCAAGCCAATAAGTTCTCCTCCAGACCTTATGTTATACCAGAGACAGTTGATGCTCAAGGCCATTTTAGAATGACGCAGTCTGAAGAAGTCTTGAATTGGCATACTCAGAATGCTGTTTGCCAAAACAATACTTTAAAGAAGATTGATTCAAAGCTTGACTCCCTGACAACAAAGACAGAAGGTCTAGCCTATCAGATAGATCAATTATCTGAAGAGGTTAAGAACTTATATCTCTATCAAAAGCAGCAAGCTATTAAGTTGGATGCAGAGCTAAGAAAATTTATCGAGAATGGATATATGGGTCCTCAATTTCGACAAAAAGAAATTGAACTCCAAGCCATTCAGCAGGATTTGAAGAGGATTGAACTTGATATAGCCAGGAAACAATCCCAGTCTATATATGAGCCTTACCCTTCTCTCTTTTCACCCCCTTCCTTGTTTTCACCCTCAGATCCATATTCTACCAGCCAATTTAAATTCAATTATCCGTTGTTTGCTCAATTATCTCCGCCAAAGCCACCTCCACAACAGCATCCAAGACCAAAACCTCCTTTCTATACACCGTCTCAACCTCGTGACCCAAGTCCTCACCCAGGTATCAAAATCTCTGAACCATCCTCCAGTATACCTCAAGAAACATTCTATCCTCAACATACCCAGCCACCTACATATTCATCAGTCACTTCTATTACCTCTACTCCTCAAGTTTACACACCCAATCCACCAGCCAACAATCCACTTCATCCCTCAATAGGGATAATGCAAAGTCCTAACCAACCTGCTCATTCACAATACTCTTCTAGCTCACAGGAATCAGAATCAGATATCTCTGATTTAAGCTCTGAAGTTGAACCAGCTGACATTTCTAGAATAGCAATGGTCCAACCAGGACAAGGTGAAGAAGAAATGGAAGAACCGTTTGTTGAACATCCAGAAGATTCAGCACATCGAAGGAACCATGACTATAAGCCTGTTAATGGTCCATGGTTTACATTTGATGGTATTCCTTTTGACAAATGGAGATTTAAACTTCAAGAGTTTAGTGCCTGGATAGATCTACAAGTCACAGCAAATCAAATTCCTCTCAGACAAGCATTACAGGAATTTGTATCCAGATTCACAGGAACTCTCAGAGATTGGTTTCAGAACCTCACTCCATATCAGAAACTTCAAGCGGTACAAGTAGAAAATCCAACTATTCTCCTTGAAGTAATTCAGAAAGAATTTCTTGGAGATTTCAACATCATCCGCAAAAGAGAAAAACAAGAATTCTTTGAGATGAAGTGTTGCTCGCTGAAAAGAAAGGATCTGCAAACTCATTATCAAAGAGTGCTTCAAAAGTACCACTTACTAAATGGTGGTAATGATGTGAATCTTCGACATACATTCATTGCTTCGCTACCAGATGAACTTCAAGCAGAACTCAACAGAAGCATTTATGCTCTCCACAGAGAAATGACTGATATCTCTATTGGAGAATTATACCAGCTGGCCCTCAATGCCTTAGACAAGCTTTGCGAACAGCATAAGTTTTTCAAAGATATGCAGAAGCAAGCTCACAAGTTCAAACCGGCTTGCAAGAAGCCTTACCTGAAAATCAAATGCAAAGATCAGAAGGATTGTTTCTGTCCCTCAAAGAAGAAATCCCATTTTCGCCATTTTGCTCAAGATGGTAAAAAGCCTTATAAGGAGCTTCGACGATCAAAGTTTAAAAGGAAGCCTAGATTCTTTAAATCTAGGAAACCCTTCTCCAAAGGATCAAAATGCTTCATTTGCAGAAAACCAGGACATTTTGCTAAGAATTGTCCTAAAAAGACCAAAGGTGACATCAAGATGATCCAGAAGTTTCATAAGATCTTCATGATATCTGACAACACGGCAGATATAGAAGATTATCTTGAAGAGCAAGATGAACAGGATAATGACACTCAATACGTCATTCCGCCTTCTGACGAATCAACAGACTCATCCTTCTCTGACTCTGATGACTCTTGTCAATCAGAAGAAGAAGATTATTCTCCAGGTCTACTCAATCTAGTTCAGCCTGCAAACCCAATGATTGGATGTCTTGGAACTCAACATTTTCATTCCCAGAATTCTCCAAAGACTCCATTACCGAATATTCAGGTTCAAATTCTTCCAGAGAAATATTCAAAACCCATTACAGCGATAGCTTTCATTGATACAGGCTCATCTCATACTGTGATGAAACCTCATATTCTCCCGCCTGAAGAATGGGTTCCTCACAATCAGTACTTCTACACCGCTGACGGAAAAATATTCAAAATTAATCTGATTACAAGGAGAAAGATCAACATCAAAATCTTCCCAGGATGTACCTTGAAGATCAAAGTATTAGGAAGTGAACTTCCAGGGAAGGACATTCTTCTTGGTTTCAATGCCTTTTATCATACCAAGAATCTGATGATACTTCCTAAAGGAATCAGATGGAAATCTAATTTCAGTCCTTGGACAGAGATAACTTCTCTGTATGAATTACAGAATGCTCCTCCACAATATTCAGATATTAAGGATAAATTGATTCAATACTGTGCTGACAGTCATGATCAATTCCCACATCCTTCTCCACTATGGAAAAATGAAGATTTCTTTATCAGCCTTCCTTTTAAAAGGAATGAAGACATTAATCCGACTAAGGCTTCACATCCAGGAATGAATCCAGAAGATTTGAAGCTAGCTCGAGAGGAATGTGCTGCACTGCTGAAACAAGGACTCATTGAGCCCACAAAGTCTGATTGGGCTTGCCAGGCATTTTATGTTGAAAAAAGATCAGAAATTAAAAGAGGAAAGAAAAGGCTTGTCATCGATTATAAGCCTCTTAATCATTTCCTTCAAGATGATAAGTTTCCTCTTCCAAAGCCAACGGCCTTATTTGCTCAATTGACAGGATCGGCCCATGTTTTTTCCAAGTTTGATCTCAAAGCAGGTTTTTGGCAGCTTGGAATACAAAGACAAGACCGGCCCAAAACGGCGTTCTGCATACCCAATGCTCAATATCAATGGACTGTCCTACCTTTTGGTCTTAAGGTAGCACCTTCACTGTTCCAGAAGGCTATGATCAAGATCTTTGAGCCTATCATCAATAATGCTCTAATTTATATTGATGATATCCTGTTATTCTCAGCAACAGAGGCAGAACACCTATCACTCCTGGCTCAATTTCATCAGATTATTGCCCAATATGGCATAATGCTTTCCTCCAAGAAAAGTGATATTGGAGTCTCAAAAATTGATTTTCTTGGAATGCATTTTGAAAATGGAGAATACAGCCCAGGACCTCACATTGCACAGGAATTACTGAAATTTCCTGATGATAATCTCTCCCACAAGCAAGTACAACAGTTCCTTGGAATTGTTAATTTTTTAAGAGATTTTATCCCCCAGTTATCTCATCATACCAGTCATTTGTACAAAATGCTGAAGAAAAATCCTCCACCATGGTCCCAAGAACAAACAGATGCAGTGGTTGCTCTGAAAAAGATTACTCAGAATCCACCTCCATTAAAGATCCCAGATCAAGGACAAAGGATTTTGCAAACTGATGCAAGTGATAACTATTGGGGTGCAATACTTATTGAAGAAATTAATGGAGTACGTTACTATTGTGGACATGCTAGTGGTCAATTCAAGGAATCGGAAAAGCATTACCATGCTACATACAAAGAGATCCTAGCAGTCAAAAGAGGCATCGAGAAATTTAACTTTCATTTGAGTCCATATCATTTTATAATAGAAATGGACAACACATCTTTTCCAAAGATGCTTGATCCAAAGAAAAAGATACTGCCAGATGCCCAGCTACTCCGATGGAAAGATTGGTTCTCGCGCTATAAATTCTCTGTTAAACACCTCAAAGGACCACAGAATATCCTTGCAGATTTTCTTTCAAGACCAGAGAAAATCTCTCCTCCACCTCAGATTCTCTACATTCTTACCCTTTCAGAATACCCTTCTCCTTCCATCATGCCTTACATCACCAAAGCAGCCATCCTTCCACCAAACTCAGACCTTCACTCCTTCACAGATTTTCAGAATTACGCTAAAGAGTATGTTTACTTTTGGCTCCATCATCTTTTCGAAAAAACCAACCTTGTCCCAAAAGTCCAGCATTTCAGTTCTATTTGTCCATACACTACCATCCCGTTCATCCAAGGTCTTATACCTGATGAACTCCTCTGGTATATCTGGTCAATGACCATTCTTTATACCACTTCTTTTGCACTTGCTCCTCTTCCTGTCTATCATTATATCTGTGATAAGAGCAATGAGAATTCTTCTCTCATTAAGCTTCTTACTTTGTTTGCCCCTCTTCCCTTCTGGAGAGGTACTCTGTTTAATGTTATAAATAACAATAATCTTTGGGATGTTAAAAAATCAAAACAAAAAAGATTTTCTTGTGTGTTTTTTCTTAGCAGGACTTATCATGCACAGAAACCTGATGGTGTTGAGTTAAAAACAAATGCGATACTTTGGTTAGAATCCCTTGATTGGGTTCAACCCGATCCATTGCAATCTCAGGAGCTCAGTCTTATCCTTGCCAAATACAACCAGAGTGTATCAAAAGACTGCACAATCCTTGGCCCTGTTCCAAACACTGAAGAAGTTGATGCATATGATAAGCTATACCAGCCAGAACCACACTATGTGTCAACCTATCAGGTGTTACCATCTCAAGAGACTACTCTTCCTTTGGATTCTCAGGGGAAAATTCTCCTGGATTCTCAAGATCCATATGAAGATGAGTCTTTGTCCCAGCTCTCACTCTCCCAACCAGGATCATCACAGAATCCGACATACTGTTCTCAAAAGACAAGTGATGTTCTAGCAGGTCCAGATTCGTTTATTGATTTTCTCAACCCACTTGCATATGTCCAGACGCTTTATGATGATGACAGTGACAACAATAATCTCTCTCCAAGTCACGAGCCTATCTTCAAAGATTAAGTGTCGGCAGTACTATTTCATCCGGTTTCCAGTCCTCTATCTATATGTGTCGGCAGCTTATTTTGGTCAGTTCCCGGTAGTCAGTCCCTGTGTCTGTCTGTAATAAAATAATATAAAGCATGCCAAGCATGATCCGTGATTCTATTATTTTATTAGCCATGCTTTTCGTGACTAATAAGATATTAAAAGCATGTCGGGCATGATTTGTGAGTTTGTATTTTTTAATCCCGTGAGAAAATCATGGGAATATTTTATTTTTCTTTGCTTTGTTTGTATTAGCCTTGGTTTCTCTATATAAGGAGAGGCATTTCTCAGTTGTAATCAAGTTAAGTTAAGCTTGGAAGAAATAAAACTACTCCAGAGTGTTTTCTCATATGTCTTCCTTCTAAGTTTCTTCCTTTGTTCCTGAAAGCTTTATTTCAAAGTATGTTAGTCTTCTCTGCTCCTTAGATTCCAAGTATGCTCTGCACTTGCCTCGTTATGAGGAACCTGTGCATCAGAACAGAATCAAGAATACGATCCATGTTGATAGAGAGTACGGGAAATCGGGGTACTGAGTCTGCTAGTATTGTATGTTTTGGTTGGGGTGATGACCAGTCTCTAAAGTGTCCTTGAGCGTGGGCAAGAGGTAAGACCCAGGAGGCTCGGACTGTCCACTGAGTTTGGTCATCTCCTCATCGAAAGTGTGCAGCTCCTAGTAGATACTCAGTGTATCAATTTCTCGTTTATCATATTCTCTGGAATTCCAATTCCAAGAAGAAAAGATAGGATAGATCAAGGTCCCAATGACTTTGTTGGTGTCCGTGTCTGAAGTTTGAAGACACAACACAGTCATTAGGATCCTGATACATCCACCCTCCCCAGTGTGGTATCAACTTTTACATCATGAGTGACACACCCAGTACATCTACTACTTCTACTTCTAATCTTATCTCTCCTTTCATTCCTAAAGATCTACCTCCGTCCATAAAAAGAACCCTTGCCAACAAGATAGAAAACCTTATTGAGGTGACCCATCATCCAGATCAGCCCCTCAGAAGTACCAATTTACCTCTTCTCAGTCCATACAGTTACTATCACCGGCAGAATTCTTTCACCAGTTCGTTCAGATCTTTGATCAGAACCAACAGATCTGATGTCAAAGAAATTGTTCAATCCACCAAGCTTGAACAGTGCACTCTTCCAGCAACTACCCAGGAACTCTACTCAACAATTGAGATTTTTCCGGATCTCATTAATAAATGGAGATCTGAGGGATACACCCATTTACACTTTGGTGCTGTTCGTCTAGTTCTCACCCTTCATGGCAGAAAAGGTTTACCTGTTACTGCTAAGATAGCTCTCCTTGATTCCTCTTATAAGAAGTATTCTGATGCTCTTATAGGAGCACTTCTTACTACTCTTAGCAACGGCAGTGTTGTCTTAACCATTCAGCCAGATTACAACGTTAGTCTTCAAGACAGAACTCTTCCTCGGAGATTACAAGTCCAGGTCCAGATTTCTGGAGCTGAGCAAGATTCTCAAGCCATCATGGCAACCCTCCATCACCAGATTGTTTATCGTCTCCAGAATCACGCTTATGATCTTGAGCTTCCCAACTGTACTACTGATGCTCTTGTTGCCATCTCAAACAGAGCAGATGACACCTCTATCATTCAGATTCCCAGACAAATTCCCAGAGAAGAACTCGCTCAGATCATGCCTATGCACTGGATGACTAACTATGAAAGACTTTTCCACGAGAAGCAGCCAGATGTCCATACCACCACTCCACCTACAATTGAAGATCTTGGAAATGGTGTTGTGAAGACAGTATTCACCAGACCAACCTCCTCCGGACCAATTAATCCACCAGGAAGGATTTTAACTTTGACACCCGCCTATACTCCATCCAGACGAGACCCTCCAATTGCTTGGGTTAATCAGGATGCAAAGCCCTGCTATGTCTCCCATGTTAATGGTCATTTTTTGTGGGACGTACCAGGATCAGGGATGTGTGACTCAAACTGTGAGTGCGACACACCTGAATGGTGGGAAGAAGACTCAGATGATGAAGGATGCTTATATCCTTGCAAGTATGCTCTCAAGAAAGCACAAAAGAAGAAGACTACTTTCCAGTCTTCCTGTAGATCTCACCAATCTAAGAAACCAGAAGATGATGATGATTGTGGTTCAGCACAAGCAGTGTCTACCAGACGCTCTACACGTCGATGGCAGCCACCTCCTCCTCCAGCTAAATCCTCAAAAGACATGACTCTTGCAGAGTTGATGATAGAAACAGGTCATACAGACCTTGTCCAGAAATATTTCCCAGATGCTGTCAAACCGCCAAAACCGTTGGTGACAGTTCCACTACCAACACCTCAACCCATCTCCTGTATTGCTATGCTCAATCCCTTTGAGCAGAATTTTCCTCCTCTTGAAAGAAAGACAGATCAAGCCAATAAGTTCTCCTCCAGACCTTATGTTATACCAGAGACAGTTGATGCTCAAGGCCATTTTAGAATGACGCAGTCTGAAGAAGTCTTGAATTGGCATACTCAGAATGCTGTTTGCCAAAACAATACTTTAAAGAAGATTGATTCAAAGCTTGACTCCCTGACAACAAAGACAGAAGGTCTAGCCTATCAGATAGATCAATTATCTGAAGAGGTTAAGAACTTATATCTCTATCAAAAGCAGCAAGCTATTAAGTTGGATGCAGAGCTAAGAAAATTTATCGAGAATGGATATATGGGTCCTCAATTTCGACAAAAAGAAATTGAACTCCAAGCCATTCAGCAGGATTTGAAGAGGATTGAACTTGATATAGCCAGGAAACAATCCCAGTCTATATATGAGCCTTACCCTTCTCTCTTTTCACCCCCTTCCTTGTTTTCACCCTCAGATCCATATTCTACCAGCCAATTTAAATTCAATTATCCGTTGTTTGCTCAATTATCTCCGCCAAAGCCACCTCCACAACAGCATCCAAGACCAAAACCTCCTTTCTATACACCGTCTCAACCTCGTGACCCAAGTCCTCACCCAGGTATCAAAATCTCTGAACCATCCTCCAGTATACCTCAAGAAACATTCTATCCTCAACATACCCAGCCACCTACATATTCATCAGTCACTTCTATTACCTCTACTCCTCAAGTTTACACACCCAATCCACCAGCCAACAATCCACTTCATCCCTCAATAGGGATAATGCAAAGTCCTAACCAACCTGCTCATTCACAATACTCTTCTAGCTCACAGGAATCAGAATCAGATATCTCTGATTTAAGCTCTGAAGTTGAACCAGCTGACATTTCTAGAATAGCAATGGTCCAACCAGGACAAGGTGAAGAAGAAATGGAAGAACCGTTTGTTGAACATCCAGAAGATTCAGCACATCGAAGGAACCATGACTATAAGCCTGTTAATGGTCCATGGTTTACATTTGATGGTATTCCTTTTGACAAATGGAGATTTAAACTTCAAGAGTTTAGTGCCTGGATAGATCTACAAGTCACAGCAAATCAAATTCCTCTCAGACAAGCATTACAGGAATTTGTATCCAGATTCACAGGAACTCTCAGAGATTGGTTTCAGAACCTCACTCCATATCAGAAACTTCAAGCGGTACAAGTAGAAAATCCAACTATTCTCCTTGAAGTAATTCAGAAAGAATTTCTTGGAGATTTCAACATCATCCGCAAAAGAGAAAAACAAGAATTCTTTGAGATGAAGTGTTGCTCGCTGAAAAGAAAGGATCTGCAAACTCATTATCAAAGAGTGCTTCAAAAGTACCACTTACTAAATGGTGGTAATGATGTGAATCTTCGACATACATTCATTGCTTCGCTACCAGATGAACTTCAAGCAGAACTCAACAGAAGCATTTATGCTCTCCACAGAGAAATGACTGATATCTCTATTGGAGAATTATACCAGCTGGCCCTCAATGCCTTAGACAAGCTTTGCGAACAGCATAAGTTTTTCAAAGATATGCAGAAGCAAGCTCACAAGTTCAAACCGGCTTGCAAGAAGCCTTACCTGAAAATCAAATGCAAAGATCAGAAGGATTGTTTCTGTCCCTCAAAGAAGAAATCCCATTTTCGCCATTTTGCTCAAGATGGTAAAAAGCCTTATAAGGAGCTTCGACGATCAAAGTTTAAAAGGAAGCCTAGATTCTTTAAATCTAGGAAACCCTTCTCCAAAGGATCAAAATGCTTCATTTGCAGAAAACCAGGACATTTTGCTAAGAATTGTCCTAAAAAGACCAAAGGTGACATCAAGATGATCCAGAAGTTTCATAAGATCTTCATGATATCTGACAACACGTCAGATATAGAAGATTATCTTGAAGAGCAAGATGAACAGGATAATGACACTCAATACGTCATTCCGCCTTCTGACGAATCAACAGACTCATCCTTCTCTGACTCTGATGACTCTTGTCAATCAGAAGAAGAAGATTATTCTCCAGGTCTACTCAATCTAGTTCAGCCTGCAAACCCAATGATTGGATGTCTTGGAACTCAACATTTTCATTCCCAGAATTCTCCAAAGACTCCATTACCGAATATTCAGGTTCAAATTCTTCCAGAGAAATATTCAAAACCCATTACAGCGATAGCTTTCATTGATACAGGCTCATCTCATACTGTGATGAAACCTCATATTCTCCCGCCTGAAGAATGGGTTCCTCACAATCAGTACTTCTACACCGCTGACGGAAAAATATTCAAAATTAATCTGATTACAAGGAGAAAGATCAACATCAAAATCTTCCCAGGATGTACCTTGAAGATCAAAGTATTAGGAAGTGAACTTCCAGGGAAGGACATTCTTCTTGGTTTCAATGCCTTTTATCATACCAAGAATCTGATGATACTTCCTAAAGGAATCAGATGGAAATCTAATTTCAGTCCTTGGACAGAGATAACTTCTCTGTATGAATTACAGAATGCTCCTCCACAATATTCAGATATTAAGGATAAATTGATTCAATACTGTGCTGACAGTCATGATCAATTCCCACATCCTTCTCCACTATGGAAAAATGAAGATTTCTTTATCAGCCTTCCTTTTAAAAGGAATGAAGACATTAATCCGACTAAGGCTTCACATCCAGGAATGAATCCAGAAGATTTGAAGCTAGCTCGAGAGGAATGTGCTGCACTGCTGAAACAAGGACTCATTGAGCCCACAAAGTCTGATTGGGCTTGCCAGGCATTTTATGTTGAAAAAAGATCAGAAATTAAAAGAGGAAAGAAAAGGCTTGTCATCGATTATAAGCCTCTTAATCATTTCCTTCAAGATGATAAGTTTCCTCTTCCAAAGCCAACGGCCTTATTTGCTCAATTGACAGGATCGGCCCATGTTTTTTCCAAGTTTGATCTCAAAGCAGGTTTTTGGCAGCTTGGAATACAAAGACAAGACCGGCCCAAAACGGCGTTCTGCATACCCAATGCTCAATATCAATGGACTGTCCTACCTTTTGGTCTTAAGGTAGCACCTTCACTGTTCCAGAAGGCTATGATCAAGATCTTTGAGCCTATCATCAATAATGCTCTAATTTATATTGATGATATCCTGTTATTCTCAGCAACAGAGGCAGAACACCTATCACTCCTGGCTCAATTTCATCAGATTATTGCCCAATATGGCATAATGCTTTCCTCCAAGAAAAGTGATATTGGAGTCTCAAAAATTGATTTTCTTGGAATGCATTTTGAAAATGGAGAATACAGCCCAGGACCTCACATTGCACAGGAATTACTGAAATTTCCTGATGATAATCTCTCCCACAAGCAAGTACAACAGTTCCTTGGAATTGTTAATTTTTTAAGAGATTTTATCCCCCAGTTATCTCATCATACCAGTCATTTGTACAAAATGCTGAAGAAAAATCCTCCACCATGGTCCCAAGAACAAACAGATGCAGTGGTTGCTCTGAAAAAGATTACTCAGAATCCACCTCCATTAAAGATCCCAGATCAAGGACAAAGGATTTTGCAAACTGATGCAAGTGATAACTATTGGGGTGCAATACTTATTGAAGAAATTAATGGAGTACGTTACTATTGTGGACATGCTAGTGGTCAATTCAAGGAATCGGAAAAGCATTACCATGCTACATACAAAGAGATCCTAGCAGTCAAAAGAGGCATCGAGAAATTTAACTTTCATTTGAGTCCATATCATTTTATAATAGAAATGGACAACACATCTTTTCCAAAGATGCTTGATCCAAAGAAAAAGATACTGCCAGATGCCCAGCTACTCCGATGGAAAGATTGGTTCTCGCGCTATAAATTCTCTGTTAAACACCTCAAAGGACCACAGAATATCCTTGCAGATTTTCTTTCAAGACCAGAGAAAATCTCTCCTCCACCTCAGATTCTCTACATTCTTACCCTTTCAGAATACCCTTCTCCTTCCATCATGCCTTACATCACCAAAGCAGCCATCCTTCCACCAAACTCAGACCTTCACTCCTTCACAGATTTTCAGAATTACGCTAAAGAGTATGTTTACTTTTGGCTCCATCATCTTTTCGAAAAAACCAACCTTGTCCCAAAAGTCCAGCATTTCAGTTCTATTTGTCCATACACTACCATCCCGTTCATCCAAGGTCTTATACCTGATGAACTCCTCTGGTATATCTGGTCAATGACCATTCTTTATACCACTTCTTTTGCACTTGCTCCTCTTCCTGTCTATCATTATATCTGTGATAAGAGCAATGAGAATTCTTCTCTCATTAAGCTTCTTACTTTGTTTGCCCCTCTTCCCTTCTGGAGAGGTACTCTGTTTAATGTTATAAATAACAATAATCTTTGGGATGTTAAAAAATCAAAACAAAAAAGATTTTCTTGTGTGTTTTTTCTTAGCAGGACTTATCATGCACAGAAACCTGATGGTGTTGAGTTAAAAACAAATGCGATACTTTGGTCAGAATCCCTTGATTGGGTTCAACCCGATCCATTGCAATCTCAGGAGCTCAGTCTTATCCTTGCCAAATACAACCAGAGTGTATCAAAAGACTGCACAATCCTTGGCCCTGTTCCAAACACTGAAGAAGTTGATGCATATGATAAGCTATACCAGCCAGAACCACACTATGTGTCAACCTATCAGGTGTTACCATCTCAAGAGACTACTCTTCCTTTGGATTCTCAGGGGAAAATTCTCCTGGATTCTCAAGATCCATATGAAGATGAGTCTTTGTCCCAGCTCTCACTCTCCCAACCAGGATCATCACAGAATCCGACATACTGTTCTCAAAAGACAAGTGATGTTCTAGCAGGTCCAGATTCGTTTATTGATTTTCTCAACCCACTTGCATATGTCCAGATGCTTTATGATGATGACAGTGACAACAATAATCTCTCTCCAAGTCACGAGCCTATCTTCAAAGATTAAGTGTCGGCAGTACTATTTCATCCGGTTTCCAGTCCTCTATCTATATGTGTCGGCAGCTTATTTTGGTCAGTTCCCGGTAGTCAGTCCCTGTGTCTGTCTGTAATAAAATAATATAAAGCATGCCAAGCATGATCCGTGATTCTATTATTTTATTAGCCATGCTTTTCGTGACTAATAAGATATTAAAAGCATGTCGGGCATGATTTGTGAGTTTGTATTTTTTAATCCCGTGAGAAAATCATGGGAATATTTTATTTTTCTTTGCTTTGTTTGTATTAGCCTTGGTTTCTCTATATAAGGAGAGGCATTTCTCAGTTGTAATCAAGTTAAGTTAAGCTTGGAAGAAATAAAACTACTCCAGAGTGTTTTCTCATATGTCTTCCTTCTAAGTTTCTTCCTTTGTTCCTGAAAGCTTTATTTCAAAGTATGTTAGTCTTCTCTGCTCCTTAGATTCCAAGTATGCTCTGCACTTGCCTCGTTATGAGGAACCTGTGCATCAGAATAGAATCAAGAATACGATCCATGTTGATAGAGAGTACGGGAAATCGGGGTACTGAGTCTGCTAGTATTGTATGTTTTGGTTGGGGTGATGACCAGTCTCTAAAGTGTCCTTGAGCGTGGGCAAGAGGTAAGACCCAGGAGGCTCGGACTGTCCACTGAGTTTGGTCATCTCCTCATCGAAAGTGTGCAGCTCCTAGTAGATACTCAGTGTATCAATTTCTCGTTTATCATATTCTCTGGAATTCCAATTCCAAGAAGAAAAGATAGGATAGATCAAGGTCCCAATGACTTTGTTGGTGTCCGTGTCTGAAGTTTGAAGACACAACACAGTCATTAGGATCCTGATACATCCACCCTCCCCAGTGTGGTATCAGAGCCTAACGAGTCCAGCAGAGAAAGCCAACATATTTTGAGATACAGTGA
Source organism: Acacia crassicarpa (assembly GCA_034222035.1). Classification (NCBI taxonomy): domain Eukaryota; kingdom Viridiplantae; phylum Streptophyta; class Magnoliopsida; order Fabales; family Fabaceae; genus Acacia; species Acacia crassicarpa. The sequence goes on from JAWXYG010000015.1 coordinate 12,666,452, forward strand.
GTAAGGAACAAACTTTTACATCATGAGTGACACACCCAGTACATCTACTACTTCTACTTCTAATCTTATCTCTCCTTTCATTCCTAAAGATCTACCTCCGTCCATAAAAAGAACCCTTGCCAACAAGATAGAAAACCTCATTGAGGTGACCCATCATCCAGATCAGCCCCTCAGAAGTACCAATTTACCTCTTCTCAGTCCATACAGTTACTATCACCGGCAGAATTCTTTCACCAGTTCGTTCAGATCTTTGATCAGAACCAACAGATCTGATGTCAAAGAAATTGTTCAATCCACCAAGCTTGAACAGTGCACTCTTCCAGCAACTACCCAGGAACTCTACTCAACAATTGAGATTTTTCCGGATCTCATTAATAAATGGAGATCTGAGGGATACACCCATTTACACTTTGGTGCTGTTCGTCTAGTTCTCACCCTTCATGGCAGAAAAGGTTTACCTGTTACTGCTAAGATAGCTCTCCTTGATTCCTCTTATAAGAAGTATTCTGATGCTCTTATAGGAGCACTTCTTACTACTCTTAGCAACGGCAGTGTTGTCTTAACCATTCAGCCAGATTACAACGTTAGTCTTCAAGACAGAACTCTTCCTCGGAGATTACAAGTCCAGGTCCAGATTTCTGGAGCTGAGCAAGATTCTCAAGCCATCATGGCAACCCTCTATCACCAGATTGTTTATCGTCTCCAGAATCACGCTTATGATCTTGAGCTTCCCAACTGTACTACTGATGCTCTTGTTGCCATCTCAAACAGAGCAGATGACACCTCTATCATTCAGATTCCCAGACAAATTCCCAGAGAAGAACTCACTCAGATCATGCCTATGCACTGGATGACTAACTATGAAAGACTTTTCCACGAGAAGCAGCCAGATGTCCATACCACCACTCCACCTACAATTGAAGATCTTGGAAATGGTGTTGTGAAGACAGTATTCACCAGACCAACCTCCTCCGGACCAATTAATCCACCAGGAAGGATTTTAACTTTGACACCCGCCTATACTCCATCCAGACGAGACCCTCCAATTGCTTGGGTTAATCAGGATGCAAAGCCCTGCTATGTCTCCCATGTTAATGGTCATTTTTTGTGGGACGTACCAGGATCAGGGATGTGTGACTCAAACTGTGAGTGCGACACACCTGAATGGTGGGAAGAAGACTCAGATGATGAAGGATGCTTATATCCTTGCAAGTATGCTCTCAAGAAAGCACAAAAGAAGAAGACTACTTTCCAGTCTTCCTGTAGATCTCACCAATCTAAGAAACCAGAAGATGATGATGATTGTGGTTCAGCACAAGCAGTGTCTACCAGACGCTCTACACGTCGATGGCAGCCACCTCCTCCTCCAGCTAAATCCTCAAAAGACATGACTCTTGCAGAGTTGATGATAGAAACAGGTCATACAGACCTTGTCCAGAAATATTTCCCAGATGCTGTCAAACCGCCAAAACCGTTGGTGACAGTTCCACTACCAACACCTCAACCCATCTCCTGTATTGCTATGCTCAATCCCTTTGAGCAGAATTTTCCTCCTCTTGAAAGAAAGACAGATCAAGCCAATAAGTTCTCCTCCAGACCTTATGTTATACCAGAGACAGTTGATGCTCAAGGCCATTTTAGAATGACGCAGTCTGAAGAAGTCTTGAATTGGCATACTCAGAATGCTGTTTGCCAAAACAATACTTTAAAGAAGATTGATTCAAAGCTTGACTCCCTGACAACAAAGACAGAAGGTCTAGCCTATCAGATAGATCAATTATCTGAAGAGGTTAAGAACTTATATCTCTATCAAAAGCAGCAAGCTATTAAGTTGGATGCAGAGCTAAGAAAATTTATCGAGAATGGATATATGGGTCCTCAATTTCGACAAAAAGAAATTGAACTCCAAGCCATTCAGCAGGATTTGAAGAGGATTGAACTTGATATAGCCAGGAAACAATCCCAGTCTATATATGAGCCTTACCCTTCTCTCTTTTCACCCCCTTCCTTGTTTTCACCCTCAGATCCATATTCTACCAGCCAATTTAAATTCAATTATCCGTTGTTTGCTCAATTATCTCCGCCAAAGCCACCTCCACAACAGCATCCAAGACCAAAACCTCCTTTCTATACACCGTCTCAACCTCGTGACCCAAGTCCTCACCCAGGTATCAAAATCTCTGAACCATCCTCCAGTATACCTCAAGAAACATTCTATCCTCAACATACCCAGCCACCTACATATTCATCAGTCACTTCTATTACCTCTACTCCTCAAGTTTACACACCCAATCCACCAGCCAACAATCCACTTCATCCCTCAATAGGGATAATGCAAAGTCCTAACCAACCTGCTCATTCACAATACTCTTCTAGCTCACAGGAATCAGAATCAGATATCTCTGATTTAAGCTCTGAAGTTGAACCAGCTGACATTTCTAGAATAGCAATGGTCCAACCAGGACAAGGTGAAGAAGAAATGGAAGAACCGTTTGTTGAACATCCAGAAGATTCAGCACATCGAAGGAACCATGACTATAAGCCTGTTAATGGTCCATGGTTTACATTTGATGGTATTCCTTTTGACAAATGGAGATTTAAACTTCAAGAGTTTAGTGCCTGGATAGATCTACAAGTCACAGCAAATCAAATTCCTCTCAGACAAGCATTACAGGAATTTGTATCCAGATTCACAGGAACTCTCAGAGATTGGTTTCAGAACCTCACTCCATATCAGAAACTTCAAGCGGTACAAGTAGAAAATCCAACTATTCTCCTTGAAGTAATTCAGAAAGAATTTCTTGGAGATTTCAACATCATCCGCAAAAGAGAAAAACAAGAATTCTTTGAGATGAAGTGTTGCTCGCTGAAAAGAAAGGATCTGCAAACTCATTATCAAAGAGTGCTTCAAAAGTACCACTTACTAAATGGTGGTAATGATGTGAATCTTCGACATACATTCATTGCTTCGCTACCAGATGAACTTCAAGCAGAACTCAACAGAAGCATTTATGCTCTCCACAGAGAAATGACTGATATCTCTATTGGAGAATTATACCAGCTGGCCCTCAATGCCTTAGACAAGCTTTGCGAACAGCATAAGTTTTTCAAAGATATGCAGAAGCAAGCTCACAAGTTCAAACCGGCTTGCAAGAAGCCTTACCTGAAAATCAAATGCAAAGATCAGAAGGATTGTTTCTGTCCCTCAAAGAAGAAATCCCATTTTCGCCATTTTGCTCAAGATGGTAAAAAGCCTTATAAGGAGCTTCGACGATCAAAGTTTAAAAGGAAGCCTAGATTCTTTAAATCTAGGAAACCCTTCTCCAAAGGATCAAAATGCTTCATTTGCAGAAAACCAGGACATTTTGCTAAGAATTGTCCTAAAAAGACCAAAGGTGACATCAAGATGATCCAGAAGTTTCATAAGATCTTCATGATATCTGACAACACGTCAGATATAGAAGATTATCTTGAAGAGCAAGATGAACAGGATAATGACACTCAATACGTCATTCCGCCTTCTGACGAATCAACAGACTCATCCTTCTCTGACTCTGATGACTCTTGTCAATCAGAAGAAGAAGATTATTCTCCAGGTCTACTCAATCTAGTTCAGCCTGCAAACCCAATGATTGGATGTCTTGGAACTCAACATTTTCATTCCCAGAATTCTCCAAAGACTCCATTACCGAATATTCAGGTTCAAATTCTTCCAGAGAAATATTCAAAACCCATTACAGCGATAGCTTTCATTGATACAGGCTCATCTCATACTGTGATGAAACCTCATATTCTCCCGCCTGAAGAATGGGTTCCTCACAATCAGTACTTCTACACCGCTGACGGAAAAATATTCAAAATTAATCTGATTACAAGGAGAAAGATCAACATCAAAATCTTCCCAGGATGTACCTTGAAGATCAAAGTATTAGGAAGTGAACTTCCAGGGAAGGACATTCTTCTTGGTTTCAATGCCTTTTATCATACCAAGAATCTGATGATACTTCCTAAAGGAATCAGATGGAAATCTAATTTCAGTCCTTGGACAGAGATAACTTCTCTGTATGAATTACAGAATGCTCCTCCACAATATTCAGATATTAAGGATAAATTGATTCAATACTGTGCTGACAGTCATGATCAATTCCCACATCCTTCTCCACTATGGAAAAATGAAGATTTCTTTATCAGCCTTCCTTTTAAAAGGAATGAAGACATTAATCCGACTAAGGCTTCACATCCAGGAATGAATCCAGAAGATTTGAAGCTAGCTCGAGAGGAATGTGCTGCACTGCTGAAACAAGGACTCATTGAGCCCACAAAGTCTGATTGGGCTTGCCAGGCATTTTATGTTGAAAAAAGATCAGAAATTAAAAGAGGAAAGAAAAGGCTTGTCATCGATTATAAGCCTCTTAATCATTTCCTTCAAGATGATAAGTTTCCTCTTCCAAAGCCAACGGCCTTATTTGCTCAATTGACAGGATCGGCCCATGTTTTTTCCAAGTTTGATCTCAAAGCAGGTTTTTGGCAGCTTGGAATACAAAGACAAGACCGGCCCAAAACGGCGTTCTGCATACCCAATGCTCAATATCAATGGACTGTCCTACCTTTTGGTCTTAAGGTAGCACCTTCACTGTTCCAGAAGGCTATGATCAAGATCTTTGAGCCTATCATCAATAATGCTCTAATTTATATTGATGATATCCTGTTATTCTCAGCAACAGAGGCAGAACACCTATCACTCCTGGCTCAATTTCATCAGATTATTGCCCAATATGGCATAATGCTTTCCTCCAAGAAAAGTGATATTGGAGTCTCAAAAATTGATTTTCTTGGAATGCATTTTGAAAATGGAGAATACAGCCCAGGACCTCACATTGCACAGGAATTACTGAAATTTCCTGATGATAATCTCTCCCACAAGCAAGTACAACAGTTCCTTGGAATTGTTAATTTTTTAAGAGATTTTATCCCCCAGTTATCTCATCATACCAGTCATTTGTACAAAATGCTGAAGAAAAATCCTCCACCATGGTCCCAAGAACAAACAGATGCAGTGGTTGCTCTGAAAAAGATTACTCAGAATCCACCTCCATTAAAGATCCCAGATCAAGGACAAAGGATTTTGCAAACTGATGCAAGTGATAACTATTGGGGTGCAATACTTATTGAAGAAATTAATGGAGTACGTTACTATTGTGGACATGCTAGTGGTCAATTCAAGGAATCGGAAAAGCATTACCATGCTACATACAAAGAGATCCTAGCAGTCAAAAGAGGCATCGAGAAATTTAACTTTCATTTGAGTCCATATCATTTTATAATAGAAATGGACAACACATCTTTTCCAAAGATGCTTGATCCAAAGAAAAAGATACTGCCAGATGCCCAGCTACTCCGATGGAAAGATTGGTTCTCGCGCTATAAATTCTCTGTTAAACACCTCAAAGGACCACAGAATATCCTTGCAGATTTTCTTTCAAGACCAGAGAAAATCTCTCCTCCACCTCAGATTCTCTACATTCTTACCCTTTCAGAATACCCTTCTCCTTCCATCATGCCTTACATCACCAAAGCAGCCATCCTTCCACCAAACTCAGACCTTCACTCCTTCACAGATTTTCAGAATTACGCTAAAGAGTATGTTTACTTTTGGCTCCATCATCTTTTCGAAAAAACCAACCTTGTCCCAAAAGTCCAGCATTTCAGTTCTATTTGTCCATACACTACCATCCCGTTCATCCAAGGTCTTATACCTGATGAACTCCTCTGGTATATCTGGTCAATGACCATTCTTTATACCACTTCTTTTGCACTTGCTCCTCTTCCTGTCTATCATTATATCTGTGATAAGAGCAATGAGAATTCTTCTCTCATTAAGCTTCTTACTTTGTTTGCCCCTCTTCCCTTCTGGAGAGGTACTCTGTTTAATGTTATAAATAACAATAATCTTTGGGATGTTAAAAAATCAAAACAAAAAAGATTTTCTTGTGTGTTTTTTCTTAGCAGGACTTATCATGCACAGAAACCTGATGGTGTTGAGTTAAAAACAAATGCGATACTTTGGTCAGAATCCCTTGATTGGGTTCAACCCGATCCATTGCAATCTCAGGAGCTCAGTCTTATCCTTGCCAAATACAACCAGAGTGTATCAAAAGACTGCACAATCCTTGGCCCTGTTCCAAACACTGAAGAAGTTGATGCATATGATAAGCTATACCAGCCAGAACCACACTATGTGTCAACCTATCAGGTGTTACCATCTCAAGAGACTACTCTTCCTTTGGATTCTCAGGGGAAAATTCTCCTGGATTCTCAAGATCCATATGAAGATGAGTCTTTGTCCCAGCTCTCACTCTCCCAACCAGGATCATCACAGAATCCGACATACTGTTCTCAAAAGACAAGTGATGTTCTAGCAGGTCCAGATTCGTTTATTGATTTTCTCAACCCACTTGCATATGTCCAGACGCTTTATGATGATGACAGTGACAACAATAATCTCTCTCCAAGTCACGAGCCTATCTTCAAAGATTAAGTGTCGGCAGTACTATTTCATCCGGTTTCCAGTCCTCTATCTATATGTGTCGGCAGCTTATTTTGGTCAGTTCCCGGTAGTCAGTCCCTGTGTCTGTCTGTAATAAAATAATATAAAGCATGCCAAGCATGATCCGTGATTCTATTATTTTATTAGCCATGCTTTTCGTGACTAATAAGATATTAAAAGCATGTCGGGCATGATTTGTGAGTTTGTATTTTTTAATCCCGTGAGAAAATCATGGGAATATTTTATTTTTCTTTGCTTTGTTTGTATTAGCCTTGGTTTCTCTATATAAGGAGAGGCATTTCTCAGTTGTAATCAAGTTAAGTTAAGCTTGGAAGAAATAAAACTACTCCAGAGTGTTTTCTCATATGTCTTCCTTCTAAGTTTCTTCCTTTGTTCCTGAAAGCTTTATTTCAAAGTATGTTAGTCTTCTCTGCTCCTTAGATTCCAAGTATGCTCTGCACTTGCCTCGTTATGAGGAACCTGTGCATCAGAATAGAATCAAGAATACGATCCATGTTGATAGAGAGTACGGGAAATCGGGGTACTGAGTCTGCTAGTATTGTATGTTTTGGTTGGGGTGATGACCAGTCTCTAAAGTGTCCTTGAGCGTGGGCAAGAGGTAAGACCCAGGAGGCTCGGACTGTCCACTGAGTTTGGTCATCTCCTCATCGAAAGTGTGCAGCTCCTAGTAGATACTCAGTGTATCAATTTCTCGTTTATCATATTCTCTGGAATTCCAATTCCAAGAAGAAAAGATAGGATAGATCAAGGTCCCAATGACTTTGTTGGTGTCCGTGTCTGAAGTTTGAAGACACAACACAGTCATTAGGATCCTGATACATCCACCCTCCCCAGTGTGGTATCAGAGCCTAACGAGTCCAGCAGAGAAAGCCAACATATTTTGAGATACAGTGAGTAAGGAACAAACTTTTACATCATGAGTGACACACCCAGTACATCTACTACTTCTACTTCTAATCTTATCTCTCCTTTCATTCCTAAAGATCTACCTCCGTCCATAAAAAGAACCCTTGCCAACAAGATAGAAAACCTCATTGAGGTGACCCATCATCCAGATCAGCCCCTCAGAAGTACCAATTTACCTCTTCTCAGTCCATACAGTTACTATCACCGGCAGAATTCTTTCACCAGTTCGTTCAGATCTTTGATCAGAACCAACAGATCTGATGTCAAAGAAATTGTTCAATCCACCAAGCTTGAACAGTGCACTCTTCCAGCAACTACCCAGGAACTCTACTCAACAATTGAGATTTTTCCGGATCTCATTAATAAATGGAGATCTGAGGGATACACCCATTTACACTTTGGTGCTGTTCGTCTAGTTCTCACCCTTCATGGCAGAAAAGGTTTACCTGTTACTGCTAAGATAGCTCTCCTTGATTCCTCTTATAAGAAGTATTCTGATGCTCTTATAGGAGCACTTCTTACTACTCTTAGCAACGGCAGTGTTGTCTTAACCATTCAGCCAGATTACAACGTTAGTCTTCAAGACAGAACTCTTCCTCGGAGATTACAAGTCCAGGTCCAGATTTCTGGAGCTGAGCAAGATTCTCAAGCCATCATGGCAACCCTCTATCACCAGATTGTTTATCGTCTCCAGAATCACGCTTATGATCTTGAGCTTCCCAACTGTACTACTGATGCTCTTGTTGCCATCTCAAACAGAGCAGATGACACCTCTATCATTCAGATTCCCAGACAAATTCCCAGAGAAGAACTCACTCAGATCATGCCTATGCACTGGATGACTAACTATGAAAGACTTTTCCACGAGAAGCAGCCAGATGTCCATACCACCACTCCACCTACAATTGAAGATCTTGGAAATGGTGTTGTGAAGACAGTATTCACCAGACCAACCTCCTCCGGACCAATTAATCCACCAGGAAGGATTTTAACTTTGACACCCGCCTATACTCCATCCAGACGAGACCCTCCAATTGCTTGGGTTAATCAGGATGCAAAGCCCTGCTATGTCTCCCATGTTAATGGTCATTTTTTGTGGGACGTACCAGGATCAGGGATGTGTGACTCAAACTGTGAGTGCGACACACCTGAATGGTGGGAAGAAGACTCAGATGATGAAGGATGCTTATATCCTTGCAAGTATGCTCTCAAGAAAGCACAAAAGAAGAAGACTACTTTCCAGTCTTCCTGTAGATCTCACCAATCTAAGAAACCAGAAGATGATGATGATTGTGGTTCAGCACAAGCAGTGTCTACCAGACGCTCTACACGTCGATGGCAGCCACCTCCTCCTCCAGCTAAATCCTCAAAAGACATGACTCTTGCAGAGTTGATGATAGAAACAGGTCATACAGACCTTGTCCAGAAATATTTCCCAGATGCTGTCAAACCGCCAAAACCGTTGGTGACAGTTCCACTACCAACACCTCAACCCATCTCCTGTATTGCTATGCTCAATCCCTTTGAGCAGAATTTTCCTCCTCTTGAAAGAAAGACAGATCAAGCCAATAAGTTTTCCTCCAGACCTTATGTTATACCAGAGACAGTTGATGCTCAAGGCCATTTTAGAATGACGCAGTCTGAAGAAGTCTTGAATTGGCATACTCAGAATGCTGTTTGCCAAAACAATACTTTAAAGAAGATTGATTCAAAGCTTGACTCCCTGACAACAAAGACAGAAGGTCTAGCCTATCAGATAGATCAATTATCTGAAGAGGTTAAGAACTTATATCTCTATCAAAAGCAGCAAGCTATTAAGTTGGATGCAGAGCTAAGAAAATTTATCGAGAATGGATATATGGGTCCTCAATTTCGACAAAAAGAAATTGAACTCCAAGCCATTCAGCAGGATTTGAAGAGGATTGAACTTGATATAGCCAGGAAACAATCCCAGTCTATATATGAGCCTTACCCTTCTCTCTTTTCACCCCCTTCCTTGTTTTCACCCTCAGATCCATATTCTACCAGCCAATTTAAATTCAATTATCCGTTGTTTGCTCAATTATCTCCGCCAAAGCCACCTCCACAACAGCATCCAAGACCAAAACCTCCTTTCTATACACCGTCTCAACCTCGTGACCCAAGTCCTCACCCAGGTATCAAAATCTCTGAACCATCCTCCAGTATACCTCAAGAAACATTCTATCCTCAACATACCCAGCCACCTACATATTCATCAGTCACTTCTATTACCTCTACTCCTCAAGTTTACACACCCAATCCACCAGCCAACAATCCACTTCATCCCTCAATAGGGATAATGCAAAGTCCTAACCAACCTGCTCATTCACAATACTCTTCTAGCTCACAGGAATCAGAATCAGATATCTCTGATTTAAGCTCTGAAGTTGAACCAGCTGACATTTCTAGAATAGCAATGGTCCAACCAGGACAAGGTGAAGAAGAAATGGAAGAACCGTTTGTTGAACATCCAGAAGATTCAGCACATCGAAGGAACCATGACTATAAGCCTGTTAATGGTCCATGGTTTACATTTGATGGTATTCCTTTTGACAAATGGAGATTTAAACTTCAAGAGTTTAGTGCCTGGATAGATCTACAAGTCACAGCAAATCAAATTCCTCTCAGACAAGCATTACAGGAATTTGTATCCAGATTCACAGGAACTCTCAGAGATTGGTTTCAGAACCTCACTCCATATCAGAAACTTCAAGCGGTACAAGTAGAAAATCCAACTATTCTCCTTGAAGTAATTCAGAAAGAATTTCTTGGAGATTTCAACATCATCCGCAAAAGAGAAAAACAAGAATTCTTTGAGATGAAGTGTTGCTCGCTGAAAAGAAAGGATCTGCAAACTCATTATCAAAGAGTGCTTCAAAAGTACCACTTACTAAATGGTGGTAATGATGTGAATCTTCGACATACATTCATTGCTTCGCTACCAGATGAACTTCAAGCAGAACTCAACAGAAGCATTTATGCTCTCCACAGAGAAATGACTGATATCTCTATTGGAGAATTATACCAGCTGGCCCTCAATGCCTTAGACAAGCTTTGCGAACAGCATAAGTTTTTCAAAGATATGCAGAAGCAAGCTCACAAGTTCAAACCGGCTTGCAAGAAGCCTTACCTGAAAATCAAATGCAAAGATCAGAAGGATTGTTTCTGTCCCTCAAAGAAGAAATCCCATTTTCGCCATTTTGCTCAAGATGGTAAAAAGCCTTATAAGGAGCTTCGACGATCAAAGTTTAAAAGGAAGCCTAGATTCTTTAAATCTAGGAAACCCTTCTCCAAAGGATCAAAATGCTTCATTTGCAGAAAACCAGGACATTTTGCTAAGAATTGTCCTAAAAAGACCAAAGGTGACATCAAGATGATCCAGAAGTTTCATAAGATCTTCATGATATCTGACAACACGTCAGATATAGAAGATTATCTTGAAGAGCAAGATGAACAGGATAATGACACTCAATACGTCATTCCGCCTTCTGACGAATCAACAGACTCATCCTTCTCTGACTCTGATGACTCTTGTCAATCAGAAGAAGAAGATTATTCTCCAGGTCTACTCAATCTAGTTCAGCCTGCAAACCCAATGATTGGATGTCTTGGAACTCAACATTTTCATTCCCAGAATTCTCCAAAGACTCCATTACCGAATATTCAGGTTCAAATTCTTCCAGAGAAATATTCAAAACCCATTACAGCGATAGCTTTCATTGATACAGGCTCATCTCATACTGTGATGAAACCTCATATTCTCCCGCCTGAAGAATGGGTTCCTCACAATCAGTACTTCTACACCGCTGACGGAAAAATATTCAAAATTAATCTGATTACAAGGAGAAAGATCAACATCAAAATCTTCCCAGGATGTACCTTGAAGATCAAAGTATTAGGAAGTGAACTTCCAGGGAAGGACATTCTTCTTGGTTTCAATGCCTTTTATCATACCAAGAATCTGATGATACTTCCTAAAGGAATCAGATGGAAATCTAATTTCAGTCCTTGGACAGAGATAACTTCTCTGTATGAATTACAGAATGCTCCTCCACAATATTCAGATATTAAGGATAAATTGATTCAATACTGTGCTGACAGTCATGATCAATTCCCACATCCTTCTCCACTATGGAAAAATGAAGATTTCTTTATCAGCCTTCCTTTTAAAAGGAATGAAGACATTAATCCGACTAAGGCTTCACATCCAGGAATGAATCCAGAAGATTTGAAGCTAGCTCGAGAGGAATGTGCTGCACTGCTGAAACAAGGACTCATTGAGCCCACAAAGTCTGATTGGGCTTGCCAGGCATTTTATGTTGAAAAAAGATCAGAAATTAAAAGAGGAAAGAAAAGGCTTGTCATCGATTATAAGCCTCTTAATCATTTCCTTCAAGATGATAAGTTTCCTCTTCCAAAGCCAACGGCCTTATTTGCTCAATTGACAGGATCGGCCCATGTTTTTTCCAAGTTTGATCTCAAAGCAGGTTTTTGGCAGCTTGGAATACAAAGACAAGACCGGCCCAAAACGGCGTTCTGCATACCCAATGCTCAATATCAATGGACTGTCCTACCTTTTGGTCTTAAGGTAGCACCTTCACTGTTCCAGAAGGCTATGATCAAGATCTTTGAGCCTATCATCAATAATGCTCTAATTTATATTGATGATATCCTGTTATTCTCAGCAACAGAGGCAGAACACCTATCACTCCTGGCTCAATTTCATCAGATTATTGCCCAATATGGCATAATGCTTTCCTCCAAGAAAAGTGATATTGGAGTCTCAAAAATTGATTTTCTTGGAATGCATTTTGAAAATGGAGAATACAGCCCAGGACCTCACATTGCACAGGAATTACTGAAATTTCCTGATGATAATCTCTCCCACAAGCAAGTACAACAGTTCCTTGGAATTGTTAATTTTTTAAGAGATTTTATCCCCCAGTTATCTCATCATACCAGTCATTTGTACAAAATGCTGAAGAAAAATCCTCCACCATGGTCCCAAGAACAAACAGATGCAGTGGTTGCTCTGAAAAAGATTACTCAGAATCCACCTCCATTAAAGATCCCAGATCAAGGACAAAGGATTTTGCAAACTGATGCAAGTGATAACTATTGGGGTGCAATACTTATTGAAGAAATTAATGGAGTACGTTACTATTGTGGACATGCTAGTGGTCAATTCAAGGAATCGGAAAAGCATTACCATGCTACATACAAAGAGATCCTAGCAGTCAAAAGAGGCATCGAGAAATTTAACTTTCATTTGAGTCCATATCATTTTATAATAGAAATGGACAACACATCTTTTCCAAAGATGCTTGATCCAAAGAAAAAGATACTGCCAGATGCCCAGCTACTCCGATGGAAAGATTGGTTCTCGCGCTATAAATTCTCTGTTAAACACCTCAAAGGACCACAGAATATCCTTGCAGATTTTCTTTCAAGACCAGAGAAAATCTCTCCTCCACCTCAGATTCTCTACATTCTTACCCTTTCAGAATACCCTTCTCCTTCCATCATGCCTTACATCACCAAAGCAGCCATCCTTCCACCAAACTCAGACCTTCACTCCTTCACAGATTTTCAGAATTACGCTAAAGAGTATGTTTACTTTTGGCTCCATCATCTTTTCGAAAAAACCAACCTTGTCCCAAAAGTCCAGCATTTCAGTTCTATTTGTCCATACACTACCATCCCGTTCATCCAAGGTCTTATACCTGATGAACTCCTCTGGTATATCTGGTCAATGACCATTCTTTATACCACTTCTTTTGCACTTGCTCCTCTTCCTGTCTATCATTATATCTGTGATAAGAGCAATGAGAATTCTTCTCTCATTAAGCTTCTTACTTTGTTTGCCCCTCTTCCCTTCTGGAGAGGTACTCTGTTTAATGTTATAAATAACAATAATCTTTGGGATGTTAAAAAATCAAAACAAAAAAGATTTTCTTGTGTGTTTTTTCTTAGCAGGACTTATCATGCACAGAAACCTGATGGTGTTGAGTTAAAAACAAATGCGATACTTTGGTCAGAATCCCTTGATTGGGTTCAACCCGATCCATTGCAATCTCAGGAGCTCAGTCTTATCCTTGCCAAATACAACCAGAGTGTATCAAAAGACTGCACAATCCTTGGCCCTGTTCCAAACACTGAAGAAGTTGATGCATATGATAAGCTATACCAGCCAGAACCACACTATGTGTCAACCTATCAGGTGTTACCATCTCAAGAGACTACTCTTCCTTTGGATTCTCAGGGGAAAATTCTCTTGGATTCTCAAGATCCATATGAAGATGAGTCTTTGTCCCAGCTCTCACTCTCCCAACCAGGATCATCACAGAATCCGACATACTGTTCTCAAAAGACAAGTGATGTTCTAGCAGGTCCAGATTCGTTTATTGATTTTCTCAACCCACTTGCATATGTCCAGACGCTTTATGATGATGACAGTGACAACAATAATCTCTCTCCAAGTCACGAGCCTATCTTCAAAGATTAAGTGTCGGCAGTACTATTTCATCCGGTTTCCAGTCCTCTATCTATATGTGTCGGCAGCTTATTTTGGTCAGTTCCCGGTAGTCAGTCCCTGTGTCTGTCTGTAATAAAATAATATAAAGCATGCCAAGCATGATCCGTGATTCTATTATTTTATTAGCCATGCTTTTCGTGACTAATAAGATATTAAAAGCATGTCGGGCATGATTTGTGAGTTTGTATTTTTTAATCCCGTGAGAAAATCATGGGAATATTTTATTTTTCTTTGCTTTGTTTGTATTAGCCTTGGTTTCTCTATATAAGGAGAGGCATTTCTCAGTTGTAATCAAGTTAAGTTAAGCTTGGAAGAAATAAAACTACTCCAGAGTGTTTTCTCATATGTCTTCCTTCTAAGTTTCTTCCTTTGTTCCTGAAAGCTTTATTTCAAAGTATGTTAGTCTTCTCTGCTCCTTAGATTCCAAGTATGCTCTGCACTTGCCTCGTTATGAGGAACCTGTGCATCAGAACAGAATCAAGAATACGATCCATGTTGATAGAGAGTACGGGAAATCGGGGTACTGAGTCTGCTAGTATTGTATGTTTTGGTTGGGGTGATGACCAGTCTCTAAAGTGTCCTTGAGCGTGGGCAAGAGGTAAGACCCAGGAGGCTCGGACTGTCCACTGAGTTTGGTCATCTCCTCATCGAAAGTGTGCAGCTCCTAGTAGATACTCAGTGTATCAATTTCTCGTTTATCATATTCTCTGGAATTCCAATTCCAAGAAGAAAAGATAGGATAGATCAAGGTCCCAATGACTTTGTTGGTGTCCGTGTCTGAAGTTTGAAGACACAACACAGTCATTCTGGGCTGATGCTGTATCCATTGCTTGTTTTCTCATTAATCATATGCCGTCCCTTGTTCTTAGTGGTGCCACTCCTTACACCACCTTGTTTCCTTCCAATCCTGTGTTTCCTATTGACCCCAAGATTTTTTGGTGTGTTTGCTTTGTTCGTAATGTTTGATCTACTACTACCAAACTTGATCCCAAGTCTCTAAAATGTGCCTTCCTGGGATATTCTAGGGTTCAAATGGGTTATAGATGTTATTCCCCCACTCTTCGGCGTTATCTTGTGTCCACAGATGTTACCTTCCATGAGTCGACCCCGTTCTTTCCTGTCTCTATCCTTGCTTCTCCATCCCTTGACACCACTGATAGTCTTGATGATATATTAATCTATAAGGTTCCGTTATCACCAGTGCAAGTGTCAGACCCGGAACCTGCTAAACCACCTGTCTATCATGTTTATCGGAAGTGTCCCAAGGCAAGTAATGGCATTGAATAGGTTCCAGCCCCTAGTACCTGCTTCGGCGTCGAATCCAGCGGTAGCTGCATCCTTTCCTGTCTCTACCCCAGTCCCAGCGACTATGCCTGACTCCATATCAGAGCCAGTGACCGTACTTGACTCTCCCTCGCCAGAAAGCCCTATGCCTGACTCTCCTACTTCTATTGACTTGCCCATTGCCCTTCGTAAAGGTCAGCGATCTTGCACCTACCCTATTTCTTCTTTTGCTTCCTACAATCATCTTTCTCCTCCATCTTGTTCTTTCATAGCCTCCTTAGATTCTATTACTGTCCCAACTAATCTCTACCAACCTTTAGCCCCTCCTGGTTGGTGTGCTGCTATGAAAGAGGAAATGATGGCCCTTGATAAGGCCGGTACTTGGACTCTCGCTCAGTGACTATTTAATATATTATGCATCCGCAACAATTGGTATCAGAGCCAAGGTTCTGTCTAAGTATGCTCTGTGGTTGCAGCTTAGTCTGAGCTTCCACATCAGAAAAGAATTACTTTTGGGCTTTTGTTTTGGCAGCTATTAAATAATTTTTGGAGCAGAAATGGCGGACAAAATGAGTGATGTATCCACTGCAGGTGCCAGCAATTCGTCATTCGCATCTTCGTATTTGACAAGAATAGTATCCAATGCAAAGTTTGCAGTTGAAATTTTTGACGAATCTGGGCATTTTGGCATGTGGCAAGGTGAGGTTCTAGATGTCCTTTTTCAGCAAGGACTAAACTTTGCCCTTGAAGAGAAAAAACCAGATAAAATGGAGGAAGAAGAATGAAGGGTCGTCAATCGTGTTGCTTGTGGTACTATTAGATCGTACCTTTCAAGAAAGCATAAGTATCCACAATGAATGAGCATATCACTAGCTTTAACTTCTGTATGTAGACTATGGAAGGCACTGGAGGACATGTTCTTGAAGAAAAATTATCAGAATAAACTCTATATGAAGAAAAGGCTGTATCGCTTCACTTATGTTCATGGTACCACAATAAATGAGCATATCACTAGCTTTAACAAGTTGGTGATGGATTTGCAGAATATGGACAAGACCTTTGGAGATGAAGATCTGGCCCTGATGATGTTGGGATCACTTCTCGATGAGTACGAGCACTTGGAGACTACACTTTTTCACGGTAAAGAGAAAGTTTCTCTAGATGAAGTTTGTTCTTCTTTGTACAACCATGAAAAGAGAAGGAAAGAGAAACAAAAGGGTGGAGATGCAGAGGCTTTAGTGGTAAGAGGTCATACTAAGAACAAAGCCAAACCTGGAGATGAGAAGGCTACTATGGACTCCAATGTAGCTGATTGAGATGATGAGAATTCAGATTTCTCGCTGGCTACAACGACGTCGTCAAAACCATCGAACGAATGGTTGTTGGACTCAGCCTGCAGCCATCATATGTGTCCTAACAGAGACCGGTTCACTGATTTTGAAAAAGCAGAGTGTGGAATTGTTCACACAGCAGATAACTCTTATCTTACTGCATATGGCATTGGTGCAATTAAATTTAGGAACCATGATGGATTGATCGGAACATTAACAGATGTTCGATACATACCAGACTTGAAGAAAAATCTCATTTTTGTAGGGACTCTAGATTCAAAAGGATTCAAGATTACTGTAGAAAATGGAGTAATGAAGATATTCTCTGGTGCACTGGTGGTAATGAAGGGTATTTGGAGGAACAGTAACACGTACCACTATCACGGTAGTACAGTTATTGGCACGGCAGCAGTGACATCTAGTAGTGAGAAGGATGCAGAAGCAACCATGTTGTGGCATATGCACTTGGGACATGTTGGAGGAAAATTCTTGAGAACTTTAGCAAGTCAAGGATTGTTGAAAGGATTGAGGCATTGCATCATGGACTTTTGTGAGTATTGCGTAAAGGGAAACACATAAGGGTTAAGTTCGGTACAACTATTCACAATATAGAAGGTATTTTGGATTATGTACACTCTGATGTTTGGGGTCCTTCCAAAACAGCTTTATTGGGAGGAAAGCATTATTTTGTAACCTTTGTTGATGATTTTTCCTAAAGAGTTTGGGTGTATACGATGAAGACCAAAGATGAAGTTTTGGGAACTTTTCTCAAATGGAAGACGATGATAGGAGCACAAACAGGCAGGAGGATCAAACGTCTTCGCACAGATAATAGTGGAGAGTACAGGGTTGATCCTTTCCAGAAGGTTTGTGAAGATAATGGCATCGTCAGACATTTCACTGTGAGAAATACACCACAATAGAATGGGGTGGCAGAACGCATGAACCAGACTTTGCTGGAGAAGGTTCGGTGTATGTTGTCCAATGCTTGCTTGGGCAAAGAATTTTGGGCTGAGGCAATAACATATGTGAGCCATCTCATTAATCGTCTACCATCTGCTGCTATTGACGGTAAGACACTATTAGAACAATGGTATGGTAAGCCTGCTAATGATTATGATTCTTTACATGTGTTTGGGTCAATTGCATACTATCACGTGAAAGAATCAAAATTGGATCTGAGAGCAAAGAAAGCCATTTTTCTGGTGATCACTTTTGGAGTCAAAGGATATTGTTTATAGTGTCTAGAGAATGAGAAGGTTGTGTTTAGTAGGGATATTACTTTTGATGAGACTGCTATTTTGAAGCCGGTAACATTTGAAGATACCACACAAACCGATGGTGCTTCGAAGCAGGTGGAGTTTGAAGGAGAGCTAACTTTCCCAGTACAGAGAACAGACGGGGAAACATGGGAAGACTTTCCTGTAGAAGAAGAGCCAGTTGAAAGGGAGGTTTCAACACAGGAACCTTAGCAGCAACATGAATCAATCGCAACCAACAGGCCACAATGAATAGTAAGAAAGCCTACTCGCTTTATGGATATGGTGGCTTGTGCGACTTCAATTGCAATTGATGGCATTCCTTCAACTTATAAATGGGCTGTCCGGGGCTCAAAAAAGGATGAGTGGATGAATGCGATGAATGAAGAAATGCAGTCCCTTCATCAGAATGGTACGTGGAGATTGGCCAAACTCCTAAAGGGTAAAAAAGCAATTGGTTACAAATGGGTGTATGCGAAGAAAGAAGGATTTCCTAACCAAGGTGATATTCGCTATAAAGCAAGGTTGGTAGCTAAAGGTTATGCTCAGAAGGAGGGAGTTGGTTACAATGAGGTATTTTCTCCAGTTGTAAAACATTCCTCCATTAGAATTTTGTTGGCTTTGGTAGCATAGTTAGATTTGGAACTAGTTCAGATGGATGTAAAAACTGCATTTCTAAATGGGGACTTGGAGGAGGAAATCTACATGACTGATCTTGAAGGATTCAAAGTTGTTGGAAAGGAGAATATGGTGTGCAAACTTGAAAAATTGTTATACGGATTGAAGCAGTCTTCGAGACAATGGTATAAACGGTTTGACAAGTTTATGTTGCGGCATAAGTATAGAAGAAGCAAATACGATCATTGTGTGTATTTGTGGAAGCTTGAAGATGGATCCTTTATCTATCTCCTTTTGTATGTTGATGATATGCTGATTGCTTCAAGAAATCAAGCAGAGATTGAGAAGCTAAAGGGTTAACTGAAGAAGGAGTTTGAGATGAAGGACTTAGGTGAGGCAAGGAAGATACTTGGCATGGAGATAACAAGAGATAGACAATCGAAGAAGCTCTTCTTATCTCAAAAGGAGTATTTGAAGAATGTGCTACATCGTTTCGGTATGAATGAAGAAACTAGGTCAGTTGGCATTCCACATGCCCCGCATTTTAAGCTTAATGCTGATATGTCGCCAAAGGATGAAGATGAATGAACACATATGTCAAGGGTACCATATGCGAACACTGTCGGTAGCTTGATGTATGTTATGGTTTGTACAAGACCAGACATTTCACAGGTAGTTGGAGTGGTAAGTAGGTATATGCATGATCCCGGAATAGAGAATTGGCAAACCGTGAAATGGATTTTACGGTATATTTGTAATACTGTAGATGTTGGATTGGTCTTTCAGCAGGATGTTGATCAACAACTAGTTGGGTATTATGACTCGGATTTTGCAGGTGATTTGGACAAACAAAGGTCAACTACTGGTTATGTATTCACTCTTGCAGGTACACCAGTTAGTTGGAAGTCAACTTTACAGTCAACGACAGCTTTGTCTACAACAGAGGCAGAGTACATGGCAATTACAGAGGCTGTGAAGGAGGCGATTTGGCTTTAGGGGTTGCTTGGAGAGCTTGGTGTTAGTCAGGAAAGCATCACAGTATTTTGTGATAACCAGAGTGCTATTCAGTTAGCAAAGAACCAAGTCTACCATGCAAGGACGAAACACATTGACGTCCTATATCACTTTATAAGAGAAAGGGATAAGGGTCTTAAATGCCATGGAAGTTTTTGTTTAGGAGCACTGGTAAGACAGAAGTTTTTTTTAGACCAAAAATACCACAGAAGTTTTTGCTGAGGAGCAATTTTGCCTCGGAAGTTTTCACTAAGGAGCAATTTTGCCCTTCTGTCCCCAAATATTAAATTTGACTATTAAATCAGTCAAATATCACACATGTTATGCCTTGAAAAGGTCAAACTTGGACCTTAAGAAGGAGATCCTTGAGATGTTGAGCTCAAGACGGCCAAATTTGTGAAGCCGAACTGGTCAAAGAGACTGAAAGGTCTATTGTCACAAAACCCAAAGGAATCATCACTTATGATCTAAGCAAATAATCAGTTTATACAAACGTAAATATTATCACTATTGATTTGTTTTACTGAACCAATTTTTGAAACAATTCATTTCTCGTTTTGCGTTTTATTTGCGTTTTGTGACAAACCTTTCAATCCCTTTGACTAGTTCAACTTCACAAATTTTGGTTGCCTTGAGATCAACATCTGAAGGATCTCCTTCTTTGACTCCAAGTTCGACCTTTTCAAGGCATGACATGTGTTGTCTTTAACTGATTTAGTAGTCAAATTTAATATTTGGGGACAGAAGGGCAAAATTGCTAGGAAAATTGCTATGTTTTGGATACTTTCGGGGCAAAATTGCTCCTTAGTGAAAACTTCCTCGGCAAACTTGCTCCTCAGCAAAAACTTTCGTGGCAAAAATGATACTTCCGCGGCAAGGTTGAGATTTCTTGTGAACTTCCGTGGCATTTTTGGCCCCAAAAAAACTTCTGTCTTACCAGTGCTCCTGAGTGAAAACTTCCATGGCATTTAAGACCCTTATCCTTTAGAGAAATATTAGAAGAAGGTGGAGTCATGATACGGATAGATGATAATCCTGCTGATATATTGAGAAAGGTGGTGGCTTCTACTAAATTTCAACATTGTTTGGATCTGATCAACACTGTTGAACATTGTATTTTGAATAGAAGTTACAATTAGAATTTGTAAATAGGAGAAATTGAGAATGTGGGAATTTTGCCAAGGTGGAGATTTGTTAGATGTGGGTGTCAGAAGTCCCACATCGCTAATTTCACAAGGGAGGAGGCGAAAGCTTTAGTATAAATAGAGGCCTTCCTCCTCCCTTATTCCTGATCTCACAATTGTCTCTCAAGACATTTGTATATCTTTCTCTCTTGTAGTATTTCACTTGTAAGTTATTTAGAGTGAATTTAGGATCTGGTATTTCTCTTATATTTTTCTAATTTATTATTTATTAGCTGTATTTAGATATAGTAGTTGAGGCTTATTATATTATTAAATTACGTCTAGAAACTTTGTATTTTAGCTTGGGTAATCTTCTAGTATAATCAGTCACGTTCTATATATTGTGCTTCTGCAACAGTTCATGCGCTCATCTTCTAAAATCTCGATGACGTTTATCTGACGACTATCTTGCTGTGATTTGAAGACTTGGGTTCAAGTCAGCAAAATGATTCGGAGGCTTTAGTGAGTTTTGATCAAAGTCAATGTCTTGGTTCCTTGACGTCTTGAATCGTTGTATCGATTTTGCAACGGCGCACCATGAGAATCTTGCTATCAAAACATTTTGGTTTAATCGGACCTAAATGTTTGGGAGTTTTATTTTGGAGGGAAAGGAAAGAAAAGGGAGGGTTTTGGTAGTCCCTTCCCTTGTTTGTAAGTTTTAAAAATAGGAGGGGAGGGAATTAGGGGTTTTTACAAATCCCCCAAAACTCTCCTTCTTTTAAAAAAGGGATAAGGGTCTTAAATGCTATGGAAGTTTTCGCTCAAGAGCACTGGTAAGACGAAAGTTTGTTTTGGACCAAAAATGCCACGGAAGTTCATAGGAAGTATCAATTTTGCCCCGAAAGTATCATTTTTGCCATGGAAGTTTTCAATGAAGAGCAATTTTGCCCTGGAAATTTTCACTAAGAAGCAATTTTGCCCCGGAAGTTTTCAAAACATAGCAATTTTCCTAGCAATTTTGCACTTCTGTCCTCAAATATTAAATTTGACTACTAAATCAGTCAAAGACCATACATGGTCATGTCTTGAAAAGGTCGAACTTGGAGCCAGAGAAGGAGATCTTTCAGATGTTGATCTCAAGGCGGCCAGAACTTGTGAAGCTGAACTGGTCAAAGGGACTGAAAGGTCTGTCACAAAATGCAAATGAAACGCAAAACGAGAAATGACTTGTCCAAAAATTGGTTCAGTAAAACAAATCAATAGTGATAATATTTATATTTGTATAAACTGATTATTTGCTTAGATCATAAGTAATGTTTCCTTTGGATTTTGTGACAATCGACCTTTCAGTCTCTTTGACCAGTTCGGCTTTACAAATTTCGGCCGTCTTGAGCTCAACATCTCAAGGATCTTCTTCTCTGGCTCCAAGTTTGACCTTTTTAAGGTATAACGTGTGGTCTTTGACTGATTTAATAGTCAAGTTTAATATTTAGGGACAGAAGGGCAAAATTGCTCTTTAGTGAAAACTTCTGAGGCAAAATTGATCCTTAGTGAAAACTTCCGGGGTAAAATTGCTTCATAGCAAAAACTTCGATGGCATTTTTGGTCCAAAAAAACTTCCGTCTTACCAATGCTATTGAACGAACACTTCAATGACACTTAAGATCCTTATTCCTTTAAAAAATAGAGTTCATCAATATGGGGGTTTTAAGAGGGGAAATAGGTTAATTACTTGTTTACCCTCATTCACCATCACTATCACCATCACCACCCCACCACCACCACCCTGCCCCCACCACCACTACCACCACCCCCACCGCCGCCGCCGCCGCCGTCGCTGCCACCGCCACCCCCATCGCCCCACCACTGCCGCTACCACCGCCATCACCCCACCATCGCTGCCACCACCACCCTGCCACCACCACTGCCACAACCCCCCCACCCCCATCCCCATCGCCGCCGCCATCACCGCCACCGCCCCACCACCACCACCATCGTCGTCGCCACCACTGTCGCCATTGCCTGCCGCCCACCGTCGCCGCCACCACCACCACCGCCACTGCCCCACCACAACCACCACCACCCCACCCCCACTACTGCCCCCACCACCGCCACCGCCACATAAATAATCTTTTGAATATAAAAATTAGATAAATAATTTTTTAAGAAAATTTAAATTTAAATTTATTTGTAAGGTATAATAATTATATCAATTATTAAAGAAAAGGACAAAATGGTAAAAGTAACTCATTAATCCTCCATCTTCCTTCCTTACTATTTTTTTTAACTCCTAAACAAGGGGAGGAAATATCCTCCATTTCCCTTTCATCCCTTCCCCTCCATTCTCCTTGCATCCCTTTCCTTCCACTCCCTTCCAAACTCCCAAACAAAGCCTTAGGCTATGTTTGGGAGTTTCATTTTAGAGGGAAAGAGAAGAGAATGGAGGGTTTTGGTAGTCTCTCCCTTTGTTTGCAAGTTTTAAAAATAAGAGGGAAGAGAGGAGGGAATCAGAGATTTTTACAAATCCTCCAAAACCCTCTTTCCTCTAAAAAATAAAGTTCCCCCAATATGGAGGGTTTTAAGAGGGAAAATAAGTTAATTACTTCTTTACCCTTATTTACTACCGCCGCTGCCGCCACCCGCCGCCCGCCCGCCCCACCACCATCGCCGCTGCCACCATCGCCCCACCACCACCACACCGCCCCACCCCTACTACTGCCCCCACCACCGCCACCGCCATATAAATAATTTTTTGAATATAAAAATTACGTAAATAATTTTTTTAGAAAATTTAAATTTATTTGTAAAGTATAATAATTATATTACTTATTAAAGAAAAGGACAAAATGGTAAAAGTAACTCATTAATCCCCCATCTTCCTCCCTTACTATTTTTTTAACTTCCAAACAAGAGGAGAAAATATCTTCCATTTCCCTTCCATCCCTTCCCCTCCATTCTCCTTACATTCCTTTCCTTCCCCTTCCTTCCAAACTCCTAAACAAAAGCTTAGGCTATGTTTGGGAGTTTTATTTTGGAGGGAAAGGAAAGGAAAGGGAGGGTTTTGGTAGTCTCTTCCTTTGTTTACAAGTTTCAAAAATAGGAAGGGAGGGAATCAGGGGTTTTTACAAATCCCCCAAAGTCCTCCTTCTTTTAAAAAATAGAGTTCCCCCAATATGCAATTTCAGAGAATTGCTAGAAGAACGGGATCAGGATGGTCATCGCCAGTTGTGGCCTCTACCTCCTCTGCAACAACTTCTTCCAAGGATGCTCCACTTTCTTGGAGGTTTTGCTCGCGTCCACTAGGTCCTTGAACTCCTTCAAAATTTTCCAACCTTAGACGTGAGATGGTGAGATTGAGATTCAGAGAGTGATGAGTGGAAATCCCAATTGAAATTAGGGTTAGGTCCTAGGGACTTGGGCTTTTTGTTTTTGTTTTTGTTTATGTTTTTTTTGGATTACCCTGGGCTTATTTTGAAAGAAGAAACGTGAGGGAAGGCATCCAGAGACATATTAATTAGACATTTAATATATATATATATATATATATATATATATATATTAAAAAAATTAAACATTTACGATTTTACTCTCCCTCTTAACAGGCCAGCCTGATAGGCCTAACAAGCTTATCGGGAGGCCTAGGTCTGGCCTGTTAAGAGAAACAGGCCTTGAAATAGGCCTTAGCCTGAGGACCTTTTAGCTTGACAGGTCAGGCCTGACCAGGCTCTTAACAAGCAAAGCCACAGGCCCCTGGCCTATTTCCACCCCTAATTATGACTTTTTTTAGAAGCCTCTGTAAGCTTTGGAGGGTCTTGTTTTTGAGTTGTTTGACTACTATTATGTTCTCTATGTTTTTTTTTCATTTAGCATATTCCATTCCTATAAAAAAATAAAGCTCATTAAAAAAGATGCATATTTTTGGGGATTCCAAAAGATATTATTCTCTCATGTCCTTAATATAAGATCCACTTTGTAGTTTATATTAAGGACAGGAAGGAGTATATTTATATGAATTAGTTGTGGGTTAATGTCATTATTGGTCCTTGCGATTTGATCAAGTTTTGATTTTGGCTCACATAGTTTCAAGTCGTTGGTTTTAGCCCCTATAGATTTATAACAATTTGGTATAAGTTTAACAATTAGTCCCAATATTTTTATTGAGTTTTCATTTTGATCTTTATAATTAAACTCAAACCACGTTCCTTTTAAATTATATGGATCAAAACCAACTATTTGAAACTACAAGGATTGAAATCAAAATTTGATAAAACTGTAAGGACTAACAATGATACCATTATTGATTACTTTAATGTCATACCATTTGCATATTTCTACCAATGTTATTTCTCTTGAAACTAAAGCTTTCACATTTTGTTTGGCAGGATCTGTGTTCCTATGTTGTGGTTTATTTGAGCATCTCTTTTATTTACCTTGGTTTCTAAGTGAAACAACGCCAAAATCACTTTAAAAAGGTAAGCATATATATTCTAATTTGATTGGGTTTCTTTTTATTGTTTTAATAATTTTTATGTTTTTATTTAGCATTTTTATATTTTTTTATGAAAACATTTTCATTGTTTTGATAATGACTTCTGTTTGAAGCCATCATAAAATTTTTAGGGCCTTTTTTTTTCTTCTTTGAATTGTTTAACTAGTATTGTGTTCTCTATTTTTTGTTTCTCTTTTAGCATATTCCGTGTTATATATATATAAAGAACTCACTCAACAAAGATGCATAACTTTAGTGATCCCAAAAGATATTACTTGTACAAATTAATCTTCGATCACTTTGACCTCATACCATTTGTATATTTTCTATTGATATTATTTCTCTTAAAAGTTAAAACTAAAGCTATATGCAATTTTAATTTGTTTGGAAAGATTTGTGTTCTTGTGTTGTCGTTTGAGAATCTTTTATTTTTCTTTGGTTTATGTGTAAATCAACACCAAAATCTCTTAAATTGTAAGGATGTATTCTAATTTAATTGTATTTCTTTTTATTATTTTAAAATCATGTTTGTATTTTTATTGCTTTTTTCCTTATACATGAATGCCTTCATCCATCCATTATGTTTTTACATATGCTTAATTAGCGAGATTGGCTACCGTCCTTTTCTCATCATCTTCCCCTTAGCCTCTATTACTCATTTCAGCCTTTAGATTGAAATTTGAGTAGTTCAGATTTAATGTTTTTAAAAAAATATTAATAAAATATAAAATTATAAAAAATAATTAAATAAATTCAAAAACTTCTAAATTTTAGTTATGATAATTTAAAATTGCAATAAAAATATTTTTATAAAACATTAAATTTGAATAGCTCAGGTTTCAATCTAAAAGCTGAAATAGGTAATAAAGAAAAAGAGGATGTGAAGATAATGGTAAGAGATGATGGCTGCTAATCTCTATGTTTAGCATTTTGATTATGACTCTTGTTCTGAACTACTCATGTATGGACTTTATTGTTGTTTGAATATTATAGTGTTTTCTAGTTTCTTTTTTATTTCTTTTCCCCTTCATCAATTTGTAAGATCATTTTTTTAATAATAATGGGTTTTGCATTATGAAAAGCTCTTATTTTCGTTTTTGCTTTGGAAACTTGTACATGTTCTGTTCGTTTTTGTTGTTACTGTTCTGTTTAGTATCATTTTTATTCTGATTGAAATTTCAAAAATTGAGAAATATACATTATGATTTTTTATGTTTATCTTATACTTTGAATATTTCCAATTATAAGTAATTGAACGTATCGGGGGGAAAAGAAGAACTGCATGACTATAAAAAAAAAATAAAACCCATTCATACAAGTAATTGAACATATCGGGAAGCAATATTATTTTATCAATGGGGTTCGGTCTAGTAGAAAGGGTAGACCCTCAAAACATAAAGAATCAATGTTAAAATCTCTTTTAGAAGAGATGCTTATATTTAGTGCCCGATAATGCCTCAAATAAGATTGTCTCCAATAGAAGAATACATATTCTTAGCAAAAAAATAAACGATATTATTTTAACGAATTAATTGTTAATCACTATACTCTCATACTTTTTTTTAATATATTTTGAGTAAAAGAGTAAAAATACACATATAGTGCCCGAGAATGCCTCAATTAAGATTGTCTCCAATAGAAAGATACATATTCTTAACAAAAAAATAAACGATATTATTTTAACGAATTAATTGTTAATCACTATACTCTCATACTTTTTTTATATATTTTGAGTAAAGGAGTAAAAATATAGGAGCGCTCAGTACCATATGCTTTTTTTTTTAAAGTAAAAATATACACCTGGATTGGAGCAAAAGTCACACCGTTAATTACACAAACGTCATGTCTGTCTCTGCTGCACTGTCTTTTGCTCTGTTTTATGAAGCCAAAACAGAGGCGAATCCGGCATGGAGTAATAGGAAGTGGACGTCACGTACTACATGTTACTATCAATCATCTTGAACTTAAGCCTCCTGCTTGGTTTCTCAACTCCAAAACTAACCGTTACACATTGGTCCAAAGTAGCACCCTAGACATTTTGAGATTGGGAACGAATCTCACTCACCTGGGGTATATTGGGAAGAAGAGAAAGAGGTCCCAGGAATTATGGAACATATAAAATTGTCCGCAAGAGCCTTGTACTCATGGAGCGATTGCACTTTTTGAACAACGAATTCTTGAGGTCCAAAGAACCAAGCATGAGCTTAGTTTCTTGAAAGAGACAATATATAGTAAATACCTTGGACTCACCAAGCATGAGCTTAGTTTCTTTTGCTCTGTTATATGAAGCCAAAAACAGAGGCGAAAAGAAGAAAATCACCAGAGATGATAATGAAGGAGTATAAAGAATGAACACAATTTGTATTAATTATTCTATTCTAAAATTTGAATATTCAAGACTATAACTAAAAAATGATATGATTGCATTGCTATCAAAATTTACAAAATGGTTTCGTCTACAAGCCAAGATCGATTTATGGCAGGGCAGGGCAGGTTGCGGACACAAACAAAGGACGCAACCTGAATGTATTGCTTATGAAAACGAAATTTAGAACACATTGCATTCATAACAATGTTTCACCAATCAAGCTAAATTGGAAGTTATCATCTTCACTTAGACTTAGAATTCACCAAATTTGTGCTTTTCTTCATGAAGCTGCTTGAAGGCATCGTCCAATTCGGGAAATGCCGATAGTACAAGTAACTCAAGGAGGTGATAAGCCAGCTGCTTCAAGAATACTGATGATTCTGACAAAGCAAGCTAAGAAGAGTCATTATATTGCAACGAAGCTACATTATGATAACATGAATAGCAATAATAATTTCCTCTAGTCACCGCAAAGAGGTTGCATTTACGATTAGAGCATCAATATGAGATTGTCATTCATATCTTTATTTGACAAATATTAATCTAGCTGGAGCATCAATAGTTTTAGCAAAAGAAACTAACCTCATGCTTGGTGAGTCCAAGGTATTTACTATATATTGTCTTTTTCAAGAAACTAAGCTCATGCTTGGTGATTTGGACCTCAGGTATTCCTTGTTCAAAAAGTACATTCACTCCATGAGTACAAGACTCTTGCGAAAAATTTTACATGTTCCATAATTCCTGGGACCTCTTTCTCTTCTTCCCAATATACCCTAGGTGAGTGAGATTCGTTTTCAATCTCAAAATGTCTAGGGTGCTATTTTGGTCCAATGTGTAACGGCTAGTTTTGGGGTTGAGAAACTAAGCAGGAGGCTTCTGTTCAAGATGAGTGATAGCAACATGCAGTACGTGACGTCCACTTCCTTCTTGTTACTCCATGCTGGATTCGCCTATGTTTTTGACTTCATAAAACAGAGCAAAAGACAGTGCAACAAAGACATACATATTAGATGTTTGTACAATTAACGGTGGGCTGTGACTTTTGCTCTAAAATGGTAACCACGTGTGTATTTTTACTCCCCAAAAAAGTATAAGATGTTGGACGCTTCCGAAAGTAAAGTATATGTATATTTTTGCTCTTTTACTCATATATTTTTATTAATATTGTTTCTCTTAATTGAAGCTTTCAAAAAAATTTGGAGGGTAGGGTTTGTTTCTTGTTTGAGAATCTCTTTCAGTATCTCTTGGTTTTGCTGTGAAACAACACTGAATCTTTTAAGCAAAGGTAAGGACATATTGTAATTTGATTGTTCATAGTTATTATTAATATATTGTGTTTATGTTTTTATTGCTACTTTCTTGTTTGAGAATATCTTTTTGTTTCTCTTGGCTTTATTTCTAGCATATTTTTATTGCCAATTTCTTCCCCCCCCCCCCCTTCAAAATATCTTAATTGTTTTTATATAATAATGGTTTTGCATTATATCCCTATTTTCTTGTGACATATATTTGATAATTATGTTTTTAACTTTTTGATGATGACGTCATCATTTTGTTTTTAGATATATGTTTCATTTTCCAGTTATTTCTAAAATACTTGCATAACGCTGACTAATGTTGTTTCAAAAAAGTTAAAATTTGTTTAAAAACTAAAAAATAATTTAAAAACTTACCATAAACTTTTTATAAATTCTTCAAAAGAGACTCGTGGAAGATTTGATTGATTAAACTAAAAGAGAAGCAATAGATTTAAATGGGTGAACAAAAATTTTCTGAAATATAATATATATGCGATCTTGAATTCATCTTTTTGGGGCTCAAATCTTTTCCTTTTTCCCCTTTGGGCCCTTGTCGGGGCAGGCTATATGGCTCCTGTGGTTGTTGGGCCTATACCCAATTTAATACTCATAAAGTCGAAGTATTTATAATTACCCCTCGTTCTTGGGTTTAACTGGCGTGGGGGTTGATCTTTTTCACCTTAAGAGAGGGGGTTTGATCCCTGCGTTGGTTAAGGCGCTGGGGGAGGTATCCTAGGAGTCTAAGAAGCAGTGGTAACACTGGTAGAGGTGGAGGCATGTATACTCTCTGACCAGTATCCCCTGTGGATTGGGTTCCAAACCCTTGGACTATAGGTGATCCCAACCGTTTTCCTAAAATTTCAGTAGCCAAAAAAAAGTATTTATAATTCACAATCCATGTTTATAACTTCTATTAGTGAAAGTAGAGCCTAATACCCAAGAGGGGGGTGAATTGGGTATTCTTAAAATTTTTCGGTAAGGCTCTATTTTTGAACAAGAAAAACAGGGGTTAACAGAGATAAGGGAAGGAAAGCTTGGACACAAGAATTTATATTGGTTCGGTCTCAACAACTTGACTTACATCCAGTCCCCAGACTCTCTGGGATTTTCACTATCTCAATGATTATACACTCTGCTCTCAAGAGTAATTCTCTCACTAGAACTTACTCCCCCTTACAAGTTGTAATCAATGAACCCAACCACCAAGTCCCCTGACTTGTGGTTCTTTACAATCAATGATCAATAATCAATGAAAACTCTCTCTAAGAGTAGATGATGATAAACACTGAAGCTTACAATGTCAAAAGACAAAATACAAGTGAAAACTGAAGGTAGTTGTAAAACTTGAATGCTTGTACGTTTTTAGATGTTGTAGTTGTTGAAGAGCCTTGAATGCAGTCCTATTTATACTCAGGAAGTATTAATTGACCATTGCATCTTCAATATTACCGTTGAGAGAAGTCTTCAGGTGATTAGCAAGTGTATTAGGCATCTTCTCTATCTATACTTAGCTTAATCCAGCTGGCCAAGTAATCTGACTTGTTCTTCTGCAAATTAATCCGTTAGAAATGAGGTTGCTTGTTGTGGAAAACATTCTTTAATGCTTTGCAACCGTGTGCAAAAGGATTAGCCAAGTTTGTGCAACTTTCTGAGCAGTGCATTTAATGAACTGAACCACTTTATACTTTTTGCCTTGACCTTCATTAATCATCCTTTAAATCATCTGAAACTCACTTAGCAAGGTGGTTAAACATAGCTAAGAATATATAAGAATGATAAATGGAAGCATTAAGATTAAAAGAAAAAGTATCACAAATTCGTCATATTTGATTTTCAAGTTTAGCGCTCAATACTCGAGTATGTTCTTCAATACTCGAGTTTGTCACTGTGCACTTAAGTCAATACTTGAATATCCATCTTGATACTCGAGTATGCTTCTTCCAGAGAGGAACCATCGAGACTTGAACTTTGAAAAATGGGAACAATACTCGAGTATGTAAGTCAATACTCGAGTTTTGAACCTTTTAGTGAGAAAATAAGTTTAAGTTCAAAACCTCAATACTTGAGTATTCTTTTCATTACTTGAGTATTCAAATCATTGATAAGAGGAAAAGCTCTCTGGATTCCCAATACTCGAGTTTCCAAAACCAATACTCGAGTATTCAATCACTTGAAAAATTGTGGAGTTTTTCCATGTCAATACTTGAGTATTCATAAACAAGTGTTCAGTGTGAAAATCTTTGTGAAAGTCCAATACTCGAGTATGTAAAACCAATACTCGAGTTTTCATAAGGTGTAAAAGTTTGAAAGCTCTCTGTATGTTCAATACTCGAGTATTCCATTGAATACTTGAGTATTGAGAACTTAATACAATGTTGAAATTCTCTCTGTGAGTTCAATACTCGAGTATTCATATCAATACTTGAGTATTGTTTCAGGGTGGAAACTTGAAGTGCTCTCTGTAAGTCCAATACTCGAGTATTGCTTCCAATACTTGAGTATTGACTCAAGATGAACAATTAGATTGCTCTCTGTAAGTCTAATACTCGAGTATTGCTTCCAATACTTGAGTATTGACTCAAGGTGAAAATTTTGATTGCTCTCTGTAAGTCCAATACTCGAGTATTGCTTCCAATACTTGAGTATTGCTTTGTCAAGCAGGATTTGAGCAATTCTCTGTCAAGTCAATACTCGAGTATTCATATCAATACTAGAGTTTCCATTTAACAGTTGATTTTTAGCAAATGCAAAAACTCCAAGATGTATTTACAATTGTTGATTATCATCAAAACACATAGAGAACTAAAATTAGTACAATAAATTCAAAAAATAGAATAAAAAGAACTTATTTTTTATATTTTAACATTTTAGGAAAAAAATCAGATATTGTACAACTATTGTGAAACATTAGATATTCAAATGGATCCAGAGTTTGTAAAGGAAAAATGGAAGGACATGTACTTTCTTTTTTTTGGTCAAGAAGGACATGTACTTTCGAAACAATATTGTTAGTGTGTTATAATATAACATCGAAGTATTTTTTTTTCCACTTTTCTAATCTGTTTGTTTTCCTTTACATAAAGATTATATTGTAATGCAAATTAATTTACCACTTTTCAACACTTTCAATTTGTGTTCTTTAAGATCTTAAGTCATTGGAGCAACACCTTTTTGATTTAATTACTAGTGGTACACTGACTTGATGACTTAAACCCCAATTGTATATTAGTCATAGACTGACTATAAATAGCTTGTATCCATATGTTAGATGGACAGCTTCCTACTTGACCTTGCGAAGAATGAAGTCCAAAGTTTGGTGAATCTAGTGAAAAATGAGGGTCAATATCTATGTTGTTTCAACAGTTATGTTGAAAATTTTGAGCAGAAAAAGGGCATACTAGCAGCAAAGCACAAGGATGTGAAGAGAAAGTTTCAGAAAGGCAAAGGAGTTTTCAGTTTTAAGTATGAAGCCCAGCAATGGGAATGTGAAGCAGATGATATCCTTCATATAGATACTAAAATAAAGAAGAAATTGTTTTTTGGTTGGTGTTCGAATTGCTGGTGGAAATATCGAAGAGGCAAGGAGTTAGCAGAGAAGACTCAATACATTGAAAAACTGTTGGAAAGATGTAACTCCAATATAGTAGCTGGTAGAGCAAATGTGTTGGACATGAAATACCTTTCTTCACAAGGTTTCATTCATTTTAAGAGTAGAGAGTCAAAGTTCCAAGATATATCGAAGGCATTACAGGATGAGAATTGCAATATGATTGGATTGCAAGGGATGGGGGGATCAGGCAAAACTTCAATGGCAAAAGAAGTGGGTCATAAACTAAAAGAATCCAAATTGATTGACAAATTTATCTTTCTTGTTGTGTCCCAACCTCCTAATTTCAAAAAGATTCGTGGTGAACTTGCAAAAAGTTTAGATTTGAATTTAGATGAACTTGCAAAAAGTTTAGATTTGAATTTAGATGAAGTGGAAGAAGAACTCTCAAGTACAATATTGTCCAAAATCACTAATATGGACCAAAAGTTGCTTATAATACTAGATGACGTATGGGCAAAGTTTGATTTGACAGAAGAGTTGGGGATTCCATTTGGCCACCAATGGAAGGGCTGTAATTTATTGATAACCACGCGTAGTTCACATGTTTGTATGGAAATGGGATGCCAAACAATTCAACTACAAATGTTAACCAATAAAGAGGCATTGAATCTATTTAAGGAATATGCTAGTTTAAATAATTCCTCTCGCGGTTTTAAGGGTATGCAACAAAAAATTGTGAAGCATTGTGGAGGAGTACCAGTTGCAATTATAGCACTAGCAAGAGCATTAAAGAATAAGCCTATATCTGTTTGGAAGGATGCTTTGAAAACCTTGGAAGATGGTGGTCTTGATCCAAATTTGGAAGAGGCTTATAAATGCCTAAAGTTAAGCTATGATAACTTGAAAAATCAAAAGGCCAAAGAGCTCTTTTTGATATCTTCTTTGTTCCCCGAGGATGCTGAAATTCCAATAGAGCTTTTAATCAAAACTGGTATAGGATTGGGTTTTTTTAATGAAAATGACAAATACCATTTAGTTAGAAGTGAAGTGCATGTAGCTATAATGGAACTCATACATTCTTCTTTATTGTTGAACGACAAGGGAGAATGTGTAAAGATGCATGATTTGGTTCGTGAAGTTGGCTTATGGATAGGACAAAATGATATGCAATCTCTCATGGATTTGGAAAAGCCTATAAAAGGAAACTTGCGATATATATTTTGGAAGATTGATAAATTTCATGATGAAATTGATGGAAATAAATTGGAGTATCTTTCAATAGTTTCAAATGATTCAGAGGGTTTCAACGTCACAAATACATTCTTCAACGAGATGATAAGTATCAAAGTTTTGATTTTAGCTAATTATGAAAGAGTTCCAGCTCTATCATTGATGAATTCACTTCAACCATTGAAGAGTGTTCAAACACTGATGCTAGAATGTTTGGAATTAGATGACATCTCAGACTTAGGAAACTTGTTGACTCTTATGACTCTTTCGTTTTACGATTGTTCAATTGTTGAATTTCCTAAAGAATTTTTGAAACTAAAGAAGTTGAGATCATTAGAGGTAAAAGAATGTAAAATTGAAAGGAATAATCCTTTTGAAGTGATTGAAATGTGCTCACAACTAGAAGAGTTGACTTTTGTTGGTAATGAGTGTGATGATGAAGAAAAAGATGAAATTTCTTATAATGGATCTCCTCTTATATTACATAGATATTGCATATCTTCTAAGGTTGACCTTTCATGTTATTTTGAAAAGTATGGTTCCATGTCAAGATGTTTTCTAGCAGATCAATTAAGCAATTTAGTCTCACATGCAACATTTAAGCAACTTGTTGAAAGAGCTGAAGTTCTTTCGTTGGAAGGGGAGGATGAGCAAAGAATGTGGAAGAATCTTGTCCCTAATATTTTTCCAATAGATAAACAAGGCGTGATGAATGATTTGATTTTTCTTCATTTGAACTCACATCCTAACATGGAATACCTCATAGATACTAAAGATCATAATGATCCTAGCATGAGTGCTTTTTGTAATTTGTCTGAACTACATCTCTCTGAAATGGGCGTTGAAGATTTGTATCGGGGTCCTCCACTGTCTGGATTTTTGGAGCAATTAGAGATTTTGAAGTTGACAAAGTGTTACAAACTGAAGAGCATATTATTTAATGCCAACTACAACTTGTGTCATCTTAAATCCGTGGAGTTAGAAGATTGTCCAACGTTAATGTCAGTTTTCCAGCCATCCAATGCCCCAAGTTTGAAAGAATTGGAAGAATTAACAATTAAAGATTGTAGAGCACTCGAATACGTCATAGCAGGTGAAGATGGTGAGAGTAATCAAAAGAATTATTATGAGTCGTTCTTACCCTCACTGGAAGAGCTGGAACTTTCTGGAGTACCAAGTTTCATTGGAATTGTCAGAGAATATCACCAACTTATGAGTTCATCAATGCACAAGCAGTCACCTCCACTTTCAAGACACAATTCAAGGAACCTAAATCAAAGTCTTGCCACACGTGCTTTCTCTTGGGTTCAAGCATATTGTTCTCTCAATAAATTGAGGCCCGCCAGCAAAGAGACTAATATTCCTATTTTTGAAGATAGATCACTTGATCCCACAAACCCATTGGTATGCTACGCTTGCTTCTCGATTTTTGTTTAATACTCTCTTATAAATGATATGTTAATTATTTCAAAAAGGAAAATGGGTAATAACTAAATAAAGTAAGGTATGGGTGTTAAGAATTTTTGTTGTGATATTTGGTATGATGCATTATTTAAAGTAATTTGAAGTTTTTGTTTTCCCTT
This sequence comes from Acacia crassicarpa, assembly GCA_034222035.1. NCBI lineage: Eukaryota > Viridiplantae > Streptophyta > Magnoliopsida > Fabales > Fabaceae > Acacia > Acacia crassicarpa. Next base: position 12,701,630 of record JAWXYG010000015.1, read on the forward strand.
TTTTTTCTTGATTGACTAAATTTGTAACAAAATTTTTGGACGCATCTTGTTAAAAAACAATTGTTCTTTGGTAAAATGGTAGGAGTAAAGATACACTTACATAAAAATATTTATTGCAAGAAATATAAAAGAAAATCGAGAGTTGAAACTCCTATACAAACATTAATTGATTATTCAAAAACATGCTTCATAAATAAAGAAAATAAGGCATTAGTTTTTGGAATATCTAATGCAAATAATTGGTGTGACACATTTAAAATTCCATGGCTATACGTGACTCTGAGGTAAGAATGTTGCGGAAAAATATCATCATATACATCATATATCAACTCATAATTAAAAAAAAATGAGTTCTTTTACATCAAATTAAAAAGATGAGTTTGGATACTTTGATCTCCCTATTTTTTGGAGAGTATTTTTTCAAAAGAAATTTAACATTATATCTTTTATGAATTTCAATTTTTGTTCTGATGTTGAATACTAAACTACAAAGGCAATAAAAATGGTAAATTGATGTATTTTAATCATCTCACCAAAATTTTTATTGACAATGTATTAATGGAATGGCGTAACAGAACTCTTGAAGGGTTGGAATAGTTTTTCTCAAAAAATTTGGAAAAACATGAAAAAGATATAATTATTTTTAGAAATTACATGCACCTATAAATGGAGCTACTTTGTTTTACATAGCTCTACATATTTATTTGAGGATCTTCTGTAAGGCTTCTTTGTTGAAACATGTATGACCAAATAAATATTAATGAAATTGCTCGTATGGACCAAATTTCAAATGTTTTACATGTTCCAATTTTGATTTGATGTTGGACAGTCGAATTCAATATCACAACGGAACTAAAATTTTAAAATCGAAAATTTTATTGTACTTTAATAATTTTACTTCGATTTTTCATTAACAAAGTGTTCAATGGAATGAGCTATTAGTTTTTCTCAAACATATTTAGAAAAATACATGAAAAGAAATAATTGTTTTTGATTTATTGTTGTGTGTTGATACTATTTGCTATATGATATTGCTTACAAACTATAATATATCTTCAAATTTTACTGTTGATTGTTTGTTTTGAAATAAAAAATATTTATTTTACTGATGGTTATTATGTCAAAGATATCTCTATTTATTATTAGTTATTGAATATTCATCTTTCACAGTTGGTTTCTTTTGAAATGATAAATATTTATCTTCATGGTGATAGATATAACTTTAGTGATTTGCACATTCGCAGGAATTTGATGCATCCATAGATAGAGGTGCTTCTTCCCTTACAGCTCAAAGCCTTTTGCTGCAATCATTGAAAAATGTTAGGAAAATAACACTTTTCGAATGTCCTAACATAATATCACTCTCAACTTTATCCATTGCGACCTCAACAATTACTTTGGAAACTGTGACCATTTGTGGATGTCATAAATTGAAGTGCATCACAACACATCATGAGGGAGATGCTCAAGTTGATAGGAATAATTATTCCATTTTTCCAACACTAGAGAAGTTGGAAATCACAAATTGTGAGGAGTTGGAATTTTTATTTGTATCAGCAATATCTGTAGGTCTTCATAAATTGAAGTCTTTGACTATAAAGAAAGTGCCTAAACTAAAATGTGCTGTTGGGAACTACCAAAAGGAGCAACATTCATTCAATCAGAATCAAAATGATGATGAGCTTCATGTTGATCTCCCTGCTTTGGAGACCCTTTGCATATATGATGCACTGAAGATCAATAGCATTTTTGCCAAGAATTATCGCATGATGAATTGGATAGCTACAGAGGTACAGTCCTTCTAACTTTGTACGTATGATTTGTTATGTTTTTATACGATTTTAGCTAGAAGTCCAGTATTTAATCAATATGAATTTATTTATTACTCTATTATCATGTTAAAGTTTTATATTGATTTCCTCGGTTTTTTTTTTTTTTTAGATTGATGTATATATATATTGATATATACTTTACAATGAAGGCACATAATTATGATGGTTGAAAGTAATTTTTTTCCAGATTAATATAAAAAAGGAAATAACATTTTTAAATCAAAAATTTTATTTTATTTCAATAATTTTACTTAGATTTTTTATTAACGAAGTGTTAAATGCAATGGTCAATTTGTTTTTCTCAAACATATTTAAAGAAAAGACATGAAAAGAAATAATTATTTTGAATGATTGTTATATACTATCTCATATATAATATTTCTTAAAAGCTATATTGTATATTCAAATTTTACCGCTGATTGTAACATCCCAAATTTCATACTACTTACTGTTCCTGGTGACACGTAGTATCTAGGAATATGGTGTTATTATATCAGAGTAATGCAGAACGGAGAGCATGCACTTACGTTTACACAATGAGTAACTGATATAAAATGTCCAGACATAAGCTGGTATATTAAAAATCCTGAAAGAATATTCATGTGATACAATTATTCAGATTAAATTCCAACATAATAACTACACAATCTTAAACCAAGCCTTAACTAGACTTGTGGCTTTGAACTTAATATAGTTAATCAAATCTATTGGTCAAGCCGGGTAAAGTCTAGTAGAAATCCCACATCTTTCACGGCGACATATAACTGAACCACATAAACTAACCATTTCTTAGTTTAAGCACCAGATGATTTGAAATAACTCTATTAGATTCATGCCAGAAACTAGTCCTTATTGACCTTCTTCAGACTCTTGTCTCGATCGGTGCCTCTCCATGGCTCCGTCCATCGGTGCCTCTTCTCAACTCCGTCCATGACATCTTCTTAGATATCGGTTCCTTTCCTGAACTTTTAGTTAAGGCTGATATTCAATACCCATTGAATCTCAGGTAAAAGTTGACTTCATGCTCAAGTAATAACAGTATATATGACAGATATTCATTACATTTCAGCATCAACCATACATAGCATATAGCAAATGTAGGGTTACAATAATACATAGCACACAACACATGTGATGTTAATAACAATACATAGCACACAGCACATGTAATGCTATCCACATTTGCACTAACCAGTGCCACGACAGCTCCTCGTGTCTTCAATGCTAGGAAAACAACCCTACGGTGTTATAAAGACTATAACCCTGCATAAAGTTGAATGTATATATAAACAGGTGAACTAAACCCCAAAAACTTAGTCATAATGCATGACTCAAGATCTAGTCTTTTCCATTACTTCATGAAGCATTCAATCATATACATGCATACAAGACACATCAGAGTTAAAGTTACAGTATGCGTCCATACCTTTCACCATGTAATTGCCAAAACGCTTGACCTTTTGAATCTGACTCCGAACTTCCCGGATATCTTATAATGTTACCGTCGGATTACTTCCTTTTTTATGATATTATAATTAATATCATATTTCCTAGAATAATATCAAAAATGATATTTTCACATATTTTGACATTTCTACCCTTGGTGGATTTGTTATTACAATTTTGCCCTTACATTTTCTTAAAAACACAATTGCTGGATTTTCTGGGCAGATTTTTAAGTAACTTTGAAAAATCATAATTAATTCTGCAAAAGTCATTTTTGAGTGCTTCAAAATTCATCATGACCCTTGACATGTCTATTTTCAAGGAAAAATATTTCCAGAAGCTAGAACATCAAGAATGATTCCCAGGTTTTCGTTTTCAAACACTATTCAGATTTAAATCCAGTAAACAAGGCTTATCTTCAAAACTTCATATCTCCTTGACCATAGATCAAAACATTTCATATTTTATATATTTAGAAAGCCCAACATGTCTACTTTATTCCTATAAAATTTCATTATTTAGTGACTTAATTTACTACATAAAATAATAACATCAATTTCGCTGCCAGTAGAAAGCTTAAAACTAGAAATTCTACAATTTTTACAATCTTAATCCATTGATTTCAAAACTTATTCCCTAACATGTTTTCCACTCCATTTTGCATTTTAAAAGAAATGGAGACTTCCGAATGTCACACCCGACATTCGTATACTGACATCTCACCTAAGTAAGACACCACGAATGTCAAATTCTCTTCATATATTGAGATTCATCAGAGTAATAATGCACAGCTTAGGAAGAAAAGGGGTTCTGGCATAGTAATACTGATAACAAGGTCTGAGTACATATTTAAAATCCATAAAAAGGTTCTTACGGATATTACAAACTTAAACATAGTCTAATACAAAACATAGATAACCAACAGCAGTTCTTGTTCTGACTCAGCATCAATAATTGTCGGTATCCACTGCCTTGCCTTGAGAGCCACGCCTATTGTACCTTTCATGTCCTGAACTTTCGGGGATGTCTGGGATTCAAACGAATCCCAGTAGTAACGTTAATCACTCACATAAAATGCATGCACAGAATATGATAGACAACCAATTGCAATAATTCACATTCAAGTTCAAATTCAATTCAATTGAACACCATTCAGATTCAATATTCAATTCAAAAGCATTTCGGTACAATTCATTCAAGTGCACATTCATTCAGATTCAAAATTCATTCAAGTGCACATACATTCAAATTCAAATTCATTCAGATTCATTAAAAGGACCTACAAGTCCATTCCCTCAGCGCTGGGTATTCAAATGGGCATCAACCCTTCTTTCACAAATGTACCGAATTCCCTTATCGAACAAGCACTCTGGCTTATACTGTCGATAAGGTTAGGTGTTCAAAAATTCAAGTATCACAATGGTTCAAACATGCATATAAAGACATACAGGGTATGTGAGAGAAAAGTTACTACCTGGATGTCTTCACGACTTCTTATTCTCACCCGAATTCTTCTTATACTGATTATCGTTTGGCCAAGGCAAGGATCCGAATCCTATAATATTTTAAGATGGGTCATTACTCATTTTAATCTTAATAGCAATATTAAGATTACGCTTACTAAACCGACCCATAATGCTTATCCTTTTTATTCTCTTCAGTTGGTTATTCTATATTCTTCAGATTTTCTGATCAATCTTTGAAAAATCATAACTCGGTCTAGAAAACTCGGAATCAGGTGGTTCAAGTTCCTAATCGAAGCTCTTTAAGTCTATTGTCTAGTAAAAATAATCCACTGGTAAAAACATAACTGAGTCATTCCCAAAATTTTGATTTGTAAAGACAACTTCAGTCTGCCAAACTGAATTTCCAGAATTTTATGTTCGACTTTAAAAATTCACAACTTGGTCTTGGAAGATCCGATTGAGGTGATTCAAATTTCTATCTGTCACTAATTAAGTCTAGTTTCATATACAAATAATCACTAGACTTATTTCTTGCTGTATAATTCCCAGATTTCCATTCTTTCTTCGCTGTCCAGAAAAGCATTTCAGTTTAATAGGTCAACTTCAAAAATTCGTATCTCCTTGGATACAACTCTGATTAAGGCTTATGACCTATCAAATGAAACCTTGGTATGTCTACTTTAATACTGGAAAATATCATGTCAAGATTCCATCATTTACTTTTTCAAAAGGGAACACGAAAAAGACTGTTCATTACTGGAAAATGACATTCTCCAGTTTTCGTCTTCTAACTTTGGAAATTTATAACATTCATTGTACACATCGGATTTGGGTGTTCTTTAGCTCATGTTAAAGCTTATGATGTGTACTAATTACCCACAAAATTTCAGGGTCAAAAGAGTTCGTTTTCCCTGGTTTTACCTTGCTCCAACTTCAGTGCTCCAAGCAGAACAGCAAAACATAACAGATGCTACAGTAACATGTGCTACTGTTCATTTACGAAAATACTGTAGCAACTGATACGTTCGCCTCTGCTTCAGATCAATAAAACAGAGTTTCAACGTTCTATGATTCCCTTTAATCCCAACGTGCATAAACCATGGAAACAAGAAGGGAAAGGCTTAAGGAACTCACCTTGGTTGTTCCTCAAGCTTGCATGCAACGTGAGCATTGATTCCCTCAACTTCATTCCTCCCACGTTCTCTAGTCTCTGCCCCAGTTCCAGTGTTTTTGTCTTCTCATTTGGTGCTGTCTCTTGGCCTCTCAGCGTCTACCGAATGGCTGAGTAGATGAACCAGAAATAGAGGAGTGCTCGGTACTCCCTTCTTCTACCAACGACTCTCATTTCTGTTCTCTATGTGTTCTCGTCTACCTCCAACGATCTTCACTGTCTCTCACTTTCACTTTCGGTCTCAACTTTCTTGCTTTCAAACTCTCTTTCACTCACACATTCTTACTCTTAGTCTCCAACTCCAGCGTTCTCACTCTCTGACTCTCTCTTTCTCTCGGTCTGTTTCTCTGATTACCCCTTCGGACTCTCGTCTCTCTGCTTTGCGTCTGGAACCGTGAGAAAAATGAGAGAGGAGTGGGTATAATAGACCTATATTGAGGTGCTGATAATAACGTAGGGAACAGTGGAGTATGGCTGTGACTCGCACTAACTCGAATGAAGAAATAGTGCTTGCTGCCCCTTTCTTGTTGTCGAACAGAAGAATAAAAGTGGAGTATGGTGTTTTGTGCCGTCTGCCACTGTGATTCTGTTTGTGCATCTGAAGTGGAATGGAGAATGAAAAACGAAACGGAAAGTGGAGAAAAGAAAAGGCTATGGAATATGTGTGTGCGTACTTGGCGGACATGTGCACATTATTTTAAGTATGTGTGTTGTGCGTCTGCTTAGAACAAATCAATTAATAAAATATTGATAATGGGATATATGTTGCTGAAAAATTCAGTTGGACCGTAGAGAAAGAGAATTGAACTGTGTGTATGTGGCGGACAAGCATATTATTCAAATGGACTAAAAATTAGTAATGAATAAATAAAATAAAGATGATGGAGCATGTGTGCGTATGGTCCTAATTGATTAAAGAAGTTGGGCTGAATAGGATATGTCCAAATATGATTATTGTTGAAGTGAGGATGTTACAATTCTCCCCCCGTAAAAGAAATTTCGCCCTCGAAATTTGACATGTATTTGGCCATGAAATCAGGATATTGCTCCTTCATCTCTTCCTCTAGTTCCCAGGTTGCTTCTTCAGGAGATGTTCCCTTCCAAAATACCTTCACAGTTGGGATACTTCTATTTCTGAGCCATTTCACTTTACGTTCAATGATTTGTTCTGGCTCAACAGCATAAGTATAGTCTTATCGTATGTCAACATCTTCGTACTCGATAACATGCCCATGATCTGGTTGGTACTTCTTTAATTGAGATACGTGAAAGACATTATGAAGTCTGCTCAGATTTGGAGGTAATGCTATTTGATACACCATCGGTCCAAATCTAGCCAAGATTTCAAATGGACCGATGTAGTGAGGACTGAGCTTCTTCCTTTTGATCGCTCTACCGATTCCAGTGATAGGAGATACTTTTGAAAACACATGATCTCCAACTTCAAATTCTAGAGGTCTTCTCCTTTTGTCGGCATAACTCTTCTGTCTACTCTGAGCTATAAGGAGCCTCTTTTTGATGACTTTGATCTTTTCTGTCGTCTGGTCAACTAAGTCCGTCCCATACAGTTTTCTCCCAGACAGTTCTGTCAGACACAAAGGTGATTGACACTTCCTGCCATACAATGCTTCATATGGAGCCATTTGAATGCTCGCATGATAGCTATTGTTATAAGCAAATTCTGCCAAGGGAAGATAGCGATCACAATTTTCCTTAAAATCCAATACACACGCTCTTAACATATCTTCTAGTGTATGTATGGTTCTTTCTGTTTGTCCATCCGTCTGAGGATGATAGGCCGTACTATAACTCAATTTCGTACCCAGGGCTCGTTGTAGAGCTCTCCAAAATCGAGAAGTAAAACGAGAGTCTCTGTCAGAAACAATACTTTTAGGCGTTCCATGGAGTCTGATTATCTCTTTGATATAGATTTCTGCTAACTTCTCAATAGAATAATTGGTATTGATGGGAATAAAATGTGCCGACTTTGTAAGACGGTCAACAATTACCCAGATCGCATCTATCTTTCTGATTCTGGGCAATCCCACCACAAAATCCATAGTAACGTTTTCCCACTTCCATTCAGGAATTTCAAAGCTTTGAAGGAGCCCTGGTGGTCGTTTATGTTTGATTTTGACTTTTTGGCAAGTAAGACATCTAGCAACGTATTTAGTCACGTCACTTTTCAGTCCCGGCCACCAAAACTCAGACTTCAATTTTGGTACATCTTGATCACTCCTGGATGGATAGTGTACTTAGTTTTGTGTGCTCCATCCAGAATTTTAAGCCTCAAATCAGGCTCTGCCGATACATATATGCGCTCTTTGTATCTAACTAGTCCACTCGGTGAGAGGTTAAAATCTTGAGTTTTGCCCTTCAAAATCTTTCCTCGAATGGACTCCGCTAGTTCATCATGCATCTAAGCTTCTTTAATTTCGGCTCTCAGATCACTTCCTCCTCGACTAATGTTGAGGCTAGCAAGAAGTACTTTGTTTGATGCACTCCTGCTCAGAAACACTTGGTTTGACAGATTCAAATCTTGAAATTCTTCTAGTAATCTAGGTTCCTGTATTATCATCAATGCAACCAGCACCGCCTTTCTACTTAAAGCATCTACGAAGACATTAGCCTTTCCTGGATGATATTTGATCTCAAGATTGTAATCTTTCAGCAAATCCATCCATTTACGCTGTCTCATATTCAATTCTTGCTGATCATAAAGATACTTGAGACTCTTGTGGTCACAGTACAATTCAACAGTGGTACCATACAGGTAGTGCCGCCATCTCTTCAAAGCAAACACAATCGCTGCGAGTTCCAAATCATGAGTGGGATAATTCAATTCATGAGGCTTCAGCTGTCGAGAGGCATACACCACTACTCTGCCCTGCTGCATCAGGACACATCCCAATCCTTGCTTACTAGCATCACTGTATACCATGTAGGTCATACTAGGATTTGGGATAATCAACACTGGCGTAGACGTCAATCTTTCTTTCAGCTGCCTGAAGCTCTCTTCACAACGTTCGTCCCACACAAATGATTGGTTCTTTCTTGTGAGCTTTGTCAATGACAAGGCAATTCGAGAAAAATTCAATATAAACATGCGATGGTAACCAGCAAGACCCAGAAAACTACGTATTTCTGTTACAGTCTCTGGTCTCTTCCAATTCAGTACTGCTTCCACTTTACTGGGATCAACAGAAACCCCGTCTTGTGAGATGACATGGCCAAGAAATCTGACTTCTGTAAGCCAAAACTCACATTTACTCAATTTGGCGTAGAGTTGCTTCTCCTTCAAAATATTCAACACAATTCTCAAATGATTCTAATGTTCTGCCATACTTTTCGAGTATATTAAAATGTCGTCGATAAAGACTACTACAAACTGATCTAGATATTGGCAAAAGATTGGGTTCATGTAGTCCATAAACACGGCAGGTGCATTGGTCAAACCGAACGGCATTACTAAAAATTCATAATGCCCATATCTGATTCTAAAGGCTGTTTTTGGAATATCCTCAGCTCTTACTCGAAGCTGATGGTAACCCGATCGTAAATCAATCTTACAACCTTTTCATTCACTTTGTACCCGGTGTGTAGTATTCATTCATAAGACTCATTAGTCCATTCTCACAGCGCTTGGTTACTCAGGCTTCACTGCCTGATACATTCTGGCCTTTCGGCTTATTTCATTCTAGCCTTTCGACTAATTTCATTCAAGTACCATAGCGTTGGATATTCTTGCCTTATAGCCCAAGGAATTACCCTCAAGCCATAGGTATCACAACTACAACTCGGTACAATCTGATTGTTCTTCCAACCTCATGTATACTCTAGACACGTTGGTCTAATGTTACCAAGCTAGATAACAACACAGTGCTAGGCTTCTTCAATTCAAGTTCTTAAACTACTTCCTCTTGACTAGCTCAGTGGCTATCAAGTACTATCTGGCTTAACCAGTTCATTCTCTAGACCATTCTATCAGTTTCTGTTCCTGTAACAACATAGTCACCTAATGCACCGCTTTTCAATTCAAAACATCAATGAAGACAATTACGTCAACGATTTTCAATTAAAAATATCAGTAATGATAATCACATCATTACTTTCAATATTGCTTCTATGTTGTCTCATATTCAAAATTCTGATTTTCAAATTCAAATATTCAAAATTCTGTGGTAGCAGTACATTTTCAAAATCGCACTATAAAAAGTGGTGCTTTCACATTTTCAAGAAAAACATAATTGCTGCCAGCTCAAATTCAAGAAAAATACATTCATTCTGCTGCAGACCATGATGGTCGCTTCATTTCAAACTGTAATATTCTCTTGCCAATGTACCACACCCGGCCTAGACCGCCGTAGCATTCAGGGTTACCCCAAATTCTAGGGCACTACCTCCCGGATTAACCGGCGACAAGATTACAGCATTCAAATTCCCTCATCGTATTACCACCCCCGGCTTAACCGTGATGGCATACAGGGTTACCCCACATTCTAGGGCATTACTTCTCGGCTTTAACCGGAGTTGAATTTTCTTTCATTCTCAGAATGAAATGTACAATTCTCGTGTGCACAATTCTTTCTTTCAATTCTCAATTCAAGATATTCAATTCCGTTGTGCACAATTCTTTCATTCAATTCTCAATTCAGTGAGCTTTTTCAATGGCAAGCGTTCAAAAACATTCTAAACATGTCTGGCAAGATCCAGTAAACTGAGTACTTTTATAACAGTTTCTGACCTTTCCAGTTCTGTACTGCTTTCACAACCACATAATTCAAAATTTACTTTCAAATTCAGGGTTCAAACCCATTCTTTGAGACAACATCATTTCAAAAGTGACCATTACCTTGGTCTCAAATTCTACTAGAAACATTTTATTCAAAACTTCAGTTCCTAGAATTCAAAAATTCAATTTCAATTCTGGGTTCCACAAGGAGCCCTTCTGTGAAACAATATGTTCAAAAGTGACCACAAAACAGGTCTCAAATTCTGTTCAAAATATTTCATGTAGAAAAATCATTTCAGAAATTTCACAATTCTGCCGGTGCATTGGCAAGTTCAAAATTCAAAATTCAAAATTCAAAATTCAAAATTTCAAACTCAGGAACTAGACAACTGCTATAGAAGGTCGTTACTTCTTCTAATCACATTTCCGACTCTATCATTGGCTATCTAAGCCATTCATAGGACATTCAGTCCATTCTATCACTATCGTGCTTACCACGATTCCACTACGCAACAAGTCTACCCTTTCGATGAGTATCCTTCGTAGGTAGCCCTCATACACTTCGACACAACATTCTAGTGCCTTAATTCATTCAATTCAATCGGTACCCTATTCTAGTACCCCAATTTGTTCAAATCAATTCAACTGTTGGCAACCCTCTGGATGCCTATTCAAGTTCTAGGTTCATCAACCTTATCGTATTCATTCTAATATTCTTATAGAATCCGTAAGGATCTCCATATTTCATACCTCAAGGCACTCAAACCATAAATCAAGAGGTTTCAAATTTCTATGACACTTCCTAGGGGTTATCCCTTATGGAATTTCTCTCGCCTAAGCACACTTAATCATGGACTTCCTTTAGGATCCAGTCCAAAGGTTAGCTAGGCATCAAATTCTCTAAAGCTCATATCTTTTTCGATTAAATATACATCACTAATGCTCCGTTTCTTGTGGTTATGCAATCAAATATCAGTAGTCAAAACCTAAGTTCTGATTGCATTTCAAAATTAAGAGCATATAACTCTTTTGCCAAAATTTCCATTCTAATTCTGACTTATTAATCAGAATTATTCAAGTATCGATACAGATACTATTCGCTTCATCAGAGTATACTAGCCAATTGCCAGAATCTCTACTCTTGTACATGCTCTTGTTGTGGCTGTCTTTGAACTTGTTCCTGCCTTCGAGGTCTACCTCTACCTCTGCTTCCGCCTCTACCTCTACCTCTACCTCTATCAGTACCTCCACGAATGCTGGCCATTTTGACTTTTTCACGATTAAGAAAAGATCTTGTCAATATCGCAATATTGACATAGGATCGAAACATGTCAATTCACAAATACTCAGCTGTGCTATCCTATCATATCACTAAGACCATATCAGTATACTATTCTGATATTGCCAGAACCGCGCTCTGATACCACGAATGTCACACCCGACATTCGTATACTGACATCTCACCTAAGTAAGACACCACGAATGTCAAATTCTCTTCATATATTGAGATTCATCAGAGTAATAATGCACAGCTTAGGAAGAAAAGGGGTTCTGGCATAGTAATACTGATAACAAGGTCTGAGTACATATTTAAAATCCATAAAAAGGTTCTTACGGATATTACAAACTTAAACATAGTCTAATACAAAACATAGATAACCAACAGCAGTTCTTGTTCTGACTCAGCATCAATAATTGTCGGTATCCACTGCCTTGCCTTGAGAGCCACGCCTATTGTACCTTTCATGTCCTGAACTTTCGGGGATGTCTGGGATTCAAACGAATCCCAGTAGTAACGTTAATCACTCACATAAAATGCATGCACAGAATATGATAGACAACCAATTGCAATAATTCACATTCAAGTTCAAATTCAATTCAATTGAACACCATTCAGATTCAATATTCAATTCAAAAGCATTTCGGTACAATTCATTCAAGTGCACATTCATTCAGATTCAAAATTCATTCAAGTGCACATACATTCAAATTCAAATTCATTCAGATTCATTAAAAGGACCTACAAGTCCATTCCCTCAGCGCTGGGTATTCAAATGGGCATCAACCCTTCTTTCACAAATGTACCGAATTCCCTTATCGAACAAGCACTCTGGCTTATACTGTCGATAAGGTTAGGTGTTCAAAAATTCAAGTATCACAATGGTTCAAACATGCATATAAAGACATACAGGGTATGTGAGAGAAAAGTTACTACCTGGATGTCTTCACGACTTCTTATTCTCACCCGAATTCTTCTTATACTGATTATCGTTTGGCCAAGGCAAGGATCCGAATCCTATAATATTTTAAGATGGGTCATTACTCATTTTAATCTTAATAGCAATATTAAGATTACGCTTACTAAACCGACCCATAATGCTTATCCTTTTTATTCTCTTCAGTTGGTTATTCTATATTCTTCAGATTTTCTGATCAATCTTTGAAAAATCATAACTCGGTCTAGAAAACTCGGAATCAGGTGGTTCAAGTTCCTAATCGAAGCTCTTTAAGTCTATTGTCTAGTAAAAATAATCCACTGGTAAAAACATAACTGAGTCATTCCCAAAATTTTGATTTGTAAAGACAACTTCAGTCTGCCAAACTGAATTTCCAGAATTTTATGTTCGACTTTAAAAATTCACAACTTGGTCTTGGAAGATCCGATTGAGGTGATTCAAATTTCTATCTGTCACTAATTAAGTCTAGTTTCATATACAAATAATCACTAGACTTATTTCTTGCTGTATAATTCCCAGATTTCCATTCTTTCTTCGCTGTCCAGAAAAGCATTTCAGTTTAATAGGTCAACTTCAAAAATTCGTATCTCCTTGGATACAACTCTGATTAAGGCTTATGACCTATCAAATGAAACCTTGGTATGTCTACTTTAATACTGGAAAATATCATGTCAAGATTCCATCATTTACTTTTTCAAAAGGGAACACGAAAAAGACTGTTCATTACTGGAAAATGACATTCTCCAGTTTTCGTTTTCTAACTTTGGAAATTTATAACATTCATTGTACACATCGGATTTGGGTGTTCTTTAGCTCATGTTAAAGCTTATGATGTGTACTAATTACCCACAAAATTTCAGGGTCAAAAGAGTTCGTTTTCCCTGGTTTTACCTTGCTCCAACTTCAGTGCTCCAAGCAGAACAGCAAAACATAACAGATGCTACAGTAACATGTGCTACTGTTCATTTACGAAAATACTGTAGCAACTGATACGTTCGCCTCTGCTTCAGATCAATAAAACAGAGTTTCAACGTTCTATGATTCCCTTTAATCCCAACGTGCATAAACCATGGAAACAAGAAGGGAAAGGCTTAAGGAACTCACCTTGGTTGTTCCTCAAGCTTGCATGCAACGTGAGCATTGATTCCCTCAACTTCATTCCTCCCACGTTCTCTAGTCTCTGCCCCAGTTCCAGTGTTTTTGTCTTCTCATTTGGTGCTGTCTCTTGGCCTCTCAGCGTCTACCGAATGGCTGAGTAGATGAACCAGAAATAGAGGAGTGCTCGGTACTCCCTTCTTCTACCAACGACTCTCATTTCTGTTCTCTATGTGTTCTCGTCTACCTCCAACGATCTTCACTGTCTCTCACTTTCACTTTCGGTCTCAACTTTCTTGCTTTCAAACTCTCTTTCACTCACACATTCTTACTCTTAGTCTCCAACTCCAGCGTTCTCACTCTCTGACTCTCTCTTTCTCTCGGTCTGTTTCTCTGATTACCCCTTCGGACTCTCGTCTCTCTGCTTTGCGTCTGGAACCGTGAGAAAAATGAGAGAGGAGTGGGTATAATAGACCTATATTGAGGTGCTGATAATAACGTAGGGAACAGTGGAGTATGGCTGTGACTCGCACTAACTCGAATGAAGAAATAGTGCTTGCTGCCCCTTTCTTGTTGTCGAACAGAAGAATAAAAGTGGAGTATGGTGTTTTGTGCCGTCTGCCACTGTGATTCTGTTTGTGCATCTGAAGTGGAATGGAGAATGAAAAACGAAACGGAAAGTGGAGAAAAGAAAAGGCTATGGAATATGTGTGTGCGTACTTGGCGGACATGTGCACATTATTTTAAGTATGTGTGTTGTGCGTCTGCTTAGAACAAATCAATTAATAAAATATTGATAATGGGATATATGTTGCTGAAAAATTCAGTTGGACCGTAGAGAAAGAGAATTGAACTGTGTGTATGTGGCGGACAAGCATATTATTCAAATGGACTAAAAATTAGTAATGAATAAATAAAATAAAGATGATGGAGCATGTGTGCGTATGGTCCTAATTGATTAAAGAAGTTGGGCTGAATAGGATATGTCCAAATATGATTATTGTTGAAGTGAGGATGTTACACCGAACATGAAAAGGAATTTTCCTAATCATTTCCTAGATTAAACTACAACTTTATTAAGAACTAAAAAGCTACAGACTAGAGGACTAACCTTTGAAGGACCTTGCTTTTCCTTCCTCCTTCTTGCTCCAAGCCTCTCACTCTTCACTACTTATGAGAAGATGTTGCTTGGTTTTAGTGTGAAAAAATGAAGAGGAGAGCCCTCTATATATAGGAAAGTCTCAAGCCCAATGTGGGCCCCACTATGTGTCTCTTCTTTAATCTCAACCATTGGATCGAAACTTAATCAAGAAATTTTAATCTCCTCCATCCACCTATGCTAGAGTACTTTTGGGGTTCTTGTGATGTCATCTTGATGACATAATCAAGGCTTAGGTATTCCTTAATGCCATATATGTTAGTTCTCTATGTATTTTGATGGTAACTGACAATTGTAAACATAAGTTGAAGTTTGTTTTTGCTATGTTGAAAAACTTACTGTTAAAGACAAACTCGAGTTTTGGTTTCAAAACTCAAGTTTTGACTTGACAGAGAGTAGTTCAATTCTAATGAAGTATGCAAAACTTCAGTTTTCATAAAAAACCCCAGTTTTGGTCTTATGGAGAGCACTCCAAGTTTTTCATAATAAGACAAACTCCAGTTTTCAGAGAAAACTCCAATTTTCACTACATAGAGACTCTGCAATATTTTCTAAAAAAGACAAAACTCCAGTTTGCATTTAGAATCTCGATTTTTGGTCATACAAAGAGTCTCCAACATTTTGAGCTTATACAAACTACGGTTTTGATATGAAAACTCTAGTTTTTAGTTTGCCATGAGTTTTCTAAGTTTCTCAACGTTTTGAGAAACCTCAAGTTTTACTTTGGAAACTTAAGTTGCGCTTGACAGAAAGTTTTCATGTTTTACTAAGTTTCTGAAAACTCCAATTTTGACTTTGCATAAATTTCTCAAAGTTTTCATACTTAAATGAAAACTCGAGTTTATTTTTGGAAACTCGAGCTTTGGCCAGACAGAGAGCTTTGCTCTTTTTCTGTGATTTGAAAACTCCAGGTAAGGATTGAAAACTGCAGTTTTGAAGTTTTGGACTAAAATTGATTTAACATGTGAAGAGTCCAAAACTCGAGTTTGAAAATGGAAAATCAAGTTTTGAGTTCCATTCGAAGATATGTTCCAAAGCTCAAATCGCGACATTCCTCTCTGGATGAAGAAAACTTGAGTTATGATTTGGTGAACAAACTCGAGTTTGCGACACAGAGTTTTAAATTCAAATCTGACGAATTTGTGAAACCTTCTTTTTTGAACTTAATACTTCCTATCATCATTCACTAATGTTCCTAGCTATGTTTAACCACTTTGTTAGTGGGTTTCAGATGATTTAGAGATTATTAATTGAAGGTTAAAAGTAAAAGCAAAAGGTGACGTCAGCACATTAAATGCCAAGTCTAGAAAACTTGCACCCTTTTGGACAATCATTTTACATACGTTACAAAGGGATTAATGTTTCCTTTCCACATCCAGTAGCTGACATTCCAACAAATTAATATTCAAGAAGTCAACCATAAACTTCTGTGCAACTAGATTAAGCAAAGAGTAGAGAGAGAAAAAGACCTAAGCTCATCCTAATCCTTCCTGAATGTTTCCAACGGTAACATTATGGATTTCAATGGTCATTTAATGCTCTTTTGATATAAATAGAGTTGCATTCAAGTCTTCTCAACAACCAATCTACTGAAAACGAATTGCATTCAAGTTTACTAACTATTCTTTCAATTTTCACTTGTAAAGTATATTTTGATACATTGATCTTCAGTATTCATATTTATTCACTCTTAGAGAGAGTTCATTTATTGTAAATCATTTTGTGAAGTATCTCAAGTCTGGGGACTTAGAAATTGGGTTATTGATTGCAACTTGTAAGGGGGAATAAGTTCTAGTGAGAGAATTACTCTTGAGTTACAGAGTCCGTAATCAATTGATATAGTGAAATCCTAAAGTGTCCGGGGATTGGATGTAGGTCAATAGGTTGGACCGAACCAGTATAAATTTCGTGTGTCTTGCTCTTCTTTCCTATACTCTGCTCAGCTCTATTTTTAGTGTTAAAAAAACAGAGCAATTAGAAAAGAATTTTAAAATCCCCAATTCATCCCCTCTTGGTGATTTAGCTCCACTTTCAACATGTCCATGCCCTATTGGTTTGTAAGTTGATCATGGTTATTAGTGCTTAATTTATTAATTAAGCTTTATGCACTTAATCTTTTCTTAGTTCTTTTAATTTGGTTATAAATTAGCTATCTATGTGCTATTTATACCACATTAAATAGCCCTTAAATGTAGTCCAATTAATTAACATAGGTTAATTAATTCCAAAATGATAAGAATATATATCAATAAGTTATAACCCTTTGAGACACATATTTACCGTTTGTAATTTGTTAATTATTTGTCAAAATACAATGTTTACACGAATTATGAAAATTAGGGTATTACACTGATTGTTTGTTTAAGAATAAAAAAAATTATTTGATGGATGGTTATTATGTCAATAATGTCTTTATTTATTATTTATTATTGAATATTCAAATTTCACAATAGGTTTGTTTTGAAATGATAAATATTTATCTTTTTGGTGATAGATATAACTTGAGTGATTTGTACGTTTGTAGAAATTTGATGCATCCATAGATAGAGGTGCTCCTTCCCTTACACCTCAAAGCCTTTTGCTGCAATCATTGAAGAATGTTAGGGAAATAACACTTTTCGAATGTCATAACATAATATCACTATCAACTCTATCTATTGCGACCTCAACAATTGCTTTGGAAAATTTGAGAATCTGGGAATGTCATAAACTAAAGTGCATCACAGCACATCATGAGGGAGATGCTCAAGTTGATAGGAATAATTGTTCCATTTTTCCAACACTAGAGAAGCTGGAAATCACAAATTGTGAGGAGTTGGATTTTTTATTTGTATCAGCAATATCTATTAGTCTTCAGAAATTGAAGTCTTTGACTATAAAGAAAGCACCTAAACTAAAATGTGTTGTTGGGAACTACCAAAAGGAGCAACATTCATTCAATCAGAATCAAAATGATGAGTTTCATGTTGATCTCCCTGCTTTGGAGACCCTCTGCATCAATGATGCACCCAAGATCAACAAAAGTTTTGCCAAGAATTATAGCATGGTGAATTGGACATCAACAGAGGTACAATCCTCTTAACTTTGTACATATGATTTGTTATGTTTTGATACGATTTTAACTAGAAATGCAGTATTTGATGAAAATTAATTTATTAATTTCTAATCAAGTTAAGCTTTTATATTAGTTTCCTATTTTTGTTAGATTGATATGTGTCTATATATATATATATATATATATATATATATATATATATATATATATAAAATTTTACACTGAAGGCGCAACAAATTTTATTTCAAATTAATATCACAATAGGGATAACATTTTAAAATAAACTTTCTTATTGCATTTAAATAATTTTACTTAGATTTTTTATTAACAAAGTGTTAATGGAATGGGCTATAAGTTTTTCTCAAACATATTTAAAGAAAAGACATGAAAAGAAATAATTATTTTGATTTCTTGTTATGCGTTGACACTATTTGGTATATAATATTGCTTAAAAGCTATATTGTATATTCAAATTTTACTGCTGATTGTTTGTTTAGGAATACAAAAAATTTATTTTACTGATGGTTATTATGACAAATATGTCTCTATTTTTTATTTATTATTCAATATTCAAATTTCAAAGTTGGTTTCTTTTGAAATTATAAATATTTATGTTGATGGTGATAGATATAACTTTAGTGATTTGTACGTTTGTAGAAATTTGATGCATCCATAGATAGAGGTGCTCCTTCCCTTACACCTCAAAGCCTTTTGCTGCAATCATTGAAGAATGTTAGGGAAATAACACTTTTTGAATGTCATAACATAATATCACTATCAACTCTATCCATTGCAACCTCAACAATTGCTTTGGAAACTTTGACAATCTGGGGGTGTCATAAACTGAAGTGCATCACAACACATCATGAGGGAGATGCTCAAGTTGATAGGAATAACTGTTCCATTTTTCCAACACTAGAGAAGCTGGAAATCACAAATTGTGAGGAGTTGGAATTTTTATTTGTATCAGCAATATCTGTAGGTCTTCAAAAATTGAAATCTTTGACTATAATGAAAGTGCCTAAACTACAACGTGTTGTTGGGAACTACCAAAACGAGCAACACTCATCAAATGAGAATCAAAATGATGAGCTTCATGTTGATCTCCCTGCTGTGGAGACCCTTTACATCAGACATGCACCGAAGATCAACAACATCTGTTCCAAGAATTTTAGCATGGTGAATTTGACAATTACAGAGGTACAATCCTTTTAACTTTATATGATTTGTTATGTTTTGATACAGTTTTAACTAGAAGTGCAGTATTGGATCAAAATGAATTTATTTATTACTCTCTTGTCATGTTAAGCTTTTTGTTAAGTAGAAGTGTGTCATTGTATTTATATATTGATATGTACTTTTACAATGATGACACTTAATTATGACAGTTCAAAGTAAATTTTATTTCAAATTAATATAGCTAGCATTTTATGTTAATTTAGTTGACCTCTTATGTGTTATTCAATAATGATATTTTATTGCCGTGTAGGAAGTGCATGCATCCACAATTGGAGCTCCTCTGTTTCATGTAACCCAAATCTTTTTGAAGAATATTAGAGAAATAGAACTTGTGGACTGTACAAACTTAATATCATTGCCAACTCTATGCAATGCCTCAATAATGTTGATGGAAGTTTTGACAATTAGAGCATGTGGTCAACTGAAGTGCATTGTAGGAGATGAGGGAGATGCTAGAACTCAAATTAACTACAATTCCATCTTTCCAAATTTGAAAAGGTTGGAAGTTTCAGACTGCGATGCATTGGAATATTTATTCCCAGCATATGCTTTTAGATCCCCTGTATATTTGGAATCTTTGGTGATTAGTCAGGCTCCTATGTTGAAATATGTATTTGGAAGAAGCCAACATGATGATAATTTAAATCTTGAGAATCAGAATATCCAAACTCTCATCGACTTCCCTACTTTGAAAGATTTTGGTATTTGGTATGTGCCAAAACTTGTAAGCATTTATCCCAAAAACTACTATATGAGAGGGTTATATCTAAGGTCTGTTATTTTGAAAGTACTTCCAGAGTTTATAGTGAGACCTTTCAATGAATTTTTGGTTTGTTGGCATACAAAACAACTAGAAACAAAGGTATGGCTCTATTCAACTTCTCCAACTAGTCTTAATTTGCTCCCATAATTGATAACTTATGTTTCAATAATTTCTCTCACTGCATCATTATAGATTTCTACATGTCATTTTAAAGAAGCAGAATATAATATTGTCCATAATATTACCTCTCTAATCCGTATTTGATAGTTGATCATTCTCAAAGTATTTTTTAATTTGGAAGTGATATAGCTTTCGTGGAGTTCGTAGGTAATTGAGATTTGCCGGAAAACATTGGAATATCTTGAAGTTGGTGACTTCAAAATAGAAGAAATTTTTGATTTGACGTATATGGAAACAGAGAAAAAAGAGGATGAACTTCAACCATTGACCTCAAGCTTACGATACTTGAATTTGCTAAATCTTAATGAGTTGATGAATATATGTGTGGGGCCTAAATGTATCATACACTTTGACAGTCTACAGGTTCTAACCATTAAAGCATGCAAAAAGCTCAGAGTTATCTTCTCCGCATCTACATTTAGAAGCCTACCAGTGTTGAAGGTTCTATGTATATCAGAATGTGAAGAATTAGTTCAAATTGTTGAAGAAGATTATGAAACAAATGCTAATGATCGTGTGCGTCATGAACCATGCTTTCCCAACTTACAACTAGTCTCTGCATCTCACTGTGACAAATTGAAGTATCTGTTCTCTATCACAAGTTCTGATATCCTTCCTAAACTATTTTCTTTAGTGATATCCGATGCCTATGAACTTGAGCATGTCCTAATCCGACGAGATGAGATGGAAGAGATAGTCATGAAGGATGTGCTTCCGCAACCATGTCGTTTGGAACTTAGAAATCTTCCAAACCTCATTAGTGTCTGCCATGGGATCAGTTTTCAAAAAGAAGATTATTCTACGGAAGTGTATAATTGTCCCAACTTTGGTATGCATTCGGAGAAGTAATTTATTGGGAAAATGACATAAAAATACCCGTTGAACTTAAAAACCCTGTTTGACAATAACTATAATGAGATTAACAAGAACACTATAATAATTGACAACTTGTTTTATTGAAAAATCACCTATTTGAAATTCAAGTGGTATTTTTTTGGGATCTCCCTAATTTATTCTTTAGAATTGAAAATTGTTCAATGAGTTTTATTATAACATTAAAAATCTTACTTTCAGATACTTCAATTACTAAACATCT
Source organism: Acacia crassicarpa (assembly GCA_034222035.1). Classification (NCBI taxonomy): domain Eukaryota; kingdom Viridiplantae; phylum Streptophyta; class Magnoliopsida; order Fabales; family Fabaceae; genus Acacia; species Acacia crassicarpa. The sequence goes on from JAWXYG010000015.1 coordinate 12,723,101, forward strand.
GGACCCTAAAACTGAAAATTCACAAGTTGAAGAAAAAGCAAAGGAGATGCTTTCTTCACATTTGGGAGAAGAAATGTCACAACAATCCCTTATCAAGGTATGATTTTGATTGATGGTGGCATCATTGTACTGCATCTTCGTTGGTCTCCATAATGATTATAAGTATGCTAGATAGTTTTAAAGATGTTCGCTGAAAAAACTTAAATTTAACTGCATGTTAAATGATGCCAACAAAATTATTGTTTATGCTCTCTTTATTTAACAAATTCAACCAGCCTTTTTCATTTTCTTTTTTATTAAATTTTGTGGTAATGGTATGGAATTTCAGGGAGCAACAAAGGAAATTGTTGAAGAAGATTTTATGTCAAAGATTGCAAAAATGACAATTTCATCATTTGATTCAAAACTTACAGGACAACTTGTATGTATTTGTTTATCCCTTTCTTAACTATTTTTAATATATAATGAGTTGTTGGTCAGATCATATAGAAGAGAATAAAAAAGACAAATATTTATTAATAACAATGGTCTGTGGGAACAAATTAAAGAAAATTATGGTTAAGTGAAACTTTTTCTTTTTATGAGGAAAAGTGTTTGAAGATCATGTTGTACTTTTGGGTAGCATACTGAAGAACCACTAGTGAAATTGTTGATAAGCATGTTATTTTAAAAATGCCAAAAGAGACATCGTCATCATTTTTTGACTCTAATTTTATAGAAATTGAATCTTTGAGAATTTATTTTAATTTTATTGAAGAGTGGGTTGGAAATTTGGAATAAAAAGATGAGTAAAGAATAACATCTCTTTTTACCCGAGGAAAAGAAGAAATTTACTACTAAATATTAGCTTATACATTTATCCTTTTTTATGTTGAATAATTAGAACTAATTCAAGAAAGACGTCTCCAAAACTGAGATTTTTGTTGTCCTTCATCTATTGATTTTTTCCTTTGTTCATTTATGTCTCTAGTACACAATAATATTTTTCTTTCTTATGTTTTAAAGTTTTCATTTGAACCCATATGATGTTTTTAAGAAAAATCAGTTACTAAAAGAATTATGTGGTATTCAATCGTCTTTGATGGTCATAATTCAATAAAACAGAGAAAGATTAACTGACTGGTAGAACCAAGAAAAGCAAAATCAACTACAAAATTTGCAATTGTTTTCTCAAAATGAATTAGAATCTTCAAATGTGACAATATTTTTCTTTCCAATCAATCAACAGAATTATGATAGATGGTTTGAACTAACTAATGTTTCTTTCCTATTCATCTCCATTATAGGATTGGTTTAAAGGAAATAGTTGATATGAAATCAATACAAGAAATGAGACATTACATAAGATCTCAAAATTCAAAAATGTTAATAATTCATTAATGATTAATTGAATTTCCAATTTTTAAGATCATAGAAAAATCTGACTTAAATATCAATGGTACGTTGTGCAGGTTGTTGAAGCAAGGGCTAAAGGTGTTTCATCCAATACCATATATCAAACCTCCCAAACTTCTGAAAAGGTTGCTTCATGAAATCCTTTTAAAACCTCTGATATATATCTTATAAAACCTAATGACTATTTGTTTCTAATAGGTGATTATTTGTTTCTAATAGGAGGTGCCAATTCAAAGCAGTCTGAGCCTCACTGCTATTCCTACAAGATATCACACTCATGCATGTGTCAAAATTTTTAAAGAGGAAGAGGAAGAGGAAGAACAAGGTAAAATATTGATGTCTTGCTTTCATAGAAAAATATTGGTTTTTTGTTTTGGGCTTTATAGGTTGCTTGATCACATCTCGATGTCTCCGAAGTGGCATTAAGGCTACTAGCTCTTTATTGGAGGATAAGCTTGAAACCTCTATTGATGATATCTTTTACTTTCTATAAATAAAATCTTTCATCCTTTGATTTGATATGGTAATCGGTTTTTCATAGCCGTAACAACTATTTTGAGTGAGCAAACTTCTCAAGCAATATCATCAAAAGCTTCAACAAGCCTCAACCAAGCTCCTTCTTCTATTCTCTCCAATTCTTCTGATGGTGAGTTTCTTTTTAGTCTTCTTATTAATTTAATCATTTATTCACTTGTAGTAAAGGACTTGCTGCAATTGTTAAAATTACCTTATCCAGTAGAGACAGACGCGTTACTATAAGAAGCAATATCATTGACCTTATAGAAGACTCTAGTCCAAACCCAAATGATTCTACCCATTGTGCATCTTTATTTTATTCAGTTACTTGTTTTGATAGTTTCTATTCTAGCATTTCTTCATTTTCAGAGGAAATATTTAAAATGGTGTAAAGACCACTAACTAGTGAACTTCTATTGTTGTAGATGATCATGTTCAAGTTTATGACAAGTCTCATCCACATTCAACCAATTTGTTTGAAGGTATTGACCATGGGGATGTAACACCCCAACTTTTCTAAAGCATTTTCAAAATAATTTAACCAGAGTAGGGCAACGAAATGATTTTAAATACAGAGTAACTGATATTCAACCACTGTAGTGTACTGGTTTGCTGATACAAAGAGTTCGAAAGACTATACATATCTACAGGACTTTCTCCAGCTAGTCCTTCTGCCTGCTGCTTACCCTTGTTTCTGTTTCTGTTCACTCCGAAAATCCTGAAGCTACAGTAAGAGCTGAGGTTCAATACCCATTGAACCTCAGGTAACGGTTAACCTCATGCTTATGTATCAAATATGTATGACAGATATTCATGTCAAAACAGCAATAATCACATACATTATTCATATATTCACATAATAACATAACACAGCCACTGCAATATGCATGTTATTATAGTCTGCACTATTCACCAGTGCCACGGTGTACATCCGTGTCCTCAGCGCTAGGAAAACATAACGGCGTTATCAAGACTATAACCCATATCAAGTTGTATGTGTATGATCAATTTTCAAAAACAGAATTTCAGACTATCTATCACATATAAGCATACCATAAGCATCAGAGTTAAGGTTACAATACGCGTCCGTACCTCCGTTCGGTGTGAATAGTAATTTACTATTCATGTATACGGCACTATTCATGTATACGGTACTATTCACGTATACGGCACTATTCACGTATCCCCAAACTTCCTTTGAATCTGACTCCGGAATCCTCGGATATCCTATAATATCATTTTTATCAGTGACCATTAATTTTCAGCATTTGCGGAAACTATGTTGGATATTCACTATTCATGTGAATAGTACCAGTAAAAATATTTTTACCGTGCCGGTAAATATTTTTTACTGTGCCAGTAAATAATATTTACTGTCCAAGGATAATTCTTTTCTGATGTGACAGATCAGACTAAGCTGCAGCCACAGAGCATACTCAGAAAAACTCTATCTGGCATTTCTACTATAATTACCAAAAGAAACTACCAAATATTAAGACTAGAGACCAAAGAACTTACCCTTGAAGTTCCTGCTCATTCTCTCCAGCTTCAAGAACTTTACTCTAAACTCTCTCTCTAACTCTAAGAATTCTCACTCTTCTCTTAAACTCAACTGTTGTTCTCTGAGTTTGGTGTGAAGAAAATGAAGAAATGAAGCCTCTATTTATAGTGAAAAAGCATGACACTATTCATACTTTATCAGGTCAGATTTTGGCTGTTGGATCTTGACTTTAAACATGGCTTCATCTCAACCGTCCAATCCATTTGCTTACGTCATCGATGACGTCATCAAGATGCTTACGTCATCGATGACGTCATCATGACGATGACACTTTCTTACTCTTTTGCATTTATCCTATAAAGATTCCCTGATCGGTGTTCTAATCGCGTTATATTAGAAATTCTCAAGAATCCGGAAGCACAGCCTTGAAGTTCTATTTTTCCTCTTCAGAAATATCTGGGTCAACTAAATTTTTGATCCTATTTAGGGTATTCCGTAACCTGCCGAAGATTTTAAGTTGGACACTGACGGTTACAGAAATTACTTCGGGTGACACCATCTTCGAGACAAAAATTCACTGATTCATAATATGTGCAGTTGTTTACTACTTAGTTCAAGGATTTTGAGTTATGATTTATTTCCTACAGATTCCACTATATGTCCTGCTTCAAATTATCGGTTTCAACCTATCTCAATAATCATTCCGCCGATTACGGAAATGACTTTGGAGATAACCCACTCTGAGATAGAAATTCACTTGTTTATAATATACCCTTACTTTAAAAACCTAATTCACGGTTTATTGGAAATAATTTTATTTCTATTGTTTTCCAAAGTATAAGATATTATATTATAATAATATTATTATTGAGTGGGTCCCGCGCGCAAAATTTTTCAAAACTCACGAGACTTCTGTCGGCAGAGGAGAAATAATTTGACGTGGGTCCCGCATGAATAGTAAATACGTATTTTCAAATAGTGAATACGTATTTAGGAATAGTAAATACCGTATTTTTGAATAGTAAATACCGTATTTGTGAATAGTAAATACTTTTCATATTTCTCAAAATATCGATTAAATACCGTATTTATAAAAAGTGAATACGTATTTGTGAATAGTGAATACTATTCATGTACGTATTTGTGAATAGTAAACACTATTCATGTCCAATAAAATACTGATTCTAAATTCATTTTCAAAAATAGGGTCTAATAGTCCTCCGAAAATAGGCTAATTTTCTAGTCTTTAGGTCCAAAATTCAGGATGTTACAGGGGACATCAAGGAAGCAGACATGGTTAAAAAAGAATATAAGTTGAATATTGAACCAAGTAAGTTAACACAAAGAGAACAAGAGTCGTCATATTCTAAAGGTTATTTACTTATTCTATGTGTGTTTTTTTTTGGTCGAAATTCTATGTGTGTTGAACATGTAGCATTAGTAGACTTGAATATTCTTTCCTATGGTCCTTCTCACTATTTCTCATTCTGCATAGTTGACTTTGTTATCCTCATTTCTAATGTGATGGTCTCTCTTAGGCCAAATTCAAACAAAAGATCAATCAACAGATTCACAATCAAGAAGTGCAATGCCAACCACACCTTTTGTTACTATTTCACAAGATAAATACTTAGAGGTAATATTATTATTGTTATTTCATAATATTATAGGGTTTTTTATTTTGCTATATGAGATATCTAGTACTATTAGATAAGATTTGAGTATTGTTAGGTTCATTTGTGAGTGGCTCACCTAAAAGCATTTTTTACATTTACATGGGTTCAAACTCAAGATATTATATTTAAGTAATCATAGCTCATTCAACTAGGACCAACACTTATTGGTATAAGTTGTGCAAATTTATGCTAGATAACTTGAACTTACCCCTCTTTCTTATTTGTCTTCATATTGGATAAGTTGATGTGGAAAAAGAACCAAATAGAATGGATCCTCATTTTCTCTGGGGAGACAAGCCTTGACATACAATCTAATAAATAGAAAATTAAAAAAAAATTCATTAAGGATAATATTTACGATCCATTAATATCTTAGAAGTGACAACTCAAATAAAGGGTGGTATACAGATTATTGAAGTAAGAGGTGAAGAAGGTGCTTTGATACAAGAGAGCAAACATCCAAGCTTCTTAATAGATTTTACAATTTACTAAATTTGTTGTTTCATCATTGATAATGATGAATGGTGTTTGTACAAGGAACCTACTCCTATGTGTCTCAATCCCACTTTTAGTATAGAACACCATTTCTTTCAGACAATGGAACTAAAGAAGGCTCCTAATAAATACAAATTAATTCAATATTTTGTAGAGTGACAAAGAACTGAATCCCAGTGCTATAAACAGAATTGATTCACACAAAGCATCTTCGATAGTGAGATTATTATCATTTACCTGTACATTATTATTCTTTATTCAAGCAAGATGGTTCAAATTTTTGCCTTTAATTTATCTTTGACATAGGATGAGTTGGCGGGCAAAGTAGCGATAAATGAGAGAATCATGATTCATCCACAACAATCCACAATGGGCACACAGAACTTTACAAAGGTATATCTGATGCCCAATTGCGAAAGAAAATTGAAACAATTTCATCTAACTGTTTTAATTGGAATTAATTAAGAAAAGCAATATGAACATATTGTTCTTTGAAATAATACATATGCTTAGATTTATGCTAGACACCTGAACCTATGCCTCTTTCATATTTATTTTCACAAAGGATGAGTTGGTGGGCGAAGAAGCGCAAAAGGAAACAATCATGATAGAACCACAGTCACGACAAGAAACGACAGGAAATGATATACATTTTCATAAGGAAGAGGAACAGGAAAGAGAAGGTAAAGTATTGCTTTCTTCAATCCTTAATTCACATAGATTAAGAAATTAGTTTAGTTATAGTTAGTTTCTTTGTACTCTTATCTTAGAAACTTTCTTTTAATTATGTATTCTTTTGAGTGTCTTCTCTTGTAGTTGATTTTTAATTATAACATATTGCTTCATAAGTTTATGAAGAAATATACAAAATGGTGTTGAACCACTAACTAGCAAATTCATGATGTTGTAGATGACGTTCAACTTCCTAATAAATCTCAATCCCTTGCCATTGACTCAAGTGGAAGTGGTAATCGTGTACCTAATTTTACCCATCCAATTAATTCATTGGAAGGTGTTAACAATGAAGGCATCAATGAAGCAAGTGTGCTTCAAAATGAATCCAAGACATATGTGATATGCCATGGTGAGCAAGGAAATCCAAGTAACATAACACGAATTGAACAAGAGACATCACATTCTAGAGGTTATTTACCTAGTCCCTATGATATATCACCTTTTTCATTTGGAGATATATATGTATGTATGTAAGCTTTTATAATATACTCATTTGCTATATATATTGTCATGTTTTCTTTAGGCCGACTGGTTGAAAGTCGTGATTGCACAAAGTCAGATTTTATTGAGGACACAGAGTTGTCAGTGTTACCATTTTATACACCTATGGAGATTATGCCTTCCTTTCTAGAGACTAATAATGAGGCTTCAATTGTTCCTGGGGTGCAAGAAATAATTCACATGCTGGAATTGGAGGGTTTTGAGAGTTTAATATTTTCCAAGGCACTTGAGACTCGCCCACAACTTCAACTCTCTACAAAAGATCGAAGTGCTCGAGTGCTGTGCATGTCCTACAGAGTATTACTTGACATCTTGAACATTCTAAGCACTAAGACTACCTTCACGATCACTGAGGCAGACAAGAGGTTGCTGGGTGAACATTTGAAGGATGCTTATCTTTTGGGTTTTGACAAGGATTGGATTGAGTCTATAAAGACTAAAGTTTTTGATAGTGGGATACATGAAGTTGATAGCATCCAGAAAGTTCTAAAGGGTTTAGACAATGATCTCAAGAACAACGAGGCAATGCTTGAAGCTATTCGTGATGAGGAGGTGGAGGCTGCACGAGTGGTTGAAGTGGCTCAGCAAGAGCATGCCAATGTTATGGCTCGTCATGCTCATCTTTTGAAGGAACGACAAGACATTATAGCACGAAGGCACCGATGCTGGGAGATAATTGCTGCTAAAAATAGGCACTTTGGATTTTAGCAACTATTTGTGTTCTTCATGACTCAAATCATTGTCCTCAATGTCGTTGGTTTTTTCTTTTTTATCTTCACCAAAGAGATATTATTTTTATAGACTACCCAACGCACAAACAGTTCATGTGTGTTATTGTCCCCATTGAGAATGCTCCCACTTCATGTGTTTAAAATTGAACTCCTGTTGTTGGATTGGATAGAAAAAATAAATGAGGGAGTGAAAGGACTTGGAATTTTTATTCCCATTTAGAATATCTATATAGAAATTAAAGAAGCTCCTATATATGAGCTAACAAGTATATATTGTGTTTGTGGGCAAATAGAATCATGAGGATCTTCCAGCAAAGTAGAATCAAGAGAATCAGCTTCACTTTGATCTCCTTCATCAGTCTCTAGCACATGGCTGATCTCTGTCTCTGTTTTGCATTTGCGTTTTGAAAGTTGAACCGTAATGACTTTTATAATCAATTAAATGCCTTCCAAATCAAAATTAATGAATTTAGCATGATTAAATTCTCATTCGTCAAATTGACCGGCAGAAAAGTTATCAGAGGTGTTTGATCATACTTCAGTATTAGTTACACTGTTAATGACAGAGTATTAGTCCTACAATGTTACTAGCAATCAATATATATTCTCTTTTTTTGCCAAGCCCCTTGTAGCGCAATGACACTAGGGCCAGCTTTAGGAGTTGGCTTTCCCCCTTGTCCAAGGGTCGAGCCCTGCGTTCCCCTCCCCCCACTGGCTGTATTAAAATATATATATATATATATATATATATATATATATTTATATATTCTCTTTTTAAAGTAACTTTGTCAAGAGATTATTTATTTTAATTAGAAGTCTACTAAGAAATCAGCATTTGCTAATGACATTCTCTTACTATATTTCCCTAATATGATTACATATACAAGCTTGAATTAGTATCAGCCGTTCTTTAGTAGATAATAGTTTTCCCCCTTTGCGAAAATTGTTTTGACATATATATATATATATATATATATATATATATATATATATATATATATATATATACACATACATATACATATATATATATAAGGATCGATTTGAAATTGTTTTGACGCATGTAAAAATTCATATATTCATTTCCTATATTCTGAAGATATATAAATGGATGATGATGAATTTACAATATGAGTTGGGTAATGATCTTTGGGTATATATTACCTCAACAACATATGATGTCCTCTGTTCTCATGGATCAGAGCTACCATTAGACAAAACAAAAGATTGAACCGAGTTATAATTTTGAATTATGATAACTCATTAATTTATGACGATTAAAAAAAAATCATGCTTGGCAATTTATTTGAGTAATAATAGGGAAAAGTTGGAAAAAAATATCCTGTTGACAATATTAAATTGTTAACAACATTCTGATTTAGGAAAATCCTATTAAAAGACAACTGAAATACCCATATTCTAATTTGGATTTGTAAACTTAAGAAATTATTAATTAGGTCATATGACCCAAATTAGAACATAGAAATTTTATCAATTTATTTCGATGCCCTTCAACCCCCACTCACATTACCCTTTTCCACTACTGCCATTTTTCTTTTCTCTCCCCTACAAAATCATGGATTATTCTGAAGCGCTCATCAAAAACCTTGACCCCAAACATTTCTCTTTAAGTGTTAGTTCACAAGGCCAAGTCTCAACTGTGTCTCTCCAATAACTTGTTGACATCATCTACTATCCCTTCACCTCCCTCTCCTTTAAACCCATGGCTAGTAACCCATTTTTGCAGTTGTCGCCAAGAATCGATGACAATGGTTTTGACTTTAGTTGGAACCTATCTTTACTGTCTTTGCATTCTTGGATATTTTTTGGGTCATAAGAGGGGTTTATCGATAAGAGGCATTTTGTAAGAGGTATTATGGCGATGTTGTTCCTTTTCATAAGAGGTATTTCTTGGCTAGTAACAATATGTCAATTATGGTGATGTTGTTCCTTTTCATAAGAGGTGTTTATTGGTAAGCAAGGCGTGTTTTGAACCTGAAGGAAATGAGAGGAGATGGAGGAGGAGAATAAGAACGGTGATGGAATTAGGAGAGGGAACAAGGGTATATATAGGGAAAATCATTGAATTCTAAAATCTTGAAATAGGTTACTTGACTAAATTTACAACTAGGTCAAGGTACAGATTTGCCAATCAACTATTACCCGAAGAGCATCTGGCACAAATAACTATTGAGAGGACCAAAATTGCCAATCAACAATTAAAAACTGAAAAAAAAAATACAATTCGGAGCAAATTCCCCAACGAACTATTAACCTGTCATTGTCTTAGTGTCTCCGTCTTCCATTGACTGTCACAGTGTCTGCGTCGTCAGCATTTCCAAAGCTCCTATTGTTGTTGAGTGTTTCATTCACCTTCTTGAACTCATCCAGTAGTCCACAGCATTCGATTGGCATGCACCTTGCACCCTGGTTTCACCCCTCTGATGTCATAAGCAGCAACTGCTGTTGCTGCAATACCTACTCCCATGGGTCTCATCTTTATTGGTGTTTTCCTTTTCCAACAAGAAGACTTAACCGCTTTTTTCTCCAGTGTTTCCGCCACCATCCTACGCCATGCCTCATATTTTAACTTAATTATGATAGTTGTTTTTTTAATAGTTATTTGGTGTTTTTTTTTGCTTTTAATAGTTATTTGGTGTTTTTTTTTAACTTTTTAATTGTTGATTGGCAAATTTGATCCCTCAACAGTTATTTGTGCCAAACCCTCTTCAGATAATAGTTGGTTGGCAAATTCGCACCTTCACCCTTTACAATTTGTTAAATTTAGAAGCATGATTTAAGATTTGTGTATTTCGACTGCCTTTTAATAGGATTTTCCCTACTGATTTAGCAATTTGTTTGAGAAATAATAGAGAAAACACAAATCACATCAATTAGGGAAAAACAATCATATATCTATTATTTAATTAGATTTATGTCTTTTTTAGTCATTTTTTGATGTAAGCTTAATTTTAAAATAATCATCGAAAAAAATCTTAGTTTGAAAAAAAAATCATTTCTATTACTATCAATCTAAACATAAATCATATCACATTTTCTAACTTCTATCCGAAGTTAAATTTTCAAAAGTCAAATTAGGGGAAAAAATTCACATATGTCACCGCTAACCCAAACAAACGTTAATAATTTGTCCAAAATGGCGTCCTCTCATCCTATATTTGGAATTGCCCTTTTATTTTTGTTGCTTGGGTTTAGTTAGTTCCCAAATTGGTCCTCTCATCCTATAAATGTTTAAATAATTATTATGTTAAACGGGTGCATTTTGGTCAAATTCATATTTAAGAGCCAAACTTAACAGTCGGCCAACAGTTAGATGAATAGAAATGAAGTTTAAAAAATAAAAAGGAAGTTTGTGTACAATGCATTTTAATTATGCGAGAGATTTCTAAAGGTTTTCAAAATAGAAGAGAGATTTTTGTAATTTAAGTAAAACAAGGGAGTGGCCTAAATCATCTAAGAGTACATCAGGATCATGGTGGCTAATTCGATACTCATCAAAAATGATATTGGCCTTCTTATTTGTATTCGAGAAATATTCAGCCAGCCTCCTCACGGCATGGTCAATGCATTCTGCATATTGCATCACGTACTAAAAGACTCTTTGGACTAACTTGAGTTAAATAAAAAACTTCCACACCAGGCAAGGCCCTTATCCTCTAACCAAAATTCAACCAATATAATGCTCTAGCAATTAAAAAACCAAGAAATTCATTCAACATATAATCTAATAACCAACACCGTGAATTACCACTAAATTTTCAGAACAATCTCAACACATCACTGACCCGAAAAATCTAAAGAAATTGAAGCTAATTAAAGCCTAATGTCAAATGCACATTAGATTTTTAGAAGCTATAAATCAATAATTAAATACAACTAGTGAAATGCAGTCTTAGCTTTGCAAAATCAAACACTAAGACATAGGGAAGATAAAGTAATGAAAAGAAGATCAAATGGATGATTATTTTTAGAGCTCATCTTTTATGATCCCTCTAAAAATACATGTTAAACATTAATTTTCATTTATTTTTATTACGAAAATTATTGTCTCTCTTTTCTTCTATATCATATGGTTTCCTTGTCTCACTATCCATGGAGCTATTCCTTTTGTTGTAGTCTAAATGACCTCCGACTTGGAACCACTATCCAAATCCTGCTTCAAAATGCATTAGTTGAGTCTTAATATATATGATTTCTACTAAATTCCTTTTTAGGATTGATCTTCATCATGTGTTTTCCTTTTTGTGATGATTATAATGAGTACCAAATTAGTATGTGATAAGTATATATTTTATTATTAAATAGGTGTATATTTTATAAGAATTAGTTAGATTTATTGATATTATACACCTATTTAATTATCTTTTATATACTTTACTATCATTATAGGATAAAAAGATATTTGATATAAAATCTACTTATTTCCTATTATATTTTACAGGAAATATTAGCTAATTTGGAAAGAAGTTGAAAGAACGATTAAGAGGATATGCAATCAGTCAAACTCAATGATTTCCCGCAAGAAAAATAGAAACAAAATCAATTGCGTGATCTAATGGAGTAGATTACAAGGAATAAGATATCTTTTTAATAAAAAAAAGGAGAAGCAATGACTTGCAGCCTAAATTATATTTAGGTTATATATATAAGGAAATCTAGAGAAAAGCATAATAAGAAGTAACGAAGAAGCTGAGGAGTAGAGGCTGAACTTTTCAATTTCTCTTCATCATCTCCACGTAAGAACGGAAGAACTGTGGAAGCGACAGAGAAATTTTCCTTCCTCTCTCTCTCTTTATTCTTTGAACCTGAGTTTTATTTTTTTTGTTATGGATTTGATTAAAGCCATGTGTGGCTAGTTGGTTTTGTAACCTAGAGAATCTATGTACTTGTTTGGGTTTTAGAGATTATTCCTACTTGTTAGTTTTGCTTAATTTTATTTTAGTTTATTTAATCTTTTGTTCATTGTTATTGCTTATTGAATGACCACTATTGAACATGTTTTGGGGATTTAGGGTTGAACTTGAAAGAGAGAATCCTAAATTGACCTTGGGATTAAATAATGTAGAATTAGGTTTAAATTTGATGTAAAATTAGGTTTTAATCTAATTTGCGTCTAGGATAGGAATATATTTAGAAGCTCCGTATAATCAAATTAGAGTGAGTCCAATTTAAAATGCATCTTATTTAGTTGTGTGAGGCATCACATAATTAATTAAGTTAGGTATATAAGTGGACCGGAAGACATTTATAGACATTAATACTCCAGATTAGCTGATTATGTTAAGTCAAAGTTAATTTAGTGAGGATAAAATCTAAGAATCAAATAAGGGATTAGTGACTCTAGGTTGCTCGTTCATTAGTGTGTAGTTAGTTAATTTTAATTTCTTTTCTTTAAATTAAATTTAATTTGGTTTTCTCAACTTAAACGAAATTGTGAAATTAATGCTCAACTAAAGTTTGTGATACTAAGTCATTGTGGGAACGATACTTTTCTCATCACTTTATTACTTGATATGACCTGTGTACTTGTAGAGTTTATAGGCTATAAAGTTTTGTCCTATCAGTATGGATTTTGATCCTATTTCAGTTAGCCTTCCATTATTATTATTTTTCATTTTATTAAAGTCATTATGTGGATATTTCATAGCCAAAATCAAGATCGGAAGATATATACACTAACTAACTTTAATTCGATGTTAGATGGAGAGCGTCCCTGCTGAACTCGCAAATGAAATCCAAACTTTAGTGAACTTCGTGAAAATTTTAGTTAATTATTTATGTTGTTTCAATAGTTATGATGAAGAGTTTGAGAACAAAAAGGGCATGCTGAATGCAAAACTCAGTGATGTAAGTAGAATAAATGATAAAGCAAAAGGCGCTTCCCATGTTACATCTGCAGCACTACAATGGAAGCATGAAGCTGAAGATCTCATTAATGTTACTGTTGATGCTAAAACAGAGAAATGCTTTAACGACTCATGTCTTAATTGTTGGCATCAATATTGAAAAGGCAGAGACTTGGCAAGGGGACTCTACATATTTACAGACTTCTAAAGAGATGCATCTTTAACATATTGGATGGTCCAACTAATCTTCTGGGTATAAAATACCATTGTTTACCGAATATCAGGCATTTTGAGAGTAGAGACTCAACATTTCAAGATCTCAAAAGAGCACTAGAAGATAAATGAACAAGAGTAGTATTCATATTTGAGAGAGGGTACCACTGATATATATTAATTTACTTAACTTTGAATATTAAGAAGTTGTTATTCAAGCGCAAATGAAAGCTGCGTTTTACTTGGTTTAAAACAGAGCATGGTGAGATCAATAGGTGGTGTCCCCTGTTAGATTGCCTGAAAACTCATCTGAAAAAAAAAGGTTGTATGGACTCTCATCTCATCCAGATTAGATTTTGCCTACTTGCACAAAACTATAATTTCTTATTTGTAAAATCTTTGACAAGCACAAGAGGTGACGCCCACTATATAGAGGCAAAAAACTGAACAAGAGAACCGAGGCACCAAGAAAATTGACATCTAATGTGAGAGATTTGTGCAGTCTCTTGAACATACTTAGAAAAAAAAAAAAAAAACAACTATTCTCTATTCTGACCAAAACTTCACAGAAGCATCTACGTACAAATTAAAACCCTGAAAATGACCAAAATTGGGTTAGCTTCTTGTTTCACCCGATTTTTAGACGTCAATATGTGAGACAAAAGAACCTAGCTAATAAAAGAGAAATAGCTATTATTTTTAGGTTTTAGGCGTCAATCATCTGACTTTAGTTAACATGGCATTGAGATGCTAATATCACAAATAATTACATATTGGTTCTGTCTAAAGTTGGCATATAAGAGTCAGCACATGTTCCATTATTGGCATCAGAATAAATTGCACAAATCACTTTTGCATCTATATAAAAACTCTAACAAACTAAAACACATGGGACTTTACTCTTATTAGGCTAAAAGAACATAAAGCAGACCACCCACACAAGATGCAGACTAAAACAGCAGAAAGAAATCAACATTGGGCAACCAGATCCGGTGAAAGTGTTCTTGATTGGAATGAAAACCGTGTGGTATTAATGAGGAAAATCTGGACCGTTCATGAGATCCGTATTCCAATACTGGGAATAATATGGATCTTGAGAATTCATTTCCATAGTAACACAAGGATAGCATCTTATTTATGGCACCAACTACGAATAAAAGCAGAAAAGCATAAATCAGGGGCTAATAATAACATAATGTCAAGAGCGTCCACCAGATGTTAATAAAAAATAGTAAGGATAAGAACTCACTGAGACAGACAAGAGTCGTTGGAAGATAAATTAAAGGAAGATTGTATTCTTGTTTCTAACAAGGACTAACTTCAATATATTGTAAGAACTCACTGAGGCAGACAAGAGTTGTAGGAATCTCATCAGAAACGCGGAAGCGAATCGTACCCCACGATATAGGAAAAATTAAAACCTTCATCGTTTTGATTATCTGGAAAGATGCAGCGATCTGAAAGTTTGTCCACGAATAGTCATAGTCCGCTTTATGATCGATCTTTCAGACTATCTCTCGAGGGGGATAGGATGGTTGTGTGGGCAACCATTTAAATGATGAACGTCTGCCTCTAGGGTTTATTTCTGATGAAAGCCTCCTTTTTGTTACTTCTTTCTCACAAGCAGGTGAAAGTGGGTTTATATACTACTACATCCAAGACCTAACTCTAAACCACATGGGCCATAGAGTTCTTGGGCTGTAGTCTCATTTTAAGCCTTATTAGGCTTAAGTGACTAAAGAGCACATTAACCCAACAATCTCCCACTTGCTCTTTAAGATACAAACTTGAGTTCGTAAACCCAAGACCATGTAGTCCATAAGCCATCATCATCTGATAATATACCCCCATCCCTTGTCTCAAGCTAGCCTGAAGATCTACCATTTGTCATTCATCAAGGTTCATGATAATCTACAGAAGATTATCTAGTTCGGTGCTATTCCACTAAAAGCCCGAACATGATCTCCAAGAATAACGATACTTATAACAAGAATATGCGTTACCCCTTTATAGAATGTCTATAATTTGATTGACTAGTTTTCTGTAACCCAATCAATTATTTATTCCCTTGACTTTAATAGTTTCTCTAATGGATTACATGCACTGACCAGTGTCTTAAATATCCAGGTACCAAAACATATCAAGGGGACATTTCCTATAAATTCCATGTTGTTTATCTCATAGACACCGATAATCAAATAGTTTCAATCCCAAAATACCAAGTTATTGGCTGTCATATAGATCAAACCTCACCCGTTGGTAAATCAAAGAATGAAAACTATTCGACTACCTATTTAAAATAAACTCAGGATTAAGACCAACTACATGACCATAGTTATCTAGAGATTTGATTCCTTATGATGGAAAAAACAACCTTAATCAAATCTCTCCTTGATCCCTTCAATGTAAGAATTAACTCACACCAATATTTTATAATGATTCGAACAAAACCATTTCATAAAATATTACAGCCTAAATAAAGTGCCCAACTTAATTTAATAGCTATGAAACAATTCATCAATTGTGAGAACCTATGACCATATCCTCTATGAACGTATTCACATGATCATATATTCCATAATTGATCCGAACCTTAGAGTTTGTAAATAGTGTGTGAAATAAATAAATAAAAAACATCTCATTTATTAATATTAAAAAAAATGCAATGTCATAATGTCTTGCTCAAAAGGCACAAAATAACAAAGTGAAATAACAACTACCTAAAGCTATAGCAAATTTGGAATCCTCCTAAGACCCATAGATGAAACATGCCTCTTGAACACACGTTCAGGCAAACTCTTAGTAAAAGGGTCAGCAAGGTTCTCGTCTGATGCAATCTTTGCTACCAATATATCTCCTCTTTTAATTATTTCTCGGATCAAGTAATACTTCCTCTCTATGTTTTTTTTGTCTCTTTTGACACCTTAGTTCCTTGGACTGTACTACTACCCCACTGTTGTCACAGTAAAGTATGATAGGACAATTAACACCTGGTATCACCTGAAGGTTCGTTAGGAACTTCTTTAACCATGCAGCCTCAGAAGCAGCTACATACTCAGCCTCTGTGGCAGAGTCAGCCACACATGATTGTTTTACACTTCTCCAACAAATGGCACCGCCATTAAGGGTGTACACATATCCCGAGGTGGACTTTCTTGAGCCAATATCTCCTTGGAAATCTAAGTCCGTATAACCAATGATTTCAAGACTCCCACTCGAATAGACCAACATATAATCTCTTGTTCTCCGTAGGTACTTGAGTATATCTTTAACCGCTACCCAGTGTTTTTCTCCAAGGTCCGATTGGTACCGGCTTACTACTCCCGCTGCATAGCAGATATTTGGTCTAGTACATAGCATAGCATACATGAGACTACCTACTGCTGAAGCATAAGGTATCCTACTCATGCATTCTCTCTGCTCAGGAGTTTTAGAAGATTGCTTCTTAGAAAGATGAATCTCATGCCTGAAGGGTATAATTCCCCTCTTGGAATTCTCCATGCTAAACCTGGCAAGTATTTTGTCAATATATTTAGCCTGGGATAATGCCAAAACCTTATTCTTCCGATCTTGCAAGAGTTTAATACCAAGAATATAATTGGCTTCCCCCAGGTCCTTCATATCAAAATGCTTGCTCAGCCAGGTTTTTATGCCTAACAATACCTTTGTATCATGTCCGATAAGGAGTATATCATCCACATAAAGTACCAGAAAAGATACCGCATTACCTTGAATCCTTTTATACACACACGGCTCATCAGGACTTTTCTCAAAGCCATAAGACTCAATGGCTTGATCAAATCTAATGTTCCATGATCTAGACGCTTGCTTAAGTCCATAAATGGATCTTTGCAACTTGCATACCATTTTTCCTTGCCCTTTGGCTATAAACCCTTTTGGTTGCTGCATATAGATTTCCTCTTCCAAATTTCCATTTAGAAAAGCAGTTTTGACATCCATTTGCCAAATCTCATAATCAAGATTTGCTGCAACAGCTAAGAGAGTCCGGATATACTTGAGCATGGCAACCGGCAAAAAAGTTTCATCATAATCTATACCTTCTTTTTGGGAGTACCCTTTTGCCACTAATCTAGCTTTAAAGGTTTCAACCTTCCTGTCCGATCCTCTCTTTCTCTTGTAAATCCACTTACACCCAATGGGTCTTACCCCTTTAGGTGCATCTACAAGAGACTAAACTAAGTTGGAATACATATAATCCATTTCCCGATTCATAGCCTCAAGCCATTCCTAAGCATCAACATCTCCTAATGCTTTGTCATAACTCGTGGGATCACCATCTTCTTCAATGATGACATCCTAATTTGACTCACCCAACAAGAGATATCTTGCAGGTTTACGAATCATTCTCCCACTACGACTTTGTCACACTTGATGTTGTGCATCTACAGGGGGTCCACATTTTGTGGGTTAACAATTTCTAGATGAGGACCTTCATTAAGTGGATTAACCAATTCATGATTTTTTTTCTTCATTAAGTTCATCATCATGCTGAACTTCTGGTTCTGTCTCTGGTTCCTGTGTATGTTCAGGTACATTTTCCCCTCTTTGAACAACCACAGGAATAAAAGCTGGAACCGTCTGAGGTTGTGGTGAAACTTGATCTGAGACTAGCTCATCAAGAATAACCGTACTCCTTGGCTTATAATTTGCCATATAGTCCTCCTCTAAGAAAGTCGCGTGAGTGCTCACTATGACATTCTTTTCTTTTGGACTGTAAAACAACCAACCTCTGGTTCCTTTAAGATAGCCTATAAACATGCATGCTTCAGTACACGAGTCCATCTTATCTGGTTTTTGTTTCAAGACATGTGCCAAAGCACCCCAAATCTGAATATGATTCATGGTGGGCTTACACCATTTCCACAATTCTATTATTGTCTTTGAAACCGACTTGGACGGAGCTAAGTTCAATAGATACATAGCTGTTTCTAAGGCATATCCCTAGAATGAATCAGATAGAGATGAATAACTGAGCATAGATCTTGTCATTTCTAAAAGGGTTCTATTTCTCCTTTCAGCAACTCCATTCTGCTGGGGTGTCCTTGGAGAAAATAATTGTAAAACTATCCCCTTTTTGGTCAGGTAAGACCAGAATTCTCCAGATAGGTATTCACCCCCTCGATCAAATCGAAGAGTCTTAATTTGAATACCAAGATGCTTTTCTACCTCAGCCTTGAACTCTTGGAAATTTCCAAAAGCTTCAGACTTGTGACGCATCAAGTACACATGTCCAAATCTAGAGTAATCATCAATAAATGTGATGAAATACTGATACCCGCCTCTAGCTTGGATATTTATTGGTCCACATACATCAGTATGTACCAATTCCAGCTGAAGTGTGACATGTTTTCCCTTGGCCTTGAAAGATTTCTTGGTCATTTTACCCTTTAAACAAGATTCACATACTGGTATCGATTCAAAGTTCAGGAATATTAAAATCCCACTTTTGACCAAACCTTGTATCCTGTTAGAGTTAATATGACCCAATCTCAAATGCCAAAGATAAGTTTCATTGGAAACTTTTCTTTTCTTTGATGAATTAATATGCTCAACATCTTTTAATTCAATATGATTAACTTCATAGGGAACAAGATTAAGGAGATAAAGGCCATTAAACTTTACACCAAAACAAATAAAAGAATATGAACTTCTTATTGAAACTGAGGAATTAAATTGAATTGTCAAACCATGTTTATCCAAACAACTAACATAAATTAAATTCCTCTTAAAATCTAGAATAAATAAACAGACTTCTAAAACCAAAGTTCTGCAATTATCAAAAGATAAAATAACTTGTCCCACTGCTAGTGCAGACACAAGCTCCCCCTTTCCAAGCTTCAAATCTCTCTGTCCTTTACTTACAAGCAAGATATGTTTGAACCATTGCAAAGAGTATCAAACATGGTTAGTGGCTCCTGAATCAACGATCCATTTATCATTGTGATTCTTCACTAAACAAGCCTCAATCACATGTAAATTACCCATACCTAGTTTATTGATACGTGGGCAGTTTTTCTTCCAATGCCCCTTTTGTCCGCACTTGAAGCATTTGCCCTTTGGCTACTTCATTACAACTGTTTTGGCAACTGGAGTACCTGATTTCTTCTTTTTCTTGTTCTTGTTCTTTCCCTTGGGTTTCCCCTTAGGTTTCACATAACTTTCACCAGTAAAAAATGCACTTCCCTACTTGACTAGAGACTGTTCAGCACTCTCAAGCTCGTGCATCAGTTGAGTGACGTCAAGATTCATCTTATTCATATTATAATTCATCTTGAATTAATTGAAGTACTCAGGCAGTGATTGTAAGAGAAGGTCAACTTTTACTTCTTGTTCAAACTTGACACCATGGTCATCAGCCTTCTTTAAATTTGCTATCATTATTAGACAATGATCCCGCATACTTCCTCTAGACATCACTGTCTTGGTGACTGAATTCAGCACATTTTGCCTAGTAGAGCTACTAGGCGTAGCAAACATACCATCAAGAGTCTGGAGCATTGTTGCTCTACTCTCAATCATGCTCACTTGCTCCTGAAGGTGATTGGCGAGACTGGCCAAAATATAGTAGCGAACTGACATATTCGCCTTCTCCCATCTTTCCTTCTCCTGCTGAAATCGAGTCCGAATTGTATCAGACGCATCTGCAGCAGGCTGCACTGGCATAGGAGTAGTGAGAACAAAGTTGAGCTTTTCATATTGAAGAACAATATCCAAATTAGCTTTCCATTATTTGTAGTTTGTACCATCCATAGGTTTTTGGCTCAAGATTGTAGTTAAAGGATTGAATAAAGACATTTTTCTGAAAATAAGAAACAAAACACACTAATTACAAACTATAATTAACAACAAACAGATATAGCGCTAGTAGATTCTAATAACTACTATTCATTTATTGTTTAACAATCCATTAGTTATCTTTATAAGACTTACGATAGGCAAGATTCTTGTAAAAACTAATATTGTTAATTTGGGCCTTCAGTTCCATTGCCAAAGTCTCGATAGGTGGGTTAACAATTTTACCAAAGTTGAATGTATTTAACCATTGTTTACTTTCAAAATTATCTTTAGTGTCTAAGTGTTACCGACGATGAGCCGTGCAAGACTTTACTAAAATTTTGAAAATATTAGGGTTTAATCTAGTGAAATCTGATTATCCTTATCTGATGGGGCTTCAGTGATAACCATTTCACTAATAAACCCACAATTGGGACCTGTAGGTTTTAAAATTAAATGCTTAATTTAAAACCTTCACTCATTCAGTATTTTAAATTTAGAATTTTCAATTTCCAAGAATTTGTTCAATTTAGAGTGTTCTTTGTCTGAGATCAACAACTATAATTAAAATAATCAGGTATCTAAAATCTAGTCATGATTGACAGAGTGTGCGTCACATGACCATTTTAAATAACCCACAAATTACTCTCAAAAATACAATTCTCTTAGGAAATTTCCTGGATTATTTGTCTAGATTTTAATTCCACAATTAATTAATCCAATTATTATTCTAGATTTTAATTTAAAATCATAATAATTGATAATTAGCTTAGTGGATAACCTAAATAATCTCTCATAATAACTATCATACTAGTCGATTCAAGACATAATAGCTACTATGCTATTATGACATGTGATTATGCAACAATATGGCATCTTCATATTCTATATGGCATGTTATTACAAACATCATGTTAATCGCAGATATAATTCATACAATTCAATAAAAGCATTAAATAATTAAACAAATAACTTTAATCTATGGCCTTCCTAAAAAAAATAAAATTAAAATTAACAACTTTGGAATTCCTCTTTCGTCTAACCCATAGTATCTGTCTCAAGCCCCTTAAGGGTATCTATGGGCCCAAAGACCCAATCCTTGGTTAGAAACCCTAAAACACAAAAGAGAAACCCTTGTTGTCACTTCTGCCATGCCATCAGCCGAACTCATCTTAGCACGAAACTCCAGGGAAAAGACCGCCACGGGAAGACGAGAACACGGCCTCCGGAACCACCCAAAAAGGGTGTCCCACGCACCCTCACGCGCGGCCCCTTGGCTGGCGCGTGACGGCTACTCGCAGCTGCTTGTGGCGGTGCGTGGCGGCGGTTCTGGCATTGGTCCTCCCACTACTTTGCTCGTATTTCCGTCCTCTTTCCATTCATATATTGATCATCCAAATCCAAGGTCCAGAGGTCCACGAAAAGTGTTTGACAGTGTTGAATGCTCATCTTCTTCGCAGTTTCTTAATCTCTAACTTTTATAGAAATTCGAAAAATACATAGAAATTCCAAAAAAAAAAGTAAGGAGGAAACCTAATCATATGGGATTAGCCTCCTTGTTACAAATCAAGAAATACACAAGAGAATCTAACTATAGATTAAAGCAATTAACCGATTGAAATTAAAACTAATACCAAATATGAATTATAAACGAATAACTACCATGAAATAAATAACAAATATAGAAAAAGATGCCATATTTTCAAAAAAAAATAATTTTTGAAAAAAATCACATGAAATATAAATTAATATCAAAACTGGCTCTTTTCCTCATCACGATTAGCTCTAATGCCAATTGTAGGAATCTCACTGGAAACGCGGAAGTGAATCGTACCCCACGATATAAGAAAAGTTAAAACCTTCATCGTTTTGATTACCTGGAAAGATGCAACGATCTGAAAAGCCTGTCCACGAACAGTCGTAATCTGCTCTATGATCGATCTTCCAGACTATCTCTCGAGGAGGATAGGATGGTTGTGTGGGCAATCGTTCAGATAATGAACATCTGCCTCTAAGGTTTATTTCTGATGAAAGCCTCTTTTTTGTTACTTCTCTCTCACAAGCAAGTAAAAGTGAGTTTATATACTACTACATCCAAGACCTAACCCTAAACCATATGGGCCATAGAGTTCTTCGGCTGTAGTCTCATTTTAAGCCTTATTGGGCTTAAGTGACTAAAGAGCACATTAACCCAACAATTAAGACTAGGATAAATTAAAGGGTTTGGAGAGTAATCTGAAACCAACGAGGCAATCGAGAGGTAGAGGCGGCACGAGTGGTGGAATTGGCTTAGAAGGAGTTGGATTAAGAGTATGAAGATGTTATGGTGAATCATACCCGGCTTTTGAAAGCACACCAGGACATTCTAACGAGGCAAAATCAAAATCGGGAATTAATGATTGCTGCTAAAAAAACAAACCTTTGGGATTTTAGCTTGGGTTTCATTATATTTTCTTGCTTCTTGTTTTCTTTTTGGTGTGATTAAAAGATGTGAGTTCTTGCATTTGTTGTCACAAGAATGGTTAAAATTATTATGTTGGATCGAATACAGTTGAGTATATATGAATGAATAAGTTCAAGAGATTGGATTTTGGATGATTCCCCAAAGTAATAAAAAAATAATTCCTTTTACACTAATTTCTTTTGAAAGGAAGACACTCAATGTTCAATCTCTGATTTAAGACAGACATTAATTTATTGAATTTTGAATATTAAGTTATTGAATTGTTGTTGTTGTTTAAAAAACAAAATAAAGCTCTGTTTTAATTACTTTAAAACAGAGCATGGTGGGATCAATGTTTAAGACAGGTAGACAAACTTCGTGATATCTTCAACCGATGTAAGGAATAAGAAAAACAAGATGTTAGGCATAAAAGCATGGGTCAATCTTGAAAACAATATGACAAGCAATGCATATAGGAAGAAGAAGATAAGAAGAATGCATCACTTAATCAAGAAATAAATTTTGTCTTTAGCTAAAACTAAATAATTATTTTTAATAGTCATACTAATAATAAATTCCCATTTTTCTAGAAATGTCAATTCATTCCATAAAACCAAAACAATTACAATCACAAAAATAGAGAAGGAAAAGAAACTTACGCCACCTTCTTGGAAGACAAGACATAATGCACTTTCACACTGATTTCAGCTTTTATCTTCATTACAATTTACAAATGGGAAAACTTGGTATCATATATACTTTAAAAATTCTCTTTTTCCATGTATGATAAGCAAAGCAGCAACAATAGAATACAACAAATTTCTCGTGAATTTGTTATCAAATGTAATAAAGACTGTTATTCCCAACTTCTATAACTTCTACGTATTCACATATTTAACATCAATCTAATCCATAACATAACGTAATAACTCTCTAGACAATTCACACTTCTCTTTAAACATTTTAGATTTTAGCTTGGCTTTCATTTCAAATGCTTCATGTTTTTTAATCGGTGATTAAAAGATGTGCACTTCATGTATTAATTGTCAAACTCTGCAATAATGTTCACGGTTGTTAGAGATACTTTTGGGTTTCATTAAATTTGTGGGTGTGACTACAAATTAGAAGCCCAAGACCCTCTAATTTCAGACATGAAATCAATGTTATTTATGGTCAAACCTTAACAAGAATTTTACCAAATAAAAGAAGGGGTTTAAACTTCTCATGTTGCATGAGAAAAAGAAGATTCCTACACATATGAAATAGTAGGCCCCATATATATATAATTAGCATTATATATATGTGGGTCTCACCATTTTATGTGTGTATGACATGCGAAAACACTTCTCCTACAACATAAAAAGTATTTTTCCCATAAAAGAATATATCTTACAAGGTTTGATTTCCAATCACATCCCAATGGTTCTCATATATTTTTCTAGTTTGCCTTTTATCATAAGGAAATTAGTCCTAAGCTTCTTCTGAAAAGGTAAAACATGGGGCAAAAATGTTAAACATATTGATATTTTTTGTAAGGAAAGATTAGGATGCTGATTAAATCATATTCTTATATGTTTTTTCATGATTAACTTGGGGAATTTAATGTATTTCATAGGTCATTTTTGCATGATTAAGCACTAATTTAAATTAGGGATATTAGTATTGAATTAAGTCTAATTAGGGGCAAAATGGTCATAATTTGCTAATTATTCATGCAAATGATTTCTTCGACTTGTGATACTAAATTATGCATAATCTTGCATTGTATGTGCATTTTAAAAAAGAAATGAGAATGTGGAAATGTCAATTGAGTCAAATTAATATTTTGAGAACTAGGAAAAATTACATAAAATAACTTAAAACTTTGGAAAACTGCAGAATTAATGTTAATAGAATTACGCTAGATTATAGAAAAGGGCTCATAGGTTTTTAAAAATTAGAGTTATCCCTACAAACTTTTCACAATTTTTAGTTTAGTCCCTCACGATCCTTTGAATTCTTACCGTTTAACCTGTGTTTTGACCAGGGGTAGGCAGATTTTCAGAGACAGAGCCTGAGAACCAAAGAGAACTTGAAACCACCGGACCTTTCCTCTCAACATTCCTCCTCTACCGTGCTTCGTCATCTCCACCACGATTCGACCTCCACCATCCCAGATTCAGAAGTAGAAGCTCAGCGGGATTCCACCGTGAGTAGTTGCGGAACACTAGAAGACAGAGCTTCAACCGTGATAGTGGAGCGACGGAGGTCACAGTAGAAGAGCACCGACGACCTAAAATAGGGAGGTGTTGTGGAGAATTAGGCTATGTTTGGGAGTTTCATTTTGGGGGAAAAGGAAAGAAAAAAGAGGGTTTTGGTAGTCCCTTTCCTTGTTTACAAGTTTTAAAAATAAGAGGGGAATGGAGGTTTTAAGAGGAAAAATAGATTAATTACTTCTTTACCATGTTCATCACCACCACCGTCGCCGCCCCACCACCATCGCCGCCCCCACCACCACCGCCCCCACCATGGCCACCACCACCATCGCCCCACCACCACCGCCGCCGCCCCACCACCGCTGCCGCCGTCGTCACCATCACTGCCGCCACATAAATAATTTTTTGAATATAAAAATTACATAAATAATTTTTTTAAGAAAATTTAAATTTAAATTTATTTGTGAAGTATAATAATTATATTAATTATTAAAGAAAATGACAAAATGGTAAAAATAACTCATTAATCTTCCATTTTTCCTCTCTTGCTATTTTTTTAACTCCCAAACAAGAGGAGGAAATATCCTCAATTTTCCTTCCATCCCCTCCCCTCCATTCTCCTTGCATCCCTTTCCTTTCCCTTCCTTCCAAACTCTCAAACAAAGCCTTAGAATTTCAGAGATCACATCACAATCTTCTACTTCACCGGAATCCGCTGTCCGTATTTCCAACACCACCATCTACCACTTTTTCTTCTTCCTTCTCACTCCACCACCATCAGACCGTCTCTATTTCAACTCTGACCAAACATTCCTTCTTCTCATGACAAACTCTCTATTCCTCTCTTCTCATCGATTTCCTGCAGCTTTTGCAATATTCCTGTGAGTGCTATGATTTTCTGGCGAGATTGTTCTATCACATTAAGCTCTTCCACTCTAGTTCCATGGATTTCTAGTGCTTCTCTTGATTTTTTATTTTTATTTTTATTTTTGCGGTAGAGAAGTTGGCTAGAACTTCAAATTACTATAAAGGGGAGTCTATTAGTTTTTCATTAGTTAATTATATATCTTGTGATATGTTTGGTTTGATTTTGTATTGGTACATGTTTGTGAGACTTACATAAATGTTTATTTGTCTATGACAAATTATTCTTGTGTTGGTTTTTGTATTGAACTTAATTTCTTTTGAATTTATGAAGTTATGCATTTTATGTGATTACTAGCGTGTATGATGGATTTATTTTAATCTGAGTGTAGCAATTGTGCTCTTATTTAAGAAGAATCAAGTGCTTTAAAATGATTTTCAAACACACATCAAGTAGTTTTTAACAATTTATCTAAAAGATGACTATGAATGCGATTGTAGGATTAGTCATTGATTAGATAGATTGGACTCAATGTGATTGTTTGAGGTTTTCAATTTGATTTGCTGAAAAATTAACTCCTAAATTGTTTTGAGAACCTAAGAAAGCCACCAACTTTGCTATCAAGATTCATTTTATCATATCATTATGTTTTACTCTAAAACATTTCTTCATTGCTTTCCAAAAATACCAAAAAGATAAGAAATAACTATATTTTTATGCATTTTAATTTAGGAAAAACCATTTCAAAACCCCCTTTTATTCATATTTTTGGAACTTAGTTTAACCTAGTAAAATCAAAATAAAAGGCTCATTGACAAGAGAATGATCCCGAAATATTTGCACCATATTGCATTTCCATTGATAAAATTTGTGATTTGACCCTAAAACCGTTAAGGTTGTGCCAAATCAAATGCTGCATATTGATTCGGTGGAGGGTTTGCATTGTCTTGAGTTCATGTTTGAGACAGGGTAAATAAAAAGCTTGAGCGATCACTTTACTACAACAGATATATATCTATTTATTCATTTTTAAATATTTATTTATTTATTACATCATCGTCATCAATCAATCAATTCATCATTATTAAAACACATTCCTAATTTTTCTTCAATCAAATTGAAAACCAATATGTTTGAAACAGAGCAAGGTGAGTTCAATATATGATGTCACTACTAGAAAATGTCATATTTGCGACGGAATTTGCGAGGGAAAAAATTCCGTCACAAATTTTGACCAATTTGCGAGGGAAAAAAATTTCCCTCGCAAAATGGCCCATTTTGCGAGGAACAAAATTTTCCCTCGCAAAAATCCCCACTTTTGCGAGGGAATTTTTTTTCCCTCGCAAAAAGTGGCTATTTTGCGAGGGAAATTTTTTTTCCTCGCAAAATTTGGGGAAAATTTGGGAGTAAAATCCTGCCAATATCCTTTCATTTTGCGAGGGAACCATCTTTCCCTCGCAAAAAGTGGCTATTTTGCGAGGGAAATTTTTTTCCCTCGCAAAATATGGGGAAATTTGGGAGTAAAATCCTGCCAATATCCTTTCATTTTGCGAGGAAACCATCTTTCCCTCGCAAAAATCCCCACTTTTTGCGAGGGAAATTTTTTTCCCTCGCAAAATTTGGGGAAATTGGGGGGGAAAATCCCGCCTATATCCTTTCATTTTGCGAGGGAACCATCTTTCCCTCGCAAAATGGCCCCTTTTTGCGAGGGAAATTTTTTTCTCTCGCAATATTTGGAGAAATTGGGGGGGAAAATCCCGCCTATATCCTTTCATTTTGCGAGGGAACCATCTTTCCCTCGCAAAATGACCCCTTTTTGCGAAGGAAATTTTGTTCCCTCGCAAATTTTTTTTTTTAAAAAAAATTATCTCTACAAAGTTTAGCAGGCAATTAAACCAAAAAAACTCAACTCTCTATAAACAAAATCCGCAGCCCCTCCTTCGGTGTGTCTCTCTCGATCTGCCATAGTTGCCGTTTTGTTCCTCTCGCGAACCATCAGAGCTGTCTTCACCGTTGCGAGCTCTCGTCTCCTCCTCCGACGCTCTTCCTCCACAATCACCCCTTTCCCCTCACCTCCATTCTTCATTTTTCACCGCTGGCCACCGCACGCTTGCTTTATTCTCTCGGCCAAACTCGTTCATCGTCACTCACCTCCGTCTTTTTCATTGACAGTACACTTTTATACCTAAAAATGTTTACAGTGTTAGATGTTCTTTTACCTCTTCGTTTTACAGAGGCTAGTTCAGCATCAGCCAACTTAATATCCAACTTCAGAGGAGTTGAGTATTGGGAAGATCAAATTTAAGTCCTTTGATTTGGGTGGCCACCAGATTGCCCGCAGAGTCTGGAGAGACTATTACGCTCAGGTGTATTTCTTATAAACTCTGTTGGTCTTTTATTTTTCCGTGTTACAGCAGATGCAATATTATTGACCTAAACTCTTATGTTCTGACTGTTTAGCACTGATGCCTTTGTTGGATTAGCATTAGAATGGCCAAATTGGGACTATCAAATATGAACGTATGTTGCTTGCATAGACTAGTTTTGTTTCCTCTTTAATCTGTAAAGAAGATTCCACGCTTGGGAAACTGCTTTGATTTTCTATTATTTCTTAATTCTTAATTATTAGACTTTTCTTGTTTTGGATGGAGGATCCCATAAAGTCCATTCACTTCAGTAATTCGAATCCTGTGTACCACGCCTTTGATGAGGAAGCTCTATAAATAAGTTATTTCACTTCTTATCTCGTATCATTGATGTGGATGATTAAGATGTCCACAAGGGGACATATTTCTCAAATAAGCATAAGGTCTACGAATTTTATTGTTGATGTTATAAACCAAAATTTAACTTGACTTAGCATAGCTAGTATTTAGCGTAATGGTTTTGTTCTTTGCAAATGTTCTTGCACATAGATTGCACTGTAGTCCATAAAATGTTGTATGGCTATAGGTGTGTGCTATTAGTACCCCAAAAAAAATAAAAATAAAAATAAAACAAGATATAGCTTTGATCTAACTCATCCTTAGCTTGAATAAGTTGTTTCTGCTTTGATTAAGCTCTATTGGGTTCATTGGAATTAAACTATTGGATGCTGCAGCATAATTGAGCCCTATTATACTGACAATTTTTGTTGAAATTGCATGTCTGTGTATCTGTTTAATGTAAGGAAAGACTTTAGTTGAATTATGAAGTGGGATCATATGCAATTTGTTCAACTTTGTTGTGAATTAGTTTTATCCATTGAACTTTATTTAACTAAAGTCTTTGTCTTTTGAATTCAAGCTGCATGTTCTTTGAATTTATCTTGCAATTGTCTTGCTATGGATTTATTTGGTTTTGCATTTCTTTAGTTTACGTTGTTGCACGTTTTATTGCTGGGTTGTACACTCTTATGGTTGTAACTATTGCTTATGTCAACATTCCCCACAACATTTGAGTTAAGATCTTTCACTAATTGAAACTGGCTTGCTGTAACTAATCGATTATGTTTCTGTGAGTTAAAAGAAATTGCTTGCTTGCTTGAAATAGAGTTGTTAGGAATTTGCATCACTATGAGCCTAATACCACTGCTTATTTCATTGGAAAGGATTATGGCATTTTGAGGATGTAATTTGCTTTGGATTTATTGTATTTGATTGTGCAATTGTCGCAGTATGATTTCTTTCCCTTTTATTTCCTTGGTTGTAATCATATAATGCTCATCTCAAGGTTCTTGTATACTGAGGACTTTTATGGTCAGTTGGTCATATGTTAGCTTTCCTCCCATTTCAGAACAAAGATGGTGCTGGAGATTCTTCATTCCCAGTTAATAAGGATCAAGCACAGCTTTCTGTTTCTCATGCACGTTACAGTAAGGTATCAAGTTTTTTGTCTAATTAGTTTCTAAGCAAAGTATGGGTAGGGCAACTGTATCTCTAAAATTTAACATTTATAAAGCTATTTTATTTTTCAAAATCTGTTGCTATTCTGTAATGATTATTCATTGATATGTGTTTGTATCAGAACCATATACTTTACTGTTGATGATATTGTCTATTGACACATGAGTTATATTTCAAACAAGGGAAAGGTGAAGCAAACAACTTCAACTCTAGTATTGTAAACTTCCAATTTTTATAAACAATATTACCTAGTCAAAAAAGGTCACAACACATTCAAGGCATTTTAGATTTACGTTGTTTATGATTGATTATATTTTTTGCACTTGTCTATAATTTATTGCCTTTAACATTAACTGGTTTGAATGGTTTCATGGAACAGTCAATGTAAGATCATTTGTTTATTTATCCTCAATCTTCACTATCTAAGTGGTTTACGGTTAAGCCATGTGCTGTTTTAGAATGATATTTCTTGTCATTTGTCTATAATTCATTTGTTTATTTATTCCCTCATCCATTTAAATGAAGTACAAAAAATAAACTCACTTTGTAATATTGGTTTTACAGAAGATAAGAGGGTAAAAGCGTTAGAAGTGAAGGTGAAGGAGCAAGGAGAGATGATTACTGAGATGCGGGCACTTCTCCAGTCCATATTAAAGGACAAGGATACAGGGTTGCCTCCAGGTGGTAATGATGATAATGGTGGTGATCATGACCAGACTGCTGCAGTTTAAACTTTTTTTTAATTAATTTTGGTCGAAACATTGTAATTTGTAATATTTTGTTTTTGCTATGTAAACTCTTATGATTGTTACAATTTATTTTTATGACATATAATTCTTTTTATTTTCTAATTTTTAATATTTTTTATCTAATTATTTTATTTTTATATTTTTTAATATTTTTTTTCTTAAATTAATTAGAATTTGCGAGGGAAAAATGTTTTCCTCGCAAAATCCTCACTTTTGCGAGGGAAACACCTTCCCTCGCAAAATTGGCTATTTTGCGAGGGAAAAAGGTTTCCTCGCAAAAAGCTGAATTTTGCGAGGGAAACACCTTCCCTCGCAAAATTGGCTATTTTGTGAGGGAAAAAGGTGTTTTTGCGACAGAAAAGTGGTTTGCGATGGCGATTTTTGCGACGGAACGTTTTCCGTCGCAAATTCCGCCGCAAATCAATTTTGCAACGGAAAATGTCTGTTTTGCGAGGGAATTTTTCCGCCGCAAAAAACAATTTTTTTTGTAGTGTGTCGTCTGTTGATTGGAAATTGATTCCTAATTTTCTTCAAAACTTATCCAAAAAGGTTGTGCTTCCTCCAATCTCATTCTATATTTAGACTTTTATTTTTATTTTTGCATGTTGGATAGAATTAGCTCCCAAATCGGCTTTTCCCTACTTGCATGTTCAGTGCTTAATATAAGCCTCACTTTAATGAACTGTAAATTGGGTCATGTATTAAGGACAGACGAGAGTATATTTTTTGATGTGTGAAATCTCCAATAGGTGCCAAAAATAAGAAAATTGTTAAGCATAAGAACAACATGCAAGATCGGCTCAACCAAGACAACAAGATGATTGTAACAAGAGAACTTAGGAAGGAATTGAAGAAAAAGTTAATAATTATATATATATATATATATATATATATATATATATATATATATATATATTTGTCAATTTTTCCCAATTTACGTCTATTGATGTCCCCTAAATAATAATCAAGATGGAAGGGAAGGAGAATTAAGGAAGATAATTAAGGTATTTTAAAAAATACATGTCATATTAGCTAACTTAATTAATCTAACCAAATTAGGGAAATATGCCTTATATTAAGGACAAAGGGAGTAATAAAATACAACATGCAAGATCGGCTTAGGATGTATTTGAATTAACTTTTAGAGAATAGCTTCTGGAAAAAAAAAAAGTGATAAAAGTGATTTTAAAGAATAGATTTGAAGCAAAATTGATTTTGCGAAAAAATTGATTTTGATAAAATGATAGTGTTTGAATAATTATTATTAGAATCATTATTATCATGTTTAAATTACTAAAAAGAACATTAAATAAAATGATAATTATATATAAAGGATAAGATTCTATTTCAAAGATTTATAATATCAAATTTCATAATAAATACCAAAATTTAAATAAATTTATCTATAAAATTATAATTATAATATTAGCCAATTTTATAATATGATAAAGAGCTAAGTATTATTTTTGTCTCGAAAGTTTTGCCTTGAAAGCACTAGGTACTCGATTTTATTTTTTTTTTAGAGCAAAAATTACCCGGGAAGTTAACAAAACATAGTAAGAAAGATTTGGTTGAGGAGTAGTAGGTATCCAAAAAAATAATAATAATTAAGAGCAATTTTGACATAAAAAGTTTACAAAACATAGTAGAAACTTAATAGTAAAAAGTAACACTATTTTAACTTTCGGGTAAAATTGATACTTAACCCTTTGATAAAATAGCTTCGAGGAAAGAGGTGAAGGTTTGGTGAAAAGGGGGAAAGTAGCATTCCCAAAACCTTGGTTTTGATCGGGAGTCAAAACCACGGTTTGGCACACAAAAAAGTGCTTCTACAGTTTTGTCATGTGATTAATATCACTTAATGAGATATTCTTCTAGTTCTAATTATAAGGCAATATTTTAGAGTTTATTTTGATTTTAATTATAAGACAACATTATAATTTTTGTTAATTTTTTCTTAAAATATCCTTATTGATATTTTCTCAATGATAATTAAGCACAATAATATTTAATAATGCACCTATATATTCTATAAAGTAAATAATGTTTACAACTCATTAATATCACATTTATCTCAATTCTACTGCTTTTTAGTAAAATAATTTTGAGCAATTTTTGTTATATTTTTCTTATATCACCCATCCACAATAATTAAATTAATAACACTCTTATATTCTATCAAGTGAGAGATGATACTTTTTTTAAAAAATAATTTTAAGATTTATGTAAAAATATTTTCCCGTTATTTTCATGCTTTTCATACTGTACTTCTTAACTTTTGATCGGAGTAAATTATGTGAGAATTATATCAAATTAAATTGCTATGCGCGGGGGCTACCATTTAGCAAACTTTTCTTCGAAGTCATTTACATTCCTAGCAAAGTGTTTTTAAAGAAAATCAATAAAAGATGGAGAAGGAGAAGGAGAAGGAGAAGGGCGATTCACCGCCGTTGTTGGACGATGGGCTACGATCTACGAAGAAAGTGAGGATCCGCTCCTTGAAGGATGTGGGGAGTAAGGATCTGGGGTTCCCGGAGTTGAATGTGCTAATGTTGGAGCAAGGCCAAAGCGTTGGCACCTCGTATAAGACCATGCTGATGCAGAAAGCGACGGCGGTAGGAAGTGACTGGCCGTCTCAGGAGCTTGTGCTATCGGAAGGAGATTACCACACTGGGCGGGATGGTGACATCCCTTCTATTGATTTTTTGAAGGAGCTTAGGGATGCTTTGATCAAGGGAATGGAACGCACGTTGGTGATAAAATTATTGGGGCGGTCTATTGGCTATTGTGATTTAGTGGCTCGTACTCAGGTCATATGGCAACCTAAGGGGTCCTATCAGATAGTAGACATGGTGCAGAATTTTTACTTGGTGAACTTTGACTTGGACGAGGATTACATCAAAGTACTAACAGGGGGCCATGGATGATCTTTGGTGCATACCTTACGGTGCAGCTGTGGTCACTTGACTTTGATTCTAGTGCTCCTATGATCTCAAAGGTAGTGGCCTGGGTGCATATCCCAAGGCTTTCATTTCTGTATTATCATAAGAGTGCTTTGAGGGCCATTGGAGCGCTATTGGGGAACGTGGTGAAGATCGACTACTCAATGAAGTCTAGGGGGCGTGGGCAGTATGCGCGTCTAGCTATTCTACTTGATTTACAAGAATCGCTTGTGCCATGGATTAAGGTGGATGGGAAGGTTTATAACGTACAGTATGAGGGGCTGCCCCACATTTGCTTTGAATGTGGCAAATATGGCCATACCAAGGATAAGTGCCCAACAAAGATTCTATCGGTTGATCAAGGCCGTGGTACAAAGGTTAGTGCCGGGACGGAGGTAGACCTTTAGCCTGCGGTAGCTCGGCCCCCACAGAAGTCCGCTACCGGAAATGGGTTGAGTACGGGTGACTCACGGTTTGGCTCATGGATGCTAGTCTCATATGCTAAAAAAGGGGAAAAAAAAAACAGAGCGAGGGGATAGCGCCGAAGATGGGGGGGATCACCCTTCAATGTTGGATCAAGATATAATGTCCTATTTGAATGTGATGATGTGGAGGAGCCAATTGGGCAGACGTCAAAGGCTGATTTGGTGGTTCAAGGGGGCCACGTGGCTGGTGGTGGGATAAGCGGGTTGAAGAAGAATGTAGGAAGCAAGGTGGCATCTGTAGGTGAAGCTCACGCACAGAAGCCTCGAAACTGGGCCAAGAAGAATGGGGATAAGTCGGCCCAAGTGTACAAGAAGAAAGGGGGGGCAGCTGATCCAATGGCTCTGCAAGTTGGGCCCGAGGTGGGCAGTGGATCTCTAGGCGATTCCTCAGTTGCAGGGTCCTCATTAGGGAATGTCTTGGATTATGGTTTGGGCCAACAGAATGTGCCAGGCACGTTGTCAGCCTCAGAGGTCAATGAGTCAGACATCGCGAAGATATTAAGCTCTGCATTTAAAGCGCTTGAAGCGAGCACGACATTGGATGTTAGTCGACATACGGTGATGGAGATCCAACGAACACCGCTAGCTCCTCTGACGGCGAATTAGGAGAGCATGGACGCAGTGGATAAGTTACATTCACAACTTCCAGAACCTGGTGCACGATGATTGGGCAAGGAGAATGGGCAACCCAATATCCATGGCAAGTCCCAGGTGCCGCATGGGGTAAAACTCATGCCGTTGGTCAAGAAAAACTCAAAGGTACGAAAGAAGAAGTCGGGGAAGGCTTTATCGCAAGACATGATCACTGCCTTACGGGAGGAGCTTGAAACTCCGAGGTTGACTGAGGTTATGCAGGAGGGGAAGAATGTTGATGTCCAGGTAGGTTCTGGTTTGACCAATAACTCTACTTCCCATAGTATATGATGATACGATTCTTTGTATGGAACTGCCAGGGGGCAGCAAGTAGGAGGTTTTTTCAGACCTTTAAGTTCTTTATGCTGGAGCATAAGCCGAATATGGTAATCTTGTTGGAGCCCCGAATCTCGGGTACTCAGGCGGATAGATTCATAGCTAGGGTAGGGTTTGATCAGTCCTATAGATTGGAGGCAAGAGGATTCTCTGGTGGTATATGGGTGTTATGGAAGGAGGCTTTGACCGTTTCAGTTGAGGTGTGCCAACAACAATTTATCCATGCCAAGGTCACGCATCAGGGAACCAATGCATCTTTCCATGTCACTACGGTGTATAGGAGCCCAATCTCGTCACAGAGGAAGGAACTTTGGCAATCCTTAACTGAAATTGTAGGTTTTGTTCATGGTCCATGGTTGCTGGCTGGGGACTTTAACTCTATTCTGTGTGCAGGAGACCGCGTGGGGGGAGTGGAGAAAAGGGCACAAGGATGTGAGCTCTTCCAGACCTTCATATTTAACAGCGGCCTCCTAGATATGGGCTTCTCGGGGCCCAAGTTCGCTTGGCGATGGGGGACTCTATTACAAAGGCTGGACCGAGCATTATGTAACAACGCATGGTTTAATAAGTTCCCTGCCACAGTTGTCAAGCACCTCCCGCGAATCAATTCGGACCATCGACCGTTGTGTATATAAGTGCCTGCTACTCCTCATATCCGACCTCAGGTTCAGCCATTTAGGTACTTGGCGGCATGGGAGTCGTCGACATCGTTTCATAATGTTGTTCAAAGCAATTGGAGTAACTCTGATTCCATTACTATAAACGTTAGAAAGTTTATCGAGGCGGCCACGGCATGGAACAAGGAGGTGTTTGGCAATATCTTGACTCGCAAGCGACGAATTGTGGCTAGGCTTGGTAGAGTTCAAAAAGCGCAGGAAACCCACTCGTCTACGCATCTAGACCAAATTGAGAAGGAACTGTGCAAGGAATTTGAGGTAATTAATGAGCAGAAACATCTCACATGGGTGCAACGAGCTAGGTGTGACTGGATCAGATTTGGAGATCGTAATACGGCGTACTATCATGCTAAAGCAACCCAAAAATACAGGCGAAAAATGATTAGTGCACTGAAAGACGAGCAAGGAGTGTGGTGTTCTAATAACGCGATCCTCCAAGCATGGGCGCTCGAGTATTACAGGAAGCTTTACACTAGAGAAGGTGATGGACCAGTGCAATCATACCCTGGAAGGGGCCTTTTTCCAGCAGTCACTGTGTCCTTTTCTCAGTCTCTTGGCTCGGCCATAACCATGAGTGAGGTGCACCTAGCACTCTTTCTGAAGGCTCCTGGTGTTGATGGATTGCATGCGGCTTTTTTCCAGCGTCACTGGCAGATTGTAGGGCCGCCCATTTTCTCCATGGTATCCCGGTGTTTCAATGATGGTGTCCTTGATCCCGCCTTCAATGAAACCCTCATAACTCTCATCCCCAAGATTCCGACTCCAGAGGTCATCAAGGACTTTCGACCTATTAGCTTATGTACCACGCTCTATAAGATCATCATGAAGGTCCTGGCCAATCATCTCAAACAGTGGCTCCCTGGCTTAGTTCTCCCTAATCAAGCTAGTTTTGTGGTAGGCCGACAGATTACTGATAACATCATCATTGCCCAGGAGGTGATCCACTCAATGCGTCTTAAGAAAGGGGCTCAATGATGGATGGCCATTAAAGTGGATTTAGAAAAGGCATATGATCGTCTTCGGTGGGATTTTATTGAGGATACGCTCTATGATGTTGGTTGTCCTAGCAACTTTGTGAAGGCGGTCATGACTTGTATCTCCACTTGTAGCATGAGGGTGGTCTGGAATGGTAATCGATCGGAGTTGTTCTATCCCTCGCGAGGCATTAGACAGGGGGACCCATTGTCTCCATATCTTTTTGTGCTATGTATGGAACACTTGTCACAAATTATTTCGCAAAAAGTAGAGGCGAAACTGTGGAGACCGATTTGCTTGGGCAGAGGTGGACCTCCCTTATCTCATTTATTTTTTGCAGATGACTTGGTACTGTTTAGTTCTACTGCCAGGTCCCAGGTGCAACTTATAAATAGAGTGCTTGAAGAGTTCTGCATCAGCTCGGGTCATAAAATAAGTGGTTCGAAGTCTACCATTTTCTTTTCTAAAAATGTCCCACATCACACTCAGGAAGGGATTAGCCTGGAGTTGGGTTTCAGAAGAACCGCAAATTTGGGGAAGTACCTTGGTGTTCCACTGCTCCATGAGCGTGTCAAGGTGGGAACATATGAGTATCTAGAGGAAAGGATTAGGAATAAATTGTCTGGATGGACTGCAAAAACGCTCTCATTAGCTGGTAGAATTACACTTGCTAAGTCGGTGCTATGTGCCATTCCATCCTTTACCATGCAGTCCACAAGTTTGCCTCTGGGATTACTCCGCCGTATTGAGCGTCATGTCCGCAACTTTGTGTGGGGAGGAACGGGTGTGGATAAGAAGACGAGCTTGGTGAGTTGGGAGGAGATGTGTCAACCAATGGCAACAGGTGGCTGTGGCTTTAAACAATTGATAGCACAAAATCAGGCTTTTCTTCTCAAGATCGGGTTTGCATTGATCTCTTATCCGGAGCTGCTATGGGTTAATGTTTTAAGGAAGAAATATGGCTGTGAAGAATTTAAGGGTCCTTCCAGTCGGTCAAACCGTGGCTCCTATTTGTGGAGACATTTGTGTAAATTGTGGCCGGAGGTTGAACTTGGTACGCGATGGGAGCTCGGAGATGGGATGAATGTTCAATTCTGGACTCATAACTGGGTGCCGGAAGTAGGGCCCTTAAATCTTTTGGCGTTTAGGGAGATTTCTGAGGAAGAAGAAGCCTTGCCGGTGATTCACTTTGTCACCACTGCCGATGGGTGGAATTGGGGTCTCATACGCGGAGTCCTCCCGGACCACGTATGTTTACTTATCTCGGGCTGTAAGCCTCCAATGAGTGATGATGGCAATGCGTCCTGTTTTTGGGATCATTCTATGAATAGAGAATTTTCGGTTTCCTCTGCTTATGATATGTTGGTGGGGATACCCGAGGGTGATCATGACTGCTTATGGGAAGTGATCTGGAAATGGGATGGAACACAACGCATCCGTGTATTTCTTTGGCTTGCTGCGCGGAACAGACTCCTTACCAATGTGGAGCGTTGACGACGACATATGACTGAGAACGATGTTTGCGGAAGGTGCGGTGAGGTGGCAGAAGATGGGGACCACGTCTTGAGGCAGTGTAAGTACGCTAGGACGGTGTGGCGGCAGTTTATGTCAGCGGACCATCTGATTCAGTTTGTTCAGGGTGATTTCAGATGTTGGTTGCTTGAGAACCTTACTCCGCGGAGCAGGGTAGAGGAGGATAGGGGTAATTGGGCAAGCACCTTTAGTATCCTTTGCTGGAAGCTCTGGGATGCACTGAATAAAGCAATTTTCCAGAACTCAAATATTCAGTGCCAGACTTTAGCTAGAGAGGTGCGTGTGCTGGTTGAGATTAGTGCCCAAGCGAGGATGAGGGATCAGGAAGGTCAAGGAAGGATCCAGAGGGTCAGTCGAGTGGTACACTGGATCAGACCACCATTTATGTGCGTTGCCTTGAACTGTGATGGGGCTAAGAAACAGGACCCCATGCGCGTAGGGGCTGGCAGCCTGCTCCGGGACCCATCTAGATGGTGGCTAGGTGGATGTTGCCGTAATATTGGTATCTGCTCGTCTTTAAAGGCTGAGCTTTGGGCTTTATTGGATGGTTTGGAGATGGTGTGGAGGTCTGGGTTTAAGGAGGTTATAGTCCAAGTTGATTGCCTTGTGGCAGGGAATCTAATCAAGAGCTCAGTGGAAAGCTCAAATGGAAATACAAGTCTTTTGAGGTGGATTAAAAGACTCTTGTCGCGTGAATGGTGCATATCAGTGAGCCACATATACAGCGAAGGGAACCGGTGCGCTGATTTCCTTGCCTCGCATGCGTTGTTCTTGGACGTCAGGCTTCATCTGCTGAACCTTCCTCCTGAGGGCGTGAACAGTTGTAACGCCACAATTTTAATACCCAAAAACTCGGTCAAAATATTGAAAATACCTTCAAAAGAGTTCAACAATATCCAAATCCTTTTACAATGTTACCATTTCGAATAAAACCCGTAATACATAATCAGAATAAATTCCAGAAAATATTTCAGAGTTTAATACAAAACGGAAGTCTTAGGTTCATGGCAAATATAATAACATAACATAATCTATTGGAGATCAAAAGAGCTTCCAGAGCTCACTCCATAGGTGCCTTCCCTTGCTCTCTACTAGAATAATCACCTGAAAAATGTTAATATGGGATGAGATTTCACGTCTCAGTAACTACTGAATATTTCTACCTTACCCAAGCAAATTACATATGACATAAATAGTAGATAGTAAAAAAAAATGGATTTAATATACACAGATATTTTTTTTAGATATACAGTAGTTCACATCAAATATCTTTATAAAATACTCATCATTTTTTATTGAATAATTCAGAATGCACTATGCAGTATGCAGCCTCCCTTATATCCCCTTCCAACTGTATACCGCTGACTGGAACCATAGGCTAACATATAGTCCAATAGAAACTCATTCATTTGACTGGATGGTTTCAAGCTCACCAAAACTTAAGATACACCCGGCCAAAGGTATAGAGCTTAAATCTGGACTATGGCTCCCCTCCTTTAAAATAACAACTAAGGAGGTGTCACATGTCCCACATCTCCAATGAAATCCCGGCCAGAGGAAAACATGGAAGATGGGGCCCTGAAAAGTACCATCCACTGTGCACCGAGTGGTGGCATAAACAATTCTTATCATTCAATTCCCTCCTTACTCCACCCATCACAATACAACCGCCATGATGTATTTACTCAAAAATAATGCATTATTATACCATTATATACGTTGATATGCGTATCTGTGAATAGTAAAATACTATGCGTATCTGTGAATAGTAAAATACTATGCGTATCTGTGAATAGTAAAATACGGTATATACATGAATAGTAAAATGAGTAGTAAATACGGTATACGTGAATAGTAACATGAATAGTAAATACGGTATACGTGAATAGTAACATGAATAGTAAATACGGTATACGTGAATAGTAACATGAATAGTAAATACGGTATACGTGAATAGTAAAAATGAATAGTAAATACGGTGTACGTGAATAGTAAAATGAATAGTAAATACGGTATATGTGAATAGTAACGTACGTATAAATAGTACCTCTACAGATTTGCAAGTCAAAATTCCCACACCAGATCTTAAAACCATAAATATTTTCTAAATATTCTTGCCAAAATAGTAAACAAACAAATTTATAATCATACATAATTCACAAGTATAAGGAAGAATATTCAGAGTTACCTGTTACTTGCTAATACCCGAATCACCAACCAGCTATTATAACTCTTAAGCAAATATCTCTACTCTCTTTCTCTCTCTACCTCTCTCTATGGCTCTTAGAAGTTGTGAAGAATGAAATGAAATGGAAGGTCTATTTATAGTTGGAAAATGGGTCTTTAAGTGTAATTTTCGTCTCTGGGTCGTTTTACGTAATTTTCCTAAAATTATAAAAAGAAACTTTCCCGTGACTTCTTCAGCCGCCCCGTGAACCTTTATTAAAAAAATTTAATAATATTTTAATATATATTATTTTATTATTATAATATAATATTATTTAAATAATAAATTATTATTGAGTGGGTCCCGCGGCCATTTTTTTCAAACTTCACGAGAAAGTTTGCAGAATTATTTTTGGCCGTGGGTCCCGCAAAATACTGATTTCAAATTCATCACTTTCTGAAAATAGAGCCTACTAGTCTTTCCAAAATAGGTTTATGTTCAAGATATTAGATTCAAAATTCAGGATGTTACATTTCTCCCCTCCTAAAAGAAAATTTTGTCCTCAAAATTTCGCTATAATAAGAATTCTAACCTATTTAAATAAGTGAGGATAGGTTTGTCGCATGCTCTCCTCCGTTTCCCAAGTAGCATCTCCGGGAGTCATTCCTTTCCACTCGACCTTTACAAGTCTAATGGTCTTGTTTCTTAATTTCTTGTCCCTTGCATCAACAATCCGCTCCGGCTCAGCTTTATACGTCATGTTATCCTTGAGTTCTACCTCTTCTACTTCTATAATGTGGGAAGGATCCGGTTGGTATTTCTTCAGTTGCGATACATGAAAGACATCATGAAGGTTCGCAAGCTGTGGAGGTAATGCAATTCTGTAAGCTACCGGTCCAACTTTCTCCAAAATCTCATAAGGACCCATAAAACGAGGTGAAAGCTTCTTTGCTCGTATTGCTCTACCAATGCCAGTCATTGGTGTGACTCTTAAGAATACATGTTCGCCCACCATGAACTCCAACGGTCGTCTTCTCTTGTCAGCATAACTCTTCTGTCGACTCTGAGCAGTGAGAAGTTTCTGTTGAATCACCTTAATCTTTTGAGTCGTCTCGTCCACAAGTTCTGGACCTATTAAAATTCGCTCATTCAATTCCGTCCAGCAAATAGGAGATCTACATTTTCTTCCATACAAAGCCTCATAAGGTGCCATCTCAATGCTGGAGTGATAACTATTGTTATATGCAAACTCCGCAAGATGAAGATGATCGTCCCAACTTCCTTTTAGTTCGATTGCACAAGCCCGCAACATGTCTTCCAGAGTTTGAATAGTCCTCTCAGTCTGCCCGTCAGTTTGAGGATGATAAGCGGTACTATAACTCATCCGAGTTCCCATAGCATTCTGCAATGCTTTCCAAAATCGTGAAGTGAATCGTGGATCACGATCAGATACGATGCTATTCGGTATCCCATGCAATCTGACAATCTCCTTCATGTAGATCTTTGCTAGTCTCTCCAATGAGTATTCTGCTGCAATTGCTAGAAAATGAGCTGACTTAGTTAACCTATCGACAATTACCCAAATGGCATTATGTCCGGATGTCGTTAGAGGAAGCCCCATGATGAAATCCATAGAGATGCTGTCCCATTTCCACTCTGGGATATCCAAATTCTTTAATAATCCAGGAGGTTTCCGATGTTCGATCTTGACTTTCTGACAAGTCAAACAACAAGTGACAAAGTCAGTCACATCTTTCTTCATGCCCCGCCACCACCAATTCCGCTTGAGATCATGATACATCTTGGTTGCTCCGGGATGGATAGTGTATTTACTCCGATGTGCCTCCTCTAGTATGAGCTTTTTTATTTCTCCATCATTAGGTATGCACACTTTTCCTTTATACCTTAATATCCCATCTCTATCGATCCCAAATTTCGATTCTTTTCCTTCTTCAATATCTTCCCTCACGTTTAATAGATATTCATCTTCGAGTTGAGCGAATTTAATCTCTTTCCAAATTGTGCTTTCAATAGTTAATGCTTCCATGGTAGCGACCAAACCTGACATTACATCAATAGATGTACTCGGTATCTCCTCGAGCAATTTATATTCTCTGATCATCATCTGGGCTACATGGATTGTCTTTCTGCTTAAGGCATCTGCTACAACGTTCGCCTTTCCTGGATGATACTTCAATTCGAAGTCGTAGTCCTTGATAAACTCCATCCATCTCCTCTGTCGCATGTTGAGCTCTTTTTGGTCGAACAGGTACTTTAGACTTTTGTGGTCACTATAAACCTCGAACTTTGAACCGTAGAGGTGGTGCCTCCAAATCTTCAGAGCAAACACTACTGCTGCCAGTTCTAAGTCGTGAGTAGGATAATTCCCTTCATGTGGCCTTAACTGTCGAGAAGCATAAGCTACTACCCTACCATTTTGCATTAATACACACCCAAGACCTTTCTTGGAAGCATCTGTGTACAAAGTAAAGGTCTGAGCAGGATCTGAAATTATAAGTACTGGTGCCGTAGTCAACTTAGTCTTCAAATTTTGAAAAGCTGCTTCACACTTTTCGTCCCATACATATGGTTGACCCTTCCTTGTTAACTTAGTCAAAGGCATAGCTATTTGCGAAAAGCCCTTGATAAATCTCCTATAATAGCCAGCTAGACCTAGAAAACTCCTGATCTCAGTCACGGACTTTGGTCGTTCCCATTGGAGAACTGCTTCAACTTTAGTATGGTCCACTGCAACACCTTCAGCCGATACGACATGGCCTAGGAATTTTACTTCCTTCAACCAAAATTCGCACTTAGATAGTTTCGCATAGAGCTTGTGCTCCTTCAACACTTGTAGCACGATTCTAAGGTGCTCTTTATGCTCTTCTTCATCCTTAGAGTAGATAAGGATGTCGTCAATGAAAACCACTACAAATTTATCTAGATATGGTCGGAAAATTCTATTCATGTAATCCATGAATACTGCTGGAGCATTTGTTAGCCCAAATGGCATAACAAGAAATTCATAATGGCCATATCTAGTTCTGAATGCAGTTTTTGAGACATCTTCAGCTTTGACTCTAAGTTGGTGATAACCTGATCTGAGGTCGATCTTGGAGAATATGGATGCTCCCTTCAACTGATCAAGTAGATCGTCGATCCTGGGTAAAGGATATTTATTCTTTATAGTCACTTTATTCAACTGGCGATAGTCAATGCATAGTCTCAGGCTCCCATCTTTCTTCCTCACAAAGAGTACGGGCGATCCCCAAGGAGATACACTGGGTCTGATAAAACCCTTTTCTAACAATTCTTCGATCTGCTTCTTCAATTCTGCTAATTCCGATGGAGACATTCGGTAAGGAGCTTTAGAGATAGGTTCCGTTCCAGGTACGAGATCAATAGAAAATTCTACTTCTCTCTCTGGGGGTAAACCTGTCATTTCTTTCGGAAATACTTCCGGAAATTCTTTCACCACTTCAATGTTCTCTATCCCTTCCTCCACTTCTGCTTGAATGGAGAAAAACACCATGTACGCAAGACAACCATGATGAACAGGCTTTTCATCTTGTACTATAGACAACAATTGTGGTCTACTATGACTCATAGAGTCATCCGCAAGAGAGATAGTCTTCCTCTTGCAGTCAAGGATGATGTCATTAGCTGACAACCAATCCATTCCTATTATTACATCAATACCCTTCGTGGGTAAACAAACAAGGTCTATATTTGAGATCCTTTTATCAATCTCAATCGTACAATTTAAGCAAGCCCTAGAAGTTTTTACTGAAGCTCCCGCCGGTGTAGAAATAATCATA
The DNA here is from genome assembly GCA_034222035.1 of Acacia crassicarpa. Lineage (NCBI taxonomy): Eukaryota > Viridiplantae > Streptophyta > Magnoliopsida > Fabales > Fabaceae > Acacia > Acacia crassicarpa. The sequence goes on from JAWXYG010000015.1 coordinate 12,767,228, forward strand.
TAATAAGGCAATTCACTCACTCTTAAATTCAATCGAGGCACACAGTCGTATGATATAAAAGAGTGTGTGGCACCAGAATCAAATAAGGCTTCTACTTCAAGACCTTGGAGTTTGAGGATACCTTTAATCAGATTTGGTGAAGCACTTGCCTCCTGATGTGATAGTGCAAACACTTTCCCTGGCACTGCAGTTCTAGCATCCTTGGCTCCTCGAGGCTCCTCCTCGCAAAATCTGGAAATGTGTCCTGGCTTTCCACAGTTGAAACACGTCACACATGGTCCTTGGTGTATTCTTCCACACTTGGCACACATCTGATTGTTGGCGGTGCTTGCAGCAGGAGCTGTGGATCCCCTATATGAACTCTGACCTCCACTGAAGTGACTCCTTTGAGGTCCTTTGAATTGACTCCTCGGTGGTCTGCTGAAATGACTTCTTTGGGGTCCAGTAAAATAACTCCTCGATGGTCCACCAAAGTGATTTCTGGATGGTTGGCTAAACCGCGTATTCACATTACTGAAGTTGTGACTCTGCTTCTTAGTAACTCCTCCCGTTGGTCTCATGAGGTGTGTAGATCTGGCCTGAAAACCCTTCATCTTCTCAGCTTCCTCTTCTCGTTTGTTCCTTGCTATCGTGCGCAGTTTGTCACATATTTCTTCAAAATCCCTTGTTTCATCAAGGAACGGTGATAGAGCTGTTTTTAGGTCTGGTCTAGCTTTTTCAACCAATCGAGCACTCAACCATTTAGAGTTGTTCTGTGAATATCCGCAGAATTTAGACAACTCTAAAAAGCGAGTAATAAATTCGTCTTCATGTAATTCCCCTTGCCTGAATGTGAGGAATTCAGTTTCTTTCTCTATTCTGATTGAAGGGGAAAAGTAATAATTTTCGAACTTTTCCTTAAACTCTTCCCACGTCATCTCAGCATTTCTTTTTGTTTTGGTGCTTTCCCACCATTCTTCAGCTGCTTTCTGCAACAATTGTTCAGCAACCATCACCTTTTGTTGTGAGCTAATCTCGATAACTCTGAAAATCTTTTCTACACGCTTCAGCCACTCCAGTGCTGCAATCGGATCTAGCTTCCCCTCGAACATTGGTGGAGTAAACTTCCGAAATTTTTCCCAAACCTCAGTAATAGGTAAGGGATGATACTGAGAATGAGAACCGCTACTACCTCCATCTTCAGTGCGAGAATGACTTCCTCCCCTTGATTGATGGTCAGAAGGTGTGACTTCCAGAGCCTTCTCCTTTCCTTCCTTACCACCTTGGCCTCTTCCTTTTGCTAGTTCATCCTCGTGTCTATTCACTTTCTCTCTCATCTCCAAGATGACGTCTCGTAACTCTGCCAAAAGGGCATTGTTATCCTGAGGATAAGGACCATCTTGATGCGGAGGGAGACCTCTTTGGGATGGAGCAGGGGTTGAATTAGTTCTTCGAGTTCTTGCCATTATCTCCTCCTATGATTAATACTATAAGGACACTAAACAAATAAAAATAGCTAAATAAATTCTAAATCTAACAAAGGGAAGTGCTCATGTTATGATATTTAATTTGCCACAAACTTTTAAATTTTTTTTTTAAGAAATCACTTTAGAAAATAAACAAAATTGCCATGGAACCTTTGGCTCTGATACCAAAAATGTAACGCCACAATTTTAATACCCAAAAACTCGGTCAAAATATTGAAAATACCTTCAAAAGAGTTCAACAATATCCAAATCCTTTTACAATGTTACCATTTCGAATAAAACCCGTAATACATAATCAGAATAAATTCCAGAAAATATTTCAGAGTTTAATACAAAACGGAAGTCTTAGGTTCATGGCAAATATAATAACATAACATAATCTATTGGAGATCAAAAGAGCTTCCAGAGCTCACTCCATAGGTGCCTTCCCTTGCTCTCTACTAGAATAATCACCTGAAAAATGTTAATATGGGATGAGATTTCACGTCTCAGTAACTACTGAATATTTCTACCTTACCCAAGCAAATTACATATGACATAAATAGTAGATAGTAAAAAAAAATGGATTTAATATACACAGATATTTTTTTTAGATATACAGTAGTTCACATCAAATATCTTTATAAAATACTCATCATTTTTTATTGAATAATTCAGAATGCACTATGCAGTATGCAGCCTCCCTTATATCCCCTTCCAACCGTATACCGCTGACTGGAACCATAGGCTAACATATAGTCCAATAGAAACTCATTCATTTGACTGGATGGTTTCAAGCTCACCAAAACTTAAGATACACCCGGCCAAAGGTATAGAGCTTAAATCTGGACTATGGCTCCCCTCCTTTAAAATAACAACTAAGGAGGTGTCACATGTCCCACATCTCCAATGAAATCCCGGCCAGAGGAAAACATGGAAGATGGGGCCCTGAAAAGTACCATCCACTGTGCACCGAGTGGTGGCATAAACAATTCTTATCATTCAATTCCCTCCTTACTCCACCCATCACAATACAACCGCCATGATGTATTTACTCAAAAATAATGCATTATTATACCATTATATACGTTGATATGCGTATCTGTGAATAGTAAAATACTATGCGTATCTGTGAATAGTAAAATACTATGCGTATCTGTGAATAGTAAAATACGGTATATACATGAATAGTAAAATGAGTAGTAAATACGGTATACGTGAATAGTAACATGAATAGTAAATACGGTATACGTGAATAGTAACATGAATAGTAAATACGGTATACGTGAATAGTAACATGAATAGTAAATACGGTATACGTGAATAGTAAAAATGAATAGTAAATACGGTATACGTGAATAGTAAAATGAATAGTAAATACGGTATATGTGAATAGTAACGTACGTATAAATAGTACCTCTACAGATTTGCAAGTCAAAATTCCCACACCAGATCTTAAAACCATAAATATTTTCTAAATATTCTTGCCAAAATAGTAAACAAACAAATTTATAATCATACATAATTCACAAGTATAAGGAAGAATATTCAGAGTTACCTGTTACTTGCTAATACCCGAATCACCAACCAGCTATTATAACTCTTAAGCAAATATCTCTACTCTCTTTCTCTCTCTACCTCTCTCTATGGCTCTTAGAAGTTGTGAAGAATGAAATGAAATGGAAGGTCTATTTATAGTTGGAAAATGGGTCTTTAAGTGTAATTTTCGTCTCTGGGTCGTTTTACGTAATTTTCCTAAAATTATAAAAAGAAACTTTCCCGTGACTTCTTCAGCCGCCCCGTGAACCTTTATTAAAAAAATTTAATAATATTTTAATATATATTATTTTATTATTATAATATAATATTATTTAAATAATAAATTATTATTGAGTGGGTCCCGCGGCCATTTTTTTCAAACTTCACGAGAAAGTTTGCAGAATTATTTTTGGCCGTGGGTCCCGCAAAATACTGATTTCAAATTCATCACTTTCTGAAAATAGAGCCTACTAGTCTTTCCAAAATAGGTTTATGTTCAAGATATTAGATTCAAAATTCAGGATGTTACAACAGTTTTCTTCGTGAGGATGCTGAGGGCTTTGGAAGTGTACGGGTTTGTCCTGATGTTAGCTGATCTTTGATGATTAGCTCCCTGTAAACGAAAAAAAAATCAATAAAATTAACTAATTTAACTTCTCTCATTAATATCTCTAAATTCTGATAATTATGTTTTATAATTAGGATTGGAGTGAGTATTAGTTAATCAGTTAATAATTAATTTCAGCAATAAGAGAATAAGTACGTTTAAAGATATCTAAATGAAGTTGAGATATAAAGAAGTGTATGCTCCGCATCAATTAGGGTCAAATGCTGGATGAACGCATGCATTCAATTCTACCTCCTTCCTTTCAATCATATGTGCCTCTGTGTCTGCAGGCTTTGCCATTAACGGACTCTTCAACCCTTGCATATACATCACTGCCCACGAATATGTTCTGTTCCAATTATTCATATTAATATATTTTGTTTAGTATATAAGGCAAGTTAGAACTAATGTATAAGCTAGCAAGATCTAACCTATCATCTTCCATAATGAGGCCAATGTTACTAAGTCAATTGAAGTACTTATAACAGGTGATGTTCACCTCAAAGTATGCTTTCTCACTCATAATTTAGCCTGGTTAGTTTGACTGTGAAACTACCCATCTTACTTCTCTAAAGAGTTACATGGACTTGTATTATAAGAGAACTTTTATTCAATTCCGAAAAATCATTCCTTCAACTTGAAATTTTGCGTTCTCCAAAAAAAAAAAAAGACATCATAAAGTAATAAACAATAAACAATGCAGAGCCAATGAATAAATAAATCTTCAAGTTGCATGGATTGAATTTCAACTTGAAGCTAACTCAGTCCGGGCAAATGAGAATCATCAGTCAAGATGTTACAGAGAAAGCAATACTATAAGGACATGTAATAAGCAGCAATTCCAAATTTGTTAATGAAGTGCATCCATGTAATGAAAAGTGCGAACGAATGCAAGCAAAAAGTATTCAACTTGTAATTGGGCTGTTCTACAAATTGAAGCAAACAGATTTAGTTGCCAAAACTGAAATTCAAATTTCCATGGAGCCCCATGAATAAACAGTTCCAGTCAATGGAATCGCATTCTTCTCTCTACATTACACAGTTCAAAACGTTTTACAGCATTAATGCATTCAATTAGTCATATGACAATAGCATGAATTTTTAGATGTTTAAGGAAGACCTAACTGCAATGTTTTAACCATGATATGTGGCATGGTCTTTATCATACATGTACCAAATGCATTTCAACATAAAATAAAATAAATAGTGCGTTGAAGAACACATGACAGACAACATCATGGTAAAACCCTCGTACATATTCCATCCTTTTTCCAGTAAATTCACAGCACACTCTCCGTACAATGTAACTTTATATTGCAGCAATGTTAAACTTAGTTGTATGTTAAAGGTGGTTGATTAGTTCATTAGTTTCTGGCATAACTTCCTAATACAAACAACAACATAGTAATCCCAATACTTAATAGTTATCCATAAACATTTTCATTGCCTTTTGCACATATCATTCCCGTAACCATATGTTTGGAATAGGATATAGTGGCATTTTAGGGCATGAACTAAGAAAAACCAGATAACGTAAGGTCATTAGGATTCAGATCCATCTTAAATAAAGTAATGAACTAACGATGAATATAGACCGTAGTTGAAGCACTTACTCATAACAAAAATTGACGATATTATATGGTTTGCATACATCATCCATTTACATGAATTGAATTTTTATTTAAAGCTAACTAATTCCGAATTACATTCCAATTCCAGAAGGGGTATGCAGACAGAAATTTAGCAGTTTAGTTGCAGCTAGGCGAAAGGATATAACACACAAAAAAATTTAACATGCAGATAGATTGGAATTCACGCCAATGGATATATGACAACAACATTCAGATATTGCATGATTAAGGAAGTTGAAGATGCAAAGGTAAAAAAAGAGTGTCAAATCATGCAAGAAGATTATGAAACACATTATCAGCATTTATAACACAAGGACAAAAAGGTGATAACAAATTAATGACAGCAGCATGGACTCATTTCATTCTTTAAGGACCTGGACATTCAAGGGCTGGAAAAAAAAAAAAAAAAACAAGAAAGGGCATGCGTAAATGTTTTACACCAAAGCATCAAACAAATCATCTTTAATAAGGACGCTAAAAGCAAAAAGGTCTTGTAACCTTAAAAGAGATGTGTATACTTTTTCTTTTCTTTTTTTTTGGCCAAAGATGTCTATACATTGAATACCAACTTTTAACCTTGAAAAAGATTTCTCATCCTACCTTTTGTACAGAAAATCGTACCACATTGAAGATCTTGGTCACTACAAAAGGCAAAAGATTTGTGTTTAAGGAATCTTGCATATCTACCCTGTATTTAAATTATTATAAATATAATACTTGTAAGTCAACAGAGAAATAATATTTTAAAAATCTTATCCGTTCTCACAAGAGGACAAAAAATTATGCCTTTATATTGAATCCTCTTGAAGATAAGTATAGATAATAGATAAAACACATTTTTAAACCCCATGTAAAGAAAAGATACTAACCAAAAGAGAAAAGTAAAACCCACATAACACACTAATACACAAACTCGTTATCCGTGATGCCACATGCAACATACAAAAACGTATCTCATAGTATTTGCAAGCTATAACTTGGATGAAGGAACATTGAATCCTCTTATTATTTTAGTTCTCATCTACTATTTAAGGTCATGAACTTCATTATTGCAATATTTGGTGTCAGTTCAAGTTTATACTTCGTCTTCTCTGTAATTGTTCTGCTATGTAATTGACAGAATTTCATTAATTTAAGTGAATTTGTTTCACTTGGTATCTTATGTCATAATGGACTTTCATCATTATATGTTGCTGATCTCATAACTCTGAGCAATGGAACATGAAGAGATAAGGTTGGAGGAAACAGAATGCAATATAAGATAAAAAGGAAACAAAGCAGTACGATCTGGTATGATTTATGGCATAACATGATCCAAACCAGATATTTATACAAGGTCCATACATCTTTAAAAAAAAAAAAAAAAACACACTCAATACAGAAACATGGTATTCCACTCATACGTATTCCCTCCTTTCTCCAACCACTTCAGGGAAATCTAGATCAAAGAACACCATGTCGCATCACAGTTGCTAGTGATAGTAGGTCGACCTAACACATCTGCAGAAATTTCAAAGATTAATCTCTTGTATCAGTTGCATCAGTATAATATAAAAGGAAAATAACTTGAAGATCAGCAATAAAAAAAAGGTTTATTAGTCTTACACTATCTTACTCTTCCGGGCTCCAAAATGAAGGTCAGCAATGCACGTTTCCATGTAGATAAACGAAGAATGAGCACCGGTTTAACTTTAGACCCAAGACGTGCTATGGTTCATGAAGTTGTAAGACTATTTATACACAGCAGCTTGTGTAGACTAATAAATGGGAATTGAAAGCTACAATTAAACTCATAAATGTCAACATTGATGGCATTCCTTTCCGGTATACCCAAACTAAAACATACTTGTTTCTCATCGTCATTAATAATGAGTTTTGTTGAACCCCTGCTAACCCACACACATTAAGTTTACTAGTTAGAGAACAGAGGGTTGGAAGAAATATGAAAGACGACGCAACAGGAATCCAAAACAGAACAGAGTAATGGCAACAATAAATTGAGGCTCAACCTTTGAAAACTAACCTGAATTGTATAGATTCATCATCTAACAAATGATATATGGTCTATCTCCATACATTAGAAGAAGCCATCCCGATCGAGCATAAGCGAGGAAATCTAGGTAGGTTTGCAAGGTATCTCATTCGGGTGCTTGTAAATGCAAGAAAAATTCAGGAAAGAACAAAAATAGGTAGAAGAAATAAGGAATAAAAGACAAATAGACTATAAGAGAGAAACCTATTTCATCATGCACTGATAGAGAAGCTGGAACCTCACGTTCGGACCATCAATTCACATGTGAATGGAACGGAGCCAAATGCGTAACAGTCCGAACTAAAAGCTTGGCATGGAGCCCAAAGTTTTTTTTTTTTTTTTATGTCAGTCAGCTTTGGTGGATTTGTATTTGGTGATTTGTTGATAGGCTGTTAACCAATTTGATCTTAGTCATGAACGTACGTTGTGCCCACACACACACACACAAAGCTCTCTTAAAAATAGCCAAAATTGGTTTAATTTCCTGTTGTTTCCCTCGATTTATAGGCGTCGAATGAGTGATGCTAATTACGTAGCAATACCTCATATTTGACTTGAGCTACATTATTATTATTTTTTAAATAAAAGATCAAATGCCATTAAGAATAAAACGTTAGTACATCAGGTTTCCACAATTATGACTGGGCATGATTGTAGAGCATTAAAAAGATTATAAAGTAAATGTCTAAGAGGTAGGATATTGTCACTACCTCTTTTTTTTACTACCTTTTCACTACTATCTTTTAACCATCAGATCTACTATTTGATCAACGGTCCAGATTAAACCTACTTAAATCCTTCCTTCTCCATATTTCTCTCCCTTTCTCTCTCATCCTCTTGCTCCCACGTATCTCTGTTCTCTCACTCTGCTCCCGAAATCGCCACCATCCCTCTTCCTCACTCCACCATCCCTCTTCCTGTCCCAACCACCGCCCCACTCCCTATCTGCTAGGGTTTCAAAAAAATTCAACCCTGTCTGATTAAAAGACGTTATATTAATCCAAAACCCAACTAAAAAAAGGACAAAGAAAAACAATTTTACGATATAAATTGGCCTCTAGTCGAAGTAAAAAGAGTATCAGGCGAGCGGAAATCAAAAGCCAAAGTAGAAAGCAAAGGAGCATACAAGAAAGTATTGGATTTGGGAAAATCAACGCTTTTCACCAAATGCTGAGCACCACGATGACACTTTACACAAGGGAGAGATTTAGAAGCACGGGCACCATGAGAGGGCAATTAGAAGCACGGGCACCATGAGAACCACGATAGTGAAGGAAAGAGAATTTAGGGTTCAGGGAATTATAGGACGGAACTGAGAGTCTGAACCTGAGGCAGAGCAATTGAGGATAGCAACCCGCTCCCCTCTACCCTAAGAGGAAGAAACCCTAGCAGAGCGAAGAGAAAGAGAGAGAAATGTAGAGAAGGAAAAAGGTTTTAAATAGGTTAAATCAGGACCGTTGGATAAAATCATAAATCTAATGGTGAGAAAATGGTAGTGAAATGGTAGTGACAAAAAATGGTAGTGACAATATCCTACCTCAATGTCTAATAGTAAAAATGCTGAAAGTAGAGAAGAAACTAAGACAATGATCAATATCTTTGCGCAGGATATTTGGAGAGTTAATTTGGTATCCATCCTTAGGAAGCAATTGTTTCTTGAACAAGAAAATCTCCAATCCCTAATCTCTTTTCTGACTAAATAGAGCGCATTTAAGAATCTAGTAAACGGTTGATCTGAAAACACTTAAGGCAAGGAAAGGTTAAGTTTGCTTTTTCTTCCACAGGACGACTGAATCGCTTGGCCATGGAAATGAATCCATGATTGGCAAAATGTGGAGTTGATTGTTTTATATTTTTCTGAGAAGACGATCCATCCACTCTGCTTGATTTGCTCAACTGTTGGGATCACTGATGAAGATATCATTTTTTGTTGAACGAAGTCCTGACCACTTGAAAAAGCTAATTGGCACATAGATTATGATTGCTCAATTTCTTTAATTGTCGACACTGTGAAAGATGTGGTTTCTTTGCATCCAGATAATAGAGATTAGTTTGACGGGAGCGGATCTTTTCAGTATCTTTTATCTCCTAATCCCTCAGAATCTCTTCATGACCATCCATTTAATCTGAAAGAAGAAAATGCACTACGTAATCAGCAAGTCTCTCCTTCGCCTCTCTCCTCTTCCGGCTTCTGACTCATATCTCTCCTCTGGCTTCTCTCTCCTGTTCTGTGTTTCGACTCCCAAGCGTCGGTTAACAAACCATACATCTTACTGGCTAACGTCCTCCTCCTTCCCTTCACAGAGCCACCATAAGCAAAGCCTTATTCTGAATTCAGCCGTGGAGTATCGCTGACTCCAAAAACAGAGCACTTTCCAATGGGTGTGGCGAAATTCATTCAAGTTAAAAAACTTGCGAACAAAAAACTCCAAAAACGGAGCACACTGCAATGGAATAAGGAACCAGCAAAGTTTACAACTTTCTTCAAAGATTCTTTCAGGGGCATATAGGCAAATGTTGAAGTGTGTGTGGAAAATGTACCCATGGCGCCTACAATCTGCTGTAAACAATATCTGCATAATACCATACATAGTGAACACTCAGTAACCTATTCTTTTTGTCTATGCTATTGATCATAAGATGTACTAACTAGCATTGCTTTAGATGTAACTTGTATGAAAAGAGAGATCGGAGCATACACTTAGGCAACCGAAAAACAACCCCGTCGAAAGCATCTTTTCCTCTCTCAAAGCAGGCATGCATATCCTTTTGTTTTTATATATTTAACAAGGTTATAACCTCTTCCATTTACTTCATGCTCATTCAAGGTTGATGGTTCTATTTGGCTGAACATGGCATGCTCGTTTATTAGATTCAAGGCATGCGTTAAACATTCCGGTAAGTTGACTCGCAACCTTCCAGATAATAATAGTCGAAGACTAATTAGGAGGTGAAGAAGAATGTTGCTGCAATGGTTGTTAATGGTCCAAATGCAAGAAAAAAATATTGCTCATACAGCAAAGTTTTTATTCGCCCAAGTGTAAGTTTTTTAACTTGAATGAATTTCGCCACAACCATTGAAAAGTGCTATGTTTTTGGAGTCAGTGACAGTCCACGGCCGAATTCAGAATAAGGCTTCACTTATGGTAGCTCTGTGAAGAGGAGGAGGAGGACATTGGCCGGTAAGAAGTATGGTTTGTTAACCGATGCTTGGACGGTCTGGATTGTCTCAGTATCGGATCCCTCACTATCTCTCAGTATCATTCAATCTGGGCCGTCCAAAAATTGATCTAAGGGTTCAAAATCATTATGTCAAAAACTACGTGGTAAAAACTACCGTGCGCGGTTCTTATAAAAATTTTAAAAATCCCTCTTTGGCCGTTAGATTCATTTTTGGACAGCTCAAATTTGCTTTTGAGGGATACTGAAACACTTACTTCTAAGGAAATCTACTTCCGATGCTTGGGAGCCGAAACACGGAAGAGGAGAGATATGAGTCAGAATCCAGAAGAGGAGAGAAGCGAAGGAGAGAATTGCTGATTACGTGGTGCATTTTTTGCTTTTAGATTAAATGGATGGTCATGATGAAGAGATTCTGAGAGATTAGGAGATAAATGATACTGAGGTTTGGCTGCCTTGGTTAATATGAGCAAATGACCATCTTTGTCCAAATTTTGTAAGATTGACTTGAACCATCTTTTAAAATCATAAAAAGTTCTAACAGGTAGTAGGATATATAAATCACCAAACCAAACAGCTCTTACAAAAGGAGAAGTCACAAAAAGGTGACCTATAGTTTCAACTTTAGAGTAGCCAAATGCACAATTACCAGTCACAATCAGGGGTGCTTCCTCAATTATCATAAATAATATTAGCATATTTGTTAATCCCTTTCCATATCCATGAAGAATCGTAAGGCAATTTCACTAAAAATGCGCAATTGATATCAATATATTTATGCTTTAGAGGTTAAGCTAGCAATGTACCTGGGTTGATGACATAATTATCCATAACTGTTTAGCTAGTAGAGCAGAATTAACATAATGTATGGATCTTAATCCCAATGATCACTGTGAAGTGCACTTAAAAAGGAAATCTTTTCCTATTAGATGGATTTTATTTTTGTCACTGCTTGTTCCCCAAAAGAAATTTACACATCTTGAATCAATTTGAAGACAAATTTATTGAGGAAGCCTGATGCATGATAGAACATGAAAATTAACTCCATAGAGTACTGATTCAATGAGCAGTTATCTTGAAGCTTGAGATAGTAATTTGATTTTCCAAGCTGTTGTTCTCTTCTCTGTAGCATGAAGAACCTTATTGTAGACTTGAATCTTGCTTCTATCAAGGTCCACCCATGTTCCCAAGTACTTCCCCAACCTGTCAATGAATGCAACTCCAAGGAATTGTGAGTAAAATCTTTTTTATGTGGGGAATGCTAGGGCTAAATATCATAGAAGATTTTGATCTATTAATAAACTGGCCAGACCATAAGCTGCACAGATCAAGAGAAGCTTTGACAGAGTTAAAACTATGTTCATTGGCTTCAAAAAAGAAAACTAAATCATCAGCACGACAAATGGGAAATAGGTTGAGGGCTATTGCAAATTTTGATTCCTCTCAAATGACTATAGTGTTCCAAAAGCGTTAAGTATACATGATAAAATGTTAGCAGCCAGAATATATGTAAGAGAACAAAGGGTCTCCCTGTCAGACTCCTCTAGTAAGAGAAATAATACTTTCTCTCTGTACATTTAGCATGACTTGATATTGAACACTGGTGATGCACTGCATGATTAGTGTGATCCACTTATCAAGAAATTTCATTCTCTTTAAGACTGCAAAGATAAGGTCCATGACAGTGTATCCAATGCGCAGAGTGAATTTGATTTATTAAATCAACAGCTACAAGGATTTTACATGAGATAAAGCATCATTTCATAAAAGCACATTGAAAAGGAGCTATGTATTCATCCAAAAAAAAATTCATTTGAAGACAGAGCACCTTAGATGTGATTTTATAAATCACATTACAAAGGCTAATTAGCCTTAGATCTTTCAAAGTCTGAACGCAATCACCTTTGGGTATGAGGATGATATTAGTCTTGTTTTGTTTCCTAGAAAGCATGCATCATTCCCATGAGAGCATTTTTCTCAAGGTCCCAATATTTCTAATAAAAATGACTATCCTTTTGAAGAGAAAATACGGCTTCTTTGACTTCTTCACTAAAAAGCACCAATAAATCATTGAAATGCTCTTTTTAAATTTCTGGAACAAAAAAACCCAACAAAGCAGTTAAGATTTGGTTTATAGACAACTCATCATCACAATGAAAAACTCCTCGTAAGTGAGTTCTAGGCTTCTAGCCATATTCGCAATTTCATCATAGCTACTAGTCCGGGTGTCGTCATATTTTTTCATGTTTTTAATTTGACACTTGAGATGCTAATGTCACATACACAAAATATATATATAAGTGTGCGCGCGCTCGCCAGAAAATATCACGTATGCGTGGAGTCCACATTAGGTGCCCATTCTTAGGTGTCCAATTATGTGCTCATAACTCTATTAGAGGTATGAATGTGTATATATATATATATATTATATTGTATTTATTTATATTTAAATTATACACTCCTTTCTGAAAATTTTTTTGCATCAGATATCTCAAATTAATTAGTTTCCATGATAAAAGACCCAGCAAACTAAGATCACAAATAAATAACACCCTAAATAATAGGATAAATCCCAACAGGCACTATCATTTCTATGTTGAATCCCTCAAGGTAGCAGACGGTTTGGTAAAAGGGATGTGACTGTTAGGATGTTTAAACCCCCATCCCTTGCTTGGGACATAGTTTTCCAGCAGCTCTTCATTATTCGACAGTGGCAGTGGTAGCACATGTGTCCTTCTGTGTTTGAATTAGGGTTAAGGTTATGGTTTGTGTTAGATGGGCTTAGGTGTTTGTTGTAAGGGCTTTGGGCCTTTGGTTGGTTTGGTGTCTGTTTCAACTAATTTCAATCCTTTGTTCTGTATTTAGCTTTATTTAATAGAATATAAATACTTCTGGGAAAAAAAATAAAAAAAATCTCTATTGGCAAAAAGCTACAAAATATTTTCTCTCTCTTGTTTACAATTTTTGTTTGAAGGTAATGACTTTTTAAACCAAACTATACCCTTTCTCCAAACAGATGAATTTAATGGCTGTATAAAATTCCAAGAAACAATCATCGTTTCATCTTTTTATTTTTATCTTTGTTACTCCATGTCTCCATCAAATTAAATTTTAAATATAAAACTTAGTTTAATAATCCATAAAGATTAAGGAAATTGATTAAAAAAGTTATCCAAAAATGCGACAAACAATGCTTCAAATCTGACACGGTGGTTAAAATCGTTAAGGGGGAAAAAGCCAAGACACGAGCCTTAGTTTAATGATCTGTGATCATAGTCTCGTATATGCAAACTCTGTAATTAGCTACTTATCCCAAAAAAACAAAACAAAAACAAAAAAAAAAACTATGTAATTGTATTTAGGGAAATGACATAAAAATACTGTCAAAATTGATAAAAACAAATAAATATGTTGAATTTTAATAATTTCAAAGGGACTTATTTGAAATTTTGAAATGTTGCAAAATTTGATAAATGACCTAATAACCCTCAGCTTTTTTAATAAAAAGTCCTTAACCCCATGCTAGCCACCAAAGCCTGACAGCGACGGCTGTCATTGGAGCTCTGGTGGTCTCTTTTTAATAATAATAATAATAATAATAATAAATTTATCGGTGATTTAAGTTGTTAATATAGATATCAAAGTCATGAATAGGGTCAATCAGATCAGAGCTCCAAAAGTCTCCTTTTCTTTTTTGAATTTCTCAAACAAACGTCATCAATATGGATACTTGAGTTGTTAATATATATAATAAAATGGTAAATACCATATGAGATCATCAGAACTCCGGTCCACCCTATTTATGACTTTAGTATCTATATTAACAACTCAAGTATACATATTGATGATTTTTGCTTGAAAAATATTATATATATATATATATATATATATATATATATATATATATATGACCGTTGGAACTCTGCTCAACTCAAGTATCTTGTGCTAATTCATTATGGTCGAGATAGAAAGTAACATAAAATTATTTGAGGAATCTCAGATTTTGGAATTTGTGATGATTTGAACTTATCAACACCATTGTGGCCCGAAAAGAAAAGAAAAAGAACTTGTCAATAGTATACCATACTGCAGACTAACCGTTTGGACCCCCCCCCCCCCCCAAAAAAAAAAAACATACGATATGGAACCCCCCCCCCCCAAAAAAAAAAAAAAACATACGATATGGATTCTTCCCTGTGGTCAGATAATAAATACTCTTCTGTCAATAATATATTCATTCTTCCTTTATGTTTCACTGTATAAAGTGCTTGTGGTTTTTGATTTTTTAATTTCCAAATCTACAGAAACTTGAAAGCAATCCCGGATTTGGATTTGTGCCTTCAATGAGAGGATCTATTGGGGTCGATCCTTCTGAAGAGCACACCTCAATTGAACTCACGGGCACAGACAGACCGGGTTTATTGTCTGAAGTCTGTGCAGTTCTTGCAGACCTTTACTGTAATTTTGTAAATGCTAAGATATGGACACATAATACCAGGGCTGCAGCCTTATTTAATTTCATGTGACTGATGATTGCAGTGGGCGTGCTATCAAGGATTCTTCCCGTCTCTCTACATTAAGTGATTTGCTTTGCAATGTCCTCAGGGGGGACTATGATCCAAAGACAACACGAACAACACTTTTACCGCCTGGAATTACAAATAGGGACAGAAGGTTGCATCAGATTATGTTTGCTGACAGGGACTATGAAAGGGTTGAAGACAAGAAATGAATGAATTAGGTCAAGCACTCAATGATGTGCTTAAGCCACAATATTTCTATTTATAGATGGAGATATCCAATTGTACAGTGACATGTGTCCCTATAGGATTATTCTAAAATACAATCAGTTATACAATTATACAATGAATAACTAAATACACCACATAATATTTAATTTCTAACTTGCTCCTTTACTTCGAACTGCCTTCTTCTTCTCTGTTCTGGTTAAGGTCTGATTTTGCTGAGACCTTTTAGTTGGTGCAACAGTAACTCCTATCTTGTCTCGTAGAAAACAGAACCGAGCATGATGTAGAGGTTTTGTTAGACAATCAGCAATCTCAAATTCTGTGAGAACATGAGAAACATTTAAAATTTTGCTTTGGAGTTGATCTCTCACATAATGCACATCTATTTCAATGCGTTTAGTTCTTGTATGATGAACAGGATTAGAAGTAAGAGTTGTTGCACTGGTGTTGTCACACCATGTAGTCAGTATCCTTTTTTAATCCTTCAGATGCATTGGAAAGAGATCTATATTCAGATTCAGAATTGGATCTAGAAACAACTAATTGTTTCTTTGAGGACCAAGTTACTAGAGAATTTCCTAGAAAAACACAATACCCACTAACTGAGCGTCGGTCATCAGGGAAGATGCCCAATCAGCGTTTGAATAGGCAGCTAGATCAAGTGGGACTAATGGTTTGATGTGAATGCTATAGTGTATTGTGCCTCTAAGATATCTCAATACCCTTTTTATAGCCTTCTAGTGCTTTGTGGTCGGTTGGGAGAGATACTAATATTGCAAAGCCCCCACTGCACTTCTATATTCGGTTGGATTATGAAGTAACTCACCACAAAAAGCCGATAAGGATTTATGGGCAGCCATAGGTGTGTGACATGGTGAAGCATTGTTCATGTGAAAACGTTCCAGGGAATCACAGATATATTTACTTTGAGTTAGATACAAACCGGTAGTATCTTTATGAGCTTCAATCCCAAGAAAATAATGAAGTGAGCCAAGGTCTTTAAGTGAAAAAATAGTATGAAGTTTTCCAATGAAACACTTAAGATTGTATGGATTACTACTAGTGACAAGTATGTCATCCACATAAATCAGAATCATAAGTACCTGATTCTTGTCAAAGTAAATGAAAAGAGAGATGTCTCTCTTAGAATTTGTGAAACCCCATGCAAGCAATACACTTCGAAGTCTATCAAACCATACCCTACGGGCTTGCTTCAAGCCATAAAGAGCCTTGGATAGTTTACACACATAGCTAGGTCGAGAGGGATCCACAAAAGCCTCGGTTGCTCCATAAACACAGGCTTAGACAAATATCCATTCAGAAAAGCATTATTAAAATCAAGTTGTCTAATTTCCCAACCCAATGCAACAACAATAGTTAGGATAATGCAAATGGTAGAAGCTTTAATCACATGGCTAAAAGTTTCATAGAAATCAATACCTTCAGTTTGTTAGAACCTTTAGCAACAAGTCTGGCTTTCCTTTTGACTAGGGTTCCATCAGAGTGAAATTTGGACTCAAAAATCCATTTCTGATCCACTATAGTTTGTATACAGGGCTGCAAAACAAGTGACCAAGTTTTATTCCTGTGGACATATGTGTCCTTAAACATTGCTTGTTTCCAAAGAGGTGACAGCAAGGCTTCCTTTGGTGTTGTTGGAGTACAGGGAGAGTCACTGAGTGTGAGACCAATGTAGGGAGTTTTAGGTTTAGAGATCCTAAGTTTACTCCGAGTTTGAATAGGATGAATGTTGGTGGCTGGAGATAAGTGTCTAACATCAGCTGGTGGTGACCAAGAAACAGCTGGGAGAATTAGATGCTGTTGTTCATGTAACACCCCAATTTCCATACCACTTATTGTGTTCATAAACACATAATACTGAGGAATACGATATTGTCAAATCAGAGTAATGCGGATGATAGAGCATACATTATCATTTGGATAATGAGTATCCGATACAATGCCCAAACTTAAGCTGGCATATTAAAAATCTCGAACGAATATTCTTTCCAGAACTAGTCTTTCTTCCGAACTTCGTTCTGTCTGGTGACATTTCACGTACTTCCTTGAATAGTTCCTTCTTTCATCTAGCTTCTCTTCTTGAAGCTTTTGCCAAATCTAAGATTCAATACACATTGAATCTCAGGTAACAGATAACCTTATTTGCAAATATGAAATGTAAATGCAGTATAACACATGTAAAAGCATAGAATAATTTACAGTAAACAAGTCGCACCGTAACCGCAGTTAACGGCCAAGGACCTCAGCCCTTTAGGACACGCAGCCCTATGAGACCGCAGCCTCAAATCCATAGCTAGGAAATAAACATGCAAATTATCTAGCAAACATGATCAGTCATACATGAAATACATACATACATGCTAATAAGAGTTAACGTTACTGTACGCGAACGTACCTTCCTTCCACGTGAATAGTAGTTTACTATTCATGTATACGTCACTATTCATGAATAGTAATATGCCCGTCCTTTGAATCCGACTCCAAACTTCCCGGACATCCTAACATATCACCGTATCACTTAGAATAATGCTCTAAGGGTTATTTATATCAGCATTGACCATTTTACCCTTACATTTCTCCAAAAACGGAATTTCCAGCATTTTGCCCAGATTTTTCTCTAACTTTGAAAAATCATAATTAATTCTACAAAACTCCAAATGAGGTGCTGTAAAATTCCACATAACCCTTGATATGTCTATTTTCAAGGAAAAATAACGGCTTTAACTCGAAATTCATGAGTCATTCCCAGATTTTCCGTTTCCAAACACTGCTCAGATTTAAATCCAGTAAACAAAGCTTAACTTCAAAAATTATGATCTCCTTGTCCAGAGCTCAAAACGTTACAAATTATATATCAACGGAAAGCCCTGGATGTCTACTTTATATCTGGAAAATTTCATAATTTTATCACATGCCATTTATTCCCAGATTTTAAAAATGTGAATATTGTCCAGAAAACATCTCAAAATAACACTGTCTTATAAGGTGACAAATTATTATGAAAACTCTTATTTTCTAGCAAGACTTTATACCTCAAAAAACAATATTAATCTATTGAAATAAAGATAAGAGAGGGATTAAAATCCTTACCTAAGCCCAAAAATCAGTTGCATTAAATCTTCTTGTCTTCACCGAATACTCTCTCTCAATTTCTATTGTTCTCTCCTACTCTCTTGGTATCTCTACTATTCTTTTCCTTTTGTCTTTCAACTCTCCACAATTTCACTCTCTTTCGTTGGACAACATGAATGGAAAAATCTGATGTGTGTCCTCTATATATAGGCCAAGAGTGAAAGGAGGGAGGTGGAGTATACGTAGGAAAATTTGGTGAGTTTGGTGGTTTGGTGGATAATTACAAAATAGGTGAAAGTGGGTGAAATGTGTTGTATGTGTACGTAGTGCGGTTGCCAAGAGAATGGTGGGTATGTATACAAGCTTATTCACACTTCTTTTCCTCCACTTTGTACATCACCTACTCTTCACCAAATTGCAATTCTTACGACACAAATATTCACACATACATTTTCCATATATGTCGGCCAAGAGTAATTATCATGGGTAGTGTGAATGTGTGTGGGTGTTGGCCGTGGGTTTGGCAAGAGGATGGAGTGTGTGTGTCTTGTACAAATATTCTTCCATTTAAAGTGAAGTATGACGCTGGAAAGATACTGCTTAATGAATCAAATGGGCATACATGGAAGCTACGTGAATATTGATGTGGCTATCATAAAAATATTCTATAGCCTACTTTGTTGATCAATAAAATATATCCATATGAGTATTTGGAATTTCCTAATTGTAATCCTCCAATAAAATTTCCTTATTTTCAATAATTATTCATATAGTCTTTCAGACCAAATTTTCATAATGTATACGTGAATAGTAAATACGTACATATGAATAGTAAATTACTATTCATAGTCCAAAATATACTAATTCCAAATTTGTCACATTCAAATACTGGGTCTAGTAGTCTTCCAAATATAGACAAATTTCCAAATCTTTAGACCCAAAATTTGGGATATTACATTTCTCCCCCCGTTCAATAAATTTCGTCCTCGAAATTTGAACGTACAACTTGAGAGAAAACTCCTTAGACTTTCAGTCTATTCTTCCATATGCATGCTTACTATTCACGTAACACAATCATTCATCCTATCCCAGTATGTAGTTTTAAATATATGACCCTCTGGTCCATTCTCCAAGTGCTTGGTTACACAGGCATCATGACCTGATACATTTTGCCTCTCAGCTTATCTCATTCTAGCCTTCCGGCTCATTCAATTATCACAGCACTGGATATTCTGATCTTACTGCTTAGGGAATCACCCTCAGCCATAGACATTTCAACTACAACTCTGTACAGTCTAAATATTTTGTCAGTCTCAAAATTTACTCCAGATACAACACTGGCCTAAAGTCGCCATGCAAAGCAACAAATACCACACTTAATATATAGGTCTTACGGCTCAGGGACTCTACCCCATGCAAACTTGCATACCGAGTCTTACTGCCTTGAGTTCTGCTCATCTGTTTCATCTGAGCTTCTTTCATTCAAGCTCTCAAAGTATTGTAGCTGACCACTACTATCTGACCCATCTGGTTTAAATTCTCTATTAGTTTCTGTTCCTATACCTTAAACTCCAACTACACCGCTTTTCTTTTCAATACAATAGCATCGACAATCATGTCATTGCTACCAAAAACTATTTCGTTGTCTCGTTTTCAAATTTTCACACATCGAAAATTTTCTGTGGTCTTAGTACATTTCACGATCCGCACTAAACCAAAAAGTAATAGTGCTATCATATTTTCAAACATAATTGCTGTCCACAAAAATTAGTGAAAACACATTCGCTGCCGGTTCGGTTTCAAAAGAACTTTACTACCGACACACATTTATGAGTAGGATTATTCTTTTCACAAATTCAACATTTGAAAGCTTTCACCACCACTTCAACCTTTCGGTATAGCAGCATATCGCAATCCTTTCGTACACAAACCACCGCAGTGGTAATGCACTTGTTGGTCAATGTGGGAAAATTTCTGTCCCCCCCATAAGAGACCCAGTGTCTGCACTGGCACATTAATGGGCCACCCCACCAGAATCCCTCCTCGGGAAAAAGGACAATGTCCAGGAGCCCTGCTCCAAACGTCTGCATGGGTCCCAACCAAACAAGGCAAAACACACGCCCCTACAAGGCGAAACTTCTCAGATTGGATGCATACACTGCTGGTGCGAAAATCAGCTTTTCAAAAACTAATCCCCTCGAAAGAACTTTCAATAATGGCCAGCAATTTCAAACATTATAAATCATCTGGTAAGATCCAATAAACCGTGTACATCTAGAACAGTTTTCGAACTCTTCCAATTTTTGCGTACTGCCTTTACCACAACATATTTGAAAACTCAATTTCAAATTTTAGGTTCTAACAAAACCCTTTTTTATGAGACAACATGTTTCACAAATCAACCATTCAAACTGGTCTCAAATTTTGTTGAAAAACATTTCATTCGAAAACTCAATTTCGAAAGTTCACAAGTTCAAATTTCAACAAAATCAGCGGGTGTATTGGCAAGTTAAAGAATTCAACCTTTAAACATATCCAGGAACCAGACAACTAATTTCTTAGATGGTCAACACTAACAAACCTTATCCTTGACTACTCAAACCATTCATATACATTGGTACTACATTCTAGTAGCTGGTTTTATTTTGGTCGATTCACACACCTAAAGAATCACTCAATCATCAAGTTTGATTCTTAGATAAAAATTCAGTTGGTGGCAACCTTCTGGATACCCAAACAAAATTCTTAGGCTCACCAATCCATTTTTGAAATCTCGACCATACTCAATACACATGCTAGAATTATCAAGATTCATAGCTTACAACAATCAAATATTATCCTCAGATATTCCCAAAATAACAATCATCAAATTCACAATTTGACTTTTAGAACCTCAATATCAACTGAGTTGAGAAATCATATTGCCTATTGTACATATTAGGATTGTGATTCACAATTCCTAATCTGATCCTCAAAACATACAAAGGCTCTTCTCACAATGTCAATATTATCACAAAGTTCTAATACTACCTCAAAAGTAATCATTAGTCACATTTCAACTTAGACCATATTCAAATATATCCTCAATTATACGAATTCATATCAGCATTTTCTTAGCATCCCTAACAATCACCAATTTTTCTCTCTACAAGGTACTCGACCTTTAATCAAAAAGTTTCAAATTTCAAACTCTGTCAACAATCACCTTATCCGAGATTACTATCGCCTTAGCACGCTTACACTCAGAATCCCATTTTCAAATGTCTGTCCCGACATCTCAAAACAGCTGCATACCTAAATCGGATTTCCTGGAGATTCGGTCATTAAGTAATCACCATGTGACTTATAAACGTCCAAACTTAATTTCCTTGAGACATGACTAACAATAAATGTTGTGTCGATTACCGCCTGCACCAAAATTCAAAAAAAGTTTCGACCTATAAGGGTGGTTAGGGTGCATTAGGTTGTATTAGGGTGCGGTGCCATAAAATTTCCGCATGATAACAAAGTCTGCACAATTATGAGCCAGCGACAAATGAGAATCCAATGCTGCTTAACAAAATCTAGACGTTACTAGCCCAGCTACAAACCGAGTAAAGCAAGAGTAATTGTTTCACATTCTCTCAGGCTTCACATCCTCTCAAGCTTCACATCAACATACACATTTCCTCTCCGATCGTAACTTTCCCTATATTCTTCCATATTATCTTTATACATGGCCGGTTCAAGCAACTTCATTCCAGTTTCCGATTCATACAACCCTTTCTTTCTTGAAACTTTACTTCATGACTATCAGACTAACATGTTGTCTGACTTGACAAACAATGTATCATACCCTTATTCTTCTTTACTTCCCCAAAATCCTGTAAGTGTGAACGTTCATTCATCTACCCCAATGATTAACGTTCCTACTCCTCCAACAAGGATACAAGATTCTATTTTTACGACTACTAACAGAAAGGAATCTGAAGCAGGTCCATCAAGGCGACCTGTCCAAAGATGTCGTAATATGGCAGATCTTATGGAGTCCACGGTACCTTCTCAACCAAGGAATACTGATTCTAGCTTGACTGAGACTACTAATCCATTTTCATGTGGTTGCTGCCATGTTCTACGAGAGATCATTCATACCAATGGACTTCAATACCATAAACTTGAAGTTCATGGGAGGATTGGTATGATATGCCACACTGTCTTTCACCAGGACGTACAAGGAGGTTCTTCCAATCCTCAAGTATTTGACTTTGGTAAGAAAAATTTAGAAGATGTCAAACATTTTCTAGAAAATTATTGTTTGAATCAAAATTCTTTAGGGTATGTCCTGGTGTCAGATCCCCTATCAGCCTACTATGAGGCCCTTTGTGTTGGTTTGGAATGGACTAAAAATCAAAATGAACTCCCTAATAGTTCATTTCCAACCAATACAACAAATATATCCAATAAAGGAAAAGAGCTCGTGGTTGTAAATAATAATCCTTCAGTCCCCATACCTAGTGATCCATACCGATCAAGAGCTGAACAAAATATTAGGGGTGCATCAATGTCAATAGATGATCTTAGAGACTTCTTCCATTTACCTCAACAAGAAGCGGCTCAACAAGTTCGCCTATGCAAAAATGTTCTAATGAAAATATGCCATAGGGGAGGAATAAAGCATTGGCCTTATGTAAAAATTCGAAGCACTATGAAGCAAATAGCTAGATTGAGAAGAACAATGTCTCCTGATGGTCCTCTCTCAAGAGCAGCCGCTCAGGAAGAAATTAATAGACTTAAACTTGAGATAGTCGAAGCTTGCGGTGGCATTGTACCAACTGTTGTTCTCGATGCTTGAAATAATATAGTCTACTCTTCTTAGCCTTCTTGCTAATGTTTGTAATCTCTATTCTAGGATTCATAAGGATTTTCAAGCTTTCCCGCCAAACTCAACTTTATCTATTAAATTCAAACTTAAGCAAGTCATTCTAACTTATTGTTAGGACCAGTATAAAGATTGGACTTCTAAATTTGAGTAGATAATTTCCATAATTTTCACTCTTGTCACTCAGAATTTTCTAAGAATTAGTTACTATTCACGTATACGGTACTATTCACGTATACGTATTATTCACTATTCACTCGAGCATACTAGCCAAATGCCAGAATCTCTGCTCTGATACCAAAAATTGTAACACCCCAATTTCCATACCACTTATTGTGTTCATAAACACATAATACTGAGGAATACGATATTGTCAAATCAGAGTAATGCGGATGATAGAGCATACATTATCATTTGGATAATGAGTATCCGATACAATGCCCAAACTTAAGCTGGCATATTAAAAATCTCGAACGAATATTCTTTCCAGAACTAGTCTTTCTTCCGAACTTCGTTCTGTCTGGTGACATTTCACGTACTTCCTTGAATAGTTCCTTCTTTCATCTAGCTTCTCTTCTTGAAGCTTTTGCCAAATCTAAGATTCAATACACATTGAATCTCAGGTAACAGATAACCTTATTTGCAAATATGAAATGTAAATGCAGTATAACACATGTAAAAGCATAGAATAATTTACAGTAAACAAGTCGCACCGTAACCGCAGTTAACGGCCAAGGACCTCAGCCCTTTAGGACACGCAGCCCTATGAGACCGCAGCCTCAAATCCATAGCTAGGAAATAAACATGCAAATTATCTAGCAAACATGATCAGTCATACATGAAATACATACATACATGCTAATAAGAGTTAACGTTACTGTACGCGAACGTACCTTCCTTCCACGTGAATAGTAGTTTACTATTCATGTATACGTCACTATTCATGAATAGTAATATGCCCGTCCTTTGAATCCGACTCCAAACTTCCCGGACATCCTAACATATCACCGTATCACTTAGAATAATGCTCTAAGGGTTATTTATATCAGCATTGACCATTTTACCCTTACATTTCTCCAAAAACGGAATTTCCAGCATTTTGCCCAGATTTTTCTCTAACTTTGAAAAATCATAATTAATTCTACAAAACTCCAAATGAGGTGCTGTAAAATTCCACATAACCCTTGATATGTCTATTTTCAAGGAAAAATAACGGCTTTAACTCGAAATTCATGAGTCATTCCCAGATTTTCCGTTTCCAAACACTGCTCAGATTTAAATCCAGTAAACAAAGCTTAACTTCAAAAATTATGATCTCCTTGTCCAGAGCTCAAAACGTTACAAATTATATATCAACGGAAAGCCCTGGATGTCTACTTTATATCTGGAAAATTTCATAATTTTATCACATGCCATTTATTCCCAGATTTTAAAAATGTGAATATTGTCCAGAAAACATCTCAAAATAACACTGTCTTATAAGGTGACAAATTATTATGAAAACTCTTATTTTCTAGCAAGACTTTATACCTCAAAAAACAATATTAATCTATTGAAATAAAGATAAGAGAGGGATTAAAATCCTTACCTAAGCCCAAAAATCAGTTGCATTAAATCTTCTTGTCTTCACCGAATACTCTCTCTCAATTTCTATTGTTCTCTCCTACTCTCTTGGTATCTCTACTATTCTTTTCCTTTTGTCTTTCAACTCTCCACAATTTCACTCTCTTTCGTTGGACAACATGAATGGAAAAATCTGATGTGTGTCCTCTATATATAGGCCAAGAGTGAAAGGAGGGAGGTGGAGTATACGTAGGAAAATTTGGTGAGTTTGGTGGTTTGGTGGATAATTACAAAATAGGTGAAAGTGGGTGAAATGTGTTGTATGTGTACGTAGTGCGGTTGCCAAGAGAATGGTGGGTATGTATACAAGCTTATTCACACTTCTTTTCCTCCACTTTGTACATCACCTACTCTTCACCAAATTGCAATTCTTACGACACAAATATTCACACATACATTTTCCATATATGTCGGCCAAGAGTAATTATCATGGGTAGTGTGAATGTGTGTGGGTGTTGGCCGTGGGTTTGGCAAGAGGATGGAGTGTGTGTGTCTTGTACAAATATTCTTCCATTTAAAGTGAAGTATGACGCTGGAAAGATACTGCTTAATGAATCAAATGGGCATACATGGAAGCTACGTGAATATTGATGTGGCTATCATAAAAATATTCTATAGCCTACTTTGTTGATCAATAAAATATATCCATATGAGTATTTGGAATTTCCTAATTGTAATCCTCCAATAAAATTTCCTTATTTTCAATAATTATTCATATAGTCTTTCAGACCAAATTTTCATAATGTATACGTGAATAGTAAATACGTACATATGAATAGTAAATTACTATTCATAGTCCAAAATATACTAATTCCAAATTTGTCACATTCAAATACTGGGTCTAGTAGTCTTCCAAATATAGACAAATTTCCAAATCTTTAGACCCAAAATTTGGGATATTACAGTTCAAAAGTTGAAACCAGTGTAGAATCAGATACAGAATGAGTGGCTGATGTAGGAGATGTATTATTCATTGGAGTAGTGATTTCAGTAGTAATAAGTGTAGTCTGAGAGAAGCCAGGATCAGTTTGAGATATAGGTGAAACAAAATCAGATACAGGAGTGTCAAGTGACTGAACAGAGACACGTCTGGAAATACTGGGAGCAACATCATTGTGTGTAGGACAAGAGACTTCTGCATGAGTAATGGGAGAGATGCTTGAAAATTTCACAATTTCAGGTTGGGATGGTTTCTGAAAACATAAGAAATTGTTAGTAAAAGGAGAATCATTCTCATTGAATACAACATGACGAGAGATGTAGATCCTTCCAGTGGAACTTAAGCACTTAAAACCTTTGTGGGAACCACTATAACCAAGAAATGTACTATAAAAACCCAAGAATTTTAGAAATTTTAAAATTCACAATAATGTAATAAAATTAGATTTTTTTTTAAATCCCTATTATTCCCTGAATATTATTTATTTATTTTTTTAATTTTTATGTATGGATTATTTATTGTGAGTCTCTTATAAAAGTGAATTGATGGTTTTGTAGGAAATATTTTATTGCTCACTTTTGGGTCAATGGGGGTTTGAATCCTATGTGTGTCTTAGGGAATTTTTTTTATGTTGCTTATTTGATATGAAATTACCATAAAACTCTTCTTTAAAAATTAAATAAATAAGAAAGATATTTTAACCTACTCCCTCTTTTCTTGTTTTTCCCTTTACATCTTTTAAACACGGTTGAGCATGGGGGACCAAGAAATTTTCTAGATTCTTCTGAGGCTTCTTTCTTCTTCTTCGGCGTTACTTTTCTCCTCCTTGTCGCCGATGGTTTGTGTGTATAGCCTTGATCGTCTTGCTTCTTCTTCGCTCTTCTATATCCTCTAGCCTCATCGTCACCTTCGTCTCTGCCATGAAAGTTGTTTTCCTTCCCTGTTTTGGCTAGTTGCAGGTCAGTGGAGTTTTGCCTCTTCTCCTTTCTCTCTTCTTGCGTGTCTGATTGGTTGGTATGTTCGAGACTTTTTCCCTCATGTTTGTGTGTAGTTGGTTGGATTAAGGGTGCCTCGGTTCATCTCGTTTCTTTATACTGGTTTATATTTTCAGAAATAGTTGGGAATGGAATTCTTTTTTTTATTTTTTTGTGGTTGCTGGTTGAAAATTGGTGATTTCCAATCTAACCATTAAAGAGAAGATCTATTTTAATGAGAATTTCGAACTACTTTTCATTAGAATGATATGAATTTTTGGTGTTGATTTCCTTTAGGTTAAGTTGATTAATAATAAAGAATAGTGTTAGAAAGTAAAATTGATATTCTGACATTTTAGAATAATTGGTCAAGAGATTTGGATGGTTGGAAGTTTAAAGAAGTTGTTTGATCATTGTTGTACACAAGGTGTTTGTCAAAATGCTTGAAAGAGAGTTTGTAACCAAATAAATAGATGAAACTAATGTTGCCCCCTTTTTCTCTCAATTTCGTTTGTTCGTTGTATGTGTGGAAAAGGTTGGGGAGTTGTATATGGTTACTCAAACTATGTTAGTTACTAATAAGATTGACTCCTTGTATCGATGTTGGCTAGGATGGGTATTGCTAAATAATTAGTAATGCGGGTTTAATTAAATGGGTTCTTTGAATTTTCATAAAGGTTGTGAGAGAGGAATTACAATAGCTTTGTTTGGGCATCAGCACATGTAAGAAGTGGACGCCACATGAATGTTGCTAGTAAAGCGAATTGTAGGTATTTGGCAACTTAGCAGATGCGTGAATAACGTCCCATTGTTAATTATTAAAACAATATTTTACTTGCTATGATGTTATTAGATTTTCAGCTTTCCTAAGTACAGTTTCTTCAAGACAGATTTGTTGAAATTATATCAATTACCTATTGTTATTTATATATGTTTAAATGAGGTTAATGGTTTATAACATTTTCTCATTTGTGAATTTTTATGTAAGGAATTGATAAGAAAAGTTATGAGATATTTGTGGTATACTTTCATTTTGAGATGATCATATATTTGAAATGCCCTTATGCAAGTTGCTATTATATGGAAAGACTTTCAATTGATAGAATTGGAAAGAAATGTTTTGAGACCTTTGTAAACGATCATGCTGGGGTCTTTTGTTATGAAATATTGTTTCAGGTTCTCCTCATTAGAGGAAAATATCTTTGCTTGCCATTGGAAAATTAACCCCATGCATGCTTGAAATTGTTTTTGAGAGGGCCGAATACAGAACGCTGGTTACTAACAGCAGTACTGTTAGTCCTTGGTGCACCATGGTTAATCTCGAGCTCGCTTGACATTCGTGGGTGTAATGCTCACGCTTGATATTCGTGGGATTTGTTCTCATGCTTGTTATTCGTGGATTTTTACCTGCACTTGTTTTCGTGGCTTTGCCGCGCTTGGTTACTTACCCTCGTGAACTGTGTGTCCACGCTTGCTTTCATGGCCTCTAGCCGTGCTTGGTTAGTTACCCTCATGGACTATGTGCCCACGCTTGTTATATCTCTCAAAGCATAATCTTTGGGCGTACAACTCTGTGACAACCCACTGGTGATCCCCGCCGACAAAGCTACATCTAATGGTGACAGAGAACGACCCTGCCATTTCCTCCTTGACATCAATGGTCTTTTTATCCGTTCTGTTGAAGTCCTACTAAAAGATGAGATTTGAGATTTACTGCTTTAAACTGATTTTGTTAAACAAAATGATTTATTATGTATCTCGAATTATTTGATTGATGATCTTATATAGAGCTTTATTAGTTATCCATGATCATATGATGTAGAAATTGTGATTTATTCCTATATTGTTATTATTAAAAAAAATGCTTAAATTATTTTCCCCTGTATTTCACAAAATTATATAAATGGGACGTTATTTACCGGAAGATTATTTTGGTCTCAGACAGTGCAGCTGACTTGGATCCTCTCTGTGGTCACTGAAGGCCCCTACTGATGTTCGAAGTTGAAGTGTCATGTTGAAAATTATCAATTAATGTAACATTCATACCTATGTATTTATTGTTGTAATTTAGGTGCTCCACGTATGCTATAGATAGGGTCCTCACCTGATTTGCATGTTTTGTATTTGATGATAAGGAGCAGAGCTCCTCTCGTCAATATCAAACTATTATAGAATTTTTGGAAGGTCCCACTTGCAAAGGTGATCCTATCAAATTTTCTACAAAAATTAATTAGTCCTGTTATATGAAATATGTTTATGATATTTATTTTCCATATATTGTAAATATATCTATATACAAGTATTAGAAATTCTACATGTTTTAAGGCTTAAGGAATGTGAGTCTGTGTCGGTCACCCCTAAATTTTTGGTCCGTGACATGTACACTTTGTAATGTGACAAGGAAAACAGGCACATCTAAAAACTTTGAGAGTCCTATACTCATGTTTTCTATGGTAGAGAGTCTCAAAAGGGGAGATATGATCTAGAACACCAATTGGCAGCCGGTTGATAAGGTAAACAATAGTGGCAAAAGCCTCCCACCAATAAAAAGTAGGCATAGATGCATTGGCGAGAAATGTGAGGCTTGTTTCTACTATATGACAATGCTTACGCTCAACTCTACTGTTTTGGGCAAATGTGTGAGGGACAAGAATGTCTAAAAATAATCCCATGTTCATCAAGAAAAGTTGCAAAACTGTGAAATTCACCTCCCCAATCACTATGAAGAACCTTAATGCTATGTTCAAAAAGATTCTCAACCATATTTTTAAATAGTTTGAAGGCAGACAAGGCTTCATGTTTGAATTTCAAGGGATAAATCAAGGTATGTCTGCTATAATCATCAAGAAAGCTGATGTAATAATGATATCCATTGACAAATTTGATAGGGGAAGGTCCCCATAGATCTATATGCACCAAATCTAGAACATGAGATCACGAGATTGTGAAAGTTTAAATGGGAATTTATGTGATTTACCCAACTGACAATAATCACAAAACTGAGTTTTTTCATTAGATGAAATAAAGATATTACAATCAGTAAGGGCCCTTTGTAAAACAACTTTGCTAGGGTGACCAAGTCGCCTATGCCATAATTCAAAATTAAACAAATTGCTATTAGTCCTATTGGCCCTAAAACATTTATTTCCTACTGAAGTAAAACTAATAGCAGAATTCGTCACTCGAACTACTAGATTGTTGATTCGATATAGACTAGGAGTGGACCCTCTGGTTGCTTTCCCTTGCAGCAAAACACTATGTTTATTCTTGTTCTTCACAAAACAGCCATAGGAGTCAATTTCAACAAACACATCTTTGTTATCATTGGTCAGTTTAAAGCCACTAATCAGCTTCTTGGACATTTGACGGGCTATAAGAACACCATTTAATTTGAGTTTTTAATCCAGCAGGTTTATCATATAGAAGATTAGCATTACCAGTCCCAATCACGTTGATAGTTTCACCATTACCACCAGAGATAGAGGATATACCTAACTCAATGTCTGGACCAACATTTTCAGGTGTGTTGGTAACATAGTGGTGGCTCTTGTGTCAAGATACCAGGCTGGGTCAGCAGTAGTCTCTAAAGTTGTGATGTAAGTAGATGCATTGTCAATCTTGTGAGGAGGCTTAAAACTCTTATCAAAACATTTGAAGCAATTTGGGACTTCATGTCTAGGTTTATCACATAGATAGCACCATTTGTCACTCTTAAAGTTTCCTCTACCACCAGAAGTATTTCGACCACCAGAGGAGCCTCTGTCAAAGCATGCTCTGCCTTTCCTACCACTACTGCCACGATAATTTGGAGAGCACGATGGAGAGGAGTTGGGTTGAAAGGTCAGGTGTGTAAATGCACTAGACAAAGTGGTGGTGGCCGTGGTGCTGATTTGCTCTAGTCGTAACTCAAATGTCAAGAGCTTCGATTGGAGATTAGGCCAAGTGAGATTTTCTTTCTCTAACAGTATGAGCACAATTGGTGTATACTTCATATCAAGCCCAACTAAGGTTTGGGTGATATGATCAATGAGTGACAGAGAGCAGCCAGCAAGGGTGAGATGATCAGAAACTAATTTTACCTTCGATAGGTATTCGCGCATCTTAAGAGTGCCTTTCTTCAGTTGATGAAAGTCACCTTTCAGGAAGGTGATTTGAGACCGGGTATTGGCAACAATGAATTCAGAGACTGATTTCCAGAGAGCAACCACTGTTTTGCAACTCGTCATCTGACTTGCAACTTCAACAGTCATCATGCCGAAGAGCCACCCAAGAAGAATTTGGTCTAACCATTCTTCATAGAGAGGATTTGGGAAGACATTTTCAACTAAATCCAAAACATGCTCAGGTGGGATTGCCTTAATGCTGAAGAGATGACCGTCGAGTCGATATCCACAGATGATTAGGAGGATCATCGATTCCCAGATGATGAAATTATCACCATCCAAGTTGATGGGATTTCCCTGATTTAGGGAGCTTAACAGAGGTGTAGATTGAGTGGTGATCTAGGGGCTATGGTGAAGAGCCGAGGTGAAACTATATGGAAAGCCTGCGAGAGGAGGGTGTGATGGAAAATTTGGGAAAGAGGACGGTGAAGGGATGTATGGAGGAACGAAGGTCGAGATCGGAATAGCATGAGGGAAGGTCGTCTGAGCTGAGGTAGGTGGTGGAGGTTGGGTGAAATGAGGAATCTGAATGTGAGAGGAAAAATGGGGAAGCGAAGTAGAAGAGTAAAATGGTGAGAAGGACGACGACGAGTGATAGGTGTGGGCTCCAAAGTTGACAGATGTGGGGTTGGGGATGACTGACGTGATTGTGGAATCTTGAGGGTAATAAGCAGTGCGAACAATGGTGGAAATGGGATTAGGGTTTTCAGGTAGGCTTGTGGTGGTGGCTATATCTGGTTGGCTAGTAGAATTTTTTGGTGATGCCATTTCTGGCTTTTCAGCTTTGATACCAAGACAAGAAATGAATGAATTAGGTCAAGCACTCAATGATGTACTTGAGCCTCCATATTTCTATTTATAGACTGAGATATCCAATTGTACACTGATATATGTCCCTATAAGATTATTCTAGACTACAATGAGTTATTATACAATGAATAACTAAATACATAATATAATATTTAATTTCTAACTGTTGAAAAGGCTGGAAAAGGGGAAATCAGAGATAAGAGCTTATTTCCCCGTGTAACTATGTTAGATTGCATTGAGAAAGACTACACTGTAGTTACCATAAGGGCAAAAGATAGGCCAAAACTATTGTTTGATTGCAATGTTAGTGTTTTAGTGACTTTGAACTTGTGACATTTTGCCTAGTTCAGTATTTTAGTTACTTTGAATGTGTTATAATGTATTATATTTTTTTAGTTCTGATGAGTATATATTTTATGATTAAATAGGTGTATATTTTATGAGAATTAATTGGCATTATTGATATTATATACCTATTTAATTATCTTTTATTGACTTTTCCATCATTGAGTCAAACTTGGGATTAAAGAATAAATGACATAAAATCTACTCATATCCTATTTTTATTGTGCAGGAAATATTAGCTGATTTGGAATGAAGTAGAAAAGGCAATAAGAGAATATGCAATCAGCCAAACTTGATGGTCCCTCGCAAGAAAAATAGAAACAAAATCAATTGTATGATTTGATGGAGTAAATTACAAGATATGAGATATCTTTGTAATAAGAAAAAGAGAATCAGTGACCCAATACCTAAATTATAAATAGGGAGGCAGAGACAAGAAAGAGGAAGACGAAGGTAGATCAGAGAGACACAGAACGAGAAGGAACGAAGAAGCAGAGGAGTAGAGGCTGAACGTTTCAGTTCTCTACATCATCTCCACGAAAGGACGAAAGGACTGTTTTAGTTCTCTACATCATCTCCACGGAAGGACTGTGGAGGCGATGGAGAATCTTTCTTTCCTCTCTATCCTTCTTCTTTTAACCTGAATTTTCATCTTCTTTTTTATTTGAATAAAGCCATGTGTGGCTAGTTAGTTTTTCAACCTAGAGTACTATGAACTTGTTTGAGCCTTAAAAATTGTTCCCACTCATTAGTTTTGCTTAATTTTAATCAGTTTATTTGATCTTGTTTTTATTATTTATTGCTGAGTGATTGGCCACCATTAAGCATGTTTTGGGGATTTAGGATTGAACTTGACGAAGGGAATCTTAAATTGACCTTGGGATTAAATAATGTGGAATTAGATTTAAATTTAATATGAAGTTAGGTTTTAATCTAATTTGCGTCTAGGATAGACATATACCTAGAAGCTCCACATAATCAAATTAGAGTGAGCCCGATTTAAATTGCATCTTAATTAATTATATGAGACATTGCATAATTATTTGAGGTGGGTGTATAAGTGGACCGACAGGCACTTATAAACATTAATACTCTAGATTAGCTGATCAAATTAAGTCAAAGTTAATTTAGTAGGGATAAAATCTAGGAATCAAATAAGGGATTAGTGACTCTAGGTTGCTCGTTTGATTAGTGGTAGTTGTTTATTTTAATTTTAGATTTCTTTTTCTCTTAATTAAATTCAATTTGTTTTGTTCAACTTAAACGAAATTGTGAAATTAATGCTTAACTAAAGTTGTGATACTAAGTCCTCGTGGAAACGATACTTTTCTTATCACATTATTACTTGATACGGGCCGTGCACTTGCGGAGTTTTTTTTTTAGGCTATAAAGTTTTGCCCTACCAAGTTCAATGAACATGTTAATTTTCTTATTTAAGCGTGTCAAATTGTTGAAGCAAGCTTAAAAACCCAAAGGAAAATAGCTAGAATTTTGGAGAGTCCGTGAGAAATTACCCATGGGATTCCGTCTTAATATTCCGTGGTAAATTATCCACAAAATTCTGTCTCAAAATTATGTGGGAAATTTCCCACAAACTCTTTCATTGCTGATTTTTGTCCCTAGTTTTCAACATAATCATTCTATCACTAATTTCCATGGAAAATTAGCGACAAAATATGCTTTTGTCAACAAATGCCTTTGTCACGGTATTTTCTGAGTCGGACTTTGTTTAGTCGAAAATTTGTTACCTTTCCATTGCAAATTAAATTGCCAACAGAATTTCGTCGATAATTTCTATCTCTAATACAATGAATTTTTGAAGTGATGTACAACAAATGGGAAATAGGTTGAGAGATGCTGCAAATTTTGATTCCTCTCAAATGACTAGAGTGTTCAAAAGTGTAAAGTATACAGTATAAAATGTTAGCAGCCAGAATATATATGTAAGGGGACAAAGGGTCTCCCTATCGAACTCCTCTGGAAGGAGAAATAAGACTTGCTATCTGTTCATTTAGCATGACTTGATATTGAACATTGGTGATGCACTACATGATAAGTGTTATCCACTTATCAAGAAATTTCATTCTTTTTACCATTCTAAAGATAAAGTTCCATGACAGTGTATCGAATGCCTAAGAGAAATCAACATCAAAAGCCACTAATTCTTTCCTTCCTCAGTAGCTACAAGGATTTTATCTAAAGATAATGCATCCTTTTAGAAAAGCATATTGAAAAGGAGCTATGTATTCGTCCAAAATTTTCTTCATTTGAAGACAGAGCACCTTAGATGTGATTTTATAAATCACATTACAAAGGCTAATTGGCCTTACATCCTTGAAAGCTTGAACACCATCACCTTTGGGTATGAGTATTAGTCATGTTAAAAGATGTCAGTATATGTTCTGTTTCCCACAAAGCATGCATCATTATCATGAGAGCATTTTTCACAAGGTCCCAATACTTCTCATAAAAATGACTATCCTTTTGTAGAGAGAAAATTTGGCTTCTTTGACTTCTTCACTAAAAGGCGCTAACAAATCATTGAAATGCTCTTTTCAAAATTTCTTTTGGGGGGGGGGGGGTGGGGGACGGTGCAAAGTGTTGGTTATACTTAGTTTTGATGATGTCTTACATAGATGTCATTCTTATAAGCAAAAAGATTGAGCAATATAATTATCTCCTACTTGGACTAACTATTGCATTTAATGTAGATCAATCCAAGTTGAATTATAGAGATTAAACAAGAAGGAGATAAGAGTTGAAAGAAAGAAGTATCTGCAGAGGTTATCAAGAAAGCAAGTTGTTATCAATGGGTTTTGGTGATAACCAAGTAGAAGAAAAGAGACCAAATAAAGAAGAAGCATTCGAGGCTGAAGAAAGAGTTGGATTATGAGGAATAATCAAGATGGGAGATTAAAGAAGGAAGAACTTGATGAATAGAATGAGAATATAAGTTTTCAAGTTCTTATATTGATGTTAGAAGGCTACAAATTCATATGGAAGTTCAATTGACTCAATTCTGAGTTAAATCAAGCAAATATGAGGTCCAGGTCGAGAAAACTCGAGGTTTGAGCATAAACCTCGAGGTTCGAGTGTCTTCAGCATTTTTGGTGTCACTGGACCAACCAACCTCAAGGTTGCAAGTGCAAACTCGAGGTTGCAAGTGCCAACCTCGAGGTTGTAGTCATAACCTCAAGGTTTCAGCACTATCAGCAACTCCGGTGCACTCTGTTCCACGTTTAGCTTCTGGCGACCTTTGGTAATTTGATGATATCTTCCAAACCAGAGATCGGATTGCGATGAAACTAAAATCATTGGAAACTAGACTCCCAACACGTACTTTTGACAAAGATTCAAGTCCAAAGGAGTTCAGATGAATTATTGATGAATTTTACAAGTTGACACAAATATCAGCGTCACAGTCAGGAACAGCCTTTAGTATTTTGAGTATATCTCACAAACGGCAAATCCGATTGGACTGAAATCAGTGGCATATGAAAGTAGACTCACAGAGCTTTCCATCAAGAGTTGAACAGACCAAAACGGAGCTCGGACCAGAGAGATATGGCCCTCAGAAATTGCTCTACTGCAGTATGAGAAGCCATACTCGAGTATCAGTTTTGAACCTTGAGTATTATGGCTTACAGAGAGCAAACTGGTTGTCAAAGTATTGACAACCTCGAGGTCAAGTTTGCAACCTCGAAGTTGAGGCTTGTTTTCAAGAACTGAACTTTGCAATTTCAGAAGCAAACCTCGAGTATGGATTTCCAACCTCGAGGTTATCGGGCTCCAGAGGAAAAATGCTCTTTCAACCAAGTTTCCAACCTCGAGGTTACTGTTTCAACCTCAAGTTGTGAGTTTCTAAAACTAGTACTTGCCTGAAACCTTCAGGCTAACCTCGAGGTTGGCCTCAAGGTTTGTGACCGTTGGTGCAATTTCAAATTTGGGAAATCTGCAATACCTTCTTGTTTGATCTCAATGCTTTCCATGATTATTCTATATTGATTCTAGATATGTTTAACCATCTTTCTAGTGAGTTTCAGACAGATTAACGAAGGTTCATTGAAGGATTAGAGCAAAAAGCAAAAAAACTGTCAGAACAATAAATGCACAGCCCAGATAGTTGCTTCCTTTGGTTAATCCACTTGTACACGTCTGCAAAAGGCTAAAAGGAAGATTACTACAACAAGCAAAGTCTTCTCCAACGGGCAAATCCACAGAAAGCCACCTCAGATCAATTATACAACTGGATTAGTTGGAGATTAGAGAAAGAAGCTGACCACACTTAAAGATAATCAGCTACAACGGTTTGATTGATTCTTCAACGGTCAAAAACGGTCACAGACTCTTCTCTACCTATAAAAGACATGGATTGAAGCAGAAAAACGAGGAGACATATGATTACCATGCCAAAATACCGATGCTCTTCTTCTACATCATTCTCACTCTGTTTTTCATATCTAAATAGCTTAAGAGTGTGAAATGAATTGTGTCTGTACTTCAGTGTTTATTTATCCATTCCTTTGAGAGGAAATTCATTGTAAACACATTATCCTTCTGAGAGAAACTCAAGATTGGGTAATCTTGAGTGGGTTATACATTGTGTTGATTACAACTTGTAAGGGGGAGTGAATCCTAGAGAGAGAGGATTACTTCGAGTACGAAGTGTGTGATCAAGCAGTGTATCCTTACGGTGTGTAAGGGGGAGTATCTCAGTAAGAGATTTGTAAAAGGCTGCACAAGTGCCCGGCTAAACTTGTGGGATTGTAGCGGTTCTCAAGTACCCGATTAAAGCTTGAGTGAGATAGTGGATTGAAAATCTCAAGTGAGGCTTGGGGACTGGACGTAGGTCAGAGAGGGCCGAACCAGTATAAATCTGTTTGCAAGCTCTTCTTCCTTATCTTTTGCATTCCCAGCATTTACATTTGAGCAATTATCAATTGTTTGAAAACTTATTTTTGTTACTCAAGATGAAAACACTGAATTGCGAAAATATTTTAAAGAGTGGAAATTTTTATACTTCACCCAATTCACCCCCCTCTTGGGTGATAGCCGGAACTTACACAAAGCAGTTAGGATTTGGTCTATAGACAGCTCCAGCCATATTCACAATTTCATCATAGCTGCGAGCTAGTCCATGTGTCATCAGATTTCTTCATGCTTTTAATTTGACATTTGAGATGCTAATGTCACACATCCGCGCGCGGCGGCCAGAAAATATCACATGTGTGTGTACTTACCAGAAATTATATAAGAATGTTAGGCACTGTTGAATGTGGGAAAATATAAAAATAAACTCTAAGAAGATAAAGTGAAAATCTCGAAGATTTATTTGAAGCAAAGGGAAGCCTTTATATAGGATAACACAATCAAATCATGGCTGCTCCCATGATCTGGTTAGGGTTAAGGTTATGGTTTGTGTTGCGTGGGCTCAGTTTTTTGTTGTATGGGCTTTGGACCTTTTTGTTGGTTTGGTGTCTGTTTCAATATATATATTTATTATAAAATTTCAAGTAACTAATAATACAAATAAATTTCTTTATAACTCATTTTATTACACATAATTAATAATAGAATTGTAATTAATGTATTATTAGATTATTGTTTTTTTTTTTGGCATGTTTGAATATGATGATATTTTATATAAATGAAAGCATGATTTATTGTGCTTTATATTTTTTTTTATAATTATTATATTTATTAGATTGAATATGATGAGATTTTTTACCATGTGGTATGTGGTCACTGGTATACAGTGAATGATACTTGTAAGGGCCCCTTCTTCCATTTTTTTTTTGGGGCTGAGATTGTAGGATATATGACACCTCCTTAGTTGTGTTCTTTTAAGAATGTAAACCATAGTTCAGATTTAAACTAAAGAACTAGAGAGCTTGGGCCAATCCAGTCAAATGGATGGGTTTCTATTAGATTATGTGTTATCTATGACTCCAATCACCAGTATAAGAATGGACGGTGATATAAGGGGGGCTGCATGCAATTATATATTGCATAATTGTATAGTATATATTATGTGATGAAAGTACATAGTGAAAATGATGATTAAATTTATAATAATTTTTTTATGAGAATTATGGCGCACACACACATATATCTATGTATGTGTGTGTGTAATTAACTCCTTTTTATCATATATAGTTTACTTATAAATGGTAGAAATCTTCAGATATAGAATCTCATCCCTTATATTAACATTTTTCAGATGATTGTTCTGGTAAAAAGCAAGGGAATGCACTTATGAGTGAGCCTTAAAAGCTCTTTTATGGCCCTAGAGCTCATGTTATGTTATTTTTATTTGTCATGACCTTAAGGCCCTATTTGTTATAAAGAAAGTGGGTGATGGAAAGGGAAGATCAGAGAGTTCCCACGCAAAAAACCTGTTTGCTTGGCGCATCTTCCTTCGTCTAACATTCCTGTGTTTGCAAATCTTCCACTATCCATTGGAAGATGCTTTCCATCCAAAAGAGGCGGGAATGTTTTCATGTTCCCAGGAGAGTGAAAATTGGGACAAAAAAGCCCCTTTAAACCAGATGCGAGCAGGGTACGATAGTGCAGCGCTATAGAACAAGAGCAGCGACCTTCGACTCCTCCGCTCGACCTTCCTCCTCCCACAACCACCGTCACTTTCACCGCCGGCAAAAACTAGAGGAGAGAGCACCGCTGATTGGGAAACACCAAAACAGACCTGACATCCTTGAACACCAGAATGTCGTTACTTGTTGGTTTCGTAAAACCTCGAGGTGTGCTTTTATTTACCAGAAATTCTGAATCTTCCTAACCCATCATTTATCATGGATTATACAAGTTCATTTGATATTGTAATAATAAATTCTTTCCATTTAAACTATTCCTTCTCTACATGCATCTCTATTTTAGTTTCTGTGTTCTAATGCTCTGGTTTTCTATCTATAGGGTTGTGAAATTGCTGATGTAGACTTCAAGCCACTGTCAGATTTTAAATTCAAACACAAGTGATTAGGTGCCTATTACGTTCAAACGTAACTTGTTTGTTCGAACGTCCGAGGGACATTTTAGAAATTTCACCTCATCTTCTCACTTAACCAACACCCAATTCTTCATATCAAACAATTCATTTTCCCTCAACTTAAGTTCCCTTCCCACAACTCAACTTTTTAAAGTTTCCTCCCAATCTTCCTTTCCATTCCTTTCCCTCCTCTAAGTTCCTTTTCTTCCTTAAATCTGCCTCATAACAAACAGGCCCTAAGACTTTTGTATTTTATTAACTCTGAAATATTTTGGGGATTTCATTTTTAATTTTTTGTTTAGGAAAATGGGAAAGCTATTTCTTCACCATTTGAAGGCTTTAGTTTCCTATATCACATCATTGATGGCGACAACCACAACGTCATCCCTATCGGTGTTCACTGTAGACCAATTACATGTCAGTGATGCCAACGGGCATCAATCTTCACCACGTCACCATGGACAACGACCGCCGCCACCACCTCACTAATGGCGGTATAATGTTTTTATCTAAGTTCATGCTATAATAAGAACAATTATTTTAAACAAATTTTTGTGCTTTCGGTTTTTTCATGTAAATTTTTAGAATAACTATCCAAACAGATTTTTTTATTTTTGTTTGCAAAACTTGTTTTTAAATATAATTTTATAAATTTTATTCTTAAAATTAAAAACAAAAAACTTATGTCAAGAACATTAAGCGATCATTGAATTCCCCATGGTACAAGAGAGGGCATGAGCATAAGCTCCAAATTTTGCCAACTAATTCTTTTTGTCCTTAATATAAGATATATTTATCTAATTTGATTAGATTAAAGAAGTTAATTATTTTAGTTAATATAACATGTATTTTGTAAAACATTCTAATCATCTTCCCTAATTCCTTCATTCCTTTTTCCTCTTTATTATTGTTGAAGAAGCATCAATAAAGGTAGATTAAGAAAATGTTAACTAATATGATATTTATGTCTTGTATTTACGATCAAGATCAACTTCTCAAATATATCTTATACTGTTAAGAATGGGAGGAGTAGTTGTTAAATATGTCAAGATATAAGCAATTTATTTTGTGTTTTGAAACTTCAAATTAAAAACTTAATCATCCCATGATCATCAACCCAATTATGGTTTTCCCTAACATTTCTTTTCTTAAAATATAGACACATAAATTGAACTTGTCACAATCATAGTCAATTAATTTATTACAAATTAATTATTCTATTGCAAATTGGGGTGCCCCAGTGATACCTACTTTGGCTTTTTTTACCAACCATGGCTGATATATAAATCGATTTGCTAAGACCAGGAACAAGTGTTGTTAATTTATTGCACATTGATTATTCTATTGCAAGTTGTGGTGGCCCATTGACATCTAATTTGGCAGCTGATATATTTGGAATCCATTTACTAAGACCAAGAACAAATCTTGTGCTTGTGCGCCAGAATGTTTTATATTCATCGTATGAATTAGTCATTGTTTAAATTATATGATTCTACATTAATCTCATAATTATATATAATATAATTACTTAATGTATACTAAGAAATTATTATCTCTTGTCCTTAATTTAAGAATTTTTTAACTAATGTAGTTGGATTAAAAAATTAGTTGATTGTTAAAATTAGTTAATTGTTAAAAAATGTGTATTAATTTCTCTAAAATGATTTATTAAATTGAAAGTATCCATCAATGTAAACTCTATTAAAATGTGTAATCAATAGAGAATATTGTAAGAAAAATAATAAAGATGGGAACAAGAAATAAAACAACATTGTTAAAAAACAAAATGTTTTGTTGCTTTGTGCCGGCTGTCAGTCAGGACGATTTCATTTCATTTAATTTTGTTTTCCAAGTAAAAGTTATTCTCTCTCTACTTTTTGTAGTAAAAAAATTATTCTGCAAGTTCATGTAATTTCACATAATTTTTTAATCAAATATCTATAGTTTTTATTTTTTCAGGTCACTGTAGTTTTTATTTTTTTTAATGAGATCCATGTGATATGTTTTTTAATCAGATATTTATAATTTTACCTGATTTTCATTCTAGTCCCTAAAATATTTGGAGACTGATTAAAAAGGGGGGGGGGGGGGGGGGAATCTACAAGAACCAGATAAAAAATGTGAACCCTAAGGCATGGACGCATGGTAAAAAGAAATTAACATAAGAGCCTAGCTAATTAAAACATAAGAGTCAACACTGAGAATATCCATTTGTCTATTCGCCAAGCCGTTAAGGTTAGAGTTGTATCCATTATTCATCAAAGACATTTAAATTTAGTTTGGATAAATTGATGTATCACCAAATATTCAGAAAGAATATCATCAACACCTACCTAATTGCATGCTTCACCCATATGAAAATTAAAAGTTTACTATTCTTTTTTTGATGAAGTTAATAATTTAAGCGAGGAAGCTCTTTACTAAGCTCTTTTTTTTTATGAAGTTAATAATTATTTTTCCTGATTGATACCCTTGAGATTGTCTTCCCAGAAAGTCATTGATACACAAATGATCATTTTCATCCTGAGCCATGTCTTCAGTGTCAGACTATACTACTGCTTCCTCTTGGTTTTGAGGTGTTGTAGCTTCCAAAAGCTCTTGGATCTTTCTTGTCTTTTGCGGTGTTTTAGTAGCTTTGGATCTACCAGTCATGTACCAGAGTACTTGAAAAACCAAGCAAATATCAAAGTATCAAACTAACACCAGAAAATATATAAAAATAAAAATGAAATAAAATTGATTTTTTTAAAAAAAAAAAAACACTCAAACTAAAACTACTAAAGGATTTCTAACACTAATCACCAATTGCCTTGAGTCCCCGGCAACGGCGCCAAAAACTTGATGCTACCAAAAATTTAACTAAGCACCGCAAGTGTACGGGTCATGAAAATAGTAAGTGGCAAATCAAGGTCATCCCACAGAGACTCAATCAAACTGGTGATTAGGCGTCAAATTTCCTTTTTTCATTTAAGTTGAGCAAATAAGAAGTATTTTCAATAGTAGTAAAACAAAAGAATTTAATAAAAACAAGCACTTTCAAAGAGAGAGAATTCAAATATCAAAAGGACAACCTAGAGTCACTAATCCCTTGTTTGTTTCTTAGATTTTATTCCCACCACATTAATTCTAACTTCATTTCATCAACTAATCTAGAGTATTAGTGTTTATAAGTGCCTGTCGGTCCACTTATATACCTACCTCAAATAATCATGCAATGTCTCACACAATTAATTAAGATGCAAGTCAAATCGGTCTCACTCTAATTTGACTATGCGGAGCTTCTAGGTATATGTCTATCCTAGACGCAAATTAGATTAAAACCTAATTTCTTTATTAGGTTTAAACCTAATTCCACATTATTCAATCCCAAAGTCAATTTAAGATTCCCTCTTTCAAGTCCAACCCTATATCCCCAAAACATGCTCAATGGTGATCGGTCAATAAGTAATAAATAATAAAAACAGGATTAAATAAACTGATTCAAATTAAGCAAAACCAATGTGTGGGAATAATTCCTAAGTCTCAAACAAGTTCATAGCACTCTAGGTTGAAAAGAAAATTAGCCACACATGGCTATGAGAAAATCCATTACAAAAATAAGGAGTTCAGATTCAAGCATAAAGAGAAGAAGAAGAAGAAGAAATCTCAGCACAACTCTGCTTCTTTTCGTCTCCAGCAAAATCTCACACTCCAATTCTTTTTCTCCTGTCCGTGTGTCTCTGCCTGATGCGTCTTCTCTTCTTTTTTTCTCTCTCCTGCTGCCAGCGCCTTTATTCCTTTTTTGCGTGATTGTCTCTGATGTTGCGCTCCTTCCTAAATAATGATGATCTTTCTCCAAAAATATGCTGCCTCTTAAATCTTTCTTTTTTTTAATTCAGCGTCATTCCTCCTTTTCAGCCACAATATGCCGCCACACCTTTTTCTCCAATTGATTAGGTGAGAATGCCCATTTAATTCTCCAATATTTCCAAAACAATAAATTGGAAACAATTTGAATGGTTGCTGATTGCTCCTCGTACTCCTGATTGTGTGCAAGAAAAGGGAGTGCCATAATCATAATCATAAAAACTGATTTTTTTATTTTGCTTTTATAAAACTTCCTATATTATTTATTTCCTAAATTCAAAAGCTTTTATTTTAAATCGAAATCCCCTAAATGATGCATCTAGATTTATATCCCTTAAAATCATCATAAAATCTCTTTAATTTAGCATTGATGACTTCCTAAATATATCAAATTACATCACAAATCAATTAAAAATAAGAAGTCATCAGTTTTACGTAACGCAATTGGGTTTCACTCATTGCTGCCATCAACTTCAATTCTTTGTTGTTACGTTGTTGTTGTTGTTGTTTTTTTTTTTTTTTGCCTTTTATTTTTCGTTTTCATTTTGTCCCCCTAAAATTAGTTCCCAATTGCTTTTTCATGCTTGCACAAAAATTATAGTTTCTAATATATGAAATCTTCAACAGACCAAAGGATTAAGAAAACAAGATGTTAACCATGAAATGACATTCATAGCATTATACAGGACTAGGTCAATCATGCATGAAAAAGGGATGACAACAATTGCATAGATGAAAAGATTAACAAGAGGACAAATGAAGGAAGAAAAAGATAAGCACAATAAAACACTTAAACAATACTACTCTCACGTGAGACTAGGCAATCTTTAAAAAAAAAAAAAAAACCTTTATTCTGACCAAAACTTCACAAAGGCATCTAAATTGGGTTAACTTCTTGTTTCATGGAATTTTTGGGCTTCCCATCCCATGCCTCTCCGCAGAGAAACCATATGGAAGTTAATTAGGCGAGGCACAAGAACCAAAGCAACAATGGTTCACATCACATCTAAGTTACATGACATTTGAAATCTTCACAATATTTGAGATGTAAATATCATATAAATTTACAGATTCATTCTTTCAAAAGTTGGGTTGATTTTCTGGGAGTTACCATCAAGTTGACCATTAACTCTACGCTCGTTCAGGGTCTCCTGCCTTTCTTCTTTAGTATTTGACTCCTCAGTACAATTGAGGGTGAGAGTTTTAGCATGAAATCCATCTTGAATTTTTGCCCGTAAATACATTTATCTATCAGAAAAATTCTACACCATGAACTTTAAACAAAAAATAAAAAAAATAAAAACAAATCCATCTGCTTGGCTCCCTAATCAACTGGTTATTTTGATTGCAAATAAGTTAGCTTAACCTTTATTGCTTACCACCAAATGTTACTAGAAGAGGAGCATTTATGTCCAAATAGAAGAATGAAAAAGTTCAAAGTAGCAAAGACTGAATAATGAAAACATAAACATTTGAAATATAAAAAGAAGATAGGAGAGTGAAAACTCAAGGAGGTAAGAGACTGAGGACGAGGGGAATCCCTTGTTTGCATAATTTCCTCCTTGTATTTTCTCCCGTACAAGTAGTACCACATAATCTATAAATCTAATGCTCCCCGCTTCAGGAACTAGGAACTTCGCTAAGATTGTGAATTTTGTCAATTGT
Source organism: Acacia crassicarpa (assembly GCA_034222035.1). NCBI lineage: Eukaryota > Viridiplantae > Streptophyta > Magnoliopsida > Fabales > Fabaceae > Acacia > Acacia crassicarpa. Next base: position 12,811,730 of record JAWXYG010000015.1, read on the forward strand.
TAGAACATTCATTTTGCAACCTCATGCAAAAGGGAGGGTGGAATACTTTTGGTTGATTTGCCAATTGACAAGGTATTAGAGCCTTTACGACCAAATGGACAGAAGTTCAATTCTTGCCCACGCTAAGAGCACAAGGGGCTTTCAAGTGAGAGACCTGTTAGATTTCTTATTAAAAGTAGTCACAATCATCAACTCAATAGCTTAAAAAAAATAATAAACTGGTCTTTAACACAAGTCTAGTCCCACTAGGTGGGGTAAATTGATCTTTAACATGGTTATGCATTATTGTTTTTACAGCAAAAAGTGGTCGCAAATATCAATGATTGTTAAGAATGCTAAAAAAAGGAATATCGTTGGCAAGATCTTGTATGCAGAATATGCAATGAAAACATAGGCATTCTGATATAATTCCCAAAAGGAAATGATGATCGGACCAACTAGGAATGAAATTTTCGCACTAGAATTTTCAGCCTCTGACGCGTCCTAAAGAACAGAATGTATCTCATGCTACAGACCTCAGATTCGAGCGCTTCCAAAACGACTTGAAAGATGACGTTCTGAACTATGATTTTGACTCAAGAAACACCGAAAAAGGTTAAGGGAAACTGGAGATACGGAATGAAGAAATTTAACACGAAAATGCATTTTGGGTAGGCGCCACAATTCCAAAGAATTGATAAGCTCAAGAACGCCACAAGGATCGATGCCCTTGATAAGTTCAGAGATTCTCAAAAGAACCCTAGAGAATCTTGTCTCTCACCAAAAAGGTTAAAATCTCAATTCAAATATGCCGTTCCAAAAGCCATGGTGTTCCTTTATATGGTGGGCAACATCCATATTAAGTTTAACCTAATTCTGCTTGCACACAAAGGAAAATAAGCGAGCCCAATAAGCGAGCCCAATAATCCTTATTACAAAAGTTCATCTGAATGTAAGAAAGATAAAACTAAGTGCAGAATTTGGCCAAGTAAAACTAAGCGAGCCCAATAAGCCTTCATGCATATCTATTGAGGCTTATTTTTCAAGGTCTTCAATCTGAATTAAGCGTATCATTTCGGTCTCTTCTTCCTTCTTGGGCTTGTCTCAAGTAAGGTGGTCACCAAGGGATTTTGGGCCTCTTTAGCCTTTTTAGCTTTTGTTCTTGTCATTGGGCCTCCAAGACCTTGTATGTCCTCCAAGTTTGTTGCCTTGGTCATGCTGCCTCCTATGTCCTCATCATTCCCTCCTTCTTCAGAAGAATTTGTCCTCAAATTGTAATCCTCGTTACCTGTATCAAAAAGGGACAAATCAACCACATTAAAAGTAGCACTTACACCATACTCACCAGGGAGATCTATTTTATAGGCATTATCATTAATCTTGGATAGCACTTGGAAAGGACCATCTCCCCTTTGTTGAAGCTTATATTTCCTTTGGGCAGGAAACCTCTCTTTTCTCCAATGAACCCAAACCCAATCACCTGGTTCAAACACTACCTTTTTCCTTCCTTTGTTTGCTTTTACCTTCTCATGTAGTTTCCGCACATATTCAGCCTTACTCTTACTGTCTTTATGATTCTTAGGAGTTGACCACTCTTGAATAGCTTTCACCTTCTCTTGATCAACCTGCACTCTTTGTGAGATAACAACAAAACCAAGAAAAACTACATGGTCTATGCATAACACACATTTTTCCATATTAGCATACAATTTCTCATGCCTAAGAGCTTCCAGAACACACCTCAAATGCACAAGATGATCATCATAGAATTTGCTATAAATCATAATATCATCAAAATACACCACAAGAAACTTCCTTAAAAATTCCCTTAGCACATGATTCATTAATCTCATGAAGGTACTAGGAGCATTAGTTAAACCAAATGGCATAACCAACCATTCATACAGCCCATATTTAGTTTTAAAAGCTGTTTTCCATTCATCCCCTTCTCTAATCCTAATTTGATGGTATCCACTCTTTAAATCAATTTTAGAGAAGAAACAAGCACCATGCAATTCATCCAATAAATCATCCAATCTAGGAATGGAATGTCTATACTTTACCGTGATGTTATTGATGGCTCTACAATCAGTGCACATCCTCCATGTTCCATCTTTCTTAGGTACTAGAAAGCTTTCTTGCACCCACCCTTTTTGCATCAAGTCTCCAACTTGTTTTTGAATCTCCTTGGTATCTTGGGGGTTACTCCTATAGGCTAGCCTGTTAGGCAATGAAGCTCCTGGAATGAGATCAATTTGATGTTATATGCCTCTTAGAGGTGGTAGTCCGTGAGGTACCTCTTTAGGAAAAACATCTTTAAATTCCTGCAACAAATTAGAAACCTCATTTGGAAGAGAATTAGTAGGACTTGCATCTGTAAAATTGTTCTCTTTAGTCAAAAGTAAGAGCATTGGCTTTTTCAAATGCATTGCCTTTTTCACCTCTTTTTCTTGTATAAACAAGTTTGGTGCTTTTCTCTCTTTCTCTCTTTTTTTTTTTCTTGCTCTCTTCCACTCTCTTTTCTCTCTTGCTCTTTTTTTTTCTCTCATTTTTAAAGTATCCTCACTAACTTCTCTTGGTGTCAAGGATGCAAAAATAATCTTGCATTCTTTATAAACAAAAGAGAACTTGTTGGTGTAACCATCATGCATAACTTTCTTATCATATTGCCAAGGTCTCCCAAGTAGCAAATGACAAGCCTCCATTGGTACCACATCACATAAAACTGTATCATCATACTTTCCTATGGAGAAGTTCACCTCCACTTTTGTACTTACGGTCACTTCACCATCCTCACTAAACCATTGAAGCTTGTACGGCAGTAGGTGAGGTTTGGTTTCCATGCCCAATTTAGACACCATTCTAGCACTTGCAACATTGGTGCAACTCTCTCCATCAATAATTAAAGAACATACCTTCCCTTGGATAAGGCATCTAGTACGAAAGATGTTCTCTCTCTAACTATCATCCATGTCCTTTGCTTGGCTCCCCAACATCCTTCTTACCATAAACAAATCTCCTTCTGGAATTATTTCTTCAATATACTCATCTTCTTCATCTTGTGAGGCAGAATCTGAAGAAGACTCACTAGTAAGCTCTCCATCCTCTTTAAGTAACATAGTCTTCTTAGTTGGACATTCAGAAGCTATGCGACCTCTCCCCAAACACTTGAAGCATTTTATTTCACTACTCCTTGTCTTTTTAGGGATCTCATTGGATTTAGTTTGAGTCCTTTGAGGTGTAGCAGTGGGATTGCTTGATGAAGTACCTCCCTCCTTCTTATTTCTATTCTTCCAGCTTGAAGAATTGAAATTTGAAGAGTTTTTCCTCATGACACCCTTTCTCTTGAGTTGTTGTTCTACCTTACTAGCTTGTTGCACCAAATCCTCCAACTCCACATAATTTTGCAACTTCATAACATTCCTTATATCACTATTCAACGCATGCAAGAAACGTGCCATAGTAGCCTCCCGCTCTTCACTAATATTTGCTCTAATCAAGGACACCTCCATCTCTTTAAAATACTCATCTACACTCTTGTTACCTTGTGTGAGTCTTTGAAGTTTATTGTGAAGGTCCCGATGATAATGGGAAGGAACATATCTTCTTCTCATTAGCCTTTTCATCTCCACCCAACTATCCACCAATGGTTTTTCATATCTCGCCCTCTCCTTTTGCAATTAGTCCCACCAAATGAGAGCATAATCACTGAACTCCATGGCTGCCACCTTCATTTTCTTCTCTTCAGTATAATTGTGACATGCAAATAAGTGCTCAATCTTCATTTCTCACTCTAAATAGGCCTTTGGATCACTTTTTTCTTTAAAAGATGGTATATTAAGCTTCACTCTCTTAATTCTATCCTCTCTAGCATCATTCTCATTATCTCTTCTTCTCCTTCTTTCATCCCTCCCTCTCTGTCTATCTTCATCATGATTCCCCTAATTTTCTATTCTCTCAATTCTCTCATATAACTCCTCTGTGTGTTCCCTCATCATCCTTTGCATTTGAGTTGTAATGGCTTCAATTAGCAATCTGTTATCTCCTATAGGAGGAGGAACACCTTCACCACCTGCACCTGCCATAATTCAAGGAAAAGAACAAGAGTAAAAGTAATAGGACCTCACCACTCGCTCATGTGTTTACACTCTTAAGAATGTTTCACTTGTGTTTGTTGCTCTCTATGAGGCTTTTGTGTAGTGTTCTCTCTTGCCTTTTACCACTCAATAGCTCTCTTCAAGTTCTTAACAGAATCTCCAAGAACACTCAAGAGTACAATCCCAAACTCCGGAATTGGCGGTGACTCCCAATACAATTTGGAAAAGATGTCAAAGAAGACAACAAGACAGAAAATCCAAATCAATTTGGAGGAATTATTCAAGGACACTTTGGACTCAAAGAAGACAAGACAAAGAAAATCTAAAACCAAAACAATTTGGAGGGATTATTCAAGGAAGACACTTTGGACTTGATTCACACGTAGTAGTGTGTGTAATTGAATAACAGCAAGGTGCTGTATAGTATTTTTTTTTTAACACCTGATTTTTTTTTAACAACTGATCGATTTTTTTTTATAACAACTGATTTTTTTTTTTATATAACACCTGATTCTCACAAGAGGAATTTGTGATTTTGGGATCAAACTTTGAAATTCTACTAATTCAGAACGAAATTAGATAGAATTCCCCACAAAATGAGCTATTACTTAACATACTAACAACACACTACTCAAGAAACATGAATCGAAAGGATTAAAATTCAAGAACAATGATGAACAAGGGATGAACACCAAGAACAAAGTGCAAAAATATGTGAACAGAACAAGAAATTGAAAGAAACGACAGCCAAAAGATTGAAAGAACAGATTAGGAACAAACACAACGGCTAAAACAGAATTTCACAATTCAAAAATCAAAACACAAATTTTAGGGATTAGGGTTAACAAATGTGTGATCAGATTGGATGTAAACAATCGAGGAAAGATAACCCAATTCCAATCCCAGAACCGTGCTCTAGTACCAAATGATATGATTCCCGAAAGGAAATGATGATCGGATCAACTAGGAATGGAATTTTCGCACCAGAATTTTTAGCTTCTGACGCGTCCTAAAGAACAGAATGTATCTCACGCTACAGACCTCGAATTTGAGCACTTCCAAAACGACCTGAAAGATGACGTTCTAAACTACGATTTTGACTCAAGAAACACCGAAAAAGGTTAAGGGAAACTGGAGATACGGAACGAAGAAATTTAACACGAAAATGCAGTTTGGGTAGGCGCCACAATTTCAAAGAATTGATAAACCCAAGAACACCACAAGGATCGATGCCCTTGATAAGTTCAGAGATTCTCAAAAGAACCCTAGAGAAGCTTTTATCTCACCAAAAAGGTTAAAATCTCAATTCAAATCTGCCGTTCCAAAAGCCATGGTGTTCCCTTATATGGTGGGTAACATCCATATTAAGTTTAACCTAATTCTACTTACACACAAAGGAAAATAAGAAAGCCCAACAAGCGAGCCCAATAAGTGAGCCCAATAATCATTATTACAAATGTTCATCTAAATGTAAGAAAGATAAAACTAAGTGCAGAATTTGGGCCAAGTAAAACTAAGCGAGCCCAATAAGCCTTCATGCATATCCATTGAGGCTTATTCTTCAAGGTCTTCAATCTGAATTAAACGTATCATTTCGGTCTCTTCTTCCTTCTTGGGCTTGTCTCAAGTAAGGTGGTTACCAAGGGATTTTAGGCCTTTTTAGCTTTTGCTCTTGTCATTGGGCCTCCAAGACCTTGTATGCCCTCCAAGTTTGTTGCCTTGGTCATGCTACCTTCTATGTCCTCATCACATTCGTTACATAGATATGTTGATGCCCCAGAAATCTTAACCATGACAGTCAACATAATTTACGAGTTTTAGGTACTAAATCATGCAGATACTAAGCATGCCTAAATCACAAGTCAAAAAAGTGAATTAAATAATTCTTTCTAGTAAATAAAACATTTAAGAATAACATAAATCCCACTTCTGTCCCCATAACACAAGATCAAAAAGAAAAACAAAACCTAGAGAATATTTAAGTGCATCTCATTGATCAAAGTTTAACATTTTAAAAATCTACAAAAACTAACCTTCGCACTAGATATTGTTTGACTTTGCTCAATGACTTTAGCAGTCAAAATATTGCTTTGATCAGGTGCTTTAACTTGAGGGTCAGCATATATTTCATTGTCTTGGGGCAACATGTTCTTCAAGGGCAGCCTGAATTGTGCTTTTGACAGAAATATGTCCAACATTTTTTCCATCCTCCTCATTACCGGAGACAGATGTATTTCCAAGGTCATCCACAGGCTTCTCACCATAGATATTAGAATTCTTCATCAACTCAACACTCTCTAGTTCTAACCTTTTCTTGCCTATATGCAAGCCCAAATTTTTTGTTGCATTTTCTGGAGAATTGGTGATGCCTCTGAATTCTCCAAACCTTTATATTCCAATGGCTGGGCCTTAATGGAAATGTCTCAACAATCACGTCGGCTGTGACAGGGCTTAAATTAGTTTTAGGTATTGCCAAATTTTGTGTAACATCCTCTGGGGTTGCCAAAGACTCACTGACTTGAAAGTCAGGAGTACTTGCTTCAACAGATTCCTTGTTTGTTTCATCTACCTGCTACTGTGGATGAGATTTCCTTTCCTAATGCTTCAACCAATTCCTGGTTTGTCTCATCAACTTGGCTACCATTAGTTACATTTCCATTTTCATATGCTTCATTGAATTCCTTGTCTCTTACATCCACCTAGCTACCATTTAGAGCATTCCGATTGCCAGACAACTCACCCTCAACTCTAATATTCTGCCCGAAAAGCATTTCGTCACTCGTATCCTGAAGAATTCTATGCACATGGTGGTTTTCATTCGGAGATGCAGTAAAGTAAGGAGTATTAGGATCTATAGCAATTGAACCTAACAGATCTTGGTCCAAAACCTGGTCAGAGGGGTGGTCCACTAAAGTGAACTTAGCAGGCCCCAACACTCTAATCTCTTGAATTATATCTCGTACAATCTCCCGTACCGTGTAGAAAAAACCACCGACTTCCTTGTAGGTAAGATTAAGTGATGGGAAGCTTCCATTGTTAGACTCTTGGTACCTAAAGCAAAGTTTTCAGACAGGTGAAACTAAAGAGAGGCACTACATTCAATATGACACTGGCACAGGGCTTTGATTGAAAGTAGAGTAAAAAACAAGAATAATTTCGGAATCTTCTAAGAACGCAACTTCCCAATATAATCATACAGAGAGAGAACAAAAAGGTGAATAATATGAAGGGGGAAAAAAACAGAAAGTAAGCTAAATACAATTCATTTGTACGTAAAAAGGGATTTTATTAAAGATGGAAAATAAACCAGTCATATTAACAATAGATCAATACTAAGATTTCAATCTATGGAGTCCCATCTACCCCATCCAGATACAGGAAGTCAAATAATAGTCAGATTTCAAATATCATAGCAAATGGGAGAGAGAGGGGGAGAATTAGAAAGGGAAAGATAGAACAGGGAGATCTCAAAGCCTACTTACAAACTACCCAGTCCCCCTTATTTATATGGACCAAAGAACTCATTAGTTAACTCTCTACTTTTATTACAATTACATTATCAGAATTTATAGCATCAAATAGGTAATTCAAGCAAGGTATATAATTAATGACCAGTACAAAGAATTTACTACATGCTAAACAGAGAACTGCAAACCTTAAACAAAAATTAGGCATGGTTATGCAGGAAAACAACCAAAATGAAACATTAGACAGGAAAGTTAAACAAACTGGAAAAGAACATTTCTAATGAAAGTGTATAACTCTTCAACTTCATCAATACAAATAAATCGTGCCCAACAACTCACCATAACTCGGAGTATGGTACATGCCCACAATTGCATGCATTGTAGACATGATTTACTCCCCGGATCTACGCAATGTCCCAGAAATGAAAATGGAAGGACCCAACAATACAAACCAATATCAGAATTTGATCAAAACCATATGTAAAATTAGCTTTAATGTCCACGTCAACAGGATTCTTTTGCAAAAGCTCAAAAGAGATTCAGGCATAGAGACAGATTCCTTCCGAGAAAAGAAGAAATGCACAAGTTCTTTAAGAAAAGTATAAATAAATACAGAAGATGAATATCTCGAAATAGAACAATTCAATCAAATGAAGAGAGAGTAGAGTATAATTACTTCTTTATAAAGGTTTCAACCATTGCTTTCCTTTCCTTCTAATTCTAGTTATAAACATTTTTTTTTTTTTGCCAATGTCAGTTATATATACCTGAAATTAAAGAGTTTTTGAACTAATTAAATTAAACATGGTATTGTGAATTTTGTTAAATTGACAGGACTTGCTTTTGGTTTTTGTCTTATTTTTTGTGAATTCTATATTGGGTCAAGGTGCAAAAATATACATATGTTTTGGTTAGAGGAGTGCCCAGCAGTAAGTACTTTTTTGAGGTGTACAAGTGACTACGTGGTTACAAATTATATGCAAAAATACAGTTTGACCATTAAGTTTGATTTCTTTTACTAACTAGACGATGACGTATCTTTCAAGGTGCAAAAATACAATGTGGTTTGGCTAAAATAGCATCCAACACCAAATGCTTTTTTATTATTTTATTATTTTGATTTCTTATTCATATTAATTAAATAAAAAAATTAAATATTATTAATAGTAGTAATAATAATAATAATAATATAAACTTAAAATATAAACTAAATCTTAATACTTAATAATATTAACTTAATTATGTTATATACTCTTTTTTCTCTTAGATTTTGTTTGGCAAGCTGCTCTAAGTTTTTGACGAGGTCCTTAATTTGAATACTAATACTGTCTTAGAAAAATTAAGAATTTATTCAAAGATTTGAACATTTTAATAATCTTGATTTATAATATCAGATAAGTTTTACAATGTAAATCCTCTCATGTGTACTTTTTGTGTCCATGGTAGTGATATTCTTTGTTTCTATTTTCATTTTCTGATTTGTATCTAACAATCCACGATGTAATCCAAGACAATAAGAATAAAAGATCATATATTTTTTTATTCTTTTGTTTTCTATGTTTTCCTTACTTGTGCTTGATTTTGAAATATTCTTATTATTCATTTTTCAATATAGAAATATGAATGGAATATAGAAATATAAATTAGAAATATATTTATATTAAATTCAATATAGAGTATATTAAATATGTAAATTAGAAATATAAATAAATTAGAAATCAATATTTATATTCTATTTTCAATATTTCAAAAATGAAAAAGAAATAAACAAATAATTATATATTTATATTAATTATATAATAATAATAATATTGTTAATAAAAAAATTCAAATAAAGAAATGAAACAAAAGAAAGCTAGTCCAGTCAGCAAAAAAAAAAAAGTCAAACTAACGATCAAACAGTACTTTTGCATTTAAAAAAATCACTTGGCGTTGGGAACAGTGGTGGATCTTTGATGAGGCCAGAGGGGGCCATGCCCCCCCACCAAAAAAAAAAATTTAATCATGCAAATTGAATGTAGGAATGTGAGATCTTTTGGTTTAAGCCAATGGCAGATCTCTGATGATGGCCCCCCAAAAAAATTAATCATGCAAATTAAATATGGGAATATGAGATCTTTTGGTTTAAGCTACTGAATGTGGGAATTGCTCAACCAATTAATTAACTTTAATAGATAATGAGAAATTAAATGTGATTGGTTGGTTGATTGATTCATTATTCCAATTATGTCAAAAAATCACTCATATCATTTTCACACTCTTTGGCATAAAGTTAAACATGCAAGCTGGATAATCATACTCCTTTGGCCTCCAAATTCTTTTAAAAACATTCCCCCCCCCCTTTCATTCCCTCTTACAATGCTGCTCACAGACGTTAGACATTAGAGCACGCTTATGTTATTCTCCCAATCTCCCTCGATAACTCATTTGTGATTTTTTAGCTCTTGCTTGCTACAGCCTACAGACAAGGACGAACATAGGTGGGGGGCGAGGGGTGGCCCCCGTCCCCCCTAATTTGTTTTTAAAAAATATTACTAGTAGTTTGCTTTCATATATATACATTAGTTGGCTTTAACATATATATTAATTAGAGCTAGCAAAACGGGCCGAGTCCATCAGGTTGGCCCGTTTAAGCCTTGGCCCTTTAAGGGCCGAACTTGGAAATTGAAAGAGTGAGGTGAAGTTTGGCCCTGAAGGGCCAAGGGCTTACATGAGCCGGCCCTGGAGAGCTACGGGCCGGCCCATCGGACCCTTCAATTTTTTTATTCTTTATTTTTATTAAAGTTGAACACTTGTTGAAGTTGGATCATTCAATAATTTATATATATTTTTTATTTGTTATAGAGTTATTTATTCATTTAAGTACAAATACATAATAACTATACTTTAATTTTATGATTTAATGATGAGGACATAGTAGGCGGCATGACCAAGGCAACAAACTTGGAGGACATACAAGGTCTTGGAGACCCAATGACAAGAGCAGAAACTAAAAAGGCTCCAGATTGAAGACTTCGAAGAATAAGCCCCAACGGATATGCATGAAGGTTTCATTGGGCCTTGGCCCAAATTCTGCACTTAGTTTTATTTTCTTACATTTAGTTAAACTTTTGTAATAAGGCTTATTGGGCTTGCTTATTGGGCTTTGTGTGTAAGCAGAATTAGGTTAAACTTAATATGGATGTTGCCCACTACATAAGGGAACACCATAGCTTTTGTGACGGCAGATTTGAATTGAGATTTAAACCTTTTTGGTGAAAGACAAGTTTCTATAGGGTTCTTTTGAGAATCTCTGAACTTATCAAGGGCATCGATCCTTGTGGCGTTCTTGGGCTTATCAATTCTTTGGAATTGTGGCGCTTACCCAGTTTTCGTTCTAAATTTCTTTGTTTCGTATCTCTAGTTTTCCTTAAGCTTTTTCGGTGTTTTCATAGTCAAAATCGAAGTTCAGAACGTCATCTTTCAGGTCGTTTTGGAAGCACTCAAATCTGAGGTCTGTAGCGCGAGATACATTATGTTCTTTAGGACGCGTCAGACGCTGGAAATTCTAGTGCGAAATTCCACTCCTAGTTGATGCGATCATCCTTTCCTTTCGGGAATCATATCATTTGGTACCAGAGCACGGTTCTAGGATTGGAATTGGATTATCTTTTCTTGATTGTTTACATCCAATCTGGTAACCCTAATCCCTAAATTTGTGTTTTTGGTTTTTGAATTGTGAAATTCTGTTTTAGTCGTCGTTCTTTGTTCCTAATTTGTTCTTTCAATCTTTTGGTTGTTTTTTTCCTTTCAATTTCTTGTTCAGTTCATATATTTTCTGCACTTTGTTCTTGGTGTTCATCCCTTGTTCATCATTGTTCTTGAGTTTTAATCCTTCGATTCATGTTTCTTGAGTAGTGTGTTGTTAGTGTGTTAAGTAATAGCTCAGTTTGTGGGGAATTCTATCTAATTCAGTTCTGAATTAGTGCAATTTCAAAGTTTGATTCCAAAATCACAAATTCCTCTTGTTGAAGAATCAAGTGTTATTAAAAAAAAAATCAAAAATTAGTTGTGAAAAAAAAAAAGAAAAAAAAATATGTTGTTATAAAAAAAAATCAGGTGTTAAAAAAAAAAGAGGGAAAAAAAATACTATACAGCACCTTGCTATTATTCAATTCCACACACTACTACGTGTGAATCTTCCAAAGTGTCTTCCTTGAATAATTCCTCCAAATTATTTTGGTTTTGGATTTTCTTTGTCTTGTCTTCTTTGACATCTTTTCCAATTTGTATTGTGAGTCACCACTAAATTCCTGAGTTTTGGCATTGTACTCTTGAGTGTTCTTGGAGATTCTATTAAGAACTTAAAGAGAGCTATTGAGTGGTGAAAAGGCAAGAGAGCACACTACACAAAAGCCTAATAGAGAGCAACAAACACGAGTGATACATTTTTAAGAGTGTAAACACGTGAGCGAGTGGTAAGGTCCTATTACTTTTATTCTTGTTCTTTTCTTTGAATTATGGCAGGTGGTGAAGATAATAGGTTGCTGATTGAAGCCATTACAACTCAAATGCAAAGGATGATGAGAGAACACACAGAGGAGTTATATGAGAGAATTGAGAGAATAGAAAATCAGAGGAATCATGATGAAGATAGACAGAGAGGGAGGGATGAAAGAAGGAGAAGAAGAGATAATGAGAATGATCCTAGAGAGGATAGAATTAAGGGAGTGAAGCTTAATATACCATCTTTTAAGGGAAAAAGTGATCCGGAGGCCTATTTAGAGTGGGAGATGAAGATTGAGCACTTATTTGCATGTCACAATTATACTGAAGAGAAGAAAATGAAGGTGGCAGCCATGGAGTTTAGTGATTATGCTCTCATTTGGTGGGACCAATTGCAAAAGGAGAGGGCGAGATATGAAGAACCATTGGTGGATAGTTGGGTGGAGATGAAAAGGCTAATGAGAAGAAGATATGTTCCTTCCCATTATCATCGAGACCTTCACAATAAACTTCAAAGACTCACACAAGGTAACAAGAGTGTAGATGAGTATTTTAAAGAGATGGAGGTGTCCTTGATTAGAGCAAATATTAGTGAAGAGCGGGAGGCTACTATGGCACGTTTCTTGCATGGGCTGAATAGTGATATAAGGGATGTTGTGGAGTTGCAAAATTATGTGGAGTTGGAGGATTTAGTGCAACAAGCTAGTAAGGTAGAACAACAACTCAAGAGAAAGGGTGTCATGAGGAAAAACTCTTCAAATTTTTATTCTTCAAGTTGGAAGGATAGAAATAAGAAGGAAGGAGGTACTTCATCAAGCAATCCCACTACTACACCTCAAAGGACTCAAACTAAATCCAATGAGGTCCCTAAAAATACAAGGAGTAGTGAAATAAAATGCTTCAAGTGTTTGGGGAGAGGTCACATAGCTTCAGAATGTCCGACTAAGAAGACCATGTTACTTAAAGAGGATGGAGAGCTTACTAGTGAGTCTTCTTCAGATTCTACTTCACAAGATTCTACTTCTTCAGATTCTGCTTCACAAGATGATATTGAAGAAATAATTCCAGAAGGAGATTTGTTTATGGTGAGAAGGATGTTGGGTAGCCAAGCAAAAGACATGGATGATAGTCAAAGAGAGAACGTCTTTCATACCGGATGCCTTATCCAAGAAAAGGTATGTTCTTTAATTATTGATGGAAGGAGTTGTACCAATGTTGCAAGTGCTAGAATGGTGTCTAAATTGGGCATGGAAACCAAACCTCACTCGCTGCCATACAAGCTTCAATGGCTTAGTGAGGATGGTGAAGTGACCGTAAGTAAACAAGTGGAGGTAAACTTCTCCATAGGAAAGTATGATGATACAGTTCTATGTGATGTGGTACCAATGGAGGCTTGTCATTTACTACTTGGGAGACCTTGGCAATATGATAAGAAAGTTATGCATGATGGTTACACCAACAAGTTCTCTTTTGTTCATAGAGAACGCAAGACTATTCTTGCATCTTTGACACCAAGAGAAGTTAGTGAGGATAATTTAAAAATGAGAGAAAAAAGAAAGCAAGAGAGAAAAGAGAGTGGAAGAGAGCAAGAGAAAAAAAGAGAGAAAGAGAGAAAAGCACCAAACTTGTTTATAAAAGAAAATGAGGTGAAAAAGGCAATGCATTTGAAAAAGCCAATGCTCTTACTTTTGAGTAAAGAGAATAATTTTACAGATGCAAGTCCTACTAACTCTCTTCCAAATGAGGTTTCTAATTTGTTGCAGGAATTTAAAGATGTTTTTCCTAAAAAGGTTGATGATGCAATCCGCATTGCAGGTTTGTTCTTCAAGGAAGTGCATAAAGACGGAGACGAGCATTGCAATTTGAGGACAAATTCTTTTAAAGAAGGAGGGAATGATGAGGACATAGTAGGCGGCATGACCAAGGCAACAAACTTGGAGGACATACAAGGTCTTGGAGACCCAATGACAAGAGCAGAAACTAAAAAGGCTCCATATTGAAGACTTCGAAGAATAAGCCCCAACGGATATGCATGAAGGCTTCATTGGGCCTTGGCCCAAATTCTGCACTTAGTTTTATTTTCTTACATTTAGTTAAACTTTTGTAATAAGGCTTATTGGGCTTGCTTATTGGGCTTTGTGTGTAAGCAAAATTAGGTTAAACTTAATATGGATGTTGCCCACTACATAAGGGAACACCATAGCTTTTGTGACGGCAGATTTGAATTGAGATTTAAACCTTTTTGGTGAGAGACAAGTTTCTATAGGGTTCTTTTGAGAATCTCTGAACTTATCAAGGGCATCGATCCTTGTGGCATTCTTGGGCTTATCAATTCTTTGGAATTGTGGCGCCGACCCAGTTTTCGTTCTAAATTTCTTTGTTTTGTATCTCTAGCTTTCCTTAAGCTTTTTCGGTGTTTTCATAGTCAAAATCGAAGTTCAGAACGTCATCTTTCAGGTCGTTTTGGAAGCACTCAAATCCGAGGTCTGTAGCGCGAGATACATTCTGTTCTTTAGGACTCGTCAGACGCTGGAAATTCTGGTGCGAAATTCCACTCCTAGTTGATGCGATCATCCTTTCCTTTCGGGAATCATATCATTTAATTTATTATTTGTTGTAGATAAAGATTATAGATGTGTTCATGAAGCCAAAAAAAGAAATTCGTGATATTCTTACTCATGAATCAGAGCTTACTACTCAGAGTGAATAACAATCAAATGTCGTTGAAATTGATGATAGTGGTGAATATGACGACAATAATAATCATTGTACTAATGTCGCTTAGTAGTTATTAGTATGCTTTTTATGTTTTATATGAGTTATTTGTGAACATAGTTTGCTTTTGATTATCAATTAGTGACTGTATTTATTTGTTAGATGATTTATGTTGTAATTTACTAATTATATTTCTTTGAAAAAAAACGAAAGAAAAATAATTAGAATTTGGAATAGTAATTTCCAGGCCCTACGGGCCGGCCCTGGCCCTAGTGCTCTCGAGTTGGGCTTTGAAAAACATGTGTTTTTCTTATTCCAGGCCCTGGAGGGCCGACCCTGTTAGGCCATGGCCCTTCACGGGCCGGCCTTATAGGGTCGGGCCGATCCTGATTGACAGTTCTAATATTGAGTGGGATATAAACATGAGGCATCAGTGACACTCAACATATCCCATCCCACCGTTTGTTTGCCTTCATATAGATTAAAAAAATAATAATAATAAAGAGGTGGTGCCACAACCTTTAATATACCTTAACTCTTGTTTTCCTCTTTTCCAAAAATGCCTTCATCTCTTCTTCCTCTTCTATTTTTTAATAGCTTACAACAAAATTTGAGAATCAATAAGATGTTTAAAATCACTTATTTTCATTAAATTGTCTTCATAAAATTTATTATACATGATTTTATCTTTTTAATGATACTACTTTTATACTGATTAGAAAATATTTTATGGTTAGGATTTTGGAAAAATTTTAAATTTTGTTAAAAGATGGTTATGAGAATATAGATGATGACTAATAGTTAATTTTAATCGATTTAATTTTGTTATTAATAATATTTAAAATCATATTGGTCATGAAATAGTTCAAGTGAAGTAATTTTAATTTTTGTAATAGATTTCTTTCAATTTTTTGTATTAGAGCTGTATCGTATTTCAAGTACTTTTGTTTATGATCTAACATTTCTTATTTTCACCCCCCGTTAGTAAAATTCCTGGGTCCGCCTCTACCTACAGGTAAATTCTCCCATCTTATTTCTTTGGTCTGATTCAACTCCATATTTACTTTGTTTGGTCTTGATTCTTTTCTAATATAAGAAATTTCCTAATTAGTAATTCTCGTTGAAATCATCGAGTTTGATAAATTATTTTCTTGTTTCTTTCTTTATTACCTTCTTTGCTTTCATTATTTTATTTTTCTTGTTGTCGGTGAGAAATGATAGTAATAGATATCTTTGTTATCTTCACAACTCAATGTTTGCCGATCTATACCGAATATTACGATCTTGGGATAAAGATTCCCCCCCCCCCCAATATTTATCCCAAGATCCACCACTGGTTAGGCACTCTTTTAACCAAACCACATATGTATTTTTACACCTTTGAAAGCCACGTCATTGTCCAGTCAGCAAAAAAAAAAAAAAGCAAACTTAAAGGTTAAAGTCAAACTTTTGCACCTAATTTGTATTTCATTTTTGCACCTTAAAAAAACACTTGCTATTGAGCATTCCTCTAACCAAAACACATTTGTACTTTTATACCTAACCCTTCTATATTTTATCCTCCTTTCCATCAATTATGTTGGTCTTCATATAAGAAGGAGGATTATATTATCAAACGTTGTTCATGTATCTAAATAAAGGTCTGTGTATGTTGTCATATGTATGTTCATGCATCTAAAATTTGGGGGGATCTTGGCTCAATTGGGGGGGATTCAGAAGGCACAGGAGACATGACAGTCAACCCATTTAGATCAGTTGGAATGTAGCCTACGCCGTGAATTTGAGTTAATCTGTGAACAGGAAA
This sequence comes from Acacia crassicarpa, assembly GCA_034222035.1. NCBI lineage: Eukaryota > Viridiplantae > Streptophyta > Magnoliopsida > Fabales > Fabaceae > Acacia > Acacia crassicarpa. The sequence continues at coordinate 12,828,277 of JAWXYG010000015.1, forward strand.
GTTTAACATGGGCGCAACGTGCTCGATGCGACTGGGTCAATTTCGGCGATAGAAATACCGCATACTTTCATGCTAAGGCCGTAATACGTGGACAACAGAAAGTAATTCATGCCCTTAAGGATGAAGATGGTGAGTGGTGTATGGATAAGATGACACTTCAGGAGTGGGCACTCCGATTCTATATGGAGCTGTATTCTAAGGAGAGTGTCTCGGTCCCTTGGTATCCAGGAAGATCGTTGTTCCCGCCCCCTGATGATTGCATGGTACGGTCAATCAACGCTGAAATTGATGGGAAGAAGGTGCATACGACCCTATTCCAAAAGAAACCGCTAAAGGCCCCGGGGGTGGATGGTCTACACGCAGTCTTCTTTCAGAAATACTGGAGGATTGTGGGCCCCTCCCTCTCTCTTATGGTCACTCAGCTGTTCAATGGTGTTCTGGCCCCTAAATTGAATGAAACTCTCATCACCTTGATTCCAAAGGTCGAGTCCCCAGAGAGGTTAAAAGAGTTCCGGCCCATTAGCCTTTGTACGGTTCCCTACAAGATTGTTACTAAGGTATTGGCGAACCGCCTAAAGGGATGGCTCCCACGTCTCATCCTCCCTAATCAATCCAGCTTTGTGGCAAGGTGACAGATTACTGACAATATCATAATCGCCCAGGAAGTCGTTCACTCTATGAGAACCAAAAAAGGGGGGAAAGGGTGGATGGCCATTAAGGTTGACTTGGAAAAAGCTTATGATTGCCTCTGATGGGACTTTATAGAAGAAACACTATATGTTGCAGGTCTCCCCCAGAAATTTGTGAAGGCAGTCATGGTGTGTGTCTCAAGTTGTAGCATGAGTGTATTGTGGAATGGTACGCGCTCTGAGAAATTCTATCCATCTAGAGGGATAAGGCAAGGGGATCCCCTATCGCCGTACATGTTTGTCTTATGTATGGAGCGCTTATCGCAAATGATCACTAAGAAGGTGGCCGAGCACCAATGGACCCCGATTCGGTTGGGGAGAAGGCCCCCCCCCCCCCCCCCCCCGGTTCCCACTTGTTTTTTTGTGACGACTTGGTATTGTTCGAATCTACTGCTGATGCACAGGTCCAGCTTATCAATTCCATACTCGATGAGTTCTGTGTTTGCTCTGGGCATAAGGTTAGCAAAGCAAAATCTGCAATTTTTTTCTCAAAGAATGTGCCTCTCCATAGTCAGGTTCAGATTAGTGAAGTATTGGGCTTTGGGCGGACGGATGATCTAGGAAAATACCTTGGTGTTCCCCTACTTCATAGGCGGGTGCGGGCTGGTACTTATGCATATATTGAAGAGCAGGTTCAAAACCAATTATCGGGCTGGGCAGCGAAGTCCCTTTCTCTAGCTGGACGGATTACCTAGCAAAAACGGTCCCATCCGCCATACCATCCTACGCCATGCAAACTACGAAGTTGCCACCGGGTGTGTGTAAACGTCTGGAAAAGTATATAAGGAACTTTGTGTGGGGCTCGGTGGGTCCTGACCGAAAACCCAGCTTGGTTAAGTGGGAAGAAATGTGTGAACCATATAGGGCGGGGGGTTGTGGTTTTAAAAAGTTGGAGCAGCAGAATCAAGCCTTCCTCATGAAAATTGGCTTTGCCCTTCGCTCAAGACATGATTTGTTGTGGGTGCAAGTGCTGAGGCACAAGTATGGCTGGGACAAACATGATGGGCCTTGTCGGAGGAATCAGAATTGCTCTTATCTATGGAGGCATCTGCGTAATACTTGGGCTGAAGTAGAGGTGGGGACCTGTTGGGATGTTGGGGACGGCTCTCGTGTCAGATTTTGGGCTGACAGTTGGGTACCCGGTGTAGGGCCCTTGAGACTCCTGGCTTTTCAAGAGGTGACGGAGGATGAGCAACGATGTCTGATTAAACAGTTTGTAAAGCCAGAAGGTAACTGGGATTGGGATCAATTTAGTGGCGATCTCCCTGACCACGTTCTTATGCTCATCTCGGGGTGTAATCCTCTGAATGAAGCCAACGGAGTGGATAGGTGCTACTGGGACAGATCTACAGATGGGAGCTTTACGGTTGCCTCGGCGTATGAACTGCTGGAAGGGGTGGAAGACCCTACTAGGTTGAAGTTATGGGATGTGATTTGGAGGTGGCCGGGTGCGCAGAGAGTGAGGGTCTTTCTCTGGTTGGCAGCACGGGAGAACCTCCTGACCAATGCGGAACGACGGAGATGACATATGACTGAGGATGAGGTATGTGGTAGGTGTGGTGTGGCGGTGGAAGACATGGATCATGTCCTCAGAAAATGTAGCTTTGCGAGACAAGTGTGGGACCAGGTACTGCCTTCTGCACTCCGCCAATGGAACCCACGGAGTGATCTCAAGACATGGATGCTACAGAATCTCTCTTTCCAGGAGCAGTGTGGTAGGGACATAGTGCGATGGTCTGGAGTTTTTGGCTTAACGTGCTGGAAGCTGTGGGAAGCAAGGAACAAGGCCATTTTTCAAAACCAGCATATCTCACCAAGCAACCTTAGCCATGAGGTATGGACCCTTGCTGGGTTTAGTGCACAGGCTGCTGCAACGATTCATGAGGCACGTCAAGGGGGGCCACGGAAACAGGAGTGCCTTATCTCTTGGCATAGGCGGCCGAGCATGGTAGTTTCCCTTAACTGCGACGGAGCGAGGAAGTCGGACCCTTTGGGTGCTGGAGCTGGCAGTCTGCTTCGGGATCAAGATGGACATTGGCTTGGAGGGTGTTGTCGGAACATTAGAGGTTGCACTTCTCTCCAGGCTGAACTGTGGGCGTTGAAGGATGGCCTTGAAATGGTGTGGGTCATAGGATTCCGGGATGTGGTGGTCCAAATTGATTGTCTGACAGCTTTGAGTCTTCTTAGGAATACGGGTGGGCAGCCAAATGCGTGCAGTAGCCTGATCAGGTCGATACAACAGAGGATAGATCAGGATTGGAGGATTTCGATCTCTCATGTCTACCGCGAGGGGAATAGGTGTGCGGATTTCCTGGCTTCACATGCTTTGACCTTAGAGGTTGGTTACCATTTCCTGGCTGAACCCCCATATGCCATGGAACGGCTTCTTCGAGATGATGCTGAAGGTGTGGGGAGCTTGCGTCTCTGCTGTGATGTTTGCTGATTTATCTTAATTAGGCCTTCTGTAACGAAAAAAAAAAAATTTGTTTTTACATAAAAATTTGTTTAAAAAACTAAAAAAAATTATATAAAAATGTATAACAAACTTTTTATAAATTCTTCAAAAGAGAATTGTAGAAGATTTGACTAATTAAACTAGAAGAGTAACTTTAGATTTAAATGGGCAAACAAAAATTGGAGCCAAAATATAATATATCCGCAATCTTTGATTCATTTTTTATGACCCAAATCTTTTTTCCGTTTTTCTCTTTTGTTGGGACAAACTAGAATGGACCTAAACCAATTTTAATACTCATAAAGTACAAATATTTATTATTCTAAATGCATGTTTATAACTTCTATTTGTAATAATAAATTTTTTAACAATTTATTATTAAATGGATTCAGATTGTGTAAAGGGAAAAATGAATTTAGGATTAGTAATAAAATTTATTGTAGAATTTATTTTTATTGTAGAAATCACCCAATTAATTTGTGTTAGAACATTTGACAAATAATATTCCAAATTGAATAAAATTAGGATTAGTAATAAAATTTATTGTAGAATTTATTTTTTTAAAAAAAATATTATAATTTAAAATTAGTTCCCAATTAAATTTTGCTACTTGCAAAAAACGGCCAAAATTAGGTTAATTTCTTGTTTCATTGAATTTTTGGGCGTCCCATCCCATGACTTTCTCTGGAGAGAATATAGAAGTTAAATTAGACGACGAGGCAAAAGAGCCTAAGTAGCAATGGCTCACATCACATCTGAGTTATATGAGATTTGAAATCAGCATAGTATTTAAGATGCAAACATCATATAATATACTTAGAAGTTGATTCTTCTGGTTAATATATACAATCTTTATCTCTTTATATTTACCATCATTTTGGTTTTGATATTTTAAATTTCAAATCAAAGCTTTTGGTCTTTCAAATTTCATTTAGTTTAAATATTGGTCCCAATAATTCAATAAAAATGTGGATCATTTTGCCCCTAGAGGACCAAAATCCATAATTTAAAACTTGAGGGATAAAACCATTTTGAACTTTTTTTTCTGTCAATACATTTAATCTATCAGAGAGAAAATTTCAATGATGAAGCAATGCATCTAATTTTTTTTCTTCTTCTTGAAAACTACACAAAGTGGTCCAGGATTTATTTAGGGTCTTCTTTCCTTCTATCTCCTTGGTTCTCTCTGTCTTGAAAACTACACAGTTATACATTATTGTTTCGACAACTAAAAGTGGTTACAAATTTTGGCATATTTTAGTAGGCATATATATACTGTATATCAATTTCAATGAGTATTAAGATCTGATATATATGCAGAATATGCAATAAAAACAGAAGGCATATATAGATAGATATGTTGATGCACCAGAAAGCTTAACTATGACAGTCAACGTATATAATTTACTAGCTTTAGTTATTAAAAAATCATGCAGACAACAGCAGTAGGCATGCCCAAATAAAAAGTCAAAAGTGAATTAAATAATTCCTTCTATTGATTAAATCATTTAAGAAAGAAGAACATAAAACTCCACCTTGGTCCCCATAACATAACATCAAAGAGAAAGAGGAAAAAAAAAAAAACCAGAAACCCACTTGGGCTGCTGGTATTCTATGACATGTGTTATGAACAGAGGAGCATGGTTAGGGTCATATATGTCATTTCACAAGTTCCCGACATTGTATATCCATTGCGTTTGATTGTTTTCCCTTGTTTAAGGATTTTTTTTTTTTTTTTACCTTAAATCAAAACAGGGACTATTGTACTCCTACGAAAAATTTAGTAGTAGTTGGCAAGGAAAAAATAAAACCAAGAATTTAGTTCGCTACGCAAAATGATAAACAATAGAAAATACAATGAATAATTTTACAAACAAGAAAACATTTTTTCCTGTGGGTGAAAATAAATCATTATGTAATAATAATAAAAATAATAAATTTCTTTTTTCTTTTGGAAATCTCAATTTATTCCATAAACTAGAACCACTACATACACATAAATGGAGAGAGAAAAAGAAATTTAGGACACCTAGAAAATGTTCCTAAGCATCTATTCCAAAGCCACAATCGTGGCAAAAACATTTACAACATAAAAAACACAATGAAAGATGGATGCTATACACTGTGTCTCACTTTTTGTTATAATAATAATAATAATAATAATAAACTTATTGAAAAACTGTTTTCAATAAGTCCTTTTAGGGGAAAAAAAAAAGGAATCAAAACAACTTTTAGGTGTTTTCTTGTTTTTGTTTTTCTATTTCTCATATTTTTTCAAGCCGCCATTTGTTCACTACCAACTTCACACCACCACCATGTCACCGTTGGCGACAGCGGCCTCTACAATGTCATTTCAAAAACTTATTTTTCTCAAAACAATTATGCTAACAAACTTCTTGTTTTTTTTATTTCAAAATTTGTTTTTTTTTTTAAATTTATAAAGTTGTTTTGAGGGGGAAAAACAGAAAACAGAAACAAGCATATCCTTAGTATCACAAAACACGTCAAATTCTTCTCTTTCCATGTATGTTAAGCAACTGCAACAAAAGCAGATAAAGAAAAGCACGGAATGATTCTTTCCTTGGGATTCTAATTCCATGCTTTTCTTTATGTGCTTCTTAGGCTTGTCCTCCTAAGAAGCACATAAAAAAATATTGATGGCATTTTTTTAAGAAAAATTATTCATTTATATTAAATTATATGCTACGAAATATTTTTTGCATCAAATATCTTAAATTAATTAATTTTCATTTTTGCATTCAGAAATATTTTTCTTGTAACACCAGTATCCTTAAAATTAATTAATTTGAGATATTATGTGTAAAAAATATTTCAGGATGTAGTATATAATTTAATCTAAATAAATAAAATACATAAAAAAAAAATAAAGCAATGCTATCAATATTTCTTTATGTGCTTCTTAGGGGGACAAGTACCTAAAAAGCACATAAAGAAAAACATGGAATGATTCTTTCCTTGGCTTCCCTTCCCTTCCTTCCTCCATTGTTCTTGCATTGAAATTTCTTCTTTTGCTTCTAAGTCGTCTATGCTCCTCTTTTCTCTCTTACACTTCCTTTCACTTTCTCTACGTTGCTCCCTTTGCTCTTATTTCTCTCTCTAAACAAAACCAGATTTCTCTGTGCATCATCGTTGGGGTAGTTGAAGAAAGAAGGCAAAAACCAAAAACAAAACAAGAAGGTAAGATCTTCATTGTAGAAGTACACAGAGTAAGAATGATCCGTAATCTTACAAGTTCAGCATTAAATTTCACTCTACATGTATCATTTTAATTTTTGCAGGATTTGTATGGAGTTTGCAATTTGTGTGTTCTAGATTCCTCAAAATATTTCCTTCTACTCTTATTTTCATTCATAGCTTCATGTCTTTCAACAGAAGTTTAAAAAAAGGTACCAGTACATTTTAATTATATTTTGATGTCAGAAATATATTCTAATTAATTTGATAGTGCTATAGTTATTTATCAATTTCTTTAATATTATTGTGGACGAGGTTGGCTCTTCTAGCATATTTTGTTTACTCCTTTACTTTCGCGCTGCATATTTCTACTGTGCATATAATGGAGTTGTTGAAATCAATAATGATTTTTTTTTTTTTTTTTCAAAATCTCAAATCAGCAGGGCTTGTTTGAGTGTGCCAGATGTTTCCATACTCTAGATTCCTTGGAATCTCGAAGGCCGACAGAAGAAGGTAATATTAATAAACGCAGATTTTTTGTTTATCCAGTATTATTTTTCCTTATTGTCCTTCTTTCTATATATATTCAGTTTGTACTTTTAGTTTTCATTACTGATTCACTTTGAACACAATTATGCCCTGTTTGGCTTGATAGAAGAGTTTTTATACAAGTCAATACCTGTTTGGTGTACCCTTTTAGAAGCATTTCAACCAATAACTTCTAAGAAAAGTTTAATCCAAAAGCCAACTCATTTTTTCTTGTTTGAGTTTAATTTCTCTTTCATCTAACTTCTACTAAAAAGTGACTTTTTATCAAATCAAAGCCACAAGTCCAAGCGTTCAGCCAACATCAAACAGCACTGTACCAAGCATCCAACAATGGGGGAAAAATTTTCCATGGGTCCCACAAACATCCCTTAAATTGTCATATTTCACCCAAAAAGTATTTGATTTCTAAAATTTTAAAAAATATTTTTAATCAATTTATATAATAATATCATTTAGTTAAAACAACACAAGGACCACAAGACTCACTTTGAGACTACAACTACTCCAGAAGTTGTTGTTGTGTCAAAGTATCTCAAATGATGATAAATGTCGCCACTATCAATTTCTATGTTGGGTTTCAAATTAAAGGGAAGGGAAAGAAATTTAGAAAGAGAATATATGCTGGTAACTCGGATAACCAATGTAAATTCTCTTGATTATGTTGGTCTTGGAGTAAACCGACGTCGTTTGCATGATACTCTACATCGTTTACTCTGAAACCCACATGGTTTTGGTTTTTTGCATCTGTAAGGAGTCTAACTGATGGAGATATATACTTTCCCCACAACACGTACTATTGCAATAATTCTACGATTCCTTTTTTTTTTTTTTTTTACCTTAATTTTCTTAATTGCCAACATAGATAGGCGGCATTAATAGGTTTAGCTAAATTTTTTAAATTCTTAAATAAATATTTTCATCCTTTTTAATATGTAAATATTAAATAGTAAGAGGCTTGTTTTACTAGGATATTAGCTCTTCTTGTTTTCTCAAGATTCGTTTTTTGTTTAGGACTTGACTTTTCTTGTTCGCTCTCATTCTTTACCTTAAAATTACATAATTTAGGGGTTAACAAAGCAAAGGGACGACTTCTTATATATATATATATATATATATATATATATATATATATATATATATAGAGAGAGAGAGAGAGAGAGAGAGAATATATAGTACTTTGAATTATTTTTCAGTAGCATTAAGTATTTTAAGTTAATTCTTAATACACTCAACATCCTAAAATATCTTTTTGCTGACACCCAGTATCTATTGGAAAATACTTCAAAATACTGAATGTTAGATATTAGGTGCCACTAAAAATTTATTTCATTTATACATTGCAGAGTGTACTAAAAATTAATTTAAGATTTACTAAAACATAGTTTAGGATAGTGAATGCTCTTTTATTTATTTACTTATTATTTTTTTAAAAAAATCGTTCTCAAACTTTGTTTACCCCAAAACTACCTAGTTTTAAGTATGCAGAGTAGACAGAAAAAGAAAAAGAGAGAGACAAAATTCAAGAAAATATAGTTGACAACGTAACCATTGTGCAAAGGTAACTTTAAACATTGATATTAGGGTTTTTTTTAAAAAAAATAATAATAATGGTTTTGCATTATCTCTATTCTTGTGATATATATTTGATATTTATGTTATCAGCTTTTTTATGACGACTTCTAGTTCTTGTATTGTCAGCTATATATACATTTTCTTTCCAATGTCAGTTATATATTCCTGAAATTAAAGAGTTTTGAACCAATTAAATTAAACATGGTATTGTGAATTTTGTTAAATTGGCAGGAATTACTTTTGGTGGATTCTATATTTTATTCTACTTTCCATCAAATACGTTTGTCTTCACATAAAAAGGAGGCTAGTATTATCAAACGTTGTTCATGCTTCTAAATAAATGTCAGTGTATGTTATCATATATATGTTCATGCATCTAAAATTTTGTTTTTACATAAAAAATTTTAAAAACTAAAAAATTCTATAAAAATTTATCACAAAATTTTTATAAATTCTTCAAAAGAGAATTGTAGAAGATTTGACTGATTAAACTAGAACAGTAACTTTAGATTTAAATGGGCAAACAAAAATTGGGGCCGAAATATAATATATCTGCGATCTTGGATTCATTTTTTGCGGCCCAATTTTAATACTCATAAAGTACGAATATTTATTATTCAAAATACATGTTTTTAACTTCTATTAGTAATAATAAATCTAAAAAATTAGATATTAAAATGGATCCAGATTGTGTAAAGGGAAAAATGAAAGGACATGAACTTTCACAATTTTTTTTTTCTTTTTGGGGTTAGATGAAAAATAACATATTCTATTCGATAATTGATTTTAAGAATTCCGATCACTACTGAATGATTCCAATCACAATTCATAGTGAATTGTAGGCTTTTTTCCCTATTTGCCACTTTTTAGATAAATAATTACCATTTTGCCACTCTTTTCAAAATATTTCTCCATCTGCCACTTTTAGTCGACTAAACCACAGTTTAGTCGACTAAAAGTCGTGGTTTCCCTTTTTTTTTGGTTGACCGCTCATTTAGTCGACTAACCCACTTGGGTTAGTCGACTAAATCTCTGTTGGAGGATTAGACTAAATGTAATATACTGGATTTAATAAACAAATTTAATATACTGGATTTAATTTACCGTGGCATTGATATAAAAAAAGGTTAATAAAAAAACAGCAATATAATATTTACCGGGGCATTGATATAATTTTAAAAAAAATTCATTTATACCTAAAAAAAATTTATTTGTTTCTTTAAACATATATATACTGAATTTAATTGTTTTTAATAAAAGATAAACTTCAGCTTTTTGATATATTTGGCGAAACTGGAACATATATATGATCAACATATATATACTGGGCATTTGTTTCTTAAAAGTAAAATATTTTTGTTGGAATCTCGAAATAATTAAGGGCAAATTTTCTCTCACTATAATCTTGATTGTTGGAGAGATTTTAGGATCTAGTTAGAAGATTATGTAAATTTGTAATTCCTAGATATTAGGATCTATCTCTAGATATTAGGGTTTATCTAGGCTAGCAGTTAATATTTTCTACCGTATATAATCCCACGAGCTGTGTTAAATAAAAGTAAGTTTTTGGGATCAATAGTAATGCGACAGGGAACTTCAATTTTAATAAAATATAAAATTCAGCTTTTTATAAAAATATATATTTGGCGAAACAAGAACATATATATGATCAACAGTAGTAGATAGATTTTTGAATAGCCGAAATTGGTTGGATGAATCGTTCAAATTTATAAAAATTTAATTTGAATATATAAAAATTCGTTGGATGAATCGTTCAAATTTAATTTGAATAGCTGAAATTGAAGATTTTTAAAATTTTTAAAATGATAAATTCATTTTTCTAAACAGTAATGGATAGAAGATCTTTATTTTGAATTTATATATATTTAGTCGACTAAGTCGATTAAATTTCGTGGTCATCCAAAAAAAAAAAAAGAACCCACGACTTTTAGTCGACTAAACCACGGTTTAGTCGACTAAAAGTGGTAGATGGGGAAGTATTTTGAAAATAGTGGCAAAATGGTAATTATTTATTTAAAAAGTGGCAAATAGGAAAAAAAGCCTGAATTGTAAATGGATAAGTCCATGAGCTGCAAAATGTAATTCAAATAACATGATATTTTTAAATTGGGAAAATTATTTATTGAAGACCTTATATGATATGAATACTCTTCTAGTTCTATTTATAAGATTGAAAGAGAACATTTTAGTTATTGGTTTCATTTACAAGTCATATCATTAAATTTTTTAAGTAAATGTACATTTTTTTCCCTTTATTTATTATTGCAAAGACTTTATTCTCATGTGATATAACGTATATTAAATAGGGTAAATCTAAAAGGTTATTAAATCTTAAAGTAAAGTTAATGATGTTTAAGGTTTTTATTGGTTATAGTGAAATATTTTGGATGTGACTTATAAATATAGCTAGAATAATATAATTAATTATGGTTCAAAAGAGTAATATAATTAATTACAGTTAAGGACCATAAATTTTAGAAATTCTAATTGTGAGGGACTAGCGATTTTTACTAAACCTAACCCCTGTTGGCCATTGGTAAAGCGTTCACATATTTTTGGTTGATAGGATTTGTGTTCTTATCTCCTTGTTTGAGAATTTTTTTTTCCTCTTAGATTCAATATGAAAAAAACAAATCTCTTTTTTTTTTAAAAAAAAAAGGATATGTTGTAATTTGAAAGTGTTTTTTTTTGTTTTGTTTTTTTGTTTTTTTTTTTTATGTTGTCTATATGTTCAAGAATAGAATATATGTGTGTGTATTCTATTCTAATAATAATGTTAACTTTTAGCACTTTAATTATTACTTCTGTTATTTGATTAATATCGTAATCTCTATTTTCTTCCAATTATTTTATATCTTTTATATTTTTTTCAACAAATTCTTAAATCATTTTTTCAATAATAATGATTTTTTCGGAACTTCATTCATATCAACGGTTTTACACTGTGAAATCATATTTGCTATCGAAATGTGTATGCAATTCTACAAGTTTGTATTCATAATGTTTTTTAATATTTTATTCCAGATTTTAATTGCGATTAAAATCTCAAAAAAATTGGAAATATACATTATGATTGTTTTTTTGGGTATAGGTTTAGTTATAATGGTTCAGATTTTTCATGTTTATATTATAATTTGAAATATTCAACACTAAAATATCTTCAAAAAAGTAAGGAAATTAAATATTCTAATTTTCTTGGGTTTCTCTTTATTATTTTAATATTTTCTTAATTTTTTTGTTGTTGCTATTCTCTCTCTCTCTCTCTCTCAATTCTATCCTTATAATTACATTTGTAGCATTTTGATTATGATTTCAGCTGAGTTGTTGCAAAATTTAATTTGCAGGACTTCTTTTTTTGAGTTGTTTGACTACTAATGTGTTTCATTTTTGTTTTCCTTTGAGCATATTCCTTGCCTATAAAAAAATAAAAATCTTTTAAAAATGCTTGGTTATCCCAAAAAATGGTATATATATGAATTAATTAATTTTTGATCACGTAAATATGATACCATTTGTGAATTTTAGTAATTATATTATTTCTCTTGAGACTAAATATTTCACATGTTTTGTTTGGTAGGATTTTTGTTCTTGTTTTTTGGTTTGAGAATCTCTTTTTCGTTTTCTCGGTTTCTGTGTGGAACAACACCAAAATTACTTTAGAAAGGTGAGGATATACTCTAATTTGATTGTGTTTTTTTTATTATTTTAATATATTTTTGCGTTTTTATTGATATTTTCCTTTACATCAATTCTAATCTTATATTCACATTTTTAGCATTTTGATTAAGAATTTTGCTAGGAGTCATTGTAAACTTTGTAGGCTTGGTTTTTGAGTTGTTTGATTACTATTGTGTTTTCTATTTATTTTTTTCATTTAGCATATTCCATTCTTATAAAAATAAAATAAAACTCATTAAAAAAGATGCATATTCTTGGTGATTCCAGAAGGTATTACTCTCTCATATCCTTAATATAAATATAAGATCCACTTTATAATTTATATTTAGGACAAGAAGGGGTATATTTATATGAATTAGTTGTAGGTTAATATCATTATTGGTCCTTGCGATTTGATCAAGTTTTGATTTTAGTTCCCATAATTTCAAATCGTTGGTTTTGGCTCCTATAGATGTATAAGAATTTGATCTAAGTTTAACGACTAGTCCCTATACTTTTTTTGAGTTTTAATTTTGATCCTTATAATTAAACTCCAACCAAGTTCCTTTCAAAATATATGGATCAAGACCAAAATTTGATAAAATTGTAAGGACCAATGATATCGTTGTTGATCACTTTAATGTCATACAATTTGCATATTTTCTACCAATATTATTTCTTTTGAAACTTAAGCTTTCAATTTTTTTTTTTTTGGCAGGATTTGTGTTCTTATGTCGTGGTTTGAGAATCTCTTTTATTTTTCCTTGGTTTCTATGTGAAACAACACTAAAATCACTTAAAAAGGGTAAGTATATATTCTAATTTGATTGGGTTTCTTTTTATTGTTTTAATAATTTTTGTGTTTTTATTTATATTTTCCTTTATGCCAATTCTATAATCGCATTTTTTATGAAAACATTTTTATGACTTCTGTTAGAAGCCATTGTAAAAATTTTAGGGCTTTTTTTTTTTTCTTTGCATTGTTTAACTAGTATTGTGTTCTCTATTTTTTGTTTCTCTTTTAGCCTATTCCATGCCTATAAAAAAACTCACTCAAAAAAGATGCATAACTTTGGTGATCCCAAAAGATATTAGTTGTACGAATTAATTGTCGATAACTTTGGTGATCCCAAAAGATATTATTTATATAAAAAGATGCATAACTTTGGCGATTTTATTATTAATATCGTAAAACGATTTTTCTCTTAAAAGCATTTGAAAAATTAATAAAATCGTTTTAATGAAAAAAAATCGTAAAATCGTAGTGATAAAATAAGTTTTTAAGAACCATGTGCATCACTATAATAATAATAATAATAATAATAAAGCCCATTCATATGAAAACCAAATACATATCCTTTGTGATCATAAACGATATTATAGCGGAAGTGTTAGTCCCTCACAATATGGGAAACCAATGTTAGAATCTTTGTAGGAAGAGGTGCTCATGTTTAAAGCTTAACAATGCCTTAAATAGGATTGCATTCAATAGGAGAATATCTATTCTTAGCAAAAAAAAAAACACAATATTATTTTAATAAACTAATTGTTAATCACTATACTCTCATACTTTTTTTTTTTATTAATATTGTTTCTCTTAAGTAAAGCTTTCAAAAAACTTTGGCTAGTAGGATTTGTTTTCTTTGTTTGAGAATCTCTCGGTTTTACTGTTAAACAACACTGAATCTCTTTAGAAAAGGTAAGGATAGATTGTAATTTGATTGTGAACTTTTATTATTTTTATATTGTGTTTATGTGATTATTTCTATTTGCTTGTTTGAGAATCTCTTTTAGTTTCTCTTGGTTTTACTTCTAGCATATTTTTATTACTAATTTCTTTTATTTTTCTTTCAAAATTTCTTAAATATTTTTTTAATAATAATGGTTTTGCATTATATCTCTATTTTCTTGTGATACATATAGATACCTTAACTTTAATAGCTTTGAACTAATTAATTAAATTAAATATGCTATTGTGAATTTTGTTAAATTGGCAGGCCTTTTTTTTTGGGTGGATTCTATATTTTATTCTCCTCAGCATCATTTACTTTGGTCTTCACAAAAGAAGGAGGATCAACATCTGGATCTGGAAAAGAGGTCAATATATATACTATCTTATATATACGCTTGTCATTTTGTTTTTACATATATTTTAAATTTTTGGTTATTGCTAAAATACCTGCAAAATGCAAACTAATAGTGTTTCCAAAAATTTAATTTTTTTAAAAAAATAAAAAATAATTTGAAAATTATCATAAACTTTTTATAAATTCTTCAAAAGAAACTTGTAGAAGATTTGATTGATTAAACTAGAAGAGAAACACTATATTTAAATGGGCTAACAAAAATTTCCAAAATATGATATATTTGCGATCTTGAATTCATTTTTTGGGGGCCAAATCTTTTTCTTTTTCCCCCTTGTTGGGGCAGGCTATATTACTCCTTTGGTTGTTAGGCCTATACCCAATTTAATACTCATAAAGTAAAAGTATTTATAATTCATAATTAACGTTGTGGGGGGGGGGGGGGGGGGTTCAGACAGAGTCCACATACGCTGCTCATAATTAGGTGCCCATTACATGCTTATACCTCTAATTAGAGGTATAAGCATATTTTTTTTAATTTTTTTATATATTGTATTTGTTTAGATTTAAATTATATGCTGCTTCCTGAGATGTTTTTGGCACCCAGTATCTCAAATTAATTAATTTCTATAATACTGGTGTTACAGACGCATACAGAACTGGAAATAAATTAATTTGAGATACTGGGTGCCAAAAACTTCTCAGGAAGCAGCACATAATTTAAATCTAAACAAATACAATATATAAAAAAATTAAAAAAAATATGCTTATACTTCTAATTAGAGGTATAAGCATGTAATGGGCACCTAATTATGAGCAGCGTATGTGGACTCGGATCAGACATTGTAAAACTATTGTGAAACATTAGATATTAAAATGGATCCAGATTTTGTAAAGGAAAAATGGAAGGACATGTACTTTCACAATTTTTCCTTGTTAGATGAAAAATAACTGATTCTTTTTGATAATTGATTTTAAAAATTACCATTACTACTGAATGATTCCATTTACAGTTTATTCTGAATTGTGAGTGGAGAAATCCAACAGCTACAAAATATATTCAAATAACTTGATATTTTTAAATTGGGAAATTAAAAATGACTTAAGGATTTTATGTGATACTCCAGATCTAGTTCTATTTGTAAGGTAGAGAGGAAATATTTTTGTGGGTTTTATTTATAATTCACATCATTAAATTTTTTTTTATATAAATGTACAATTTTTATCTTTATTTATTATTGCATAAACTTTTTTTCATGGGGTATAATGTATATTAAATAGGGATAAAATTACAAAGTTGTTAAACTTTTAGGCAAAGTTGATGAGGTGTATGCTATTAAAAAATTAAAAAAAAAATAAATAAATAACGGGTGCTAAATTAGATTTAATGTTTTTCTTGATTATTCTAGTGAAACTTGTTTGAAGTGACTTTTAATTTTAGAAACTCTAGTTGTTATGAAAGTGATATTTACATATCTTTTTCGGAATTAAAGACCACTTTTCACTTAACTTGAACCTTTCTCGAACATTCTTTTTGGGTGTTTTAAGTGGTTTTGGGTTTGACACATTGTATGATGCACTCCCTAGGTTGAAATGAAAAAATCTTAATGATCTCCCACTTGAAATCATTCTCTCTGAAAACTAACTCGAAACAATATTGTTGGAGTGTTAATATATAACATCTGAGTATTTTATTTCCACATTTCTAGTTTGTATGTTTTTCTTTACAAAAAGATTATATTGTAATGAAAATTAATTTACCCCTTTTCAACACTTTCAATTTGCATTCTTTAAGATCTCAAGTCATTAAAACAACATCTTTATGATTTAATTACTTGGGGTAAGCTGATTTGGTGACAAAAACCCCAATAGTGTATTAGTCATAGACAGACTATAATTAGTTTGTATCCATGTTAGATGGAGAGCTGCCTACTTGACCTTGCAAAGAATGAAGTCCAAAGTTTGGTGAATCTAGTGAAAAATGAGGCTCAATATCTATGTTGTTTCAATAGTTATGTTGAAAATTTTGAGCAGAAAAAGAACTTACTAGCAGCAAAACACAAGGATGTGAAGAGAAAGTTTCAGAAAGGCAAAGGAGTTTTCAGTTTTAAGTTTGAAGCCCAGCAATGGGAATGTGAAGCACATGATATCCTTCATATAGAGACTAAAAGAAATAAGAAATTGTTTTTTGGTTGGTGTCCGAATTGCTCGTGGAAATATCGAAGAGGCAAGGAGTTATCAGAGAAGACTCAACATATTGAAAAACTATTGGAAAGATGTAACTCCAATATAGTAGCTGGTCCAGCAAATGTGTTGGAAATAAAAAACCTTTCTTTACAAGGTTTCATTCGTTTTAAGAGTAGAGAGTCAAACTTCAAAGATCTATTGAAGGCATTACAGGATGAGAATTGCAATATGATTGGATTGAAAGGGATGGGGGGATCAGGCAAAACATCAATGGCAAAAAAAGTGGGTCATACACTAGAAGAATCCAAATTGATTGACAAATCCATCTTTCTTGTTGTCTCGCAACCTCCTGATTTCAGAAGGATCCGTGGTGAACTTGCAAAAAGTTTAGATTTGAATTTAGATGAAGTGAAAGAAGAAGAACTCTCAAGTAAAATATTGTCCAGAATTACTAATATCGACAAAAAGTTGCTTATAATACTAGATGATGTATGGGTGGAGTTTGATTTGACAGAAAAGTTGGGGATTCCATTTGGCCACCAACACAAGGGATGTAATTTATTGATAACCACACGTAATTCACGTGTTTGTAGAGAAATGGGATGCCAAATGATTGAACTACAGATGTTAACTAATGAAGAGGCATTAGATCTTTTTGAGGCATATGCTAGTTTAAATAATTCCTACCGTGGTTTTAAGGGTATGCCACAAAAGATTGTGAAGCACTGTGGAGGAGTACCAGTTGCAATTGTAGCATTAGCAAGAGCATTGAAGAATAAGCCTATATCGGTTTGGAAGGATGCTTTGAAAACCTTGGAAGATAGTGGTCTTGATCCAAATTTGGAAGAGGAGGTTTATAAATGCCTAAAGTTAAGCTATGATAACTTGGAAAGTCAAAAGGCCAAAGAGCTCCTTCTGATATCTTCTTTGTTCCCTGAGGATTCTAAAATTCCTATAAACTTTTTAATCAAAATTGGTGTAGGATTGGTCTCTTTTAAGGAAAATGACACATACCATTCAATTAGAAGTGACGTACATGGAGCTATAATGGAACTCATACATTCTTCTTTATTGTTGAATGAAAAGGAAGAATGTGCAAAGATGCATGATTTGGTTCGTGAAGTTGCCTTAAGGATAGGAGAAAATGATATTCAATCTCTCCTGGATTTGAAAAAGCCAATTAAAGGAAACTTGAGATATATAGTTTGGAAGAATGATAAATTTCCTAATGAAATTGATGGAAATAAATTAGAGTATCTATTTATATCTTTAGATAATTCAAAGGGTTTCAATGTCACAGATACATTCTTTAAAGAGATTACAAGCATCAAAGTTTTGATTTTAACTAACGATGAAAGAGGTCCAGCTCCATCATTGACGAATTCACTTCAACCATTGAAGTGTGTTCAAACACTCATCCTAGCAAATTTGGAATTAGGTGACATCTCTATCTTAGGAAACTTGTTTACTCTTATGATTCTTTCGTTTTGCATTTGTTCAATGGATGAATTGCCTCACGAATTTCTGAAACTAAAGAAGTTGAGCTCATTAGAGGTAGCACAATGTGAAATTCAAAGGAATAATCCTTTTGAAGTGATTGAAATGTGCTCACAACTAGAGGAGTTGACTTTTGTTGGTAATGACTATGACGATGGAGAAAAAGAAGCAATTTCTCAGAATGGATCTCCTCTTACATTACATAGATATCATATATGTTCTGAGGATGACCTTTCATATTATTTTGAAAAGTATGGTTCCATGTCAAGATGCTTTCGAGCAGATAAATATAGCAAGTTAGTCTCACATGCAACATTTAAGAAACTTGTTGAAAGGGCTGAATTTCTTTCATTGGAAGGGGAGGATGGGCAAAGAATGTGGAAGAATCTTGTCCCTAATATTGTTCCAATAGATAAACAAGGCGTGATGAATGATTTGATTGTTCTTCATTTGAGCTCACATCCTAACATGGAGTACCTCATAGATACTAAAGATCATGATCCTAGCATGAGTGCCTTTTGTAATTTGACTGAACTATATCTCTGTGAAGTGGGCGTTGAAGATTTATGTCAGGGTCCTCCACCATCTGACTTTTTGGAGCAATTAGAGATTTTGAAGTTGACAAAGTGTTACAAACTGAAGAGCATATTATTTAGTGCCAACTACAATTTGTGTCATCTTGAATCTATGAAGTTAGAAGATTGTCCAAGCTTAATGTCAGTTTTCCAGCCATACACTGCCCGAAGTCTAATACGATTGAAAAAATTAACAATTAAAGATTGTAGTGCACTAGAATACATCATAGTGGGTGAGGATGGTGATAGTAATCAAAAGAATTATTATGAGTCATTGTTGCCCTCACTGGAAAAGCTGAAACTTTCTGGAGTACCAAGTTTGATTGGAATTGTCAAAGAATATCACCAACCCATGAGTTCATTAATGCACAAGCAGTCGCCCCCACTTTCAAGACAGAATTCAAGGGACCTAAATCAAAGTCTTGCCACACGTGCTTCCTCTTGGGTTCAAGCATGCTGTTTTCTCAAAAAATTGAGGCCTGCCATCAAAGAGACTAATATTAGTATTTTTGAAGATAGATCACTTGATCACACAAGCCCACTGGTATGCTACGCTTGCTTCTCTATTTTTGTTTAATACTCTCTTATAAATGATATGTTAATTATTTCAAAAAGGAAAATGGGTTAAAAATATTTATTGTGATATTTGGTATGATGCATTATTTAAAGTAATTTGAAGTTTTTTTTTCCCTTGATTGGCTGAATTTGTAACAAAATTTTGTGAATACATCTTGTTAAAAAACCATTGTTCTTTGGTAAAATGGTAGTATTAAAGATACACGTACCTTTTGAGCAAAAAAAAAAAAAAGATACACGTACATGAACATATTTATTGCAAGAAATATAAAATCAAAAGTAAATTAACCATGCTCACCACATAAAAATTTATCACATATTTTTGCTAAACTTCTTGAAATTATTGTTGGATAAGATTGACTAGATGATGTGCTACTTTCCTAGATATCATTATCTACAAGTATCACTTAAAAATTAACAATGTGTGTGTGTAACATAGGTGTCAAAAAGAAATATATCATGGTGGGCATTGATTGATAAATGAAAAATGAGATTTGAAACTCCTTTACAAACATTAATTGATTATTTAAAAACATGTTGGTTTAGGAATATCTAATGCGAATAATTGGTGTGACATCTAAAAGCCCATGGGAATACGTGACTCTGAGGTAAGAATGTTGCCGACAAAATACCATCATGGGTATCATATATCAACTCATAATTAAGAAGATGAGTTCTTTTACATCAAATTAAAAAGATAAGTTCGGATACTTGGATCTCCCTAATTTGGAGAGTATTTTTTAAAGAAAGAAATGTAAAATTATATCTTTTATGAATTTCAATGTTAGTTCTGATGTCGACTTTGAATACTAAACTACAAAGGCAATAAAAACGGTAAATTGAAAATATTTATTGTATTTTAAACATTTTACTACATTTTTTATTGACAATGTATTAATGGAATGGGGTAACAAAACTCAAAGTGTTGGAATAGTTTTTCTCAAAAAAAAAAGAAAAATGGAAAAACATGAAAAAGATATAATTATTTGTAGCAATTACATGCATCTATGAATGGAGCTCCTCTGTTTTACACAGCCCTGAATATTTATTTGAGAATCTTCTGTAAGGCTTCTTTGTCATGTATGGAACAAATTAATATTAATGAAACATATGGACCAAATTCTAAATGTTTTACATATTGCAATGTTTGTTCTGAAGTTTGACAGTGGAACTCAATATCAGAAAGCAATAACATTATAAAATCGAAAAGTTTATTGTATTTTAATAATTTTACTTAGATTTTTTGTTGACAAAGTGTTCCATGGAATGGGCTATTAGTTTTTCTCAAACATATTTAGAAAAAGACATGAAAAGAAATAATTTTTTTGATTTATTGTTTTGCGTTGATACCATTTGCTATATAATATTGTTTAAAAGCTAGGTTGTACATTCAAATTTTACTACTGATTGATTGTTAGTTTGTTTCAGAATAAGAAATATTTATTTTATTGAAAGTTATTATGCCGAAAATGTCTTCATTTATTATTTATTATGTATATTCAAATTTTAACAATAGATTTGTTTTGGAATGATAATCATTTATCTTCTTGGTGATAGATATAACTTTAGTGATTTGTATGTTTGTAGAAATTTGATGCATCCATACATCGAGGTACTCCTTCTCTTACAGCTCAAAGCCTTTTGCTGCAATCATTGAAGAATGTTAGGGAAATAACACTTTTTAGATGTGATAACGTAACATCACTCTCAACTCTATCCATTGCGACTTCAACAATTGCTTTGAAAACCTTGACAATCTTTCAATGTGATAAACTGAAGTGCATCACAACACATGAGGGAGATGCTCAAGTTGATCGGAGTAACTGTTCCATTTTTCCAACACTAGAGAAGCTGAGAATTGAGTATTGTGAGGAGTTGGAATTTTTATTTGTATCACCAATATCTGTTGGTCTTCAAAAATTGAAGTCTTTGACTATAGAGGGAGTGCCTAAACTAAAATGTGTTTTTGGGAGCTATCAAAAGGAGCAATACTCATCCAATCAGAATCAAAATGACGAGCTTCATTTTGATCTCCCTGCTTTGGAGACCCTTTCTATTAAAAATGCACCGAAGATCAACGGCATTTTTGCCAATAATTATAGCATGGTGAATTGGACAGCTACAGAGGTATAGTCCTTTTAACTTTGTACATATGATTTGTTATGTTTTTATGCGATTTTAACTAGAAGTGCAGTATTTGATCAAAATAAATTTATTTATTACTCTCTTATCATATTTTAGATTAATTTCTTCTTTTTCTTAGATTGATGTGTGTATATATATTGATATGCACTTTTACAATGAAGACACGTAATTATAATGGTTCAAAGTAAATTTTATTTTAAATTAATATCACAATGGAAATAACATTTTAAAATCGAAAAGCTTATTGTATTTTAATAATTTTAGTTAGAATTTTTTTAACAAAGTGTTCGATAGAATGGGCTATTAGTTTTTCTCAAACATATTTAGAAAAGGACATGAAAAGAAATAATTATTTTGATTTATTTTTATGCGTTGATACTATTTGCTATATGATATTGCTTAAAAGCTATATTGTCTATTCAAATTATACTATTGATTCTTTGTTTCGAAATAAGAAATATTAATTCTACTGATGGTTATTATGTCGAAAATGTCTTTATTTATTATTGCTTATTCAAATTTTACAATGGGTTTGTTTTGAAATGATAATGATTTATCTTTTTTGTGATAGATATAACTTTAGTGATTTCTATGTTTGTAGAAATTTGATGCATCCATACATCGAGATGCTCCTTCCCTTATAGCTCAAAGCCTTTTGATGCAATCATTGAAGAATGTTAGGAAAATAACACTTTGGGATTGTCATAATGTAATATCACTATCAACTCTATCCATTGCGGCCTCAACAATCGCTTTGGAGACTTTGACAATCTTAACATGTCATAAACTGAAGTGCATCACAACACATGAGGGAGATGCTCAAATTGATAAGAATAACTGTTCCATTTTTCCAACACTAGAGGCGCTGGACATCAGCAATTGTGAGGAGTTGGAATTTTTATTTGTATCACCAATATCTGTTGGTCTTCAAAAATTGAAGTCTTTGACTATAGAGGGAGTGCCTAAACTAAAATGTGTTTTTGGGAACTACCAAAAAGAGCAACACTCATCCAATCAGAATCAAAATGACGAGCTTCATTTTGATCTCCCTGCTTTGGAGACCCTTTCTATTATATATGCACCAAAGATCAACGGCATTTTTGCCAATAATTATAGCATGGTGAATTGGACAGCTACAGAGGTATAGTCCTTTTAACTTTGTACATATGATTTGTTATGTTTTTATGCGATTTTAACTAGAAGTGCA
Source organism: Acacia crassicarpa (assembly GCA_034222035.1). Taxonomy (NCBI): domain Eukaryota; kingdom Viridiplantae; phylum Streptophyta; class Magnoliopsida; order Fabales; family Fabaceae; genus Acacia; species Acacia crassicarpa. Next base: position 12,850,686 of record JAWXYG010000015.1, read on the forward strand.
GTATTAGATCAAAATAAATTTATTTATACTCTCTTATCATGTTAAGCTTTTAAATTAATTTCCTCTTTTTCTTAGATTGGGGTGTGTGTGTGTGTGTGTTTTGATAATACTTTTGCAATGAAGATGCGTAATTATGATGGTTCAAAGTAAATTTTATTTCAAATTAATATAGCTAGTATTTTATATTAATTTAACTAACCTCTTGTGTGTTATTCCATAATGATTTTTTATTGCCCTGTAGGAAGTGCATGCATCCACAATTGGAGCTCCTCTGTTTCATGTAACCCAAAACCTTTTCAAGAATATAAGAGAAATAGAACTTGTGAAGTGTACAAGCTTAATATCATTGACAACTCCATCCATTGCCGCAATAATTTTGTTGGAAGTTTTGATAATTAAAGAATGTGGTCAATTGAAGTGCATTGTAGAAGATGAGGGAGATGCTAGAACTCAAATTAAGTACAATCCCATCTTTCCAAAGTTGAAACGGTTGGATGTTTCAAACTGCGATGCATTGGAATATTTATTCCCAGCATATGCTTTTAGATCCCCTATATATTTGGAATCTTTGAAAATTAGTCATGCTCCTATGTTGAAATATGTATTTGGAAGAAGCCAACATGATGATAGTTTAAATCTTGAGAATCAGAAAATCCAAACTCTCATCGATTTCCCTACTTTGAAAGATCTTTCTATTGAGGATGTGCCAAAACTTGCAAGCATTTATCCTAAAAACTACTATATGAGAAGGTTGTATCTAAGGTCTGTTGTTTTGAAAGAGCTTCCACAATGTATAATGAAACCTTTCAATGAATTTTTGGTTTGTTGGCACACAGAACAACAAAAAACAAAGGTATGGCTCTATTCAACTTCTCCAACTAGTCCTAATTTATTCCCGCAATTGATAACTTATGTTTTAATAATTTCTCTCAGTGCATGGTTTATAGATTTCTACATGTCGTCTTACAGAAGCATAATTTAATAATGTCCATATTATTACCTCACTAATCCTCAATTTTCCGTAAGCTATAGGGGTTTTTGTTATTTTCGTACATATATGCCTGAAAATAACATCTATATCTAAATTTCAAATGTGATTTTTCCTCTAATTTTTATTTGATAGTTTCATTCAGTATTCTTGAATTTGGAAGTGATATAGCTTTCGTGGAGTTCATAGGTAATTGAAATGTGCTGGAAAACTTTGGAATCTCTTGAAGTTGGTGACTTCAAGATTGAAGAAATATTTGATTTGACATATATGGAAACAGAGAAAAAAGGGGATGAACTTCAACCATTGACATCAAGCTTACAATACTTGGATTTTCTAAATCTTAGTGAGTTGGTGAATATATGTGTGGGGCCTAAATGTATCATACGCTTTGATAGTCTTCGGCATCTAACCATTAAAGCATGCAAAAAGCTCAGAGTTATCTTCTCTGCATCTATAGTTAGAAGCCTACCAATGTTGCGGACGCTACACATATCAGAATGTGAAGAATTAGTTCACATTGTTGAAGAAGATTATGAAACAAATGCTGACGATCATGTGCGTCATCAACGATGCTTTCCCAACTTAATACAACTCTGTGTATTTCATTGTGACAAATTGAAGTACCTATTCTCCATCACAATTTCTGATATCCTTCCAAAATTATCCTCTATATGGATAGACAATGCCTATGAACTTGAGCATATCCTAATCAAACGAGATGAGATGGAAGAGATAGTCATGAAGGATGTGCTTCCACAACTAATACGCCTTACACTTTCAAATCTTCCAAACCTCATGAGTGTCTGCCGTGGGATCAATTTTCAAAGAGAAGATTATTCTACGTTTGTGGATAATTGTCCCAAGTTTGGTATGCAATCAGAGAAGTAATTTATTCTTTAAAATTTAAAATTGTTGGATTAGTTTTATTATAACATCAAAAATCTAACTTTCAGGCCCTTCAACTACTCAACATCAAGCAGACCTTGAAAGTGGAAATTCTCAAGTTCAAGAAAAAGCAGAGCAGAGGCTTTCTTCACATATGGGAGAAGAAACAACACAACAATCCTTCACCGAGGTATGATTTTGATTGCTGGTGGCATCATTTTCCTGCTTCTCCGTTGGTCTCCAACATGATTATAAAGATGTTCGCTGAGAAAAATTAAATTTAACTGCATTTTAAATGATGCTAACAAAATTATTGTTACTATGCTCTCTTTCTTTAACAAATTCAACAAGCCTTTTTCGTTTTCTTTTTTATTAAATTTTGCGGTAATGGTAAGGAAATTTAGGGGGCAACAAAGTGAATTGTTGAAGATTTTAGGGTAAATGTGTAAAAATGCACATTTGTTTTGTTTTTAGGAGAGCCCAACACCAAATATTTTTTTAGGTGCAAAAAGGCACGTGGTTATAAAATATATACAAAAGTCACAGCACCGTTAAAATAGGTTAATTTTGAGAGTGGAGCCCACACTATAGTTCTGAAAATACTAAAATGCCCTCTAAAATCACCCACCAAACCGCTGATTCTGGAGAAAAATAGAGAGCCATGAACGCTACCTTGAGCGAACCAGACCTTCATCCTTCCATCATCGTCCCTTCTTGGTCGCCGGCCACCATCCTCCCATCACCGTCCTTCACCGTTGCCGATGACCTTCGCCTATTCCATTACCTATGTGAGCTGAGATCCAAGATCGAGGATCTAGAATCACAGATTCAGAAGGAAACAACCAACAACAATAACAACAATGAGAAAGTGAAAACAGAAATGGCAGAAAACCAGAGCGCGACGGGAGGGGAAGCACAACAGGGGTGGGGGTGGAGGTGGAGGTGAGGATGATGGGAGTGGAGGCAATGGTCAGGAATCGTAGAACGCGAAAAACATTTTTGTATATCAATTCCAATCAATATTCAAAAATCGCAAGACCACTTTATTTGAATACTCCTTCATTGCATAATGGATATTCCTCTGCGGCTTTTCTTTCTTCTTCTTTTTATTTTTTATTTTTTTGTTTTTTGGACCAACCTGAAACTTCTTCGGTGGGGATGGGGATGGGGATGTGGAAAGTTTTTCCTTTTTTTTTTTTTTGAGTTAAGGGTATTTTGGTACATTCAAATTAAAATAAATGGATTTTATTTTCTTCTAATGATGTTGTGACTTTTATACCTATCTTATAACCACATGTACATTTTTGTATTAAAAAAAAACATTTGGTGTTGAGCAAATAAAGCACATGTACATTTTTACACATTCACTCAAGATTTTATGTCAAAGATCATGAAAATGACAATTTCATCGTCTGATTCAAAACTCACAGGACAACTTGTATGTGTTCGCTAATCCCTTTATTAACTATTTTAATATCTAGTGAGTTGTTGGTCAGAGCATAAAGAAGAGAACCAATAAAAAAGAATATTTATTAATAACAATTGTCAGTGGAAACAAATTAAAGAAATGACGACTAAGTGAAACTCTTTCTTTTTTATGAGGAAAACAGAGATTGAAGATCTTATTGTACTTTTGGGTGGCGTATTGAAGAATCATTAGTGAAATTGTTTATAAGCATGTTAGTTTAAAAATGCCAAAAGAGACATCATCATTATTTGATGACTCTAATTTTATAGAATTTTAATCTCTAAGAATATATTTTAATTTTATTGAGGAGTGGGTCAGAAATTTGGAATAAACAATAATAATTTTTTTTTGGTTTATTTATGTCTCAAATACACAATAATAATTTTCTTTCTTATGTTTTAAAGTTTCTATTTGAACCCATATGATGTTTTTTCGAAAATTCAGTTACTAGAAGAAATATGTGGTATTCAATAGTTCCTGAGGGTCATAATTCAATGAAAAAGACAAAATTAACTGACTAGTAGAACCAAAAAAAAAAAAAGCAACATCAACTACAAAATTTGCAATTATTTTCTCAGAATGAATCAGAATCTTTAAATGTGACAATATTATTGTTTCCAAATCAATCAATAGAGCTATTGCTTCAATTAATGTTTCTTTCCTATTCATCTTCATATCAGATTAGTTTAGTAGCTATGAAATGCAAAAGGAAATAATTGATATGAAATCAATACAAGAAACGAGACATGACATAAAATCTCATAATTCAAAAATGTTAATAATTCATTAATGATTAATTGAATTTCCAATTTTTAATATCATAGAAAAATCAAACTTGAATATCATTGGTGTTGTGCAGGTTGTTGAGGCAAGAGCTAAAGGTGTTTCAACAAGCCTCAACCAAGCTCCTTCTTCTATTCTCTCCAAGTCTTCTGATGGTGAGTTTCTTTTTTGTCTTCTTATAGTGACATTTAATTTATTCATTTATTCACTTGTAGTGAGGGACTTGCTACAATTGTCAAAACTACCTTATCTGGTAGAGATAGATGTTACTATAAGAAGCAGTATCATTAACCTTATAGAAGACCTTAGTCCAAGCCCTAGTGATTCTATCCATTGTACATCTTTATTTTATTCAGTTATTTGTTTTGATAGTTTATATTCTAGCATTTCTTCATTTTAGGAGGAAATATTTAAAATGGTGTTGAAACCACTAACTAGGAAACTTCTGTTGTTAAAGATGATGATGTTCAAGTTTACGCTAAGTCTCATCCACATCCAATCAATTTGTTTGAAGGTGTTGACCATGGGGACATCAAGGAAGCAGGCATGGTTCAAAATGAAAATAATTCGAATGTTGAAACAATTAGCTTAACACGAAGAGAACAAGAGTCGTCATATTCAAAAGGTTATTTACTTATTCTATTTCCAGCTGAACATGTAGCATTAGTGGACTTGAATATTCTTTTCTATGATCCATGTCACTAGTTCTCATTCTGCCTAGTTGACTTTGTTATCCTCATTTCTAATGTGATGGTCTCTCTTAGGCCAAATTAAAACAAAAGATCAATTGACTGATTCACAACCAATGAGTGCAATGCCAACCACACATTTTGTTACTATTTCACAAGATGAACACTCAGAGGTAATATTATTATTGTTATTTTGTAAGATTATAGGTTTTTTAATATTGCTATATGAGATATCCAGTACTACTAGATAAAATTCAAGTATTGTTAGATCCAATTGTGAATGGCTTTCCTCAAAATATTTTCTACATTCGCATGGATTCAAACTTGAAATATTGTATTTAAGTAACCATAGCTCATTCAACTAGGACCAACACTTATTGGTACAAGTTATGTAAATATATGCTAGATAACTTGAACTCACCCCTCTTTCTTATTCCTCTTCATATTGGATAAATTGATATGGAAAAAGAAACATATAGAATGGATCCTCATTTTGTCTAGGGAAACAAAACTTGACATACAATCTAATAAATAGAATGGATTATATTTATGATGCTTTAATATCTTAGAAGTAACAACTGAAATATAATATAGGGTGGTATACAGATTCTTGACGTCAAAGGTGAAGAAGGCGCTTTGATACTAGCGACCCCACATCCAAGCTCCTTAACTTCTAAAGAGGTGGGCTTCTTCCAGTAATTTTACAGTTTAATAGATTTGTTGTTGCAATATTGATAATGATGATTGGTTTTTTGTACAAGGAACCTATTCCTTTGAGTCTCAATTCCACTCCTCTCTCTAGAAGCCCAAGTACAACTGTGAGAATTTTTGAAGAGGAGGATAAAGGTAAGATATCAGTGTCCTAATTTCAAAGTTTATAGGTCCATTTTACTTATTTTGGAGATTATAGGTGGCTTGATAACTACACCTAGACATGAAAGTGACACGAAGGTAGTGAGTTCTTTGCCACCAGGAAAGGAGCACAAGACTTCTAATCAAGGTATCTATATGTTAATTTCTTAAAATGAACTATTTCATGCTTTAATTTGATTGGCTAGGTCTATATTTACATACTTAATTAATTTGTTATAGGTGACCCTTTTGTGCCACCAATGCCAGTTATTTCAAGTGAGCAGAGAGCTTCTGACACAATCTTACCATTGAGCTTTGTACCATCAAAAGCTTTAACAAGTCCTAAGCAAATTTATATGTCTGCTTCCTCCCAGTCTACTTATGGTGGTTAGTTTCTTTGTTGTGATCTTTTACTACTTCTACTTTATTATTTTCTACTTATAGAAAGATTTCCTATTATAATTTCTTTATTCAAGAAGAAACGTCCAAGAGAATGTTGGAACCACTAATATAACCAACCTTTGCATGAAACTTTGGATGCTATTCAAATTTCTACCAAGTCTTGTGGCCATACCATTTCATGCTTTATATTTTTTATTATACTTGACTTGATTCCTTCAACGAATCTCTGAGTATTTTGACTCTGAGTTTGTTTTTATTATAACTCACTTGCCAATATGATGATTATGCCAGGTGAATTTGCTGAATGTGGTTCATCAGAGATAGCTTCTTCTATTTGTGACATAAAAAATGCTTTAAGTGTTGCTGGGATTAAAGAGATTGTCAATATGATGAAACTAGAGGGTGTTGAGCCTTCCATGCTGGCAGAAGCATTCAAGGCTAAGCCACAACTTTGTCTTTCTTCAGAGTATCGAAGCACTGAGTTGTTATGTTATTCTTATAGGGTGCTTCTAAATATCTTGAACACTTTAGCCACTAGGAGCCCCTTCACAATCACTGAGGCAGACAAAATATTGTTGGCGAAGAATTTAAAGGATGCTTATGTTCTAGGCTTTGACAAAGATTGGCTTGAGTCTATTAGAATCAAGGTTTTCAATTGTGATGCATCAGAATTTCATCTCAAGCGACAAATCCTACAGAGTTTAGGCAATAAGTTAGAATCCAACAAGAGAGAACTTGCAAATGTTCGTAATCAAGAAGCAAAAGCTACACAATCAGTTGAAATGGCTCAAAAAGAGTTGGAGGCCACGCATAAAGAGTTGGAGGGAGCATATAAGGGGTTGGAGGCTGCTCAATCCCATTTAAATGTTGCACAACAAGAGTATGCAAAGATTAGGGTACACCATTCTAAACTTTTAGAGGAATGCCAAGAAATTCTAGAACAGCGAGATCAATGTTCAGAAATAATTGCTGCCAAACTCAGGCCTTTTGGCTTTTAACAAGGATTCTATTTGTGCCCTTTGTAATTCATGTTTCAATTATGCTCATTGTCATACTTATATGTAAAAATAATATTGTCACAGACTTTGTATTATTTGTACTTGTGTTTGCTCAAAGGACCATCATGCATAGCATCATAGACTTGTACCCATTCTTGGATAAGGGTTGTTTATATAATTAAGATGTTAAATATGTGTATGTTTAGTACTTTAATTAGTTTCAAGATGTGTTTCTCCCATTTGCTACTAAAATGAATATAGTGCAAAGAAAAACGCTGCGAAATTTTTTTGTTTGAGATGTATAACTCATGGCCTATGGCCACTCATAATTCAGTGCATCAAACTATAGTTAACCATAAGTACTTTGATTGACTTAGTCACAGAATATTAGCGTTGTGTATAATTACTAAAGTTATACGTGATTATGCATTTAATTTTTCCAGTATATTTAAATAACTGTTGTTGCTTCAAAATGATTTTGACTCAGGAAAATTTTTACATTACACCATAAGTCTACTCTGTTGTAGGCATGGAAGCCTAAGATTTGTGTGCCTCTAAAACTTATCTTTTTTGTCAATCACACTAAGAAAAATGAGTGGATGGATTACCATTTATTGATTGATATTTTATAGCTTGACATGTTAACACATGCATCTCTATTGATAAAGCATGACATGTTCTTATATAACTGACTAATTGGCCAGTACTAAATTTATGGCAAAATCCGTTACTAAGACCTAGCCGTCAAAATAGTGCAACAGCATTTCACTTATAAATGATTTTGCATTTAAATGAAAGCACGTTTGGTTTTACTTAACGCAACTGGATTTCACTCATTGCCACCGTCAACTTCAATTCTTTGTTGTCCCCCCCCCCCCCCCCAAAAAAAAAAAAATAGTTCCCAATTGATTTTTCCTACTTGCACAAAAATTATAGTTTTTGATATATGAAATATTCAACAAACCAAAGGATTAAGGGCCTGTTTGGGATAGTTGTGGGAGAAGTGGCTTTTGTTTCTGATAAACTTTTTTCTGATGTGATTTGTGTTTGGGATAGCAGTAGTAGAAGTGACTTTTGTTTGTAATGGGAACTTGTTTGGCATAGCTTATAAAAAGATAGATGAGATGGAAAGTGACTGAATAGGGCATGAATCAAATTCACACGCACACATATGTGCCGTATAAAATATAATAATTTGAGATAAAAAAATCAAAAATAAATATAAATTTGCTAAATAAAATGGTAAAATTCCATTAAATAAATTACAACACAATAAAGTACTTAAATACTAGATATTTATAAATTTATGAATCATTAACGAAAAAAGCCACCGTCTCGCTAACCAAAAAAACAAAAAATAAAAGAAAACCTATCGAAAAAAGCCACCATCTTCCTAACCACAAAAAAAAAAAACAAAAAACAAAAGAATTGCCTCATTATGCAACAAAACTTCTGAGTGTGAAAATCAAGCCTTTCATATGCCTTTTTTTTTCACTTAGATTTGTTTTTTTTTTTTTTCATAAATTGTGCAAACCTCCTTCTAGCTCTCCCTCTTTTACGTTTGGATTAGCAAAGGTGTAAAAGCTGAAGGCTTTGCAGAATCTAATCCCAAATTCAAATGAAGATCCATCTAAAGAGAAAAAGAGAGAGCCACAAACGAACTGGGGAGGGTGTGATGGTAATTAACAAATGGGCCCACGTAAAAATTGATGGAGAAGCAAGTAAATGGGATCATAAGCCACAAATGGGAGCTTAAAGAAAAACAACTCCATTGCCTATTGAAGTCCATCAGATTAAGAGTGTTCCCAAACACTCTTAATTTTTTTAATGGACTTATTATCCCATCTAATGGGATAATAAGTCCATTTGGGGAGTTTCCAAACAGGCCCTAAGAAAACAAAGATATTAACCATAAAATGACATTCATAGCATTATACAGGACCAGGTCAATCATGCATGAAAACGGGATGATAACAACTGCATAGGTGAAAAGATTAACAAGAGAACAAAGAAAGGAAGAAAAAGATAAGCACAATTAAACACTGGCAATCTCTTGAACATATCCAAAAAAAAAAAGCTTTATTCTGACCAAAACTTCACAAAGGCATCTACAAAAGCTCTGAAAACGGCCAAAATTGGGTTAGCTTCTTGTTTCATTGAATTTTTGGGCTTCCCATCCCATGACTCTCTGCAGAGGAACCATATGGAAGTTAATTAGGCGAGGCAAAAGAACCAAAGTAGCATTGGCTCACATCACATCTAAGTTACACGACAGTTGAAATCTTCATAGTATTTGAGATGCAAATATCATATAAACTTACAGATTTATTCTTTCTAAAGTTGAGTTGATTTTCTGGGAGTTGCCACCAAGTTGACCATTAACTCTACGCACATTCAGGTTCTCTTGCCTTTCTTCTTTAGTATTTGACTCCTCAGTACAATTGAGGGTGAGAGTCTTGTCATGAAATCCATCTTGAATTTTTGCCTGTAAATACATTTATCTATCAGAAAATTTCTACATCATGAACTTTAAACAAAAAATAAAAACAAATGCATCTGCTTGGCTCCCTAATTAGCTGGTGAAACATAGCATTATTTTGATTGCAAAATAAGTTAGCTTAGCCTTTACTGCTAACCACCAAGTGTAAGAACAGGAGCATTTATGTCCAAATAGAAGAATGAAAAAGTTCAAAGTAGCAAAGACTGAATAATGAAAACATAAAGATTTGAAATATAAAAAGAGGATAGGAGAGTGAAAACTCAAGGAGGTAAAAGACTAGGACAAGGGGAAGGACACAAAGATAACTCCAATTAAAATTTGAAATCCTTTGTTTGCATAATTTCCTCCTCGTATTTTCCCCCATACAAGTAGAACCAAATAATCTAATGCTCCCCCCTTCAGGGACCAGGAACTTTGCTACATATTGAACTTTGTCAATTATTAGAACGCATGCAAAAGGGGAGGGTGGAATACTTTTGGTTGATTTGCCAGTTGACAAGGTATTAGACCCTTCATGACCAAATGGACAGAAGTTCAATCCTTGCCCACGCTAAGAGCACAAGGGGCTTTTAAGTGAGAGACCTGTTAGATTTCTTAACAAAAGTGGTCACAATCATCAATTCAATAGCTAACGAAAAAAATTATAAACTGTTCTGTAACACAAGTAGTCTAATCCCACTAGGTGAAGTAAATTGATCTTTAACATGGTAATGCATTATTGTTTTTACAACTAAAAGTGGTCACAAATATCAATGATTGTTAAGAATACTAAAAGGAGGAAAATCATCGGGAAGATCTAATATGCAGAATATGCAATGAAAACATAAGCATATGCTATACAGATATGTTGATGCCCAGAAATCTTAACTATGACAGTAAACATAATTTACTAGTTTTAGGTACTAAATCATGCAGACATGTACAGCACTAGGAATTCCTAAATCACAAGTCGAAAGTGAATTAAATAATTCTTTCTAGTAAATAAAACATTTAAGAATAACATAAATCGCACTCCTGTCCCCATAACACAAGATCAAAAAGAAAAACAAAACCTAGAGAATATTTAGTGTATCTCACTGATCAAAGTTCAACATTTTAAAAATCTAGAAAAACTAACCTTGGCACGAGATATTGTTTGACTTTGCTTAATGACTTCAGCAGTCAAAATATTGCTTTGATCAGGTGCTTTAACTCGAAGGCCAGCACATATTTCATTGGCATGGGCAACATGTTCTTCAAGGGCTGCCTGAATTATGCTTTTGGCAGAAATATGTCCAACATTTTTTCTATCCTCCTCATTACCAGAGCCAGATGTATTTTCAAGGTCATCCACAGACTTCTCATCATAAATATTACAATTCTTCATCAACTCAACATTCTCTAGTTCTGACCTTTTCTTGCCTACATGCAAGCCCAAATTTTTTGCTGCATTTTCTGGAGAATTGGTGAAGCCTTTGAATTCTCTAGAACTTTCTGTTCCAATGGCTGAGCTTGTAACAGACCTTAACGGAAATGTCTCTACAATCACGTTGACTGTGACAGGGCTTAAATTAGTTTTTGGCACTGCTAAATTTTGTGTTACATCCTCTGGGGTTGCCAAAGACTCACTGACTTGAAAGTCAGGATTACTTGCTTCAACAGATTCCTTGTTTACTTCATCTACCTGGCTACTGTGGATGAGATTTCCTTTGCTAAATGCTTCAACCAATTCCTGGTTTGTCTCATCAACTTGGCTACCATTAATTACATTTCCCTTTTCATATGCTTCATTGAATTCCTTGTTTCTTATATCCACCTAGCTACCATTGCGTGCATTCCCAATGCCAGACAACTCACCCTCCACTCTAGTATGCTGCCCAGAAAGCATTTTGTCACTTGTATCCTGAAGATTGGTATGCACATGATGGCTTTCATTTGGAGATGCAGTAAAGTAAGTATTAGGGATCTACAGCAATTGAACCTAACAGATCTTGGTCCAACATCTGGTCAGAGGGGTGCTCCCCTAAAGTGAACTTAGCAGGCCCCAACACTCTATTCTCTTGGATTATATCTCGTACAATCTCCCGTACTGTGTAGAAAGAACCACCAACTTCTTTGTGGGTGAGATTAAGTGATGGGAAGCTTCCATTGTTAGACTCTTGGTTCCTGAAGCAAAGTTTTCAGTCAGGTGAAACTAAAGAGAGGCACTACATTCAATATGACACTGGAAAACGGGCTTTTATTGAAAGTAAAGTAACAAACAAGAATAATTTGGGAATCTTCGAAGAACGCGACTTCCCAATATAATAATCCACAGAGAGAGATAAAGGGTGAATAAAAAAAAAAAAAACAGAAAGTAAGCTAAATACATTTCATCTGTACGTAGAAAGGGATTTATTAAAGATGTAAAATAAGCCAGTCATATTAACCATAGATCAATATTAAGATTTCAACCTTTGGAGTCCCATCTACCCCATCCAGATACAGTTATTTAGATAAGGAAGTCAAATGATAGTCAGATTTCAAATATCATACCAATGACTTTGATATAAAAGAAAGATAGGAAACGGGAGAGAAAGAGGGCGAATTAGAAAGGGAAAGATAGAACAGGGAGATCTCAAAGCCTACTTACAATGACATTATCAGAATTTATAGCATCAAATAGGTAATTCAAGCAAGGTATATAGTTAATGACCAGTACAAAGAATTTACTACATGCTAAACAGAGAACTGCAAACCTTACACAAAAATTAGGCATGGTTATAGGAAAACAACCAAAATGAAACATTAGACAGGAAAGTTAAACAAACTGAGAGAACATTTCTAATGAAAGTGTATAACTCTTCAAATTCATCAATACAAATAAATCGTGCCCAACAACTCACCATAACTGGGAGTATGTTACATGCCCACAATTCCATGCATTGTAGACATGATTTACTCCCGGAATCTACACAATGTCCCAGAAATGAAAATGGAAGGACCCAACAATACCAACCAATATCAGAATTTGATGAAAACCATAAGTAAAATTAGCTTTAGTGTCCAGTGTCCACGTCAACAGGATTCTTTTGCAAAAGCTCAAAACAGATTCAGGCATAAGTACAGATTCCTTCCGAGAAAAGAAGAAACGCACAAGTTTCTTAAAAATTTTTAAAAATAATTAAATACAGAAGATGAATATCTCGAAATAGAACAATTCAATCAAATGAAGAGAGAGCAGAGTATAACTACTTCTTTATAAAGGTTTCAACCATTTCTTTCCTTTCCTCTTTCGATTGGCGAATCCTTGATTTTCTGACTTCTGACTCATTATGATATGTATTTGATATTTATGTTTTCGGCTTGTCAGTTATATATACTTTTTTTATTCAATCAGTTATATAAAGATGTTTCACAAACTTTTTTAAATTCTTCAAACTAGAATTGTAGAATATTTGACTGATTAAACTAGAAGAGTAACTTTAGATTTAAATGGGCAAACAAAAATTGGCGTCAAAATATAAATAGAATTATCTACGATTCATTTTTTATGGCCCAAATCTTTTCTGTTTTTCCACTTTGTTGGGACAAGCTAGATTGGACCTAGACCAATTTTAATACTCATAAAGTACAAATGTTTATTATTCAAAATGCATGTTTATAACTTCTATTTGTAATAATAAATTTTTAAAAAAATTAGATATTAAAATGGGTCCAGATTGTGTAAAGGAAAAAAATGAAAGGACATGAGCTTTCAGAATTTTTCTTTGTTAGATTGTGTAATTTGGAAGTGTTTTTTGTTATTTTTATGTCGTCTGTATGTTTAAGCATAGAATACACACAATACATGTGTGTGTATTCTATTCTTATAATCATATTAACCTTAAGCACTTTGATTACTACTTCTGTTTGGAATCGTTATAAAATTTGTTAGACTTTTTTTAATTCCTTGAGTTATATGATTACTATTGTATTCTCTATTTTCTTTCAATTATTTTATATCTTTTATATTTCGTTCAACAAATTCTTAAATAATTTTTTAATAATAATGGTTTTTTCGCAACTTCATTCATATCAATGGTTTTGCACTGTGAAATAATTTTTATTGAAATTTATAGTCAATTCTACAAGTCTGTACTCTTAATGTGTTTTGATATTTTATTCGTGATTTTAATTGCGATTAAAATCTCAAAAAATTTGGAAATATACAGTACTTTTTTTTTTTGGTATAGTTTTAATTATAATGGTTCAGATTTTTCATATTTATGTTATAATTTGAAATATTCAACACTAAAATATCTTCAAAAAGGTAAGGAAATTAAATATTCTTATTTTGTTGTGTTTATCTTTATTATTTTAATATTGTTTTTATTTTTAATTGCTTTTTCTCTCTCTCTCTCTCCCTCCATGTGTGTGTCTCAATTCTATCCTTATAATTACATTTTTAGCCTTTTGATTATGACTTCTGCTGAGTTGTTGCAAAATTTAATTTGTAGGACTTCTTTTTTTTAAGTTGTTTGACTACTTTTGTGTTCCATTTTTTTTTCCCCTTATAGCATATTCCATTCCTATAAAACAAATAAAACTCATATGCTTGTTTATCCCAAAAAATAGTATATATATAAATTAATTAATAGTTGATCACGTAAATATCATACCATTTGTAAATTTTAGTAATTATATTATTTCTCTTGTTACTAAAGCTTTCACATGTTTTTGTTTGGCAAGATTTGTGTGGAACAATACCAAAATCACTTTAGATAGGTGAGGATATACTCTAATTAGATTGTGTTTTTTATTACTTGGGTTAAAGTGAACAACAACACATGTGCTTTGGCTAGAGGAGTACCCAGTAACAAGTGCTTTTTTTAGGTGCAAAAATGACTATATGGTTAATTACAAATTAAATTAGGTGCAAAAATATTATTTAACGGTTAAGTTTGACTTTTTTTTGCTGATTAGACGATGACATGACATTTCAAATGTATAAAAATATATATGTGGTTAAGCAAAAAAAGCGTCCAATACCAAGTTCTTTTTTTAATTTAATAATTTTATTTCAATGAAAGGAAAATTATTATTTCTTTAGGTATAATTCTTGGAAGGCCAAATTTTTTATTTCCATAATTTTTTAAAATCCTTATTAAATTTTCTAATGAATAATTATTAAATGAGTATTTATGCATTTGAAATTTGTTATTATAAATACTATATTTAATTAAAAATAAAAGTAAATAACGGACCATAATTTATTATCTTCTGTTTTTTTAAATAAAATCCTGGCTATATAGTATAGATTTGCGACGGCGGCGGCGAGCTATAGAAGTAGAAAGGAAAATAAGGCACAATGGGGTTAGGCGGAGGCGGCGCCAATAATTCATGTGAAAGGGCGAAGGATTAAACACAGCCCCGGTGCCGCCGCTTCCTCGCGGCGGTCATGAGTAGAATAGATAGAGGTGGGTGGGGGAGAAAGCGAGGGAGGGCAAAAATCAATAGAGTCTGGCGGAGGAGGTGGCGGCAGAGATGGAAGTTGGTGGCAAGTGTTTTGATAGGAATAGCAGGATGTACACTTAATCTGGTCATCCGCCATTATTAATATAGTTATAGAAAGAGGAAACAGAAGCATGAAAACGAGTGTAAACATTGTCTCTGCACTTCGCAAAAACAATTGAAGACAAAGAAATGGGAAATAGCATAGAGAGATCAGTATGTGTTAATATATAGGTATAATGGAATAATGACCAGCCAATGTTCTTGAGAGAAAAAGAGAAGAGAGGAAGAACACGTTAGCAAAAGAATCTTTAATCTTTAAATATATCCTATACTAATAATAAGGTCCGTTATTGACTTTTATTTTTAATTAAATATAGTATTTATAATATCTAATTTTAAATGCATAAATACTTATTTATTAATTATTAATTCAAAAAATTAATAAAGATTTTTAAAAAAGGAAATAAATTATGGAAATAAAAAAGTTGACCTTCCAGGAATTATACCTAGAAAAATAAAAACTTTCCTCTAATTGAAATACAATTATTAAGTTAAAAAAAAAAAAAACTTGGTGTTGGGCCCTTTTTTTTTTGGGCAAACCACATGTATGTTTTTTTTACCTTTAAAATGTCTCATCATCGTCCAGTTAGCAAAAAAAGTTAAAATTAATGGTTAAAGTTAAACTTAACAGTCAAACGGTATTTTTGCACTTAATTTGTAACCACATAGTCACTTTTACACCTAAAAAGAGAACTTGCTACTGGGCTCTTCTCTGGTCAAAGTATATGTGTATTTTTGTACTTTAACCGTTATTACTTTAATATTTATTTTCCTTTACATCAATTATAATATTAAAATCACATTTTTAGCATTTTGGTTATGACTTTTATTAGGAGCCGCTTTAAAGTTTGTAGGTCTTGTTTCTGAGTTGTTTGACTACCTTCACTATAAAAAAACACGCTATCACCGACAGAAATTACCCACAAAATTTTGTCAGTAATTTCATTTGTGACAAAATTTACTGATAGAATTCTATCGGTTATAAATTTTCAACGGAACAAAGTCTGTGGTAAAGACATCTCCCAAGCCAATGGAATTTTATTCAGTCGCTATTTTCCCAAGGAATTTCGTGACTAAACTATCCGTCGTAAATTTGGGACGCAAAATAGCAACAGATTCCGTGGGAAAATTTCCCACGGAATTCAATGGGACATTTTCCACATAATTATAAACAGAATTCCTTGGGTAATTTCCCATGGAATTACAAACAGAATTCTGTTGCTAATTTTCCACCTTTCCCATGGTCCGAATGTTCTCTCACCCTTTGTTTTTTAAGCCTTTTTTTTAAAAACAATTTAACACACTTAAATGAGAAAATTATCCTTTTCATATAACTAGAAAAATTAACAAGTTCAAAGTAACTAACATACTAAATGTAACATCCTGAATTTTGGACCTAAAGACTAGAAAATTAGCCTATTTTCGGAGGACTATTAGACCCTATTTTTGAAAATAAATTATAACTCAAAATCCTTGAACTAAGTAGTAAACAACTGCACATATTATGAATCAGTGAATTTTTGTCTCGAAGATGGTGTCACCCGAAGTAATTTCTGTTACCGGCAGTGTCCGACTTAAAATCTTTGACAGATTACGAAATACCCTGAATGAGATCAAAAATTCAGCTGACCTAGATATTTCAAAAGAGGAAGAATAGAACTTCAAGGCTTTGCTTTTGGATTTTTGAGATTTTGCAAAAGATCACGCGATCAGAACTCCGAACAGGGAATTTTATCAGTATTTTTACTATTTAAAATATTAAAATATTATATTATTTTTTTGAAACGCCCACGAGGAGCAGAGGAGAGCCACGAGTGTTTTTTTTATTTTTTTGGAAAATTACATATAATGACCCAGAAACAAGAAATTACGCTTAAGGACCCATTTTCCAACACTATAAATAGAAGCTTCATTTCTTCATTTTCTTCACACCAAACTCAGACCACAATGGTTGAGTTTAAGAGAAGAGTGAGGATTCTTAGAGTTAGAGGGAGAATTTAGAGTAAAGTTCTCGGAGCTGGAGAGAAGGAGTAAGAACTTCAAGGGTAAGTTCTTTGGTCTCTAGTCTTAAGATTTGGTAGTTTCTTTTGGAAATTATAGTAGAAATGCCAGATAGAGTTTTTTCTGAGTATGCTCTGTGGCTGCAGCTTAGTCTGATCTGTCACATCAGAAAAGAATTATTCTTGGTCAGTAATGTTATTTACCAATACAGTAAATACTATTTACCAAACAGTAAAAATTATTTACCGTCACGGTAAAAATATTTTTACTGGTACTATTCACATGAATAGTGAATACTATTCACATGAATAGTAAATCTTCAACGTAGAATTCCACAAGTATTGCAAAGTTGATGGCCACTGATAAATGTGATATTGTTCCTATAGGGTATCTGTGAACTTGTACCGCTGTTTTCCGTTAGAAGTATCGTTTTAGTCAAACGTACCAAAACATCATCAACGAAGGTACGGACGCGTACTGTAACCTTAACTCTGATGCTTATTGTAAATTTGTATGTGATGGATAGTCTGAGATTCTGTTTTTATAAAGTTGTGCATACACATTCAGCTATATACGGGTTATAGTCATAATAATGCCGTTGAGTTTTCCTAGCGCTGAGGACACGGATGTACACCGTGGCACTGGGTAGTGCAGACTGGATTAAAATATGAGGTGGTTGTGCTGTTAAAATGTGATTATGCTGAAACTATCATGAATATCTATTATATATAAAATTGTTACATAAGCATGAGGTTAACCGTTACCTGAGGTTCAATGGGTATTGAACCTCAGCTCTTACTGTAGCTTCAGGATTTTCGGAGTGAACAGAAACAGAAACAAGGGTTAGCAGCAGGCAGAAGAACTAGCTGGAGAAAGTCCTGTAGATATGTATAGTCTTTCAAACTCTTTGTATCAGCAAACCAGTACACTACAGTGGTTGAATATCAGTTACTCAGTATTTAAAATCATTTCGTTGCTCAATTCTGATCAAATTATTTTGAAAATGCTTTAGAAAAGTTGGGGTGTTACATTTTGGTATCAGAGCAGGTATTCTGGCACGAAGTTAACTAAGTTACTCCAAACAGTCTGATATCTAGAAAGGGGTTTTGTGGTTGGCAATCAGTTTCCTTGAATTCGGTGAGTCTTCCACAAATACACCTGCCTAGTCGGATTGTCTGAGTAGCGGAGTTAGGTTCTAAGTTTTCAAAAGTATTTTATCTGGTATGAACCCGACTCAGTTACAGTAAACCATTGGTGCCGAAGGTAGGGCCGAGTCTATGTGGATCAGCCAATCAGTCACCCTAGCACGGTGAGGCTCCCATGATAGACGCCTACCTGGCCAATCGGTTTGACTAACTAAGTTAGGCTCTAAGCCATGGTTTTAAAAGTATTTCGAAAAACAAGAACAAAGTACTGATATAATACTGGTGTTGTGATACAAAAAGGACATACACCTTAAGGAAAAGGGTTAGGCTCGGGAAGTTAAAACCTTGATGGCATAGAATATGGGTTCTGTTGTTAAACTTTAGGACTTCTGATATGGGAATTGGAGTCTAAGCTAAATCCCCGCCCAGTGTTTCAAGGGAAGCAGTACAAAGAAGTCATTACGACTTAAGTTTTCTGGTAGACAATAACCTACTGTTTAGGTTTTTCCTTGGCTAGTAACCTATTGATTTAGTGACCTTGTGAAAATAATAACTTGTTAAGTTATCTTGAGAAGGAAATCCCTACCTTGTAGAGGCCAGACACCATGCGTGCAAAGGGGTGTGGCTCCGGGGACGAAGATCTTTTGATTAAGTCCTTGACGGTGGTGATCAATTGACAGAAGAGGGAAAGTACCCAGTAATTCTGGGGAGACAGTTATGTCATACTAGTACCTATGAGAGTTGTAGGTACCCAGTAGTAAGTATACCAATATTAGTACCAAGAATCAATAGACATTATGAAGTTAATATTGCTTAAGCGAGAGAAATCTCAGAACTATGACCCCTGTGAGAGTAGGAACCCTTAGAAAATATGAGTGAGCTTTGTTTAGGTTCCAAATATCTAAGAGATAGTTCCTTAACAGAACCATACGAAAGCTGGAAACCTCAGTAGCCACCAGGTTATGGTCTCAATGTGGGACCAAGAATCATAGAAATATCAGTGGCTAGTAGATTCCCCAAGAAGTAGGTGATTACCCAATAGGGAAAGTTGAGTTAAGGATTATGCCTGGAGCTAAACAGAAAGTGAAAGTTTACAAATAGAATGGCCCTAGATAAGATGGCAGGCATAGAGACAACAGATAATAAAACCACTAAAGGATAGGAACCTGATAAGATTTGAGTTCTCATTATAATGATTCAGAGACGATCACTGACGCTACTTATGGGAAGTTTGATCGGAGAAAGATACCTACGGGGAGTTCTGATCAAGGAGGCTTACCTACAGAGGATGCTAATCGGAAAAGCTGACTGGTCTGCGAAGACTAAGTGAAGCGCCGAGTAATGTGCCGTAGAGCAGAGCCACCGTGACGACGAACCGTAGAGTGGGGCCGCCGTGACAACGAACCATAAAGTAGAGTTACCAGTGCATCAGTTCTCAAGGTAAGTAAATTATAATGAGTCTCACATCGAATAGGTTCCCCAGAGTGAAGGTTTAAGTAATCTAGTATATCACCATGGTTTGCTCCAATGCTATATAGTACATATTGTTAGACAACAAATGCGAGAAGTGTCCCAAAAAGCTTGTGAAACCCGAGGATAACGGGCAAAGTTTGGAATAGCCAGATGAGTTAAGTAGAACAAACTAAGCATTATACATATGGTTTGAGTAGTCAAGAACAGAGGTCCGGATGTATGTAGTTAGTAATGACCTTCTAATGTTAGTTGTCTGATTCCTAAGTAAGGTTTTAAAAAAAATTGAATTTTTGAACTTACCAATGCACCTGCTATTTTGAAATTTTCGGAGTTTACTTTCAAATTTGTGAAATCGAGTTTTCAAATGAAATATTTTTCAACAGAATTTGAGACCACAGTGATGGTTATGATGTTGTCTTGTACAAACGGTTTTGTTAGAACCCAGAGTTTGAAACTGAGTTTTCAACTATGTTGTGGTAAAGTCAGTACAAAACTGGAAGGACAGAAGCTGTTGTAGATGTACACAGTTTGCTAGGTCTGCCAGATGTTTTAAAACGTTTGAAATCGCTGGCCTTTGATAAATGTTCTCTTTGAACAAAAAGTTTTTGGAGGGATTTTGTTTGAGAAAATGGAAATCGCACCAACAGTGAACGCACCCAATCCATAACACTTTGCCGAGGGCATATGTTTTGTTTAGTACAACCTGACTGTCTATGACTGGACTGAGTTCCGCTAGATAGGGTTGCTACTTTATGTGCCAGTGTGAACACTGGGTCTCCTGAGAAAGGGGCGGAGGTTCTCCCACATTGTTGATAATACTGTTAAAACTGGATTTGGGGATTGGGAGAAGGCGCTCACTGTACCAAATGGTTAAAATGATGGTGTGTACTCTCAATTGTAAAATTTTGTGAAATAAATTAGCTCCCTCAAAGATATGTGCCGGTAATAAAAGTTTTTGAAAATGATCCGGCAGTGAAAAATGTTTTCACGAATTTGTGATGGCAGCGATTAAATTTAAAAATGTTATAGCACTATTACTTTGTGGTATAGTGCAGATTGTGAAATGTACTGAAACCACAGAAAATTTTTCATGTTTGAAAATTTGAAAATGAGACAAGAAAATTTATTGAATATTGGATTCTGTAGGCCCAAAATTACTTTCTAGGGGATGAATATTTTTATTGGTGTCTAGGAAAGTGATTGAAAGACTAAGCCCCTATTTGATGGTTATTCATTTTGTTGCCGTTGTAAAAAGTATGAAGAGATTTTCGCTAGATTTACACTTACCTAGCTAATTTATATGAGTAACAGATGACAATACCATAACAGAATACGGACATAGTCTTGATTATACAGAATAACTGGCTTAAGTTTGAATTTAATAAGAAAAAGTTGAGTTTGGCAGGAAAACTCGAAAATCCTTATGAATCCTAGAATAAGAGATTACAAACATTAGCAAGAAGGCTAGACTATATTATTTCAAGCATCAAGAGCAACAGTTGGTACAATCCCACCACAAGCGTTGACCATCTCAAGTTTAAGTCTATTAATTTCTTCTTGAGCGGCTGCACTTGAGAGAGGACCATCAGAAGACATTGTTTGTCTCAATCTAGCTATTTGCCTCATAGTGCTTCGAATTTTTACATAAGGCCAATGCCTTATTCCTTCTCTATGGCATATTTTCATTAAGACATTTTTGCATAGACGAACTTGTTTAGCCGCTTCTTGTTGAGGTAAATGGAATAAGTCTCTAAGATCATTTATTGACATTGATGAAGCTCTAATATTTTGTTCAGCTCTTGATCGGTATGGATTACTAGGTATGGGGACTGAAGGATTATTATTTACAACCATGAGCTCTTTTCCTTTATTGGATATATTTTCTGTATTGGTTGGAAATGAACTATTAGGGAGTTCATTTTGATTTTTAGTCCATTCCAAACCAACACAGAGGGCCTCATAGTAGGCTGATAGGGGATCCGACACCAGGACATACCCTAAAGATTTTTGATTCAAACAATAATTTTCTAGAAAATGTTTGACATCATCTAAATTCTTCTTACCAAAGTCAAATACTTGAGGACTGAAAGAACCTCCTTGTACGTCCTGGTGAAAGACAGCGTGGCATATCATACCAATCCTCCCATGAACTTCAAGTTTATGGTATTGAAGTCCATTGGTATGAATAATCTCTCGTAGAACATGGCAGCAACCACATGAAAATGGATTAGTAGTCTCATCAAGGTAGAAGCAGGATTCCTTGGTTGAGAAGGTACCGTAGACTCCATAAGTTCTGCCACATTACGACACCTTTGGACAGGTCACCTTGATGGACCTGCTTCAGATTCCTTTCTGTTAGTAGTTGTAAAAGTAGAATCTTGTATCCTTGGAGGAGGAGTAGGAATGTTAATCGTTGAGGCAGATGGATGAACGTTCATACTTACGGGATTTTGGGGAAATAAAGAAGAATAAGGGTATGATGCATTGTTTGACAAATCAGACAACATGTTAGTCTGATAGTCATGAAGTAAGGCTTCAAGAAAGAAAGGGTTGAATGAATCGGAGACTGGAATAGAGTTACTTGAACCGGCCATGTTTAAGGATAATGTGGAAGGTTATAGTGAAGATTACGATCGGAGAGGAAATGAATATTTTGTGAAGTTTGAGAGAACGTGAAACATTTACTCTTTCTTTACTCGATTTATAGCTGGGCTAGCAACGTCTAGATTTTGTTAAGCAGCATCGGATTCTCATCTGTCGTTGGCTCAGAATAGTGCAGACTTTGTTGTTATGCGGAAAATTTTATGGCACCGCACCCTAGTGCACCCTTGCCACCGTTAGGGGTCGCAGTTTCCTAGACCTTTGCAGACAGAAATCGCTATGGCATTTATTGCTAGCTGTGTTTTCAAGAAAATAAGTTTGGACGTTTATACGCACATTTATCTAAGAAATCTGTCTTAGATGTGCAGCTGACTCAAGATGTCGGAATTGACATTTGAAAATAGGATTTTGAAGCGTAAGCGTGCTAAGGTGATAGTAATCTTGGGAAGGGTGACTTTCTAATAATATTAGATGAACCGGAGAGAATCCGAAGATTTGAAATGATGATGAGAATAGTATCTATGATGATACTTGGTACCAGAATTAAGAGAATTGGAGTGATAGACAAACCCAGAAAATAGAATTTTTCCTGGATCACTAGTTGGCATGCTAGTACAAAGGAAGAGGTTGAATTATAGAAAATGAAATGGAGCATTTGTGAAATGTTCCCAGTTTAATGGAGCATTGAATAGTAGGATGTATGCTAGATAAGCATGTATAAGGAAGAAGTATATTAGAGGTCTAGATAACCTTTTGAGTTTATATGTTCAAATTTCGAGGACGAAATTTATTGAACAGGGGGAGAATTGTAACATCCTGAATTTTGGACCTAAAGACTAGAAAATTAGCCTATTTTCGGAGGACTATTAGACCCTATTTTTGAAAATAAATTATAACTCAAAATCCTTGAACTAAGTAGTAAACAACTGCACATATTATGAATCAGTGAATTTTTGTCTCGAAGATGGTGTCACCCGAAGTAATTTCTGTTACCGGCAGTGTCCAACTTAAAATCTTTGACAGATTACGAAATACCCTGAATGAGATCAAAAATTCAGTTGACCTAGATATTTCAAAAGAGGAAGAATAGAACTTCAAGGCTTTGCTTTTGGATTTTTGAGATTTTGCAAAAGATCACGCGATCAGAACTCCGAACAGGGAATTTTATCAGTATTTTTACTATTTAAAATATTAAAATATTATATTATTTTTTTGAAACGCCCACGAGGAGCAGAGGAGAGCCACGAGTGTTTTTTTTATTTTTTTGGAAAATTACATATAATGACCCAGAAACAAGAAATTACGCTTAAGGACCCATTTTCCAACACTATAAACAGAAGCTTCATTTCTTCATTTTCTTCACACCAAACTCAGACCACAATGGTTGAGTTTAAGAGAAGAGTGAGGATTCTTAGAGTTAGAGGGAGAATTTAGAGTAAAGTTCTCGGAGCTGGAGAGAAGGAGTAAGAACTTCAAGGGTAAGTTCTTTGGTCTCTAGTCTTAAGATTTGGTAGTTTCTTTTGGAAATTATAGTAGAAATGCCAGATAGAGTTTTTTCTGAGTATGCTCTGTGGCTGCAGCTTAGTCTGATCTGTCACATCAGAAAAGAATTATTCTTGGGCAGTAATGTTATTTACCAATACAGTAAATACTATTTACCAAACAGTAAAAATTATTTACCGTCACGGTAAAAATATTTTTACTGGTACTATTCACATGAATAGTAAATCTTCAACGTAGAATTCCACAAGTATTGCAAAGTTGATGGCCACTGATAAATGTGATATTGTTCCTATAGGGTATCTGTGAACTTGTACCGCTGTTTTCCGTTAGAAGTATCGTTTTAGTCAAACGTACCAAAACATCATCAACGAAGGTACGGACGCGTACTGTAACCTTAACTCTGATGCTTATTGTAAATTTGTATGTGATGGATAGTCTGAGATTCTGTTTTTATAAAGTTGTGCATACACATTCAGCTATATACGGGTTATAGTCATGATAATGCCGTTGAGTTTTCCTAGCGCTGAGGACACGGATGTACACCGTGGCACTGGGTAGTGCAGACTGGATTAAAATATGAGGTGGTTGTGCTGTTAAAATGTGATTATGCTGAAACTATTATGAATATCTATTATATATAAAATTGTTACATAAGCATGAGGTTAACCGTTACCTGAGGTTCAATGGGTATTGAACCTCAGCTCTTACTGTAGCTTCAGGATTTTCGGAGTGAACAGAAACAGAAACAAGGGTTAGCAGCAGGCAGAAGAACTAGCTGGAGAAAGTCCTGTAGATATGTATAGTCTTTCAAACTCTTTGTATCAGCAAACCAGTACACTACAGTGGTTGAATATCAGTTACTCAGTATTTAAAATCATTTCGTTGCTCAATTCTGATCAAATTATTTTGAAAATGCTTTAGAAAAGTTGGGGTGTTACACTAAACAAGGAAAAATGTCACAAGTTCAAAGTTACAAAAAGACTAAAAAAAGGATGAATATATGTAAAAAGTCACAAGTTTACAGAAACAATGAAAATTTTCAATTGTCATGTTCAGTTTCTTTATTTGCATTTGTAGCAGAGGGAACCTCATCATTGGCAAGGTCAGAGAGATTAGGTAATTGAATTTCCATTCCTTACAATGTTGACATAATCATGTCGATGGCATGTTTAAGGTGTTGAATCTTTTGTTTCACGCGTTCAGTCTCTTTGTGTGAGGTGTGTTATCCTTGCATGCAATTCTTGAAGCCAATTTGTCTTAGAAATTCATCTTGCAAGCAAAGTACATAACATAAGTACATCATAACAGATTTTTTTCCCAAATTATGAAGCCTAATTATCTTAGAAAGATAGATGAATTTTCAATAATAGACGAACGATGAGGGCACTACATACTACAAAAACAACAAATCTAACCCCCAAAACTCTAATCATATTGGCAGCCTAGAGAAAAACTAGAAGAGGCAATGGAGTTGACAAGACAAATGATTAACAACAGAAAATAGGCAAAATAGCAGGTCTTATATAAGTTGCAAGCAAATGACCAATTACAAGCCAATGCAACATAGAAGAAGATTGTCATCTGCATGAAAATTATTCTAGCCAAATTCATAATTTTAGGAGAAGAAGGCTTAGTAGGAGAACTGCCGAACAGACTACGGGGAGTTATTCACAATCATCCATATTAAGCACCGAGATAGGACAGCGACCTCTCAGCAAGCAGAGGAGGCCATTTTGAGATATAGACATTATTTTTAATATTTGTTATTTATTTAAATAAATGAAATTGTTTAATAAATGTCTTATAAAATGCATGCAGCAGGAGCATATTCAACAGTTACAGGCTGAGTTGCAAGACAGCCAAACCCAAGAGTCACATGGGTCTATGGATTCTACTATGCCTTTGAAAGCTACTATGGTCCGAGTCGAGCACCTTGGTAGCTATAGGGGTATAAGGTTAGGAGCTAGTAGTGGCGGTTCCAAAAAATTAATGAAGGATGGGAACTAGTGGCGGGGGGATTTGGGTGTTCGGAGGCAGCACCCGTAATTTTATTATATTTTTAAGGAAAGTTTTAAGTGCATATAAAAACAAAAGAATATAAACAAGAAAAGAAAATAATATCAAAAAAAATATTTATGAAATTAAATGAATACTGATAATGTAATAAGAGATGCAGTTATTTTACAAACTTGTCATTTAGAAAAGCCAGGCTAAGTGTTGTTAGAAATGCTGTTACATAAATTATAATAAAGGGTAGGCACTCAATAAGTTCAAGTACATATACTTTAATAACAAAAGTATATTATAATAAAAATAATTACATTGTCATCCTTCTAGGCCTTATTTTTTGGAATTCCATCATAATTACCTTATTATCAATGCTTTAAATACATCTTTTTCAATATAAGGCACTAAACAATCATTCAACCATTCATCCTCCATTCGATTACGAAGTGCAATCTTTACGTATTAAGGGTGGGAAATCATTCAAACATGTATTAATTTTTGTTTAAAAAAAACCGGGGGGGGGGGGGGGGGAATCTCCAAAACGACATCATTTCAAGGGTGGGCACTTGCCCCCCTTCTCTTATACGGGCATCCGCCATTGGGAGCCAAACTTGGCATGGTCTATGGCAAGAACGGTGCCTTTGAAACTAGCACCTCTCAAGCAGGGTCGGATCCGGCATTAGAAGGTTGAGGGAGGACACTGTTGAGGAGACCCATGCAAAGATTGCCAAGTTACATGCTGTGATGGCCCAGTAAATTTAGGTGCAAGCCGATTTCTTCTACACTCAGTAGACCCAGTGGCTGGGTATCACAAACGCTATGCTATCAAGGTCGTGGAGTCAGTTGTTTCCTAACAAGGACTATTCAAAGGTCCCGCCAATACCTAGGTTTATCGTCCAGTTGCCTCCTCCTCTTGTCGATGACAATGGTGCTATTAACCCTAGTCAGGCCCCTGATCCTATCCCCCTTGAGATGGTAGAGTGGAGAGGATATCGTCTAGCATGCTACAATACCTTAGTAGAGAAGATATCATCATAAATTAGAAAAATTAAAGTACATGTAACGAAATTAATTATAAACAAAAAAAACCTAATTTTTTTAAAAATTATTCCTAAGAGATTACTGTGTAGTGAATAGCTTCCAGAGAGGGAAAAAGAATAGCGATTTTAGAGAACATATTGTAAAGAATAGCTTTAGAAAAGGTAGAAAAAAAAAGCTTATGAAAAATTATAGTTTTTGATCTCCAATCCAATGTTGAGATCCATACACGCAGCGGATTAAAATAGTTTACGAATCCCATCCGGAGGATCACTCAGGCGCGTTTAAATCAAGGTTAAGGAACCCGAATCGTATCTTAAAGAATTCGGAATCATCTGGAGCAGGAGGTTTTCCTTTGATTTTAGCGAACTAGTAGCTCAAGAATCTACACAAACCTTTGCGCACATTTTCTCATGGTGATCAAGAAAACCCAAACTGTAGTGAATTCGTCCACGTCTCGTTCTCTTTGAACTGGTGGGCTACCTTCTCGATCAGCAGAAGACGACTCTTAGAATCGGCTTCCTCTACTGGTATCCACATGAACAATCCCCCGAACACGGCTACGGCAGCGTGCTAGCGCCTCTTGTGCATCTTTCTCAATTTTTCCAGTCTAGGGTTTCTCGCGGCTTTCTATAATACACTCGACTAAAACTCCCGTAGGTTTTTCTAAACCCGATAGGCGTATTATATAATCAAAATTAATCCTCATTCATTTTGAAATTCAAATTTTGAATCTGCATAATATATTAATTAAATCTATCTAATAGATCTAATCTAATATATTTATTTAATCCGAATTAAAACCAGATCTGAAATTCGAATCTTGAATTTAGATTAAATCTAAATTAAAAGCCTTCTGATTTAATTTATCTCTATAAATTAAATCCGAGAAATGATATCTATTTATTTAATTAAATATGAGATACAATATCTCAATTTAAATCAAATAGATAATGATATCTTTATTCGAAAATTAAATGAGATACAATATCTCTATTTGTTTTACATATTTAATTTATCAAACTAATTAAATATAAAACAAATATTATATAATAATATTATAATCTCCATTATATAATATTATTATATTATTTTTGAATTTAAATATATATCTATATATATATTCACCCCAGATTAAATTCAATATTCATTGAATCTCATATTAATCTAAGATTCAATGAACCTGGACACTTTTACCCGTGTTGGATTATTCTTGTGTGCGACCCTGCAGGCCCATATGAGACTAGCAGTGGGCCAATTCTGTATCAACCCACAAGTCGCAAGCAGCCTCTATCAAGACATTGCGACTACCCAATTCACATGGGGATCGATGATATGATACTACCTATCGTACAACCATGTCACGTCCCTTTTGTCACGCGATAATTTGGTCAAGGATAAGGCATGGATAATGTCAACTTCCTGTTCTTGACCACTACTTTCTCGATTATCGAGTAGTCTAATAAGTGAAATGGAAACTCTTTCCCATCACAGTATGGCCATACATTTCTTAGACTCACTCATCGAGGGGCGCAATATTATCTCTCTACAAATGTGAGGGACAAATTTCATCTTGACCATTCACATTCCTCCACATGAAAACCACTAATCCCGATCCCAGCCGTTATCATCACCCGGTCAAAGGTGACTTTTGACTAGGTCAAAAGTCAGTGACTCATCATGTAGGAATCCATGATGATCTCAGGTCATAGGTCGTTGTGACGCGGTTATACATGAGATAAGCTTATGACTTTGTAACATCCTCATTTTCGAAATCCGTTTTCAAAATATTTGATCAGAGTTTAAACTAGTTTAATCAGAGTAGAGCATCAGAAAGATTTAAAAGAGTGAGTATCTGATATATATTCCCTGTTGTTGAGTCGGGGTACTTATACATACAGTGGTACATTATCTGAATACAATACGTAAATAAAGGAACACGTCCTCTGCTTGTGTCCATACGCGTGCTACCTATCCCTGCTCTTAGTCCTAGCTCCTTCGGTCCCTGAAGCTATGGTAAGAGCTGAGGTTCAATTCCCATTGAACCTCAGGTAACGGTTAACCTCATGCTTATGTACAGTTATGTATGACAGATATTCATGATAATAAAGCATAACCACATTTTAGTTCAATCATCATGTATTCATATCAATCCAGTCTGCACTCTTCACCAGTACCACGATGGCCTATCGTGTCCTCAGCGCTAGGAAAACTCAAACGGCATTACCAAGCCTGTAACCCGTATATGTTCACATAATTTTCAAGCAGAGTCACAGTTTATGAGCATATCTATCACATACAAGTGTACAATAAGCATCAGAGTTAGTGTTACAGTACGCGTCCGTACCTTCGTCGGCGATATCGATACGCTGTCGCTCGGATCGTGATCATGTTTACCCTATAATGGTAATATCACATTTACTAATTCACAAATAATATTCTAGGTGGTATCCTAGTCACTAATGACCCTTTTTACCCTTGGTAGGGTTGTTTCTCAACTTATCATCCTTAATTTTTCAAAAAACGCTGGTCCAAAATTTTGGGCAGATTTTCACCTAACTTCGGAAAATCATAACTAATTCTAGAAAAATCAAAACAAGGATCCGTAAAATTTCCTGGAATCCTCAGGATGTCTAATTTCAAGGAAAAATAATAGAGTTTGCCCAAATCACACGGTTCATTCCCAGTTTTTAAGTTTTGAGCCTCTGCCCAGAATTTTTCCAGAAATTCGTAGCCCAACTTTGAGGATTTTTATCTCCCTGTACAGAAATCATTTGGACATGATTTGTTACATATTTATAAAGCCCTATATGTGTACTTTAACCATGAAT
The DNA here is from genome assembly GCA_034222035.1 of Acacia crassicarpa. Lineage (NCBI taxonomy): Eukaryota > Viridiplantae > Streptophyta > Magnoliopsida > Fabales > Fabaceae > Acacia > Acacia crassicarpa. Next base: position 12,880,367 of record JAWXYG010000015.1, read on the forward strand.
TTTATCAGAATTTTCCAACCACGTTTTCAACATAAAATATAAGCATTTTTATGACTGATTCAGAAATTCCAGAACCGATGAAATTTCGCCAGAACTTCGTTACTTCGGTGTTTCTCTTCCGGAAATTTTGCTAAAACCTCTTCTTCATCAATTTTTCAAAATAAAGCTGATTTTAACCATAAAAACATGAATCTACAATTATTCTAGAATATTTAAGATCTAACCTACTTCTATATAAGAATTTAAAGACTAAAACTAAAGAACTATAAAACTAAAAACTAAAAACTAAAGACAAGCTTACCTCTTGAAGCTCCTTTCTCTCCTTCCTCCTTCTTGCTCCTCTTAGAAATCAACTCTTGGAGTTTGATTTGGTGTGAGGAGAATGAAGAGCAAAGCTTCCTATTTATAGGAAAAATGCAACACCTCCAACAAGCTTCACCTTCTCAATTTTGGCCTTTGGATCTAGGTAAATTTTCAAACTCTCATCCTAGCCTTACACCACACCCCTTCTAGCCTCTTCCATTGTTTGATGACTCACCCTATCCTCTTCCAAAATTGCCAAAAGTCTTCCATAGAGGTGTGACTCATGCATGTAGGGTGGTGACTCATTTCATGAATAGGTTAGTGACTCATGGATGTTTAGATTAATGACTCATTCATGTGTAGGCTAATGACTCATTTCTAGAGTGATAACTCATTTTGCATATGTATAATTGCTTCTTTAAATTAGAATTTCCTACTTCTTCCATTTTGTGTTCCACTAGATAGAAATTCATTTGGGGATCCTAATGAAGTTGTATGTACATTTTCTCATTGGTTTTGAATTCTTGAAGTTCTTAGCTTCATTTAGAGACCAATATCACTTACTCTCTCATTTGGTATCAATTTGCAAGGTTTGGGGAAATAACCTTGGTTATACTCATTTTCAAGCTTGAATTATGCTTGTTCATAATCTCTTTTTATATTTGATCTATGATTAATGGATTTCAAGATACAATTTAGTTTGTATAGATTTCCCTTTGCTTATGTCTTGAATTATTTCTATTGATTAACTTAATTTAATTTACATAAGATTTATACTAAATTCCCATTGGTTGTTACTTTGACTTCTCCCACTAGGCGCACAACAATAGCACTCACAACACTCTCTCTCTTTCCCACACACATGCACAACTCCCTCTCATTGGTTGTTTTAAGTTCACATGGATTGTGTTTTATGAGAGTTAATTTAAGCCTTAGGATTTAACTTTACTAGATTTAATCCAAACCTTTAATTAATCTCTTATAGGTCCAATGAATTTTATGAGGATTAAGAACATTTTCTTGATTTATCATTGGCTAATCCAATTTCACAAGGATTAAGCTTTTATAATTATTTAAGCCCTTAGATTAGCTTTATTAGAATTAATCTTAGTCCTCCATTACTAATCTTAATTAGCATCCCTAATAAGGTGGTTAAGTGCAACTTGCCAAACCATGATTGGTTCTTAGCTTAATTATGACCTTTAAACCCTAGTTGAAATTGTTGACTTTTCCAAAGCTTGATTAAAGCTTAATTAACTTCTTAATCCAAGGCTTAAGTGTTCCTTGATTATTGTATTATTGACTTTTAGGTTAGTTTAAGATTATTGTTAATCTATCTTATGCTAATCTCATCCCCTATTGGTCTTTGATTCTTAATTAGCCTAATGCATCCTTAATTGATGACAATTAGTATTAATTGTAAATAATTAGCTAAATATTCCCTTAGTGTAATTTTAATTTCTCATTAAGTGTTGGTAATTACCTTTTACTTGTTCAAGTGTTTTGATAATTCTTTATGACCTTGTATGAATTAAATATGAACTAGGTATAAATTCTAGGGTTTTAGATAATTTAGTTTCTTAATAAATTATGAATTTTGAGACTTAAGTCTTCTTTAATTAATCCCTTGATTAATTATGAAAAGTTACACAGTTATTTAGTTGAGTGAGAACTGAATTGTTTAGTAATTCTTATTAATTCCTCCGATTTATTTAAGTATTTTCCATAATACTTTCTTGCTCTTTTTGATAGTACAGGAATCATAATTTAATTTGGTAATTATTTGTATTTTCATGGTATTTTATGATTCCTAAGAAAAATTAATCATTGGTCACCTTAATCCTAAATAAGGATTTGTAGAAAATAGAATAATCACACCTCATAATTTGAGTCCTCATATCCACCTATTTTAAATAGATGTCACATATCAAAAATTGTATTTATGAGGAATAATAATTTTTGGGGTATTACATTTCTCCCCCCGTTAAATAAAATTTCGTCCTCGAAATTTGCTCTGTACTAACTAGACTTTGTACCATAAATTCGGGAAACTTACTCTATACTAATTAAACTCTGAAACATACACTATAGATATTCACTATATCGAAACACTTCTATGTTTAATCTATTTCTCTCGGTGACCGAGAATTTGCTCTCGCCTAATTACAAAATTATTGCCATGTCGTACTTTGACATCCATCTATCAAAAATGTCCCTGTCAGACCTATGTACCATGGCAACACAGGATATCTCATACTCAACGACACAATCGCGGTTTGGTTGGTATAAATGAGAAAACATGGAAAATGTTATCATGATTCTTCAGGTTCGGGGGTAAGGCTACCTGGTAAGTAGCTGGTCCACGTTTAACTAAGATTTCGAACGGTCTTAAGCAGTGCGGCTAATTCTTCGCCCCTGCAGCGTTCAACTGACATTGGTTACGGGGAATAGCTTTAGAGATATATGATCGTCGATTTCGCACTCCAGAGGTCTTCTCTTTTTGTCAACGTAGCTCTTCTGCCTGCTTCGTGCTGTTTAGGAGTTGTCTGTTGAACAGAGTGATTTGTTCGAAGGTTTAACCAGATCTGGTTCAAGCAATTCCTGCTCAGATAAGGGTGACTGACACGTTCGCCGTTGACACTCGATCGTATAAACTCAAAAACTCTAGTCATCTATGTTAGTAGTACACATCGCGTGTACAATCATTTATGATATCAGCACACATCACAAGTATAATCATTTATTTTATACTCAGGTTTAGTACAGGACCTACTCGTTCATTCCCACCGTGTTCGGTTACGCAGGCTTCATTGCCTGACCCATTTAGCTTCTCGGCTCAACATATATTGGCCCTCTGGCCCAATTCATTATTACAGTACTAGGAATTTTAGCCTTACTACCCAGGAGGTTATCCTTAGGCTTTTGGTATTTCAAACTACAACCTGGTACAATAAGCGTTTTATCAGACTCAAGACATACTGCAAACATACTATTCACTACATCAATTCGCTTTTTACACAGTGCTAAATACCATTGTCATAAGGCCTAGGGGCGCTTGTCTTATGCACACTTGCACACATAGCTTTAAGCATCTGCTCGTTTATTTCAACTGAACGTTTTTCCCAGTCAAGTTCTCAGGCTATATTAGAAACTTAACTATCCCTTAGATCTCTAAGGTTTACACTAGTGTCTATATAAGAATTTTGATTGCGACGGCAAATCTTTTCCTTGCTAAGGTCATCACTATGCCAAATTTCTAAACTAACATGAGGGTCTTATGTTCTCAATATTAAAAGTGGGGAGATGTCGCCAGACAAAGTAACCGAAAAATGGTTTCAACGAAATCCAGAACAATTTTTAAGTGTCATTTAGTTCCTATGAAATGTTATATGCTACTACAAATTTCATGTCTAATACTCACTACAAGAGCATAACAGAAGCATATGTCATAAAAACAATATTCAACTTCAATTACCACAACATCAATCAAATTCATGTTTCATATATCCGAAATCTAATGGTGTGGATAGAAATATAGCACAAAGTGTTTGTGTGGTGATGCATTAAAGTAGGTTTTATGAAGTCTCAACAACGTCAATACTAATTTTTTAGTTAACCCAGATTACTAGAGTATACACTTAAAGTTTCATATTTAAAATCTCATCTCTTAACATCCAGGGATCTAGATACCCTTCAACACTTTTGAGTCAAAAAGTTCATGTTAATCTTAAAGGCGTTCATCCAAAATTCCAAAAATAAAACAAGGATGTATGATGAAAGGTTATTTCATTATGATAGAGTGACAAGAAATCTTAATTTCAATGAATCAAACGTACCGTGTATTTCAAGTCAGGGTTTTAATGTAATGCATGCCACATCATTCAACCAAGTGTTGTTTTAACATTTTAAAAAAATCAGTTTATCTACCAGGTTTCCTTTAACTCTACCATGCATCATTCGAAGCTAATCCTGTTTTAACATATCAATGACCAATAATCAAGCTTACAACAAGAGAGACCAAGAACAATGGATAATCAGGAAATATGAGGAAGATGATACTTACAGTATCGATTGGTATAAATTTCACAAAGTGTGATAACAAAAATTTGCAAAGTGGAAATGCACACATTTAAAATGGAACTTACCATGGTATACTATAAGCAACTTCCATTATTTTACTTTGTTAAAGATTTTCTGGTATAATGAAGTAAAATTTCCTAACTCACATTTTCCAATATAACATGGCAGGTAATATAACCGAAATACATGAGTCATGGTATCATCTAGATATGCAAACTTTTTCTTATAGTTACTACAACAATACTTAAATTTTTAGCTTCTTATAATAGTGGCCTAGCGGCCTAGCAGATTTAAGTGTTATATTCCACATAGGGCTAATTTTCACAAGATCCTATGCAGGTGTAATGTAAAATTCTCACAGCTAACTGAGTGAAACTAAATCGTTTGATAGCACAAAATTCACAAAAGAATCATTTTGTTTTTAAAACATAGCTTTAAACTTAGTTTGGAAAATTCAAGTGAAACATTTATGTTAGATTTCTAAGTGACCAGATAGTCGGACAACATGGTTCCTATAAATTAGGTCTGGTTGGGAATTTTCAGAAATATAATAAATGCTAAAACATATGTATACAGAGATTTGGGAAATATCTAGAACTAGTAATTCAAACAAGTTTAGGGTTTCAGCAAATTCAGAGTGTACACTCCTAATGAAAATTTCATCTTTCATACAACATGTTCAGCAACCAACATTGATCACAACAGAAGCATAACAAAAAGGAATTCTTTTCCTATGTCTTAATTTACCTCCTTTAATATGAATTTCCAAAAATTAGGGGAAACTAAATAGTAAGTTGTTTCTATCCTTAGCGAAGTAAAGCAAAGGAATCTTTTTAACTTGTAAAGCGATAGTAAGACAGTACACATGTCCAAGGTTGACAACCAGGTTAGAAAATGTGGTAGAATAAGGAGACTGAGGGGTAATTGTACTGTAATTCGGTTTTCAAATAAAAATAATTTTACTCAAAAGGTGGAACAACTTTTAGATATATAGCTATAAATACAAGATAAATAAAGTGCATGGCGTGAATTATAAAACTTTTCTTTCTCCATTATTTCAAACAAATCTAATAGGACATACAATGAAGAGATTATCGCAAAAGATTTCCAATGTCAAATTAGTGAATATCAGATAATGATCTAATTCTATCTAGATTCTTTTAACATTTTACCAACGATGGTTCCAAGCAAGAAATACCAATCAAACATATCACAATCGACTTTTCATGCTTTGCGTAAAAATTGAGAAATGAGATGACAACTGTACAAGTTATTGTTAGATTTGAGTCATAATGAAGTCAAAATCCATCTCAATAAAACATATATCTTCATAACACATGAAGAAAGAAATATTTGAGTTTTGGCAAGGTATATATATACATAAAACATTTAAAAACAAAATCAATCATGTCCCTAAGGAAAACCAAGACTCAATATCATATACCACATACACCTCACTTCCCTCCTTATGTGTTTTCGAGTACATTAGTATGGATGATGGGTTAACTAACTGTTTTTTTTTTTTTTCAGATGTGTCTTCTAGCATATACTTGGGTATTAGTCTACTACTACTCTTTTCTTCCTTGAGTACATACTTCATAAAGGGTCTTTTCAATCCTAGCTAGTTTGTCCCCCATCATTAAGATATTCCGTACTATCTAAATTGGCCGAGAGGGGTAGAGCAAAGATGGACCACCTATACGGCCCTCAATGATGCCTTGATTATAATTATGCCCGGGTTCATAACGATAATCAAGACCCCAATGAAAACATTGCTCTGGGTACTGAAATTGGTTCTCTTTGTGATTGTTTATTTCTACCACTGCATCTATCTCTATCTCTACCTTTAGGGAACTCCAGTCCCTTATAAGCATCGGAAGGAACAGTGATCAGCACCTATTGCGAACATATGTATATTTTATTACTGTAGCCGCTATGTCATAATACTTCATAATAGTCGACTATGTTCAATTATCAACATTTCCTTAACTTCCCTTGACTGGTACTAGGTTCATATTTCGTTCTTTGACTATAAGCTATCTAAGAACAGCCTTTTGGAGATGATATAGAAAGGAGTGGAAATTGGCTGTACGTTCTCTGTCTATTCGTCTTTTCTATCTAGGCATGGTCTCATAAGGGGACTCACTCCCAGAGTCATTCATAAGAGAATTTACTCTCAGGGTCATTTTGATAGCTAGAAATATTCACTGTTGCCGATATCAGATGTACGACCCGATACTATAGGTTTCTCTGGTTCAAAAAGTATACTAGTTGTTGAATCGAGGTAGTACACAGGATCAGGGTTGTGTACAGGTTTTATATACCGACCATGACAGGTGTACATTCGAAGATTCGGGGTTACGAATGAGTGTAGGGGTTTTCTTCTCTATCTAACAATACACTAGGGTTATATCAGTACTCATTTCCAAAGTATGCTCTGAGGCAATGGCTTAGAGCCTAACTTAGTTAATCAAACCGATTGGCCAGGTAGGCGTCTATCATGGGAGTCTCACCGACTTTACGGCGACTGATTGACTGATCCACATAGACTCGGCCCTACCTTTGGTACCAATGGTTTACTGTAACTGAGTCGGGTTCTTGCCAGGGAAAATGTTTCTTTTGAAAAACTCCGAACCTAACTCTGTTACTCAAACAATCCGGCCAGGCAGGTGTATTTGTGGAAGGCTCGCCGAATTCACGGGGACTGATTGCCATCCACAAAACCCTTTCTAAACACCAGACTTTTTGGAGTAACTTAGTTAACTTCATGCCAGGATGCCTGCACTGATACCAAAATGTAACATCCTCATTTTTGAAATCTGTTTTCAAAATATTTGATCAGAGTTTAAAATAGTTTAATCAGAGTAGAGCATCGGAAAGATTTAAAAGAGTGAGTATCTGATATATATTCCCTGTTGTTGAGTCGGGGTACTTATACATACAGTGGTACATTATCAGAATACAATACGTAAATAAAGGAACACGTCCTCTACTTGTGTCCATACGCGTGCTGCCTATCCCTGCTCTTAGTCCTAGCTCCTTCGGTCCCTGAAGCTATGGTAAGAGCTGAGGTTCAATTCCCATTGAACCTCAGGTAACGGTTAACCTCATGCTTATGTACAGTTATGTATGACAGATATTCATGATAATAAAGCATAACCACATTTTAGTTCAATCATCATGTATTCATATCAATCCAGTCTGCACTCTTCACCAGTGCCACGATGGCCTATCGTGTCCTCAGCGCTAGGAAAACTCAAACGGCATTACCAAGCCTGTAACCCGTATATGTTCACATAATTTTCAAGCAGAGTCACAGTTTATGAGCATATCTATCACATACAAGTGTACAATAAGCATCAGAGTTAGTGTTACAGTACGCGTCCGTACCTTCGTCGGCGATATCGATACGCTGTCGCCCGGATCGTGATCATGTTTATCCTATAATGGTAATATCGCATTTACTAATTCACAAATAATATTCTAGGTGGTATCATAGTCACTAATGACCCTTTTTACCCTTGGTAGGGTTGTTTCTCAACTTATCATCCTTAATTTTTCAAAAAACGCTGGTCCAAAATTTTGGGCAGATTTTCGCCTAACTTCGGAAAATCATAACTAATTCTAGAAATATCGAAACGAGGATCCGTAAAATTCCCTGGAATCCTCAGGATGTCTAATTTCAAGGAAAAATAATAGAGTTTGCCCAAATCACACGGTTCATTCCCAGTTTTTAAGTTTTGAGCCTCTGCCCAGAATTTTTCCAGAAATTCGTAGCCCAACTTTGAGGATTTTTATCTCCCTGTACAGAAATCATTTGGACATGATTTGTTACATATTTATAAAGCCCTATATGTGTACTTTAACCATGAATTTTATCAGAATTTTCCAACTATGTTTTCAACATAAAATATAAGCATTTTTATGACTGATTCAGAAATTCCAGAACCGATGAAATTTCGCCAGAACTTCGTTACTTCGGTGTTTCTCTTCCGGAAATTTTGCTAAAACCTCTTTGTAACACCCCAATTTCCATACCACTTATTGTGTTCATAAACACATAATACTGAGGAATACGGTATTGTCAAATCAGAGTAATGCGGATGATAGAGCATACATTATCATTTGGATAATGAGTATCCGATACAATGCCCAAACTTAAGCTGGCATATTAAAAATCTCGAACGAATATTCTTTCCAGAACTAGTCTTTCTTCCGAACTTCGTTCTGTCTGGTGACATTTCACGTACTTCCTTGAATAGTTCCTTCTTTCATCCAGCTTCTCTTCTTGAAGCTTTAGTCAAATCTAAGATTCAATACACATTGAATCTCAGGTAACAGATAACCTTATTTGCAAATATGAAATGTGAATGCAGTATAACACATGTAAAAGCATAGAATAATTTACAGTAAACAAGTCGCACCGTAACCGCAGTTAACGGCCAAGGACCACAGCCCTTTAGGACACGCAGCCCTATGGGACCGCAGCCTCAAATCCATAGCTAGGAAATAAACATGTAAATCATCTAGCAAACATGATCAGTCATAAATGAAATACATACATACATGCTAATAAGAGTTAACGTTACTGTACGCAAACGTACCTTCCTTCCACGTGAATAGTAGTTTACTATTCATGTATACGTCACTATTCATGAATAGTAATATGCCCGTCCTTTGAATCCGACTCCAAACTTCCCGGACATCCTAACATATTGCCGTATCACTTAGAATAATGCTCTAAGGGTTATTTATATCAGCATTGACCATTTTACCCTTACATTTCTTCAAAAACGGAATTTCCAGCATTTTGCCCAGATTTTTCTCTAACTTTGAAAAATCATAATTAATTCTACAAAACTCCGAATGAGGTGCTGTGAAATTCCACATAACCCTTGATATGTCTATTTTCAAAGAAAAATAACGGCTTTAACTCGAAATTCATGAGTCATTCCCAGATTTTCCGTTTCCAAACACTGCTCAGATTTAAATCCAGAAACAAGGCTTAACTTCAAAAATTTATATCTCCCTGAATATAGATCCAAAGTAGGCGTATTACCTATCAAATTAAAGCTCTATATGTCTACTACATAACTGGAAAATCTCATAATTTTTAAAAATTGTTTACTTTTTCCAAAAAGCAACGTCATAAAACTGTCTCCAGCATTTTTCCGAAACGTTACCAGATTCATAACTCAACTTCGAAAAATCATAACTGGAGTTATAGACCTTCGTTTTAGGTGATCCAAAGCTCATTTTAAACCTTAAGGAGAGTACTTTCTCCTGTAAAAATTTCAAAGACAAACTCAAAATTTTAACATTTCAAAATGGAACCCAAAAATTGCTATTCATTTCTGAAAACCAACATTTTTCAGTGTTCCACTTCTAAATTTGAAAATTAATAAATGGAGTTCTAGACGTCAAATTTATACGTTCTAGTACTCATTTTAAAGCTTGAGAAGTATACTTTCTTCTTACCAAATTTCTTAATCAGAGGAAGTCATTTGCTTGATCAGCTTGTCATTTGAATCTGACTGACTTCACAGATTTCCAAAAAATGACACTACTCCCCTTCCGATGACCTCTTCCTCTTCTTTGATGATCTTTACCTCGTCTCTTTTTTTTTTCCAGCACACTCTCTTTCCATCACTCATTCACACATCAGAAAATGATTAAAGAGAATGATACTTGTGTGAATATAATCTACGTGAGAGAAAGTGTGAGTAATGTACCATGCTTCCCATGCTTCTATATAATATTCCATGCTCCTTATGCTTCCCATGCTTCTATATAATATTCCATGCTTCAAATAAAATAATAGAGTGTGTTCCATGCACCTCCAATATCCACCGGAAGGAAATTCAATGGAAATAGAGAATATCTCGTTGACACTCTTCTTACTTGTAATCCTTCAATAAAAATGTCCTTAATTCCAATAATTACTCATATAGTCATTTATACCGAATTTTCATAATGTATACGTGCATAGTAAAAACGTACATGTGAATAGTAAATTACTATTCATAGTCCCAAAATATACTGATCCCAAATTTGTCACATTTAAATACTGGGTCTAGTAGTCTTCCAAATATAGACTAATTTCCAAATCTTTAGACCCAAAATTCGGGATATTACATTTCTCCCCCCGTTCAATAAATTTCGTCCTCGAAATTTGAACGTACAACCTGAGAGAAAACACCTTAGACTTTCAGTTTATTCTTCCATATGCATGCTTACTATTCACATAACACAATCATTCATCCTATCCCAGTATGTAGTTTTCAAATATATACTCTCTGGTCCATTCTCCAAGTGCTTGGTTACACAGGTATCACAACCTGATACATTTTGCCTCTCAGCTTATCTCATTCTAGCCTTCCGGCTCATTCAATTATCACAGCACTGGATATTCTAACCTTACTACTTAGGGAATCACCCTCTGCTATAGGCATCTCAACTGACTCTTTGTACAATTTGAATATTTTGCCAGTCACAAAATATACTTTAGACACACTGGTTTAATGTCACCATGCTAAGCAACAAATATCATACTTGGCATATAGGTCTTACAACCCAGGGACTCTGCCCCATGCAAACTTGCATACCAAATCTTACTGTCTTAAGCCTTTACTCATCTGTTTCATCTGAGCTTCGTTCATTCAAGCTCTCAAAGTATTGTAGCTGACCACTACTATCTAACCCATCTGGTTTAAATTCTCTATTAGTTTCTGTTCCTATATCTTAAACTCCAACTACACCGCTTTTCTTTTCAATACAATAGCATCGACAATCATGTCATTGCTACCAAAAACTATTTTGTTATCTCATTTACAAATTTTCACACCTCGAAAATTTTCTGTGGTCTCAGTACATTTCACAATCCGCACTAAATCAAAAAGTAATAATGCTATCACATTTTCAAACATAATTGCTGTCCACAAAAATTAGTGAAAACATATTCACTGCTGGTTCGGTTTCAAAAGAACTTTACTACCGACACACATTTATGAGTAGGATTATTCTTTTCACAAATTCAACATTTGAAAGCTCTTGTCACCACTTCAACCTTTCGGTATAGCAGCATATCGCAATCCTTTCATACACAAACCACCGCAGTGGTAATGCACTTGTTGGTCAATGTGGGAAAATTTCCGTCCCCCCATAAGAGACCCAGTGTCTGCACTGGCACATTAATGGGCCACCCCACCAGAATCCCTCCTCGGGAAAAAGGACAATGTCCAGGAGCCCTGCTCCAAACGTCTGTATGGGTCCCAACCAAACAAGGCAAGACACACGCCCCTACAAGGCGAAACTTCTCAGGTTGGATGCATACACTGCTGGTGCGAAAATCAGCTTTTCAAAAACTAATCCCCTCGAAAGAACTTTCAATAATGGCCAGCAATTATAAAACATCTGGCAAGATCCAATAAACCGTGTACATCTACAACAGTTTTTGAACTCTTCCAATTTTTGCGTACTACCTTTACCACAACATATTTGAAAACTCAATTTCAAATTTTAGGTTCTAACAAAACCCTTTTTTTTTATGAGACAACATGTTTCACAAATCAACCATTCAAACTGGTCTCAAATTTTGTTGAAAAACATTTCATTCGAAAACTCAATTTCGAAAGTTCACAAGTTCAAATTTCAACAAAATCAGCGGGTGTATTGGCAAGTTTAAGAATTCAACCTTTAAACATATCCAGGAACCAGACAACTAATTTCTTAGATGGTCAACACTAACAAACCTTATCCTTGGCTACACAAACCATTCATATACATTGGTACTACATTCTAGTAGCTGGTTTTATTTTGGTCGATTCACACACCTAAAGAATCACTCAATCATCAAGTTTGATTCTTAGATAAAAATTCAGTTGGTGGCAACCTTCTGGATACCCAAACAATTCTTAGGCTCACCAATCCATTTTTGAAATCTCGACCATACTCAATACACATGCTAGAATTATCAAGATTCATAGCTTACAACAATCAAATATTATCCTCAGATATTCCCAAAATAACAATCATCAATTTTTCTCTCTACAAGGTACTCGACCTTTAATCAAAAAGTTTCAAATTTCAAACTCTGTCAACAATCACCTTATCCGAGATTACTATCGCCTTAGCACGCTTACACTCAGAATCCATTTTCAAATGTCTGTCCCGACATCTCAAAACAGCTGCATACCTAAATCGGATTTCCAGGAGATTTGGTCATTAAGTAATCACCATGTGACTTATAAACGTCCAAACTTAATTTCCTTGAGACATGACTAACAATAAATGTTGTGTCGATTACCGCCTGCACCAAAATTCAAAAAGGTTTCGACCTATAAGGGCGGTTAGGGTGCATTAGGTTGTATTAGGGTGCGGTGCCATAAAATTTCCGCATAACAACAAAGTCTGCACAATTATGAGCCAGCGACAGATGAGAATCCAATGCTGCTTAACAAAATCTAGACGTTACTAGCCCAGCTATAAACCGAGTAAAGCAAGAGTAATTGTTTCACATTCTCTCAAGCTTCACATCAACATACACATTTCCTTTCCGATCGTAACTTTCTCTATATTCTTCCACATTATCTTTATACATGGCCGGTTCAAGCAACTTCATTCCAGTTTCCGATTCATACAACCCTTTCTTTCTTGAAACTTTACTTCATGACTATCAGACTAACATGTTGTCTGACTTGTCAAACAATGTATCATACCCTTATTCTTCTTTACTTCCCCAAAATCCCGTAGGTGTGAACGTTCATTCATCTGCCCCAATGATTAACGTTCCTACTCCTCCTCCAAGGATACAAGATTCTATTTTTACGACTACTACCAGAAAGGAATCTGAAGCAGGTCCATCAAGACGACCTGTCCAAAGATGTCGTAATATGGCAGATCTTATGGAGTCTACGGTACCTTCTCAACCAAGGAATCCTACTTCTAGCTTGACTGAGACTACTAATCCATTTTCATGTGGTTGCTGCCATGTTCTACGGGAGATCATTCATACCAATGGACTTCAATACCATAAACTTGAAGTTCATGGGAGGATTGGTATGATATGTCATGCTGTTTTTCACCAAGACGTACAAGGAGGTTCTTCCAGTCCTCAAGTATTTGACTTTGGTAAGAAAAATTTAGAAGATGTCAAACATTTTCTAGAAAATTATTGTTTGAATCAAAAATCTTTAGGGTATGTCCTGGTGTCAGATCCCCTATCAGCCTACACAGGTCCCAGGATCGAAACCGGGCTCTGATACCAAAATTGTAACACCCCAATTTCCATACCACTTATTGTGTTCATAAACACATAATACTGAGGAATACGGTATTGTCAAATCAGAGTAATGCGGATGATAGAGCATACATTATCATTTGGATAATGAGTATCCGATACAATGCCCAAACTTAAGCTGGCATATTAAAAATCTCGAACGAATATTCTTTCCAGAACTAGTCTTTCTTCCGAACTTCGTTCTGTCTGGTGACATTTCACGTACTTCCTTGAATAGTTCCTTCTTTCATCCAGCTTCTCTTCTTGAAGCTTTAGTCAAATCTAAGATTCAATACACATTGAATCTCAGGTAACAGATAACCTTATTTGCAAATATGAAATGTGAATGCAGTATAACACATGTAAAAGCATAGAATAATTTACAGTAAACAAGTCGCACCGTAACCGCAGTTAACGGCCAAGGACCACAGCTCTTTAGGACACGCAGCCCTATGGGACCGCAGCCTCAAATCCATAGCTAGGAAATAAACATGTAAATCATCTAGCAAACATGATCAGTCATAAATGAAATACATACATACATGCTAATAAGAGTTAACGTTACTGTACGCAAACGTACCTTCCTTCCACGTGAATAGTAGTTTACTATTCATGTATACGTCACTATTCATGAATAGTAATATGCCCGTCCTTTGAATCCGACTCCAAACTTCCCGGACATCCTAACATATTGCCGTATCACTTAGAATAATGCTCTAAGGGTTATTTATATCAGCATTGACCATTTTACCCTTACATTTCTTCAAAAACGGAATTTCCAGCATTTTGCCCAGATTTTTCTCTAACTTTGAAAAATCATAATTAATTCTACAAAACTCCGAATGAGGTGCTGTGAAATTCCACATAACCCTTGATATGTCTATTTTCAAGGAAAAATAACGGCTTTAACTCGAAATTCATGAGTCATTCCCAGATTTTCCGTTTCCAAACACTGCTCAGATTTAAATCCAGAAACAAGGCTTAACTTCAAAAATTTATATCTCCCTGAATATAGATCCAAAGTAGGCGTATTACCTATCAAATTAAAGCTCTATATGTCTACTACATAACTGGAAAATCTCATAATTTTTAAAAATTGTTTACTTTTTCCAAAAAGCAACGTCATAAAACTGTCTCCAGCATTTTTCCGAAACGTTACCAGATTCATAACTCAACTTCGAAAAATCATAACTGGAGTTATAGACCTTCGTTTTAGGTGATCCAAAGCTCATTTTAAACCTTAAGGAGAGTACTTTCTCCTGTAAAAATTTCAAAGACAAACTCAAAATTTTAACATTTCAAAATGGAACCCAAAAATTGCTATTCATTTCTGAAAACCAACATTTTTCAGTGTTCCACTTCTAAATTTGAAAATTAATAACTGGAGTTCTAGACGTCAAATTTATACGTTCTAGTACTCATTTTAAAGCTTGAGAAGTATACTTTCTTCTTACCAAATTTCTTAATCAGAGGAAGTCATTTGCTTGATCAGCTTGTCATTTGAATCTGACTGACTTCACAGATTTCCAAAAAATGACACTACTCCCCTTCCGATGACCTCTTCCTCTTCTTTGATGATCTTTACCTCGTCTCTTTTTTTTTTCCAGCACACTCTCTTTCCATCACTCATTCACACATCAGAAAATGATTAAAGAGAATGATACTTGTGTGAATATAATCTACGTGAGAGAAAGTGTGAGTAATGTACCATGCTTCCCATGCTTCTATATAATATTCCATGCTCCTTATGCTTCCCATGCTTCTATATAATATTCCATGCTTCAAATAAAATAATAGAGTGTGTTCCATGCACCTCCAATATCCACCGGAAGGAAATTCAATGGAAATAGAGAATATCTCGTTGACACTCTTCTTACTTGTAATCCTTCAATAAAAATGTCCTTAATTCCAATAATTACTCATATAGTCATTTATACCGAATTTTCATAATGTATACGTGCATAGTAAAAACGTACATGTGAATAGTAAATTACTATTCATAGTCCCAAAATATACTGATCCCAAATTTGTCACATTTAAATACTGGGTCTAGTAGTCTTCCAAATATAGACTAATTTCCAAATCTTTAGACCCAAAATTCGGGATATTACATTTCTCCCCCCGTTCAATAAATTTCGTCCTCGAAATTTGAACGTACAACCTGAGAGAAAACACCTTAGACTTTCAGTTTATTCTTCCATATGCATGCTTACTATTCACATAACACAATCATTCATCCTATCCCAGTATGTAGTTTTCAAATATATACTCTCTGGTCCATTCTCCAAGTGCTTGGTTACACAGGTATCACAACCTGATACATTTTGCCTCTCAGCTTATCTCATTCTAGCCTTCCGGCTCATTCAATTATCACAGCACTGGATATTCTAACCTTACTACTTAGGGAATCACCCTCTGCTATAGGCATCTCAACTGACTCTTTGTACAATTTGAATATTTTGCCAGTCACAAAATATACTTTAGACACACTGGTTTAATGTCACCATGCTAAGCAACAAATATCATACTTGGCATATAGGTCTTACAACCCAGGGACTCTGCCCCATGCAAACTTGCATACCAAATCTTACTGTCTTAAGCCTTTACTCATCTGTTTCATCTGAGCTTCGTTCATTCAAGCTCTCAAAGTATTGTAGCTGACCACTACTATCTAACCCATCTGGTTTAAATTCTCTATTAGTTTCTGTTCCTATATCTTAAACTCCAACTACACCGCTTTTCTTTTCAATACAATAGCATCGACAATCATGTCATTGCTACCAAAAACTATTTTGTTATCTCATTTACAAATTTTCACACCTCGAAAATTTTCTGTGGTCTCAGTACATTTCACAATCCGCACTAAATCAAAAAGTAATAATGCTATCACATTTTCAAACATAATTGCTGTCCACAAAAATTAGTGAAAACATATTCACTGCTGGTTCGGTTTCAAAAGAACTTTACTACCGACACACATTTATGAGTAGGATTATTCTTTTCACAAATTCAACATTTGAAAGCTCTTGTCACCACTTCAACCTTTCGGTATAGCAGCATATCGCAATCCTTTCATACACAAACCACCGCAGTGGTAATGCACTTGTTGGTCAATGTGGGAAAATTTCCGTCCCCCCATAAGAGACCCAGTGTCTGCACTGGCACATTAATGGGCCACCCC
Source organism: Acacia crassicarpa (assembly GCA_034222035.1). NCBI lineage: Eukaryota > Viridiplantae > Streptophyta > Magnoliopsida > Fabales > Fabaceae > Acacia > Acacia crassicarpa. The sequence goes on from JAWXYG010000015.1 coordinate 12,897,208, forward strand.
ACCAGAATCCCTCCTCGGGAAAAAGGACAATGTCCAGGAGCCCTGCTCCAAACGTCTGTATGGGTCCCAACCAAACAAGGCAAGACACACGCCCCTACAAGGCGAAACTTCTCAGGTTGGATGCATACACTGCTGGTGCGAAAATCAGCTTTTCAAAAACTAATCCCCTCGAAAGAACTTTCAATAATGGCCAGCAATTATAAAACATCTGGCAAGATCCAATAAACCGTGTACATCTACAACAGTTTTTGAACTCTTCCAATTTTTGCGTACTACCTTGACCACAACATATTTGAAAACTCAATTTCAAATTTTAGGTTCTAACAAAACCCTTTTTTTTTTATGAGACAACATGTTTCACAAATCAACCATTCAAACTGGTCTCAAATTTTGTTGAAAAACATTTCATTCGAAAACTCAATTTCGAAAGTTCACAAGTTCAAATTTCAACAAAATCAGCGGGTGTATTGGCAAGTTTAAGAATTCAACCTTTAAACATATCCAGGAACCAGACAACTAATTTCTTAGATGGTCAACACTAACAAACCTTATCCTTGGCTACACAAACCATTCATATACATTGGTACTACATTCTAGTAGCTGGTTTTATTTTGGTCGATTCACACACCTAAAGAATCACTCAATCATCAAGTTTGATTCTTAGATAAAAATTCAGTTGGTGGCAACCTTCTGGATACCCAAACAATTCTTAGGCTCACCAATCCATTTTTGAAATCTCGACCATACTCAATACACATGCTAGAATTATCAAGATTCATAGCTTACAACAATCAAATATTATCCTCAGATATTCCCAAAATAACAATCATCAATTTTTCTCTCTACAAGGTACTCGACCTTTAATCAAAAAGTTTCAAATTTCAAACTCTGTCAACAATCACCTTATCCGAGATTACTATCGCCTTAGCACGCTTACACTCAGAATCCATTTTCAAATGTCTGTCCCGACATCTCAAAACAGCTGCATACCTAAATCGGATTTCCTGGAGATTTGGTCATTAAGTAATCACCATGTGACTTATAAACGTCCAAACTTAATTTCCTTGAGACATGACTAACAATAAATGTTGTGTCGATTACCGCCTGCACCAAAATTCAAAAAGGTTTCGACCTATAAGGGCGGTTAGGGTGCATTAGGTTGTATTAGGGTGCGGTGCCATAAAATTTCCGCATAACAACAAAGTTTGCACAATTATGAGCCAGCGACAGATGAGAATCCAATGCTGCTTAACAAAATCTAGACATTACTAGCCCAGCTATAAACCGAGTAAAGCAAGAGTAATTGTTTCACATTCTCTCAAGCTTCACATCAACATACACATTTCCTTTCCGATCGTAACTTTCTCTATATTCTTCCACATTATCTTTATACATGGCCGGTTCAAGCAACTTCATTCCAGTTTCCGATTCATACAACCCTTTCTTTCTTGAAACTTTACTTCATGACTATCAGACTAACATGTTGTCTGACTTGTCAAACAATGTATCATACCCTTATTCTTCTTTACTTCCCCAAAATCCCGTAGGTGTGAACGTTCATTCATCTGCCCCAATGATTAACGTTCCTACTCCTCCTCCAAGGATACAAGATTCTATTTTTACGACTACTACCAGAAAGGAATCTGAAGCAGGTCCATCAAGACGACCTGTCCAAAGATGTCGTAATATGGCAGATCTTATGGAGTCTACGGTACCTTCTCAACCAAGGAATCCTACTTCTAGCTTGACTGAGACTACTAATCCATTTTCATGTGGTTGCTGCCATGTTCTACGGGAGATCATTCATACCAATGGACTTCAATACCATAAACTTGAAGTTCATGGGAGGATTGGTATGATATGTCATGCTGTTTTTCACCAAGACGTACAAGGAGGTTCTTCCAGTCCTCAAGTATTTGACTTTGGTAAGAAAAATTTAGAAGATGTCAAACATTTTCTAGAAAATTATTGTTTGAATCAAAAATCTTTAGGGTATGTCCTGGTGTCAGATCCCCTATCAGCCTACACAGGTCCCAGGATCGAAACCGGGCTCTGATACCAAAATTGTAACACCCCAATTTCCATACCACTTATTGTGTTCATAAACACATAATACTGAGGAATACGGTATTGTCAAATCAGAGTAATGCGGATGATAGAGCATACATTATCATTTGGATAATGAGTATCCGATACAATGCCCAAACTTAAGCTGGCATATTAAAAATCTCGAACGAATATTCTTTCCAGAACTAGTCTTTCTTCCGAACTTCGTTCTGTCTGGTGACATTTCACGTACTTCCTTGAATAGTTCCTTCTTTCATCCAGCTTCTCTTCTTGAAGCTTTAGTCAAATCTAAGATTCAATACACATTGAATCTCAGGTAACAGATAACCTTATTTGCAAATATGAAATGTGAATGCAGTATAACACATGTAAAAGCATAGAATAATTTACAGTAAACAAGTCGCACCGTAACCGCAGTTAACGGCCAAGGACCACAGCCCTTTAGGACACGCAGCCCTATGAGACCGCAGCCTCAAATCCATAGCTAGGAAATAAACATGTAAATCATCTAGCAAACATGATCAGTCATAAATGAAATACATACATACATGCTAATAAGAGTTAACGTTACTGTACGCAAACGTACCTTCCTTCCACGTGAATAGTAGTTTACTATTCATGTATACGTCACTATTCATGAATAGTAATATGCCCGTCCTTTGAATCCGACTCCAAACTTCCCGGACATCCTAACATATTGCCGTATCACTTAGAATAATGCTCTAAGGGTTATTTATATCAGCATTGACCATTTTACCCTTACATTTCTTCAAAAACGGAATTTCCAGCATTTTGCCCAGATTTTTCTCTAACTTTGAAAAATCATAATTAATTCTACAAAACTCCGAATGAGGTGCTGTAAAATTCCACATAACCCTTGATATATCTATTTTCAAGGAAAAATAACGGCTTTAACTCGAAATTCATGAGTCATTCCCAGATTTTCCGTTTCCAAACACTGCTCAGATTTAAATCCAGAAACAAGGCTTAACTTCAAAAATTTATATCTCCCTGAATATAGATCCAAAGTAGGCGTATTACCTATCAAATTAAAGCTCTATATGTCTACTACATAACTGGAAAATCTCATAATTTTTAAAAATTGTTTACTTTTTCCAAAAAGCAACGTCATAAAACTGTCTCCAGCATTTTTCCGAAACGTTACCAGATTCATAACTCAACTTCGAAAAATCATAACTGGAGTTATAGACCTTCGTTTTAGGTGATCCAAAGCTCATTTTAAACCTTAAGGAGAGTACTTTCTCCTGTAAAAATTTCAAAGACAAACTCAAAATTTTAACGTTTCAAAATGGAACCCAAAAATTGCTATTCATTTCTGAAAACCAACATTTTTCAGTGTTCCACTTCTAAATTTGAAAATTAATAACTGGAGTTCTAGACGTCAAATTTATACGTTCTAGTACTCATTTTAAAGCTTGAGAAGTATACTTTCTTCTTACCAAATTTCTTAATCAGAGGAAGTCATTTGCTTGATCAGCTTGTCATTTGAATCTGACTGACTTCACAGATTTCCAAAAAATGACACTACTCCCCTTCCGATGACCTCTTCCTCTTCTTTGATGATCTTTACCTCGTCTCTTTTTTTTTTTCCAGCACACTCTCTTTCCATCACTCATTCACACATCAGAAAATGATTAAAGAGAATGATACTTGTGTGAATATAATCTACGTGAGAGAAAGTGTGAGTAATGTACCATGCTTCCCATGCTTCTATATAATATTCCATGCTCCTTATGCTTCCCATGCTTCTATATAATATTCCATGCTTCAAATAAAATAATAGAGTGTGTTCCATGCACCTCCAATATCCACCGGAAGGAAATTCAATGGAAATAGAGAATATCTCGTTGACACTCTTCTTACTTGTAATCCTTCAATAAAAATGTCCTTAATTCCAATAATTACTCATATAGTCATTTATACCGAATTTTCATAATGTATACGTGCATAGTAAAAACGTACATGTGAATAGTAAATTACTATTCATAGTCCCAAAATATACTGATCCCAAATTTGTCACATTTAAATACTGGGTCTAGTAGTCTTCCAAATATAGACTAATTTCCAAATCTTTAGACCCAAAATTCGGGATATTACACTCTTCTTCATCAATTTTTCAAAATAAAGCTGATTTTAACCATAAAAACATGAATCTACAATTATTCTAGAATATTTAAGATCTAACCTACTTCTATCTAAGAATTTAAAGACTAAAACTAAAGAACTATAAAACTAAAAACTAAAAACTAAAGACAAGCTTACCTCTTGAAGCTCCTTGCTCTCCTTCCTCCTTCTTGCTCCTCTTAGAAATCAACTCTTGGAGTTTGATTTGGTGTGAGGAGAATGAAGAGCAAAGCTTCCTATTTATAGGAAAAATGCAACACCTCCAACAAGCTTCACCTTCTCAATTTTGGCCTTTGGATCTAGGTAAATTTTCAAACTCTCATCCTAGCCTTACACCACACCCCTTCTAGCCTCTTCCATTGTTTGATGACTCACCCTATCCATAGAGGTGTGACTCATGCATGTAGGGTGGTGACTCATTTCATGAATAGGTTAGTGACTCATTGATGTTTAGATTAATGACTCATTCATGTGTAGGCTAATGACTCATTTCTAGAGTGATGACTCATTTTGCATATGTATAATTGCTTCTTTAAATTAGAATTTCCTACTTCTTCCATTTTGTGTTCCACTAGATAGAAATTCATTTGGGGATCCTAATGAAGTTGTATGTACATTTTCTCATTGGTTTTGAATTCTTGAAGTTCTTAGCTTCATTTAGAGACCAATATCACTTACTCTCTCATTTGGTATCAATTTGCAAGGTTTGGGGAAATAACCTTGGTTATACTCATTTTCAAGCTTGAATTATGCTTGTTCATAATCTCTTTTTATATTTGATCTATGATTAATGGATTTCAAGATACAATTTAGTTTGTATAGATTTCCCTTTGCTTATGTCTTGAATTATTTCTATTGATTAACTTAATTTAATTTACATAAGATTTATACTAAATTCCCATTGGTTGTTGCTTTGACTTCTCCCACTAGGCTCACAACAATAGCACTCACAACACTCTCTCTCTTTCCCACACACATGCACAACTCCCTCTCATTGGTTGTTCTAAGTTCACATGGATTGTGTTTTATGAGAGTTAATTTAAGCCTTAGGATTTAACTTTACTAGATTTAATCCAAACCTTTAATTAATCTCTTATTGGTCCAATGAATTTTATGAAGATTAAGAACATTTTCTTGATTTATCATTGGCTAATCCAATTTCACAAGGATTAAGCTTTTATAATTATTTAAGCCCTTAGATTAGCTTTATTAGAATTAATCTTAGTCCTCAATTACTAATCTTAATTAGCATCCCTAATAAGGTGGTTAAGTGCAACTTGCCAAACCATGATTGGTTCTTAGCTTAATTATGGCCTTTAAACCCTAGTTGAAATTGTTGACTTTTCCAAAGCTTGATTAAAGCTGAATTAACTTCTTAATCCAAGGTTTAAGTGTTCCTTGATTATTGTATTATTGACTTTTAGGGTATTTTAAGATTATTGTTAATCTATCTTATGCTAATCTCATCCCCTATTGGTCTTTGATTCTTAATTAGCCTAACACATCCTTAATTGATGACAATTAGTATTAATTGTAAATAATTAGCTAAATATTCCCTTAGTGTAATTTTAATTTCTCATTAAGTGTTGGTAATTACCTTTTACTTGTTCAAGTGTTTTGATAATTCTTTATGACCTTGTTTGAATTAAATATGAACTAGGTATAAATTCTAGGGTTTTAGATAATTTAGTTTCTTAATAAATTATGAATTTTGAGACTTAAGTCTTCTTTAATTAATCCCTTGATTAATTATGAAAAGTTACACAGTTATTTAGTTGAGTGAGAACTGAATTGTTTAGTAATTCTTATTAAATCCTCCGATTAATTTAAGTATTTTCCATAATACTTTCTTGCTCTTTTTGATCGTACAGGAATCATAATTTAATTTGGTAATTATTTGTATTTTCATGGTATTTTATGATTCCTAAGAAAATTTAATCATTGGTCACCTTAATCCTAAATAAGGATTTCTTGAAAATAGAATAATCACACCTCATAATTTGAGTCCTCATATCCACCTATTTTAAATAGATGTCATTTATCAAAATATTGTATTTATGAGGAATAATAATTTTTAGGTTATTACAGACTTAATCCATGCAGCTTTCTCATAGTGGGTCAGTCCAGCACCTTGTACTCTTACTAGTGCCCTTGACTTTGACTCGTATCTCCATACCTCATTAAAGTCATACTGGTCTTATCTCATCTTCGCTCCCGCGTAGATGACCGACCAGGGACATTTAGGATAATCTTTAAGATATATCCAGGGATATAGTTATCACCATAAACATGTGAATGAAGTGATAACTTAATGGAGAACAATGACTTGCCTCTAGGGCATAATTTCCAACATCCAAACCGTGGTTTTCTTGCCAAACCATGGCCTTGAAGGTGTTTGGGTAGCTTGACCCAAATCATGATTTTGAGCCTTAAAAGCTATATTAGGTTTTGAAGGAGTGTTTGGCTTCCTCACTTTTTAAACTAAATGGACTGTTGGCTTTTTCTAAGTAAGGTGTCAGGTTTTGTTTTGTTTTTTTTTTTAAAACAAATATTTTGAATGTAGGATCTAATTTTTAATGCAAAAGCATTTCCACTATAAATTAGATCCTTCGTTTAGAACAGGAAGATAGTATCACTTTTTGATTTAGAAGTTCATTTCATTGTAGATTTAAAATGACCAAACCCATTGTATTGGGGTTTATAATTAGACTTGGTGAATTAATTAACTCTCATATCATTGAGCAAGCTAGATAGCCATAGGTTCACTTCTAAGGGGCATTCCAAGAAATCCAAAAAAGAAAAAAGTAGTTTAGGTTGTTTTCCATCATTTAAAAAAAAAATCATTTTCAAAACCATTTTCAATGTTTTTGTCACTTAGTTTTGAAAGTGCAGCTAAATCACCAAGAGGGGGGTGAATTGGGGATTTTAACAATCTTTTCGGTTCACCCACACAGCAGATAAAATCAAGGCAAAGTGGAGATAGAGAAGAAAAGCTTGACACAGTTGATTTATACTGGTTCGGTCTAATTCCTTGACCTACGTCCAGTCCCCAGTCACTCTGGGATTTTCACTAACTCTCTTGACGATTACAGACTCTGCAATACGAAGGATGTTTCACAACCTTGAACACACTCCCCCTTACAAATTGTAATCGAATAACCCAATCTCAAAGTCCCACTACTTTGAGATCCTTACAGAAAAATGAATTACAGAAAGGAACTCTCTTCTAAGAGTGAATATTGATGATCACTGAAGTACAATAATTCATTCAAATGTAAAAGAACAATTCTTTCACTGATATTTTCGAGTAAGATTGTAGAATGTCAGTTCTGTGTCCTTCCAGCTTCAAATCTTCATCTATTTGTAGTGATTTGAAGCTTGTAAACGTTATAGATCCGTTGGGGCTTTTTCCTTTTCGAAAATATAGCTATTGTTGGAGTTATATCATGAATTAATCCGCTGAAATTACTCCCTGTCTGAAATATAGCTGTTGTTGGAGTTATTCTGCAGATTTGCTTGTTTCTTGTTTTCTTTTAAGGAATTCATCCGTTGGAGATATTGTATAACGGCTAAATGATCTTGTATAACGGCTAGATGATTCTGCATAACGTCTCTCCATGAATTCAGCAAGTTTCCTAAATTGACTCTTTATTTGAATCTCAATCAAATTCGAATTCTTTCTGTAATCTCATGAATAAACATGTTAGAATAGTTCAGTTATAATGACAGATGATAGATACAACATTCAGGATCAATGGGTAACTTAAATCTTGAGGTGTAGATTGATTTTGGTAATTCTGGAACAAATCAGCGTTTTTCTGTCAATGGACCAAAACTCGACTTTTGATCTTTAAAACTCGAGTTATGAACTGTGCAAAGTTCATAACTGGCGGTGTTAGAACCAAAACTGGCAGTTTAGAAGTTTTATAAATTCAGATGCTCTCGGGTTGACCAAAACTTGAGTTTTGGTTCTCAAAACTCGAGTTTTGAACTTTTCATGTAAAAACGTGTATTGAGTTCAAAACATCAAAACTGGAGTTCTTGAAGCAACACTGGCAGTTTTCATATCAGAAAAGATTGAAGACTTTCTGTCTTGGCAAAACTCGAGTTTTGGATTCCAAAACTCGAGTTTTCATATTTTATGAAAACTTGGAAAACTCATGCACAGGTTGTAAACTGGCAGTGATGGTTTCAAAACCGGCGGTGATGAACTGGAGAGAAAACAATTGCTCTCTGTCTTTTCAAAACTCGAGTTTTGGTTCCCAAAACTCGAGTTTTGAACTTTCTTTCAAAATAAGAAAAGTTCAAAACTGGCAGTGATGAATAAAAACCGGAGGTTTTGAGATGTGAAAATCTTAGAAGAATTGCAAACCTCTCTGCCAGGCCAAAACTCGAGTTTTGGATCTAAAACTCGAGTTTTGAACTATTCATAAGTGCAAAACTGGCAGTGATCAATAGAACTGGCGGTGATGCCTTCTGTGAAGTTTTGCCACAGACCAAAACTCGAGTTTTGATCCCCAAAACTCGAGTTTTCCTCTGTCAGCAAGGAAAACTGATTTTTGCGCCATGAAACTTATCTTTTTGGTTTTCAAAGCTTTCCAATTGTTGAATCATCATCAAAACATACTGAGAACTAACATTCTCCCCCTTTTTGATGATGACAACACTTGTAAACCAAACTTTTAAGAATTTGAGGAAATTTGGATTTTGATAATTTGAAATTTTTTTGGCATTTTTGAAGACTGAGATGTATGAAAATTTGATGAGCATCAAGGATGTTTTAGAAACTGTTAAAACGTTTTTTTTTGTTTATTTGAAACTTACATTAAATGAAATATATGACAGAAGCAATTATCAGAAGAGAAATTATCAGAGCAATATCAGAGCAAATAACTTAAGCAACTGCATTCATCATATAACTTAAGCATTCAACCACAGAGTAATGAAAACACAGTTAAAATATTACCAAAAAACAAAAATCAAAACACTCAAATTCAGTTCTGCTCTAGCTCTGATCTTCTCCCACTTTGTCATCTTCAAAAGGTAGACCAAGGAGAGGCGACTCAGGTGTGGCTGGTGAAGGAGGTATATAGGGTACGATGGCAAGTGGCTCTGCAGAGGACACAAAGGTGGAAGGCATAGGAGTATATGTGGGTGGAGGTGGCCCAGAAGCATGTCCAGAAGGCTGAGGATCTGTAGTGGTTCCAGGAGCAGAAGATAAACCGATGTTGAAGTGTTTCAACAACAGATCCATTTTATCATGGAGACTAGAGTTGGACACACTCAGAGATGTAAGCACAATGTCATGACTTTGAACCAAGTCTGTGAGCTTGGCATTCTGATTTGTGAGCTCAATTAAGTCTTCTTTTATTGCATCCTGTACCTCACCCAATTGCTTGGTATTCCTAAAGTGTTCTCCTCTTAGTTGACCAATTTCATAACCAATCCTCTTGGACATCTCTCTAACAGCCCGAGTCAATGATTTCCCTTACTCGGGCTTCAAAATCAGAGGAAGAAGGAGGAGGTGCAGACTGAGCCTCTTAGTTCTGAGACTGAGACTGAGAGGCTTTTGATCTAGCTGGAGCTTTGGACCTTATGGGGGCTTTTGACTGTCCGGAATCTTCTCCCTCAAATGTCAGATTCATCAGATTTAGTTGACCTTTTCCAAAGTAAGGAGGAAACTTCAAAGCATCAACTGACCCAATATGCCATATCTTAAAGTAGAATAGTATGACAGATATCGGGGAAGGAAATGGCATATGAGATAGCTTTCTAGTTGGAAATTTGAACCTGATCATTTCTTTGAGGATGTGGTGACCAAGGTTGAAGGGAGCTTTATTGACAAAAGATGTGAACAAAGGGTAATCTCTTTGGGCAAAATGGGTGAAATTGCCACCCTTTTGGATGAAGTTTCTCGAAAAGATGTACCATAAGACCCTATTCCTAGGGGCATAGAACTAGGACTGAGAGTGAGGGTCTGTGATTGGTCTTCAGGAAAAGGCTTGTGTGGCATAAGAACAGACCAAATTGCCCTATTACCATACTCAGAGTTGTGTACAGGAAATTGGTCTAATTTCAAAATTTTATTCAAGATAGAGGCTGAGAGAGTGAACTTAGTATGTCTAACTTTTGTGGTTATCCTCTCTTCTATCAATTCTCCCTCAGGGCCCAACACATTATCATAAGCCATATTCGAATAAAATTGTCGGACAAGAGTAGGTGAATATGGACAAGCAATTGAAACAAAGTTCTCATAGAAATTAAGCCATGGTCTTAGATTCAAATTGTTTTCTTTTTCAAATTGGCCAAGGTCGAAGGCTACTACTGCACAGAATTCCCTAGAGGCAAATTTCTCCTTGAAAATATTATCTTGGTCTTTCAGATTAACAGTAGTAAAATCAAAAGATTTAGGAGGGGATTGAATATGATAAATGTCTTCTATGGCATTTACCATAATCGGTGAGGACTAAGTGGAGGCTTCTGCTCCAGATGACTCTGCTCTGGAAGTTGTCTGAGGTACAGAAGAGGAGGCTTTCTTCTTCTTAGGCAGTGGTGTTTCTTCTGGTTCATAATTGGAGGCTCGTTTTGCTCTGACCTTCTTCTTGGGCTTTGACACAGACTCGTGTACAGGCTCCTTACGTTTTCTCAATGGTGAGACAATGGGTTCCTGAAACGATACTCCTTTAGACCGAGTAGGAGTAGCCAAGGTAGCCTTTGAAGTGGACTGTGGAATCTCGCTGTGAACTCCTGGGATAAAACGATCAAGGCCATCGTGAAGTTTGCTGGGTATGGTTTTTGTTCTCAGTGGGCTTTGGAGAGGCTGAGAGGGAGAAGATGATTGTGATTGAGATCTTTCAGATTGTGGGTGAGCTTCGGATTGAGAGGGTTGAGTGGATTTTGAGGTCATTTTGTGGATTTGAGTGGGTTTCGAGTGATTTTGGATTGATTTATGAAGAACAGAGAAGAGAGAGTGAAGAGCGTTTTAGGGCAAAACCGCAGTTTTGAGTGTGGTTTTGAAGAACAGTAAACAGATATATATATATATACACAGTCCAAAACTCGAGTTTTCATCACCAAAACTCGAGTTTTGATGAATTTTAGTTACTTACCTGGTTGTCAATGGTGTACCGAAACGGTTGACATTCCGAGTCCAAACCTCGAGTTTTGCACCCCAAAACTCGAGTTTTTCAACTGTTGTGAAAACTTCTGTTCATTTTCTGACCCCGATACTGGAATCTTCAAAACTTGAGTTTTTAATGTCAAAACTTGAGTTTTCATATTCGCAGGTTTCTCTGTCCTTGATGTGGAATCACCAAAACTCGAGTTTTGGCCTCCAAAACTCGAGTTTTCATCTTTTGACAGCTAACACTGATTTTGAACATCCTGCAAAAGAGAGAACTAGATACTCCGATGCTTAAGTCAGTAACTTATAATCATCAAAACCATAACTAACATTGAGTTTAAGTGAGAAATACTTACAGCTCATTGGGATTTACCATTCCCAATTCTCTTCTTATGAAATTAAATTGTTCTTTAGATAGTGGTTTTGTGAAGATATCTGCCAATTGAAGATCAGTCGGGATAAACATGACTTTGACTTCCTTTTTCTGAACATAATCTCTTATGAAATGATGCCTCACATCAATGTGCTTGGTCCTAGTATGTTGAACTGGATTTTTTGCCAAGCTTATTGTGCTTGTATTGTCACACAATATTGGAACTTCTTTGAGGTTGATTCCCAAATCTGAGAGTTGTTGTTTCAGCCACAAGACTTGTGCACAGCAACTTGAGGCCACTACATATTCAGCTTCAGTAGATGATACAGCTACCGTTGTTTGTTTCTTGCTAAACCATGATACAAGTGAACCACCAAAGAATTCACATTGTCCACTTGTGCTCTTCCTATCGGTTTTGTATCCAGCATGATCTGAATCTGAATATGCCACCAAATGTTCAGGTTGGCCTTTGGGAAACCATAATCCTAGGGTCTTTGTGTCAGTAAGGTATCTGAAAATTCTTTTCACATGTTCAGCATGTGACTCCTTTGGGGCTGATTGAAACCTTGCACACATTCCAACACTGAATTGGATGTCTGGGCGACTTGCTGTTAGGTAGAGCAATGAACCAATCATTCCTCTATATTTTGTAATATTGAAGTCCTTGCCCTCTTCATCTGCATCCAAAGAAGTAGTTGTACTCATAGGAGTGTCAGCACTATTACATTGATCCATTCCAAACTTCTTTAAGAGATCATTTAGATACTTGGTCTGTGATATGAAGATTCCATCCTTCTTTTGCTTAATTTGCAAACCAAGAAAGTAATTGAGTTCTCCCATCATAGACATTTCAAATTCTCCCTGCATTTTCTTTGCAAAATCTTCACACAAACTATCATTAGAAGCACCAAATATGATATCATCTACATATATTTGTACAACTAAAATTTCATTTAACTTATTAGTTCTAATAAAAAGAGTTGTGTCAGCTTTTCCTCTAACAAAGCCTTGATCAAGAAGAAATTTGCTTAAGCGTTCATACCAAGCTTGAGGAGCTTGCTTAAGACCATACAATGCTTTCTAGAGATGAACATGATCTGGAAATTTTTCATTTTGAAATCCTGGAGGTTGTTCAACATAAACTTCCTCTTGTATAAAACCATTTAAAAATGCACTTTTTACATCCATTTGAGAAAGGTCTATTCCTTTAACACAAGCAAAGGCTAGAAGAACTCTTATGGCTTCCAATCTTGCCACTAGAGCATAAGTTTCTTCATAATCAATTCCTTCTTCTTGATTATAGCCTTTGGCAACCAATCTTGCCTTGTTGCGGACAATGATTGCAGATTCATCTCGTTTGTTTTTGAATACCCATTTAGTGCCAATGACCGGATGATCTTTAGGCCTAGGTACCAAATCTCAAACTTGATTTCTGTCAAATTGATGTAACTCCTCTTGCATTGCTATCACCCAATCATTGTCCGAAAGGGCTTCATCAATCTTTGAGGGTTCAATGTGGGATATGAATGCAGAGAATGTTACTTCATTCAGAGTGCTTTTTCTGGTTCTTACTCCTTGATTGATATCACCTATTACTTGGTCTAAAGGATGATTCCTAGCATATTTCCAAGCTTTAGGCTGAGATGGTTCAGAATTTTCAAAATGATTTTGAGGATCATTTTCGAAAACATCTGGCTCATTTGAATCAGAAGTGGTTTTTAAATGAAGTTGATTTTTCAAAATTGGTTTATCATCATCATTATTCAAAGGCTTGTTAGAGGAAGAGTCACAAAATACTACATGAACATATTCTTCTACACAACGTGTTCGAATGTTGAAAACTCTATATGCTTTACTTCTATTAGAGTATCCCAGAAAAATTCCTTCATATGATTTAGCATCAAACTTACCCAGGTTATCCTTACCATTGTTGTGGATGAAATACTTACATCCAAACACATGTAGATGTGCCAAGTTTGGCTTCCTTCCTTTGTACATCTCATAGGGAGTTTTGTTCAATTTCTTTCGTACATAGGCTCTGTTTGAGATGTAGCATGCCGTAGACATTGCATCTGCCCAGAATACTTGAGATGTGTTATTTTCATTCAACATTGCTCTCGCCATCTCAGTGAGGACTCTGTTCTTTCTTTCAACTACTCCATTTTGTTGAGGAGTCCTTGGAGCTAAAAAGTTGTGATCTATTCCTATGCTTTCACAGAATTCAGCAAAGGCTTGATTATCGAATTCACCTCTATGATCAGTTCTAATTCCTGAAATAGAAAGACCTTTCTCGTTCTGGACCTTTTTGGCAAAGGCAACAAATTGATCAAATGTTTCATCTTTAGAACATAAAAATATGGTCCATGTAAACCTAGAAAAATCATCAACTATAACTAGAGTATACAGATTGCCACCTAGACTTTTAACTCTAGCAGGACCTACTAAATCCATGTGAAGTAATTGAAGAGCTTTGTGAGTTGAAATTTCATTCTTGGCATTGAAAGAAGACTTGGTCTGTTTTCCCTTTTGACAAGAGTCACAAATCATGTCATTTTTGAAAACAAGTTTAGGAATGCCAATAGCTAAGTCTTTCTTGACTAGTTTGTTAAGTTGGAACATATTAACATGTGCCAATCTTTTGTGCCAAAGCCAAGTTTCATCTGAATTACTTACAAAACATTTTTCAGAAACTTCATCATTGTTTGAAAGATTAAGTGTATAGCAATTACCTTCTCTGGGTGCTCTAAACAATGCTTTAGACTTAATATCTTCTAGGGGAAGCATATCTTTGCTGACAATCAAACATTCTTCTGAATTAAAGATAACTAAGTTACCTTTATATGTGCTTTGACTTACGCTAAGGAGATTATGACATAAACCTTCAACAAGATATACATCTTTAATCTTTGGTCCATTGGTGTTTGCAATATCTCCAATTCCAGCAATCTTGCCTGTTTGATTTCCACCAAATGTTACCTTGCCTCCATCCTTAGATTTGATTGTTCTAAACTTTGATTGATCCTCTGTCATGTGTCTTGAGCATCCACTATCAATGAACCATTTATTGGATTTTGATGCTCTAAGACAAACCTGCAAAACATAGGATATCAAGTCTTAGGTACCCACTTTTTCTTGGGTCCTTTTGAGTTAGTTTGTGTTTTAGGACCCTTATAGGATCCTTTTGGCACCCATTGATAATTCCCTATAGGTTTGCTTTTACCTTCTTTTCTATGAAAACAGGAAGAAGTAGTATGCCCTTTTCGATTACAATAGTTACAGTGAGCAAAAGGGTTAGATGAATGAACTGATTTTCGAAAATAACTCATATATGATTTTTGTCCAGACTTCTTCTTTCCTTTTTGTTTATCAAAATCAGGTCTATAACCAATTCCTGATTTATCATTTGTGAATCTTTGTTGTTTTAAAATAACATTTAGCATTTCACTACCGTTGGTGAATTTTTCAAGAGTTTTAGTAAGATGTAGATTTCTCTTTTCTAAGGCACAGCAATTTTCACAATTCTTTTCTGTACTTTTCTCAAAATTCTTTTTGGAAACATTTTCAGAAGCTATAGTAGAAGAAGAAGTATCTTGAACTTGTTTTTCTAGTACTTTGATTTTCTTCTTTGTAGATGAAAGTTCTTTGGCTATTTTTCGAAATTCAATAGAGTGAATTGTATTCTGAGGATAATTCATCATAAGGTGAATTAGAAATATTTACCTCTTCGATATCAGATTCTTCTTGAGCTACAAGACAAATGTTGGTTCTTTCATCCTCTTTAGCTTCATTTTCATCGGATGAGTTATCTCCCCAAATGCCTGAAACATAAGCTCTTCTTTTGAATTTGTTTGACTTCTTTTCTTTGTTTTTGAGCTGTGGACAATCAGATTTGAAGTGTCCGTTTTGTCCACATTCGTAGCATGTGATGGATTTCTTTGTTTCTGTGTTCGAGCTACCCTTGTGAAACTTTCTGTTGGCCTGATCCCTTTTGAAGAACTTCTTGAATTTTCTGACCATCAAGCTTATTTCTTCATCATCATCCTCATCTTCTTCATCATCAGATTTTGGTTCTTTAGAGGTTTTGAGAGCTATGCTCTTACTCTTCCCATGAACTTCTTCAAGACCTTTCTTGAATTTCAGTTTCACTTCATATTCAGAGAGACTTCCGAAGAGGGCTGCTACAGATGTCATTGATTCTCCACGAGCTTCTTCAATGGCAGTGACTTTTGCCTCCCATTCTTTGTTGAGGACATTTAGGATCTTCCTCACTTGAACAGGTTGTTCATATATTTTTCCTAAGGCAGCAAGTTGGTTAATCAAATGAGTAAATCTTAACTGGAACTCACCAATGGTTTCTCCTTGTTTCATGCGAAGGAGATCATATTCTGTCATAAGGGTGTTGACTCTATTCTGCTTGACTCCAGTTGTCCCTTCATGTGCTATCTCCAAAGCATCCCACATGGCTTTTGCTGAGCTTAGAGTGCATATGCGGAAGTATTCTTGTTGGCTCAAGGCACTTTGTAGCATGAGTATGGCTTTGCTATTGAGAGTGATGTTTCTTCTATCATTCTCATCATAGTTTTCTTCAGGTTTTGGAATTCTGACACCTTCCCTCTCAATTGTTGGAGCATAGTCTCCCTTTTCAAATACTCTCCGCAAGCCATATTCTGTAGCCAAAACAAAAACTTTGAATTTAGCTTTCCAGAAAGAATAATGCTCACCATTAAAGCCTGGTGGATGGTTGATAGATGCTCCATCAGGTAAAATTCCTTCCATAGAGATTCTTCTCGAGATGTTAAGCTCTTCTGAGAAGCCTGGCTCTGATACCAAATGAAAGTGCAGCTAAATCACCAAGGGGGGGTGAATTGGGGATTTTAAAATTCTTTCTGGTTGTATACTCTATTTTTGTCAAAACTCGATGAAACAGAATTGAAAAGAGTATGAAGGGAAGAAGAGCAGGACACAAGGAAATTATCCTGGTTCGGTCCAATCTAATGACCTACGTCCAGTCCGCAGTCACTCTGGAATTTTCACTAACTCTCTTGATGATTACAGACTCTGCAATACGAAGGATGTTTCACAACCTTGAACACACTCCCCCTTACAAGTTGTAATCGAATAACCCAATCTCAAAGTCCCACTACTTTGAGATCCTTACAGAAAAGAAATTACAGAGAAGAAACTCTCTTCTAAGAGTGAATAACGATGATCACTAAAGCACAATGTAAACAGATGAAAAGAACAGTTCTTAACTGATATTTTCGAGTAAAATTGTTGTAGCTCAGTTCTGTGTTTTTCCAGCTTCAATTCCTCTTCTATTTATAGTGGTTTGAAGCTTGTTACCGTTGTAGATCCGTTGGGGCTTTTTCCAATTCAAAAATATAGCTGTTGCTGAAGTTGTATCATGAATCAATCAGCTGAAATTACTCCCTGCCTGAAATATAGCTGTTGGCAAATTATTCTGCAGATTTGCTTGATTCTTGTTTTCTTTTAAGGAATTCATCCGTTGGAGATATTGCCTAACGGCCAAATGATTTTGTATAACGGCTAGATGATTCTGCATAACGTCTCTCCATGAATTCAGCAAGTTTCCTAAAATGACTCTTTATTTGAATCTCAATCATATTTGAATTCTTTCTGTAATCTCATGAATAAACATGTTAGAACAGCTCGATTATGGTTATAAATAATTCATATAACATACAGAGTCAATGGGTATCTTATATTATGAAGAATGAATCAAATTTGGCAATTTTTTTTAGTGTAACTGCGTTTTTCTGATGAGTGTACCAAAACTCGAGTTTTGAAGATCAAAACTGGAGTTTTGAACTGTTCATGTTTCATAACCGGAGGTGATGAAACCAAAACTGGCAGTTTTGAGAGTTTATAAATTCAGATGCTCTCGGGTTGCCCAAAACTCGAGTTTTGGTTCTCAAAACTCGAGTTTTGAACTATTCATGTGGAAACATGAATTGAGTTCAAAACATCAAAACTGGAGTTCTTGAAGCAACACTGGCAGTTTTCATATCAGAAAAGATTGAAGGCTTTCTGCCTTGGAAAAACTCGAGTTTTGGATTCCAAAACTCGAGTTTTCATATTTTATGAAAACTTGGAAAATACACGTACAGTTGAAAACTGGCGGTGATGGTCTCAAAACCGGCGGTGATGAACTGGAGAAAAATCAATTGCTCTCTGTCTTTTCAAAACTCGAGTTTTGGTTCCCAAAACTCGAGTTTTGAACTTTCTTCCAAAATAAGAGAAGTTCAAAACTGGCAGTGATGAATGAAAACTGGAGGTTTTGAGATGTGGAAAACTTAGAAGATTTGCAAACCTTTCTGCCAGGCCAAAACTCGAGTTTTGGATTCCAAAACTCGAGTTTTGGATTCCAAAACTCGAGTTTTGAACTTTTCACAAGTTCAAAACTGGCAGTGATTACGAAAACTGGCGGTGATGGCTTTTGAACAGTTTTGCCACAGACCAAAACTCGAGTTTTGAATGCCAAAACTCGAGTTTTCCTTTGACATCAAGGAAAACTGATTTTTTGCAAGATAAAACTTATCCAATTGGTTTTCAAGGCTTTCCATTTGTTCAATCATCATCAAAACACATTGAGAACTAACAAGACCGGATGATAATTACGTCCGGTCTTAAAAAGCTTCCTTTAAGACCGGACATCTAAACATAACATAACGATCTTAAAAAGGCCAACTTTTAAGACCAGCTTAATATGACCTTTAAGACCTGTCATATAATTACATCCGGTCTTAAAAGTTAAACGTATAAGACCAGCTTATTTATTTCCAATCTAAATTTTCCTGAATTTTTTCCTGCTGTTGTTCCTGCTACTATATATATACACAAATCCACTACCCAATCTAGCACATAAAAGTCGATACTTTAAGCTACAAGCTATGAACAATTATTTGAATAAATTGAATTGGAAAAATGATACAAATATTATTCACCATGAGTTATTTGGCCTCTTAATTAATCTACAACACCTAAGTTAATTCACACAATAAGATAACTTACTTACAAATACAATAAGTTACAAATACAACATAGATGCGCCCAAAATAATATTCACCATGCCTTCATCTGATTCCCACCCAACAACGTAACATCCTCTTTTATAACATGATCGGATCCTGCCACAAAAATAAAACAAGGAACAAACTTCATAGTCAAAGACATTTTATGAACATAGAAGGAATAATATATATAGTTAAAGCCTTAAAGAAGTCAAACAAATATGCATATATATGAATATTACCTTATGAATTGACTCTTTTATAAAGTGATATCTTCCCATATCCCTTCTTGATCATCACTTCTTATGCCAGGTCATTTTTCGCTTCATCTTCTTCGTTCATGTCCG
The DNA here is from genome assembly GCA_034222035.1 of Acacia crassicarpa. Lineage (NCBI taxonomy): Eukaryota > Viridiplantae > Streptophyta > Magnoliopsida > Fabales > Fabaceae > Acacia > Acacia crassicarpa. Next base: position 12,916,294 of record JAWXYG010000015.1, read on the forward strand.
GTAGACCCCTTGAAAAAGGTGTACTCTTAGGAATACCATAATTTGAATTTTCCTCATCAATATCAATGACCCTCTTTCCATGGAGAGCTACAGACCACATTTTATTTTCTTGATCGGTGATATAGAACACTTGTTGCGCCTGGTCTGCCATAATAAAAGGTTCATCTCCAAAACTTCTACCATTGACATCGACTAATGTAAATCCTAGCCGATCGATTCGAACACCATTATTGACATCAACCCACTTGCATTTGAAAATGGGAAATCTAATTTTCACATAGTCCACCTCCCATATCTCTTCAATAACCCCATAATATGGCATGACTGCCAATAAAGGGCTTTTGTCTTTCGAACTGGAGAAGTGCATAGATTCAGCTTCTAACATAACATCACTGTTCTGGACTGTGCTCCTATCATCTAGAGACTTCGTGTAAAATGTATAACCATTGATCACATATGAATTCCAACTTATGACATCAACCTCAGGACCACGTGCTAACCATTTGAGGATATCAGAAACACATTCCTCCCCCTCGACCTTTCGTTTGAACCAGTATGCAAAAGTTCTGTTATGCTCCCTAATCAACCTTTGTTCAGTCATTCGAGGATTTTCTTTCCTCACAGCTTCTTTATGTGCAGCTATGTTGGCTTGAACTTCATCAACATTATTCAAGATGTATAAGTGAACTTGTGACAATTCATCAGGATCCACAGTCTTTACTGAAGCCCCTCGCCTACCCCCTCCAGCATGATGACGTTTTGGAAGCCCAATATGTCTTACTTTGGCCAAATAATTTTGACAAAATTCCATGGCTTCTTCAGAAACATATTTCTGAACAATCGATGCTTCTGGCCGGTATGCATTTTTCACGTACCCTTTAAGGAATTTCATAGATCTTTCAATTGGGTACATCCACCGTAAATGGATAGGGCCGCCCAACTTTATCTCCCTCACTAGATGAACAATTAGATGAACCATGATGTCAAAAAATGTAGGAACAAAAAGCTTCTCAAGGTGGCACAAGATAAGATGTCCTTCATTCTCCAATTCATCCAACTTTTCAATGTCGAAAACTTTAGAACAAACCGCATTGAAGAAGACACAAAGTCTAGTCAAAACAACCCGAAGGTCATATTCAGCAATGCCTTGAATAGCTATTGGGAGTAGCTGTTGCATCAAGACATGACAATCATGCGATTTTTGGCCTACTAATTTCAAGTCCTTCATCGATACAAGCCTCTTAAAATTTGAAGAATACCCCGAGGGAACTTTTGTGCCATGTAAACACTCACAAAAACTACGTTTCTCATCCTTAGACAAAGTATGAGAAGCCGGGGGACAATAAGTTCTCGTCCCATACGGCCTTGGATGTAGCTCTTCACGTATTCCCATTACTTACAAATCCAATCTTGCCTTCACACCATCCTTGGAACTGCCTTGTATGTTGAGAAGCGTGCCAACAATGCTATCACATACGTTTTTCTCCACATGCATGACATCGATACAGTGTCTCACATCATGATTGCGCCAATAAGGAAGATCGAAGAATACAGATCTCTTTTTCCATATATTTGTATCTTTTCTACTGTTGGCTGTCTTGCCGAAGATGACATTGATATTTTTCACCTTCTCATAAACTTGCTCCCCAGTCAATGGCACCGGAGCATCTTCATATTCTTGGCCACCAAAGAAGGCTTTCTTTAATCGATGATATGGGTGGCCCTGTCTAAGAAATCTCCTATGTCCAAGGTAAACCGTCTTTCTTCCATGTTGGAGTTGATGGTAGCATGTGCCTTCTTCACAAACCGGACTTGCTTTATGGCCCTTTACACTATACCCTGACAAGTTACCATATGCTGGGAAGTCGTTTATGGTATAGAATATCATGGCTCGCAATTTGAATACCTCCTTCTTGAAAGAGTCAAAAACATCCACACCTTCTTTCCATAACTCCTCCAAGTCTTCGATCAAGGGCTGAAGGTAAACATCAATGTCATTTCCGGGTTGTTTTGGTCCCGAAATCAACATAGACCGCATGATGTACTTTCTCTTCATGCATAACATAGGAGATAAGTTGTAAATAATGAGGAGTACAGGCCATGAACTATGTACGCTGCTAAGGCTTCCATATGGATTCATGCCATCCGTGCTAAGGGCAAGCCTAAGGTTCCTAGGTTCTTCGCCGAAGTTGGGAAATAATTTATCGATTTTCTTCCATTGAGCAGAATCGGCTGGATGACGAAGCTTTCCATTAGAAATCCTCTCATCTGCATGCCACCGCAAATGTTTTGCATCATCTTCAATCACAAACAACCGCTTGAACCTTGGTATGATTGGAAGATACCACAACACTTTTGCAGGCCCCTTATTTGACTTGTACCTTGGGGTTTCACATATCGGACAATTCTGCTTCGCTTCAAACTCTTTTCTATACAATACGCAGTCATTCGGGCATGCATGGATCTTTTTGTACTCCATCCCCAGTGGACAAAGTATTTTCTTAGCAACATAGTATCGATGCGGCAACACATTATCATTCGGAAGCATGTCCTTAAAAGCCTCAAGCATTTCAGAAAAACTCTTGTCGCTCCATCCATGACGTGCCTTCAAGCTTACCAATTTCAATACAGCGTTCAACAATTGGTATTTTTAACACCCTGGGTATAGCGGGGTCTCCGCATCACTGCTCATATTACCATATGCATGTGATTGTTGAAAGGCCTCTTCTCCTACATCACGAATAATGTCCTCTATACGATCGTCCATATCCGTATCATTATCATCAAAGGCCACTTCCCCATGTTGAGACCCACTTGGTATTTTTTCACCATGCCATACCCATACTGTATAGGTCTTACAAAATCCATGACAGATTAAATGTGTGCGTATAACTTCAGGACTTAGTCGCCTCTGATTCAAACATTTTACACAAGGGCAATAAAACTTCCCACTATCATCATTGACATTTTGTTTAGCAAATTCAATAAAGTCCCTCACCCCATTCTGTTATTCAACGCTCGTCCGTAAAGCATTTATCCAACTGTGATCCATAGTAGAATTCCTATGGACGGAAAGATTTAACATACGTATAATAAGGCAAAATAAATGCATAACGAAGAATCACTTTTGGTCATGAATATCACAGTGAAGCCAAACTAAAATACTCCCGAAGAAAAATAAATGCATGACGAGGAAATTTAAATGCTTCACATGAAGGTCTTGTGGACTCACCTGTAGCATATAAATTCAAATGCCAAATAAGAGTCTTTCTTCTCCCGCCACGAACGTTGATGTTAGAGACAGCAAGAGTATCCTAAAAACATTTGTTGGTCAGTTGGGTAGGTCTCAAGTGCAAATATAATCTTCAGAATAGAATATTCATTAACAACAGAGAAGCACACAAGAGCATTTCATCGATTTCGTTCAACTCAAGAAAAACCTAGAACGATAAGTAGGCAAACCATGAAGTTATATAACCGAAACACCTCTTACAGCTTGGTCTAAGTTTAGCTGAGGAACGAGGAAGTGACTGTCGAGAGAGCAACACGAAGCACCGACGGAGCAACACACAACCACGGGAGACAGAACCTCCTCAGTAATCACTTTCGGCGAGACAAGAGAAATTCAGAGAGGGAAATTTAATTTTCCGCGTGACAGAGACATGGTTTTATGTTTGAATTTTTTAAGACCGATTAATTATAAAGCATCCGGTCCTAAATATTTTATATTAAATTTTTAAGTGTTACTTTTAAGACCGAATTCTTATCCTATCCGGTCCTATATATTTAAGACCGCAGTTTTATAATACTCCGGACCTAAGTTAATTTTCTAGAGAAAAGAGTATTGACTTTGGGCCTTTGGCGAGCACAGAAAATTATCAATGCTATTAATTAATGCTACTATTAATTACTTGAAGAAAAAATTAAAAAGAGACAAGGTTATAGTTCTTAATTAATGTTATTCTTAATTAATGCTACTATTAATTACAAGAACAAAAAAATTAAAAAGAGACAAGCTTATGGTTCTTAATTAATGATATTCTTAATTAATGCTATTATTAATTACTTGAACAAAAAATTAAAAAAGAGACAAGCTTATGGTTCTTAATTAATGCTATTATTAATTACTTGAATATTGCCGTACACTTTGCCCAAAAAAAAAAATTATCAAAGCTAGTTATCCTTCAAAGCCCAGGCAATATCGGCTTGAGCAGCATTAATTTCCCGCTGGATATCAGCAAGTTCCTGTCTTATTCGTGTCAGGTCGTTAGAGGAAAGAGGACGAGGGTCAGCGGTCGGCGCACTGGGGCCAACTGGTTGGAGAGGTGGAGCAGGAACCTCTTCATGATCGGAAGGCTGGAGGGGGGGTGCGGCAATGTCTTCATCATCGGAAATAACAATGGGTCCAACGACCCGAGACTCTTCTGTTTCAATCGAACGCACTCTCGATGGAGGAGGCGCACCGTATAACGATCGACGGAAGGTACGAGCATCACGAGTAAGAGCACCCCTACGAGCGGTTATCTTGTATCTAAACGTGGTTTGAGTAGTACGTTGGCGCAAAGAGGTATGAGGCGTTTACTAATAAAGGCAGAGCTAGAGGTAGTGCGGAGTTACGAGGTAGTGTGGAGTTAATAAGGAGTGTTAAGGATAGAGAGGTAAAGAGCAGACGAATGGTCTACACTTTACGAGTGAGTTTTATAAATATTATTTAATTTTTAAGATGAATTAATATTAAGACCGACCTTTTATTATTTCTCCGGTCCTAAAAGTATATTATTTATTTTTTTAATTGAATTAATTTTAAGACCGACCTTTTATCACTTCTCCGGTCCTATAAGTATATTATTTATATTTTTAGTCAATTAAATTACTTTTAAGACTGATCTTTTATCAGTTTTCCGGTCCTAAAATTCAATTATTCAAGATTTAAATTTCCTTAAAAAAGTTCATCGTTTCAAATTCCGATAGCAAAGTCGTATCCTTACACTCTATCAGAGGATCTCTTCAACTTCCAGATAAACTTCCCAACGTAACTAGGCGTCTCCTCGTATTCTGATGAACTATGCGTCTACTCATTAAAGGATCCGACATTTCACTCCGGATGGGTTCTCTATTTAAAGTCGTTGTTACTTTACTTTCTTCACATTCTTCATCATCACTTCTACAATGGCTGCTCCACCGCCCCAAGGTCCTCCACCACCACCAGGTCCTCCTTTTCCTCCTCCCGCTGGGCATAACAATCCTTACCCTCCTCCTCTGCCTCCGAACCCGACCACCAAACAGCTGCTGCGCCACCTCCTGGCCCGCGTCGATCATATAGATCGACGACAGGGCCAACTTTTTCAGGTATACCACGCCGTCAACAATAAGATCAACGCGATACTTGACGCCCACGACGTTGAGTACAATCTGTTAGATGACGACGTCACCGACCCCTCCAACGACTCCCTCCCCTCTGACAACGATGGGGAGGAGTAAATATTTTTCTGTTTTTTTTTTAAAATCATGTACTCCGTATTAAAAAATATATAATAAATTTGTTACTTTCCTATTTTGATCGCCTTTATCCTTCCGATCAGTACATTCTTTCTTTTTCCGACAAGGAGGAAAAAAAAAACAAAACATTGTCCTTGTGTGTATGATCAACATTAAAAACTCGCACATTAAAATATCCAACAATCTACAGTTAAGATCAGACCAACAAAACAAAAAGAACGTTTACCTTATTTGAATAAAAACAAACAGTGACAATTCTTCTCAAGGTTGGACCATCGTTGTCCTCGGTGTTACCTCACCTCATTAGAAACAAAGCGTCCTTTTCAATATCTCTCATCTTTTTCCGACACAAAGAAAAGGGAAACCGATAATCTAAATCTGGAGAGGTAACATCAACTACAATGAGGGACCTAGCTTGATCAGAACGCCAGAACCTCGATTTGTCTTGAACCCTAATTAATTTGTCCGAAAAGCGAATCAACTCTATTTAAAAGAAGACTATTAGGAGCGGACGGAAAAAGGAGATACGGTCCTAAAAGTGTCGAATACTTTTAAGACCGTCATTTTAAAACATACGGTCCTAAATGAACGCCAGAATCTCGGTTGCCTTGAACCCTAATTAATTTGTCCGAAAAGCGAATCAACTCCATTTAAAGGAAGACTATTAGGAGCGGACGGAAAAAGGAGATACGGTCCTAAAAGTGTCGAATACTTTTAGGACCGTCATTTTAAAACATTAGGTCCTAAATGTCTCACCAATATTTTGTCAATACTTTTAGGACCGGAAGTATACAACATGCGGTCCTAAAAGTCTCATATTATTTAACCGAAAACTTTTAGGACCGGAAGTTTACCCATATTCGGTCCTAAAGTCGCGAACTCGCTACATCATCCTAAACCTTAAATTTCAAGCGCACTAAATAGCTATATCCACCATCCAATTTCAGATACCCCAAAATGGACACAAGAAAATTGTTCAAAAAATTAAACAAATTTATCTATTGAATTTTACATTGCCTGTGTATTATTTACAAATTGATCGAAAAAATAATCAAATTTTATAGAATATTTACAAATGAATAACATCATTAATTATTGTCCCTGATCACTACTTAAGATCAGGTCATACAGATATTGACAAAACAATTCGCGTATGTGCTCGAGTTCAGCATCCGAGAAGGGGGCAGGGCATTGAAACATCTGTAACTTCAAAGACACAAACTGAATTAATAACTTGCGCCCATATTTTAGATGTAATTCATTAAGCTAGAAACTGAATTAACTTGCGTGCATAATATGTAACATCAAATATTTACCTTTGCAAATAATTTAGTTTCTCCTTTAGTGACAATATCATACATGTATTTCATGATGTATTGGCCACATAGGTTGGACTTATGTGGTTGCCGACGAGTCTAAAAAGAAAAAGAAAAATATAATTAATATATATCTTATGACTAAGTTCACAAGGCAGTTGACAAGTTTATCAATATTATATTGTACCAACCTTTGGTCTGAGCCATTAAGGCTCTTTGGCCTTTGAAGGACGCTTTTGGAGTGCATCGATTTGGAAGGTCCTCATGACACTATCATCAAAAATGCATTTTTATCAATTCACTGAAAATTCAAAGCAGAGATTTCTGACAAGAGAATCAAAATGACATGCTTACTCGTTGATGGTCTGGACCAACGTGGGCACTGGCAGGCTGTGAGTGGAGCATAAGAAGCTTCACTGGCCAAGAGATGAAGGTTCCCTTGACATCACTCACAATCTTCATCTCATCAGTTGGGAGAGGGAAAGGTGCATCAATGATCACCTTTTCAACTGACACTCTGACTTCATCATCAGACATTTGTTGGTGGTGTACAATTGATCCCAAAAAGTTGTGGACAGTCCCTTTTGCAACCAATAGTAGTCTATCATGACCCTCCACATAAAGGTCACAAGGTTGCTCTGACTGTCCAACAATGCAGCTCCCTCGAGTGCTCTGCTGCACATTTACAGGTGAGTGTGTGAAGGGAACACTGGTCTCTGGACGTGAGCTCAAAAGCAGCTTCACCTGATTCAGTTCCTCCCTCAACTGGCTAATATCAGATTGATACTTTGCTTCTTTAGCAGCTGATTCCTCATTTATTTTGGCCACTGTCTGTTGCATCTCCTCTCGGGTAACCACCTCTTTCCTATGGCGTTTGGCGGATGAACCAAAGAATACCTTCAAGCCTACCCGTCCTCCAACCCCCCTTACACACCCACCGTGGTCCGGTTTTCCGGTGGCAACAGTGAGAAGATCACTCCTACCGGACGACACGAAAGATCCCTCTGCCTCTTTCTTCTTAAGATCTTCCTGTAAGGTACAAATAATGAGAAGCTTAGTAGTGAATCATGTTTAGTAACTAAAAAATAACAATAATAACGATACTTACAATTTTTTCAGCAACTACACGAGTTTGTTCACTCGTGTAGGAACCGCTTGGCTTTTGCCGAATGTGCAACCACAAATCCTCGCGACGTATTGGAGATGGCGGACCATGTACCACCTCAGGATTGGATTCTGCTTCATCTTCCAATCTCTTCCGCTTGGCCGCTATCAATTCCTTTTCAGCCCTTTCATATCCGCCATGAGAAGCCCTATGCGGGCAATCATTCTTTCTCCCTATCTCCTGTGCTTTTGCCCTTCTTTGTTGTGAATCAGAATTGAAAACAACTATTAATTATGAATTCCAGTCATCTCACTAACAGAAATTAGAGAACTTCTGCTTGATATGAACCTCAAACACTAGTCAAATTCACTTGATCAAGTTTCAACATTTTATTATTTAAGGAAGATGTAGATAGGTTAAGAAACAAAAGAGAATTATGCTTACAAAAGAGCTATGTTTTGTACTGCTAGGTAGATAGAACAAGAAACAAAAGAGGATTATGGTTACAGAATAATACAAACTTAATCCTTTTTAAGACATCCAGTGGGATCATCAGTACGTCCACATTAGATAGTAACAATTGGGTATATAAAGTTTCCCCCTTTTAAGACTATTCATTTTCTCCTTTGCAAGATAAACCATTACACAATTACCTCCTTAGTATTTTACCTTTTCAGGGTTTACATATCAGACTTGCATAGACAAAGGCAGGAAATGTATACTTCTATTCACACACCAAACAATATAATTTAACTAACAGGATTAGATGAACAAATATAAGCTCACAGGTTACATAAGTAAACAAAACTAAATATAGACTCACTAGAACTTCAGGAGTGGTCCGCAGCAGAACAAATTGTTGCCAAGTTCGTTCATCAATAAATGTGTACTGTTCCCAAGGCTGTTTGGCAGGCGCAACCTCGTAAAAAATATACGTGTTAGCGAGAGAGGTCTTAAACTTCCTCCACCAATCAGCACAATAAGATAGTGTCTTGACTTTCATCTCCTCAGAGTCAGGGACAGTGTATGTAAGCCGGATAGTGTCCCAAATAGGTTGCTTTACTTTGTCAAAGTTAACACTTTTCCACTCATATTCCATGATGCTAACCTTGCTGCGTGCAAGATACCCGACAAAACTATTATATTTGTTTTTATTAGGACCGAAAGGCCGCAACTTTTCATCGAACTGAATCTCGAGCCTTGACCCAAAAGTCCGAGTTAGAGATATATTCATAATTCGTGTGCCTCTTGTACCACAGCGTGCAGGGCGGTTAGGAGGCACATTGTCAGTGGAGGAGGGTTCGTTCTGACCCACACCATTAACTGGCGATCCCGGAACACGAATAGTATCGTCTTCACCGTTCATTTTTGAGACAGTAAGAGAGGAATGCCTGAGCAACTGAGAGAGTAAGAGAGGCTACTGGTACGTGGGCGAGGAAGAGTGGTAATGCGACAGGAAGAGTGGAGTGGCTTCACAACAACAAGAGGGGTTTCAGAGTTCAGAGGTACAACGTAAGTCTTAAGGTAACGTTTCACACGAAGATATATTTGGCGGTTTATTTTTAAGACCGGATGAACAACAACGACGGTCTTAAAGGTTAAGTTTTAAGACCGTCCTTTTTTTAAACTCTGGTCTTAAAAGTATTACTACCGGGGCGTGATTTATGTCGGCTTAAAAGTATAATCTTTAAGACCTCCTATTATATATATCCGGTCTTAAAAGTTTTATTTAATTTTTTCCTTATTATTTTGGACCCTAGAAAAAATAAGTCGGCCTGTTCGAGATTTCTCTATAAAGAATTTTTATATTTCAATTTTTTTAATAATATTTTTAAGACCGGTCGGTTTTCTAAGCGGTCTGAATAATATATTTAAGACCCATTGGTAAACGATTCGGTCCAAGAAGTTCTTTATATTTACAAAATTGCCACCAGTCATACCTTTAAAGTTCTTTACATTTACAAAACTGCTACCGGTCATACCTTTAAGACCGAGCCATCGATAGTCCGCTCTAAATGAGGTGGTCTTAAAAGCCTTTTTTGCACTAGTGTTCTCTCTCTTTTCTCACTCTATCTGACTGTGTAAGTGTGTGTGATGTGTGATTGGTGTGTGTCGTGGGTGTGCCTGGTGGGGGGTATTTATACTAAAACCCCCCTTCACTTCTTCCTTTGGCGGGAATGGCGCTCCCCATATTTTATTGCGCCGATTGCCCATATGTCAAAAAGTTGGCACTGCTTCAGCACCTCCTTCATCAATTTTCAAAGCCTAAGCATCTTCTTCATCCATTTTCAAACGAAATGGGGCCGCCCACTCATTTTCTTCCTTTCTTTCTATTTTGTCTCTTCCTTCCTCACCTTTTCTTAATATAATATTATATATATTAACTTCTTCGTCTTTTTCCTTCTTTCCTTCTTTTTCTTTTGTTCCTTTTCTTTCTTTCATTCTCCGTCCACCACCTCCCCTTTATATTATAATATAATATATACATATATACATATATATTTTATTTTTTTATTCTCACTTTTTTTTTTCTTTTCTTCGACTCCTTTCTTCATCTCTAATTAAATAATATTTTAATAACATATAGTAATTGGTTTATCTAATAACATAGATAAACACTCTAAATTTTCATACCTATAAATCTCTTCCAAACCTCAAAATCATATTCCAAAAATACTTAATTACTATTTAAAAAATTTGGGATGTTACATTACTTTCCCCGTCAAATAAATTTCATCCTCAAAATTTTCTACAAGTCCAATTCTTAGTAATACCATATAGAACCACCGTATTTAACTTCTTCACTTCTACCTTCTCCAGATGTCTCATATACATTCATACGACATCCTAATACCTCAATTAATTCTAATCAATTTACTATGTTCTAATACCGCAATTCATCCACTCGATTCAAACAACTAAGGGAATCGATTCAACTATCTAATTGAATTCTTATGCACATTTCAGTTAATAGTGATTTTTCCAGAAACCTAAATGGCTTCCAAGTTCATCCTCCTAATTCTGAAACCTCGATCATACCCAATAATCATGCTAGAACATCATTCATCACATATATCATTCAGGCATTATCGTTAAATATTCCCAAAAGTGACAGTTATCAAATTTCAAATCAACTTTGAGAACCTCAACATCATCTGGGATCATATCTCCTCAAGAATCCCCATAGTATATCATTGGATCATGATTAACAATTCCTAGACTAATCCTCAAAACATTCCCTAAAAGTAACAACTATAAATTACAAATTAACTCTCAAAACCTCAATATCAACTAGGCTGAAATATCATGTTTCCTTAACAATACTCATATTACATTTTAAAATCATGATTCACATTTCTTAGACTAATTCTTCAAAACATTCAGATATTATTCTCACAACCTCAGCATTATTCACATGGTTCGAATTCAATTTCTCAATATCACAAAGACATATACTAAACATCATTTGTTCACCTCATAATTAACTATTAATCATACCCAAATAACATACTAATATTGTAGCATAAATCACCAGGTTTACACTATTCATACTTTCATGAATTAGACATACTATCTCAACTCAGATTCAATTCAAGTCTATCCTCAATCTCTACCACATTCATAATAACATCCTCTTGGCATCCCTAAGGATCACCATGTTCATACCTTTCCCGAAATCTTCCAACATGTTCATCCAAAAGCTTTAGTCTTTGAATTATCTGTGACAAATTCATAGAGTTCTCCAGATACTCAGAGAGTGAAGAATGCTTTCAAGTTAAATAGAACAAAACATCATCATTTCAAATCTTCAGATTCTCTCAAGTCACTATATTCAATGCTGAGCTGACATCTAGGATTGGCAGTATTCTTCAAGTCAAATTTCCTAGGGACAATGTCATAAATGATTACCATGCAGAGTACCGCATGCATAACAATCTAAACAGCTTCAAGCTAATGGGTTATTAGGGTGTATTATGGTGCGGCATTGCAAAGTTCCGCGTGATCAAAAATTCTACCAGGTTCTGAGCTAACGACAAATTAGGATGCGGCGCTGCTTAATCAAAAAAATAAATCTAGACGTTACTGGCTCAGCTATAATTTGAAGAAAGCAAGAGTAAATGTCTCACATTCTCTCAAGCTTCACAAAACTTCAACATACTCGTTTCCTCTCCGTTCATACCTTCCTCTATATTCTTCCACATTGTCTTTAAACATGACCGATTCAAGCAACTTCATTCCAGTTTCTGACTCTCACAACCCTTTCTTTCTTGAAGCTTCACTAGATGACAATCAGTCTAACATGTTGGCTAACTTGTCTAATAATGTACCAGTCTCCTATTCTTCCTTACTTCCTCTTAATCCTTTAGAAATGAACATTCCTCCTTCTACCTCAACGTTTCATGTTCCTACTTCTTCTTCAAGGGTCCAAGATTCTATCCCTACGGTTACTAGTAGAGAAGAATTTGAAGTAGGTCCATCAAAGCGACCTGTCAAGAGATGTCGTAACATGGCAGAACTCATGGAGTCAACCAAACCTGCTCAACCAAGGGACCCTGCTTCCAGTTTGGCTAATACCACTAACCCATTTTCCTGCGGTTGCTGCCACGTTTTACGGGAGATCATTCATACCAATGGGCTTCACTACAAGAAGCTTGAAGTTCATGGGAGAATAGGTATGATATGTCATGCTGTCTTACACTAAGATATACAAAAATGTTCTTTCAATGCTGGCATCTTTCAAACGTTTGATTTTAGTAACAAAAATATAGAAGAAATAAAACATTTCTTAACACAATATTGCTTGTATCAAAAAGCATTAGGATATGTCTTGGTGCCAGATCCCTTATCAACCTATTATGAGGCCCTCAACGGTGGTTTGGAATGGACTAAAACTCAAAAAGAGCCCCTCGGTAGTTCATTTTTAATCAGTGCAGAAAATATAACTTCTAAAGGAAAAGAACCTGGGATTGAAAATGATTTACAAGATGACTACTCAGCCCTCAAATTAAGTGACACATATAGGGCAACTATGGCGCAACGCAAAAGAATAGAATCAATGTCGCTAAAAGATTTTAGTAATTTTTTCCATCTAACCCTCGAAGAAACCAGTAAACAGGTAAACTTAAGTAAGCATTCCATAAAGACAATATATAGCAGAGGAGGATTAGAAGATTGGCCTTACAAAAAGCTTCAAAAACTTATGAGGCGAGTCACTATACTGAGGAAGACAATGTATAATCAAGATCTCATCTCAAGAGCAATCACTCAAGAACAAATTAACAAACTTTAACATGAGATGGTCGAAGTTTGTGGTGGGTTTGTACCGACTGTTGCTCTTCTTTCTTGAAATAATATTGCCCTTTTCTTCTTAGCCTTCTTGTTTATGACTATCCTTTGTTATTCTAGTTTTGTCTAGTTATAATCTCTTTCACTATAAGGAAAAGAATTTATCTTTTTTTTTTATTTTATTTTTTTATAACCTTTTATATAAAATCCTTAGATTCTAATGACGACAAGAACATGACAGTTTGCTTATACTACAACGTAGTGTATTTATATATATATATATATATTTGCTAACTTATCGTATAACCAAAATTATGTCAGTATACTGTTATGGTATAGTCATCTATTTACTATATCAATTAGCCAGGTAAGTGTAAATCTAGTGGAAGTCTCTTCATACTTTTTACAATAGCAACTAATTGAATAACCACCAAATAGAGGCTTAGTCTTTGAATCACTTTTCTAGACACAAATGGTTACTCAAAATGTTCCTCCCCTAAAAAGAAATTTTGGCCTACAGATTCCAACATCCAATAAATGCTATTTTCTACTTACCATCTTCCGCTACGCTGCTCTGATACATAATTTAATCTCAATCACAATCCTCAAATCATAAATCCTTATTATCAATCACTTGAATATTTTTGATTAACTCATTCTTCTCCTATCATGAATATCACAAGAAAACTAGGCAAATGGAATCCAAAACTATAAAGGGAAGTAGACATGTTATGATATTTATTTTGCCACAACCTTTAAAAAGTTTTAAGATATCATTTTAGAAAATAAATAAAATTGTCATGGAACGTTAGCTCTGATACAAAAAATGTAACGCCTCAATTTCAATAACCGAAAACTTGGCCAAAATATTTGTAATACCTCCAACAGAGTTTATCAATATCCAAATCATCAGATTACATTACCAATTCAAATAAAGTTCATAATACATAATAAAAATAAATTTCAGAAAAATATTTCAAAGTTCAATACAAAGCGGAAATCTTAGGTTCATGGCAAATAAAATAACATAACATAAACGATAGGAGTACAAAAGAGCCGTCAAAGCTCACTCCATAGGTTCCTTCCCTTACTCTCTACTGGGATATTTACCTGAAAAATGTTAATATGAGATGAGATTTCATGTCTCAGTAACTACTGAAAGTTTCTACCGTACATAAGAAAATTATATATGACAAAAAGCAGGGGCTAATTTCAAATATATATTTGTATATACCATAATTTCTCATACAAAATTATTTGCAAAAGTAATCATCATTATGTCGAATTGTGAACTATACAAATATACAATGCAATATGCAGCCTCCCTTATATCACCGTCCTCCCTTGTACCGCTGACTGGAGCCATAGGCTAACACATAGTTCAATAGAAGCTCATTCATTTGATTGGATGGTTCCAAACTCACCAAAACTTAAGATACACCCGGCCAAAGGTATAGAGCTTAAATCTGGACTATGGCTCCCCTCCTTAAAAATAACAACTAAGGAGGTGTCACATGTCCCACAACTTCAAGGCAATCCCGGCCAGACAAAATCATGGAAGATGGGGCCCTGAAAAGTACCATCCACTGTATACCAAGTGGTGGCATAAAGAAATCTTATTATTTAAATTACTCCTTACTCCAACCCATCACACATACAGCCGTCATGATAATTATATCAATAAAATAAAGTATATTAAAACAAACTTCCATATATATAAAATATCATCACAAGGAAACCAAACAATCATTTTTTTTTAGTTTCAAGGGACGAAACTGTGATTTTTGAATTTCGGGACTAAACTGTCTTTTTCTGAAATTTAGGGTCAAAACCGTAATTTTGCTTGGCATAAAATTGTAATTTTTTGGGCACAAAATTGTAATTTTTCATGGTACACAATCGTAATTTTTGATGGGTACACAACTGTAATTTTTGTGGTCACAAAACCCTAATATTCATCTTTAATTAAAATAATATTATAATACATATACACATAATTCAGTCTATAAAAATAATATAATTTACAATCATACACAATTCACAAGTATATGGAAGAATATTTAGAGTTACCTGTCACCCTTTAGCTCCCAAATAATTACCAAAAAGCTACTGCAAAACTCCAAAATAATTACCACCCTAATCTCCTTCTCTCTCTTTTCTCACTCTATCTGACAGTATAAGTGTGTGTGGTGTGTGCCATGGGTGTGCCTGGTGGGGTGTTTTTATACTAAAACCCCCCTCACTTCTTCCTTTGGCGGGAACGGTGCTCCCCATATTTTATTGCGCCAATTGCCCATATGTCAAAAAGTTGGCACTGCTTCATCAATTTTCAAAGCCTCAGCATCTTCTTCATCCATTTTCAAATGAAATGGGGCCGCCCACTCATTTTCTTCCTTTCTCTCTATTTCGTCTCTTCCTTCCTCACCTTTTCTTAATATAATATTATATATATTAACTTCTTCGTCTTTTTCCTTCTTTCCTTCTTTTTCTTTTGTTCCTTTTCTTTCTTTCATTCTCCGTCCACCACCTCCCCTTTATATTATAATATAATATAATAATATATACATATAAACATATATATTTTATTTTTTTTATTCTCACTTTTCTTTCTTTTCTTTGACTCCTTTTTTCATCTCTAATTAAATAATATTTTAATAACATATAGTAATTGGTTTATCTTATAATATAGATAAACACTCTAAATTTTCATAACTACAAATCTCTTCCAAACCTCAAAATCATATTCCAAAAATACTTAATTATATTTAAAAAAATTTGGGATGTTACACAGAGTGTCAAGTATTGGCTTGGAAAGTCCTTCTCAATGAAAGATTTAGGCGAAGCCACTTACATCCTTGGGATTAGGATCTATAGATATAGATCTAAGAGGCTGATAGGCCTAAGTCAGAGCACATATATAGACAAGATACTGCATAGGTTCAATATGTAGGATTCTAAAAGGGGTAACATGCTTATGTCTCATGGCAACCATCTCAGTAAGGGTATGTGTCCTAGCACACAAGATCAAAGAGAACGCATGAGTAAGGTTCCATATGCCTCCGCTATTGGATCTATCATCTATGTCATGTTATGTACTCGGCCGGATGTGTCATTTGCCTTGAGTATGACTAGCAGATATCAACAAGATCCCGGTGAGGGTCACTGGACTGCTGTCAAGAATATCCTTAAGTACTTAAGAAGGATTAAGGACTTATTCTTGGTATTTGGTGGCTTGGAGGATGAGCTTTGTGTGACTGGTTACACAGATGCGAGTTTCCAAATTGACCAAGATGATTCATGATCGCAATCAGGATATGTATGTTAGTTCTCTGATGGTTTTGATGATTGTCAACAACTACAAACAATTGAAGAGGTTTTGCTCCTAAGTGTCAAAACTCTGTTTAAGAGCAAACCTCGAGGTTGGATTTGTAACCTCGAGGTTTGACCTTACAGAAGCCTTAAAAAGTCAAGTGTTCTAATGTTACAAAACTTGGTTTCACAAATACTATGTTAAACCTCGAGGTTGAGAAGACAACCTCGAGGTTCTGGTCTTCTTGGAAAACCCAAGTCTCTTCATTAACACTTGCAACCTCGAGTATGAAAAGCAAACCTCAAGGTTTAACCCATACAGAAAGGTCATACTTTTCATCAAGCATGGAAACCTTGAGGTTCATGTTTCAACCTCGAGGTTGGACACTTTGATTTGAAACTTAAGCTTGATGAAAATACTTTGAACCTCGAGTATGATGTTTCAACCTCGAGTTTTATCACTTACAGAAAGCACACTGGTTTTCAAAGTATTGAAAACCTCGAGGTTAAGATTGTAACCTCGAGGCTGAGCCTTATGTTTAACATTGAACTTTGCATTTTCAAAAGGCCAACCTCGACTATGGATTTACAACCTCGAGGTTGTCGGGCTCCAGTGAAAAATGAAGTTTTGAAACAATCTTCAAACCTCGAGGTTACCTTTGGAACCTCAAGGTTTGTAAGTTAATGAGATTTTTCAGAAGGTTTCTTTTTAAGAGAAACCTCAAGGTTCACTTAGCAACCTCGAGGTTGGATGTTTTAAAGCCTGTGTTTGCCTGAAACCTTCAAGTCAACCTCGAGGTTGGATGAACTAACCTCAAGGTTTGTGACCGTTGGTGCTTTTTCAAATTTGTGAAATCTGCTATATCTTGTTGTTTGATCTAATTGATTTCATATATCATTCACTCATGATCCCAGATATGTTTAACAAGTTTGCTGAGTGTTTTTCAGTTAGCACAGATCAAGATTATTGAAGATTTGTGAGAAAAAGCAAAAAGGTAAACAGTGCATTTAATGCACCTGCACAATCTCACCTACTTTCGGCTAATCCATCTGAGCACGCCTAATGAACGTTAAAGGAAGCTTACTACATCAAGTAAAGTCAATTCCAACGGGCAGAAACTCAGAGAGCCACATCAGACATCATTAAGCCTTGGATTAGCAGATGTTTAGAGAGAGAAGATGACCAGACTTAGAGCAAATCACTTCCAACGGTTGGAATCATCCTACAACGGTCATTTAATGTTCTCTACCTATAAATAGGGAGCATTAACTTCATTTACAGTTGATACACCTACTCTGAGCGAAATTCTACTAAGTTCATTTATTGTGTATTAACTTTCACTTGTAAAGTATCATACTTGATACAAGCACTTCAGTGTTCATCATATCTACTCTGTAAGAGAGTCAAATTCGTGTAAATCATTTATTGATTGAGATAACTACAAGTCAGGGGACTTGGTAGTTGGGGTGTATTGATTACAACTTGTAAGGGGGAGTGTGTTCTAGTGAGAGAACAACTCTTAGTACAGAGTGTGTAATCAATATTGTTGAGTTAGTGGATTGATAATCCCAAGTGAGGCTTGGGGACTGGATGTAGGTTAGGAAAGGACCGAACCAGTATAAATTGCATTGTGTTTAGCTCCTTCTCCTTATCCTCTCTATTGTGCCCTGTTCTGAGTGATAAAAAACATAACAAGTTTTGAAAATTTTAAAGATACCCAATTCACCCCCCTTTTGGGTATAAAGCTCCTGCTTTCATTTGGTATCAAAGCAAGGTCTTCTCTGAAGAGTTTAACCACTCGAGAAGGATCAACATGGATGGTATTCTACCAGATGGAGCTTCTATCAACAGACCTCCTGGTTTCAATGGAGAGCATTACTCGTTCTGGAAGGCCAAGTTCAAAGTGTTCGTGATGGCAACTGAGTATGGCCTCTGGAGAGTATTCAAAAGAGGAGATTATGAGCCCTCAACTGTGGAAGATGGTGTTCGTGTTCCAAAGCTTGAAGAAGAATATGATGATAATGATCGAAGAAACGTCACTCTCAACAGGAAGGCTATTCTTCTTCTTCAGAGTGCACTAAGCCAACAAGAATACTTTAGAGTGTGCACTCTTCCATCTGCTAAAGCCATGTGGGATGCTTTGGAAGTTGCTCATGAAGGAACTGCTGGCGTCAAACAAAATCGGGTGAACATGCTCATGACCGAATATGACCTACTTAGAATGAAGCCTGGTGAATCTATTGGAGATTTTCAACTTCGCTTTACTCATCTTATCAATCAACTTGCTGTACTTGGTAAAGAGTATGACCAGCCTGTTCAAGTTAGAAAGATTCTGAATATTCTGAACAAAGAATGGGAGGCTAAGGTCACAGCCATAGAGGAAGCAAGAGGCGAATCAATGATGTCTGTAGCTACTCTTTTTGGAAGCCTTTCTGAATATGAAGCAAAGATCAAATTCAAGAAGGGACTTGACGAAGTTCATGGAAAGAACAAAGGAGTAGCCCTCAAGGCTGTCAAAGAAAGCAAGGATTCAGATGATGATGAAGAAGATGAAGATGAAGATGAAGAGATTAGGATGATGGTCCGGCGCTTCAATAAATTTTACAAAAAGGGCCAAGAGACAAAGAAGCCAATCATTTGCTATGAGTGCCAAAAGCCTGGTCACATCAAGTCGGAGTGTCCCCTGCTGAACAACAAAGACAAGAAGAAGTTCAGCAAGTATAAGAAGAAGGCTTATGTCTCGGGCATCTGGGGTGATAGCTCCTTTGATGAGGATGAAGAGGATGATGGAGAAAAGGCCAATATTTGTTTGGTTGCTGAGGAGGAAGAGCAACTAGAAGAAAGCAGTGAGGTATACGAACCTAAACCTTCCTATGATGATCTTTTTGCTGAATACCTCAATGTGCAAACTGAGTTTGAAAAATTGGCTGATAAGTATTTGAATTTAAAAAGGAAAAATACCACTTTTAAATTACAAGTTCAAAATCTCTCTTCTCCTGAAATTCTAGTGTGTAATGAATGCCCTATTTTAGAGAAAAAGAATTTGCAACTTACAAAAGCACTTGAGAAATTCACTAAAGGTAGTGAAATGCTCAATGTGATTCTTAAACAACAAAGATTCATAAATGATAGATCGGGCATTGGTTATAGGCCAGATTTTGATAAAAAGAAAGGGAAAAAGAAGAGTGGTCAGAAATCTTATATGAACTACTTTACAAAATCAGTGCATTCTTCAAATCCATTTGCACATTGTAACTATTGTAATAGGAAGGGCCATTCTACATCATCCTGCTTTCATAGGAAAGAGAAGAAAAATAAGCCTGTAGGAAATTATGTTTGGGTACCAAAAGGAACATATGTTCCCAAGGTACATGCTAACCCCAAAGGACCCAAGAAAAGATGGGTACCTAAAACTTGATCTCTTGTGATCTGCAGGTATGTCTTAGAGCATCAAGACCAAACAAATGGTACATCGATAGTGGATGCTCAAGACACATGACTGGAGACAAATCAAAGTTTTTATCAATAAAGCCAAAAGATGGAGGTAGAGTCACTTTTGGAGGTGATCAATCCGGAAAAATTGCTGGCATTGGTGAGATAGGCAACAATGAAGGCCCACTCATCAAAGACGTCTACCTTGTAGAGGGATTGTGTCACAACCTCCTAAGTGTGAGCCAAAGCACCGATAAGGGTAATTTGGTAATATTTGACTCTGATGAATGCTTTATTGTTAAAACGGATTTAATATCCATAAATGATTTGAAAAATAAAGCTTTATTTAGAGCACCTAGAGATGGAAACTGTTATACTTTGAACCTCTCTAGCAATGCTTCTGTTTCTGAAAATTGTTTTGTAAGTAACTTGAATGAGAGTTGGCTCTGGCATAAGCGATTAGCTCATGTCAATATGTATCAACTTGACAAGTTATTGAAAAAGGATTTGGTCATTGGCATTCCCAAGTTAAATTTCAAAAATGATATGATTTGTGATGCATGCCAAAAGGGAAAACAAACCAAATCTACTTTTAAAACCAAAAATGAGATTTCAACCACCAGACCACTTCAACTACTTCACATGGACCTAGTTGGACCAGCTAGAGTTAAAAGTCTTGGTGGAAATTTATATCCTTTGGTCATTGTTGATGACTTCTCTAGATTTACATGGACTATATTTTTATCTTCAAAAGATGAAACCTATGATCAGTTTGTTGCCTTTGCCAAAAAGGTCCAGAACGAGAAAGGGTTCTCAATTTCAGGTATAAGGACTGATCATGGTGGAGAGTTCGAGAATCATGCCTTTGCTGAGTTCTGCGATAATATGGGAATTGATCACAACTTCTCAGCACCTAGAACTCCTCAACAAAATGGAGTAGTGGAGAGAAAGAACAGAGTACTCATTGAGATGGCCAGAGCGATACTGAACGAATACAACACTTCCCAAGTATTTTGGGCGGATGCCATGAGTATGGCTTGTTACGTCTCCAACAGAGCCTATATGAGAAAGAAGTTGAACAAGACTCCGTATGAACTCTACAAAGGAAGAAAGCCGAACCTCATCCATCTTCACATCTTCGGGTGCAAGTGCTATGTGCACAACAATGGTAAAGAAAATCTTGGTAAATTCGATCCTAAAGCTGATTTAGCTATCTTTATTGGTTATTCAAATAGAAGTAAGGCATATAGGGTGTTTAATACTAGGACTAAGATTGTTGAAGAATCTATACATGTTGTATTTTGTGAATCTGAATCTGATAAATCCTTGGATGATGAAGAGGAGACTATTTTCAAAAACAAATTCTTTTCGAAAAATGCTCCTACTCCTTCTGAAAATTCTGAAAATGTTTTTGAGGCTGATCCAGAAAACAATTTAGAAAATCCTGGTCAGTCTCAACCTAGAGCTTGGAGATTTATAAGGAATCATCCTTTAGAACAAGTCATAGGTGATGTAAACCAAGGAGTTAGGACCAGAAATAGTGCTTTGAATGAAGTCACATTCTCTGCATTTATTTCACATATAGAGCCCTCTAAGATAGAAGAAGCCCTTTCAGACAATGATTGGGTGATTGCTATGCAAGAGGAGCTACATCAATTTGATAGAAATCAAGTTTGGGACTTGGTACCTAGACCCAAAGACCACCCGGTAATTGGGACAAAATGGGTATTCAAGAACAAACGTGATGAGTCAGCCATCATTGTAAGTAACAAGGCTAGATTAGTGGCCAAAGGTTACAATCAAGAAGAAGGAATAGACTATGAGGAAACTTATGCCCCAGTAGCAAGATTGGAGGCCATAAGAGTCCTACTAGCCTTTGCATGCACTAAAGGTTTTAAACTTTATCAAATGGATGTTAAAAGTGCATTTTTAAATGGCTTTATTCAAGAGGAGGTGTATGTCGAACAACCTCCAGGTTTTGAAAATGAACATTTTCCGGATCATGTTTTCAAACTAAAGAAAGTTTTGTATGGTCTTAAGCAAGGTCCTAGAGCTTGGTATGAAAGATTGAGTCAATTCTTACTCAATCAGGGGTTTATTAGAGGAAAAGCTGATACAACATTGTTTATTAAGAAAAACAAATTGAATGAAATTCTAGTTGTTCAGATTTATGTTGATGACATCATATTCGGTGCTACTAATGACTCCTTGTGCGAAGAATTTTCTAAGTCTATGCAGGGTGAATTTGAGATGTCAATGATGGGAGAGCTCAACTATTTTCTTGGGCTACAAATCAAGCAACGTAAAGATGGGATATTCATATCTCAGACAAAGTACCTGAATGATTTGCTGAAGAAGTTTGGGATGGACAAGTGCAATGGGGCTGACACACCAATGAGCACAACCACTTCCTTAGATGCTGATGAAGAGGGCAAGGATTTCAACATCACCAAGTATAGAGGAATGATTGGATCATTGCTCTATCTCACTACAAGCCGCCCTGACATCCAATTCAGTGTGGGAATGTGTGCTCGGTTTCAATCAGCACCCAAAGAGTCTCATGCTGAACACGTGAAGAGAATATTCAAATATCTATCTGATACAAAGACTCTTGGGCTATGGTTTCCCAAAGGTCAGCCGGAGCATCTTGTAGCATATTCAGATTCAGATCATGCTGGCTATAAGACGGATAGGAAGAGTACAAGTGGGCAATGCGAGTTCTTTGGCAACTCACTTGTCTCTTGGTTCAGCAAGAAACAAACTACCGTGGCCGTGTCCTCAACAGAAGCTGAATATGTGGCTGCCTCAAGTTGCTTTGCTCAAGTTTTGTGGCTGGAGCAACAACTTGCTGACTTGGGAATGCACTTGAAGGAGATCCCAATACTGTGTGATAATACTAGCACAATAAGCTTGGCCAAGAATCCCGTGCAACATACTAGAACCAAGCACATTGATGTGAGACATCACTTTATCCGGGATCTCGTCCCACATATATATAATCAGTAAAATTCAATTTATCAACAATCAAGGAAGATCCCAAAAGAAATTGATCAAAAGAAATTGTTGGAACTTCCAAATACTTTGAGCAACCCACAAAATCAATAGGACTCTCCTCAGTAAGAGTCAAATTCTCTAAAGAATGAGTTAAGTGATCACTCAAAATGGTCTCATCATGCTTGCTCAAATCATCACACAAGACAAATTCTACCTGTGAATCATCATGATTCAATATAGTTTTACCCTCTAAATGCATATCTAAATCACGGTTTCCCCCACACTTATCCTTAATAGTATCCCCACTAACAATAGTCATGTCAATATCATGAGTAGTATCAATAAAATCATTAGAGATATTACTTCCTTCATTCAAAGCATCATCATGG
Source organism: Acacia crassicarpa (assembly GCA_034222035.1). NCBI lineage: Eukaryota > Viridiplantae > Streptophyta > Magnoliopsida > Fabales > Fabaceae > Acacia > Acacia crassicarpa. Next base: position 12,939,625 of record JAWXYG010000015.1, read on the forward strand.
TTAGTGTTAAACAGGGTATCTTTAAAATCAATAGTGTTAGAGGTGTCAACAATAATTTCTTCATCAATTTCCTCATCCGAATCAATAGAATTCTTAGGACCGAAAGCATGAGAAGAAATATCAATGCAGGCACTACAAGATTCAGTATAATTTAAGTCAACAGAACTAGTCAATTCAGAAACAACATCAGTGCATGCATACTCAGCTAATGTACCAATCATCCCATTATTTGAAGTGGTAGAAGAAAAAAGGGATGAATCATTAAAGGGTGAGAGTATATTACCACATGGAAATTCACTTTGAACTTCTAAATTTTCACTCAGGCGATTGTTAATTGCATTTGACCACTCCCTCAATTGAGCGCCTCGAGCTTCAAGCTGCTCTCCACTTTTTTTGAAGGAGTTCTCCTCTTTCTTGAAGGAGTTCCATCATAACATCCATCTGGTTTGATAATCTTGAATGCTCGTCCTGAATTGGAACAGTTTGATTGACATATCCAAAATTTGAGTGATCATGCCATCCAGGATTATATGCATTTGAATATGGATCACATATATGCTCAACTTGAGTCATGGGTCTAGAAGGATATATTGCATTGCAAGATTCAGCTCCGTCATTCAGGTAAGGACAAGAGTCAGTCGCATGAGTGGCTAGAGAGCAAATAGAACAAAGTGGCTCTATCAAAGCAGAAGACGTAGGTTGTGGGGTGAAAGTAGTAAAGGGTCCCATAGGATTGACAATATTAGAAGAATTTGGCATATATGACATAGCCATTTTTTCCACAGCAGATGCAAGCCTATCAATTTTGCTCTCCAGGCGAGACTCATAATTAGAAGAAAGTAATCCCACCTTAGATATCTGCTCAACACCATAGTCATAATGATAAGGCACAGAAGTATAATAGTTATTTCCATAAACAGAAGCATGCCAAGCCATCATAAGAGGGATCAAGTTCAATTTTTCAAGGGTGGATTGGATCCAATAAAAAAAACTACCTAAAAAAAAAATCACCTAGAAATCAAACCTAAAGCCTAACCATTGCTCCCCGGCAACGGCGCCAAAATTGATGAGCTTACTTTCGTCGCTAAAGCAATCAATTAAACCAGGACCAAATAATAATGCAATATAGTGGCAACCTAGGTCATTCTCCCAAGGAGCAATCTGTGGGTTTTTCTTTAGGTTGAATTTAGGTGATAAAAAAAATGCAATGGAATGAACCTAAACTAAAATGCAAAACACTACTACTTAAATGAAATTAAACTAACTAAATGCACTAATGCAATTGACTTTAAAACCTAAATGAGAATGAAACTAACCTATATGAATATGAATGCAATTTTGGGGGGTTTTTGTTATGAGAGAAAATTAAAATCCTAAGAAGAAAATTGATTAAAATCAAATCAAATGACAAAGATCTAGTTCAGTTATGAGGAATAAGGGGACAACTTAGGAATTGTATGGAGTTAACTGTCTTAACCCAAACCAATTAATTAGATCAAAGGAAGATTAATGAATTTAATCACCTAATTGAACATGGGAAACCCTCTAGCTCAATAACACATATTCCACTAGAAAACTCATAATGAAATAAGCGGTGGTTAATTAAACTCATTAAAAATCAATCACAAAATAGTTTTGAAAATCTTGTTTGCAATTATCCAATTGAACAACTAGATAATTTATCAACCCAATTAAACAATTAAGATGATAAACCAAATTGACAATTAAATTAATAATGAAAACTCAATTAATAATTCAATTGACAATCAAAAGGTTGCAAACAAAACTCCAACAATTGTCTCACACATAAAACTTCAAATTATCAATCCAATCCAAAAGAAATATGTTTACAATCTAAAACTAGATTGTTCTCAATTAACACAACTTAAAACCCTTTAAAACTAAAGAACCTCAAGTTTGAATTAAGAAGATAAAAAGAATAACACTCCCTTGTGATCTTCAAGTGTAAAACTCTAGGCTCTAGCTTTCTCCATGCTCCTCCCAAGTTGTCTCCTAAAAGAGATCAAGCTCCCATATAGATCATTCTTCCTTCACGTGTGAAAGAGGAAGTCACGGCCATGAGAACAATTTGATAGAGAAAAATTGATGAATAGGATTCAATTGATGCACAGGAAAGTTGATGATTCATTAACGGCTGTGGGACCCGTGAGGTGAAGAATGAGAAGAAATTGAATGATGCCAAATCTCCAACGTGAATTGAATGGAATTAGGCCAAGAGAGATTGTGGTGAATGTGGAAGAACTTCCACACCAATTCCAGCGGCTGCCTCCTTTCTCAACGTACGTCCCTCAATTTTTGGCGGCTAGGTCAATTTAATGGGATGAAGAAAGAGTTTTGGGTATCAATTTAGGCCAATTAAAATTCCAAAAGCCCAACAAAATTCCACCATTAGATCTTCTTTTAGCTTCCAAGGTTAATTCTGCATCGTAGGATCTTCCAATATGCTTTTCTTATCCTGCAAGAATTAAATAAAATCGTAATCTATCATATATTTAGAAATATTATTCAATCACAAGATCTCAATCAGAATATTGATAATTTAAGTCCAATAATCTCACAATTAATTCTGATTTATATTATTTCCTAAAATAGGCTAACAATCCAAATATTGTCTAATAAATCCAAATTAGCCTAAAATAATCCCCAAAATAAATGAATAAGGCGGGATAAAATATATTAAATTGGGATTTATCAGCAGACATTTTCACCAAGCCTCTAGCCAAGGACCCATTCACCTTCATAAGAAGAGAATTGGGAATGGTAAATCCCAATGAGTTGTGAGTAATTTCTGTCTATTTCTATGTTAAATTATGGTTTTGATGATTATGGATCACTAACTTAAGCATCGGAGAACATAGACAATTTTTATGCAGGACTTAGTTTTGCTGTCAAAGGGCCAAACCTCGAGGTTCAATAGCCAACCTCGAGGTTGACAGGGTGTCAAAAAGCTTAAGGTTTCTGATGGATGGAACCTCGAGGTTCACAAGCTAACCTCGAGGTTATCGGGGTAAATGGTCAAAACTGAGAATATCTGGAAGCTGGAACCTCGAGTATGGGATTGGAACCTCGAGGTTGGTGACAGACAGAAGAGACACCTCATCTAACAGACAGTAAAACCTCGAGGTTTTGGAGGCAACCTCGAGGTTGGAGGTAAGAAATTCAGAGGTTAGTGAATTTTTATTCATTTAACCTCGAGGCTGAGATGTCAACCTCGAGGTTGAACGCATTTCTATATATATGCTGCTGTGAAATTTCATTTCTACTGAACCATAACCTCGAGTTCTCACGCTTTCTCTCTTCACTCTCTCTACAAATCTTCAATTTTCTGCAAATTTCTTCTGTTCTCTGTCCATAAATAGCTTCGAAATCTCCTTCCCAGCCAAAATCAACCTCTCATTCGAACGAGGAGACAGAATCTTGGTCTCCTTCTCCACCTCCAAAACGTCAACGTTCACCTGAACCTCAACCGAGCAAGCCAGTGAGGAAGAAGACTCGGTCCATTCGCTTGCGCACTGGGATTGATAAGCACATCCCAGGGGTTCCTATTGATCCTCCTCCATCTCCTCCTCCCAAGAGCAAACCAAAGGGTATTTCCATCAAGGAGCCAAGTCAAGATGAATCCAAAAAGAGGAAAGTGCCAGATGCAACTGGAAAAGGGAAAGAAAAAGTTGGAGAAAAGGCCAAGAAGGCAAGGACCAAGAAAGCTTCAAAGTCTCAAGGTCAATCTCCCTCTCAGGCTTCACAGCAAAAGAAGATGGAAAATTTTGCTGTCAATGCCATTGAAGACATTCGTCATGTTAGATCACCTCCTAAGGGATTCATCACTGCTGCCTCATCCTTCTCAACCAAGGAAGAAAATGATAAGTATAGAGAAACTTATCTTCCCAAGGTGTTCTGTGCCTCAGTAGCTATTAACTTAGATGCTTTCTATAAAGAGTGCAATTTTGATCTGAGCTCTTGGATTAAGATATATGAACCATTTGTCTCTATATTCTGTCCATACACTCCTAGTCTTGTTAGGATGTTTTATTTTAAGATGGAGGATGAAAGTGTACTGGATGCAGATGGTGAGTTGGTAGAGGAAAGGGTGTCAACCACTATGAGAGGAGTCAAGTTTTCACTTTCTGCTGATACCTTGAACAAGATCCTGAAAATCAAGAACCCACCTCCTGTTCCTGATTTTTCCTATACCAATCAAGAGGTATATGAAACTCTCATTCCGGGCAAACCTTTCCCACCTGATCAACAGATCAAGCTTACCTTCAAGCCTAGGGATATGCCTAAGGAAAACCGGGTTCTTTGGTATGTCTATTCAAGGAATTTTATTCCTAAAGCTGGGAACTACACCCACTTCACTTCCTTAGACTACAGACCATTCACAGCCTTTGTGAGGAGAGTGCCTTTCAACATTGGGGATTGGCTACTTCAGGGGATGAAATCCTTCAAGTTTGCCAAGAAGCCTTTGACACACATACCCTACCCTTCCCTAGTTTCTGTGATACTCTACTATCACAAAATTTGGTATGTGGGGTCAACTGATACCCTTGAGTACCCTCTCTATTTTGGAAAACATCAGCTGAATCTTATGCATATCAAGTTTGATGAAGAGGGTGCATCTCAGTCTCAAGCTTCTCAAGCCAATGAGGAAGCACAGTCAACTCCTCCACCTTCTCAGGCACCTCTACCAAATGATCTGATGGGACAGATCAAACAGATTGTGGATCAAGCCCTAATCTCCCACAGAGCTATCATGAAGACTGAAGTTGATATATTGCGGGCTGACATCAAGATGGGACTTATGGATGTCATAGTTGCACAGACTGAGGCGATGTCCCACTTGTATAAGCTAAAGGAGGAAGTGGATCAAAAGTTTACTGAATTGGACTCCTCTTTAGCTGTCACACTCTCAGCTGTATCTGATGCCAGAGACAGAGCTGACATGCTTCTCAGACATTTTTGTCTCGGGGCTTCCTCATCCACTCCTGTTTTATCCTCAGTTCCAGTCCAGACTTCCACTGCTATTCCTGTTCCTAAGATGGATTCTGATCCTATCCCTGCTCCAGCTGATGGCCGTAGTTCATCACTTCCTATACCTGATCCATCTTCACCTTCCTCACCCACTGAGCTCCTGCTCACTCTCCCATTCACTCTCCTCCTTCTCACTCTTTCTCATTTCCCAGTCCTCCATACACTTTTCCATCTCATACCACTCCAGTCTCTGAGACTCAACCCTCACCCACTACCCCTTCTACAGAGAGTCTCATTCCACCATTTCCATCTCCACCTACCCCCTCTACTGAGATCTTTCCCACACCTTCTCCCTATACCCATCCTTCTCTTCTTGATCCCTCATTTGATCCTACCACTGCTATGGTTCTTTGCCAGCCTCCTCTTATCATTCTTGACCCCGAGTATGTTGATGATGATGACAAAGGGGGAGAGAAAAGCAATGAGGATTAGAGGATCTTAGGGTTGTTTTGATTGTGCAGCAGCACTTGTATTTTTTTTCTTTTGTTGTATTAATGTTTGCATCTGTTTGCATCCTGTTAAGTTTAGCCTTCAGTTGAATTCCATTGTATTTTGTATGTATGAATTTGTTGAAATGGAATATCAATTTTGGTTTCATGCTTTTGCTTATTTCTGATAATGTCTGACTTTTTATTTTAAGAACTTTCCTTGTGCAAAACTCAGTTTTTCAAACTCTCTGATAATCTCACTGATAATGTTTTAAGTGTTGAAAGAGGGATTGCTTGTAGATGTTGTCATCATCAAAAAGGGGGAGAATGTTAGTTCTCTGATGGTTTTGATAATTGTCAACAACTACAAACAATTGAAGAGGTTTTGCTCTTAAGTGTCAAAACTCTGTTTAAGAGCAAACCTCGAGGTTGGGTTTGTAACCTCGAGGTTTGACCTTACAGAAGCCTTAAAAAGTCAAGTGTTCTAATGTTACAAAACTTGGTTTCACAAATACTATGTGAAACCTCGAGGTTGAGAAGACAACCTCGAGGTTCTGGTCTTCTTGGAAAACCCAAGTCTCTTCATTAACACTTGCAACCTCGAGTATGAAAAGCAAACCTCAAGGTTTAACCCATACAGAAAGGTCATACTTTTCATCAAGCATGGAAACCTCGAGGTTCATGTTTCAACCTCGAGGTTGGACACTTTGATTTGAAACTTAAGCTTGATGAAAATACTTTGAACCTCGAGTATGATGTTTCAACCTCGAGTTTTATCACTTACAAAAAGCACACTGGTTTACAAAGTATTGAAAACCTCGAGGTTAAGATTGTAACCTCGAGGCTGAGCCTTATGTTTAACATTGAACTTTGCATTTTCAAAAGGCCAACCTTGAGTATGGATTTACAACCTCGAGGTTGTCGGGCTCCAGTGAAAAATGAAGTTTTGAAACAATCTTCAAACCTCGAGGTTACCTTTGGAACCTCAAGGTTTGTAAGTTAATGAGATTTTACAGAAGGTTTCTTTTTAAGAGAAACCTTGAGGTTCACTTAGCAACCTCGAGGTTGGATGTTTTAAAACCTGTGTTTGCCTGAAACCTTCAAGTCAACCTCGAGGTTGGATGAACTAACCTCAAGGTTTGTGACCGTTGGTGCTTTTTCAAATTTGTGAAATCTGCTATATCTTGTTGTTTGATCTAATTGATTTCATATATCATTCACTCATGATCCCAGATATGTTTAACAAGTTTGCTGAGTGTTTTTCAGTTAGCACAGATCAAGATTATTGAAGATTTGTGAGAAAAAGCAAAAAGGTGAACAGTGCAATTAATGCACCTGCACAATCTCACCTACTTTCGGCTAATCCATCTGAGCACGCCTAATGAACGTTAAAGGAAGCTTACTACATCAAGTAAAGTCAATTCCAACGGGCAGAAACTCAGAGAGCCACATCAGACATCATTAAGCCTTGGAATAGCAGATGTTTAGAGAGAGAAGATGACCAGACTTAGAGCAAATCACTTCCAACGGTTGGAATCATCCTACAACGGTCATTTAATGTTCTCTACCTATAAATAGAGAGCATTAACTTCATTTACAGTTGATACACCTACTCTGAGCGAAATTCTACTAAGTTCATTTATTGTGTATTAACTTTCACTTGTAAAGTATCATACTTGATACAAGCACTTCAGTGTTCATCATATCTACTCTGTAAGAGAGTCAAATTCGTGTAAATCATTTATTGATTGAGATAACTACAAGTCAGGGGACTTGGTAGTTGGGGTGTATTGATTACAACTTGTAAGGGTGAGTGTGTTCTAGTGAGAGAACAACTCTTAGTACAGAGTGTGTAATCAATATTGTTGAGTTAGTGGATTGATAATCCCAAGTGAGGCTTGGGGACTGGATGTAGGTCAGGAAAGGACCGAACCAGTATAAATTGCATTGTGTTTAGCTCCTTCTCCTTATCCTCTCTGTTGTGCCCTGTTCTGAGTGATCAAAAACAGAACAAGTTTTGAAAATTTTAAAGATACCCAATTCACCCCCCCTCTTGGGTATAAAGCTCCTGCTTTCAATGTATTCCTGTTGAATGGTGGTGCGGTGAGCTGGAAGAGCTCTAAGAAGAGGACTATAGCTGATTCTGCAACAGAAGCTGAGTATATAGCAGCATCAGATGCAACTAAGGAACCCGTTTGGATCAGAAAGTTCATCACTGAACTAGGGATGATTTCTACCATCTCAGATCTAATAGTCTTGTTCTGTGACAATAACGGTGCTATTGCACAGACCAAGGAGCCTAGGTCACATCAAAGGACCAGACATGTACTTAGGCGATTTCATCTTATCAGAGAAATCAATGAAAGAGGTGATACGAACAAATGCAAAGTACGAGGAGAATACAATGGAGCTGATCCTCTTACTAAACCGCTTGTGTAACATCCTAATTTTAAATTTTAGGATTTAAGTATAATTATGAAATTTATTATTGGAAGTTAAGGCATATTTTCCCAGAAATTAAGGACAAATAATTTTTGGGAGATAATATTTTAAAGCCAAAGGAAATTAAATAGAGAAAGAAAATCCTTAAATGAAATAAAGGATTAAATTTTGATAATTACCCAATACTTAAAAATTTGAGTATAACATCTCCTTACTCCTCTCATGTAGTTACATGGTCCCAATCATGTATTACCATACCAATTATTTATTCATACCATATATTCACGTGGCCACTACCTAGTGTTATAAAATATTCAAAAGGATGCAAAGATTGGAGACAAAACCCAACACGTACAGATGGAATAAAAGTGCATAAAAGTCATGGTGTATTATGCACAACACTATAATTTAATATTCATTTGCTAATTGGACAACCCAAGACGTAGCACACAGATATACTCCTTCATCCTTTCTTATCTCATTCGGCCCATACTCTTGGCATAACACTCAACCCAAATTCTCTCCAGATACTCCCTGTATTTTCAACCCAAATACTCAATTGTTATTCCTCACGGCCCATGTGCTATCAAGTGCAAGTCCACTTCATTTGTTTATTCCTTTCTCTTGAGCCCGAAACGTGTCAGTTATGGAGTAGCAAAATACATATATATCTATTAAAATTGTTCCAATATAATATCCAATTAGTCAGACACGTTAAACAGAGACAGTAAAATAACATCAGCGACAATCACGGGTTGCAGGAAGATTATTGAGCAAATCAAATGGCCATATTTCCACAACGTTTGAATCTCACTTTTGGCCTCAACAGTACACGTAAACGTAGAACCCCCATACCCCTCGAGCCACGCACCATATACTCGTCGGACCATTCTTCCTCGGACCAACGTCTGCATCTCGGACTGGACCCTTAAGCTTATTTATATTCACAGCTTCCTTAGTTTCTTCCCATTCATGTTAGCTTAACAAAAACCAGAATTCAGTCTGGGAACATAAGAGTGAAAGAATGAAGGAAACAAGAAGGAGACTCCAACCAAAATCATATTGCCCTGTTTTGAGACCAGAAAAACAGAGGTAATGTTAAACTTCCTTCCTTCTTGGTTCTATGGTAAAACTCTGCACACTTAGGAAAAATAAAGGAAGTTGCTGTTATACACGAATATACATACACTTGCGTTGCTACTTAGGAATAGAGGAGGCTCACTTTCATATGAACTTTGCTGTCATGTTTTTTTTATGTGGCACTGCACTAGGAAAGAAAGAGAATAGGAGCTTGCTATCTTATATATATATATATATATAAATACATGTAATAGCATTTCGTATAAAAAGAAGGAAGGATACATGCTATTGTATATAGTATTGTCATGGGAACATACATAAATTGCTGCACCATAGAAAGAAATGAAGGGAACATTTTCGTTACACATAAAGATATATATATATATATATATATATATATATATATATATATAGGTGATTTTAAAAAAAGAAAAAAAAAAACTGTGCTTGTTGTCATGCTTTGAAAATAAAGATACACACACACTAACGTTACATGTAGAAGAGAGAGGGGAAGAACTTGGCTGATGTATGTATGTGCTATTGTCAATGCTATATATATGAACCAAAAGCTAGCTGTTTCTATAATGCATAAAATGCTACATGCTGATTAAATACATATCTCTTGTAATAATATATTGGCATGCATGATTGCTGGTTGTAAAAGAATGGGCTTGCTTGTATATATAAGTATATGTATTTGTTGTCATCAACATGTCGCTGCAATTGGTAAATGAATGGAACACCTACTGTCATATATTTAAGTATATATTAGGAAGCCATTTTGTTAATATATCTGCATTTATGAATAATGGAAAGTCTAAATGTGTTGTAATGTGTGTGTCTATATATATATATATAAAGCATAATTTATAATGACTGATATTTATAAAGTTCTAAATTAAATTGTTAGGGTAGCTTTTGAAAGTTTAAATTAAATTGTAGAGAAATAATAATAATTATTATAAAAATAAAATAAATAAATAGTGATAAATAATAATATTATTATTATTTTTTTTTTAAGTTATAGGAAATCCTAAGCTTAATTGTAATAATGTAGAGCCTTCTAGCGACCGATGATTGTACGGGTTGTACTCCTCAAGCTAAGGTTAAGCTTGGAATTGAGGTAACCGGGGTTAATTTATTTTATATGCTTGTTTTGGACTGTAAGATATTTTTCTAAGTCTTACCTTCATATAAATTACTTGTGTGTGTGTGTGTGTGTTTTTTTTTTAAAAAAAAATATGTGTATATTTGAATATGAAATTATTTCAGTGAAGCTGTGTATTTTTTTTCCAATCTATGTATTTAAATGATCATTTTTAATGTGGTTGTTATTGTTGTGACGGTTGTAATGTTTGTTGTGAGATGATATATATGGAATAATATTTTAGTAATATGTTGATGAAAATTTTAGTGTTATATTATATATTCTATTGATTTTGTTGTGGGATATGTTGGGTTGTGTAGAAGAGATTGAGGGTGAAATTGTGCTCATCGGCTCTCTCATTTCTGGTCCAGAATTTGAGTTGAGTGTTTTGAGCGGATAGTTACGGTATATTGGTGGTGGGTTTGTGGAAAAAATTTTGTACCCTGAACCCCTAGGTGGTAGCATGGGAGGGGACAATATTCTTGAAATGACTAGCTAACCTTGTCTGGGTATACTAGCACTGATAGACTGTACCATGTCCAGATGATATAAGGAGAAGTAGGATGGATGAGTGGGGATGGTTTTAAATGTTGTTAATTATTATTTATATTTTTGTATTGATGAGAATGGATGTTCTATAAGGGTTGGTGGCCAGAAATTGTACCCTGGACTTCGAGTTTGTAGGCGGTATTTGTGCCTTGGACTCCGAGTTTGCGGGCTGAAGCTGTGTCTTCAACTTTGATAAGGATGATCTATGCATCATTATTGTCTGAAATATATGTGAGGTCTTTTGCTAAATGTTAGAAAATAAATTATGATATTTTGAAACTCTTTTTGGGAGGGAGTTTTTGGTAACCAAGCTGAGAACTATTTTGTGAAAGGTTTTATGTAAATGAATATATATATTTTGATTATTGTGGATTTTCAATTTAATTAATATTGATATTATAATTATGTAAATAAACCTGCTTCTCTGACTTGCAATCAATTTCAGCATATTTAATAAATTAATTTCGATTACGGGGACTTTATGTCTCACCCCGTCATTGTTAAATTTTTCAGGCGAGTCCTCTAACCTAACTAAAGGACAAGGGAAGCAGCCAGAGGCATAGTTGTCGTGAAACTTGTAGGCCTCTTTTTGGTATTAGAGTTGTATTGAATTATATATTGCCATCATAGGGCCCTCATATTTTTAAGATACTACATTGACTATTTTGGATGACTGTTGATTTTTCAAAGGCCTTATTTTATACACTATCATATCATAGTGGATCCACAATTATATCTTTTGTGATAATTGTTTTGTGTAGACCTTTTATTTTGGGTTAGTGTTGTAAGACTCGTGAGCTATAAAATCTCATGTTTGATAATTGCTCCCAGAGATATGAATTCTTGTAGTGGGTTTATGGGCAAAACTTGTGCCCTGGACTCCGAGTTTGTGGGCGGAATTTTGTGCCCTGGACTCTCGGTTTGTGGGCGAGCATTGTACCCTAAACTCGATATGTCTATTATCCATAGAAAAAGTTTTCTCTATTATCACTTGTTAAAAAGGTTTTAGTAAAACAATCATAGATTAATTATTTTGTGAGAAAGGGTCTTTTAAGCTTGCACAAGCAAAACATGAGCGTCATGTTAGGGCAATGTGAATTAGAGTAATTAATGATTGCGCCTAGTGCAAGTAGGAGTCTGTTGGAAATTATGCCCTAGGGGCAAGCCATTGTTCTCCATTAAGTTATCATTTCATTCGCATGTTTATAATGATAACTATATCCCTGGATATATCTTATAGATTATCCTAAATGTTCTTGGTCGGTCATCTGCGTGGGAGCGAAGATGAGTTAAGACCAGTATGACTTTGATGAGGTATGGAGATACGGATTGAAAGTGGAGCCAAATACCCAAGAGGGGGGTGAATTGGGCATTTTAAAAATTCTTGCATAAAACTCTGTTTTCTAACAGTGAAAACAGAGTAGAACAGAGTAATAGGGAGAATAGCAAGACACAAGAGATTTATACTGGTTTGGTCTTAACCACTTGACCTACGTCCAGTCCCCAGCCTCACTGGGATTTCCACTATATCAAAGATTACACACTCTGCACTCAAGAAGTGATTCTCTTACTAGAACTCACTCCCCCTTACAAGTTGTAATCAATGATCCCAACCACCAAGTCCCCTTGACTTGTGATTCCTTTACAATAAATGATATTCACAAAGAAACTCTCTCAAAGAGTAGATATAAATGAACACTAAAGCTCTTGTATCGAAAGATACTATACAAGTGAAAAACTGAAAGAAATGAATGAAAACTTGAATGCAATTCGCTCTCAGTAGTTGTTGTTGTTGGAAACACTTGAATGCTCTTCTATTTATACTCAGAGATCATTAAATGACCGTTGCTTTCCAAATAGATCCGTTGGGGAGGATGTCCAAGTGTTCTGAAGTGGTTTTGGCACTTTCTCTCTCTAGTTTACTCTTAATCCAGTTGGACAATGGTTCAGAGTTGACTCTCTGCAAATTAATCCGTTGGGAGAAGAGATTGCTTGTTGTAGAAATCATTCTTTAATGCTTTGTAAACATGTGCAGAAGGATTAGCTGAAAGAATGCAACTTTTCTTGACTGCATTTATTATGCTGACATGCTTTTTGTTTTTGCTGAGATCTTCAATGAACTTTCGTGAATCTGTCTAAAACTCATCAACAAAGTGGTTAAATATATCTAGGAACATAGAGGATTAATACTGGAAAGTATTAGGATCAAACAAGACAGATTTCCAAAAACGCGAAATTCAAATTTCAAACTCAGCGCAGAAACCTCGAGGTTTGTTTACCAAACCTCGAGTTTTGGACTTGGTAGGTGAATCTGGATTTATGTCTAAAACATTAAAACTTGAGGTTTCTAAGCAAAACTGGAGGTTTTCAAAACTTTGAAATGCTCGATGCTCTCTGCCTGGGAAAACCTCGAGGTTTCATTACAAACCTCGAGTTTTCACTCAAATTAGAAAGTTTTGAAAAATTCTCTCAAATGTGAAACCTTGAGGTTTCTATTGAAACCTCGAGTTTTTAACTCAGTGAAAAACTTGTTTGCTCTCTGTCTTGTAAAACCTCAAGTTTTCTTTACAAAACTTGAGTTTTGTTCAAATATAAAAACTTTGAGGTTTTGCGCCAAGACAGAAACCTCAAGGTTTCAAAACCAAACTCGAGGTTTTGAAACCTTTGGAAAATTTAGTTGCTCTCTGCCTAGACAAACTCGAGGTTTCTCCCAAAACCTCGAGTTTTCACACTTTGTGAAACTTAAACAATTTTTCTGACAAATCTCAAAACTGGAAGTTTTCTCTCAAAACTGGAGGTTTTGTAAAGCGTAAAGCATTTTCAGCTTCCACAAAACTTGAGGTTTTTCCCAAAACCTCGAGTTTTCACTCAATGTGAAAACCTTGAGAAAATCTTGTTGAATTCAAACCACAATAATCAAATGAGCAACCTAGAGTCACTAATTCCTTATTTGATTCCTAGATTTTATCCCCACTAAATTAACTTTGACTTAACCTAATCAGCTAATCTAGAGTATTAATGTCTATAAATGCTTTCCGGTCCATTTATCTACCTATCTTAATTAATTATGTAATGTTTCACACAACTAAATAAGATGCTTTTTAAATCGGGCTCACTCTAATTTGATTATGCGGAGTTTCTAGGTATATTCCTATCCTAGACGCAAATTAGATTAAAACCTAACTTCACGTTAAATTTAAACCTAATTCCACATTATTTACTCCTACGGTCAATTTAGGATTCTCTCTTCCAAGTCCAACCCTAAATCCCCAAAACATGCTCACTGGTGGCCACTCACTAAGCAATAGCAATAAACACAGGATTAAATAAACTGAATAAAATTAAGCAAAACTAAAAAGTGGAAATAATATCTAAAACCCAAACAAGTTCATAGGTTCTCTAGGTTGCAAAACCAACTAGCCACACATGGTTTTATTTAAATCCATAAAAAAGAAAAAAGAAAAAAAAACTCAGGTTCAAAGAAGAAGGAGGGAGAGGAAAGAAAGATTCTCCATCATCTCCACAGTCCTTCCGTCCTTCCGTGGAGATGATGAAGAGAACTGAAACGCTCAGCCTCTACTCCTCTGCTTCTTCGTTCCTTCTCGTTCTGTGTCTCTCTGATCTTTTCTTCTGTCGCCCTCTTCTTGTCTCTACCTCCCCATTTATAATAATTTAGATCTTGTCATTGATTCTCCTTTTCTTATTAAAAAGATATCTCATATCTTGTAATTTACTCCATCAGATCACACAATTGATTTTATTTCTATTTTTCTTGCGGGGGACCATCAAGTTTGGCTGATTGCATATCCTCTTATTGTCTTTTCTACTTCATTCCAAATCAGCTAATATTTCCTGCACAATAAAAATAGGATATGAGTAGATTTTATGTCGATTTATTATTTCATCCCAAGTTTCATGCAATTATGGAAACGTTCATAAAAGATAATTAAATAGGTATATAATATCAATAATTCCAATTAAATCTCATAAAATATACACCTATTTAATCATAAAATATATACTCATCGAACACCCCCATACTTAAACATTTGCTTGTCCTCAAGCAAAAGAAAGAGAATTCATTATTTGAAAAGAACATTGCTTAGGACATTCCTAAACAAAGAGCAATAAACCACCACACTTAGATTATATCGTCAAATCTCGTTTAAGTTAATGTTTTATAAAAATAAGTCACTAAGCCAAAAGAGTGTAACAATCTCTTAATGTCCCATAATCAAAAGATCGGCCAGCAATAAGTTCAACCATAGGATTAGTAAAAGAATATTACGTTACTTAATTTCTCTAGAAAAATTCAAATGCCCCTACCAAACCAAGCTTTTCATTTAATTTATTAAGAATTCTCAGGTAGGAAATAACTCATTTTGCCTCTTTTTTTCTTTTTTCTTTTTTTTTTTGTTTCTTGAGCCGTTGTAGGTTCCCTTTTGACGCGACCCTGCACATGGGTGATGCAGCACCGGTTACTCAGTTACTTCAACAGACACCTCAAGAGGCTTTTAGCCCAACTCATAACCCTCTTTGACTTTACCGTTTGACGCGAGCACCAACATTGGTGATGAAGTGCCCCCGGTTACTAAGTAAGGTCTAGAGAAGTCATTGGAGTTGTTTTCTCTCTCTCTCTCTTTTTTTTTTTGATTTTTCCTGAGTTATTTCCCTACACAAAAGTTTTACTTGGTTAGCACAGATCATCATCTAATTTTCTAAAGAAATTATGTAGCAAAATATTCTTGAACTAATAATCTGTTGATCATATTACAAACTAATCCTTATTCTCATAGTCCATCTCAAGATTGCAAAAAAACTCAAGGTTTAGAAACTTGGTTAAAAATTTTTTTTTCTATTTTAATTTTTGACTTGATAATATTCTCTAAGATGGGGAAAGCTCAAAATTAAGGTCAATCCTCAACAATGCAAAAAATCTCAAGTTAACAAAAATCTTTTCAATTGCATAAGGACAAGCATAGTTCAAAGAAATTATATCATAACCAAAGAAATTATATCCCTCCCCCACACTTAAATCAAATATTGTCCTCAATGTTGTAAAAAATAAAGAGGGAAAGGAACTAATACTTCCCTGGTTTAGTCCTCTAACTCTGATGTGGAGTGCTAAAGCAAGACCTTACAGCAACAAGAGAAGTGAACTTCTTCAAACCTGAATAAAACCAAAAGAAAGAAAGCAAGAAAAAAATAATAATAAAATATGCAAGCAAAACCCTTAGGTTGCCTCCCAAGAAGCGCTAAATTTATAGTCTTCAGCCAGACTTCTCAGAACAAACCACTAATAATAAGCATCAAACACCATAATTACCTTGTCTTCATTTCTTTTCCAACAACAAGGTATCACACACAAAAATTGATCATTCAAGTTAATTACTTGTACTTCCTTAATCATAGACAATCTTGGATTACAAGCAATCATTGAATTTAAATTAAGCACAACATGCATATCTTTGAAAATAAATATAGGCACATCTAAGAATTTAGAGCATCCAATAAAATCAACCTGACTCTCATCAGTAAGAGTCAACACTTCAAGAGAAGGGTCATGAACAACAACAATTGGGACATCTACATCAATTTGATCGCCAACATCACAAACCTTAGGCTCCATAGCCGGAACCTCTTCTAGACATCCACTATGCTCATCTAAATCATTGTCAATCTCACAATCACTTTCTATATTGTCCATAGTCTCATGTAATTCCATACCTTCAACTTCCTCACAATAATCATTATCAGCATAAGAAGTAGTCATCAGGTTTAAGGAATTATTCTGCATCATAGTCTCAAGGGTTGAAAAAATTTGACTCGCATGTGACTTAATATTTTCAAGGCTAGTGACAATCTCCTTTTGCTTTCTATTAAATCTCTCTGATGCTTCCACACACTTCTCAACTAATCTTTCCAAATTAGATTTTTCCCTGTACTCAATGGTGTGTTCTTTAATAGGTGGATAAAAGTAAAAAGGAGGGGTATTTTCATGAGAGCAATACATATGTGGATCCCTAAAATTATGTAGCTCAAAACCTTCACTAGGACAAAATGAGTTATCAAAACAAGCTTGGCTCCTAGTGAAATCATCTCTCACAAAATGACTAGTTGTACTATATGGACAATATTCATATAAATGATTTCCTCCACAATAAACACAAGACATGCAAACATATTGAGAAAAATAAACATATGGAATACAACCATCATTTATGCTCCTTTTACGTTCCCAATATTCATTCAAAGAATTTGAAATAGCAATCAATTCATCTAGTATAGAAGACGAAGAATTCATCTCTTTCTCAATATTAAGACCAGTTGGTTGCCAATTGAAATCCATTTTTTTAAATTTTTTTCTAAAAAAAATAAAATAAAATATTTACGTACTCAAACTTGAACCACTAATGCTCAATCAATTCCAACAAAGACAGTTGTGGCACACAAGTCCCCGGCAACGGCGCTAAAAACTTGATAGGGCAAAACTTTAAGCCTAAAAAAACTCCGCAAGTGCACGGGCCGTATCAAGTAATAAAGTGATGAGAAAAGTATCGTTCCCACGAGGACTTAGTATCACAACCTTTAGTTGAGCATTAATTTCACAATTTTGTTTAAGTTGAGAAAAAAAAATTTAATTTAATTAAGAAAAAGAAATTAAAACTATTATAAAAATAAGAAAATTACCACAATAATCAAATGAGCAACCTAGAGTCACTAATTCCTTATTTGATTCCTAGATTTTATCCCCACTAAATTAACTTTGACTTAACCTAATCAGCTAATCTAGAGTATTAATGTCTATAAATGCCTTCCGGTCCATTTATCTACCTATCTTAATTAATTATGTAATGTTTCACACAACTAAATAAGTTGCTTTTTAAATCGGGCTCACTCTAATTTGATTATGCGAAGCTTCTAGGTATATTCCCATCCTAGACGCAAATTAGATTAAAACCTAACTTCACGTTAAATTTAAACCTAATTCCACATAATTTACTCCTACGGTCAATTTAGGATTCCCTCTTCCAAGTCCAACCCTAAATCCCCAAAACATGCTCAATGGTGGCCACTCACTAAGCAATAGCAATAAACACAGGATTAAATAAACTGAATAAAATTAAGCAAAACTAAAAATTGGAAATAATCTCTAAAACCCAAACAAGTTCATAGGTTCTCTAGGTTTCAAAACCAACTAGCCACACATGGTTTTATTTAAATCCATAAAAAAAAGAAAAAAAAACTCAGGTTCAAAGAAGAAGGAGAGAGAGGAAAGAAAGATTCTCCATCATCTCCACAGTCCTTCCGTCCTTCTGTGGAGATGATGAAGAGAACTGAAACTCTCAGCCTCTACTCCTCTGCTTCTTCGTTCCTTCTCGTTCTGTGTCTCTCTGATCTTTTCTTCCGTCGCCCTCTTTCTTGTCCCTGCCTCCCCATTTATAACAATTTAGATCTTGTCATTGATTCTCTTTTTCTTATTAAAAAGATATCTCATATCTTGTAATTTACTCCATCAGATCACACAATTGATTTTATTTCTATTTTTCTTGCGGGGGACCATCAAGTTTGGCTGATTGCATATCCTCTTATTGTCTTTTCTACTTCATTCCAAATCAGCTAATATTTCCTGCACAATAAAAATAGGATATGAGTAGATTTTATGTCGATTTATTATTTCATCCCAAGTTTCATGCAATTATGGAAACGTTCATAAAAGATAATTAAATAGGTATATAATATCAATAATTCCAATTAAATCTCATAAAATATACACCTATTTAATCATAAAATATATACTCATCTTGGTTTGCACTCCTGCATAATCCACGTGCATAATTTCTCTGACACTGAGTTTGAAGATGTACCTCCTGTTGTGACCAACGCCATTGAAGAAATCAAGCTGCACAAGTCAGCTCCTGAGGGATTTACCATAGCAATTGTGCCTCTCACTCCAGAGCTTAGTGCCAAGTTCAAGGATGCCTACACCAACCGGGGATTCTCTGCAGTGGTGTCAGTGGACTTGGTCACTGTCCAACAAGAGTGCAATGTCAATCTCTCACCTTGGTTTGCACCCTACGACTCTTTCACTTCTATTGCCACACCCTTTTACCCCAACCTTGTCAAATTATTCTATTTCAATATGCAATCTGGCAACATCCTCAACTCGGATGGCGAGTTGGTTGAGGAAAGGGTGACTTCTACTGTCAAAGGAGTCAAATTCACCTTGTCTGCTTCTATACTTAACTCCATTTTGAAAATCACCAATCCCCCTCCTATCTCTACTCCCACCTATACCAATGAGGAGATCTTTTCCACACTTGTCCCCAATACTGAGTTCCCTGAGAACCAGAGACATACCCTCTCCTTCAAACCCGCTATCATGTCTCCTATCAACAGGGTCATATGGTATATCTATTCTTGCAACTTTGTCCAGAAAGGGGGTAGCTTCACCCACTTTTCTCAGAGGGATTACCGGTTCTTCACTGCCTTCATCAAGAAGCATCCTCTGAACATTGGCCACTGGGTCTTTCAAGGGATAATCCGGTTTAAATTCTCATCCAAGCGGCCATCTCACATACCTTTTCCCTTACTCGTATCCTTGATCTTATTTTATCACAAGATCAGCTGGTACGTAGGACCACCTGAGAGCATGAAGTACCCTCCGGCCTTTGGAAAGAACCAGCTGAATTTCATGAAGTTAACCTTTGAGGCTGAGGGATCCGGTCAATCTCGAGCACCACCTAGATCCCAAGCAAGAGCTTCTCACTCTGAGGCTCATGAAGCTCAGTCTACTCCACCGCCTCCACCTGACTTGGACTTGCGTATTAAGGAAGCTATTGATGCTGCCATTGCTTCTCTATCGATTCAGCTACAGTTTGAGATTGGGAAATTGGGTGCTGAGGTCAAGTCTAGCATCAATGAGGTAGTAGCTGCTCAAGAAGGGATGAAAATTCAGTTGGACCAGATCAAGGAACAAACTGAGAAGAAGCAAGACGAGATATTTGATCAACTCATTGATCTGGATGCAAGGTTGTCTACCACCTTGGTCACCACCATCGCTGCTCGGGACAATATTGAGAAGGTGATAAAACATTTGAACATTGGTTCCTCCTCCTCCACGTTTGTATTTACTACTGCTCCAACCTCATCTACTACCATGCCTGAGATACTACCCACTCCTGTCATTCTTGCTACTGAGCCCTCTCATCTTTCCCCATCAGTTGAGCCTCCCCGTTTTGAAGATGACAAAGGGGGAGAAGCAGAGAAGGAAGCTTAGGAGAATTTGAGTTTCGGGGCTAGTTGGGCTAGTTTGGCTAGTTTATGTAGTTCTTATTTTGTATACATTTCAATTTGAGTTTGCACTTCTGATTGTAGTTTGTAACTGATATCAGTGTATTTGAAGTTTTCCAACTATTGCATGCACCTTCTATTTTCAATTCGAATGATATGTTTTGTGTTTGACACTTCTGCTGCTAACCTCTGAGTTCTAGTTTATGGTGCAAATCTATTCTATGTTCAGAGAAATATCACTTGACAAATTCTTTTAACTCTTCGAACTAATTCTTAGAAAATTTCATTTCAAAAGGAACCATTCTCTCAAATTCTTGAAAGTGTTGGTTTACAAGTGTTGTCATCATCAAAAAGCGGGAGAATGTTAGTTCTCTATGTGTTTTGATGATAATCAACAATTGTAAACATGTTTTGGAGTTTTTGCATTTGCTAAAAATCAACTGTCAAATGGAAACTCGAGTATTGATATGAATACTCGAGTATTGACTTGACAAAGAATTGCTCAAATCCATCTTGACAAAGCAATATTCAAGTATTGGAAGCAATACTCGAGTATTGGACTTACAGAGAGCAATCAAAATTTTCACCTTGAGTCAATACTCAAGTATTGGAAACAATACTTGAGTATTGGACTTACAGAGAGCAATCAAATTTTTCACCTTGAGTCAATACTCAAGTATTGGAAACAATACTCGAGTATTGGACTTACAGAGAGCAATCAAATTTTTCACCTTGAGTCAATACTCAAGTATTTGAAACAATACTCGAGTATTGGACTTACAGAGAGCACTCAAGTTTTTCACCTTGAGTCAATACTCAAGTATTGGAAACAATACTCGAGTATTGAACATACAGAGAGCTTTCAAACATTCACATCTTATGAAAACTCAAGTATTGGTTTTACATACTCAAGTATTGGACTTTTTCAAAGATTTTCAAGCTTAACACCTGATTATGAATACTCAAGTATTCACTTGAATACTCAAGTATTGACATGGAAAAACTTCACAATTTTTCAAGTGAATGAATACTCGAGTATTGGTCTTGGAAACTTGAATATTGGGCATACAGAGAGCTTTTCCTCTTGTCAATGATTTGAATACTCAAGTAATGAAAATAATACTCAAGTATTGAGGTTTTGAACTTAAACTTATTTTCTCACTAAAAAGTTCAAAACTCGAGTATGGACTTGCATACTCGAGTATTGTCCTCAGTTTTCAAAGTTCAAGTCACGATGGTTCCTCTCTGGAAGAAGCATACTCGAGTATCAACTTGGATACTCTAGTATTGACTTAAGTGCACAGTGACAAACTCAAGTATTGAAGAACATACTCGAGTATTGAACGCTGAAATTGAAAATCAAATCTGACGAATTTGTGAAACACTTTCTTTTGATCTTAATGCTTCCATTTATCATTCTTATATATTCTTAGCTATGTTTAACCACTTTGCTAAGTGAGTTTCAGTTGACTTAAAGGATGATTAATGAAAGTCAAGGCAAAAAGCATAAAGGTGGTTCAGAACATTAAATGCAGATCAGAGAGTTGCCTCTTTTTGGCTAATTCAACTGAACACGCCTACAGAACGTTAAAGAATGTTTTCCACAACAAGTAAACCCTTCTCCAACGGACTAATCCATAGAGAGACAACTCAGAGTCATTATTCAACTGGATTAAGTGGAGATTAGAGAGAGAAGCTGACCAAAGTTGCAACTAATCACCTCCAACGGTTTGATTCACTTTACAACGGTCATTTAATGCTCTCTAAGTATAAATAGAAGAGCATTCAAGTCTCTCCAAGAACCAGAACATCTGAAAACGCTCAAGCATTCAAGTATTTCAACTACTTCTTAGTTTTCACTTGTAACTTGTCTTTTGACAGTATAAGCTTCAGTGTTTATCATTATCTACTCTTTGAGAGAGATTTTATTTGATTATTGATTATTGATTGTAAAGAACCACAAGTCAGGGGACTTGGTGGTTGGGTTCATTGATTACAACTTGTAAGGGGGAGTAAGTTCTAGTGAGAGAATTACTCTTGAGTGCAGAGTGTGTAATCATTGATATAGTGGAAAATCCCAAAGTGTCTGGGGACTGGATGTAGGTCAAGTTGATAGGACCTAACTAGTATAAATCTTTGTATCCAAGCTTTCCTTCCCTTATCTCTGTTAACCCCTGTTTTTTATTTCTTAAAAACAGAGCTTTACCGAAAAATTTTTATTCATACCCAATTCACCCCCCTCTTGGGTATTAAGCTCCACTTTCACTTTGCAGATCTACGAGACAGAATTATGCCACCACCTCTTGTCTGGATATCTTCCTTTTGCATATCTTTACTCAGTGATGGTAGACTGGTACTTGATGAACAAAGCTACATTTGAGTGATTGCATTTGCTTTTGAGAGTAAGAGAGGATAGGGAAGACGAAATAGATAAGGATGGAAAGAGAGCATTCAAAATTTGAAATTTGAGCTGGAGAGAGACCGACGAAGAAAAGAAAGAGAGGGAAAGGAAATGGAGAGAGCATAAGGTAAAGGGATTGCGTGAGAGAGTGGAAGTTGGGTGAGAGAGCGGAAGATTTAATAAGGAGGAAAAGGCAGAGAAAATTGTCCCGTGATTGAGCGCAGCATGATGCAGGTTGAATTGGCTTTTAAACAGTAAAGGTCGGCTTAGGAACAGTAAATTGTGAGAAGAGCTGATGAGAAGCCATTTTGGAATCGGCTTATGGGGATACGTTATTATATAGATATATTGATATATTGATTTGTTTTAGGGATAATTTTTATCCGTCGCAATTTGTGACGGATTTTTTTTCCTGTCGTAAATTGTGATAGATTTTTTTTGTTGTAGCCATTATAGCATTTTCTAGTAGTCATACTTTAAAATAAAATGTAAGATTAATTTCTTGATAAATCTTTGATTATATATACTGGAAAACTAATTATTGAGTTTTAGCACAGATTCAATTATAAATAATTCCAACAATATAAAAACACGTAGAGTAAGAGTCAAATGAAGTAATTTTAATTTCTATAATAAATATCTTTTAATTTTTTGTATATTTGGTCTGTATTGTATTTCAACTACTTTTATTTATGATATAGTATTTTTACCCCCCAGTCAATAGCGGATTTTAGAAGGAACAATGGAGGGACATGGCCCCCAAAAAAATATGTTCAAAAATTTTTTAAATTTAATATAATGTAAAAAGATATGTTATCTTATATATCAATCTTGTTAAAATACTTTTATTATACATTTAACCCCCCAAATATCTTTTTTTAATTAGTTAATGAATATACATTTGGCCTCCCAAAATATTTATCTCAAGGTTCGCCATTCTCATTATCAAAATTCCTAGATCTACTAATGATACTTGTAACATCCCAAATTTTGGGATTTGAAATTTAAATATTATAAGTATATTGATTTTGAAATTTGGTTTAAAATAATTATGAGAAATATTTTTTAAAGTTAACGCTTATTTTCCTTAAATTAACTTAGGTGAAAAGAATTTGATGAATATTTTTTTAGGAATAGTTGTGGCCTAAAATTTTAGAATTTATACTTGATGGGTTAAAAAGAGCTTATGCATTTTTGAAAGGCCCATTGCATTTAGGCCTATATATCCCATATATAAGTCAAACACCTATACTTTTCCAACTCAATGCCCCCATTCTCGGCCCAACAACATAGAAGAAATAGAGAATAGGAAATCAATGCATATGCCTAATACACAGAAGCAGTAAACCCATTTCATTTGTTTATTTTCATCTCTTGGGCCCACAAGTTGTAAAAGTCCATCTCATTAACCTCACCTCGGAACCGGATATGGTGCCTATCTAAAGGATATACATCATTTCCCTAACTGATCTGGACTGTCCAGATTAGATCTAGACGGTCCAGATCTCATATTTTTTATTTTTTATTTTTTCAAAATAAAAAATTGTTTTGGGTAGAAGATCTAAAATAAAGATAATCTCTTAACTAACACTTTTTTAAAAAATCATTTTTTCATTTAGAAAATATTTTTTAAAAAATATGAGATCTGGACCGTCCAAATGTAATCTAGACGGTCCAGATCAGCTAGGGAGATGGTGCCTATCCAAGGTTCCACCTCATATCAGCCTCCGACGAAACGCAACAGCAGGGAAGAGTATAAGCATGAGACCATTATTCATTTAACCAATACCTTTTAGTTAAAAGAATCAGATACTCCCTCTGTTACACTAACACGTGAGCTGAAACACGGACCAATAAAGCAACCAATATAACCAACCTCAAACTAAATCATCCTGCAAACCTCAGTTATAAGAGCCTTTCGGTGGAGATACAATTGAAACGCAGAAGTCTAGCCAACGCCTTTACCTACTGCAGCACGAAAGCACCATAGCAGAAAACGTGATCAGCGTTCTCAGATTCATGTACCAGAGCTCGAAACGCAATGGAGGGACACAGCGCCGTTCACGCAAGCAGGTCACGGAGCTCTGGGTTGACCGTTGCTCCTTTCTTCTTTCTCGGTCAGGACCCTCCCTATCTATATATTCCACACTTTCTTTGCTTTCATTCACTCGACTTCAGCAAGAGCCGCGTAGAGAGAGAGAGAGAGAAACGAAGGAAGAGTGAGAGAGAGGGTCATAAGCTTTAATCCACTTGCTCTGTTTCCAAATCAGAGGAGTAGGAACCAGCGAGCTATCTCATTGTTCCAGCTTGAATCTTCAGAGGTAATTCATCCAACCCCTCCTCCTTCTAGTTACTTTTAGTTTTCAACGCAAATCAAACCGCTAGGCCTAGGAAAAATGAAACTCTATACCTGTTGAAACTGATCACGAGTCGGGTAGTGTTGTGGTTGTAGGGGTGTGTTCATATACTAATATACCACCGGATGCCATGCTCATGAGTGTTGCAGGGTTGCTGCATGCGTGTGTAAATGCTTCTCTCTCCCTATCTATACGAGTGTAGGTACCTGAGTGTGTTTTAGTAATGTGTGTGTCACACGAACTGTATATCAGTGTCTAAAGTTGCACCCACACACACGAAAACGCTATGGAGAGAAGAGAAAAAAGAAAAAGAAAAGAACTCTTGCTGTCATAGGTATGTGTCGTTGTTCTTGGAAGGAAAAGTGAGGCTTACCATGTGTTATATTTCCTCCACATGTGTGCCACGTCTGTGGTTAACTGGAGAAGGCAAACTAATATGTGCATTATTATATTCATATATGTGCCGAGAGATATAAGAATGAAGCAAGGGACTCTACAGATAACTACATATATATATAGCCTCTTAGGGAGAAGAATGAGAAAGCTAACCTTGCTGCTGGAACAGGGATTTTCGATCAAGGAAAAACTAGGGCAAATGAACTCATTTAAATCTGAAATTTTGTCGACATATAGTGCACATAACAAACTTTACATCAAGCATTGGATCACCTTAAACAGAGGTCTGTAGCTCAAGATATGATTTTTCAAAGTTGAGCTAAAAATCTGCAAAACTTTCGGTAGGGCTCTGGAGCAACAAAATGGCGTTGCATTTCGGACCCAGTAAAGTTTTGAGTTTTTACCTGAAATTTTTCAGTTACATAGTAGACACATAGAGGTTTAATTTGATAGGTAATTTGTCGAATTCCGATAAGTATTGAGGAAGATATAATTTTCCAAAGTTTAGCCAAAATCTGAAACGTTTTCTGCACTTTTGGATGAACAGCACTTTTTGAGCTTGATTTTTAAATGTCAAACGTTTGAGTTTGTTCTTGAAATTTTTACAGTAAATAGTAGACATCTGAACCTTTCCAACGAGCCAAAGAACACCTAAAATGGAGGTCTACAACTTTAGTTACAAATTTTGGAAGTTAAGTCATAATTTTGGAAAGTTTTTTGGAAAACTTTGTCTATGCCTTGTGTTTTTCGGAAGTTGGGAATCTTCTCAACCATAAATTAACCTTGTGACTTTAATTTATGAAAATAGACTAATCAAGGTTTAAGTAGAAATTGGAATCACTCCATTTGGAGTTGTATAGGTTCAGTTATGAATTTTCTAAATTCTCAGAAAAGTTAGAAGCTGAAGTTTTGGTAGGTCTTAAGTTAGTCAAAGATAACCCTTCCTAATATTTTTAAAGGAAAATTATTAATTGATAATAAGTAATAAATAATAGTATTATTATTTATTGAAAAGGGGTTATTATTAAGGGGATTTTTAGGGATTAATAGCTATTTTTAAATCCTCTAAAAATAATTCGCTAGCTAGTTTCTTTGCGACGCAAGAAGTGACTAACGACAATGATAAACGTTTATAGGCATACATTGACACCTCTACTGATCCCAACAACTTCGGACGAGTAAGGATTCAAGCTTGAGGTGGGTAACTGTTATTATTAGCTTGTATGTATGTATTGCATGTATGACTGATCATGGTTGTTAGATAATTTGCATGTGTGTATCCTAGCTATGGATTGGGGCTGCGTGTCCCATAGGGCTGCGTGTCCTAAGAATGGAGCTGTGTGTTCCGTAAGAGCTGTGGTCCTTGGCCGTTAACTACGGTTACGGTGCGACTTGTTTACTGTGAATTATTCTATGCTTATACATGTGTTATACTGTGATTTACATTTCATACCTGCATATGAGATTAACTGTTACCCCTGGGGTTCATTCATTTGAACTCTCGATCGCATGAAAGAGACAGGTAGTGGTTCGGGATCAAGAGGCAAGATGAAGCTGTAAGGGTTACAGCAGACGGAACCTTTTGGAAAGTATGAGTAGTTAGGCTGTACTTTAGCGTTTATCATTTGTCTATTTTGGATTACTGTATTAACATCCCTCTGTGAGGTGTATTTGAATCGCGAAAAATTTATTCTCGTATTTTCAAACTAAGTTATTTTATGAAAGTTTTATTCCGAAACTAAAGTCGTCCAAATCTTTTCGATGCCTGTGCGCTACAACTCTGATAAATTAGGACGGGCGTTTCAATACTCCTTTCGAATCAATATATCCTTCTAAACCTCCTAGCTATCCATTTATTAGGGCTGTACATATACCAGACCAGACCGGGCAGGTCATGAACCCGTGGTCTGGTCCGGAAAGGTGATCAGGCTAGACAAGCCAGCCCAAAGCCCAGTCCTACCCGGGAAGAAACCCGATCTTTTTCGGGTTGGGCAGACTGGGTCAGACTAGACCGGGTTTGTGGTCAATCTGGCCCAGTCCATGTTGTCTTATTGTTTGAAAAACCTGTTTTGTTCTTTTTTTTTTTTCAATACCTAAATAATTCATCGATTTAAATCATACCACAAGCATCAATATATCAACAAAAAAAAAAAAAAAACAATGTCACAGGCATCAATTCAAAACCTAATATGAACATCATAAAATAAAAATCATTCATCTAGACATCATTCTTCTGAAAAAATCAAATTTTTTTCAAAACCTAAAAGAAAAATCATTCATGAATGCTGTTTCAATTCACATTGCACATAATTGCATTTGATGAATGTTTCAATCCAACAAAATATCCATCCATAACCTGCCTATGGATAAGTTGTACGCACAATGCAGATCATTGCATCTACCTACAGATGAATTTTTCAATTCATCAATCAAAACTAACATCAACAATTCAACATCAGACATCAGACATCATGATTCATGCATTAAATATCCATCCATAACCTGCCCTTTGATAACAAACATCATCAAAATACTCAAAGGGCAAGACCCTAAATATTAAAAAGTTAAAATCTCATATTACAAGTTCACAACCAAAGCCTGAAGTCATAAAGATCAAGTCAAGTCTATAACGAGAAGACTAGAAGGCAAAAAAAGTCCATAATTCTAAAGGTGACATAATTTAAGAAGTCCTTAATTTCTACAAATAGCAGCTCCAACAGAATGTGTTTTTAATCAAGTTCCTCCATGGACGTGGTAGCAGCTCCAACATCAGTCATACATGAAGCATTTGAAAAAAAAATGAAAAAATACATAAAATTATAATTTTTTTCACAAAGATATGAAGTAAAGAACTAGTTCTACTAAATATTACTAGAGTCTTCAAAATTGTCAAATTCACGAAGTTGTTCAGGGAGTTCAGCTAGTGATTGCCCAGGAATAAGCCAATTTTGAGAACAAATAAGAGCCTCTGTCATTTTTGGTGAGAAGGAGCATCGATATTGATCCACCACATGACCTCCAGTGCTAAAAGCAGATTCAGAGGCAACTGTGGAAATAGGGATGGCTAAAAGATCATGTGCCATGGTGGAAAGGACTTTGTATTTCATCGAATTTGCTCTCCACTAAGCCAATATGTTGAAATCAGTAGAGAGAGGGACATCATCCGATGCAGCAAGATACTTTTCCAACTCAGTTTGACAATCATTGGAGCTTCTTTGTTTAACTACTGCTAACCATTGAACACCTGGATCATGATCCTCCATATTTCCTTCAACAATTAGTGAAGATGAAGATGAAGATGCAGTAGAATATGAGGAAATATTTGATTCAGAAGAGACACCAACAAAGGCAGAGTAGTCATCAAACAAACGATATAAACAGTCTGGACCTTGTCCTTCATAGCCAAGCAAACTTCAGTGTCAAGAAATAAACTCTCAAATATGTGATAAACATAAGCCAGCTTGTAACGAGGATCCAATATGACAGCAACTATCAATAAAGGGTTCATAATTTTTGCCTTACCCCAATATTTCTCATACTTCATCTTCATGTTAAGGGACATATCAGCAAGGAGAGAATCAAAATTTGAAGCATTTCTTTCTACGAATTGTTGAACACGTGCAATTTGATGGAAGCAGGCATTTGAAGTCACATTAATAGAAGATGAGAACATTAATGTGATATCATAAAAGACTTTCAAGAACCTCAAGAAGGCACTTGCACGGTTCCAATCTTCAGCTTTTGGGGGGCCATCACGCTTTTTCTGTTTTCCTTCACGTGAATCACACTCCCTCTTGAAGAAATCACTTGATTGACGCCTATTATTGCTGACTTCAATTGAATCAATCATATAAAAATCATGTGAATCAAATTCCATGCACCTAAAGTTATACATGGAAAAAATGCTCATCATATCGGTCTGTCTGCACCAAAATTAAGCTCATAGAAACATGTCCATATGTACAAGCAAAACATATGGTAATCATAAAATTTATAAAGATAATCAACCATCATTTATCTTCATATATTTTCCCAGGAAAAAAAATGAAAACTTCAGTATAAAGGAAAGGATCTCAAGCCATAAAAGCGCAACAACTGAAAAGGATACAGTAAATTTCCATTTCAAAAAAAAATAAAGAAAATAAAAAATAAAAAAATCAGCCATTTAGTTCTTCATATTCAATTATGCAGAAAGAAAGAAAAGCACTTTGCATTGAGGAAGAACTTAAATGCTAAGCAAAATGCAACATCAGTCCTAATGCAACTAACAAGAGGAAGAACTTAAATGTAAAACACACCTAAATGCTAAGCAAAGACCAGGTAGGGGAAAAATAGTCATTAGCTTAGCAAATTGAATCATATTTTTATTTGACCCTATCATTAATTTAATCAATGTTGGGAAAGTAGCTGAGCGGTTTTTGATTTGTTGCATACATAGTAGTTCTTGTACATCTATTAAATATATAGTGTTACATGACTTATGACAACTTCTCAGTATTTGTGCTTGCAAAAATGTTTCTACAAGTGATGCTATTAAAGTTGTTGTGTGCATGTTTGCTTTGATATCTTGTATCTTAATGGCAAGCCACTTCTTCTGGAATTATTTTATCTAAATACTTGAATTAACAAGTCATTGTTACAATTGTCTAAAGTGATGCATCAGTCCTAATGCAACTAACACAGAGGAAGAAATTATAAATGCAAAACACACCTAAATGTTAAGCAAAACACAACATCAGTCCTAAGGCAACTAACACAGAGCAAGAACTTATAAATGCAAAATGTAATGCCCGTCCTTTATACGCCTATATTTATCAGAGTTGTAGTGCACAAGCATCGAAATGATTTGGACGACTTAATTGCGGAATAAAACTTTCATAAAATAACTTAGTTTGAAAATATGAGGATAAATTTTTTTGCGATTCGAATCCACTCCATAGAGGGACGTTAATACAGTAATCCATAATAGATAGGTGATAAACGTTAAAGTACAGTCTAACTACTCATATTTTCCAAAAAGGTTCCATCTGTTGTAATCCTTACAGCTGCATCTTGCCTCTTGATCCCGAACCACTACCTGTCTCTTTCATGCGGTCTGGAGTTCAAATGAATGAACCCCAGGGGTAACAGTTAATCTCATATGCAGGTATGAAATATAAATCACAGTACAACACATGTATAAGCATAGAATAATTCACAGTAAACAAGTCGCACCGTAACCGCAGTTAACGGCCAAGGACCGCAGCCCTTTATGGAACACGCAGCTCCATTCTTAGGACACGCAGCCCCAATCCATAGCTAGGATACACACAAGTAAATTATCTAGCAACCATGATCAGTCATACATGCAATACATACATACAAGCTAATAAGATAACAGTTACCCACCTCAAACTTGAATCCTTAACTTTGTCCTGAGTTGTTGGGATCGGTAGAGATGTCAAGGTATGCCTATAAACGTTTATCATTGTCATTAGTTACTTCTTACGTCGCAAAGTAACTAACTACGTGAATTAATTTTAGAGGATTAAAAATGAATTAACTCCTAAAAATTCCCTTATCAATAAGACCCCTTTTTATTTATTATTAATTAATAATAAAACTCCTTTATTTATTATTAATTAATAACTCCCTTTAATATTTATTCTTTTTTTACTACTAATAATAATAAATAATATCTATTTTATCATTATTATTATTTTACCATTCATTGGTATTTCTCTATAATTATTTTCAACTGTCGGAGGCTTTTAAATTAAGAATTTAATAATGCCACCACTACAAAAATATCCTCTATAAAACTTTGAATTAAATATTAACACCCATTACAAATATGACATATAAATGTGTATATATATAGTAAACACCCAACTTTGGGTTTTTGTCTCTTGCTAAACACCACGTAAAACCATTTCGGGCTATAGAGGCATCCTTTACTTAATAATTGCAACATTCTTTTATATGTATCAGCTACCACCACATTTCTCCCATTGTTTCATGTAGAGTGAACTCTTTCTATTATTTTCCCATCATTTCATGTACAATGGACTCTTCCTATTATTTATGCAGCGATGGAATATAAATATACTTCTATGACAGTAAGCTTTGTTTCCCTATGTATATATATATATATATATATTAGCAAAAGCTTGAGTATATACATATAACAACAATGAAGTTCATATATATATATATAGGCACTCCTGCATAATCCACGTGCATAATGATCACAATTTTTTTTTCTTCTTCTGAGTTTTAAAACAAAACAGCAAAAAGGTTGGGCCGTGACCCAAATATGCACAAAGCAGAACCAAGTCTTCAACTATAAATTTTGTTTATTGCATTCCACATGAGTTGCAATATCCCCCCCCCCCCCCCCCCCAAAAAAAAAAAATTACATATGATTAAATTTTGAAAACCTGGGCATAATTTATTCTTTACATGAATTTATTTCTTTCCACAAATAATTTCTTTAGGCCCTAAAATTTCATTTCCAAAATATTTAGGCCAAAAAAAAATCAACCACTGACTTATTATCCTTAATTTTTCGGAAAATATCCCTAAATTTCCAAAAATTAATTTTAACATTTATCTAGACTAAAGTTCCCATAATTAATCTCACCATAATATTTCTATATCTTCAAGATATTATTTCATAATCTTCCCAAATTCTCAAGGTCCAAAATAATTTTAATAATTATCTTAAGCTTTAATTTTCCTCATAATAAGCTTATGACTTTTGAACTCTATTAGCTAGAGGCCTTCTTGTCTCAATTTTATTTCCAACCTTTTGGTCCAAAAATTTGGGATGTTACAATTCTCCCCCTGTTAATTTAAATTTCGTCCTCGAAATTTGAACCTATATCTTTGGGGAATTATTTTAAACATCTAGTTTATTCCTTTCCTATACATGCTTACTAAGCACAAATAATATCATATTTTCCCTGTATTTCATGACTCAATTGGATGGTAAAAATGAGTGTAACCATGATTTAATCAAGCAAAAAGACATGTATTCATGATATAGGGACTAAGAGATAGAAATCATCCGCATGTGCTAATAACAGCGTAATTCGCGAGATTTTTGAGGAAAATTGTGTAGCAGAGTCGATACGATGCTATAGCATTCTGACAGCAGACCGAAGGGCAATAAATGGCACACGAATGCTATAGCAAAGTAGAAGATGCAATGCTATGTGGCCTATATTCTGACCTTTTTATCTAGATGATTTCAGGAATTAAAGAGAAGGGCGATATTGACAGATAGATTACTGACGTATCGGAATAGAAGATCCAGAGGATCAGAACTAAAAGATTTGGAAGGATCCTGTAGAATCTGCAGAGGCAATCTAATCTAATCAAAAGATACTGAAGATCCCGACAGAATAGGAAAGTCTCAACTCACTGCAACTTGCGCCGCACGAAAGCCCAATTATAAAAGGCAGCCGAGTGAACCCTAAAAGAGTCGGAGAGCCCTAGACAGAAATCTATCTTTGACAGACTCACGAGAAGAGTGAGAAAGATCACAGAGCATGCTATTTTCAGGACAACCCAGCATCCTTCCCTGCAGTACGACGGAGAGAAGACGACATGGAGTAGTAGCGTGATAGGGCTTCATCCATGCCTCAGAACTTCGTTCAAGCTTTCTGTTTTTCTTTCTGTTTCTTTCGCATTTCAATCATGGGTCATTCTGTTTATGTTTGCTTTGTGTCTTCCTCGTTAGTCAAGAACTAATTTTCATACGGCTGGACAAGGATGAATCTTTAAGTGTCACATGAACCCAGTTGCATGTTTTTAATTCAATAAATTTGGTTTGCGTATCGGTATTTTAATTACTAGTCAGTTAACAGAAGTTAAGTGCTAGATTAGCACCTTCACTTACTGGCAAGGAGTGGAGTTAGACGTCCGAGAAACAGGTGTTTGCTAGGCAGCCCGTGCATGGCATGACCTATACTGTAGACTTCAGGAATGGGTCTACCTCTCATAACCATAACACCCTGTGCATAGCAAAGATCTACACTAGAAAGTTGTCATAGGAATATGGAAGGAGTATAGGTAGTATCCTACATTTCGGATGCAGAAGCTTCTGTAGACTATAGAGGTGGGTTAACCAAATAGCTTTGTGAATAGTAGCTATGCTGTAGCAATTGCGGAAGCTGTGCAGTATAGATGTCGTAGCATTGTGTAGAGCAACTGGGGGATTGATGCACTTAAGGATGACTCTGAGTCCAGCCTAACCTATTACTGATATCTTATCACGTTTATATTTATTTCGTTTACTTTTGCTAATAGCATAATTACCATAACCTCTCAACCTGATTTTATCTATTTTTTGTTTCACAACTATCATAGCAATCGAGTGTCATTCCTTGGTATCTCAGTCTCTGTGGGACGATACTTTACTTTCACTTTATTACTTATTCGACTGGTTCGCTTGCCATAAGGGAATTTGACCAACAAGTTTTTGGCACCGTTGCCGGGGGTTGCTGATACCCCTAGTGACGACGCTCCTTTGCTTAATAGTTGTGATCTACCTCATAACAAGCTCACTTTTCTCTGTTCTTGATTCTTTAGGTACAGTCTGTAGTGAATGCGCAATTTGCCTTTAGCCAATCTAGAGCCTTACGACCTTGAGATAGAATGCACCTACAAGCACAGGCACAGAAGGTAGAAGCAGAGAAGCCAATCTGTTGGCACAACGAGCATGGCGGATATACCTGACAATCACGAACGAGAACAACGAGAGCACATAGAGATGCACAGGGATAACCAGGACCCTCCACCTCCACCACCAGACCTAGATAGGATCAAGGCCATTATGGAATTCGGGATTCTAGATCTGAACAAGCTGACTTTAGCCATCACTCCACCAACTATAAATGTCAGACACTTTGAAATCAAAAGTGTCATGATCCAGATGCTGAATGTGGCTGGGTAATTTGGAGGACTCCCATCTGAAGACCCGCACCTTCACCTCAAGACCTTTTTGGAGGTGTGCAATTCTTTTGCAATCCCTGGTATACCTCCTGACACCGTCCCGATCAAATTATTCACATTCTCACTAAGGGACAAGGCGCGCACGTGGCTCAGCAACCTGCCTGCTAATTCCATCACCACATGGAATGATCTGGGAAGTAAGTTTTTGCTGAAATTCTTTCCACCTACTAAGAATGCGCAACTCATAGGAGAAATCACCAACTTCCAACAAAAGCCTGGTGAATCTACTTATGATGCCTGGGATAGATTCAAGGATATCCTGAGAAGATGCCCCAGCATGGGCTGGTTAACTGGGTACAGATTGAAACATTTTACAAGGGCCTCGACACTCAGACACGATCAATAGTAGACGCTTCCTTAAGAGGATCCCTGCTAATGAAATCTTATGAAGAGGCCTACAATTTACTGGAACGCATGGCCATGAACAGTCACCATTAGCAAACAGACAGAGCTACTCCGTCCCGCACTGTTGCAGGAATACATGAACTAGATACCATGACTGCTCTCACAGCACAGGTTTCAACTCTGACCAATATGGTGAAAGGACTGACCCTTCCATCGATGCAGCCATCTCAAGTAGCTTGCGTGTATTGTGGTGGAGAGAATTCGTATGCTAAGTGCTCCGCGAACCCTGAATCTGTCAACTTCGTCAATAACTTTAACAGGGGAAGCAATGCTAACAACCCATATTCAAATACATACAATCCTGGGTGGAGGCAGCATCCCAATTTCTCATGGAACTCCCAGGTTGCACAAGCAACAAGACAATCCTCAACCCAACAATTCTCCAACCGAGCATCAAACCCACCGGGATTCACCCAGCCAGCAAGGCAGCAAGGCGGAGATTCAGACCCGCAGAATTCTATGTTGAACCTTCTGAAGGATTATATGTCCAAAAAAAGATGTAATCATCTAGAACCAACAAGTGACGCTGCGGAATCTTGAGACTCAAGTGGGACAGCTAGCAACTGCTCTGAACAACCGACCTTCAGGAGCCCTGCCCAGTGGCACTGAAGTCCCCAGGATCCAAGGAAGGGAAGAAGTCAAGATGATCGAGCTCCGAAGTAGTAAAGCCTTGCACCCATGACAGCAACCAAGCAACCAATGGTAATCTCTGATCCACGACCAAATAAATCTAAGGAAGGGCAAGAGGGTAGTGAACCACCCCAAGAGGACGAACATGAAAGTGAAGCCAAATACCCAAGAGGGGGGGTGAATTGGGTATTTTAGAAACTTTCGTTAATAACTCTGTTTTCAAGTATTGAAAATAGGGCAGAACAGAGCAAAGAGAAGAAGAGCCGAACAAAAGAGATTTATACTGGTTCGGTCTTAACCACTTGACCTACGTCTAGTCCCCAGACTCTATGGGATTTTCACTATATCAAGGATTACACACTCTGCACTCAAGAAGTGATTCTCTCACTAGAACTCACTCCCCCTTACAAGTTGTAATCAACGATTCCAAATCACCAAGTTCCCTTGACTTGTGATTCCTTTACAATAAATGATTTTCAGAAAGAAAACTCTCTTAAAGAGCAGATATAAAGGAACACTGAAGCTCTTGTATCAAAAGATACTATACAGATGAAAACTGAAGAGAATAAATGAAAACTTGAATACAATTCGCTCTCAGTTGTTGTGGTTATTGGAAAGACTTGAATGCAGCTCTATTTATACTCAGAGATCATTAAATGACCGTTGCTTTCCAAATAGATCCGTTGGAGAAGTTGTCCAAGTGTTCTGAAGTGGTTTAGGCATCTTCTCTCTCTAATATTTCACTTAATCCATCTGTTCAAGTAAGCAAAGTTGACTCTCTGTGAATTAATCCGTTAGAGAGGATGTTTCTTGTTGTAGCAATCAATCTTTAATGCTTTGTAGACGTGTGCAGATGGATTGGCCAGAGGAAGTAACTTTCTGGACATTGCATTAAATGTCCTGAACTGCTTTTTGCTTTATGCTTTAACTCCTCAACAAACATTCTTTAAACATCTGAAATCCACTAATAAAGTCATTAAACATAGCTGGGAATATCAGAGAATAATATAACAAAGTATTAAGATCAAACAAGAATGTTTTCTGAATTCATCAGATTTGAATTTCTGAACCAGCGTCAAAAACTTGAGCTTAGTTGCTTAGTTCTTCCAGGCTCAAGTTTGGTGCTTCAGTGTACAAAGACATTTTAGTTTAAAACATGTAAACTTGAGGTTTGTAGTCTAAACCTGAGGTTCCTAGCTCATTGAAGAATCTTATTGCTCTCGGGTTGTTTTAAACTCGAGCTTACTTTCATGAACTTGAGTTCTCTTCATTTAGAGAGATGTGTCGCGATTTTTGAGTTCTGGAGAGTTTGTGTTCAAGAGGCAAACTCGAGCCCATTAGTGACAGGCTCGAGTTTGGTACTGTTCAAGACAAAACTTAGTCTTAGCTTTGAAAAGACAAACCTGAGGATTATAGTGTAAACTCTAGAGTTTTCTTGGGTTGGAAAATGCTTTTGCTCTCTGTAAGGTTTGAACTCGAGCTTGTAATGTTATGCTCGAGTTTGACACTATTTAAGTCAAACCTTAGTTATCCTCTTAAAAGGTAAACCTGAGGTTTACTGTGTAAACTCTATGGTTTTCTCAAGTTGAAAAACGCTTTTGCTCTGTGGAGCTTTTAGGCTCGAGTTTACAATCTTAGGCTCGAGTTTGTTCAACTTTGAAAAACTCTTAATGTTTTTGTCTTGAGATAAACCTTAGGTTTGTGTTATAAGTCTCAAGTTTATTTATCATGAAAAAGTTTGAAAACTCTCGGCCAAATGTAGGCTCGAGTTTGAAAGGATAGGGTCGAGTTTACATATTTTGTAAACTCTTGAGATTTTTCAAACTGGAAAACTTTACTCTGAATAAAACAGTGCAGGGTTTGTAAAAATCTTTAAGTTTGAAAAATTCTTCCTGCCAGAGATAAACTCGAGTTTGCCATAATAGGCTCGAGTTCATAGCTTATGTAAACTATGAAGGATTTTCTCTGGAGGATGTAAACTTGAGGTTTGTGAGAGAGAGGTGTCAAGTTTAAAGTTGTTTTCAAAACACAAGTCTCTGCCAATGGAGGCCTCACCACGTAGTGGAATAAACTACTCCATCTTCCCAATTCAACCCTTACCATAATTCTCACAATAAATAAATAGCTCAATAGAGATTTTCCAAGATTTTCCGTTCATATCATGTAATTAAAATCATTCTCAAATATATGTCATAATATCTAAATTCTCAATTCTTATAAATAAATAAATAAATTCACAATTCAAATCATAAGGTTCCACAAGGCAATTTCTATTAAAATATTCATAATCATTTCACAGAATACTCACAAACAACATACTAATACACATAACAAGGTGGAAAGTGGTTACCTCTCGCCACAGTTAACTATTATCACACTGCTCCTAATCCAAGAGCTCAAACATACTCCAAAAATCAATCTACCACAACCAATTTACTAACCATTAATAACTTTTCTAAAACTCCACATAATCAAAAATTATAAATTATAATTTCATAAAATTAAAATATACAAATTTTAATAATAAATTTATTTAGAATGTTTGTCGGGATGGAAAAAAAATCAATGAGACCATTGTAACTATTAATTCCTTTTCTATTTATTATTATTATTTTACTATTTCTTATTATTTCTCTATAATTATTCTAAACTCACAGAGGCTACCCTAATACTTTAAATTAGGAGTTATAAGTAACAATCATTATATAAATTATGCTCTTTAGATATTATTGAAATCATATATACTCATTGGATATTCATAATATAACATCTTATTAGTGAATGAAGCATCAGGGAAAATTCTCTACTAAATCATGTAGGTAAAGTTAAGGAAAACCTCATATTTCACTTTAAAAAATTAGACTTGTAAAGTAGTCTGACTTTGATGGAGAAGTGAAACCAATAAATCGAGAGGTTTTGGAATTAGTAATAGATGGGATTTTATCAAACTTTTGGCTCTATTAATTGAATCATTAAATTTAAAGCATTTACTAACAATGTATCTATCTACGAGTATATCACTGCCCCCTAGGAAAATTATAACTTAAGTAGTCTTATTAATTCCCCGGACTTGATGCTATCTAGAACAATATTTTAGGTAGTTGTTTACAAATTACAGCATGCTTATAGGGTGGAACGTCAATCCTTACTGGGT
This sequence comes from Acacia crassicarpa, assembly GCA_034222035.1. Taxonomy (NCBI): domain Eukaryota; kingdom Viridiplantae; phylum Streptophyta; class Magnoliopsida; order Fabales; family Fabaceae; genus Acacia; species Acacia crassicarpa. Next base: position 12,977,954 of record JAWXYG010000015.1, read on the forward strand.
GGTCAAATGTGTTAAAATGCTTTTATGGAATCTACAATTTCTCTTCTTCTTTTTCTTTTAGGTCTGATAGTAACCTTGCCAAATACCATGCATAAGAAATATTTGATTTAAATACGTGTTAATTTTCTCTTCATAACTCAATGATATATATTTATATATGGTAGTAGGTTTTTCGGTTTCCTTTCTTTATTTTACTTGTATGTGCAGCGATGTGTACCATTTAAGTGATCTAAGAAGTCTATAACCAAGAAACCAAGCAGCATAAATATAAACAGCAACCCTTGATTCAATCACTGCTACCCCATCACTTAGCTCCCTTTTTAATCGGTCCCAATCATCTCTAAACAGAATCAACGGGACATACAAGAGAAAAATAGGGATTTAGGACTCACAAACCTAGAAAATCTGATTGCATGAGAGCAGACCTCCTTCCTCTTATTCCTTCTCCGGTGCTCCTTCTCGGTCTCACTCTCTCTCCAACTCTCATGCTCTCACCGTTTCAGATTTTTGATTCCAAGACTGATGTGCCCATAGATTATCTTCTCCACGTTGGCCTCTTCTTCAACCACATCAAACTCTGTTTTATGGATCAAAAACAGAGCAACTTGAACTCTCTCTCTCTCTCTCTCTCTCTCTCTCTCCCCCTTCCCCCTCTCTCTCCCTCTCTCCCACTCTCAGCCTCACGTACACCCTTTCTCAACTCTCATTTTTGGACTCAACTGGGTTGAAGGAATGAATGAATAAGGAGCATGGTTACATACATATAGGACCCTTGGATCAGTCTGAGAGAGAAAAATGAATGACGGACCAGAGGGTATTCAACGCTGGGTGAGGCTCGAGAAGTATGGTGGAGGTATGGCTTGATGATCTGGGTTATCCCGTGGAAGTCGCTGAATAGATCTCCTTTTCTGCATTTACGTGATCTAGTTGATATAGGAGCTGTGATTCAATTATGCTGACTGTGTTCTCTGCGTTTTTTTTATCTTTTTACGTGTTGAGGCCAATATGATTTTTTTTTTTTATACATATGCGATAGGATGGGGGATTCGAACCCAATATAAGGGGTGGAGAGACTACTCCTAATACCACTAGTAGTGCAGATTGAGGCCAATATGATAATGAGTTAGAAATATCTATATCTCCCTGCTCATTGTGTCTTAGGTTTTGATATATGGTTGGGCCAAAGTCACATATGGGTTTATGTTGGGATATCTTATTCTCATTTCTTTCTTTGTTTCTCGTGTGGGGCCATTGGAAAAAGGAATGGAGTGATTCAATTAGTTGCATGGGCCACATGATTAAATGGGCTGATATGTAGTATATACGCCTATAAGTTATAACCATTGAAGGGTATATTTTTATTTATCTTGCTGATAAATATGTGGCATCACGTGTTGGGCTTTGAGTTACTTGAGTTTTATTCTAAAACTATTCTTGTAGATATTTATTTCTAAATATAACAAGGAAAATAAATTCTAATTTCCCAAATAATTATTTTACATCATTTGGCCATACAATTTTGATTCCAAGAATTTTAAGCCACAAATTATCTCTTATTTATTCTTTTCTCAAAAAGTCAAGGAAAATAAGCCTTAACTTCCGATCATTATTTTAGGCCATAAATTATCCCTTTCAAATATTCCTTGACTTTATTATTTCCTTAATTAATTTATTTTGGCCTTCAAATATCACTACCAACTAGATTGTCTTTAATTTACAAGAAAATATGCCTTAAATTTCTAATTATTAACTTTATAATCATTAAGGCCAAATCTTTCCATAATTAATTCCCTTATATTATTTCTAATTTCTAGATCCCAAAATTTGGGTTGTTACAATTTGTCCCAGTTCTTTGATAAGCTATTTGGCGTCTGAATTAAAGTTCATAAACAATGTCACTAACTATGAAGTTTGTTCTTGTTTTATTTTTGTGGCAGGATCCGATCCAAATGGGCATGTTATAAAAGAAGATGTTACGTTGTTGGGTGGGAATCAGATGAAGATATGGTGAATATTATTTTGGGCATGTATGTTATATTTGTAACTTATTGTATTTATAAGTTATCTTATTGTATACATTAATTTAGGTGTTGTAGTCATAGTATAATCATTAATTAAGAGGCCACATAACTCATGGTGAATAATATTTGTATTCTTTTTCCCAATCAATTTATTTATAATTGTTCGTAGCTTGTAGCTTAAAGTATCGACTTTTATGTGCTTAATTAGGTGGTGGATTTATGTGTGTATATATATAATCAAGAAGAACAGAGCAGAGAAAAATTTGGGAAATTTTAGACTGGAAATAAATACGCCGGTCTTAAATGTTCAACGGTTAAGACCAGATGTATTTATATGTCCAGTCTTAAATGTTAGGTATATATCACATTTGATATTAAGCCCGGTCTTAAAAGTTGATCTTTTAAGACCGATATATTTATATGTCCGGTCTAAAATCAAATTTTTAAGACCGGATATATTTATCATCCAGTCTTGAAAGTCAGTCTTTTAAGACTGCGTATAATTAGTTGTCTGGTCTTAGAAGCTACTATTTTTTAGACCATATTTATTTTTGTCCGGTCTTGAAATTCCAATCTTTTAAGAGCGGCCTAGTTGTTGGTCGGTCTTAAAAGTTGAGTTTTAGGACCAAACAAAAAGTATTTCAGGTTTATTTCGTACGACTTTTAAGACTTAATGTTTTAAATGTCCGGTCTAAAAGAGTTTCTTTAAGACCGGTTCAAGTCTGATCTTAAATGTTAGACTTTTAATACCGGCTGGAACAAGACCGGTCGCGGGTCCAGTCTTATGATGCCTCTTTTGTCCGGTCTTAAAACCCTTTTTTGCACTAGTGAACTGGAATATGAAGTTAGAGTCTCTATTGATAATTTTTTATCTCTCCAAGGAGGAACCACGGGTTCTTCTGTTGATGAAGGTCTCCAAAGCCTCCTCCCCTGTGTCCTATGATCTTCAAGCTCCTCTTCCTAGTAATTTTTTTTACCAGGTTTGGTTTTTGTTATCATCATTAAAACCTGATTAATCTTTGCCCCTTTAGTACTGTATCTTTTTCAATCTTTTGTTAGTTCTCTAAGGGTTTTGATGATTGCCAATAATTGTAAACAAAGATTGAAGTTTTGTTGTCAAGTGTGTGAAACTCACTGTGAGAGCAAAACTCGAGGTTTGCTGAGAAACCTCGAGTTTTGGCCTTACAAAGAGGAACTCAAGCCTTCTGAGATAAAAGAAAACTCGAGGTTTCCAGAGAAAACTCGAGGTTTCCAAACACAGAGACTTCTCAGGTTTCTCAGTAAAAATGCAAAACTCGAGGTTTTGTCATACAGAGAGTCTCTTAAATTCTGAACACTTCAAAACCTCCAGTTTTCAAATAAAACCTCAAGTTTTGTTATTTGATCTGAAACTTCATTTTTCACAAGTTTTGAGATAACTCGAGGTTTGGCAAGAAACCTCGAGGTTTTGACTAACAAGCAAAAGTTAGATTTTAACCAAGTTTTAAAACCTCCAGTTTTGAACTTGACAAGATTTTTTCAAAGTTTTCACATTGAGTGAAAATCGAGGTTTTGGACAAAACCTCGAGTTTTGTGGAGGCTGAAAACAATTAGACTTTTACATTTCACAAAACCTCCAGTTTTAGGGTTTGACAGAAAATTGTCTAAGTTTTCACAAAGTGTGAAAACTCGAGGTTTTAGGAAAAACCTCAAGTTTTGTCCAGGCAGAGAGCAGCTAAGTTTTCTCAAGTTTGAAAACCTCGAGTTTGGTTTTGAAACCTCAAGGTTTCTGCCTTGGCGTAAAATCTCAAAGTTTTTATATTTGAACAAAACTCGAGTTTTGTATAGAAAACTCGAGGTTTTGCAAGACAGAGAGCAAACAAGTTTTTCATTGATTTAAAAACTCGAGGTTTCAACAGAAACCTCAAGGTTTTGCTTTTGATAGAATTTTTCAAAACTTTCATACTTAAGTGAAAACTTGAGGTTTGTAGTGAAACCTCGAGGTTTTGCCAGGCAGAGAGCATCGAGCATTTCAAAGTTTTGAAAACACTACTACAAAAATTTGATATTACTACCCTCAAATACGTCCTAAATAAGAAAAAGGTAGTACAAAATGAGGCCAATGGCAATATTGTTATTATATACAAGGAAAATTCATTTTTGGCGACCTGATAACATATCAAGTCGCCTAAAATCAGCCCAAAAATTTCGCGCCAGAGGGAAATAGGGCAGAAATTTTTTGTTTGCGCGCCTTGTGATAAATAGGCGACCTGATTGGGTATCAGGTCGCCTATTTTATAAAAATAGGCGACCTGATTTGGAATCAGGTCGCCTATTTTTTAAAAATAGGCGACCTGATAGGTTATCAGGTCACCTATTTTTAATTTTAGGCGACCTGAAGCTTAATCAGGTTGCCTAAAATTAAAAATAGGCGACCTGAAGTTTTTTCTGCTCGCCTAAAAGCTTTTATAACCCTAAAACTCATCAAATCAGACCGCGAGACAGAAAGGAAGGGAACCAGATCGAAGCTCGATATTTTTGAAACAGAGGGGAGCCGCCGCGGAGGGAGTTCAAAACAGAGAGAGACGTGAGCGGAGGGAGTTCGAAGCTTTTCACCTTCATCTTGGCTCTTCTCTGTCGCCAGTGACCTTCCCTTCCATCCAACACCATCCATTCTTTTCTTCATCCCAAATCTGAGTTTCCGCGGATAGAGGAGAGGGGAGCGCCGTCGACTTTCATTGGTCAGATTGTAACACAATTTTTTAAATCCCTCTCTATTTAATTTTTTAGTGCTTTTTTTGCTCTGTCTGCATCCTGCCATAAAGCAATTTCTGCAGAAGGCCCCTCCTCTTCTGTTGCCATTCTGAAAGTAGTTTCATCTGCGTGCTCAAGAAAGGGGAAGAAATACCATGAAGCAGCTTTCTCCTCTCTCGAACAAGTTAGCAATTTTTAGCAATTGATAATGCTTTCTAGGAATATTCATACAAAAGCTTTCTTCTTTTGGCCCTATTAGGCATAGTCAATGGAAAGGGTTTCCTTTCCATTGCACAAAAACTGATATGCGTAATATCCATTACACCCTTGTGATCATTACTTGACAGCGACTGTCTCTTTTCATTATATTCTTTTATTATTCAAAGGTATAAAGGAATTTTTAAACTTACACAATCACTGATTTTATTTTATTCCTTTGTTCATTCTATTTCATTGCTGACCCCACCTAGTGGAATAAAACTTCTTGTTGTTGTTCATTCTGTTTCATTCTATATACTAAGGAGAATTCAGAATGAAATTGTATGGTATACCCATTTCAGTCCTTAATAAAGAGCAGTATAACATTTCCATTTCTGTCTGTTGCGAACGTACCAATTGTGTAGGCTTGTGTAATATCTTCACAATACTTGTCAAAAGTTGTTCAACTTTGGAATGTACAGAATAGCCCTGTTTCTTTCATTTGTAGTCAATAATTGGGAAGTTTTGTGTGATATCTACATCTATACAAATGACAGAATGAAGTGTGACAATAAACAGAATAAAACTTGCAATTGGCAAACAACAACTGTTTTATGAACTCAAAAGACCTCGTGTTTAAAAATGAAAAGGAAAACAAAACTGTATTATAAAAAAGGGAAAGTTTTGTTTCCCTCCAATGCAAAAAATTAGTTGATTGATCATAATTGTGAGCACCTAAAATTTCTTATTTAAATTGTATAAAAATATTATAAAAAAGGGAAAGTTTTGTTTCCCTCCAATGCAAAAAATTGCATTTATAATTCTGAGCTGGCCATTATATGCATAGCTTTTCAACTTTTAATTTTCTTCTAAGGTAGGTCACCTAATTATTACCATTTCATAAAAAGGCAAACCCTCCTTGATTTTAGTTAAGTCTGTCTCAAAAAATAAAAAACAAAAATTCTAAAATTAAAAAAACAAATAGCAGTAGAAGAAGACTTTCAAAGAGAATGACATCTTCATCTCCAGAAATCTTTAGAAAACAAACAAAAAAATCTGCAGATTCAAATGACTATATTATATTCCCATGAAATCCCAAGTTCATGTTGTAGCTCCGTAAGTATTCTCCGTTGTATTGTGGAATAACTCTTAAAGACAATATTTTTTTGACACAACTCAAATCAGATAATGTATTATTTAATCTACTGTAATGCCAACAGAGCCACTCAAAGATTTCATTAATATTGCAAATTCACTTACTTTTCGTGTAATTCATGATAACTGGGATCCTGAACTATTTTCCTTGTCTGTTTTTCAAGTTATAAAGGCCTTTGGCAATTCAGTATATGTAAAGCATTGTGAATATGCTCCTAACATGTCAAGATTCTGTATTGATTAGAAAGGTGACACATTTGTTTCATGTGCATTTTGAGAAGTGATTTTTCTTTCTTCTGTGTAATACGAAAATTGTTATGTTGCAGGAATTATTGATATCTTCTAAACATGTCCTTGGAACTGATTTTAGGAGGGGTTTGTGCAGTCACTATCATTAGTTGTATTTTTCCTGGGATTAGTCGATCATGATGAATTTAATATTGTAGTTTAATGTAAATAAGCTTGTTTACTGGCTCTTTTAACATATACACTCTCTTCCCCTTTGCTTTCTTCTCATGCTTTTGCAATGGTTGTTTTATTGCTGGAATTGGAACATATCAATGTTAGGGGATTAGTTGATAAATATTGATCTTATACCGGCTACTTGTTAGTGACTTGGCCACGACAGCAACCCACAAGAGCGTGCTTTAGGGGTCCTAGGGTAGGTATTTTTAATCATGATCCTTTTGTCATACAATTATTTTTCTCATATGTTAGTTTGAATAATTCTAATGTTACGTTGTATTTATTGTTGTTGTCTTTAGGTTGAATAGAGGAAATAAATTTCAAGGAGAGGAATTTAAAGTTGAGGTAATTATAGTTAAATATTGTTTTTTTGTTGATGTGCATTGAACTAGGTAATCTTTGTAGTATGAATAATGATGCTTAGATGTCCATAAGTTATACTTTATGACTTAGACAACTTAGATACATTTTAGTTTTTTGTATTGATGAAAGTATTGGATTTAATAGCTGATATTTTCTAAATTACCTTAGTTAGTAAGTTTTGTTGAATGAAGTTGAAATAGTTTGTTGTTGAAATTTTGGGATGTCTTACTGTTGAGGGGGAATGCTGCCGAAATTTTTTGAAATCGTTTTGAACTTGACTGTTGTTGGAAATGTCTTAGGTGATAATAAAATGGGTCATAGTTGGATGAATGCTTTGAGAACTAGCAAAGAATATGAGAAAGGGGTGGAAGAGTTTATTGAATTTGCTAGAAGGAATGTGGCTACAAAAAACGGGATGTATTATTGTCCATGTGTTAATTGTTTAAATGGGATTTGAAGGGATATTGCTGATATAAGGGATCATCTAATTTGTGATGGAATAAACCTTCGATACACAACGTGGATATGGCATGGTGAGGAGGTAACACCTAGTGCATCCCACGAAAATGAAGTTGAGGTAGATGATGATGGAATGGAGAGAATGATTCATGATGTTGAGGTCGAATCCTTTGCACAACCGCATGAATTTGATAGCGTGCGGAGTGATACAAAGACACCTTTGTTCCCTGGGTGTACTAAGTATACATGGTTGACTGGGACCTTACATTTGGTCAACTTAAAGGCAACTTGTGGGTGGACCGACAGCAGTTTCACGTCGTTGCTTGAATTGTTGTGTGATATGTTGCCAGATGATAATGTACTTCCAAATCGTATGTATGAGGCCAAGAAAATCTTATCTACGATGGGTATGGAGTATAAAAAGATACACAGCTGCCCTAATGACTGCATATTATACAGAAACGAGTACAAAGGCCTTGATAAGTGTCCTGTAAGTTCCGGCTATCACCCAAGAGGGAGGTGAATTTGGTGAAGTATAAAAATTTCCACTCTTTAAAACCTTTTCGCAATTCAGTGTTTTCATCTTGAGTAACAAAAGTAAGTTTTCAAACAATTGATAATTGCTCAAATGTAAATGCTGGGAATGCAAAGATAAGGAAGAAGAGCTTGCAAACATATTTATACTGGTTCGGCCCTCTCTGAGCTTGCAAACAATTGATAATTGCTCAATGTATAACCCACTCAAGATTACCCAATCTTGAGTTTCTCTCAGAACGATAATGTGTTTACAATGAATTTCCTCTCAAAGGAATGGATAACTAAACACTGAAGTACAGACACAATTCATTTCACACTCTTAAGCTATTTAGATATGAAAAACAGAGTGAGAATGATGTAGGAGCAGAGCATCAGCATTTTGGCATGGTAATCATATGTCTCCACGTTTTTCTGCTTCAATCCATGTCTTTTATAGGTAGAGAAGAGTCTGTGGCCGTTTTTGACCGTTGAAGAATCAATCAGACCGTTGTAGCTGATTATCTTTAAGTGTGGTCAGCTTCTCTCTCTAGTCTCCAACAAATCCAGTTGTATAATTGATCTGAGGTGGCTTTCTGTGGATTTGCCCATTGGAGAAAACTTTGCTTGTTGTAGTAATCTTCCTTTTAGCCTTTTGCAGTCGTGTACAAGTGGATTAACCAAAGGAAGCAACCATCTGGGCTGAGCATTTATTGTTCTTACAGCTTTTTGCTTTTTGTTCTAATCCTTCAATAAAACCTTCATTAATCTGTCTGAAACTCACTAGAAAGTTGGTTAAACATGTCTGGAATCAATATAGAATAATCATGGAAAGCATTGAGATCAAACAAGAAGGTATTACAGATTTGCCAAATTTGAATCTGCAGTAACGGCTACAAACCTTGAGGTTTGTTTCACAAACCTTGAGGTTGGTTCATCCAACCTCGAGGTTTGCTTGAAGGTTTCAGGCAAACACAGGTTTTAAAACATGTAACCTCGAGGTTGAAAAGTGAACCTCGAGGTTGCCCTTTAAAAGAAACTTTTTGAAAATCACAGAGGCTCACCAACCTTGAGGTTCCAAAGGTAACCTTGAGGTTAGAAGCTTGATTCAAAATTTCATTTTTCACTGGAGCCCGATAACCTCGAGGTTGAAATTCCATACTTGAGGTTGCCTCTAAAATTACACAGTTCAGTTATTGAAAACAAAGCTCAACCTCGAGGTTGAAGACTTAACCTCGAGGTTTTCAATATTTTGAAAAACCAGCTTGCTTTCTGTAAAGGATAAAACTCGAGGTTCAAAAGTGATACTCGAGGTTTGAAGTATTTTCATGAAATCTCAAGTTCAAGACAGAATACCAAACCTCAAACTCAAGTTTACATATCCAAGCTCGATGTAAGAATCCAATACAAGAAGAATCAGCTCCAAACTCATTGTATTATGTCCTTTAAGATCCAATGAATGAAGGCTGTTCTTGATCAGCCTTTTTGCGATGTCCTGAACTGACCATCAACTAGCAAAAGCCATATCTCCCTGGTCTGAACTCCGTTTTCGTCCGTTCAACTCTTGTTGGAAAGCTATGTGTGTCTACTTTCTAATGGCACCAATTTGAGCTCAATTGGATTTGTGGTTTGTGAGATATACCCAAAACATTGAAGCTTGGTTCTGACTGTGACGGTGATGTTTGTGTCAACTTGTAAAATTCATATCTCCTTGATCTGACCTCTTTTGGACTTGAATCTTTGTCACAAGTACGTGTTGGATGTCTAGTTTGATATGCCGTTGGTTTCATGTTAAGCCGAATCCTGGATTGAGAGATATCATCAAATTACCGAAGGTCGCCAGAAGCTGAACGTGGAACAGAGTACACCAGAGTTGCTGATAGTGCTTGCAACCTCGAGGTTTTGACTGCAACCTCGAGGTTTCACTTGCAACCTCGAGGTTTGCTAGTCCAGAGACACCAAAAATGCTGAAGACACTCAAACCTCGAGGTTTATACCCAAACCTCGAACTTACTCGTCCTGGACCTCATATTTGCTTGATTTAACTCTGAATTGAGCCATTCCAACTTCCATATGACCTTGGAGACTTCTAGCATCAATATAAGAACTTGAATAATGATATCTTCATTAAATTCAACAAGTTGTTCCTTCTTCCATCTCCCAACTTGATCATTCTTCATCAATTAACTTGGGCTCATCATTATTTGCAGCTTCTGCCTTCTTCAACATTCAGAACATGATGAAGCTTCATTTCAACTTCTGCAAATGCTTTCTTTCTTCCATCTCTTATCTCCTTCTTGATTATTCTTCTTAATTTAACTTCAAATAATCTACATTAAATATAGTAGGTAGTCAATGTAGGAGATAACAATATTACTCAATCTTTTTGCTATTAAGAATGGTATCTATATAAGACATCATCAAAACTAATCATAACCAACATTCTCCCCCTTTTTGATGATGGCAAATACTTTAAGAAAAATATGTATGAATATGAGAATACATTAGATGCAACATATTTTTCTTGCCATTCTCTCCCCCTTATTTGTCATTAGCAAAAAGTTGAATTGTAAGTTATCAGAAAACGACCAATTTTGCTTTTCAACACAAGTTAATCAGAGGATGGCAGTAGATAAACATATTAGTATCATAAACAACATACATTGGGCAAACTTCATACAAGCAGAACTGATACCAGAAAGGATAAACACTCTGATAATCACTGATATCAGAACCAATTACTACAAAATCAACAAAATACAATGAAATGCAATGAGACACAACACCTAGAACCTATGCACCTTATGCATGTTTAAAAAAAAAATGTGAAACCAGATTAGAAGAGACAAACAAACTGATGTTCTCTCCTCGATTGAAAGTGCTTTCATTTTAAATATGATGCAATTTAGAATGTTTTTATGAAAGCAAAATTTGAGAGAATTTGGAGAGGTTTTCAAGACAACTTTCACAAATAAAGCATATAGATACCAAACATGTGCAAAATTTCTACTGAATATAAAAAGATAGAGTTTAGAAATGCTCATGTTGGTTTTGCAAATTGATGAACGATCTGTGAAGTCCATTTGCTTGCTTTGTATGAGATCATCTGAAGTATGTTCAATAGAAGTATCATGAATATCCTTTGAGAAGTGAAGATGAAAACACTGACTTCTTGAGATTTATCTCATCTGAATGATTATGACAGTAATCAGCTTCCATCCTTTGCCTTTTCTTCATTGAACTCTTATGTAAAGCATATCTCAACTGGCTTCAAGAGATGTTCTCCATCCTTTGAACGTGAAGGCATCTTTCCTCAAATTAAGATATCCTCCTTGCATTGCATTAAGGAAAGTTGTAGCATAACCAAATCTCCTGCTACAAATTGAAAGCATTCTTTCCAAAAGATTTGTTAGTGCAAGTTAAATATCAAAGTATCCTTTTCTATGTGATATTTTTAAAATAAAGCTAATGAAAGGAAAATATGATATTAACTCATCATCAAAACTAACAAAAGATAATGAATGCATATGAGTATGCCCAAAAAAAAATTCTTCAAGTGAAGGAAATGAGCTTTTAAAATATCAAACACATGTGAATATGAAGCTCCCCCTTAATGAATGCATGGCTAAAAAGTGAAGTTCCCTTTCATGATGCCAAATAATAATGAGACACCAAATGTTATGAGGTTTGAAAATATCTTTGCTCACAACATGGTACCTCAGAATTGAAAGACTTTCAAACTCAGTTGGGTGGACTTGAAATTGGTAGAATCAAATCACTTATGCTTTTTATGATGATAAAAGAGTTTTAAAGCAAAGGATCATTTTAAAAATGATTTGCTTAGGCTAAACTTCATGAAAAATTTGAGTGAATAAAATCAAGTTAGCCTGAAGAGTGATATGAGAACAGAGAAATGATTATGATATATGAATATTATTGCAAAATACAATACCTCACTCAAGTAATGTCGTAATTACTTGAGTCATAATCATTTGTATTCCATAGATGCATCACGGGCTAGCTTTTATCTGATAATGTGATCAATACTGAAGCTCTCCCAGATGTGACTAAGCTTCAAGATGAAGAGTCACTATAACCATCAGTTGTTCTGAATGCATCTTAGACGCTGAAATCCCAAATGGGCTTTGTATAGGATTAGCTTCTGCTCATAGCTTGTCATCAAGCTAGCATGCTCCTTATCATCTTGGTTCCTTGAACGATATACCCTTTTTCTTGCCCTTTGAAGGTGGTGAAGGTGAAGGATCATTCATAACTCCCCAAACCTCGAGGTTTTCTCCAAAACCTCGAGGTTTTGCTATCTGTCATTTGTGAGTTGCTCTCTGTGTCATCCAAAACTCGAGGTTTTCACTGAAAACTCGAGGTTTCTCCATTCTGACACACTTCAGTGGTGAACATACTGTTAGTTCTCAATGTGTTTTGATGATTAACAACAAGTGTAAAACATGTTTTGAAGTTTCCAAGAACCTTTGAAAATCATCTGATAGTTGCTTACTGCAGTATGGGTTTGCTTACTGCAGTATAGGGTCTTCCAGAAAGGCAATAATCTTTCGGGATTACTCAATACTGCAGTATAGGTTTCTATACCGCAGTATTGGACTTACAGAAGGTCATCAAATTGATGATGTTAAGTCAATACTGCAGTATGTTAGTTACATACCGCAGTATTGGACTTCCAGAGAGCAACCGTGTTTTCTTCAAAACAAGTCAATACCGCAGTATAGCTTTGTATACTGCAGTATAGGGGCATCCAGAGAGCAACTAAATTTCTAAGTCAAGCCAATACCGCAGTATAGGTATGTATACTGCAGTATAGGGCCAACCCGAGAGCAATCAAATTTTCTCACCCAAGTCAATACCGCAGTATGGAGTTGCATACTGCAGTAAAGGCTCATACAGAAGGCTCTCAAAATTCATAACCATTGCATACTGCAGTATAGGTTTGCATACTGCAGTATTGGGCAATCACGGGGACTCTCCTCTTTGACAAAAACTCGCATACTGCAGTATGTTAGTTGCATACCGCAGTATAGAGCATATCTTTCAAAATCATTTCACGAGGTTTTTGTCTCTGGAAGTTGCTTACTGCAGTAAGACTTTGGATACTGCAGTATGGACATTTATGCACAGTGCCATACTCCAGTATAGAGGAACTTACCGCAGTATACAACGGTCAAAATTGGTTTTTGAATTTCACGAATTTGCAAATCATTATTGTTTGATCTTATTGATTCCATGATTCATTCAATCATACTCCTAGCTATGTTTAACAAGTTTGTTGAGTGAATTTCAGCAATCACAGATGAAGATCAATGAAGGTCAAAGCCATAAAGCAAAAAGTGTATAGTGCATTAAATGCACTTCTGCAAATCAACCTATTTTCAGCTAATCCATCTGAGCACGCCTTCTAAACGTTAAAGAATGCTTACTACAACAAGTAAAGTCATCTCCAACGGGCAAATTCTCAAAGAGCCACATCAGACTTCATTAAGACTTGGATTAGCAGAAGTTTAGAGAGAGAAGATGACCAGAACCCAAGCTAATCACTTCCAACGGTTGGAATCATCCTACAACGGTCATTTAATGTTCTCTACCTATAAATAGAGAGCATTAACTTCTTCTCAAGCTGATACAACTACTTAGAGCGAAAATTTATTGAGTCATTTATTGTATCAAGCTTTCATCTGTATTGTATCATTTTGATACATAGTTCTTCAGTGTTTATTCTATCTATTCTTTGAGAGAGTTATTATCTTGTAAATCATTTACTGATTGTGATAACTACAAGTCAGGGGACTTGGTAGTTGGGGTGTATTGATTACAACTTGTAAGGGGGAGTGTGTTCTAGTGAGAGAACAACTCTTAGTACAGAGTGTGTAATCAATATTTGATTATAGTGGATTGAAAATCCCAGGTGAGGCTTGGGGACTGGATGTAGGTCAGAGAAAGGACCGAACCAGTATAAATCTTGTGGTGCATTGCTTCTCTCCCTCTCTCCTCTGTTTTACCCTGTGTTCGTTAGTCAAAAACAGAGTAGAAACTTTAATTTTTAAAGATACCCAATTCACCCCCCCTCTTGGGTATTTAGCTCCAATCTTCATTTAGTATCAGAGCAAGGTCTTCTCAGAAGAGTTTAACAGCTCGAGAAGGATCAGTATAGAAGGTATTCTACCTGATGGAGCTTCTATCAACAGGCCACCCGGTTTCAATGGTGAACACTACTCATTTTGGAAAGCTAAATTCAAAGTGTTTGTCATGGCTACTGAATATGGGCTCTGGAGAGTATTTGAAAGAGGTAATTATGAGCCTTCAATTGTGGAAGATGGTGTGAGAGTCCCAAAGCTGGAAGAGGAATATGATGAAAATGATCGAAGGAACGTCACTCTCAACAGCAAGGCGGTTCTACTCCTTCAAAGTGCACTAAGTCAACAAGAATATTTTCGTATTTGCACTTTACCATCTGCTAAAGCCATGTGGGATACTTTAGAAGTTGCTCATGAAGGGACAGCCGGTGTGAAGCAAAATCGTGTAAATACTCTGATGACAGAGTATGATCTTCTCAGAATGAAGCCCGGTGAGTCTATTGGAGAATTTCAACTGAGGTTCACTCATCTCATCAATCAACTTGCTGCTCTTGGGAAGGAATATGACCAGCCAGTTCAAGTGAGAAAGATTTTGAACATTCTTAACAAAGAATGGGAGGCCAAGGTCACAGCAATAGAGGAAGCGCGAGGAGAATCAATGACTTCTGTGGTTGCTCTCTTTGGAAGCTTGTCTGAGTATGAAGCTAAGCTAAAGTTCAAGAAGGGCCTGGATGAAGTTCATGGGAAGAACAAAGGAATAGCCCTCAAAACCACCAAAGAGAACAAGGAGTCAGATGATGATGACGAAGATGAGGATGAAGAGATTGGGATGATGGTCCGGAGATTCAAGAAGTTCTACAAAAAGGATCAAGGCTTCAAGAAATTTCAAAAGGGTAGCTCCAGCTATGAATCAAAGAAGCCTGTCATATGCTACGAATGCGAGAAGCCCGGACACATCAAATCAGAATGTCCTCAGCTGAAGAACCAAGAGAAATAAAGGAAGAAGTTCAAGAAGTTCAAGAAGAAGAAAGCATATGTTTCAGCCATATGGGGAGATAGCTCATCCAATGAAGATGAAGCTGAAGAAGAAGAAGAAAAGGCTAACATCTGCTTAGTTGCTGAGGAAGAAGAGCAACATGATGAAAACAATGAGGTATACGAATCAAAACCTTCCTATGATGAACTTTTTGATGAATACAATCTTGTGCAAAAGGAATTTGAAAAACTTGCAAAAAAATATTTTGCTTTGAAAAGAAAAAATACTACTCTTGAATTGCAAATTGAAAGATCTTCTTCTCCTAAAATTTTAGTTTGTGATGAATGCCCTATTTTAGAGAAAAAGAATTTACAATTGACAAAAGCTCTTGAGAAATTCACTAAGGGAAGTGAAATGCTCAATGTGATTCTTAAACAACAGCGTTTTATAAACGACAGATCGGGCATTGGTTACAAACCAGATTTTGATAAGAAGAAAGGAAAGAAGAAGAGTGGTCAGAAATCTTATATGAACTATTTTACAAAATCGGTTCACTCTTCGAATCCCTTTGCACATTGTAATTATTATAATAGGAAAGGTCATTCTACCTCCTCATGTTTTCATAAGAATGAAAGAAAAGTTAAACCTGTAGGGAATTATCAATGGGTACCAAAAGGAACTTATGTTCCCAAGGTCAAAACTAACCCCAAAGGACCCAAGAAAAGATGGGTACCTAAAACTTGATCCCTTGTGAATTGCAGGTGTGTCTTAGAGCATCAAGGCCCAACAAATGGTACATTGATAGTGGATGCTCAAGACATATGACTGGAGACAAATCCAAATTCATTTCAATTAATCCAAAAGATGGTGGTAGAGTCACATTTGGAGGTGACCAATCGGGTAAAATTGCTGGGATTGGTGAGATAGGCAACAATGAAGGTCCTCTCATCAAAGATGTCTACTTGGTAGAAGGATTGTGTCACAATCTCCTAAGTGTGAGCCAAAGCACCGACAAGGGTAACTTAGTTATCTTTGATTCAAATGAATGCCTTATTGTTAAAAAGGATTTGGTCTCCATAAATGATTTGAAAACTAAAGCTTTATTTAGAGCACCTAGAGATGGAAATTGTTATACTTTGAACTTCTCTAGTAATGCTCCTACTTCTGAAAATTGTTTTGTGAGCAATTTGAATGAGAGTTGGCTTTGGCACAAGCGATTAGCTCATGTCAATATGTATCAACTTGACAAGTTGATGAAAAAGGATTTGGTCATTGGTATTCCCAAATTGAATTTCAAAAATGATATGATTTGTGATGCATGTCAAAAGGGAAAACAAACCAAATCATCTTTTAAAACCAAAAATGAGATTTCAACCACTAGACCACTTCAACTTCTTCACATGGATCTAGTTGGACCAGCTAGAGTAAAAAGTCTTGGTGGGAACCTTTATACTTTGGTCATTGTTGATGATTACTCTAGATTTACTTGGACTATATTTTTATCATCAAAAGATGAAACATTTGATCAGTTTGTTGCTTTTGCCAAGAAGGTCCAGAACGAGAAAGGTTTCTCAATTTCAGGTATAAGGACCGATCATGGTGGAGAGTTTGAAAATAATGCTTTTGCTGAGTTCTGTGACAGTATGGGGATTGATCACAACTTTTCAGCACCAAGAACACCACAACAAAATGGTGTTGTGGAGAGAAAGAATAGAGTACTCACTGAAATGGCTAGAGCGATGTTGAACGAGTACAACACTTCACAAGTGTTTTGGGCTGATGCCATGAGTACGGCTTGCTACATCTCCAACAGAGCATACTTGAGAAAGAAGCTGAATAAGACTCCATACGAACTCTTCAAAGAAAGAAAGCCAAACCTCAGTCATCTACATGTCTTCGGATGCAAGTGCTATGTGCACAATAATGGTAAAGATAATCTTGGTAAATTTGATCCTAAATCTGATCTAGCTGTTTTTATTGGTTATTCAAATAGGAGTAAGGCATATAGAGTGTTTAATACTAGGACCAAGATTGTTGAAGAATTTATACATGTTGTATTCTGTGAATCTGAATCTGATAAATCCTTGGATGATGAAGAGGAGACTATTTTCAGAAACAAATTCTTTTCGAAAAATGCTCCTACTCCTTCTGAAAATTTTGAAAACATTTTTTAGGCTAATCCTGAAAACAATTTAGAAAATCCTGATCAGTCTTAACCTAGAGCTTGGAGATTTATAAGGAATCATCCTTGAGACCAAGTCATAGGTGATGTGAATCAAGGAGTTAGGACCATAAATAGTACTTTGAATGAAGTTACATTTTCTGCATTTATTTCACATATAGAACCCTCTAAGATAGAAGAAGCCCTTTCAGACAATGATTGGGTGATTGCTATGCAAGAGGAATTACATCAATTTGATAGAAATCAAGTTTGGGACTTGGTGCCTAGACCCAAAGACCATCCGGTAATTGGGACAAAATGGGTATTCAAGAACAAACTGATGAGTCAGCCATCATTGTGTGTAACAAGGCTAGATTAGTGGCCAAAGGTTACAATCAAGAAGAAGGAATAGACTATGAAGAGACTTATGCTCCAATAGCTAGATTGAAAGCAATAAGAGTTCTTCTAGCTTTTGCATGCACAAAAGGTTTTAAACTCTATCAAATGGATGTCAAAAGTGCTTTTCTAAATGGTTTCATTCAAGAGGAGGTGTATGTTGAACAACCTCTAGGATTTGAAAATGATCAATTTCCAGATCATGTTTTTAGACTTAAGAAAGCCTTGTATGGTCTTAAGCAAGCTCCTAGAGCTTGATATGAAAGATTGAGTCAATTCTTACTCAATCAAGGATTTATTAGAGGAAAGGCTGATACAACATTTTTTATCAAGAAAAATAAATTGAATGAAATTTTAATTGTACAGATATATGTTGATGATATTATTTTCGGTGCTACTAATGACTCTTTGTGTGAGGAATTTTCCAAGTCTATGCAGGATGAATTTGAGATGTCAATGATGGGAGAGCTCAATTACTTCCTTGGACTGCAAATCAAACAACGTAAGGATGGGATATTTATATCTCAAACCAAGTATTTAAATGATTTGCTGAAGAAGTTTGGAATGGACAAGTGCAATGGAGCTGACACACCAATGAGCACAACTACTTCTTTGGATGTTGATGAAGAGGGCAAGGATTTCAACATCACCAAGTATAGAGGAATGATTGGATCATTACTCTATCTCACCGCAAGTCGCCCGGACATCCAATTCAGTGTTGGAATGTGTGCTCAGTTTCAATCCGCTCCTAAAGAGTCACATGCTGAAAATGTGAAGATGATATTCAGATATCTCTCTGATTCGAAGACTCTTGGGCTATGGTTTCCCAAAGGTCAGCCGGAGCATCTTGTGGCATATTCAGATTCGGATCATGCTGGCTATAAGACAGATAGAAAGAGTACAAGTGGGCAATGCAAGTTCTTTGGCAACTCACTTGTCTCTTGGTTTAGCAAGAAGCAAACTACCGTGGCTGTGTCCTCAACAGAAGCTGAATATGTGGCTGCCTCAAGTTGCTGTGCTCAAGTGTTGTGGCTGAAGCAACAACTTGTTGACTTGGGAGTGCACTTAAAGGAGATCCCAATACTATGTGATAATACTAGCACAATAAGCTTGGCCAAGAATCCCGTGCAACATACAAGAACCAAGCATATTGATGTGAGACATCACTTCATCCGGGATCATGTCCAGAAGAGAGATGTGAAAGTGATGTTCATTCCAACCCATCTTCAACTAGCTGACATCTTCACCAAGCCTCTACCCAAGGAACAATTCAATTTCAAAAGGAGAGAATTGGGAATGGTAAATCCCAATGAATTGTGAGTTATTCTCTCTCAAATTAATATTAGATGTGTTATTGATGATTAATCTTTACTAACTTATGCATCGGAGAGTTTAGTCTTTGTTTTGCAGGGTGTTTTGATGTTTCAGAAGAACTATACCGCGGTATGCAAGTGCTATACCGCAGTATAGGGTGTGTGAGAGGCCAAATCTCCAAGTGTGCAAGTTGCATACTGCAGTATGTAAGTGGTATACTACAGTATGTCCATCGGGGTTTCAGAGTTTCAGACATGCAAGAGGCATACTGCAGTATGTAAATGATATACTGCAGTATAGGGTCAGACAGAAGCCAAGTTTCGAGTATGCAAGAGGCATACTGCAGTATGTAAATGATATACTGCAGTATGGGGTCAGACAGAAACAATGTCTCAGGTATGCAAAAGGCATACTGCAGTATGTAAGTGCTATACTGCAGTATGGCCATCGGGTTTTCAAAAATTCTCTCAACATTTTTGAAGTCCAGGTCAGTATACTTCCATCCTTACTGCAGTATGTAAATGAAAGTATGCTATACTGTAGTATGCAAGAACCTTACTGCAGTATAGAGGTCTGTCTATATATACTAAAACGCTGTGTTCTTTCATACTCGCGTCTATACCACAGTAAAGACCTAGCAGTATCGCATCTCTCTCTTCCATCTCTCTCTGAAACCGTCACAAATCCTTGTCAAACCCCCACAAATCCTCACCAAATCTCTCTCATTCCCTTCTGATTCTCATTTTCACCGAAACCCTAACATCAAAATGTCCAAAGATCAATCTCTCTCCAAACAACCTTCTTCTTCCCTTCCACTTCGAGCACCGAGGACGAAATCAATTCCTAAGAAATTAGGAGTTGGCATTGATCGTCAGATTCCCGGCATTGGTGTTCCTATACCCGAGGCATCTTCGCCGAATCCCAAGAAGAGGGGAACTTCGTCCAGAACTTCTATCCCATCTTCTGTCACGAAGAAGCGGAAGACCGGAGAGCCGAGCAAGGCACAAGGGAAGAGGACCGTTGTTCCTCAAAAAGCAAGGTCAAAGAGGGCTTCCACAACTATCCCTTCCTCTCCCTCATCTGCTGATATTTCTGGCTCCTCGTCAGAAACAGAGTCTGAGCCAGATTTCTCTCTCGTGGTAGCAAATGCGGTTGAAGAAATCAAAATCCATAAGAATGCGCCAGAGGGATTCAAGGTTGCTCCTGTCCTACTTCCTCCCAGTCTAAATGCCAAATTCAAAGATCTCTTTGGGAGCCGAGGATTCTGCACTGTAACCTCTGTTGATCTGGAGCAAGTCTATCGGGAGTGCAACGTTGATCTCTCACCATGGTTCGGGCCGTATGCTACGCTCGTTTCCATCGAGGCTGCCTACTGTCTTGAGTTGGTCAAGATGTTCTACTTCAACATGGCGACTAATCACATCTTGAACTCGGAAGGTAGACTGATTGAAGAAAGGGTCACAACTTCTGTGAGAGGAGTTCAATTCACTCTTTCTGCCGCCATCCTCAACAAGATCCTTAAGGTGGTTAATCCTCCAGAGGCATCCACACTGAAGTATTCTAATGAGGAGGTATATGCCACACTTATGCCCGGTCAGGACATACCGGATGATCAGAGGGTCCACTTGACTTTCAAGCCCTCGGAGATGCCACATTTGCACCGTGTGATATGGTACGTGTATTCACGTAACTTTGTGCAAAAAGGCGAGAGCTACACGCACTTCACGCAGAAGGACTACCGCTTCTTCACCGCCTTCATCCGCAAGCATCCGCTCAATATTGGGCAGTGGCTGTTCAAGGAGATTAGCCACTTCAGGTTCGTGTCCCGCAAGGGATCTTACATGCCCTTTGCATCCCTGGTTTCCCTGATAATGTACTACCATAAGATATGGTATGTGGGTCCTCTCGAGCAGATGAAGTTTATCTCGGCCTTCAGTAAGACTCAGCTCAACCTGATGAAGATTCAGTCCGAGCCGGAAGGATCTGGGCAGTCGAGAGCTCCACCACGGTCTCAGACTCGTGCATCTCAATCAGTTGCACATGAGGCCCAGTCAGCTCCGCCTCCTCCACCATTGGACTTTGATGATCGGATCAAGAGAATTGTGGATGCTGCTGTTGCGTCTCTCTTTGTGAAGATGCAGTTCGAGTTTGGACGATTAGCTGCTGACATGAGACTCAAGATGGATGCAGAAGTGGCCAGGCTCACTGAAGAATCCGACAAGAAGAATCAAGAGATTTTTGATCAGTGTGTCGACTTGGACTCCCGGCTGGCTATCACACTGACTGTTGCATCTGATACCCGGGAAAAGGTTGATCGCCTGATCAAGCACTTCGATGTTGGAGCTTCCTCATCAACCTTCGGGTTCACTACTGGCCCTTCCTCCTCTTCTCCTGTCCCAGAGGCTTAGTCGTCCATTCCTGTTCCCCAGCCTTCCACCTCTTCACCAGAGCTTTATATTTCCCCACCTTCATCACCATCCTTCGGTTTTCCTAGCCCACCACATTCCACTTCTCCGCCTGTCTCATCATCCCCAGCCTCAGTCATACCATCTTCACCTATCACTCCTACCACAGAGGTCCTTCCTGGCCCATTCCCATCTCCACCTACTCCATCCACTGAGATTTTCCCTACACCTTCTCCATGCCATGGCGCCCCATGATCCCTCCTTTGATCCAAATACTGCCATGGTGCTCTATACTCCTCCTCTCTTTGTTCTTGACCCCGAGTTTGTTGATGACAAAGGGGGAGAAGTAGATGCTATTGAAGGAGAGAAAGATGTAGATGCTATTGTCTAGATCTGTATTAGTGTTTAGATGCTAGTCTAGATTAGTGATATGTATTAGTATACAGATCTGTATTTTGATATTTATGTAGTTGTGTGTTCTGATATCAGTCATTATCAGTGTATTCATCTTTTCTGATATTAGCTCCACTGTATGCATCATGTTTTATGAATATATTTCAAGTTGTTTATATTCTCAAATTCATATCTGATGCCAATCTCTGCCTTTCATGTTTGAAAATACATAACTGATTGCTTTCTGATAACTTCACATGGATTTCTGAAAACTTCAAATCAAAACAAATTACATCTTTCAAAATTTTTAAAAAGAAAGCTCACAAGTGTTGTCATCATCAAAAAGGGGGAGAATGTTAGTTCTCAATGTGTTTTGATGATTAACAACAAGTGTAAAACATGTTTTGAAGTTTCCAAGAACCTTTGAAAATCATCTGATAGTTGCTTACTGCAGTATGGGTTTGCTTACTGCAGTATAGGGTCTTCCAGAAAGGCAATAATCTTTCGGGATTACTCAATACTGCAGTATAGGTTTCTATACCGCAGTATTGGACTTACAGAAGGTCATCAAATTGATGATGTTAAGTCAATACTGCAGTATGTTAGTTACATACCGCAGTATTGGACTTCTAGAGAGCAACCGTGTTTTCTTCAAAACAAGTCAATACCGCAGTATAGCTTTGTATACTGCAGTATAGGGGCATCCAGAGAGCAACTAAATTTCTAAGTCAAGCCAATACCGCAGTATAGGTATGTATACTGCAGTATAGGGCCAACCCGAGAGCAATCAAATTTTCTCACCCAAGTCAATACCGCAGTATGGAGTTGCATACTGCAGTAAAGGCTCATACAGAAGGCTCTCAAAATTCATAACCATTGCATACTGCAGTATTGGCCAATCACGGGGACTCTCCTCTTTGACAAGAACTCGCATACTGCAGTATGTTAGTTGCATACCGCAGTATAGAGCATATCTTTCAAAATCATTTCACGAGGTTTTTGTCTCTGGAAGTTGCTTACTGCAGTAAGACTTTGGATACTGCAGTATGGACATTTATGCACAGTGCCATACTCCAGTATAGAGGAACTTACCGCAGTATACAACAGTCAAAATTGGTTTTTGAATTTCACGAATTTGCAAATCATTATTGTTTGATCTTATTGCTTCCATAATTCATTCAATCATACTCCTAGCTATGTTTAACAAGTTTGTTGAGTGAATTTCAGCAATCACAGATGAAGATCAATGAAGGTGATGAAGGGGTAACCAGTGCAAGTGTACACTATCAATGTAATACCGGCAAGTATCCCAAGGTAATAAAATATCGTTCCCACAGGGACCAAAGTTCCAACTACCAACCCAAATCACTTTAATTTATAGTTGATGTAACCGAAAGAGTTTTTGATGAAAATATTAAAAGACAGTAAAATGACACAGAAATTGAATTAAACTTTGTAAAATGAAATTAACAAAAGCCTAGGGTCATGTATATCATCAATAATCCATTTAAATGTTTTTCCTTTACCAAAAGCTAGATTAAGACCTAATCTTCTTTTAAGGTAGAGTTTAACTACTTAACCGTTGAATTGGAGTAAGTCAATCGAATTTCAGATTTTAGTCTAATTGCTTATTCCTAAGTCAATTAGCTTAATCCTTAATCCTAAAGTCATGTTCCCATGCTCATTAGAATTAATTCTTGCATTAAGTCCAGAATTCTTTATGATTGCAAAAAGCCTATGTCAAGTTCCCTTGCTAGTACCTTATGTTCTTTAATCAATTGAACCTAGAATTAACTAGCCTTTCCCAAGGTCTAATTAATCTTTCAATTCCTTAATTAGATGATCAAACCAACCAAGGCATTAAGCGTGGGTTAAAGAAACATATCCAAGACAAACATTATGCAATTAAAAACAGAATCACAATTAAACTTCATAAAGAATCCATACATGACCTTAGAAAGATACTTAGTTCATGCTAATCATGACCAAGCATAAAAATGGTAAAAGATGAAGAACATGAAATTTAATTAAAACAACCAAAAAGGAAAGATTACAACTAAGCCATACCAAGAAGGAGGCAAGAAATACAAAAGAAAAACAATACATAAAACAAAAGATTAGAACTAAGCCATACCAAGTAGGAGGCAAGAAACTAAAGACAAGAATTAAAGACAATACATAAAACTAAATAAGCAAAACTAAAGCCTTCCATGTAGGAGGCAAGAAATAAAAGAAGGCAGATAGAATGGGAGAGATCATGGTCTCTCCAAGGTGTGTCTACAAGTTCTAAACATCCTTGTATTTATAGAAAACTTGGGAGAACTATTGAGCCACAATTCTTGACTTTTGTGCTCCAAAAACGCGTCCGAATTACAGCCTGGTTTACACCAAGATTTCGGTGGCTTTTGGTGAAGTTGTCTTCATATTAATTGTAGCCCTGGATGTCAGATTTCCAGTCGTTCAAACAGGACCTCATTTGGATATCCGTAGCTCCAGTTATGGGCCAAACAGTACATGTTGGTCCACAGTCCGTCACAGCGCATTATTTTGTGTTCCAAGCCCATTTTGGTGCTCTAAAAGTTTGATTTAGCTTCTGAGCTCTTCATAGAAGTTGTAGGTCTGTCTCTTAGATTTCCTAAAATATAAAGTTTGGATCAATTGGAGGTCTAGAACTTAAGTTATGGTCAAAATACCGAACAGTGTTCATTACCCAATTGAAAAAGAGATGTGATTTGAGCCCAGTTTTGATCCAAATTTCAAATATGACCAAGATTAATGCAAATAAAGTCTAAAAACTCATTATGCAAATGAAAACACATATTTAACTAATTGTTCCATTAAAGCATGATAATGACAGAGTTTATAGCTTCTTTTTACATTTAAAATAATATGAATTCAATGATTATCAGAAGGTCAAAGCCATAAAGCAAAAAGTGTACAGTGCATTAAATGCACTTCTGCAAATCAACCTATTTTCAGCTAATCCATCTGAGCACGCCTTCTAAACGTTAAAGAATGCTTACTACAACAAGTAAAGTCATCTCCAACGGGCAAATTCTCAGAGAGCCACATCAGACTTCATTAAGACTTGGATTAGCAGAAGTTTAGAGAGAGAAGATGACCAGAACCCAAGCTAATCACTTCCAACGGTTGGAATCATCCTACAACGGTCATTTAATGTTCTCTACCTATAAATAGAGAGCATTAACTTCTTCTCAAGCTGATACAACTACTTAGAGTGAAAATTTATTGAGTCATTTATTGTATCAAGCTTTCATCTGTATTGTATCATTTTGATACATAGTTCTTCAGTGTTTATTCTATCTACTCTTTGAGAGAGTTATTATCTTGTAAATCATTTACTGATTGTGATAACTACAAGTCAGGGGACTTGGTAGTTGGGGTGTATTGATTACAACTTGTAAGGGGGAGTGTGTTCTAGTGAGAGAACAACTCTTAGTACAGAGTGTGTAATCAATATTTGATTATAGTGGATTGAAAATCCCAGGTGAGGCTTGGGGACTAGATGTAGGTCAGAGAAAGGACCTAACCAGTATAAATCTTGTGGTGCATTGCTTCTCTCCCTCTCTCCTCTGTTTTACCCTGTGTTCGTTAGTCAAAAACAGAGTAGAATCTTTAATTTTTAAAGATACCCAATTCACCCCCCCTCTTGGGTATTTAGCTCCAATCTTCACATACACCTCCAAACCTCGAGGTTTGCTCATGAGCCTCGAGGTTCTGCCTTTTGACAGCAAAACAGATCCTGCAATAAAATGAATGTTCTTTGGTACTCAATGATTCTTGAGTCCACACAAGATTAGACATGACAACTCTTACACTCTTATAGGATTAAACCATATGACGTATGAGCAAGAAGTATAACAATCAAAGATCAAAATATAGTTTTACCCAAACAAGATCAAGCCAATTAATTGAATAGGGTAACAACTAAATGATACCAAAAATGTTATTTCTCAATGACAATTTGTGAATACACTTTATGCAGAAAAGATGTCATTGATAAAATACATGTAAATTTTCTGCATAGAAAATCTTATTCACAAAGGTGAGCATCTTTCAATTTAAAATCCAGATTTTTCAAGAATGATAATAAAATGTGCAAGTCACTTCAAATCTTGAATCTCCTTTCAAAATGTGATAATGCAATATGAAATCAAGATTTTGATAGATGAAAGATTCATGTTTGAAACAAGTCTGAAAACAATGCTCATTATAAACATATTGAAAGTCAATAGGTTTACTGAATATATCAGTATGCTTCAGTTTTAGACAACATGTTGAACATTGAAATTAACATGTTGAAGGGTTTTCTGAAAAGCCAAAGTCATGACAGTAAAGCATTATCAAGACATGCTTAGCACAACGTATATAAGCTTAACGACTTTGCTATTGACCAAGAGGTAATCTTGCCTTAGAGATTAGAGTCTTAAAAATATAGGAACATTCAAGGCAAGAGTTATGAACATACGGAAATAGTTACTCAAAACACGGATGTAGACAACTGCTTATATATTTGAGTAACACAAGTAATATTAGGATTCATGGAAGTATAAACTCACAAGTCTAGATGACTGGAGTTCCATAAGATTATCTTAGTAAGTTATTCCATTCAATGGTTAATGTACTAACATTTAATGCATTAATGAACATTCATATACTTGGAATAACTTAACCAATAAAAGTTTATCCAATAAGCATAAGATTTTCACAAATTGAATTCCTTTTTGAAGATAAGCTTGAGACTCATATATAATCAACTTGTTGGATACAAGATCTAAAGAATAACGAATGAGGAATTCAAACATCACATTCAATACCAAAGATCAATATGTGAATAACAGGGAAAACTCAATTGGACACATTTGAAGCATATCTAACATTCAATATACAATATTAACTTCCAATTTGGAAACATTATTTGAATGTAATCAAAGTATGAATGAGTTATCAAAACATTTGTATGCATTTTCTTAAAACAATGTGAATTGAAATTCAAACAGATTTTAAACTTTTGCATTTCAAAAATATAAAATCAACAAAGTTATGCATAGGCTCACTTGTTTAAATATCAAAAATTCACTTAACAAAATCATTTATGTCCATTTAGCAATCTGAAAACATTTTGAAAAATATGAATGATTGATTGCTAACGGAATGCAATGATGGACAAGTATTCATTACCCAAAAACGAATTTCATATAATCACAATATGGGGTAAGGAATAGATATCACCATAATTCCTCTTGTTCTCATAGAAGCTTGCTTGGTTGAGATGGATTGGTGTAGATAACTTCTTTTTCGGTGTTCACCATCATCATTAAGCATAGCTTGTTTAGCTTTCTCAAGGCTTGAATCATTTCTCTATCTTTCATTCTTGAGAAGCTTTCTTTGATCCTACAAAATCGTATAAATCTTTTTCTTTCTTGGTATCCAATCTTGGATCCAATCATCGTTAGCTTGTAGGAACCAAAATTCACATGCTCTTATGAATATAATTAATTTAGAATAATTGAGCAAAATGAGTTGAGCATAGCTTTATGCATGAAAGATATATTTTTCAACTCATAATGTGTGCATAAAGAGTTAAGCTATTAAACATTGTAAACTAAATATATCAATAAATCTGTCAAATAGATTTTTTCAATTTTAAAAATCGTTTTCAATGTTCATTCCTACTATCCAATGTGTAAAACCTCAATAAATGTTCTAGATAATAGAGTAGGAGGTTTTACCAACATGTACCCTTTCCCTAGGTACTTGGAGGATTAGCTTTGCATACCCATTGACTCTTTGGTGTCTGCAAAGTCTTCACATAAGGTACGATCTTCAAGTATCTTCTCCTTGACACTTGAGAGGTTCCCTTCTTTTTGTTCTCCTCAAGGTAGTTGTATGGTACTCTTTGGTAGTTTGTTCTTGAGGGAAGATATACTTCTCTAGCTTGTACCCTTTGCTTCTTTTGATGTTTAAGACTTGTAGGTTCAGCAATGGGTGCCATGGGAGTTCTCTTGCTTGATATAGATTCTATGATCTCCTTCTTTGGTGCATGAGGAACTCTTGGCTTCTTCTTCCTCTTCTTTTGACCTTGATGTCCATTGATATTCAAATCATCCTGCACACATGGAGTACTAGATGGACATTTCGGTACCCACTTATACTTGGGTCCTTGATTGTTAGTATTGGACCTTGATTGTCCTTTAGCAACCCAAATAAATTTATTTCTCACATTAGAATTTCTCCTAATATAGCATGTATGAGAAATATGTCCAGATTTTCCACAATAATTGCAAATAATAGAATTATGCTTATTATGAACAACTTTGCAAGAATTATGTGGTTCTAGTGGATGCAATCTCAAGTGACTCATGTTTGTGAATTCTTTCTTCCTATATGAGTTTCCAGCATGATTGAAAACGTTTTTGTTTTTCAAAATAGAATCAGTCAATGGTTGAAAAACAATTCTATGTGATTGTTCAAAAACATTTTTCTTATATACACAAGAAGAATTGGAGTTGTTTACCTCATGTGCATCTTGAGCTCTAGCTAATGATTGATCACAATCGTCTATGAGCTCATCTTGGGAATCCTCCTCCTCTTGTTCTTTTGTGTTGGCTGGACCATGGAAGCGTTCTAAGATTTCTCCTTCTTGATGCTCCACCTCCAATTGTTCATCAATCATGGATATGCAATTTATAATTTCTGATGAACTACCAACACTATTAACTTCAACACATTTGTTAGAACCATAAATAGAATCAAGAGTATCCCAAATATCTTTAGCACTAGAGCAAAACTTGATTTTCTCATAATCATTTTCTGTCAATGCACTATAAAGGATTTTCATTGCTCTAATATTCAATGAAAACATTTTCTTTTCCTTTTCTGTCCAATCCTTTCTTGGTTTGAAATCATAGACATTTATAAAAACATTCCACATATCAAAATCAGTTGCTTTGATAAAACTATTCATCCTAGCTTTCCAAAACCAAAAATCAATATCTTTGAAAAGTGGTGGAATGGTAAAATCAAAACCTTCTAAAAGCGAAGAACACCCAAAATCAGCCATTGAAACTCTTGAGACGGTTAAGTCCTTTAAACAAGAGCCTAGCTCTGATACCAAATGTAAGTTCCGGCTATCACCCAAGAGGGGGGTGAATTGGGTGAAGTATAAAAATTTCCACTCTTTAAAACATTTTCGCAATTCAGTGTTTTCATCTTGAGTAACAAAAGTAAGTTTTCAAACAATTGATAATTGCTCAAATGTAAATGCTGGGAATGCAAAAGATAAGGAAGAAGAGCTTGCAAACATATTTATACTGGTTCGGCCCTCTCTGACCTACGTCCAGTCCCCAAGCCTCACTTGGGATTTTCAATCCACTATCTCACTCAAGCTTTAATCGGGTACTTGAGAACCGCTACAATCCCACAAGTTTAGCCGGGAACTTGTGCAGCCTTTTACAAATCTCTTACTGAGATACTCCCCCTTACACACCGTAAGGATACACTGCTTGATCACACACTTCGTACTCGAAGTATTCCTCTCTCTCTAGGATTCACTCCCCCTTACAAGTTGTAATCAACACAATGTATAACCCACTCAAGATTACCCAATCTTGAGTTTCTCTCAGAAGGATAATGTGTTTACAATGAATTTCCTCTCAAAGGAATGGATAACTAAACACTGAAGTACAGACACAATTCATTTCACACTCTTAAGCTATTTAGATATGAAAAACAGAGTGAGAATGATGTAGAAGCAGAGCATCAGCATTTTGGCATGGTAATCATATGTCTCCACGTTTTTCTGCTTCAATCCATGTCTTTTATAGGTAGAGAAGAGTCTGTGGCCATTTTTGACCGTTGAAGAATCAATCAGACCTTTATAGGTGATTATCTTTAAGTGTGGTCAGCTTCTCTCTCTAGTCTCCAACTAATCCAGTTGTATAATTGATCTGAGGTGGCTTTCTGTGGATTTGCCCGTTGGAGAAAACTTTGCTTGTTGTAGTAATCTTCCTTTTAGCCTTTTGCAGTCGTGTACAAGTTGATTAACCAAAGGAAGCAACCATCTGGGCTGAGCATTTATTGTTCTTACAGCTTTTTACTTTTTGTTCTAATCCTTCAATAAAACCTTCATTAATCTGTCTGAAACTCACTAGAAAGTTGGTTAAACATGTCTGGAATCAATATAGAATAATCATGGAAAGCATTGAGATCAAACAAGAAGGTATTACAGATTTGCCAAATTTGAATCTGCAGTAACGGCTACAAACCTTGAGGTTTGTTTCACAAACCTTGAGGTTGGTTCATCCAACCTCGAGGTTTGCTTGAAGGTTTCAGGCAAACACAGGTTTTAAAACATGTAACCTCGAGGTTGAAAAGTGAACCTCGAGGTTGCCCTTTAAAAGAAACTTTTTGAAAATCACAGAGGCTCACCAACCTTGAGGTTCCAAAGGTAACCTTGAGGTTAGAAGCTTGATTCAAAATTTCATTTTTCACTGGAGCCCGATAACCTCGAGGTTGAAATTCCATACTCGAGGTTGCCTCTGAAATTACACAGTTCAGTTATTGAAAACAAAGCTCAACCTCGAGGTTGAAGACTTAACCTCGAGGTTTTCAATATTTTGAAAAACCAGCTTGCTTTCTGTAAAGGATAAAACTCGAGGTTCAAAAGTGATACTCGAGGTTTGAAGTATTTCCATGAAATCTCAAGTTCAAGACAGAATACCAAACCTCAAACTCAAGTTTACATATCCAAGCTCGATGTAAGAATCCAATGCAAGAAGAATCAGCTCCAAACTCATTGTATTATGTCCTTTAAGATCCGATGAATGAAGGCTGTTCTTGATCAGCCTTTTTGCGATGTCCTGAACTGACCGTCAACTTTCAAAAGCCATATCTCCCTGGTCTGAACTCCGTTTTGGTCCGTTCAACTCTTGTTGGAAAGATATGTGTGTCTACTTTCTAATGCCACCAATTTGAGCTCAATTGAATTTGTGGTTTTTGAGATACACCCAAAACATTGAAGCTTGGTTCTGACTGTGACGGTGATGTTTGTGTCAACTTGTAAAATTCATATCTCCTTGATCTGACCTATTTTGGACTTGAATCTTTGTCACAAGTACGTGTTGGATGTCTAGTTTGATATGCCGTTGGTTTCATGTTAAGCCGAATCCTGGATTGAGAGATATCATCAAATTACCGAAGGTCGCCAGAAGCTGAACGTGGAACAGAGTGCACCAGAGTTGCTGATAGTGCTTGCAACCTCGAGGTTTTGACTGCAACCTCGAGGTTTCACTTGCAACCTCGAGGTTTGCTAGTCCAGAGATACCAAAAATGCTGAAGATACTCAAACCTCGAGGTTTATACCCAAACCTCGAACTTACTCGTCCTGGACCTCATATTTGCTTGATTTAACTCTGAATTGAGCCATTCCAACTTCCATATGACCTTGGAGACTTCTAGCATCAATATAAGAACTTGAATAATGATATTTTCATTAAATTCAACAAGTTGTTCCTTCTTCCATCTCCCAACTTGATCATTCTTCATCAATTAACTTGGGCTCATCATTATTTGCAGCTTCTGCCTTCTTCAACATTCAGAACATGATGAAGCTTCATTTCAACTTCTGCAAATGCTTTCTTTCTTCCATCTCTTATCTCCTTCTTGATTATTCTTCTTAATTTAACTTCAAATAATTTACATTAAATATAGCAGGTAGTCAATGTAGGAGATAACAATATTACTCAATCTTTTTGCTATTAAGAATGGTATCTATATAAGACATCATCAAAACTAATCATAACCAACATGTTCGAAGTGTAAGACTGCACGATACAAAGTGAAGAAATGTAGTGTTTCTGGGGAGCAGACAACAAAAAGGCAACCTTTGAAGACATTGTGGTATCTTCCAATAATTCCACGGTTTAAGCGTCTGTATACTACGAAGCAACGGCGAAGAAGTTGAGATGGCATTCTGATGAGAGAATATTTGATGGAAAATATCTTCGCACCCGGCTGACTCTCTGCAATGGAAGAAAATAGACGAAATGTTCCCTCAATTTGGCAGTGAGCCAAGAAA
Organism: Acacia crassicarpa; assembly: GCA_034222035.1. Lineage (NCBI taxonomy): Eukaryota > Viridiplantae > Streptophyta > Magnoliopsida > Fabales > Fabaceae > Acacia > Acacia crassicarpa. The sequence continues at coordinate 13,009,706 of JAWXYG010000015.1, forward strand.
CCTTCGGCTGGGGTTTTGTACAGATGGCTTCAATCCGTATCGAACTCTTAGCAGTACCCATAGTGCATGGCCGGTTCTCCATGTAATATACAACTTACCTCTCTGGCTATGTATGAAACGCAAGTATGTGATGCTGTCTATGATGATTTCTGGACCAAAACAGCCCGGTAACAATATCGATGTGTACTTGGTGCCTTTGGATGAGGATTTGAAGAAGTTGTGGGAGGAAGGCATAGATGTGTTTGATGCATATAAGAAGGAGTTCTTCAAGTTGCGTGCAATGATTTTTACCACGATCAACGACTTTCCTGCATACGGAAATTTGTCTGGGTACAGTGTGAAGGGGCATAAAGCATGTCCAATATGTGAAGCTGACACAAACTTCCATCAACTAAAGCATGGAAAGAAAACGGTCTACCTCGGTCATAGGAGGTTTCTTGATCGGTTCCACCCATATCGTAAGTTAAGAAAGGGTTTTTACGGCTTACCGGAGCATGGAACGGCTCCAAAGGCATTAGCTGGAGAGGAAGTCTATAGTCAGGTGATGCATATCAATGTCATATTGGGTAAGCAGAAAAGGATTGCGGGTGAGAAGAATATATGGAAGAAGAGATCAATTTTCTTTGATCTTCCATATTGGCGTAGTCTTGATGTTAGACACAGTCTTGATGTGATGCATGTGGAAAAAAATGTTTGTGATAGCCTTGTCAGTACTCTTTTACACATACCAGGGAAGACTAAGGATGGAATTAGTGCGAGACTAGACCTGGTTGATATGGGAATAAGAGAACGGTTACATCCACGAGTAATGGAAGATGGTAAGAGGGCATACATGGAGCCAGCAGCTCATACACTGTCAAAAGCGGAGAAAAAAAGTTTGTGTGGGTGTCTATATGACATTAAGGTTCCACAAGGATATTCTTCAAATTTGAGAAGGTGTGTTTCAATGGACGATTTGAAGTTAGTGGGAATGAAGTCCCATGATTATCATGTGTTGATGCAACAACTATTACCAGTAGCTATTAGGGACATTATGAAAGATGAAGTGCGGACCACTATAACAAAATTGTGTATTTTCTTTAATGCTATATGTAACAAAGTCATTGACATTGAAAAGTTGGATGAATTGGAAAATGAGGGTTATATTATTTTGTCCCAACTCGAGATGCATTTTCCTCTTGCATTTTTCGATATAATGGTGCACCTGATAGTGCACTTGGTAAGGGAGGTAAGGCTCTGCGGTCCAGTTTACCTAAGGTGGATGTACCCTTTCGAGCTATACATGAAGATCTTAAAAGGGTATTCTAAAAATCCTTATCGACCGGAAGCCTCAATAGTTGAGAGATATGTAGTGGAAGAGGCTATGGAGTTCTGTAAAGATTATCTATCAGGGGTGACGTTACAATCTCTGCATGATAAGGGGATAAGTGAGGGAACTCGAGGAATCAAACTGAAGAATAAGCCTCGTGAAGAGGTGTTGCAAGCACACTTGTACATCTTGAATAATATGGAAGAAGTTCAACCATACATTGATGAACACAGAAAGAGTTTGAAGAATAAGAATCCAAGGAAGAATGACATGCAAATAGCTCATGAGCAAACGAAGACGTTCATAAAGTGGTTCGAGGAGAAGGTATCGCACGAGACCGGAGTGTCGGATACAGTCGAGTGGTTAGCCTGGGGGCCTTCTTATCAGGTCATCACTTGGACAGGTTATGATATAAACGGATATTCTTTCTACACAAAAGACCAAGATGACAGAAGTTCTGTGCAAAACAGTGGGGTGATGGTTGAAGCTGAATCCATGCACTTTTCGAGTTCTAAAGACAAAAACCCGGTGTTAGCATCAATGGCCTATTATGGAGTTATTGAAGAAATATGGGAGATGAACTACACCAAGTTCAAAGTTGCTTTATTTAAATGTAAGTGGGTTAACAATAATGCTGTTGTAATAGATCCTAATTTTGGATTTGTCTCAGTTGATCTTCAAAGACTTGGTCATAGAGACGAGCCATTCATTCTAGCAAGCCAGGCGAAACAAGTGTTTTATGTTACAGACCCTGCAAATAAGAAAATGTCCATTGTACTTCAAAGTAAAAAACAGACATATGGTGAAGAATCCTTGAACCTGGACGATACACTTCCTTTCACAACAAATCCACCTACAACACGTGAAGTAGAATTGGTAGATGATGAAGAATATGCTCTAAGAAAGGATCATTCTGAAGGAATATGGGAGACCATATAAAGTAAGATCTTAAGTTATGAAAAAGTGCTATGTTATTGTTGTACAGGTTTAACATGTTAGTTCATTTTATTCATTTGTTTATTATTTAATAATAACCCTATCTAACATTATTGATTTGTCTTTGATGATCAGGAATATGTCTAGCTCTGACGAGCCATCGGGTGATGAGGACAATGATGTACCAGTGGGGAGAAAGGGTAGAGGTAGCACACATATAGGTGCGTTAATTGCACGTCGTCAGGGTCAGAAAAAGAGGGTGCATGTGGAGTTCGATGCCAATATGAATCCGATTGGTCCAGAGGAAGACACTTTCATTAGCTACGTAGGCTATCTAGCTCGAAGCAAAGTGCGCATTGTTTTCACTCATTGGAAGTTGGTTCCTCAGAAAACGAAGGAGTTGATCTGGGCACAACTTTTGGTATCTCACTTTCGATTCATTCTGCATTTGTATCTTTATTTTTATTACTTGATTTGTCTAATATCTTCTATCTTTTACCTTGCAGCAAACATATGATGTGCCTAACAATAAGGCCATGTACAAGCATTGGATGGGCGAGGTTCGTCTGCGTTGGAAAGACTTTAAGAACAAGCTAACTAAAAAGTATATCCGAGGGGCAAAGAGGGACAAGGACCCATGTCAGGACTATGATTACATTTCTCCAGAGGACTGGTGGGAGTTTGTGGCGTTACGCCAAAATCCTGAATTTCTTGTAAAGTTTCTTTCATATCTTCTCTTTTAGTTCGCATTGGTTTGACATCAAATTTACAATTTTATTTGTTTTCGTGTCACAGGAACAAAGTCAGGCCAATAGAGAGAGGCAATCGAGAAATAAGTATCCGCACTGCATGTCTAGGGGTGGTTATAAGAAGCTGGAACGGAAGCTGATAGAAGAAGAGTTGCAGAGAATGAAGGAAGCTGCGCAATCCGATCCTTCCACTATTATCCAGGCCCCTGAGCGTCCTCCTCGCCACAAAAAATGGATAGCTGCGAGGAAGAAGGGTGACAATTTCATAAATGAAGATGTGGCTGAGGTTGCCAAGAAGATTGTAAGTAGTTAAATTAGAAGTATTAAATAATAGCCTTTGTTGTTTCATATTTTTAGCGTTTAGTTACTATTTATGAAAAATCCTATGATACAGGATGCACTTGAGCAGCAGAGCAGCCAAGGTTCATTCATGCCAGGTACACGGATGGACATTTTGTCCACGGCGGTTGGGAAGCCGGATTACCTTGATGCTGTTCGAGGGGAGCCGAGGGGAGTTAGCGTCGTGAAATATTTTGGACACCGTTCTACTTGTTCGCATAACGATGATAACCCTAGCCCTCAGCTTGTAGCCAAAATTCGAGCGTCCCTCGTAGATGAGGTTATGGCACAACTACGGGGTGAAATGAGGGCTATGATACAAGAGAGGGGAAATACGCAGCCTACAGACCAGGAATCTCCGGCCTTCCCAAGCAGCAAAGAAAGTTTTCACGCTCCAGATGTACCTGTTGGCGAACCTTCTCATCACTCTCTAGATGTACATATTGGCGAGCCTTCTCACACTCCACAGGGTGGACAACCCTGCACTCTATATTTGGATGACCCACACCGGCGTATTGTTGCCGATGGTCTTGTTTACCTGGAACAAACCACACACCACAATATGCAAATTCCACAAGATCTACGTAGGGTAACTGTAAGAAGTGTGCGAGAGGGTGAAGAAAAGACAGCCATCCCGATTGATGATGAGGAGGTTCCCTAACTCAGCGCTGCCACCACATCGTTCATCCTTTGGCCGTATCATCTTATTGAGATGGGGACGACACCTCCAATGGTATTTCCATACTTTACTGATTGACGATGAGTAGGTTCCCGTTTGATTTTTCATTGCTAACCCACTTGTAATCTATTTATTATGTTTTCATAGCATGAATAAGCTGCGGACATATTTCCATACTTAGCACAGCTGCGAGGGCTCTACAAGGACGTCATCTCTATAGGCTTGCAGATGCCTTCAGGCATTGTCGGTGCAGACAAGTCATATTCGATCAATATTGACAACAAAGATCTGACAGAGTTTATGCATATGAAAGATTTAGATATACAATGGCTTCAACTTGCAATATTGTAAGTTTTTTGTACCCTTTAATTATGTCAGTTACTATTTTTTTGTTTGATATATTCAACAACATCTATCATTTTATTTTGATCATAGTGTCTGCCACAACCTGTGCAAAAAGGGAGGCCTATTGGGTTCATTCGGATTCTTATGTCCTGGAAGCACGGCTTCGGCTGGCAATAAGTTAGCGAGGAGGGCCATTTATGCTGGGTTAGCAATGGGTGACCTACAATCGACTTGTTATCTAGCGCCAATACATGAAGGGTACGTATTTTTTTTGTCTATATAAGATTTTTAAGAATTAATTGTTTTCTTATCTTAATTTAATATGAATATGTATATGTTGTAGTGCTCATTGGACCCTGTGTGTAGTTTGCCCCTCTAAGAATGCATGTTATTGGTATGATTCTATACGTGGCAGGCCAACCGAGGATATCAAAAACATGTTTGCCGAGTAGGTAAATTTTTGTCTAAATCATTGATTCGTCTTTTAAATGAATTGTTTTCATGTCTGTTAATTTCCATTTTAATGATGATAGGGCTCTTAGGACGTATAGAGAGCTTGATGGACAAAGAGACCAGGGTGGACCAAAGTGGTTTTACCCCAAGGTAAGTAGTTTCAATTCAAGTGTTTTTCTGTGCCACAATAGCTTTCGTTTTAACAATTTGTGTTTGATTTATAGTGCCATCAACAACCAGGGAACACCGAGTGCGGATACTACGTTATCAGTTGGATGCAAACAATTGTTTCCAACAGAAAAACTACTGGCTTTCAAAACGTACGTAATGCTCCGTGATCCTCAAATGATAATATTTTATGTTGTGGTACTTCAGTTGTTAATTATACCTTGTTTTCCAATTTACAGTATTTTCGTACTGAGGATCCGTACTCACAGGATGACCTGGATTCGACTCGAGACATGATGGCTAGATATCTTCTTGAACATGGCTCATTTGCAAATTAATCTATTGTTAGGGTATGACAACTTGTGGTATGACTTAGCTCTGTCTAGCCTTCCCTTGTTAATATTGTACAAATTGGTTCTGTTTTACAGTGGTATAGTTAAATTGTTGTAGTAACTTGTTCAGCGGATAGTTTCTGAGTCTGGGAGTTGAGTGAATGACTTGAATTTGATTGATTGTAACTGTAGTTTTGTTGTGAATCATGGACATGTGTGTACCATTAACGTTGTTTGAATTTTGCTATGGTTGGCTGAGTATTATGGTAAAAACTTGTACATTTTGAGTTATTGCCTTGCTGTAATTGGTGTTAGAAAAACATGAATTTGGCAGGAAATTGCTGTAATTGAGTTATGAATTGCCTTGCTGTAATTGTGAAGTATTCAGTTTTGCAGCATATTGGACAAACAAAGAGCGAGAACTAATTTTTTTTAAAAAAAAAAACTAATATAAGGCGACCTGAACAACATTTAGGTAGTCTATTTAACAAAATAGGCGACCTGAACAGCAATTAAGGTAGTCTTTTTAATCAAATAGACTACCTAAACATAATTTAGGTAGTCTGTTTTAAAATAAAATATGTAGTATTTTGAATAAAATAGGCTACCTTAAATCAATTTAGGTAGTCTTTATCATGCAATAGGCGACCTAAAATACATTTAGGTAGTCTTTCTAACAAAATAGAGTACCTAAGAACAATTTAGGCAGTCTTTTTGATGCAATAGGCGACCTGAAATCCATTTAGGTAGTCTTTTGAACAAAATAGACTACCTAAGAACAATTTAGGTAGTCTTTTGAACAAAATAGGCTACCTGAACGTAATTTAGGTAGTCTTTTTTAAACTAATAGGCGACCTGAACTCCCATTTAGGTAGTCTTTTTTTTTAAAATAGACTACCTAAACAATATTTAGGTAGTCTCTTTGAAAATAAAATATAACCCTTATAACTCATATTAGGCGACCTGAATATAAATAAGGTCGCCTAATATTAGGCGACCTGATATGTATTCAGGTCGCCTAATTGACCAGAATCTACTACGCTCTCCCCGACGTCCTTTAAAATAAGGTCGTCTTTTGAGTCTTTTTTAGGTCATCTTTTTAGTGTTTTGTTGTAGTGAAACCTCCTGTTTTGCTTAAAAACCTCAAGTTTTGATGTTTTGGACATAAAACCAGATTCACATGCCAAGTCCAAAACTCGAGGTTTGGAGAACAAACCTCGAGGTTTCTGCACTAAGTTTGAAATTTGAATTTCATGTTTTTGGAAATTTGTCTTGTTTGATCCTAATACTTTCCAATATTAATCTTCTATATTTCTGGATATGTTTAAACACTTTCTTGGTGAGTTTTAGACAGATTAATGAAAGTTTATTGAAGGTTACAGCAAAAGCAAAAAGCAACGTCAGCATAATAAATGCAGTCTCAGAAAAGTTGCATTCTTTTAGCTAATCCATTTGCACACGGTTACAAAGCATTAAAGAATGATTTCTACAACAAGCAACCTCCTCTCCAACGGATTAATTTGCAGAGAGTCAACTCTGAACCATTGTCCAACTAGATTAAGTGGAGATTAGAGAGAGAAGAAGACCAAAGTTGCACCTAACCTCTACAAATCACTTCCAATGGTTTAATCCAAGCTGTAATGGTCATTTAATGCCTTCTGAGTATAAATAGAATGACTTTCAAGTCTTCTCAACAACCACAACTACTGAAAACAAATTGCATTCAAGTCTTCATTTATTTTCTTCAGTTTTCACTTGTGTAGTATCTTCTAATACAAAAAGCTTCAGTGTTTATCAATATCTGCTTTTAGTGATGATCTATCTTCAGTGTTTTTAAAGAATCACAAGTCAAGAGGACTTGATGATTGAGAAGTTCATTGATTACAACTTGTAAGGGGGAGTGAGTTCTAGTGAGAGAATCACTTCTAGAGTGCAGAATGTGTAATCTTTGATATAGTGAAAATCCCAGAGAGTTTGGGGACTGGACGTAGGTCAAGTTGTTAAGATCGAACCAATATAAACCTTTGTGTTCAGCTATTCCTTCCCTCACTCTGTTCACCTCTGTTTTTGTTATCTCAAAACAGAGTTAGTGTCGAAAATTATTAAAATACCCAATTCACCCCCCTCTTGGGTATTTGGCTCCACTTTCATTTAGTATCAGAGCTAGGTTATCTCAAAAGAGCTTAACATCTCGAGATAGATCAGTATGGAAGGCATTCTACCTGATGGAGCCTCAATCAACAGACCTCCTGGCTTTAATGGAGAACACTACTCATTCTGGAAAGCCAAATTCAAAGTTTTTGTGATGGCTATTGAGTATGGGCTTTGGAGAGTATTCAAAAGAGGAGATTATATGCCTACAACTGTTGAAGATGGCGTGAGAACCCTCAAGCTAGAGGAAGACTATGATGACAACAACAGAAGAAATGTCACTCTCAATAGTAAAGCCATTCTCCTTCTACAAAGTGCACTAAGCCAACAAGAATATTTTCGTATCTGCACCTTGTCATCTGCTAAAGCAATGTGGGATGCTCTGGAAATAGCCCATGAGGGAACGGCAAGCGTCAAACAAAATCGGGTCAATACTCTTATGACCGAATACGATCTCATGCGTATGAAGCCTGGAGAATCCATCGGTGAATTTTAGTTAAGGTTCACCCATCTAATTAATCAGCTTGCTGCTCTCGGAAAGGAATATGACCAATCAGTTCAAGTGAGGAAGATTCTAAATATCCTCAACAAAGAGTGGGAAGCTAAAGTCACTGCCATTGAGGAAGCAAGAGGAGATTCAATGGCATCTGTGGCTGCTCTCTTTGGTAGTCTTTCTGAATATGAAGCCAAGATCAAATTCAAGAAGGGTCTTGACGAGGTACATGAAAAGAACAAAGGAATAGCCCTCAAGTCTGCCAAAGAAAGTAAAGAATCAGACGACGATGATGAAGACGAAGATGAGGAAATTGGGATGCTGGTCCGGAGGTTCAAAAAGTTCTACAAGAAGGACCAAGGATTCAAGAAATTTCACAAAGGTGGCTCAAGCAATGAAACGAAGAAACAAATCATTTTCTATGAATGTGAAAAGCCAAGCCACATCAAGTCGGAGTGTCCCCAGCTGAACAACAAAGATAAAGATAAGTAGAAATTCAACAAATTCATGAAGAAAGCTTATGTTTCAGCCATCTGGGGAGACAGCTCGTCTGATGAAGAAGAGGATGAGGAAGAGAAAGCAAATATCTGTTTGGTTGCAGAAGAGGAAGAGCAACCTGCCAACAATAATGAGGTATATAGTTCAAAACCATCTTATGATGAGTTGTTTGATAAATATATTGTTGTGCAAACAAAATTTGAAAAGCTTGCTGAAAAATATCTTGCTTCGAAAAAGAAAAACATTACACTTGAATTGCAAGTTGAAAAACTCTCTTCTCCAAAAATTCTTGTTTGTGACAAATGTCCTAATTTAAAGAAAAAGAATTTACATTTAACAAAGGCACTTGAGAAATTCACTAGAGGTAATGAAATGCTCAATGTCATTTTAAAACAACAAAGATTTACAAATGACAGATCAGGAATTGGTTACAAACCTGACTTTGATAAGAAGAAAGGTAAAAAGAAGAATGGTGAAAAGTCCTATATGAATTACTTTACAAAATCAGTTCATTCTTCAAACCCTTTTGCACATTGTAATAATTGTAATAGAAAGGGTCATTCTACTTCCTCATGTTTTCATAGAAAAGAAAGAAAGGCGAAACCATCCGGGAATTATCAATGGGTACCAAAAGGAACTTATGTTCCTAAGGTCCGATCTGACCCCAAAGGACCCAAGAAAAGATGGCTACCTAAGACTTGATCCTTTGTGATTTGCAGGTATGTCTAAGAGCATCAAAGCCCAACAAATGGTACATTGACAGTGGATGCTCTAGACATATGACAAGAGACAAATCCAAATTTCTCTCAATCAAGCCTAAGGATGGTGGCAAGGTGACCTTTGGTGGTGATCAATCTGGAAAGATTGCTGGGATTGGTGAGATTAGCAACAATGAAGGACCACTCATCAAAGACGTTTATCTTGTGAAAAGACTTTGCCACAACCTTCTTAGTTATCTTTGACTCTAATGAATGCTTCATTGTGAAAAAGGATCTTCTCCCTTTAGAAAACTTAAAATCAAAAGCTTTATTTAGAGCTCATAGAGATGGTAACTGTTATACTCTTAACCTCTCTACCAATGCTTTAGTTTCAGAAAAATGTTTTGTAAGTAATTTGAATGAGAGTTGGTTGTGGCACAAGCGACTAGCTCATGTCAACATGTTCCAACTTGACAAATTGCTCAAAAAGGATTTGGTGATTGGAATTCCCAAACTCAGTTTTAAAAATGACTTGATTTGTGATGCATGTCAAAAGGGAAAACAAACCAAATCTTCTTTTAAACTCAAGAATGAGATATCAACCAATAGACCATTACAATTATTACATATGGATCTTGTGGGTCCAGCAAGGGTGAGGACCCTTGGTGGTAATCTGTACACACTGGTTATAGTGGATGATTTCTCAAGATTTTGTTGGACTATATTTTTATCTTCAAAGGATGAAACATTTGATCCGTTTGTTGTGTTTGCCAAGGTGTGTCTATTTTAGGTATAAGGACCGATCATGGAGGAGAATTCGAGAATCATGCTTTTGTTGAATTCTGTGACAACATGGTAATTGATCACAACTTCTCAGCACCAAGAACTCCTCAATAGAATGGAGTTGTGGAAAGGAAGAACTGAGTTCTTACTGAGATGGCAAGAGCAATACTGAATGAGGAAAACACTTCCCAAGTTTTCTGGGCTGATGCTATGAGCACTACATGTTATATCTCGAATCGAGCATACCTCCGGAAGAAGATGAATAAGACACCATACGAGCTGTATAAAGGAAGGAAACCAAATTTTGCCCATCTACACATCTTTGGATGTAAGTGCTATGTGCACAATAATGGTAAAGAAAATTTGGGTAAGTTTGACTCTAAAGCTGATATAGGCATATTTCTTGGATATTCCAATATAAGTAAAGCCTATAGAGTTTTCAATACTAGAACACGAATTGTTGAGAAATCTATTCATGTTGTGTTTAGTGAAACTGAATCTGATAAATCTTTAGATGATGAGGAAGAAAATGTTTTCAAAAACTAATTCTTTTTGAAAACTACTCCTTCTTCTATGGAAAATTCTAAAAACATTTTTGATGTTGATCCCCAAAATCCTATTGAAAATCCAGATCAGTCTCAGCCTAGAGCTTGGAAATTTATTAGAAATCATCCTTTGGACCTAGTCATAGGCGATGTAAACCAAGGAGTAAGAACTCAAAATAATACTTTGAATGAAGTCACTTTTTCTGCATTCATTTCACATATAGAACCCTCAAAAATAGATGAAGCCCTTTCAGACAATGATTGGGTGATAGCTATGCAAGAGGAGCTACATCAATTTGACAATAATCAAGTTTGGGACTTAGTGCCTAGACCCAAGAATCATCCGGTTATTGGGACAAAATGGGTATTTAAGAACAAACGTGATGAGTCTGCAATCATTGTCATAAATAAGGCAAGATTGGTTGCGAAAGGATACAATCAAAAAGAGGGAATAGACTATGAATAAACTTATGCTCTAGTGGCTAGATTGGAAGGTATAAGAGTTCTACTAGCCTTTGCATGTGTTAAAGGTTTTAAACTATTTCAAATGGATGTTAAAAGTGCATTTTTAAATGGTTTTATTCAAGAGGAGGTTTATGTTGAACAACCTCCCGGTTTTGAAAATGAACACTTCCCTGATTATGTTTATCGGCTTAAAAAGGCTCTATATGGACTCAAGCAAGCTCTAAGAGCTTGGTATGAGAGATTAAGCCAATTTATTCTTGATCAAGGGTTTATCAGAGGAAAAGCTAACATAACATTGTTTATAAAAAGAAATAAGTTAAATGAAATTTTGATTGTGCAAATTTATGTTGATGACATAATCTTTGGTGCTACTAATGATGCTTTGTGAGAGGAATTTGCAAAGATTATGCAAGGAGAGTTTGAGATGTCTATGATGGGAGAGCTCAACTACTTTCTTGGGCTGCAAATTAAGCAAAGGAAAGACAGAATCTTCATCTCCCAAACAAAGTATCTCAACGATCTGCTGAAGAAGTTTGGGATGGACCATTGCAATGGAGCTGACACACCAATGAGTACAACCACCTCATTGGATGCTGATGAGAATGGCATGGACTTCAACATCACCAAGTATAGAGGAATGATTGGATCATTACTCTATCTCACTGCAAGTCGATCAGACATCCAATTCAGTGTGGGGATGTGTGCAAGGTTCCAATCTGCTCCAAAGGAGTCTCATGCTAAACATGTGAAGAGGATTTTCAAATACCTTGCAGACACTAAGACATTGGGTTTATGGTTCCCTAAAGGTTAAACTGAATATTTGGTGGCATACTTAGATTCAGACCATGTCGGCTAGAAAACTGATCAAAGAGCACAAGTGGTCAATGTGAGTTCTTTGGCAACTCACTTGTGTCTTGGTTCAGCAAGAAACAAACCAGTGTGGTTGTATCATCAACTGAAGCTGAATATGTGGCTGCATCAAGTTGCTGTGGCTTAAGTAACAACTTGTTGACTTGGGAGTGAATCTGAAGGAGATCCCAATTTTGTGTGACAACACAAGTACAATAAGCTTGGCCAAGAATCCGGTTCAACACACTTGAACCAAGCATATTGATGTGAGACATCATTTCATAAGGGATCATGTCCTGAAAAGAGATGTCAAGGTCATGTTCATCCCAACACATCTTCAACTTGCTGACATCTTCACAAAGCCATTAGCCAAGGAGCAGTTTAATTTCATAAGGAGAGAATTGGGAATGGTAAATCCTAATGAGTTGTAAGTATTTCTTGCTCAATCTGAATTTTGATTATGGTTTTGATGATTAAAAGGTACTAACTTAAACATCGGAGTGTCTAGACATGTCTTATGCAGGATTTTCAAGAGCCTGAGTTTTACTGTCGGAGAGCAAAACCTTGAGGTTTTGATAAAATCCTCGAGTTTGGGCTATGGGCTGTTGGGGTCAAAGCAAATCTGAGATTCTAAAGAAGAGTGAAACCTCGAGTTTTCCAAGAAAACCTCGAGTTTTCATCAGACAGAGAGCACCCCAAAACCTTAGAGATTTTTTGGAGACAATGAAACCTCGAGTTTTCAGAAGAAACCTCAAGTTTTCATGAGGTAGAGAGCAATCTAGTCTTGAAGAATGAAGCAAACCTCGAGTTTTGTATAAAAGCCTTGAGTTTTGCAAACAAACCTCGAGTTTTTGGAACAAACCTCGAGTTTTGGCTTCTAATGGTTCAAAGGTTCACAGAACACCTTTGAAGTCCAGGTCAACTTATTTGCTCTAAACCTCGAGGTTTAGGTTAGAACCTCGAGTTTTTGATTATGCCTATATATATGGGTCACTGTTATGATTTTCAAAACTCGACCTAAGACTCAAGTTTTGCCCTGAGTCTCTCTCGTCTCTCTCTGAAATCTTCTTCTCTTCACTCAATCTTCCCCTGAAACCCCAAGATGGCTTTGAAATCAAACACCCAGGCCATTTTCGACACTGAATCCACCGATCATACTTCAAAATCCTGGTCTCCACCACCTCCTCCTCCTCCTCGTCAACCATCTAGAACACCTCTCCCTCCTGATTTTGAGCGCCATGTGAGGGTGAAAACTGTAGCTAAACGTCTTCTTCGTGGAACAGACAAGAGAATCAGAGGACTTACCCAAGACATTCCATCTAAAGACTCGTCTCCTCCCTCAAAGCATGCCAGAGCCTCTCCTTCTCCAAAGGGAAAAGGGGTTTCTTTCGAAACACCCACTAACACCCCTTCTCAGAAAAGAAAAGACCCTGAGGTTCAGAGTAAAGGAAAGGAGAAGATTGCTGAGGAGCGTGAACCTAAAAAGAAGAAGGCACCAGAGGTTCAAGGGAAAGGCAAGGAGAAGGTGGTTGAGAAACCAGAACCAGCCAAGAAGAAAACTTAGAAAGGGAAGGCTGCTGAGAGAACCAAACCACCCAAGAAGAAGAGGCAAGTAAGAATGAAGAGGGCCACTGCTACTCGGTCCAATCTGTCTGTTCAAGGACAAACTTCATCTAAAGCCTCTCCTCAAGCTTCTTCTCAAGCAACTCCTTCTAATCAAAACCAAGATGAACGTGTGCCAACTGTCATGGAAAATGCGATCTCAGATATATATCGCAATATGTCCCCTCCTGAAGGTTTCATTAGTACACCCTCTTCTTTTCCAACTAAGGAAGAAAATGATAGGTTTAGAGAGTCTTACCTCCATAGGGATTTCTGTCCAGTGGTTGCTGTCAACCTAGTTGAATTCTTCCAAGAGAATCACTTTGATCTCACTCCATGGTTGAAACCATATGAGAACTTTGTGTCTATTTCTGCTCCATTTACCCCGCAACTTGTTCGATTATTTTATTACAATATGGAGTATGCAAATGAATTAGGGCCAGATGGCGAAATCCTAGAAGAAAAAGTCACCACTGTAGTGAGAGGAGTAAAGTTCACCCTTTCTGCCAAGATCATAAACCAAATCTTGAAAATTGCCAATCCCCCACAAGTTCCTGAGTTCAGTTATAGCAACCAAGAAGTTTTTGAGACACTTAGACCAGGAGAGCCTTTTCCTCAAGACCAACAACTTAGGTTGTCTTTTACCCCTGGATCTATGTCTCCTGAGAACAGGGTTCTTTGGTATGTATATTCCAGAAATTTCACCCATTTTACTCAAAACGACTACCAACCCTTCACAGCCTTTGTTAAAAAGGTTCCTTTCAACCTTGGTCACGGGCTTCTGCAAGCTATGACAAAATTCAAATTCTCTCGTCGCAAGCTGTCTCATATCCCTTTCCTATCCCTAGTGTCAATCATCCTTTTTTACCACAAGATCTGGTATGTGTGTTCTGTGGACATACTGGAATATCCCCCATTCTTTAGGAAAAATATGTTGAATTTAATGAAGGTGAAGTTTGGGGAAGAAGGCTCGGGGCAGTCAAGAGCACCCTCACAATCATAGCCAAGGAGAACTAGATCACATGCTCAAGAGGCTCAGTCTACACCTCCTACTCCTCAGTCCTCATTGTATGCTGATCTTATTGTACAGATCAAAGACATTGTAGATGCTGCGCTTGCTGCAATGAGCATACAAATGGAGTTTGAGTTAGGTAAGCTGAGAGCTGAGGTCACTAGAGGCACAAGTGGACTGATTGAGATTCAGGATGCCATGAAGGAGCAGCTTGAACTGATCTCTGGACAATTTGTTGAGGTACGGGCAAAGGCAGAAGAGATAGATGCTAGACTGTCCACACAAGTTGTGTCCAACATGGAGCTCAGTGATAAGGTGGATAAGATTGTCAGACATCTCCACATCAGCTCCACTTCTCAATTTGGCACTCCAACTGGTCCTAGCACTTCCAGTCCAGCTTCTGGCTCCTCTTCACCATCTTTCACCTTCACCAGCCCTCAGATTCCCACTTCCTCTCCACAGCCATCCATTCCTGTTTTCCCATCACCAGTGGCAGCTACTGCTAGTTCTCTATGGTTTTGATGATAACTGACAATTGCAAACCCAAAAATGAAGTTTTGTCTTGGTAAGTTGAAAAACTTATTGTCATGACAAAACTCGAGTTTTGATTTCAAAACTCGAGTTTTGACTTTGACAGAGAGATGCTCATTTTCACTAAACAAGAGCAAAACTCAGTTTCCCTTGGAAACTCAAGTTTTGAACATTACAGAGAGCACTCAATTTTCATTTCAAGACAAAACTCGAGTTTCAGTTTGAAAACTCATGTTTTGATTCATTCAGAGACTTATGAACTTTTTCAACTAAAAACAAAACTCGAGTTTTGGCCATACAGAGAGTCTTTGGTTTTTGAATCCAGTTTTGCGCCAAGACTTCATTACTTCAACTACTTCTAAGATTTTCCAACTTTTCTCTAAGTTAAGAGAAAACTCGAGTTTTGATTTCAAAATTCGAGTTTTGACTTGACAGAGAGTTTTCACGTTTTCACTCAGATTTTGAAAACTTGAGTCTTCAAGAGAAAACTCAAGTTTCCAACTTGAGAAGATTTTCTAAGCTTTCATTGTTGGATGAAAACTCGAGTTTTGGATTGGAAACTCAAGTTTTGACCCAACCTGAGAGCATTGCCAGTTTTCAAAGTTTTCATAACAATATGAAAATTCGAGTTTTGATTTCAAAACTCGAGTTTTGATCAGGCTGAGAGCAATGCATTTTCACGATGATTTGAAAACTCGAGTTTCAGTTTTGAAACTCAAGTTTTGGCCTGATATGAATTTCTCAATGTTTTCACATTTAAGAGAAAACTCGAGTTTCACTTTGGAAACTTGAGTTTTGGCCAAACAGAGAGTTATGAAGTTTTTCAACATTTTGAAAACTCAAGTTTTGAAAGAAAACTCAAGTTTTGATGTTTTGGACTAAATCACTCATACTTCATTAAAAAGTCCAAAATTCGAGTTTTGGTTTGAAAACTCAAGTTTTGAGATTTACTCAAACTATGGTCCAAAAAGCTTAAAACTCGACTTTGCTCTCTGGAAATAGTAAACTCGAGTTTCATGTTTGAAACTCAAGTTTAGTCTTAAGTACACAGTTGAAAACTCAAGTTTCCAAGAACAAACTCGAGTTTCCATCGCTGAACTGAAAATTTGAATTTAATGATTTTGGAATACTTTGTTGTTTGATCTCAATGAAAGAATGGACCTTGATACCCAAGAGGGGGGGTGAATTGGGTATCTATAAAATTTTAAAGACTTGGCTCTGTTTTGGGCAAGTTAAAGCAGAGGATAAATGAAGAGAGGAGTGGAGAAGCTTTGCACGGATCAATTTATACTGGTTCGGCCTTTTCTCTGACCTACATCCAGTCCCCAAGCCTCACTTGGGATTTTCAATCCACTAACTTCACAAGACTTGATTACAATCTCTGTACTCAGAGTAGTTCTCTCACTAGAACTCACTCCCCCTTACAAGATGCAATCAATACTCCCAACCACCAAGTCCCCTGACTTGTGGTTATCTCAATCAATGAATGATTACAAGAAAGACTCTCTCAAAGAGTAGATAAGATAAATACTGAAGTACAATGTATCAAAGATACAGCCTAATGAAAAGAACAACTCAGGATGATTATTTTCGAGTAGAGTAGTTGTTCATCAGTTGTGTCTGTTTGGCTTCAGTTCCTCAGTCATTTATAATTGTTTGAATCATTTGAACGTTAATAATCCACTGAAGCTTGTTCCCATTCGAAAATGTGACTGTTGTGAGTGTTCTTCCATGTGTAAAGGTACTGCAGAAGCTGATGGGTAATATTCTGTTGCTACTTTCCAGATTTGGGTGTTTGTAGCTTTTGCATTTGAATATTGGTGACCCATGACATTCTGTTTTTAGAATAATCACGTTTGGCTTTCTTCAGAGGTGATTGTACTGTCTGTAATGCCAACCTGTCATGCATTTAATCTTGTCTTGAAGGATAAGATAAAATAATCCAAGTTGCATAAAGTGTTGCTCCAATTGAATCTCTGTCTAATTCAAATTCTTTCTGTTATCTCATAAATAAACTTGTTAGAACAGATCACTTACATATATAAGAGATAGATATAATGATTAGATTCAATGGGTAATTTGAAACATGAAGAAAGAATCAAATTTGACATATCAGAGTTTAAATGCGTTTTTCTGTTCTGGAGGTCTGAACTCGAGTTCATAATGTTAGGCTCGAGTTCGGCCTTTATTCATTTTGAGAATTCGGTTCTGTCAAAATCAAACTGGAGGTTTGTGTGTAAACCTGAGGTTTGTAAGAACACGAACTCGAGTTCATTAATGATGAACTCGAGTTCTCTTTACTTAGAGAACTTCAAAAAGGGTTAACATAAAACAAACTGGAGGTTTAAGACAAGTGGGCTCGAGTTTGAAACTTTTGAAAATGGCTAATTACTCTCTGGAGCTTTTGAACTGGAGTTTGAGAAGCTTGGGCTCGAGTTTAGTTCTCTAAAATATTCTGAAGGCTCTCGGTCAAAACTAGGCTCGAGTCTGAAGAGTTTAGGCTCCAGTTTATAGACAATGTTCTGTTTTCAAGTTTAAACAAACTTGTCCTGCCAAGGATGAACTCGAGTTCATCATGACAGGCTCGAGTTCTTTTACTTAATATCTTCTTTGAACTTTTTCAAACTTGAGGTTTGAGTAGAGGTTTAGAGTTTGTAATAGGTTTTCAAAAGTTAAAAAAAAAACTTGGTCAATGGCGAACTCGAGTTCATTAAATGGTAGGCTCGAGTTCACTCAAACTTTCAAGGATTTAATTTTGAACTTCAGGTTCAGTCTCAAGTTTGATCTTTGGTTTGACAAGTTTATGCTTTCTGTTAAACATAGGCTCGAGTTCAACAGTTATAGGCTCGAGTTCATGCGAACTTTCAAAGGTTTAAATATAAACTTCAGGTTTAGTCTCAAGTTTGAACTTTGGTTTTGCAAGTTCATGTTTTCTATTAAATACAGGCTCGAGTTCAACAGTTATAGGCTCGAGTTCTATTTTGACAGATAGAAAAATCATGAGTTTTAAACATCCTTGACTTGTCAAATCTTTCCACTATTGTTTACAATTGTCAGTGATCATCAAAACACTCTGAGAACTAACATTCTCCCCCTTTTTGATGATGACAACACTTGTAAACAATTGATTGGGAAACTTAGTTTGAAATTTATTTTGAAATTCAGCTTGTGATCAAATTGACAGAAAACATATATCAGAAGCAGAATATCAAGGATTTGTTTTGTGAAACAAAAATTTTGCAGATTATCAGAGACTTAACCAAATTATCAGAGATAAGCTTTAAGACCAAAAAATATAACTGAAACTTAAAAAAAAATTCACATAATTCCAAAATGACTACAAAAAGTTACAAAACAATCAATATTCACTCCACACTTTCTCCCCCTTTGGCATCATCAAAAGGAGGGGAAGAAGAGATAGGTTCAATTTGGACATAGGGTACTATGGCTAGTGGCTCAGCATAGGATGTGAAGGTCGAAGGTGTAGGAGCAGAAGGAGGTGTCTGTGCAGGCTGAGCGTGAGCAGGTTCTGAGTCTGGGGCAGGTACAGAGGTAGAAGCATCCGGAGACTGAGACTTTAAGATCTTGTCCATCTTATCGCTTAGGTTCATCATTGTAACCAATAAGGTGGACATAGTAGAGGTCTGTTCATTGACTTGAGTCTTCAGTGCTTCTTGTTCAACTCTGAAGGCTTCTTGAGCATCCACCAGGTTATTGTGACCCTTGTTCACTTCAGCAACTAGCTTCCCTACAGCTAGTTCAATTCCTTCTATTAGATCAGATACGGCCTTGTCCACAATTTCTTGAACTCTGACATTAAAATCAGAAGGAGGTGGAGGAGCACTCTGAGCTTCTTCAGCTCTGGACTGTGTGGCTCTGGATGTAGCTGGCTTGGACCTCTTTGGGGCTCTGGACTGATCTGAGTACTCAGGCCTGTGAGTTTGCATCAAGTTCATGATGTGCTGTCCAAATTCAGTTGGAAATTGAGGAGAGTCATTCTCAGCCAAGTGCCAAATCTTCTCATGAAATAGAATTACTGAAACCAGGCTGGCAAAGGGAATCTGGGATGACTGGCGTGAGTGAAAAGCAAATTTTGCTATTTCTTGAAAGAGCCAGTAACCTACATTCTGAGGTTGTTGGTCTAGAATGGAGGCGAAGATGTTAAAATCTTTCTTGGCAAAGTGTGTAAAGTTGCCTCCCTTCTGAAGAAGATTCCTGGAATAAATGTACCAGATGGCTCGGTTTCTCAGAGGCATGGCAGCTGGGGTGAAATTCAGTATCTCAAGGGTATTAGGAATAGGTTCATCAGGTCTGAGTAAACTAAATATAGCCTGTTGCTTATATCTGTGAGTTTCAGGCTTAGGAGGGTTTGAGATTTGTAGGATAGAGTTCAGATAGTCAGGAGTAATTGTGATTTTCTGACCTCTAACCTTTGTGACAATTCTTTCTTCTACCAGATCACCATCTGAATTTAGCACATTATCAGATTTCATGTGAAAGTAAAAGACTTTCACAAGTTTGGGACTATAGGCAGCCTTGATTGAAATTAAGGACTCAAATTGATTCATCCAGGGGCTCAAATCCAAATTACATTCTTCTTTTAGCTTAGCTAAATCTACAAAGACTATAGGACAGAATTTCTTCTTTTCATCATATTTTTTCTTGAATAAAACACCCTCTTCTGCTGTCATTCTACATGGTTCTATGTTGAAACCTTCTGGGCACCTCTTATGCTTGTAAATTTCTAAAATTGCAGGTAAGGGCTGAGATACCTGAGGAGTCCCTTGTTCCTGAGATTGAGGTTCAGCTTGACCACTACCTTGACCGGGAGTGGGAACAGAGTGGATACCCGCGGTTTTCTTTCTCTTGAAGGGTTGTTTTTCCCTCAGAGGAGCAGCTGGCTGAGGGGCTTTACCTCTTCCTTGGACAGGAGGCTCGAGATCATGCCTCTTCTTCGTTCTCTCTTCTCCAATTACAACTCCTTTCGGTCTGGAAGGAGGAGTTTGAGTATTTTCGCCGTCAACTCCTCTAACGAATTTGTCAATTCCATCTTGTAGGCGGGAAGAGCGCTTTTTTGTACGGACAGGGCGTTCAGATTGAGTTTGAGAAACAGATTGAGAAGGGTTAGGGTTTGTGTCTTTGGGATTTGTGGATTGAGAGGCCATTTTCGCAGAAAACAGAGGAAGAAGATGATGAGGAAGACGCAGAGGACTAGGGCAAACCGGAGGTGTGTGAAGAGTGAAGTGAAAAGTTTGTAACTGTAGTATATATAGAGTTCGTGATGAACTCGAGTTCACACCTTTCAGGCTCGAGTTCGTCATTAAAATTTGCTTACCTGGACTTCAAGAGTGTGCTGAGAACTCTTGAACTTCCTCGTGAACCTGAGGTTCTCACTTACGAGCTCGAGTTCAGGATGACTTTCCTCCAAGGTTGCTCTCTGTGATTTACGAACTCGAGTTCGTCACTTATGGGCTCGAGTTCGTCATGCCTGAGATCCAGCCTTGCTCTCTGCCAAAAATGAACTTGAGGTTCATTCACTAATGAACTCGAGTTCATTCTTGTTTTTGCCTTTCACTACTTCCAGTCTCTCTCGAGCTCGAGTTCTTTCTTGTCAGGCTCGAGTTCGGTCATAACTTCAGCAAATTTGAGATAAGAGCATCCTGCATAAGACACTTCTAGATACTCCGATGCTTAAGTCAGTAATCAATCATTATCAAAACATAACTAACATTAAAATGAGTGAGAAATACTTACAGTTCATTGGGGTTTACCATTCCCAATTCTCTTCTTATGAAATTAAATTGTTCTTTTGCAAGAGGTTTTGTGAAAATGTCTGCAAGTTGGAGATGTGTTGGGATAAACATGACTTTGACATCCTTCTTCTGAACATGATCCCTGATGAAATGATGTCTCACATCAATGTGTTTGGTTCTTGTATGTTGCACAGGATTCTTGGCCAAGCTTATTGTGCTTGTGTTGTCACATAGTATTGGAATTTCTTTCAAGTATACTCCCAAATCAGCGAGTTGTTGTTTTAACCATAACACTTGAGCACAGCAACTTGAGGCAGCCACATACTCAGCTTCAGTAGATGATACAGCAACAGTGGTTTGTTTCTTGCTGAACCATGACACAAGTGAGCCACCAAAGAATTCACATTGTCCACTTGTGCTCTTCCTATCTGTCTTGTATCCAGCATGATCTGAATCTGAATATGCTACTAAGTGTTCTGGTTGTCCTTTGGGAAACCATAAGCCAAGAGTCTTAGTATCAGCAAGATATCTAAAGATTCTTTTCACATGTTCAGCATGTGTCTCTTTTGGAGCAGATTGGAATCTTGCACACATCCCCACACTGAATTGAATGTCGGGGCGGCTTGCTGTAAGATAGAGTAATGACCCAATCATTCCTCTATACTTTGTTATGTTAAAGTCCTTGCCTTCTTCATCAGCATCCAAAGAAGTAGTTGCACTCATGGGAGTATCAGCACCATTGCATTGATCCATTCCAAACTTCTTTAAGAGATCATTCAGATACTTGGTTTGGGATATGAAAATTCCATCCTTCCTTTGCTTGATTTGCAATCCAAGAAAATAATTTAGTTCTCCCATCATTGACATTTCAAATTCTCCCTGCATTTTCTTTGCAAATTCTTCACACAGAGTATCATTAGAAGCTCCAAATATGATATCATCCACATAAATTTGTACAACTAAAATTTCATTCAATTTATTAGTTCTAATGAATAAGGTAGTGTCAGCTTTTCCTCTAACAAAGCCTTGATCAAGAAGAAATTTACTTAGACGTTCATACCAAGCTCTAGGAGCTTGTTTAAGGCCATATAAAGCTTTCTTGAGATGATAAACATGATCTGGAAATTTTTCATTTTGAAATCCAGGTGGTTGTTCAACATAAACTTCTTCTTGTATGAAACCATTTAAAAAGGCACTTTTAACATCCATTTGAAAGAGTTTTATTCCTTTAACACAAGCAAAGGCTAGAAGAACCCTTATGGCTTCCAATCTTGCCACTGGAGCATAAGTTTCTTCATAATCAATTCCTTCTTCTTGATTGTAGCCTTTGGCAACTAGTCTTGCCTTATTTCTGACTATGATTGCAGATTCATCACGTTTGTTTTTGAATACCCATTTGGTGCCAATGACCGGATGGTCTTTAGGCCTAGGTACCAAGTCCCAAACTTGATTTCTGTCAAATTGATGTAATTCCTCTTGCATAGCTATCACCCAATCATTGTCTGAAAGGGCTTCTTCTATTTTAGAGGGTTCAATGTGTGAAATAAATGCAGAGAAGGTTACTTCATTTAACGTGCTTCTTCTGGTTCTTACTCCTTGATTAATATCACCTATAACTTGGTCTATAGGATGATTCCTTATATATTTCCAAGCTCTAGGCTGAGTCTGATTAGGATTTTCTAAACTGTTTTCAGGATCAGCTTCAAAAACATTTTCATAATTTTCAGAGGAAGGGGTAGTTTTTGAAAAGAATTGATTTTTGCAAATGTTTTCTTCTTCATCATCCAAAGATCTGTTAGAATCATTTTCACAAAACACAACATGTATTGATTCTTCTACAACTTTAGTTCTAGCGTTAAAAACTCTATATGCTCTGCTTCTATTAGAATAACCAATAAATATCGCTAAGTCAGCCTTAGAATCAAATTTACCAAGACTCTCTTTACCATTATGGTGCACATAGCACTTGCAACCAAAAATGTGAAGGTGGCTGAGATTTGGCTTTCTCCCTTTGTAGAGCTCATAAGGAGTCTTGTTCAACTTCTTCCTTAAGTAAGCTCTATTGGAGATATAGCATGCAGTGCTCATGGCATCAGCCCAAAATACTTGTGATGTGTTGTTTTCACTCAGCATTGCTCTTGCCATCTCAGTGAGTATTCTGTTCTTTCTCTCCACAACACCATTCTGTTGTGGTGTCCTTGGTGCTGAAAAGTTGTGATCAATCCCCGTGTTGTCACAGAACTCAGCAAAGGCGTTGTTCTCAAATTCTCCACCATGGTCGGTTCGTATACCTGAAATTGAAAAACCTTTCTCGTTCTGGACCTTCTTGGCAAATACAACAAATTGATCAAATGTTTCATCTTTAGATGATAAGAAAATTGTCCATGTGAATCTAGAATAATCATCAACTATGACCAAAGTGTATAAATTTCCACCAAGACTTCTAACTCTAGCTGGTCCAACTAAGTCCATATGAAGTAATTGAAGGGGTCTGGTAGTAGAAATCTCATTCTTCGTTTTAAAGGATGATTTGGTTTGTTTTCCTTTTTGGCAAGCATCACATATCTTATCATTTTTGAAATTCAATTTTGGAATACCAATAACCAAATCCTTTTTCAGCAACTTGTCAAGTTGAGACATGTTCACATGAGCTAATCTTTTGTGCCATAACCAACTTTCATCCAAGTTACTTACAAAACATTTTTCTGACACGGAGGTATTACTAGAGAGGTTAAGTGTATAACAATTGCCATCTCTAGGTGCTCTAAACAAGGCTTTAGTTTTCAAATTTTCTATGGGAATCAAATCCTTTTTGACAATAAAGCATTCATCAGAATCAAAGATAACTAAGTTACCCTTATCAGTGCTTTGGCTCACACTTAGGAGATTGTGACACAATCCTTCTACTAGATAGACATCCTTGATGAGTGGACCATCACTACTTCCAATCTCACCAATGCCAGCAATCTTTCCTGATTGGTCTCCTCCAAAGGTGACTCTACCACCATCTTTTGGTTTAATTGTAAGGAATTTGGTTTTATCACCAGTCATGTGTCTTGAGCATCCACTATCAATATACCATTTGTTGGGTCTTGATGCTCTAAGACAAACCTGCAAATCACAATGGGATCAAGTTTTAGGTACCCAACTTTTCTTGGGTCCTTTTGGGTTAGCTTGCACCTTGAGAACATAAGTTCCTTTTGGTACCCATTTATAGTTTCCTATAGGTTTAATTTTTCCTTCCCTCTTATGAAAACAAGATGAAGTTGAATGGCCCTTCCTATTGCAATAATCACAATGTGCAAAGGGATTTGAGGAGTGAACTGTTTTTGTAAAGTAGTTCATGTAAGATTTTTGACCACTCTTCTTTTTACCTTTCTTTTTATCAGAATTTGGTTTGTAACCAATACCTGACCTATCATTTACAAATCTTTGTTGTTTCAAAATTACATTAAGCATTTCACTGCCCTTAGTAAATGTTTCAAGTGCTTTTGTAAGATGTACATTCTTCTGTTTTAATTCAGGGCATTCCTGACAAATCAAAATTTTAGAAGAAGATAGTTTTTCAATTTGTAGTTCAAGAGTGATATTTTTCCTTTTCAAAGCTAAGTATTTTTCTGCGAGTTTCTCAAATTCCTTTTGCACAAGATAATATTCATCAACAAGTTCATCATAGGAAGGTTTTGAGTCATATACCTCATCATCATCTTGTTGTTCTTGAGCTACTAGGCATATGTTTGCCTTTTCATCTTCAACCTCTTCATCCTCATCTGAAGAGCTATCACCCCATATGCTTGAAATGTATGCTTTCTTTTTATACTTGCTGAAGCTCTTTTTGTCCTTCTCTTTGTTGGTGTTGTTCAGCAAAGGACATTCAGACTTGATGTGTCCAGGCTTTTGGCACTCATAACAGATGATTGGTTTCTTTGTTTCATGACTTGAGCTTCCTTTCTGAAACCTTTTGAATCCTTGGTCTCTCTTGAAGTATTTCTTGAAGCGCCTGACCAACATACCGATTTCTTCATCTTCATCTTCCTCATCTTCTTCATTATCAGAATCTCTTGCTTCCTTGGCTGTTTTAAGAGCCAATCCCTTGCTTTTCCCATGTACCTCGTCAAGTCCTTTCTTGAATTTGATTTTTGCTTCATATTCTGAGAGGCTACCAAATAGAGCAGCCACAGAAGTCATTGATTCTCCTCTAGCTTCTTCTATTGCTGTGACTTTGGCCTCCCATTCCTTGTTGAGAACATTGAGAATTTTTCTTACTTGGACTGACTGATCATAGTCTTTACCAAGTGCAGCAAGTTGATTTATGAGATGAGTGAAACGAAGTTGAAATTCACCAATGGATTCGCCGGACTTCATTCTAAGGAGATCATATTCTGTCATGAGGGTGTTTACACGATTTTGCTTTACACCTGCTGTCCCTTCATGAGCAATTTCTAGTGCATCCCACATATGCTTTGCAGATGGAAGTGTGCAAATTCGGAAGTATTCTTGTTGACTTAATGCACTTTGGAGAAGTAGAACTGCCTTACTGTTGAGTGTGATGTTCCTTCGATCATTGTCATCATATTCCTCTTCAAGTTTTGGAATTCTCACACCATCTTCCATAGTTGTAGGAGTGTAATCTCCTCTTTCAAATACTCTCCATAGTCCATATTCAGTAGCCATGACAAAAACTTTGAACTTGGCTTTCCAGAATGAGTAGTGTTCTCCATTGAAACCAGGTGGTCTGTTGATAGAGGCTCCATCGGGAAGAATTCCTTCCATATTGATCCTTCTCGAGCTGTTAGACTCTCTTGAGAAGACCAGGCTCTGATACCAAATGAAAGAATGGACCTTGATACCCAAGAGGGGGGGTGAATTGGGTATCTATAAAATTTTAAAGACTTGGCTCTGTTTTGGGCAAGTTAAAGCAGAGGATAAATGAAGAGAGGAGTGGAGAAGCTTTGCACGGATCAATTTATACTGGTTCGGCCTTTTCTCTGACCTACATCCAGTCCCCAAGCCTCACTTGGGATTTTCAATCCACTAACTTCACAAGACTTGATTACAATCTCTGTACTCAGAGTAGTTCTCTCACTAGAACTCACTCCCCCTTACAAGATGCAATCAATACTCCCAACCACCAAGTCCCCTGACTTGTGGTTATCTCAATCAATGAATGATTACAAGAAAGACTCTCTCAAAGAGTAGATAAGATAAATACTGAAGTACAATGTATCAAAGATACAGCCTAATGAAAAGAACAACTCAGGATGATTATTTTCGAGTAGAGTAGTTGTTCATCAGTTGTGTCTGTTTGGCTTCAGTTCCTCAGTCATTTATAATTGTTTGAATCATTTGAACGTTAATAATCCACTGAAGCTTGTTCCCATTCGAAAATGTGACTGTTGTGAGTGTTCTTCCATGTGTAAAGGTACTGCAGAAGCTGATGGGTAATATTCTGTTGCTACTTTCCAGATTTGGGTGTTTGTAGCTTTTGCATTTGAATATTGGTGACCCATGACATTCTGTTTTTAGAATAATCACGTTTGGCTTTCTTCAGAGGTGATTGTACTGTCTGTAATGCCAACCTGTCATGCATTTAATCTTGTCTTGAAGGATAAGATAAAATAATCCAAGTTGCATAAAGTGTTGCTCCAATTGAATCTCTGTCTAATTCAAATTCTTTCTGTTATCTCATAAATAAACTTGTTAGAACAGATCACTTACATATATAAGAGATAGATATAATGATTAGATTCAATGGGTAATTTGAAACATGAAGAAAGAATCAAATTTGACATATCAGAGTTTAAATGCGTTTTTCTGTTCTGGAGGTCTGAACTCGAGTTCATAATGTTAGGCTCGAGTTCGGCCTTTATTCATTTTGAGAATTCGGTTCTGTCAAAATCAAACTGGAGGTTTGTGTGTAAACCTGAGGTTTGTAAGAACACGAACTCGAGTTCATTAATGATGAACTCGAGTTCTCTTTACTTAGAGAACTTCAAAAAGGGTTAACATAAAACAAACTGGAGGTTTAAGACAAGTGGGCTCGAGTTTGAAACTTTTGAAAATGGCTAATTACTCTCTGGAGCTTTTGAACTGGAGTTTGAGAAGCTTGGGCTCGAGTTTAGTTCTCTAAAATATTCTGAAGGCTCTCGGTCAAAACTAGGCTCGAGTCTGAAGAGTTTAGGCTCCAGTTTATAGACAATGTTCTGTTTTCAAGTTTAAACAAACTTGTCCTGCCAAGGATGAACTCGAGTTCATCATGACAGGCTCGAGTTCTTTTACTTAATATCTTCTTTGAACTTTTTCAAACTTGAGGTTTGAGTAGAGGTTTAGAGTTTGTAATAGGTTTTCAAAAGTTAAAAAAAAAACTTGGTCAATGGCGAACTCGAGTTCATTAAATGGTAGGCTCGAGTTCACTCAAACTTTCAAGGATTTAATTTTGAACTTCAGGTTCAGTCTCAAGTTTGATCTTTGGTTTGACAAGTTTATGCTTTCTGTTAAACATAGGCTCGAGTTCAACAGTTATAGGCTCGAGTTCATGCGAACTTTCAAAGGTTTAAATATAAACTTCAGGTTTAGTCTCAAGTTTGAACTTTGGTTTTGCAAGTTCATGTTTTCTGTTAAATACAGGCTCGAGTTCAACAGTTATAGGCTCGAGTTCTATTTTGACAGATAGAAAAATCATGAGTTTTAAACATCCTTGACTTGTCAAATCTTTCCACTATTGTTTACAATTGTCAGTGATCATCAAAACACTCTGAGAACTAACACTCAATACTTTCCAGCATTAATCTTCTATATTCCCTGCTATGTTTAACCACCTTCTTTGTGAGTTTTAGACAAATTAATGAAGGTTTATTGAAGATTAGAGCAAAAGCAAAAAGTGGTTCAGAACATTAAATGCTGACCAGAAAGTTGCTTCTTTTCTGGCTAATCCAACTGCACACGCCTACAAAGCATTTAAGAATGATTTCTACAACAAGTAAACTCTTCTCCAACAAATTAATTCACAGAGAGTCAACTCTGACTCATTGCCCAGCTGGATTAAGAAGAGTATGAGAGAGAAAAGCTGTCAAAACCACTTCCTAACCTTGGAACAACTTCTCCAATGGATCTATTTGAAAAGCAACGGTCATTTAATGATCTCTAAGTATAAATAGAGTTGCATTCAAGACTTTCCAACAACCACAACAATTGAGAGCGAATTGCATTCAAGTTTTCATTTATTCTCTTCAGTTTTCAACTATATAGTATCTTTTGATACAAGAGCTTAGTGCTCATTTATATCTGCTATTTAAGAGAGTTTCCTTTCTGAAAATCATTTATTGTAAAGGAATCACAAGTCAAGGGGACTTGGTGATTTGGGATTCATTGATTACAACTTGTAAGGGGGAGTGAGTTCTAGAGAGAGAATCACTTCTTGAGTGCAGAGTGTGTAATCTTTGATATAGTGAAAATCCCAGAGAGTCTGGGGACTGGACGTAGGTCAAGTGGTTAAGACCAAACCAGTATAAATCTTTTGTGTTCAGCTCTTCTTCTCTTTGCTCTGTTCTACCCTGTTTTCAATATTAGAAAACAGAGTTATTTGCAAAAGTTTTTAAAATACCCAATTCACCCCCCTCTTGGGTATTTGGCTCCACTTTCATTTGGTATCAGAACCTGGTTATCTCAAACGAGCTTCACATCTCGAGATAAGATCAATATGGAAGGGATTCTTCCTGATGGAGCCTCTATCAATAGACCTCCTGGCTTTAATGGAGAACACTACTCTTTCTGGAAGGCCAAATTCAAAGTTTTCGTAATGGCTACTGAGTATGGTCTCTGGAAGGTCTTCGTAAGAGGGGATTACATGCCCACAACTATTGAAGATGGAGTAAGAACTCTTAAGTTGGAAGAAGATTACGATGACAATGATAGAAGAAATGTCACTCTCAACAGTAAAGCAGTACTTCTTCTACAAAGTGCATTAAGCAAGCAAGAATATTTTCGTGTCTGCACTTTGCCATTTGCCAAAGCGATGTGGGATGCTCTGGAGATCGCTCATGAAGGAACGGCTGGTGTAAAGCAAAACCAAGTTAACACTCTCATGACTGAATACGATCTCATGCGTATGAAGCCTAGAGAATCAATTGGTGAATTTCAGCTAAGGTTCACCCATCTGATTAATCAGCTTGCTACTCTTGGAAAGGAGTATAATCATTCAATGCAAGTGAGGAAGATTGTGAACATCCTCAATAAAGAGTGGGAAGCTAAAGTCACAGCCATTGAGGAAGCAAGAGGAGATTCAATGGCAATTTGTGGCCGCTCTCTTTGGTAGCCTTTCTGAATATGAAGCCAAGATCAAATTTAAGAAGGGTCTTGATGAGGTTCACGGAAAGAACAAAGGAATAGCCCTCAAGTCTGCCAAAGAAAGCAAAGAATCAGGTGACGATGAGGAAATTGGGATGCTGGTCCGGCGGTTCAAAAAGTTCTACAAAAAGGATTAAGGCTTCAAAAAGTTTCACAAAGGGAGTTCCAGCTTTGAATCAAAGAAGCCTATCATATGCTACGAATGCGAGAAACCCAGACACATCAAATTAGAATGTCCTCAGTTGAAAGATCAAGAGAAGGAGAAAAAGAAATTCAATAAGTATAAGAAGAAGGCATATGTTTCAGCCATATGGGGAGATAGCTCATCCGATGAAGATGAAGCAGAAGAAGAAGAGAAAGCAAACATATGTCTAGTTGCACAAGAACAACAAGATGATAGTGAGGTATATGAGTCTCAACCTTCCTATGATAAACTATTTGCTGAATATAACCTTGTGCAATTGGAATTTGAAAAACTTGCTGAAAAGTATTTGGCTTTGAAAAAGAAAAACACTACTCTTGAGTTGCAAGTTAAAAACTTTCCTCTCCAGAAATTCTTGTCAGTGATGAATGCCCTGATTTAAAGAAAAAGAATTTACATTTAACAAAAGCACTCGAAAAATTCACTAAGGGAAGTGAAATACTCAATGTGATTTTAAAACAACAAAGGTTTATCAATGATAGATCAGACATAGGTTACAGACCAGATTTCGACAAGAAGAAAGGTAAAAAGAAGAATGGTCAAAAATCATATATGAATTATTTTACGAAATCAGTTCATTCTTCTAATCCCTTTGCACATTGTAACTACTGTAATAGGAAGGGTCATACAACTTCATCTTGTTTTCATAGAAAAGAAAGAAAGGTTAAACCTGCTGGTAATTATCAATGGGTACCGAAAGGAACTTATGTTCCCAAGGTCAAATCTAACCCCAAAGGACCCAAGAAAAGATGGGTACCTAAAACTTGATCCTCTGTGATTTGCAGGTATGTCTTAGAGCGTCAAAGCCCAACAAATGGTATATTGACAGTTGATGCTCAAGACATATGATCGGGAGACAAATCCAAGTTTCTCACAATCAAGCCTAAGGAAGGTGACAAGGTGACCTTTGGAGGAGATCAAACTGGAAAGATTGCTGGGATTGGTGAGATTGGTAACAATGAAGGTCCACTCATCAAAGATGTCTACCTCGTAGAAGGACTATGCCATAACCTCCTTAGTGTGAGCCAAAGCACCGACAAGGGTAACCTAGTTATCTTTGATTCTAACGAATGCTTGATTGTGAAAAACGAATTTCTCCCTTTAGAAAATTGAAAATCAAAAGCTTTATTTAGAGCACCTAGAGATGGAAATTGCTACACTCTTACCTCTCTAGCAATGCTTCAATTTTTGAAAAATGTTTTGTAACCAATTTGAGTGAAAGTTGGCTGTGGCACAAGCGATTAGCTCATGTCAACATGGTTCAACTTGACAAGTTGTTTAAAAAGGATTTAGTGATTGGCATTCTCAAACTTAGTTTCAAAAATGATTTAACTTGTGAAGCATGTCAAAAGGGAAAGCAAACTAAATCATCTTTTAAAACTAAAAATGAAATCTTTACTAATAGACCACTACAATTGCTGCATATGGATCTTGTGGGTCCAGCAAGGGTGAGGAGCCTTGGTGGCAATCTGTACACATTGGTTATTGTAGATGATTATTCAAGATTTTGTTGGACTATTTTCTTGTCTTCAAAGGATGAAACATTTGATCAATTTGTTGTATTTGCCAAGAAGGTCCGGAACGAGAAATGATTTTCTATTTCAGGCATTAGAACTGATCATCAAGGTGAGTTTGAAAACAATGCTTTTGCTGAGTATTGTGACAACATGGGGATAGACCACAACTTCTCAGCTCTAAGGACTCCACAACAAAACAATGTTGTAGAAAGAAAGAATAGAGTCCACACCGAGATGGCAATGGCAATGCTGAACGAGAACAACACTTCCCAAGTGTTCTGGGTTGATGCTATGAGCACCGCTTGCTACATCTCAAACCGAGCATATCTGAGAAAAAAGTTGAACAAAACCCCATATGAACTATATAAAGGAAGGAAGCTCAAACTGAGCCATCTACACATCTTTAGATGTAAGTGCTATGTGCACAAGAATGGCAAGGAAAATCTTGGTAAGTTTGACTCTAAGGCTGATGTAGGCATATTTCTTGGATATTCAAATAGACGCAAAGCCTATAGATTTTTCAATACTAGAACTAAAGTTGTTGAAGAATCTGTTCATGTTGTGTTTAGTGAAGAAAAGAATGATAAATCTTTGAATGATGAGGAAGAAAACATTTTCAAAAATCAATTCTTTTCGAAAACTACTCCTTCTCCTAATGAAAATTCTGAAAATGTTTTTGAGGCTGATCCTGAAAATAATATTGAAAACCCAGATCAGTCTCAACCTAGGGCTTGGAAATTTATTAGAAATCATCATTTAGACCAAGTCATAGGGGATGTAAATCAAGGAGTAAGAACTCAAAACAGTACTTTGAATGAAGTCACTTTTTCTGTATTCATTTCACACATAGAACCCTCAAAAATAGATGAAGCCCTCTCAGACAATGATTGAGTGATAGCTATTCAAGAGGAGTTACATCAATTCGATAGAAATCAAGTTTGGGACTTAGTACCTAGATCCAAAGATCATCCGGTTATTGGGACTAAATGGGTATTTAAGAACAAACGCGATGAATCTGCAATCATTGTCCAGAATAAGGAAAGATTGGTTGCAAAAGGGTACAATCAAGAAGAAGGAATAGACTATGAAGAAACTTATGCTCCAGTGGCTAGATTGGAAGCTATAAGGGTTCTTCTAGCTTTTGCATGTGTTAAAGGTTTTAAACTTTTTCAAATGGATGTTAAAAGTGCATTTTTGAATGGTTTTATTTAAGAGGAGGTTTATGTTGAGCAACCTCTAGGTTTTGAAAATGAACAGTACCTGATCATGTTTTCAAACTCAAAAAGATATTATATGGACTCAAGCAAGCTCCAAGAGCTTGGTATGAGAGATTAAGCCAATTTCTTCTAGATCAAGGGTTTATCAGAGGAAAGGCTGACACAACATTATTCATTAAAAGGAATAAATTGAATGAAATTTTGATTGTTCAAATTTATGTTGATGACATAATCTTTGGATCTACTAATGATGCCTTGTGCGAGGAGTTTGCAAAGATTATGCAGGGAGAATTTGAAATGTCAATGATAGGAGAGCTCAACTACTTCCTTGGGCTACAAATCAAACAAAGAAAGGATGAAATTTTCATCTCACAAACAAAGTATCTGAATGACCTGCTAAAGAAGTTCATGATGGACCACTGCAATAGGGCTAACACACCAATGAGCACTACTACCTCATTGGATGCTGATGAGAACGGCAAGGAATTCAACATCACCAAATATAGAGGAATGATTAGATCATTACTTTATCTCACTGCAAGCCATCCTGACATCCAATTCAGTGTGGGGATGTGTGCAAGATTCCAATCTGCTCCAAAGGAGTCACATGCTGAACATATAAAGAGGATCTTCCGATATCTTGCAGACACCAAGACACTAGGATTGTAGTTCCCTAAAGGTCATCCTGAGCACTTGGTGGCATACTCAGATTCAAATCATGTCGGCTACAAAACTGATAGAAAGAGCACAAGTGGCCAATATGAATTCTTTGGCAATTCACTTGTGTCTTGGTTCAGCAAGAAACAAACCAGTGTAGCTGTGTCATCAACTGAAGTTGAATATGTGGTTGCATCAAGTTACTGTGCTCAAGTTCTGTGGCTTAAGCAACAGCTAGCTGATTTGGGAGTAAATCTGAAGGAGATCCCGATTCTATGTGACAACACCAGCACAATCAGCTTGGCTAAGAATCCTGTTCAACACACTCGAACAGAGATGTCAAAGTGATGTTCATCCCAACTCATCTTCAGCTAGCAGACATCTTCACAAAGCCATTAGCCAAAGAACAATATAACTTCATAAGGAGAGAATTGGGAATGGTAAATTCAAATGAGCTGTAAGTTCTCTCTTACCCAATGTTAGTTTAGGTTTCGATGATTAATTGTTACTAATTTAAGCATCGGAGTGTCTAGTTATGTTTTATGCAGGATGCTCTTACAAAATCAGACTTTTTACTGATAAGAGGTGAAAACTCGAGTTTCGATATCAAAACTCGAGTTTTGGCTAAAGTGTCGGGGAGAGAGAAGAAGGCTTGAGTTTTGAAGGAGCTCAAAACTCGAGTTTACAAGTTGAACACTTGAGTTTCCATCAGACAGAGAGTAACTTAAGTTTTGAAGAATGAAAACTCGAGTTTGGTAAGTGAAAACTCGAGTTTTGGTCGCTAAGGTTCAAAAGTTCACCTTACACTTTTGAAGCCCAGGTTAGCTTTAATTCTTCAAAACTCGAGTTTTGTGTGTGAAACTCGAGTTTTGGTCGAGCTATATATTTGATTTTTTCACTTGTTCTTCAAAACTCGCTTCAAAACTCAAGTTTTGCCCTAGCTTCTCTCTACTCTCTCTTGACTCCAGTCTTCTCAAAACCTCAAATTTCTTCCATTCTTCGAGCAAATCTTCCATAAAACCCTAAGATGACTTCACCTACACCCTCCAAATCTACCCAATCTACTCCTAACCCCAGGGTAGCATCAAATCAGGCTGCCACTTTCGATGATCGACCGACTAGACTCAAGACTCGTTCAACTAGACTCCGTTATGGAGTAGACAAATCTATCAGAGGAATTCCAGACGAACCTTCACCTCCAAAGGTGTCTACTCCCAAGGCGAAAGGGATTTCCATTGACGGCAGCTCAGAGGGTCAATCAAAAAGAAAACACGACTCTGGGGTCTCTCCCAAAGGACGAGGAAAAGCGAAAATGCCCGAGGTTCCTGAAATTCCTAAGCCTCTTAAGGCCGAGCGCTCCAAGACGACCTCTATACCAGAGAAGGGTCAAAGCTCCTCTACACCCAAGCCTACTCCTACTCAAAAGGAATTCTTTCCAGAAGCTACTGACTTTATGGAGGACGCAATCACAGAAATCTACAATCACACTACTCCTCTAGAAGGGTTCTTCGCAACTACAACTCAACTATCTAAAGAAGAAGGAGAAAGGTTCAAGGAATTCTTTGTAAACAAAGCCTTCTGTCCTTCAGTTTCTGTAGATTTAGACAGATTAATGAAGGTTTATTGAAGATTAGAGCAAAAGCAAAAAGTGGTTCAGAACATTAAATGCTGACCAGAAAGTTGCTTCTTTTCTGGCTAATCCAACTGCACACGCCTACAAAGCATTTAAGAATGATTTCTACAACAAGTAAACTCTTCTCCAACGAATTAATTCACAGAGAGTCAACTCTAACTCATTGCCCAGCTGGATTAAGAAGAGTATTAGAGAGAGAAGCTGTCAAAACCACTTCCTAACCTTGGAACAACTTCTCCAACGGATCTATTTGAAAAGCAACGGTCATTTAATGATCTCTAAGTATAAATAGAGTTGCATTCAAGACTTTCCAACAACCACAACAACTGAGAGCGAATTGCATTCAAGTTTTCATTTATTCTCTTCAGTTTTCATCTATATCTGCTCTTTAAGAGAGTTTCCTTTCTGAAAATCATTTATTACAAGAGCTTCAGTGTTCATTTATATCTGCTCTTTAAGAGAGTTTCCTTTCTGAAAATCATTTATTGTAAAGGAATCACAAGTCAAGGGGACTTGGTGATTTGGGATTCATTGATTACAACTTGTAAGGGGGAGTGAGTTCTAGAGAGAGAATCACTTCTTAAGTGCAGAGTGTGTAATCTGTTAGTTATGATTAGTTTTGATGATGTCTTATATAGATTCCATTATTAATAGCAAAAAGATTGAGTAATATTGTTATCTCCTACATTGACTACCTGCTATATTTAATGTAGATTATTTGAAGTTAAATTAAGAAGAATAATCAAGAAGGAGATAAGAGATGAAAGAAAGAAAGCATTTGCAGAAGTTGAAATGAAGCTTCATCATGTTCTGAATGTTGAAGAAGGCAGAAGCTGCAAATAATGATGAGCCCAAGTTAATTGATGAAGAATGATCAAGTTGGGAGATGGAAGAAGGAATAACTTGTAGAATTTAATGAAGAGATCATTATTCAAGTTCTTATATTGATGCTAGAAGTCTCCAAGGTCATATGGAAGTTGGAATGGCTCAATTCAGAGTTAAATCAAGCAAATATGAGGTCCAGGACGAGAAAACTCGAGGTTTGAGTATAAACCTCAAGGTTTGAGTGTCTTCAGCATCTTTGGTGTCTCTGGACAAGCAAACCTCGAGGTTGCAGTCAAAACCTCAAGGTTTCAGCACTATCAGCAACTCTAGTGCACTCTGTTCCACGTTCAGCTTCTGGCGACCTTCGGTAATTTGATGATATCTCTCAAACCAGGATTGGGATTGACATGAAACCAACGGCATATCAAACTAGACATCCAACACGTACTTGTGACAAAGATTCAAGTCCAAAGGAGTTGAGATCAAGGAGATATGAATTTTACAAGTTGACACAAACATCACCGTCACAGTCAGAACCAAGCTTCAATGTTTTGAGTGTATCTCACAAACCACAAATCCAATTGAGCTCAAATCGGTGCCATTGGAAATTAGACACACAGATCGTTCCAACAAGAGTTGAACGGACCAAAACGGAGTTCAGACCAGGGAGATATGGTTTTTGAAAGTTGACGGTCAGTTCAGGACATCGCAAAAAAGGCTGATCAAGAACAGCCTTCATTCATCGGATCTTAAAGGACATAATACAATGAGTTTGGAGCTGATTCTTCTTGCATTGGATTCTTACATCGAGCTTGGATATGTAAACTTGAGTTTGAGGTTTGGTATTCTGTCTTAAACTTGAGTTTTCATGAAAATACTTCAAACCTCGAGTATCACTTTTGAACCTCGAGTTTTATCCTTTACAGAAAGCAAGCTGGTTTTCAAAATATTGAAAACCTCGAGGTTAAGTATTCAACCTCGAGGTTGAGCTTTGTTTTCAATAACTGAACTGTGTAATTTCAGAGGCAACCTCGAGTATGGAATTTCAACCTCGAGGTTATCAGGCTCCAGTGAAAAATGAAATTTTGAATCAAGCTTCTAACCTCAAGGTTACCTTTGGAACCTCAAGGTTGGTGAGCCTCTGTGATTTTTAAAAGGTTTCTTTTTAAAGGGAAACCTCGAGGTTCGCATCCCAACCTCGAGGTTACATGTTTTAAAACCTGTGTTTGCCTGAAACCTTCAAGCAAACCTCGAGGTTGGATGAACCAACCTCAAGGTTTGTGAAACAAACCTCAAGGTTTGTAGCCGTTACTGCAGATTCAAATTTGGCAAATCTGTAATACCTTCTTGTTTGATCTCAATGCTTTCCATGATTATTCTATATTGATTCCAGATATGTTTAACCAACTTTCTAGTGAGTTTCAGACAGATTAATGAAGGTTTTATTGAAGGATTAGAACAAAAAGCAAAAAGCTGTCAGAACAATAAATGCTCAGCCCAGATGGTTGCTTCCTTTGGTTAATCCACTTGTACACGACTGCAAAAGGCTAAAAGGAAGATTACTACAACAAGCAAAGTTTTCTCCAACGGGCAAATCCACAGAAAGCCACCTCAGATCAATTATACAACTGGATTAGTTGGAGACTAGAGAGAGAAGCTGACCACACTTAAAGATAATCAGCTACAACGGTCTGATTGATTCTTCAACGGTCAAAAACGGCCACAGACTATTCTCTACCTATAAAAGACATGGATTGAAGCAGAAAAACGTGGAGACATATGATTACCATGCCAAAATGCTGATGCTCTGCTTCTACATCATTCTCACTCTGTTTTTCATATCTAAATAGCTTAAGAGTGGAAATTTTTATACTTCACCCAATTCACCCCCCCTCTTGGGTGATAGCCGGAACTTACATAATCTTTGATATAGTGGAAATCCCAGAGAGTCTGGGGACTGGACGTAGGTCAAGTGGTTAAGACCAAACCAGTATAAATCTCTTGTGTTCAGCTCTTCTTCTCTTTGCTCTGTTCTACCCTGTTTTCGATATTAGAAAACAGAGTTATTTGCAAAAGTTTTAGAATACCCAATTCACCCCCCTTCTTGGGTATTTGGCTCCACTTTCAGCTACCACACCACCTACTGTTGTTCTTCCATCACCATCTACCCCTACTACTGAAGTATTTCATCCCTCTGGCCAAACTGAAGTTCTTCATCTTTCCCCTCCTTCTACTCCTTTGGTTTCCCTCCATTTTGAAGATGACAAAGAGGGAGAGAAACACTAGGATAGAATTTGAGTTTTTGTTGAGTTGCTTATGTATTTTCATTTTGTAATCTTGTACTCTGAAATTTAATATATGAAAATGCAGTTTGATATGAGTTATATGTGATTTAAGCTTCTGTTGCTTTACTTTGATATAAAATAGCCTGTGTTGTGATTTTCATAAACTTGCCAAAAGTTTTCAAAATGAAAAACTTTCAAACTTTCAATCTTGATTCAAAATAAAAACTCTCTCAAATTCTCAAAGATATTTGTTTTACAAGTATTGTCATCATCAAAAAGGGAGAGAATGTTAGTTCTCTAAGGGTTTTGATGATTGCCAATAATTGTAAACAAAGATTGAAGTTTTGCTGTCAAGTGTGTGAGAGCAAAACTCGAGGTTTGCTGAGAAACCTTGAGTTTTGGCCTTACAGAGAGGAACTTAAGCCTTCTGAGATAAAAGAAAACTCGAGGTTTCCAGAGAAAACTTGAGGTTTCCAAACACAGAGACTTCTCAGGTTTTTCGGTGAAAATGCAAAACTCGAGGTTTCTGTACAAACCTCAAGGTTTTGTCATACAGAGAGTCTCTCAGATTCTGAACACTTCAAAACCTCCAGTTTTCAAATAAAACCTCAAGTTTTGTCATTTGATCTGAAACTTCATTTTTCACAAGTTTTGAGAAAACTCGAGGTTTGGCAAGAAACCTTGAGGTTTTGCCTGACAAGCAAAAGTCAGATTTTAACCAAGTTTCAAAACCTCCAGTTTCGAACTTGACAAGATTTTCTCAAAGTTTTCACATTGAGTGAAAACTGGAGGTTTTGGACAAAACCTCGAGTTTTGTGGAGGCTGAAAACAATTAGACTATTACATTTCACAAAACCTCCAGTTTAAAGAGAAAACCTCCAGTTTTGGGATTTGATAGAAAATTGTCTAAGTTTTCACAAAGTGTGAAAACTCGAGGTTTTAGGAAAAACCTCGAGTTTTGTCCAGGCAGAGAGCAACTAAGTTTTATCAAGTTTCAAAACCTTGAGTTTGGTTTTGAAACCTCAAGGTTTCTGCCTTGGAGCAAAATCTCAAAGTTTTTATATTTGAACAAAACTCGAGTTTTGTATAGAAAACTCGAGGTTTTGCAAGACAGAGAGCAAACGAGTTTTTCATTGATTTAAAAACTCGAGGTTTCAACAGAAACCTCAAGGTTTTGCTTTTGACAGAATTTTTCAAAACTTTCATACTTAAGTGAAAACTCGAGCTTTGTAGTGAACCTCGAGGTTTTGCCAGGCAGAGAGCATCGAGCATTTCAAAGGTTTGAAAACCTCCAGTTTTGCTTAGAAACCTCAAGTTTTGATGTTTTGGATATAAAACCAGATTCACATGCCAAGTCCAAAACTCGAGGTTTGGAGAACAAACCTCGAGGTTTCTGCACTGAGTTTGAAATTTAAATTTCACGTTTTTGGAAATCTGTCTTGTTTGATCCTGATACTTTCCAGTATTAATCTTCTATATTCCTGGATATGTTTAAACACTTTCTTGGTGAGTTTTAGACAGATTAACGAAAGTTTATTGAAGGTTACAACAAAAGCAAAAAGCAACGTCAGCATAATAAATGCAGTCCAAGAAAAGTTGCATTCTTTTAGCTAATCCATCTGCATACGGTTATGAAACATTAAAGAATGATTTCTACAACAAGCAACCTCCTTTCTAACAGATTAATTTG
Source organism: Acacia crassicarpa (assembly GCA_034222035.1). NCBI lineage: Eukaryota > Viridiplantae > Streptophyta > Magnoliopsida > Fabales > Fabaceae > Acacia > Acacia crassicarpa. Next base: position 13,048,768 of record JAWXYG010000015.1, read on the forward strand.
CAGAGAGTCAACTCTGAACCATTGTCCAACTGGATTAAGTGGAGATTAGAGAGAGAAGAAGGCCAAAGTTGCACCTAACCTCTACAGATCACTTCCAACAGTTTAATCCAAGCTGCAAAAGTCATTTAATGCCTTCTGAGTATAAATAGAATGGAATTCAAGTCTTCTCAACAACCACAACTATTGAAAACGAATTGCATTCAAGTATTCATTTATTTTCTTCAGTTTTCACTTGTGTAGTATCTTCTGATACAAAGAGCTTCAGTGTTTATCAATATCTGCTCTTAGTAAGAGTTTAACTTTGAAATTCATTTATTTTAAAGAATCACAAGTCAAGGGGACTTGGTGATTGGGAAGTTCATTGATTACAACTTGTAAGGGGGAGTGAGTTCTAGTGAGAGAATCACTTCTAGAGTGCAGAGTGTGTAATCTTTGATATAGTGAAAATCCCAGAGAGTCTGGGGACTGGACATAGGTCAAGTATTTAAGACCGAACCAGTATAAATCTCTGCGTTCAGCTATTCCTTCCCTCACTCTGTTCACCTCTGTTTTTGTTATCTCAAAACAGAGTTAGTGTTGAAAATTTTTAAAATACCCAATTCAGTATTTGGCTCCACTTTCATCTTTGGTTTGGATTACCGAAGTCAAATTCACATTTTTCATTTACAATTGTATACGTGAGCATTTTTCATTTACAGGTGTACCGTGTACATATGCGTGAGTGGAAATTGGAGGTTTCAAACTGTCACGAATTAGTCAATTTAAAAAGAAATTTGCGTATTAAAGGTTCTTAGATATATATTTTTTTCATATGAATTAGTCAACTTTAAAAGAAATTTGCGTATGAAATCTGTAGATGAAAGGTGTTTAGATATTATTGACCTGTAAGTATTTTTTTCAGTTAATTAGATATTTCAGCTGTAAAATAAAACCTTTTTTTTTTTTTTGGATTTCTCACATTTATGTAAAAATTGTAGAACGAAGGGCAATTTAGTCTTTCTATTTTATTGTTTTAATTTCTGGTCCTTCAAAATAATTTCTGGTCTTAATAAATATTATTTTTCTTAGATCCTTTATTATAATTTTTCCAATCAACTATCAAATGATTAAAATTAATTACTAATCATCTCTACCTATAATAATTATAGTAATGCATAGCCTTTTTTTTACCTTGTTGCCACTCATGTAAATTACGCTGGCCATGCTCCGTAATTTTCACACACATTCACCCCATAAAAAAAAAAAAAGCCACTTTTAATATACACCACAATATAATTAATTATATTATGAATTAAATATTACATTTTCATATTTGGTTAACCTAAAATTTTTTTGATTCTCAAGATATTGGCAGGACTACAAAATTGGAAGCACTTAAAATAGTGATCAAAATTCTTTTTTAAAAAAATATGGGAAGTGGGATTAATATAAAATTTGAATTTGAAATGAAATATGGAGAAGATAGATAGTGGAAGGTATGGGAAGTATAGATTCTTTGGAAGTAAAGACTTATCATAGTGTATATTGGAAGTTGTGACATGAAAAATTAAATAAAGTAATTATTAATTAATAAAGTAAAAATCCTTTTTTACTTAAAAAATTAAAAATACCTCTTAGTTCAACATATTTACTTCCAATAATATTTTTTATTTGATTAATGTTTGAAAATTAAAAATTTGAAATAAATTATCAATCAATCAAATGAGAGATAGGATGTAATTATGTTGAAGTTTATAAACTACTTTAATTTATTAATTTTTTTTATGCTCACCTTTTGTAACTTACTTGATTCCGTGGAGAAGGAATCAATTAATTCAATATTATTATTTATGGGATTCAAAGGATTATAATTTTTGTGTAAATTATAATTACACTTATTATTAATATTCATTTATTGATGATCTATTTATTATTGTTGTTGTTGTTATAATATTGATAACCATTTTAATCGATTAGGATATTTAAAATTTGAATTTGATTTCAAGAGAAAAGAATCTATTATTGTTATCTTTATGAGTGCACCCAAAAAAAAAATGGAGATGTGAGAATAAGAGGGGAATGATAACTAGATCTAGAAATTATGATTAATTATCAAATTCAAGATTAGAAGGAATTGACGCCGTGATATAAAAATTACATATAGAAAAGATTTCAAAGTTATAAAAATTAACTAGAAAGTGAATTCACAAATCTCACTTTCCATCCCCATGATATAAAAATTATATATAGAAAAATATTCTTATGATACGGATGACACTACAAGATTAGAAGGAATTGAAATAATGATCCAAATAAAAGAGATGGAAAGTGAGATTAATATGAAATTTGAATTTGAAATCAAAATATGGAGGATAAGTAGATGAAAGGCATAGGAAGTGAAAGATTCTTGGAAAGCAAAAACTCATTAGAATGTATATGGGAAGTATAATACCCCAAGATTGTATTTCACTTAAATATTATATTTTGGCCATTTAGGACTTATTGAAAATAGGAAAGTATGTTGTCTCCAAAATAGTAAGTATATTTATTCTGTTTCTCGAATAAATTGTCGGTAAGACTTAATAGGGCAAAATCCAACTCTCTAAGTTTTATTAAGGGTCATAAAATATTGTAAAAAACAAGCCATAAAAACCCCTAAACTAATTAAATGAAAATTCACACTTAGTGATATATTGTTATATAAGTCACATATTGGCAAAATTAAGCGGTAAAGGAGTAGAAAGGGATTTAAAATAATTAGTGAACACTAAAAATTAATCATTAGACATCAAAAATTAATCCTAATCAATTAACATGCATAACTAACCTAATGACGAATACCAACCAACAATTTGGAATATATTGGCCAAATTCAATATTAAAACTCAACAAGGAAACAATAATTGAAACAATTGGAATTAGTAGGATCATAATTGGATTGTGAAACAATTAACACACTAAACCTAATTAAACTAAATCAAATAATAAAACAAAAAGAAATTAAATTAGGGCTTTTTATCAAAACGATTTTCATTGGGTCAATTTTTGGTAACCCAAGTTTTTGCCAACAAAGCAATAAAGCCCAAAACCAACCCAAAACCCAAAAATTCAGAGAAGGCCACAGTTTTGAGGGAGCTTCAAGGGGAAGGAAAATGATTTTTCATCACATGTGCCAAATGGTAGCTTCTAGGATACAAACTACTATTGCATTCTTGCACCCCAAAGTCTTTAGCTTCTAGGAGAAGGAAAAAGAAAGAGAAGAGAGGAGAGAGAGAGAGAGAGGACAGATGAGTGATTGAGTGGTGAGGATGTGAGATTTCAATAAAGCCCTAGATCCAAGGGTGGAGTTTTATCAAGAGGAAAGTTACATTTTATTACCAAATTGCCCAACCTTTTCACTATAAATAGGGGCCAAGCTCTTCACATTTTCCTCACACCAAGCAAAGCCACACTTGCTTATTTGAGAGAGAGTTGAGAGAGTTGGAGAAAAGCTTGAAGGAGTCCAAGCTTTAGGTAAGCAAAGTTCTTTAGTTTTGAGTTTTAAATTCATAGGTAGAAGTAGTTTGATCTTTAAAATTCTAGAATAAATTTTAGTTTCATGTTTTTATAGTTAAAAAATAGCTTCATTTCGAAAATTTAGTGAAGGAAGTAGTTCTGCAAAATTTCCAGGTTAAGAACACTGTAGTAACGAAGTTCTGGTGAAAATTCGTCGGTTAGGCGATTTCTGAACGGGTCACAGAAAAATGCATATTTAATGTTGAAAATGCTATTGAAAAATTATGATAAAATTCATGATTAAAGTAGACATATAGGGATTTTCAAATATGTAAAGAACATGTTGCAATGAGCTCTGTACAGTGAGAAAGAAATTCTCAAAGTTTATGTTGCGAAAATGCTGGAAATTCTGGGCAGAGGATGAACACGTGAAATCTGGGAATTATTTTTGAAATCTGGTCAAAGCCTGGTATTTTTTCTGGAAAATAGACATCCTAAGGAGTCCGGAACTTTTTACAGATCTTCGTTTCGATTTTCCTAGAATTAGTTATGATTTTTCGAAGATAGGCGAATTTCTGCCCAATATTGTCCAGCGTTTTTCAATGAATTTTGAGGAAATAAAATGATGATTTAATGTATCAAGGGTAGAATAGTTAGTAGTGGCCAAAATATATTTTAGGATATTATTTACAAATTAATAACGCAATATTCCTATTATAGGAAGTCTGCAAACGTATACCGATCGTCGTCATACCGGAATTATCAATCCAGGTACGGACGCGTACTGTAACACTAACTCTGATGCTTATTGCATGCTTATATGTGATAGATAGTCTGAAACTCTGTTTTGAAAATTGATCATACACATACAACCTGATACGGGTTATAGTTTTGATAATGCCGTTATATTTTCCTAGAGTTGAGGACACGGATGTACACCGTGGCACTGGAGATAGTGCAGACTATAATAACATGCATATTGCAGTGGCTGTGTTATGTTATTATCTGAATATGAGAATATTGTATGTGATTATTACTGTATTGCCATGGATATCTGTCATACATATTTGATACATAAGCATGAGGTTAACCGTTACCTGAGGTTCAATGGTAATTGAACCTCAGCCCTTACTTTAGCCCCAAGACCCTCAGGAGGCCAATCTGAAGAGAAGGGTAAGCAAATAGCGTGACGAAGCTGACGAGGAGATTTCTTTTGGAATTTTTATTTTCCATTTTTTTGAATATTCGAATACTTTGGATGACTGTAACAATACACAGATACGTCATTGTTGAATGTTAATCAGTTACTCGTTTTCACGACTATTCCGATGCTCTACTCTGATAAAACCTTTTTGAACTCTGATAATATTATTTCGAAAGCGCTTTAGAAAACGGGGTGTTACAGGAAGTTGTGATCTAAAAAATTAAATAAACTACTAGTAATTAATATGGTCATATTAAGCACTAACATCCCAGTTCCCACCATTCATGGATTTAACAATAACTCTGTTGCATTAAAAGCATACTGATGTTAATTGGTCTTCAAAGATTTGATAATATCAAGTTATATTTGTTTTTTGAAAATTTTATTATTTATGAAGACGTATTCGAAGGATATATTATAAATACTAATTGTTTTAATTTTATATCTTAACTGTACGAGAGAATATCACATTTTTTCCAGCATGATTTCCATGTAATTATATTTTGATAATTTAAATGTCTTTATTCTCTTGAATGTGTCGATAAGTTTTTTTCAATTACTTTTAACTTCGTTCACATGCTCATTTTTGAGAAGGGTATTACTTTCAAATTAAAACTTAAATATTTAAAAAGGTTGTTGTCATTATTTTCTTAAAATATTTAATTGAAACATTGTATCAAGGGTTTTGACCAAACATTTAGGGATTCTTCGTACATACTATCGGTCATCTAAGCACAAGTATAGGGGAATTTATTCCATAGCATTGATTTTGGATTGGACGACACAGTCTACATATTGTTTTTGGTTTTTACTTCTTTGACTTTAGATTTCATAATCACTTTCAAATTTTAATTTCGCACCTATTATTTTGTAGGAAGAAGTTTGTTATTATAAGATGTGTCTTGATAGGAGATGCTTTTGAAATGACACTTCCTATGCTAGATAATGTGAATAATGGTTCTAGAGTCATTGTTGTTGTCAAGTATGCCAAGATTAGTCAGAAGATTGAAAGAGGTCATTTAATACTGAATGTTTTATTTTCAAGCTCTTACGGGAAAGACTACCGACTCGTGTTTATGTTAATCCAAATTTTCCAGAGGTTGCTGCTACGAAGACTAAAGTGATAGGGAGTTGAACTTTATTTTTTTTTCCAAACTATTTTAATCTGTTCTTTATTGTGCTTGCCTTTTACCCAAAGACTTAAATGGTGTTCAACATTGTTTGGTTTAATACATAAAGACTTAAATAGGTTATTTCGTTTGCTTTACTTTTCTTTTCTCCATTATGTTAATACTGTAACATCTCGCCTTTTTAAATGTGGTTTTCAAATGGGATTATCAGAGCTTCGAAGAAATTAATCAGAGTGGCATCGGAAAAGATTTTCTTTTTAAAACAACAACTCAATCAGAGCATCAGAATAAACTTTTTTCTTTACAAGAGCGAGTAACTGATATACATTCCCTGTTGTGGAGTCTGGTTGCTATTACAGTGGTACAAATTTCTAAATGTTTTCGATTACAATGACCCCTAGGTGCTTTTCTGCCCGTGCCCTCTCGTGTGCTATTCATCCTTGCTCTTGTCCCGGTTCTACCAGTATCTGAGTCTATGAGCTGGGGTTCAATTCCCATTGAACCCCAGGTAACGGTTAACCTCATGCTTATGTACAGTTATGTATAACAGATATTCATGACATTATAGTGATAATCAGTACAAAAGCCCACAACAGATGTATGATTAGAAATGCATAACCACGTATGTATGTAACATAACCACGTATGCTACAACAATAATAACCTCGTATGTAACATAACCACGTATGCTACAACAATAATTAGAACATAACCACGTATGCAACATAACCACGTATGTAAGTCTTAGTCGATGAGCACAACCATCACATACAATCATACAATAATCATCAGAGCTAGTATTACAGTACGCGAACGTACCTGCGTCGGTGTTATCGGTACGCTGTCGTTCGGACCGTGATCACGTTTACCCTATAATGGTAATATCGCATTTATTAATTCACCAATCATATTCTAGAAGGTATCCTAGTCACTAATGACCATTTTTACCCTTGGTAGGATTACTTTTCAACACATCACATTTAATTCTTCCAAAAACGCTGGTCCATAATTTTGGACAGATTTTCGCCTAACTTCAGAAAATCATAACTAATTCTAGAAAAATCTAAATGAGGATCCGTAAAATTCCCTGGAATCCTTAGGATGTCTATTTTCAAGGAAAAATAATATTTTTTTCCCATATTATGTGGTTCATTCACAGTTTTTAATTTTTGAACATATGTCCAGAATTTTCCAGAAATTCGTATCCCTAACTTTGGGAATTTTTATCTCCCTGTACAGAAATAATTTGGACATGTTATTTACATATTTATAAAGCCCTATATGTCTACTTTAACCATGAATTTTCTCAGAATTTTCTAACCATGATTTCAGCATAAAATAATAGCATTTTCATGACTGGTTCAGAAATTTCAGAACCAATGAAATTTCGCCAGAACTTCGTTACTTCGGTGTTTCTCTTCCGGAAATTTTGCTAAAGCCTCTTCTTCATCAATTTTTCGAAATAAAGCTGATTTTAATCATAAAAACATGAATCTAAAATTATTCTAGAATATTTAAGATCTAACCTACTTCTATCTAAGAATTTAAAGACTAAAACTAAAAACTAAAGACAAGCTTACCTCTTGAAGCTTCTTGCTCTTCCTCCTCCTTCTTGCTCCTCTTAGAAATCAACTCTTGGAGTTTGATTTGGTGTGAGGAGAATGAAGAGGAGAGCTCCCTATTTATAGGAAAAATTCAACACCTTTCACAAGCCTCAACTTATTCATTCTTGGCCATTGGATCTCAAGCAACATTGAAACTCTCATCCTAGCCTTACACCACACCCCTTCTAGCCTCTTCCATTGTTTGATGACTCACCCTATCCTCTTCCAAACTTGCCAAAAGTCTTCAAATAGCATTATGACTCACACCTAGAGTTATGACTCATTTCATACATAGATTGGTGACTCATGTGTGTTTAGGTTAATGACTCATTCATAGAGTGATGACTCATTTTTGCATATGTGTAATTGCTTCTTAGAATTTCCTACTTCTTTCACTTTGTATTCCACTAGATAGAAATTCATTTGGGGATCCTAATGAGGTTTCATGTACATTTCCTCATTGGTTTTGAATCCTTGAAGTTATTAGCTTCATTTAGAGACCAATTTTGCCTATCTTTTCTATTGATTCCATTTCTTAAACAATTATGAAAATGGCTTTGGTTATACTTGTTTTCATGCTTAATTTATGCTTGTTATGAATCTCAACTTAGTTTTCATACTTAGTTCATGGATTTCAAGATATAATTTAGTTTGTATAGATTTTCATTTGTTTATGTCTATAATTAATTTCATGCATTATCCTAATTATGCAATTAACTAAATCCCTATTGGCTAACAAGTTGACTTCCCTTTCCCTCTTCATACTAGACACACACATATGCACAGCAATGACATCATCACATGCATCATCTTATCATCTTCCAACTTTCCCACTAGGCTCACAACAATAGCACTCACAACACTCTCTCTCTTTCCCACACACATGCACAACTCCCTCTCATTTGTTGTTTTAAGTTCACATAGATTGTGTTTTATGAGAGTTAATTTAAGCCTTTGGATTTAACTTTACTAGATTTAATCCACACCTTCAATTTGTATTCATCTCTTATTGGTCCAATTAATTTTTATGAGGATTAAGAACATTTTCTTGATTTATCATTGGCTAATCTAATTTCACAAGGATTTGGCTTTATGAGGCTAAATTAAGGCCTTTGGATTTAGCTTTATTAGAATTAATCTTAGCCCTCCATTGCTAATCTTAATTAGCATCCCTAATAAAGTGGTTTAGTGATGTTGTCAAATTATGATTGGTTCTTAGCTTAATTGTGGCCTTTAAACCATAGTTGAAATTGTTGACTTTTACAAAGCTTGATTAAAGCTTAACTAACTTCTTAATCCAAGGCTTAAGTGTTCCTTGATTTTTGTATTATTGACTTTTAGGGTAGTTTAAGATCATTGTTAATCTATTTTATGCTAATCTCATCCCTTATTGGTCTTTGATTAGCTTAACACATCTTTTCTTGATGACAATTAGTATTAATTGTAAACAATTAGCTAAATATTCCATTGGTGTAATTTTAATTGCTCATTAATTGTTGGTAATTACTTTTTACTTGTTCAAGTGTTTTGATAATTCTTTATGGCCTTTTATGAATTAAATATGAACTAAGTATTAGTCCTAGGGTTTTAGAAAATTTGGTCTCTTAAACAATTATAAAATTGGTGTTTAAGACCCTTTAATTATTTATGAAAATTAATACAATTATTCCAGTTATTGTAATTTAATTGTTCCTTAGTTGTTAATAATTTCTCTTAATTGATATACGTATTTTTAGGCCATTTAATTATCTATTATGATTAGATTAGAATTATACTTAGTTTTAGAGTCTTTACGGCATTTTATAATATTTTATGATCCATCATGAAATTTTTTAAATTGGGTTTTGCCCTATCTAAATTCTAGAGAAAATTTGCCCAAGAAATAAAATAAACTACAAAATTTGGAGACAACATATTCTCCTATTTGTTTAGGTATTTTCCATAACACTTTCTTGCTCTTTTTGGTCATACAAGAACCCTAATTTATTTTGGTAATTATTTGTATTTTTATGATATTTTATGGTTCCTAAGAAAATTGAATCATTGGTTCCCTTACTCCTACATAAAGATTTATAGAAAATAGAATAAATATGTCTCAAAATTTAAGACCACATATTCACCTATTTTAAATAGGTGTCATTTGTCAAAATATTGTATTTATGAGGAATATTAATTTTTGGGTATTACAAATACAACATGTCCGTCTTATTCATCTGCAGACACAGTAGTCGACATTATTAGATGGTATGATTCAAAAGAGACTTTTGTTTGTTTATTACTATTTTTCATAGATGTTGTAATTAACTTTTAATGCCATATATCTAAGCGGTAATTTTCTTCACGCTGTTCAGTGACTGATGATGGGTTTTGTTCTGTCTAAAGAACATGAGTGTTTAGCCCTAGGTGGGCTAGTATGTCGATATAGGATCTGTAGCTTACTCCTAGGTATCCATGGATGGGATACCCAAGAGGATAGATGATCACAGAGCACAAACAGGAGGGTTTTCACCCAATGGAGTGGGGTGTGTGCTCTGTGCGGCATAATTGTAAAGAGGCAGAGTTCAGAGCGTATGTACCTTTAGGGTTTGCCAACTATTTATAGAAGGTACCTTAGGGTTAGGTCTTGGACTGTTGGGCCTTATGGGCCTCCAAGCCCAAGTGTGTTGCCTCAATATCTGAGCCATACTTTTATTCCATAACAGTTGCCCCCCAGCCCGGTAGTTCAGGTCTCTGAGCTGCCGGGATGCATTAGTTGCTTGATTGTGAAGCACGGATTTGGCCGATGTATATACAGCTTATCCAGGTTGTTTGAGATGAGATAAGGTCCTTGCTCGCTTTCGTAGCGATTTTTCACAGTCTATACTCCTGTATTTAATAACATGTAAGCAAATCATAATCAATGAAAAATACTTACTGCTTGCGCAAATCGTTTAGCTTGCTCATCTCGAATGCTTGTCCGAGTTTACATTAATCTCGGTTATTAATAACATGTCTTTCCACGAACAACTAGTCCTGCTCTGTTGCCCCCCAGCCCGGTAGTTCGAACCTCGGGACTGCTGGGATGCATTTAAGATTTAACCAAGATCTGCACATGAAGCCCGGATTTAAACTAGATTCAGTTTAATTGGGTCCGGCTTTAGAGATGTACGTGGATCTCGGATCTCTTTCTAGATTCAGTTAGCTGGGTCCGTCTTCAAATTACACTTTATGTGTATCCCGAGTTTAAACTAGATTCAGTTTAAACTGAGGCCGACTTCAGAACTTTACGCGGATACCAAACATTAACTAGATTCAGTTAACTGCCCGACTTTAAACTTTATACGGATCTCGAACGTTAACCAGATTCAGTTAACCGGGTCCGCCTTCAATTGCTTAATATCTGCAAACATTTACACGGAGCCCGGATTTAAACCAGATTCGGTTTAAGACGGGTCCGACTTTAAAAACTATTATGGATCCCAGATCTTAACTAGATTCAGTTAGCCGGGATCTAGGCGGCGGAAACCAACACGCACAATCTTCATCCGTTGTCGGTTCCACTTTATTAACTATTTTTGTTTGTAGTTGTACATTTAATGTACCGAGTTGTAGCGCCCGTGTTGAGCTCTTGTTATGACACTTTCAATTTGTAAAATCAAAAGTGTGCCAATTTATGCTTGCTCCCATTTGTCTTTGCCTTTCGTGAGAAGAGAATGTAAGAGCCAACTTGATCAAGGTCGGCTAGTACACTCGAACGTTTTTTCCCCTTTTTCAACTTTACCGTGTTCCAATGGACACAAGTTTTAACCTTTCGGTTTTATCAGGTTCCAAAGGACACATGTTTGAATTGGTTTCTCCACGCAGCCCGGATCTTAATCAAATTCGGTTTTACCGGGTCTGCCTTCATCCCTGTCGTAAGGGTTCATTTCATATGGAACTCGGGTCTGCCTTCATCCCTGTTGTAAGGGTTCATTTCATATGGAACCCGGGTTCCGTCTTTGAAACTCATTCGAGTTTTATTTGATGATTCGGCCAGAATCAAACATTTGCTGCGCAGAATACCGGTCTGGGACCATCCATGAGCTATCAAACCATCTAGGTGATTTACCAGAAATCATTGGCTTTTTAGCCTTTACATAATTTTCCATCTGGTTCAGGCTTACAACCGACGTGATCAAGGCCGATTATAATGCCTTTATTTTCAGCATTTTAATTGCCGAGGTGCATGATCCACGAAATTTTGTGTTTACAAAACTCGCGCATGTCTGTTTATTATGGCCATTTAAGACGAAACGGTAACCGCAGATCATCCAACCCGAGTCTCGTCCATCCCTTTTTTTTTTGCGGCTTTGCCGCTATACGGTCAAGCTTAGACTCGTACATGTTAATTACATGATTTATGAACCACTTCGGGGTTCATACATGTTCGTTTTAGTGACATGATTTATGAACCACTTCGGGGTTCATACATGTTCTTTTTGGTGACATGATTTACGAACCACTTCGGGGTTCATACATGTTCTTTTTAGTGACATGATTTATGAACCACTTCGGAGTTCATACATGTTCTTTTTAGTGACATGATTTACGAACCACTTCGGGGTTCATACATGTTCTTTTTAGTGACATGATTTACGAACCACTTCGGGGTTCATACATGTTCTTTTTAGTGACATGATTTATGAACCACTTCGGGGTTCATACATGTTCTTTTTTCCATGCTTTGTTGCTAGATGATTTATGAACTAGTTCACCATCCATGCGTGCTTCGTCGCACCTCGTTATCATCGCTACATGTTTCGGAACCAGGTTTATGTAACCGGGTTCCGTCTTCGTTCCCTTTCGTAGGGACGGACTCCATACGGAACTCGGGTTTAACCAGATTCGGGCTAACCGGGTCCGCCTTCGACACTTTCCATGGTTCCCGAATTTTAACTAGATTTAGCTAACCGGGTTCCATCTTCTTTTTCTTTTGGAGGTGAACTCCTTTGCACAATTTTTCTTCGATTTGTTTATCCCTGATGGGTGTCGTAACCCTTTCTTCAATTACGGGTGTCGTAACCCTTTTTTGACATGGAGCCCGAGTTTTAACTTATTGAGTGTAACTGGGGTCCGCCTTCAACATTTTTTATGATCGACTTGGTGGTCGTGGCCGTCGCACACGGAACCCAGATTTTACCGAGATTCAGTTAAACCTAGGTCCACCTTTTTTTTTTTTTTAGGCGCAATCCTCCTTTTCTCTTGTAAGGCATCTTCTAAATGGAGTATTGGAAATACTTTGTTTCTAACACCTGTCTCAGAACTAAGAGAATATTAATGTACAAGCTCGTTAGGAGAAGAATCTTTAAATATACCTCCTTTTTGCAATTCCTTCAATTTCCTGCTTCGTCCCCTTCATTTTTGGTCAGGCTTCTCTTCTTTATATCTCCTTTTTGTTGAGAGTTGCTGATAATGTACTTATGAAGTGTTTTCCCACCGTGATTTATATTCCCTTTTATACAACATAAGCAAGGCCAATGAAGCTTGCAAAAATACCATCCACGAATCATAAATGTGCCAACTGCAAACTTGGCTCTTGAAGCTTGTGCCAATAATAGTGCCAATGATTGAAAAATGTTGACTTTTTACCCAAGTGGGTCAGAAATTTCATCTTCTGATCATATAGTAAAACAATTTCGAAAAGCATGGAGTAGATGACAAAATCAGTCTTGTTGAATCAATATCTTTATTCTTTCCTTCTTCCAAAAATGCTAGTTGTCTTCAGGGTGTGCAGCCACGTTTAGCATACATGTCAACACCTGAAACAAAAACATTCTGAATGCTTCCTTAAAGAGGCATTGCTGCACATAAACTCCAATAATGAATTCCTCATTCTGATTGCTTCCTTAAAGAGGCATTGCTCGAATTCATGCGTGTATATAAACTTGACATGATTCATGAAAATAGGTTTATGTACCTCGGATTCATGCATGTATATAGTATTTGACATGATTCATGAAAACGGGTTTATGTACCTCGGATTCATGCATGTTTAACTTGAACATGATTTTGGGAAACGGGTTTATGAACCTCTGATTCCTACATGTTTATAAAATTGGCGGCATTGCCGCTGTATATGGAGCCCGGATTTCAACCAGATTCAGTTTAATCGGGGTCTCCACCTTCATCCCTTTCGTAGAGACGGACTCCACACGGAACCCGGGTTTTAACCAGATTTGGTTTAACCGGGGTCCGCCTTCAAAACTTTTCATGGGGCCGGGATCTTAACCAGATTCGGTGTAATCTAACTGGGTCTGCCCTCAAAGATTCACGCGGAGCCGGAATTTCAACCAGATTCGGTGTGACCGGTCCGTCTTCAAAAGCTCACACGGCGCCCGGGCTTTAACCAGATTCGGCGTAGCCGGGGTTCGCCTTCAAGAATTCACATGAAGCCTAAAGATATTTTGCTTGCGAAGACTTTAGCATCTCTTTTTGGCATAGAGTGCCACTTTGAATTATTAATAAATGAATTTTACGGTTGATAGAGTAATATTTTTCCATGATGGTGTAGCAACCTTCTAAAGAAAACTTGATCCAGGCGGAAGAATTACGCAAAGATTCAAGGCGGAATTCAATTCCCTTGAAACTGGTTTCAATGTTGAAGTTTGCAATTGTTGAAATTGACAATACTCATTGCAATAAATAGCTACATCTGCAAGTGATTCGGCATAGGGAGCTCCATGCTTGAAAGTAAAAGCTAATAAAGCCCTTTTTCTCTTCCATAGATTTGGTATTTTTGCCAAAATTCCTTCCAGTGAAATATCTTGCTTGCACTAACTCTAGCGATGATTTGCCCAGATTTTTTCTGCTTTGCCTTAGATATGCTAGTTGTCACCAAAAGTTATATTTGGTTTTCGGGGCTGATTAAGCTCCTTAAAAGGCTTTGGTTTGCCAGCGTCTTTGTTGTTGATTTGTTGGCTTGGTTGAGCATAGTCATTGAAGTAAAGACTAGCCACATAAGAACACTATCATGAATAATAACAGGCCGCAACCCAGATAATATTCAGCATTAGAGCTGACTGATTTGTTGAACATATGTGATTCCATTAAGAAAAGACATTTCTGATAGTAAAATGGGTTCAGCAATTCCACTAAATGGAAATTTGCAATCATCACAGCACTCCCGTTTAAAAGCCAATTGATGCATGACATGTCAGACTTCATGGGCTCATTCGAATGGCGTGAATTGGACTTTTGGCATCACGTTCTTCAATTTTTTGTTGAAGAAGGAAATTCTTGCAAACTTCATATGGGCCCCATTTATCATGGCTGTCCATGATATAAAGTCATTGGTTTTTGTCCATAAAAAATCGTTAAAGCTTCTTGAGGGCTTCCACGCTTTGTGGACATATTAATCAAAACATTCACAATCATGATTAAATGATCTGATGATAAAGAGAGCAAACTCGGCCAACAAGATGTAAAAATTTAAAACTTTTCTGGTAATGTTGTGACTCCAAAGATATATCAAGAAAAATATCATATACATAGCATGGGTGAAACCAAATGTAATGGCAATGAGAAAAATCAATGTCAGCATGATAGCTCATGAATTTCTGCGCATTCACATCTTCTGTTCAATTGAATGGTGATATCCACATTGATTTTCATGCATCAAGGGATTGGACATGTGCGTGATATATATATACCATTAAGGAATATAAAACAGACTAAAATAATCTGTAAATAGATCAACAAGGCTGGAAAACTCATCTCCGAAAGGGGGTCTTCTGTTCAATTGAATGGTGATATCCACATTGATTTTCATGCATCAAGGGATTGGACATGTGCGTGATATATATATACCATTAAGGAATATAAAACAGACTAAAATAATCTGTAAATAGATCAACAAGGCTGGAAAACTCATCTCCGAAAGGGGGTGTCGAGTTGCATGGGAGGGACAGCGAGTTGTATGTTGCTGATTAACTGCATCAGTAAAATATCTCGGCCAAGCAAACCCAGTAATCTCGGTGTGCTCCTGGACGATGAGACATTCTCTTCCTACGGCTATCTCGGCATCTTAATATATCTCGGCTGTCGGCTTCAAACAAGAGATCCCTAAACGTGATCTCGGCTTCTCCCCTTCTTGTATCGACACCTCGGCCTCACCTCGGCACTAAATCAGCACCTCAGCACTTTATCATCTATGAAAATTGGTGTCCAGATGAGAGTCGGGGTCCCGTTCTTGCGAGGATAAAGTACCTTCTCCGAGATTTATATCCCAGCATTATCTGGATCTCAACATATCTGAGTCCCGACATCCATCCATCTCGGCATCTGAGGTAATCAACTCATCCCGATAGTCTCAGGCTTCTCGGCTCCACGGTTGGATTCTTGTTTTGGCCGCCAGAGAAGTCCACGCGTTAGGGCACTAGGTCTGCAATTTCACCGCCCCTTTCATCATTGGCTTGCTCTTTCTCGCGATTACTGTTTGTCGCAATCTGGTCTTCTTAGATTTCTTTGTGACGTTTTTCCAACGCGTGAAACCCTTCTTTGTTGAAAATTAAATCGCCTTTGGTATTGAACATCTTTTTGCAGCGAGAATCAAAATTTGCCGTTTATTGCAGCTTGTTGGTTGAACCATCAGTGGTCACGCGCATCGAAATTTATCGTCCCCACGGTCGGCGCCAAATGTTCTGTCTAAAGAACATGAGTGTCTAGCCCTAGGTGGGCTAGTATATCGATATAGGATCTGTAGCTTACTCCTAGGTATCCATGGATGAGATACCCAAGAGGATAGATGATCACAGAGCACAAACAGGAGGGTTTTCACCCAATGGAGTGGGGTGTGTGCTCTGTGCGGCATAATTGTAAAGAGGCAGAGTTCAGAGCGTATGTACCTTTAGGGTTTGCCAACTATTTATAGAAGGTACCTTAGGGTTAGGTCTTGGACTGTTGGGCCTTATGGGCCTCCAAGCCCAAGTGTGTTGCCTCAATATCTGAGCCATACTTTTATTCCATAACAGTTTTAGTAAATTTATCATGATCATAAGTACAGTGTAGCCGTATATATTCCCTTCTTAATTCTTATATTTTCAACATTGTGTCATTATTAACCACAATTTAATAGATATTCTCTCCATAGAGTTTCTATTTGAAAACCAGTCAACATCCCTTATTAATGGCATCATTATTTTTCGATATATTCAACCAACCACCATCAGTTCAAACTCATTTATCACTAATACTGTTTTTCAAACTGGGCTATTATCTCATTGGTTGTGTGGAAAAACATGTGCAATTATTTATTCATTTTCCAATGAGATTTCGTTTGTTCGCAATTAATTATACAATTTTTCAAGCATTAATATCCTGTTTGCCAATAGTTTTAGTCTTCAGTATTCCCTCATTGGATAAAATACTCGGCCATAGCAAATAGGGTTTGTAAATTTGTTTTAATACTTTTTAACAAACACAATATCGTGCTATTTCGTATTTAAATTTTTTTTGTGCTCATCACGAGAGTAGGTTTAAAAATTCAAACGATAATAATCATTTATCAACTTATTCTTCCTTTGAGTTTTTAGATGTCTACATGTAATGTTCTGTCGTTCTTTGAACTTAACTCTAGAAGCATCAACTGGTGTATCTTCAAATTTCTGGGACATTCCCTACACATGGAGGCGCTGTCAGATTACGTACAATGCAGTACTGTTAGATTCAAAGGTCATTTGTATTTCATGAATCTTGGTTTTTCTCAAGTTCGCATTTTCGTATATATACATTCATCAATATTTGTTCCTTTGTCATCTGATTTAGGGTTACATGTGCTTGGCTGTCATGCGTGGTCATGACATTATTCGTCAGCTAGATGGTGTTTTCATCCTGGTTTTTGCTTTGTTCGGCAACATTGTTGTGTAGAACGTGGCTCCAACATTATTAATCCAGATTTGAAAATTGTCATTGAACGCTTCACACAAGTGAAGTATGTTAGTGATATCGTTATGCCCATCCGATCATCTTTCAGCTCCTTCTTCCATTCGCTACGCTTTCACATATTGAAACAACCTTTATAAGTATTATGTTTGAATGATGATAATTTCCATTGCATTCAATCCTTTTTAAAATGTGTTATATTCAGTTGCATTTTTTACATTAAATTTATCCTCTTCCAGATATTGTGGGACTTGTAACTTATGTACATGAACTAAGCGATGTTATTGACGAAGGAGAAACATTGTACCAATTCAACTTTGACATTATGGATAAATGGTTGGAGATGTGCTTTTACTTATTTAATGCTGTTCTTTTTTATATTGATATTAATTACAAACATATCTTATGATAGTGGCAATTCATTCCATTGTTGTTTTAGAGGATCTCCAGCATTTAGTACTTCCTTAAACTATGACAATTTGGATTATAAGGACGATGTTGTTGTTGCATTGCTTTGGGTTAAGATGAGAAGGATTAGTGGTTAGTTTTTTTCATAAAATCAAATCATTATCATAGTTCAGTCTTTGGAGTTATGGAAGAATGGGCAACTAACATGTCTCACTTTACATTGTAGATGGTGAAATCATTTTTATTAGCCACTGTGATATGTCCGAAGCAATTTTTAACTATAACCACCCTACTGTTGTTCACTTGCGTGCAAATCTGAAGTGTATGTCTGATCCCCAGCTTACCAATGATGATGACTCTACATAATTTTTGCACCATGTGTAAAACCCTAAAAATTCCTATCTATAGTGAATACTATATTTTGATAAATATTACATGTTAAATAAAGGAGAATATGTTGTCTCTAAATTTTTTAGATTATTAATTAGATTTTAGACAATTTTTCTTTGGAATCTAATAAACCAAATATTAAATTTAAGACCACATTTAAGAATCATAAAATACAAAATAATAAACCATGGTTCTTAAATAACCAAAAGGAGCAAAAAAATATTATGGAAATACTTAAACAAATTAAGAGAAATTAATAGAGATTAATGAGCAATTAAGTCTTCACTAATTAAATAATTGTGTAAATCCTCATAATTAATCAAAAGGCTAATTAATGAAGATTTAAGCATTAATTTTCATGATTAGTTAGCAAATTAATAGCAAATGCAAATAAGGGTTAATTAATCCTATAAATCAGCTTAATTCTCTTGTAAATGAATAAGTCGATGATAAATCAAAGAAATGAGCTAAATCCTTATGAAAAATAAATAGACCAATAAGAAAATTAAGCCAATTAATTAAGGGTAAAGATTTAATTTAAACAAACACAAAATCAAATCCAATGGTTAGGGATCAAACACTATTAGGAAAAACAAATTTTGCAACGGAATTTGCAACAGAAATATTTCCGTCGCAAATTTCGTCAAATTTGCGACGGAAATTATATTCTGTTGCCAAGCTAGAAAATTTGCGACGGATATAATAAATCCGTCGCAAATTCCACGTCCATCGCTAACTGTCGGCTAAAAAGGCTGTTAGTTTGCTGAAACTTGCGACGGAAAGGGTGTCCATTGTAAGGATTATATTACATCAAGCCCATCGCTAACTGGCGGCAAAAATGGCCGCTAGCTGTCCGCCTCTAATTGGCGGCCTTTTCGTAACTTGTGATGGACAAGGTGTCCGTCGCAGGTTTTAGTGATGGACATAATGTGTTAATTCCTAAGTTTTGATGATTGCCATTTCAAGGAAAATTAATCAAGCAAAGAACCTTAATCTGATAATCTGATAATCTGTTCTGAAGTATGTTACTCGAGCAAAGTGTTGTATGTGCTCGAGCAACATCAGGAGCAAAGCATATTAGATCTCATCTGATAGAACTTCGCTCGAGCAAACCAAAGTGTCTTGCTCGAGCAACATCGAGAAAGGGGCCTCAGCAGAAGCATACTCAAGCATGCTGAAGAATCATGCTCGAGCACTCATGCTCGAGCAAACCTGGAAGCTTGCTCGAGCAACCACAGGAAAGGCCTCAGCCAGTCAACCTACTCGAGCAAGTAGGAATGCTTGCTCGAGCAGCATACTCGAGCAAGCCCAGAACCTTGCTCGAGTAAGATCGGGCTGCAAGGGAACTTTGCCTTGAGGAGTTGCTTGCCCGAGCATGATATTAGTCATGCTCGAGCAGCATACTCGAGCAGGCTAAAATCCCTGCTCGAGCAACATCGTTGCTGGTGCTTTTATCAGAATCAGAAGGGGCCTGCCCGAGCATGAGAATAGTCATGCTCGAGCAACCTACTTGAGCAAGCAGAAAACCTTGCTCGAGTACCAGAGTTCCTTGTGCCTTATCTAGGATTAAAAAAAAAGGGGGGCCTGCCCAAGTATACTCTCGAGCATCAGCAAACAGGAGTAATTTCTTCAACCTTTTAAAGTGCTTGCTCGAGCAAGCTTGAATCACTGCTTGAGCAAAGTCCCCCCTGTTTTTCAAATCACCGTCTACAAACATTCTTATGTGTTTGAATGGATAAATTACTCATCTAATTATCTGTGATTAAGATTACCAAATGCTATTAACCAGTTTATTCATGAGTTTTAGATCATTTAGACTTGAATTACCAGCAGATTTTGAAATAATCCAGCAGACACTCAGACACATTTAATGCTGCTGCCAAAACCGTTGTATCCTCCGAATCGATGCACTGGGCAAAGTAAAGCAAAACTCTGATATACTCCATCCATCATTTAATGATATTTCACAGCGGATACAACAAAAGGGATGGAAGAGAAGGATAATCTGAACATTCGAACTGAGACGACGAAATCCACAGAATACGTATCATCTGTCTAACGGACATTTTGTTAAGTCTCAACGGCTAGTTCGTAAGCTTCAACAACGGTCATCAATGGAGACATCTATAAATAGACGAAGCATTTAATTTGTCACCTACCCGAAACACTGTGCAATCAACTCAACATTAAGTTCATCTCTGTTTCAAATTTATTGTCTGTTCTTCAGTGTTCATCATCATTGTACTCGTGAGGAGTATTTAAACATTTACATTCTTTCGATTGTAACTTAAGGTTGTGGAACCTTAAGAGTGGGTGTATAGATTACAACTTGTAAGGGGGAGTGAAGTCTGAGAGTAAAGGAATCCTTCCTCGTTTACAGAGTCTGTAATCCTTCTGAAGATAGTGAAATCCCAGGTGTTCTGGGGACTGGATATAGGTCGGAGCTTTAGACCGAACCAGGATAAATTTTCTTGTGTTCTCTTGTCTTATACCTTTTTATTTCTGCACATCAGAAAGGGATTTCGTTTAAATCAAGAAAAATTGTTAGATCACCTATTCACCCCCCCTCTAGGTGATATTCCATCTTCATAATGTCTGTCGTAAAATGTAGCAACAGACTCCACGTTCGTTGCTAACTGGCGGCCATCGCCAGTTTGCATGATTTTGTGACGGACTTATTGTCCGTCGCAGACTATAAAGACAGACAGTATGTCTGTTGCTAACTGGCGGCCAAAATCCCTCTTTATTGCGACGGACACACTATCCTTCACAAAATATAGCGACGGCAGTGTGTCTGTCGCTAACCGGCGGCCAAAAAGGTCACCAGTTTTGGCTTTTTGCAATGGAAGTCACATTCCATCGCAAAAAGCTAATTAAATTCCGTCACAAAATCCCTAAATGTCTCATTAATGAGACATTTCCTTCCACCTCCCGTCTTCGTCCCCCTCCCCCTCCCTCAACTCGTCCCTTAGGGTCTGTTTGGTTCAACGGAGGGGAGGGGAAGGAAGGGATTTTAATGGAGGGGAAGGGAAGGGAGGGGAAGGGAGAGATTTTAATATTACCTTGTTTGGATTGATCAAAAGGAAACGGAGGAGAGGGATTTTAATGTTACCTTGTTTGGTTTAGGAAGGGAGGGGAGAGATTTTTTTTTAACATTGACAATTTTACCCTTATATTGGAAGAGGGGTTTAATGTTACCTTATTTAATTTAGAAGGGAAAGGGAGGAAAATTATCTTCACACGTATAACTTTACTTATATTATAAATGATTTTTTTTTCCAAATTTTATTAAATGTATTGTAACATTTAATTATATAAAACATTTTTATGACCTAAAATAAAAAACATTTTTCAACTTATATTATACCCTTATATTGGAAGAGTAGATCAATGAAGGATTGTTGGAGGAAGGAAGACGATGAAAAGAATAAGAGCAAGAAGGAAAATAAGAACAAGAAAAAGGGATTTTACATTGATGAAGAAGCATTTGACAGAGATATTAAGAAGAAAGGTACTAGGAGTATTGATTGGTGGTTTGACGGAATTAGAAGGAACAACCATGATTCTTTAAGCTGAGAAATTCAAATTCCAAAGAGCAGTGGAATCAGTAGTATGCCAAGTCTGAAAGGAACAGTTTGTTACGTAGCTCCAGAGTGCAGCCATGGCGGCGGAGAAATGACAGAGAAATGCAATGTGTACAGTTTTGGGGTTCTATTGCTTGTGATAGTTTCAGGAAAACGGCCAATTGAGGTGAGATTGGTTCACCATTGTCAGAGATTCAGAGAGGGAATCTAATTTACTGGGCACGCCATTGCGCTCGAAATGGGAAGCTTCTAGAACTGGTGGATCAGACAATGTGTATGAAGTTGCTGGATAAAGAGCAGGCTCTGCTCTGTATTAAGGTGGCTCTGCTCTGTCTTGTAAAGACACCGTCTCCTCGTCCTTCGATGGAAGAGGTTTTGAGAATTCTCCGCGGTGCTGTCGCTGATCGAGTTAGTCTTATAGGTTGCAGGGTATTTTTGGTATAAAAGCAAAAGACTGAGGATAAACTTGTCCTCTCATACATCCATTTTAATAATCCCTCCGAATCCGTCCGATTTGGAGGGTGAAGGTTTTGAGGGAAGAGAAGGGAAAATTTTAAAAAATTTCCCCTCCCCTCCTAAAAAATGTCATTAGCCAAATGAGGGGAGGGGACTAAAATCCCTCCATCCTCCTCCCCTCCCCTCCGATTCCCTCAAACCAAACAGACCCTTAGTCTCATTAATTATGTCGCTTCTTATTTAACATTTATTTTTCAAATATGAAACAGACTTTTCGAATAACCCAAAACTGTTCCGTTCACTTGAGGTTATTTTGCGGTTGCTAATAGATTGTTTCGACAAGATGCATGTATCCAACTTCCTTCCCCCCACCCCCCCCCCCCCCCCAAACGTTCACTCTAGGCAAGAAAAATTGACCGTTTTTTACGTTCCTTTTTTCTGTCACTTGTAAACGTCTCTTTGTTTCTGACATGTCTATCACACACATTCAATCTATTTAATAACAGTTCACCATTTTATTGCACCATGTTGATCTTTCTTTACTATTTATAATCAAACAAGTCTTTTCAGATATTACTGTGAATCTACCTTCGTCCTAAAAGGGCAATTAACATGTCCACCACTTTGAAAATTGTGTCAAGGTTCTTCCAAATTGATCTTGAAGGTGAAGATTGATCGAATCATTCATAGATATGTTGAGCGTTGTTGCAGCAACCATATATGCATCAGTTACTGGAGCTTGAGAGCGTTGATTTGATCGTTTTTTATACCTCGGTAATGTTTCGGACTTTCTTATTGTGGCTTCTTCCATCTTTTGCTTAACTTTTTCCTCGCAAACATTTTTTTTAAAACTTTTTTTTTCGTTTTTTGTTGCAAAACGATACATGCATCATGGTAAGGCTCAAGTCCGTTGATCTCATGGATAAGCAATGGTAGAAGTTAACTGAGGGTGTGTGTTATGAGATTGGCCCTTTTTTGGTTCAGGATGGTGGCGAAGGAGTACACCAATACTTCCCATTGTGATAACAAACTATTCCACAATAGCTCCTGCATTCCACGATTCAATACCACATTACTGTTTCATCCTAAACCTTGTGGACGATACCAATTGGTGGGGGCTTCTTGCTGATTGATAATCTCTTTATCGGTAAAGATTTCATGGCATTGTTTACATTCTAGATCTTTCATCCTTTTTCATAAACTGTGAATAGGAATATAGTTTCGATTTATCCCTTTGTTAATGTCTTAGATGTTTGCGGCATACTTCGATCATATCAGAGGTCATCCAATTACAAGTGTAGGGGAATATACTCCATGTCATTCATATTGGACCTCGAAGACAAACGGTTTGCACAGTAGGTACAAATTTTAATTGTTCGTTTAATTTAAACAACGTTAACTATAGTACAGCCAACGTCAAATTTGCAGTTTCACAATATTGCAGCAAGAAATTTCTCATTTGATGTATCTTGCAAGGTGATGCTTTTGAGAGGATACTTCCACTATTGGAAAATTTGCAAGTCAATTATGGAGTGTTTATTATTGTCCAGTATGCCCATATCATCCATGAGGAAGATAGAGAGAGGTTCATCTACAATTGGTGGATAGCATTTTTTTCTTTAACATATGTCATTCTTGTTTATTCGATCGTAATCCTTTTTTTAATATTTATAGGTGTTGAGCTTTGTACTATTCTTGGTGCTACCTGTGTTTTTATAGATCCAGATTACCCTGAAATTGCCATGGCGAAAAGCATGATCCTTGGACAGTGAACAATCGGTTGTTTATTTTTTCTTTCTATTTGTTGCAGCGGTTTCCGCAACTTTTTGCATTCTACTGGTTTTCTTTTGTGCTTTCTATGAAGTACATACTTTGTTTTGTTTTTGAACATGCTCTACAAGTATTTTACGTTTCCATATGATTAATAGGCGTAGAATATTTACTGCTTTGTGAATGGTACTCCCTCCAGTCCTAACCTCATTATTTTGGATGAAGTGCTTGTGGTGAAGAGACATTGTATCAAGGGTTTTGACCAAATGTTTAGGGATTCAATGAAGTTCAATTAGTAGGTACCTAGCTGATTGCTTGTAGGAGAGGGTATTATTGGATTACCGCATGATAGTATTGCAAACATAATATTACCATCAAATTTGTTGCTTTTTGATGATGATAATCTAATAAGGCGCATTATATTGTTGAATCTACATACCCAAATTTAGAGCATTAATTCGACGAAGATTAGCTAAACAAAATGTCCATTTTAACTCCAACAACAAGAAGATGTCGATTCATTTGAATGAATACATTTGTTCTTTGTTGCTAGGAAATGAAGTAAAGTCCTTTAATGTTGACTCTATAAATCGTATAGATTATTCAAATGACAGTTTTGATGATTTATATGTCACACAGTTTTTAAATTCAATTAAATGTCCTGGGATTCCTCATCATAAATTGGTTTTGAAAGTGGGAGTACCCATTATGTTAATAAGGAACATTGACCAGGCATCGAGATTGTGCAATGGTACGAGGCTTCAAATTACACAACTTGGCAAGAACGTCATTAAGACGAAGGCGTTGTATGGCACTAGCGCGGGCCAAGACATTTTACTACACAAGATGGACACAAACTCATGTGAATCTAAGCTTCCATTCAAGATGACAAGAAGACAACAATTATCATTTCATTTGCAATAACAATTAACAAGAGACAAAGATAATCGATGCCAAATATATATCTTTATCTACTAAGTTCAGTTTTTTCACATGGACAACTTTATGTTGCTTTATCTAGGGTAAAGAATTTCAAAGGTTTTAAAATACTGATTTTGAATTAATTTAATAAGTATATTGACAACACAATTAATGTTGTATACAGAGAAGTTTTTCAAAACATTATATCATATTCATAGTTGCAGTAAAGGGAAACTTTGTTTGACTTTGTTATTACGTTGTACTTTAAATTTCATATTTAAATGAACTCAATATTTTATTATTTTCATTTGTGTATTTCTTGACTTCTGCATTCTACCTATTAATTGATAAAACAGTTTGGTTATTACATTTGTGTCTTTGTTATTTATATTTAAAACAGGATAGAATTCCATACTTCGTGCAACACACTAGTCCAAAATTTTGTTATTCTCAAATAAGCTTAAGCTGTCATGAATTTCTCATCTTCAAACTGATTTACGCGAGTCACAGACATGGAACAAATTAATAATGGAATGATGAGGTGTTCAGCGGCGTTTGTGGGTGAAGAAATAAAATATAATGAGTTGGTTTTGGGTGTTGCATGTGCCACAGCCCAAGACTCGAGAAATGCGTTGGTTTTGGATCTTCCATGTGCAACAGCCGAAGACTCGAGAAATTTGCGCTGACAGTGTGTGTCCAGAGAGAGAGAGAGAGAGAGAGAGCGCTTCGGCCCTCAATGAGAATGAGAGCGTGTACCATCTTGTATTACCAAATAGAATTAAATTGACCCATTTAAATTTAATTATTAGATTCTTTTTAAACTTTTAAAAAATAATTATGTATTATAGGATTTTATAATATATGTTTCTTTAACATGTAAAAATTAAATGAAATCGTGTTCTATCATAAAATATAATCCACTACAAAATATATAATTAAAATATTAATAATTTAAGCCCAAAATTATCATAGTTAGTTTAGATTTATATTATTTCCTATTAAATCTAAATTGACTCAAAATAATATCCAAAATAAATGTATAAGATAAATGAAATATTTATAATTCATGTTTATCAGAAGACTTTCAATCTTGACCCCTCCGCCAAAACCTCTGCTAAATTTATCTAAAAAAGAAAAAAGAAAAAATCTTGACCTCTCACTCTATCATTTTATATAAACAAATCTTGCCTTCTCCACAAGTTTCACGTCATTTTTACTCTACATAGGATAACCTCAATTTTCTTTGTGATGCATGAAAATATTAAAAATTATTTTTTATTTTCTATCATCTCCATATCATTTATTATATTCATGTAATTAATTAAAAGTATAAGACAGTTTATTCTATTTTATAATTATTATTTTTATTTAAATGCATGTGAAGTTGTCATTTGTGAAATTTTTATTTGTTAAGTCCTTAAGGAAAACTTGTTCATAAAATTTGATATCTGGAATATGATTCTTTATTATAATCTTAAGTATATCTTTTTAAGGGAAACATGTCTATAAAATCGAGATACAGAATGTAATTTTTGTGTGTTAAATGTTCTCTCTCATCTTCTATATAAATCACTTTGAGGGATGGTTAAATAATTTATATTATTGGCTAACTTTTTAAATTACTCTTATTACATGCATTATCTTTAAAAAGAAATTTTCTATCATATGTAGCGTCTTATCATACTCACAAAATTATGAAAATAAAATAAAATTAAAATTAATTAATATTATATTTTTTTAGGGGAAAATCACCCATTCAATAATTTATTGGTGTGATGAAGTAGAAAAATTTTAATACATGAAAAGTATTGGAACTCTGTAAATTTTATACACACATTGTATCGGTATTATTTTTTTTCCTTGGTATCGGTATTTAGATATTTTATATTAATAAAATTTTTAATGAGAAATTTTTTTTCTAATTCTTCATATTTTAATTTATATAAAATGATTTAGAAATAGAATGATAGATTATTATTTCTTTTAAAAGGAGATGATGAAGGAAAACAATTATGTGTGATTTTCCCTTTTATGTGTCATTTTCAAGTAAAATCCAAGTCCTCCTCCTTCTTCTTCTTCTTCTTCTTTTTTTTTTTTTTGACAAAAGTAAAATCCAAGTCTGACAAAAGAGGCATTATTACAACTTTAATAAAACAAATATATTTTCTAATTAAAGCAAAAGAATATCGGTTATTAGGACCTGCTCGTGTTGACTCGACCACGTAGCAGGGGACCACTGCCAGCTACTTTTTTTTTTTTTTTTTCCCAATATGCGAACGAGGAACATGGCTGTGGGGGGATTTTTTTATAGTGTGCCTTTATTGTTTCAACGCCTAGATTTAATTTTTTAACTGATGTTTTTAAATAAAAAGCTATTTTTTTGAAAATTAATAATTAAAAATATCATTTTTAAATAATTCAAATAATTCTTAAAAAATAAAAGTCAAAAAGTAAGTATAGGCCGTAGATCTGAACTATTCAGATTTATTCCTCACCACCAGACCACCACCATTAATGGTTAGGATTCACTAATTTATCAGTTTCTCATTTCTTCTTGCGTTGCTGAATAAATTTCTGCTTTTGCTTCAAAGTTGTCAGTTCCCCTCTTTTCTCTTACACTTCCTTTCACTTTCTCTACGTTGCTTCCTTTGCTCTTTATTTTTCTCTCTCTAAACAAACACATATTTCTCTGTGGAACATCGTTGAGGTAGTCGAAGAAAGAAGGTAAAAAAACAAAAAAAAAAAAAAAAGAAGGTAAAATCTTCATTGTAGAAGTAGACAGAGTAAGTATTATCCGTAATCTTCATCTATCTTTTTCATTTTTGCAGGGCTTGTTTGGAGTTTGCGATTTTTGTGTTCTACATTCCTCAAAATATTTCCTTCCACTCTTATTTTCATTCATAGCTTCATGTCTTTCAACACAAGTTAAAAAAAGGTAACAGTACATTTTAATTATATTTTTATATCAGAAATACATTCTAATTATTTTGATAGTCATTTGTGAATTTCTTCAATATTTTTTTTTTTGCATTTTTAATTTTTTGTTACTTATGCTATATATATATATATATATATATATATATATATTGATAATTGATAAATTATTCAATATCACTTGAAGAAAATGTTTTGAATGTTAGGCTAAAAGTAAAGCCATGAGGCTTTTCAAGGCAGTTGTTGTGTAAACTAGTAGTACGCTAGATTTCTAGTAAGGAAACCAGCCCAACTAAAATGTTGCTCTCAAATAGCTAGAAGAGTTCCTTCAAAATTATTTCCTTTATTTTTAGGGTTAAGGTGCAATTTTACCAATGAACTATTGGTCAAGCAGCGTCCAACACAATTAACTATTAAGTGGACTAAAAATACCAAAAAAAGTTTTACTCAGGAGCGTCCAGTACAACGCCGTTAGACAAAAGTTAACGTCCGTTATCTAATCTGCACCTTAGATAACGGACGTTAACTTTTGTTTAACGGCGTTGTGCTGGACGCTCCTGAGTAAAACTTTTTTTTTTTTGGTATTTTTGGTTCACTTAATAGTTAATTGTGTTGGACGCTCCTGAACCAATAGTTCATTAGTAAAATTGCACCTTAACCCTTATTTTTATTTTCATGGCTTGCTCTTACGGCCCCGGGGGCTCAACCAAAAGAAAGAATGTCAGAAAAGTTCTCATTAACAACTGAACAAGGGATTAAGAAATACAATAGTTACAATTAACAACTTATAAGACTTGTTAATGGATTATCTTCTTTCATGAGGACCTGAACGTTATTATGCAAAAAAGTATGAAAAATCTCTATTCAAGCATAAAATATGTGTGTGTATTCTATTCCTATATAAATCATATTAACTTTTAGCACTTTCATTGTTACTTCTGTTTCGAACCGTTATAAAAGTTGTTAGACTTTTTTTAATTCCTTGAGTTATTTGATTACTATTGTATTCTCTATTTTCTTTCAATTATTTTATATCTTTTATATTTTCTTCAATATTCTTAAATCATTTTTTTACTAATATCATGGTTTTTTCGGAACTTCATTCATATAAATGGTTTTGCACTGTGAAATCATTTTTTCTATTGAAATTTATATGCAATTCTACAAGTTTGCACTCTTAATGTTTTTTTAACATTTTATTCGTGATTTTGATTGCGATTAAAATCTCAAAAAAATTTGGAAATATACATTATGATTTTTTTGCATAGTTTTAATTATAATGGTTCAGATTTTTCATGTTTATATTATAGTTTGAAATATTCAACACTAAAATATCTTCAAAAAAGTAAAGAAATTAAATATTCTAATTAATTTGCTTGTGTTTCTCTTTATTATTTTATTTTTTTATTTCTATTTTCTCCCTCCCTTCCTCTCTCTGTGTCAATTCTATCATTATAATTACATTTTTACCATTTTGATTATGACTTGTGCTGAGTTGTTGCAGAATTTAATTTGTATTTTCATTTGTTTGACTACTATTGTGTTACATTTTTTTTTCTTATAGCATATTTCATGCCTATTAAAAAATAAAAATCATTAAAAAAACACTTGGTTATCCCAAAAATAGTATATATATGAATTAATTATTTGTTGATCACGTAAATATCATGCCATTTGTAAATTTTAGAAATTATATTATTTCTCTTGAGATTAAAGCTTTCACATACTTTTGTTTGGCAAGATTTATATTCTTGTGTTATGGTTTGAGAATCTCTTTTACTTTTCCTTGGTTTCTGTGTGAAAAAACACCAAAATTATTTTAAAAAGGTGAGGATATATCTGATTTGATTGTGTGTGTGTGTGTGTTTTTTTTTTTTTTACTTTAATATTTTTTATGTTTTTATTGATATTTTCCTTTACATCAATTCTAATCTTATAATCACATTTTGAGCATTCTAATTATGACTTTTGTTAGGAGCCTCTGTAAACTTTGTAGGTCTTGTTTGTGAGTTGTTTGACTACTATTGTGTTCTCTATTTTTTCTCATTTAGCATATCACATTCCTTTAAAAAAAAAGGCTAATTAAAAAAGAAACATACTTTTTGTGATTCCAAAAGATATTACTTTCTCATGTCCTTAATATAAGATCCACTTTGTAGTTTATATTAAGAACATGAAGGAGTATATTTATATGAGTTAGTTTTGGGTTAATGTCATTATTGGTCATTTTGATTTGATCAAGCTTTGACTTTGGTCCCCATAGTTTCAAGTCATTGGTCATGGTTGTTAGTGCCAACGTTTCACCCAAGAGGGAGGATGAGTTGAGTGACATAAAAATTTGAACCGAAGATGGTAATCAATTAAGCTAAAGGGAAAGAGTTAGAAAGATATCACCAAAGTGCGCACTGTGATTTGTACTGATTTAACCTTAATTTCGTGACCTACGTCCAGTCCCTAGAGCATCTCTAAGATTTTCACTATCGTTTCAAGATTAACCAAGTTCTTGGCACCTTAATACATAGTAATCCTCACCTCCTACAGATTGTAATATAACAACCACACTCAAGGTCCCACGACCTTGAGATTTTATAGAAATCAAATCAATTATATAACTCTTTCATAGAGTAGATATAAAAAAACTATTAAACAATAATAATATCAAAAGATATTTCATAAGGATTTAATGAGCAATGAATGAGCAGTAATAGATCGTGTGCTTGGTTGTTGGCTCCATATTGAATGCTCACATATTTATAGTTGAACTCTATTAATGACCGTTGTAAAGCTTCGAGCTTTCCGTTGTGAGTTCAAACTTTCCATTAGAGTGATTAAGCTTTCCGTTAGAGACATATTGGAGTTGATGGAAGAATTCGAGGTTCGGTTGCTTTTGCATCGCTGCAACAGATCTTCATATGACATCCCTTTAATTTGCACTAGGATTGCTTAAGGTTAAGTTATTTTTGCTTCGCCGCAATTGACACTTCAAACAATATGCATTTATCTATGCTAAGATTGCTTGCGTCTGCTCTGTTTTTGTCATCACATTTAATGTTCTGACATAGAGATTTGATTTTGTGATTTTGAGTATTATCCACAATTCAAAACATCTGAAACTCATAGGTAAATATATTTAGTATCATTGAGAAGATATATGAGTATTAATCAAGTGTAAACAAATATTAATCAACAAATTTGAATTCTCAGAAACGAAGGTACAATGCTGCAAGAACAGACACTCGAGTCTTGTTCCAATCATACTCTAGTGCTACACTAGAATGTGCAATATGTCACACTAGAGTGCTGATAAATTATGTGTCTGTAGATATTGTTGAAGATAGAGTTCAATTTAAAAGATGCCAATTTCTACCAGACACACTCGAGTGCCACATTTGACTGTCGCAAAGTGACACTTCAAGTGTACCTCACAAATAGGCAACACTCTTGATTTATCAGCAAGTGTCATGCACTGATCTTGTAAGTTTTTACCTTTGCACTCGAGTGTCCATCATAATACTTCCAGAATATAATAGATGCGAGCATCAACCAAAAAACATTGCAAGTGTTGAACCAACACTCGATTGTTCATTAATACACTTAAGTTCCAACACAACACTTCCTGAAAGAAGCAAGTGTCAAGAACAACTTTTGCAAGTGTTAAGCCAACATTTGAGTGTCCATCTCAGAACACTTTAGAATAGTTTCTCTGATTCAAGATTTTAGTTTAAATAACGATTGTTCATTCGTGTACTTTGAAGCATACACTCGAGTGAAATAAATCATAAAGTCATCTTTCTTTTTCAGGTTTGTTATTATCAAAACATAAACCAAGAATTAACATTATCCCCGTTTTGATGATGACAACCCTTGGCATTTCTTTTGAAAGTATGTCTAAAAACTTTAAGATCATAAGGAAAGAATATGAGATGCATTGCAAAATACTATCTTTGATAAGCAAACATTGAAGATCAACAAGAAAGAACATGAGATATAATGATAAGCACTTAATAGAAAAATAAGTTAATCTCTTTGATAATCATAAGCAAGTTTATATAGAGCAAGTTAAAACATAACAATAATCATAACATCAGATACATAAACTTATAACAACAAGACAATCAAATATCAGTCAGTCACTCTCCCCTTTTGTCATCAAACAAAAAAGGTTGTTGATAACTATAATATCATACAATTTGCATATTTTCTAGCAACATTATTTCTCTTCAAACTAAAGCTTTCACTTTTTTTTTTTTTGGAAGTATTTGTGTTCCTATGTTGTGGTTTGAGAATCTCTTTTATTTTTCCCCCTTCGTTTCTATGTAAAACAACACTAAAATCACTTAAAAAGGTATGCAAATATTCTAATTTGATTGGCTTTATTTTTATTGTTTTAATACTTTTAATGTTTTTATTTCTATTTCCCTTTATACCAATTATATTCTTATAATCGCATTTTTATCATTTTGATAATGACTTCTGTCAGAAGCCATTGTAAAAATTTTTGGGCTTTTTTTCTTTGAAATGTTTAACTAGTATTGTGTTATCTATTTTTTGTTTCTCTTTTAGCATATTCCATGCCTATAAAAAAACTCACTCAAAAAGATGAATAACTTTGATGATCCCAAAAGATATTACTTGTACGAATTAATTGTCCATCACTTTAATCTGATACCATTTAATTTGCATATTTTCCATTAATTAATATTACTTCTCTTAAAACTTAAACCTAAAGCTTTTACGGATTTTTGTTTGGAAGAATTTGAGTTCTTGTGTAATCTTTTATGTTTCTGTGGTTTGTTTCCAAATCAACACCAAAATCTCTTTAACATGTAAGGATACATTCTAATTTAATTGTATTTCTTTTTATTATTTTTAAATTATGTTTATATTCTTATTGCTATTTTCCTTATACATGCATGCCTTCATCCATCAATTATATTCTTACGTATGTTTTGTAAGATTGACTTCCGTCCTCTTCTCTTACCATTCTCTTCTCATCATCTTCCCCTTGGCCTCTACTAGCTCCTTTCAGCATTTAGATTGAAATCTGAGCAATTCAGATTTATTTTTTTATGAAAATATTAATAAAATATCCAATTATTAAAAAATAATTAAATAAATTCAAAAACTGTTAAATGTTAGTTATGATAATTTAAATCTGCAATAAAAATATTTTTTAAAAATATTTTAATAAAAAATTTAAATCTACTTAGCTTAGGTTTCATTCTAAAGGTTAAGATGAATAGTGGAAAAGAAAAGGATGAGAAAAGAACATTAAGACTAGATGATGTAGTTAATCCCTATTTTAGCATTTTGCTTATGACTTCTGTTTTGAACTACTAATGTTTGGACTTTATTGTTGTTTTATTACTATAGTGTTTTTCTAGTTTCTTTTTGTTTATTTCATTAAGATCATTTTTTAATAATAATGGGTTTTGCATTATGAAAAGGTCTTATTTTCGTTTTTGCTTTGGAAACTTGTATGCGATTGCATATATTTTGATTGTTTTGGTTTTTACTGTTCTGTTCAGTATCATTTTTATTGCGATTGAAGTCTCAAAAAAGTGAGAAATAGACATTATGATTTTTATGTTTAAATTATAATATGAATATTTCCAATTATAAGTAATTGAAAGTATCGGAAAAAGAAGAATTGCAAAATGCAGATTGCATGACTAAAAAAATAAAGGGAAAATCTTTTTCAAAGCCCATATTACTAAAAAAATTCCCAAAAAAAGCCCCAAGATTCTGAAAATTTCAGAAAAGGCCCAAGATTCTGAAAATTCTAGAAAAGGCCCAACGTGAGTTGTTAACGGGGTTGATATATTTGTTAGGCGGGTATTGATATAGTTTTTACTTAGGCTGATTTAGTTGTTAGCAACAATTTTTTTAACAACTAAATCAGCCTAGTTAACAACTATATCAGTATTCCGCTAAAAACTATATCAGCCCCGTTAACAACTCCGTAAATTCTGAAGGGTCTTTTCTGTAATTTTCAGAATCTAAGTGTATTTTCTGGCATTTTCAGAATCTTGTGGCCTTTTTTGGGTTTTTTTTGGTAAAAAGGGCATTGAAAAGGATTTTCCCAAAAATAAAGCCCTTGCATATCCTTTGTGATCATAAACAATATTATTTTACCAATAGGGTTGGGTTTAGAGGTAACTGCTAGTACCTCACAATGTGAGATACCAATGCTAGAATTCCTAATGGGGAAGATGCTCATATTTAGTGTCCGACATTGTCTTAAATAGAATTATCTCTAATAGAAGGATACCTACTTTTAGCAAAACAAAATAAAGAAATTATGATAATAAATTAATTGTTAATCACTATACTGTCATATATACTTTTTATTTAAATTTTTTTTCCTCTTAATTAAAGCTTTCAAAAAAATTTGCCTGGTAGGAATTTTTTTCTTGTTTGAGAATCTCTCAATTTCTCTTGATTTTACTGTGAAACAACATTGAATCTTTTAAGAAAAGCTAAGGAAATATTGTAATTTGTTTAGTACATTTTTATTATTTTTATATTGTGTTTATGTTTTTATTGCTATTTTCTTGTTTGAGAATCTCTTTTAGTTTCTCTTGGTTTTACTTCTAGCATATTTTTATTGCTAATTTATTTTATTTTTTTTCAAAAATTCTTGAAATATTTCTTTTAATAATAGTGATTTGTCATTATATCCCTATTTTCTTGTGATATATATTTGGTATTTATGTTTTTAACTTTTTGATGATGACTAGTAGTATTCTCATTAAATAGATACCTTAGCTTTAAGAGTTTTGAACTAATTAATTAAATTAAAAATGGTATTGTGTACTTTGTTAAATTGGCAGGACTTGTTTTTGGTGGATTCTATATTTTATTCTCCTCAGCATCATTTGCTTTGGTCTTCACAAAAGAAGGATATCAACATCTGAAGAAGAGGTTAGTGTATACTATATCATATATACCTTTGTCATCATTTTGTTTTTAGATATTTTTAAATTTTTCGATTATTGCTAAAATACCAGCATAATGCTGACTAATGTTGTTCAAAAAAAAGTTAAAAATTTGTTTAAAAATTTTTAAAAAAATAATTTAAAAACTTATCATAATTTTTTTATAAATTTTTTTAAAAAGACTCGTAGAAGATTTGATTGATTAAACTAGAAGAGAAACATTAAATTTAAGTGGGCAAACAAAAATTTCTGAAATATAATATATTTACGATCTTGAATTCATCTTTTTGGGGCTCAAATCTTTTTCTTTTTCCCCTTGTTAGGCAGGCTATATTGCTCCTGTGGTTATTGGGCTTGGGCCTATACCCAGTTGAATACTCATAAAGTAAAAGTATTTATAATTCATACTTCATGTTTATAACTTCTATTAGTAACAATAAATTCAAAAAATAGAATAAAAAGAAAATATTATTTATATTGTAACGTTGCAAAGGGAGGGGCCGGGGGGGGGGGGGGAATCAGATATCGTAAAACTATTGGGAAACATTAGATATTAAAATGCATCCAGATTTTGTAAAGGTAAAATAGAAGGACATGTACTTTCACAATTTTTCTTTGTTAGATGAAAAATAACTTATTATTTTCGATAATTGATTTTAAAAATTCCATTACTACTGAATTATTCTAGTACGTGAAACATGTTTGAAGTGGTTTTTAATTTTAGAAATTATAGTTCTTATGAAAGTGATATTTAAATATCATTTCGGAACTAATAACCTGATGTCACTTAGCTTGCAGCTTTCTCGATCATTCTTTTTGGGTGTTTTAAGAGGTTTTGGGTTCGACATATGGTATGATGTACTCCCTACATTGAAATGAAAAAATCGTAATGATCCCCAACTCGAAATCATTCTCCAAAACTAACTTGAAACAATAGAATATTGTTGGAGTATTAATATATAACATCCAAGTACTTTTTCCACATTTCTGGTTTGTATGTTTTCCTTTACATAACCACTTTACAACACTTTCAATTTGCATTCTTTAAGATCTTAAGTCATTGGAGCAACATTTTTCTGATTTCATTACTAGGGATACACTAATTTGGTGACTAAAACCCCAATAGTATATTAGTCACAAACAGACTATAATTCTTGTATCCATGTTAGATGGAGAACTACCTACTTGACATTGCAAAGAATGAAGTCCAAAGTTTGGTGAATCTAGTGAAAAATGAGGCTCAATATCTATGCTGTTTCAACAGTTATGTTGAAAATTTTGAGCATAAAAAGAACATACTAGCAGCAAAGCACAAAGATGTGAAGAGAAAGTTTCAGAAAGGCAAAGGAGTCTTCAGTTTTAAGTTTGCAGCCCAGGAATGGGAACGTGAAGCAGATGATATCCTTCATATAGACACTAAAATAAAGAAGAAATTGTTTTTTGGTTGGTGTCCGAATTGTTGGTCGCAATATCGAAGAGGCAAGGAGTTAGCAGAGAAGACTCAACATATTGAAGAATTATTGCAAAGAAGCAACTCCAATATAGTAGCTGGTCGAGCAAATGTATTGGACATAAAATACCTTACTTTACAAGGTTTCATTCATTTTGAGAGTAGAGAGTCAAAGTTCCAAGATCTTCTAGAGAAATTACAAGATAAGAATTGCAATAGGATTGGATTGCAAGGGTTGGGGGGAACAGGTAAAACTTCAATGGCAAAAGAAGTGGGTCATAAACTGATGAAAGAACGTGAATTGATTGACAAATTCATCTTTCTTGTTGTCTCTAAACCTCCTGATTTCAAAAAGATCCGTGGTGAACTTGCAAAAAGTTTAGGTATGGATTTAGATGGAGTGAAAGAAGAAGAACTTTCTAGTATAATATTGTCCAAAATCACTAATTTGGACCAAAAGTTGCTAATAATACTAGATGATGTATGGGAAGAGTTTGATTTGATAGAAAATTTGGGGATTCCATTTGGCCACCAACACAAGGGATGTACTTTAAATTTATTGATAACCACACGTAGTTCAAAAGTTTGTTCAGAAATGGGATGCCAAACAATTGAACTACCAATATTAACCAATGAAGAGGCACTGAATCTTTTTAAGGCACATGCTAGTTTAAATAATTCCTCTCGTGGTTTTAAGGGTATGCCACAAAAAATTGTGAAGCATTGTGGAGGAGTACCAGTTGCAATTGTAGCACTAGCAAGAGCATTGAAGAATAAGCCTATATCGGTTTGGAAGGATGCTTTGAAGACCTTGGAAGATGGTGGTCATGATCCAAATTTGGAAGAGGCTTATAAATGCCTAAAGTTAAGCTATGATAATTTGAAAAGTCAAAAGGCCAAAGACCTCCTTCTGATATCTTCTTTGTTACCTGAGGATTTTAAAATTCCTATGAAGATTTTAATCAAAACTGGTATAGGATTGGTCTCTTTTAAGGAAAATGACACATACCATTCAATAAGAAGTGACGTCCATGGAGCTATAATGGAACTCATACATTCTTCTTTATTGTTGAATGACGAGGAAGAATGTGTGAAGATGCATGATTTGGTTCGTGAAGTTGCCTTATGGATAGGAGAAAACGATATTCAATCTCTCATGGATTTGGAAAAGCCTATAAAAGGAAACTTGAGATATATATTTTGGAAGACTGATAAATTTCCTCATGAAATTGATGGAAATAAATTGGAGTATCTATCAATATTGTTAGATGATTCAGAGGGTTTCAATGTCACAAATACATTCTTTAAAGACATGATAAGCATCAAAGTTTTGATTTTAGATAATAATGTTAGAGGTCCAGCTCTATCATTGATGAATTCACTTCAACCATTGAAGAGTGTACAAACACTCATCCTACGCTCTATGGATTTAGGTGACATCTCTGTCTTAGGAGACTTGTTGACTCTTATGACTCTTTGGTTTTACAATTGTTCAATCATTGAATTTCCTAAAGAAATTTTGAAACTAAAGAAGTTGAGCTCATTAGAGGTTGAAACATGTAAAATTAAAAGGAGTAATCCTTTTGAAGTGATTCAAATGTGCTCACAACTAGAAGAGTTGACTTTTATTGATAATGAGTGTGATGATGAAGAAAAAGATGCAATTTTTCATAAAGGATCTGCTCTGACATTACATAGATATTGTATATCTTCTAAGGACGACCTTTCTGAAAAGTATGGTTTGTCAAGATGCTTTCGAGCAGATGAATTAAGCAATTTAGTCTCACATGCAACATTTAAGCAACTTGTTGAAAGAGCTGAAGTTCTTTTGTTGGAAGGGGAGGATGGGCAAAGAATGTGGAAGAATCTTGTCCCTGATATTTTTCCAATAGAAAAGGAAGGCGTGATGAATGATTTGATTGTTCTTCATCTGAGCTCACATCCTAACATGGAGTACCTCATAGATACTAAAGATCATGATCCTAGCATGAGTTCTTTTTGTAATTTGGCTGAACTACATCTCTCTGAAATGGGCGTTGAAGATTTATTTCGGGGTCCTCCACTGTTAGGCTTTTTGGAGCAATTAGAGATTTTGAAGTTGACAAAGTGTGACAAACTGAAGGGCATATTATTTAATGCCAACTATAACTTGTGTCAACTTAAATCTATGGAGTTGGAATATTGTACAAGCTTAATGTCAGTTTTCCAGCCATACACTTCTCGAAGTCTAAGACAATTGAAAAAATTAACAATTCACAATTGTAGTGCGCTAGAATACATCATAGCGGGTGAAGATGGTGATAGCAATCAAAAGAATTATTATGAGTCGCTGTTCCCCTCACTGGAAGAGCTGGAACTTTCTGGAGTACCAAGTTTCATTAGAATTGTTAGAGAATATCACCAACTCATGAGTTCATCAAGGCACAAGCAGTCACCTCCACTTTCAAGACACAATTCAAGGAACCTAAATCAAAGTCTCGCCACACGTACTTTCTCTTGGGTTCAAGCATGTTGTTCTCTCAATAAATTAAGGCCCGCTAGCAAAGAGACTGATACTATTTTTGAATATAGATCACTTGACCACAGAAACCCACTGGTATGCTACGCTTGCTTTTCTTTTTTTGCTTAATTGTCTCTTATAAATGGTATGTTAATTGTTTCAAAAAGGAAAATGAGTTACGACTAAATAAAGCAAGGTATGAGTGGTAAAAATAATTATTGTGATGTTTGGTATGATGCATTATTTAAAGTAGTTTTAATTTTTTTTTCCCTTTTTTTTCCTTGATTGACTTAATTTGTAACAAAATTTTGTGAATGCATCTTGTTAACAAGCAATTGTTCTTTGGTAAAATGGTAGGAGTAAAGATACACTTACATAAACATATTTATTGCAGGAAATATTAAAAAAAAAACCAGAGAGTTGAAACTCCTGTACAAACATTAATTGACTATTTAAAAACATGGTTCATAAATGAAGAAAAATAAGGCATTAGTTTTAGGAATATCTAATGTGAATAATTGGTGTGACAAATTTAAAAGCCCATGGCTATACGTGACTCTGAGGTAAAAATGTTGCTGAAAAATATCATCATGGACATCATATATCAACTCATAATTAAAAAGATGAGTTCTTTTACATCAAATTAAAAAAAGATGAGTTTGGATACTTTGATCTCCCTATTTTGGAGTTTTTTTAAAAATATATATATATATATATATATATATATATATATATATATATATATATATATATGTAACATTATAATCTTTATGAATTTCAATGTTTATTCTGATGTTGATTTTGAATACTAAACTACGAAGGCAATAAAAATGGTAAATTGAAAATATTTATTGTATTTTAATCATTTTACTAAAATTTTTATTGACAATGTATTAAACAGAACGGATAAAGGGTTGGAATAGTTTCTCTCAAAAAAATTTGGAAAAACATGAAAAATATATAATTATTTGTAGCAATTACATGCAACTATAAATGGAGCCGCTCTGTTTTATGCAGCTCTTCATATTTATTTGAGGATATTCTATAAGGCTTCTTTGTCGAAACATGTATGGACCAAATTAATATTAATGAAATTATATGAACCAAATTGCAAATGTTTTACATATTCCAATGTTTGTTCTGATGTTGGACAGTTGAATTCAATAACACAAAGGAAATAACATTTTAAAATCGAAAAGTTTATTGTATTTTAATTATTTTACTTGGATTTATTGTTCACAAAATGTTCAATGGAATGGACTATTAGTTTTTCTCAAACACATTTAGAAAAAGACATGAAAAGAAATAATTATTTTAATTTATTGTTATGAGTTGATACTATTTGCTATATAATTTTCCTTAAAAGCTATATTGTACATTCAAATTTTACTGCTCATTGTTTGTTTCAGGATAAGAAAGATTTATTTTACTGATGGTTATTATGTCAAAAATTCTTTATTTATTATTGTATATCTAAATTTTACCATAGGTTTATTTTGGAATGATAATGATTTATCTTCTTGGTGATACATATAACTTTAGTGATTTGTTTGTTTGTAGAAATTTGATACTTTCAGAGATAGAGGTGCTCCTTCCCTTACAACTCAAAGCCTTTTGCTGCGATCATGGAAGAATGTTAGGAAAATAACACTTATGGAATGTCATAACTTCATATCACTATCAATTCTATCCATTGCGACCTCAACAATTGCTTTGAAAACTTTGACAATCTTAAGATGTCATAAACTGAAGTGCATCACAATACATGAGGAAGATGCTCGAGTTGATAGGAATAATTGTTCCATTTTTCCAACACTGGAGATGCTGAGAATCGAGGATTGTGAGGAGTTGGAATTTTTTTTTGTATCAGCAATATCTGTTGTTCTTCAAAAATTGAAGGATTTGACTATAGAAGAAGTGCCTAAACTAAAATGCGTTTTTGGGGACTACCAAAAGGAGGAACACTCATCCAATGAGCATCAAAATGATGAGCTTCATTTTGATCTCCCTGCTTTGGAGACCCTCTACATCAATGATGCACCGAAGATCAATGGCATTTTTGCTACAGAGGTACCGTCCTTTTAACTTTGAACAAATGATTTATTATGTTTTGATAGGAATTTAACTAGAAGTGCAGTTTTTGATCAAAATTGATTTTTTTTTAATTGTTCTCTTTTCATGTTAAGCTTTTAGATTAATTTCTTCTTTTTGTTACATTGACGTGTATATGTATTGATATATACTTTGACAATGAAGGCACGTAATAATGATGATTCAAAGTAAATTTTATTTCAAATTAATATCACAAGGGAAATAACATTTTAAAATCGAAAATTTTATTGTATTTTAATAATTATACTAAAATTTTTTATTAATAAAGTGTTCAATGAAATGGCCTATTAGTTTTTCTCAAACATATTTAGAAAAAGACATGAAAAGAAATAATTATTTTGATTTATTGTTATGCGTTGATACTATTTGCTATATAATATTACTTAAAAGCTATATTATGTATTCAAATTTTACTGCCGATTATTTGTTTCGGAATAAGAAATATTTATTTTACTGATGGTTATTTTGTTGAAAATGTCTTTATTTTTATTTTTTATTTGTATGTTTAAATTTTACAGCAGGTTTATTTTGGAATGATAATGATTTATCTTCTTGGTGATACATATAACTTTAGTGATTTGTCCGTTTGTAGAAATTTGACACATTCAAAGATAGAGGTGCTCCTTCCCTTACAACTCAAAGCCTTTTGCTGCAATCATGGAACAATGTTAGGGAAATAACACTTATGAAATGTCATAACTTAATATCACTATCAAATCTATCCATTGCGACCTCAACAATTGCTTTGGAAACTTTGACAATCTGGGGATGTCATAAACTAAAGTGCATCACAACACATGAGGGAGATGCTCAAGTTGATAGGAATAACTGTTCCATCTTTCCAACACTAGAGATGCTGAGAATCGAGAATTGTGAGGAGTTGGAATTTTTATTTGTATCAGCAATATCTGTTGGTCTTCAAAAATTGAAGGATTTGACTATAGAAGAAGTGCCTAAACTAAAATGTGTTTTTGGGGACTACCGAAAGGAGGAACACTCATCCAATGAGCATCAAAATGATGAGCTTCATTTTGATCTCCCTGCTTTGGAGTCCCTCTACATTAGACATACATCGAAGATCAACTGCATTTTTGCCAACAATTATAGCATGGTGAATTGGACTGCTACAGAGGTATAGTCCTTTTAACTTTCTACATATGATTTGTTTTGTTTTGTTTTGATACGATTTTAACTAGAAGTGCAGTATTTGATCAAAATGAATTTATTTGTTACTCTCTTATCATGTTAAGCTTTGTTATATCGATGTGTGTGTACGCGCGCGCTGATATATACTTTTACAATGAAGGGCATAATTATGATGGTTCAAGGTAAATTTTATTTCAAATTAATATCATAAAGGAAATAACATTTTAAAATCGAAAAGTTTATTGTACTTTAATAATTATACTAACATTTTTTATTAACAAAGTATCCAATGGAATGGGCTATTAGTTTTTCTCAAACATATTTTTAAAAGCATGAAAAGAAATAATTATTTTGATTTATTGTTATGCGTTGATACTATTTGTTATATAATATTGCTTAAATGATATATTGTGTATTCAAATTTTACTGCTAATTATTTGTTTGAGAATAAGAAATATTTATTTTACTAATGGTTATTATGTCGAAAATGTCTTTATTTATTATTGTGCATTCAAATTTTATAGCAGGTTTGTTTTGGAATGATAATGATTTATCTTCTTGGTGATAGATATAATAACTTTAGTGATTTATACATTTGTAGAAATTTGATGCATCCATCGATAGAGGTGCTCTTTCTGTTACAACCCAAAGCCTTTTGCTCCAATCATGGAAGAATGTTAGACAAATAACACTTTTTGAATGTCATAACTTAATATCATTGTCAACTCTATCCATTGCGACCTCAACAATTACTTTGGAAACTTTGACAATCGTAAGATGTCATAAATTGAAGTGCATCACAACAAATGAGGGAGATGCTCATGTTGATAGGAATAACTGTTCCATTTTTCCAATACTAGAGAAGCTGGTAATCAAGGATTGTGAGGAGTTGGAATTTTTATTTGTATCACCAATATCTGTGGGTCTTCAAAAATTGAAGTCTTTGACTATACAAGAAGTGCCTAAGCTAAAATGTGTTTTTGGGAACTACCGAATGGAGCAACACTCATCCAATCAGAATCAAAATGATGATGAGCTTCATGTTGATCTCCCTGCTTTTGAGACCCTCTACATTAGAAATGCACCGAAGATCAAGAGCATTTTTGCCAAGAACTATAGCATGGTAAATTGGACAGCTACAGAGGTACGGTCCTTTTAACTTTGTACATTTGATTTGTTATGATACGAATTTAACTAGAAGCATAGTATTTGATTAAAATGAATTTATTTATTACTTTCTTATCATATTAAGATTTTAGATTAATTTTCTCTTTCTTAGATTGACGTGTATACATACTGATATATACTTTTACAATGAAGGTGCGTAATTATGATGATTCAAAGTAAATTTTATTTCAAATTAATCACAAAGGAAATAACATTTTAAAATAAAAAACTTTATTGTATTTTAACAATTGTACTAACGTTTTTTATTGAGAAAGTATTCATGGAATGGGCTATTAGTTTTTATCAAACATATTTAGAAAAAGACATGAAAACAAATAACTATTTTGATTTATTGTTATGCATTGATATATTTGTTATATAATATTGCTTAAAAGTTATATTATGTGTTCAAATTTTATTGCTGATTGTTTGTTTCGGAATAAGAAATATTTATTTTACTAATGGTTATTATGTCGAAAATGTATTTATTTATTATTATATATTCTACGGCAGGTTTATTTTGGGATGGTATTGATTTATCTTCTTGGAGATAGATACTCCCTCTGGTCCTAACTATAAGAGCTAGTTGACTTTTTTGGAGAAATTAAGAAAGCTAATTAAATTACTTCAGAGTATTTTTATTTTTATTTTTTTCTTCAAACTAATTAGTTTAACTAATAAACTAATATATAATCTAAGAATATACAACATATGAAATGATTAAATAACTTATTTAGCTTCCTTAATTTTTCCAAAGAAAGTCAACTAGCTCTTATAATTAGGACCGGAGGTAGTATAACTTTAGGGCTTTGTAGGTTTGTAGAAATTTGATGCATCCATAGATAGAGGTGCTCCTTCCCTTATAGCTCAAAGCTTTTTTGCTGCAATCATGGAACAACGTTAGAGAAATAATCATAACTTAATATCACTATCAAGTCTATCCATCGCGACCTCAATAATTGTTTTGGAAACTTTGACAATCAGTGGATGTTATAAACTGAAGTCTTTGGGAACTACCAAAAGAAGTCTAATTTAACTAACCATAATGATATTTTATTGCCCTGTAGGAAGTGCATGCATCCACAATTGGAGCTCCTCTGTTTCACGTAACACAAAGCCTTTTGGAGAATATTAGAGAAATAGAACTTGTG
Source organism: Acacia crassicarpa (assembly GCA_034222035.1). Lineage (NCBI taxonomy): Eukaryota > Viridiplantae > Streptophyta > Magnoliopsida > Fabales > Fabaceae > Acacia > Acacia crassicarpa. The sequence goes on from JAWXYG010000015.1 coordinate 13,093,004, forward strand.
AAGTGTGCAAATTTAATATCATTGACAACTCTATCCATTGCCTCAATAATTTTGTTGGAAGTTTTGAAAGTTGAAGCATGTGGCCAACTGAAGTGCATTGTAGGAGATGAGGGAGATGCTATGACTCAAATTAACTACAATTCCATCTTTCCAAAGTTGAAATGGTTGGAAGTTTCAAATTGTGATGCATTGGAATATTTATTCCCAGCATATGCTTTTAGATCCCCTGTACATTTGGAATCTTTAAAGATTAGTAAGACTCCTATGTTGAAATATGTATTTGGAAGAAGCCAACACGATGACAATTTAAATCCTGAGAATCAGAATATCCAAACTCTTATCGATTTCCCTGCTTTGAAAGATCTTTCTATTGAGGATGTGCCAAAACTTGTAAGCATTTATCCCGAAAACTACTATATGAGAGGGTTATATCTAAGGTCTATTATTTTGAATGAGCTTCCAAAGATTACAATGAGACCTTTCAATGAATTTTTGGTTTGGTGGCATACAAAACAACAGGAAACAAAGGTATTGCTCTATTCAACTTCTCCAACTAGTCCTAGTTTATTCCCACAATTGATAACTTATGTTTTAATAATTTCTCTCACTGTAATGGTTTGCAGATTTCTACATGTCCATTTTAAAGAAACAAAATATAATAGTGTCCATAATATGACCACACTAATCCTCAATTTTCCATAAGCTAGGGGGTTTTTGTTATTTTCGTACATATATGCCTGAAAATAACATCTATGTCTAAATCTCAAATTTGAGTTTTCCTCTAATTGTTATTTGATAGTTTCATTCTCTAAGTATTTTTGAATTTGGAAGTGATATAGCTTTTGTGGATTTCGTAGGTAATTGAGATGTGCCGGAAAACTTTGGAATCTCTTCAAGTTTGTGCCTTCAACATTGAAGAAATTTTTGATTTGACATATATGAAAACAGAGAAAAAAGGAGATGAACTTCAACCATTGACATCAAGCATACAAAACTTGAAGTTGCTAAATCTTAGTGAGTTGGTGAATATATGTGTGGGGCCTAAATGCATCATAAGCTTTGATAGTCTTCGGGATCTAACCATTGAAGCATGCAAAAAGCTCAGAGTTATCTTCTCTGCATCTGTAGTTAGAAGCCTACCAGTGTTGGAGGAGCTACATATATCAGAATGTGAAGAATTAGTTCACATTGTTGAAGAAGATTATGCAATAAATGCTGAAGATATTGTGTGTCATGAACCATGCTTTCCCAACTTAAGACGTGTCTCTGTATCAGATTGTCAAAAATTGAAGTACCTATTCTACATCACAATTTCTGATATCCTTCCAAAACTATTTTTTTTAGAGATAAACAATGCCTATGAACTTGAGCATGTCCTAATCAAACGAGATGAGATGGAAGAGATAGTGATGAAGGATGTGCTTCCACAACTAATATATATTACACTTTCAGATCTTCCTAACCTCATTAGTGTCTACCATGGGATCAATTTTCGAAAAGAAGATTATTATACGAAAATGTATAATTGTCCCAACTTTGGTATGCATTAAGAGAAGTAATTTATTCTTTAAAATTTAAAATTGTTGGATGATTTTTATTATAACATTAAAAATCCTACTTTCAGACCCTTCAACTACTCAACATCAAGCAGACCATGAAACTGGAAATTCTCAAGTTGAAGAAAAAGCAGAGGAGAGGCTTTCTTCCCATATGGGAGAAGAAATAACACAACAATCCCTTACCAAGGTATAATTTTGATTTCTGGTGGCTTCATTTTACTGCTTCTCCATTGGTCTCCACCATGATTATATGTATGCTTGATAGTTTGAAAGATGTTCGCTGGAAAAGAATTAAATCTAAGTGCATTTTGAATGACGCAGCAAAATTATTGTTACTATACTCTCTTTCTTTAACAAATTCCACAAGCCTTTTTCATTTTCTTTTTTATTAAATTTTCTGGTAATGGCAAGGAAATTCAAGGGGCAACAAAGGAAATTGTTGAAGAAGATTTTATGTCAGAGATCGCAAAAAAGACAATTTCATCATCTGATTCAAAACTTAGAGGACAACTTGTATGTGTTCGCTAATCCATTTATTAACTATTTTTAATATCTAGTGAGCTCTTAGAGCATAATGAAGAGAACCAATAAAGAAGAATATTTATTAATAACGATGGTCAGTGGAAACAAATTAAAGAAAATGACAACTAAGTGAAACTCTTTCTTTGTTATAAGGAAAATAGAGTTTGACGACCATATTGTACTTTTGGGTAGCATATTGAAGAACCCCTAGTGAAATTGTTGATAAGGTATTATTTTAAAAATGCTAAAAGAGACATCGTCATCATTTGAGGACTCTAATTTTATAGAATTTTAAGCTTTGAGAATTTATTTTAATTTTATTGAGGAGTGAGTCGGAAATTTGGAATAAAAAAATTAGTAAAGAATAACATCTCTTTTTAACAAAGGAAATTAAAAGAAGAAATTTACTTCAAAATATTAGCTTTTACATTTATTCTTTTTTATGTTGAATAATTAGAACTAATTCAAGAAAGGCATCTCCAAAACTGAGATTATTGTCCTTCGTCTATTGATTTTTTTTTAATTATTATTTATGTCTCTAGGACACAATAATAATTTTCTTTCTTATGTTTTAAAGTTTCTATTTGAACCCATATGATGTTTTTAAGAAAATTCAGTTACTAGAAGAAATGTGTGGTATTCAACAGCTGAGGGTCATACTTCAAGGAAAAAAAGAAAATTAACTGACTGTAACCAAAAAAAGCAACATCAACTATAAAATTTGCAATTGTTTTCTCAGAATGAATCAGAATCTTCAAATGTGACAATATTATTCTTTCCAAAGTAATCAATTAGAGTTATGCTAGATGGTTTGAGCTAATTAATGTTTCTTATTATCCTATATTATTCTTTATTCAAGCAAGATGGTTCAAATTTTTGCCTTCAATTTATCTTTGACATAGGATGAGTTGGCGGGCAAAGTAGTGAGAAATGAGAGAATCATGATTGATCCACAACAATCCATAATGGGCACACAGAACTTTACAAAGGTATATCAAATGCCCAATTGCAAAAGAAAATTGAAACAACTATCATCTAACTGATTTAATTAAAATAAAGAAAAGCAATATGAACATATTGTTGTGTGAAATAATACATAGATTTATGCTAGACATTTGAACCTATGCCTCTTTCATATGTATTTTCACATAGGATGAGTTGGTGGGCAAAAAAGTGCAAACGGAAACAATCATGATGGAAACACAGTCACAACAAGAAATGACAGGACATGATATACATTTTCATAAGGAAGAGGAAGAAGAAGAGGAAAGAGAAGGTAAAATATTACTTTCTTCAACCCTTAATTCTAATTCACAAAGATTAAGAAATCAGTTTTGGTATAGTTAGTTTCTTTGTACTCTTCTCTTAGAAACTTTCTTTCAATTATGTATTCTTTTGAGTGTCTTCTCTTTTAGTTGATTTTTAATTATAACATATTGCTTCATAAGTTTAGGAAGAAATATAAAATATACAAAATGGTGTTGAACCACTAACTAGCGAACTACTCATGATGTTGTAGATGACGTTCAACTTCCTAATAAGTCTCAATCCCTTGCCATTGACTCAAGTGGAAGTGGTAATCTTGTACCCAATATTATGCATCCAATTAATTCATTGGAAGGTGTTAACAATGAAGGCATCAATGAAGCAAGTGTGGTTCAAAATGAATCCAAGACAAATGTGACATGCCATGCTGACCAAGAAAATCCAAGTAACATAACACAAATTGAACAAGAGACATCACATTCTAGAGGTTATTTACCTAATCCCTATGATATATTGGCTTTTCATTTGTAGATATATATGTATGTATGTAAGCTTTTATAATATACTCATTTGCTATATATATTGTCATGTTTTCTTTAGGCCGATTTGTTGAAAGTCGTGATTGCACAGAGTCATATTTTATTGAGGACACAAAGTTGTCAGTGTCACCATTTTATACACCTATAAAGATTATGTCTTCCTTTCTAGAGACTAATAATGAGGCTTCAATTGTTCCTGGGATCCAAGAAATAATTCACATGATGGAATTGGAGGTTTTTGAGAGTTTAATATTTGTAAAGGCACTTGAGACTCGCCCACAACTTCAACTCTCTACAAAAGATCGAAGTGCTCGAGTGTTGTGTATGTCTTATAGAGTATTGCTTGACATTTTGAACATTCTAATGACCAAGACTCCCTTCACAATCACCGAAGCAGACAAGAGGTTGCTGACTGAACATTTGAAGGATGCTTATCTTTTGGGTTTTGATAAGGATTGGATTGAGTCTATAAAGACTAAGGTTTTTGATAGTGGGATATATGAAGTTGATAGCATCCAGAAAGTTCTAAAGGGTTTAGACAATGATCTCAAGAGCAACGAGGCAATGCTTGAAGCTATTCGTGATGAGGAGGTAGAGGCTACACGGGCGGTTGAAGTGGCTCAACAAGAGCAAGCCAATGTTATGGCTCGTCATGCTCATCTTTTGAAGAAACATCAAGATATTATAGCACGAAGGCACCAATGCTGGGAGATGATTGCTGCTAAAAATAGGCACTTTGGATTTTAGCTGCTATTTATGTGCTTTATGACTCAACTCACTATCCTCAATGTCGTTGTCTTTTTCTTTTTTATCTTCACCAAAGAGATATTATTTTTATTGACTATCCAACGCACAAACAGTTCATGTGTGTTATTGTCCCCATTGAGAAAGCTCCCACTTCATGTATTTAAAATTGAACTCCTGTTGTTGGATTGGATCGAAAAGAATTTGATGCTACATTTTCTCTTATTTATTATAGAAAAAATAAATGAGGGAGTGAAAGGACTTGTAATTTTTATTTCCATTTACAATATCTATATAGAAATTAAAGAATCTCCTATATATGAGCTAACAAGTATATATTGTGTTTGTGGGCAAATAGAATCATGAGGATCTTCCAGCAAAGCAGAATCAAGAGAATCAGCTTCACTTTGATCTCCTTCATCAGTCTCTAGCACATGGCTGATCTCTGTCTCTGTTTTGCATTTGCGTTTTGAAAGTTGAAACGTAATGACTTTTATAATCAATTAAATCCCTTCCAAATCAAAATTAATGAATTTAGCATGATTAAATTCTCATTCTTCAAATTGACCGGTAGAAAAGTTATCAGAGGTATTTGATCATACTGTTAATGGCAGAGTATTAGTCACTATGTTAATGACAGAGTATTAGTCCTACAATGTTGCTAGCAATCAATATATATTCTCTTTTTAAAGTAACTTTGTGAAGAGATTATTTATTTTAATTAGAAGTGTACTAAGAAATCAGCATTTGCTAATGACATTCTCTTACTATATTTCCCTAATATGATTACGTATACAAGCTTGAATTAGTACCAGCCGTTCTTTAGTACGAAAATTGTTTTGACCTATATATATAAGGATCGATTTGAAATTGTTTTGACGCATGTAAAAATTCATATATTCATTTCCCATATTCTGAAGATATATAAATGGATGATGATGAATTTACAATATGAGTTGGGTCAATGATCTTTGGGTATATATTACCTCAACAACATATGATGTCCTCTGTTCTCATGGATCAGAGCTACCATTAGACAAAACAAAAGATTGAACCGAGTTATAATTTTGAATTATGATAACTCATTAATTTATGACGATTAAAAAAAAATCATGCTTGGCAATTTATTTGAGTAATAATAGGGAAAAGTTGGAAAAAATATTCTGTTGACAATATTAAATTGTTAACAACATTGTGATTTGGGAAAATCCTATTAAAAGACAACTGAATTACCAAATTCTAATATGGGTTTGTAAATTTAAGAAATTATTAATTTGATCATATGACTCAAATTAGAACATATAAATTTTATCAATTTATTTCGATGCCCTTCAACCCCCACTCACATTACCCTTTTCCACTATTGCCATTTTTCTTTTCTCTCCCCTACAAAATCATGGATTATTTTGAAGCGCTCACCAAAAACCTTGACCCCAGACATTTCTCTTTAAATGTTAGTTCACAAAGCTAAGGGCTAGTTTGGATGGGCTTTTATGATTTAAAAAAAGAGCACTTTTTAATGCAAAAAAAAATACTTTTTTAATTAATTTATGTATTTAGATGATATTTTTTTAAAAAAGTAAAAGTCACAAAAAAAAAAGGCCAAGATGTTCCTTTTTCTAAAAGCTCCAATTTGGAGTTTTTTTTAAAAAAAAATAAAAAAAAAGGCACTTAAAAAAGCACTTTTTCTCAAAGCTTATCCAAACAGGCCCCAAGTCTCAACTGTGTCTCCCCAATAACTCGTTGACATCCTCTACTATCCCTTCACCTCCCTCTCCTTTAAACCCATGGCTAATAACCCATTTTTGCAGTTGTTGCCAAGAACTGATGACAATGGTTTTGACTTTAGTTGGAACCTATCTTTACTGTCATAAGAGGGGTTTATCGATAAGATGTATTTTGTAAGAGGTATTATGGCGATGTTGTTCCTTTTCATAAGAGGTATTCCTTGGCTAGTAACAATATGTCAATTATGGTGATGTTGTTCCTTTTCATAAGAGGTGTTTACCGGTAAGCAAGGTGTGTTTTGAACCTGAAGGAAATGAGAGGAGATGGCGGGAGCAGAATAAGAACGGTGATGGAAGTAGGAGAGGGAACAAGGGTCTATAGGGAAAATCATTGAATTCTAAAATCCTGAAATGGGTCACTTGACCTAATTTACAATTTGTTAAATTTAGAAGCCTGATTTAAGATTTGTGTATTTCGACTGCCTTTTAATAGGATTTTCCCTACTGATTTAGCAATTTGTTTGAGAAATAATAGAGAAAACAAAAATCACATCAATTAGGGAAAAACAATCATATATCTATTATTTAATTAGAGTCATTTCTTTTTTAGTCATTTTTCGATGTAAGCTTAATTTTAAAATAATCATCGAAAAAAATCTTAGTTTGAAAAAAAAAATCATTTTTATTACTATCAATCTAAACATAAATCATATCACATTTTCTAACTTCTATCCTAAGTTAAATTTTCAAAAGTCAGATTGGGGGAAAAAAAAATCACATGTCACCACTAACCCAAACTAACATTAATAAGTTGTCCAAAATGGTGTCCTCTCATCCTATATTTGGAATTGCACTTTTATTTTTGTTGGTTGGGTTTAGTTAGTTCCCAAATTGATTTTCCCCTGCTTGCACAAAAACTATAATTTTTGATATGTGATACTCTAAAGAAGCAGTGCATAGGAGGAGGAGGAGGCATCACTTAATAAACAAAATGAATTAATGAATTCGTTCTGCTCTTTTATCATATCTCAAAAATGCTAAACTTGTGCCCTTCCCCTGTTTTGGAAAGAAATTAACTTTGGCCTGCCAGATCCGATGAAGATGTTCTTGATTTGATATTGAAAACGACATCGCATAAGAAAGTGAGGCAAAATTTGGACTGTTCATGTGATATCCATGTTCCTAATATGTGAAAAAGTGAACTAACGCTCACTGTCAGAAACAGAGGAGCATGGTGACCTCCCCTCTATTTTATACATATATACTAAGAGAAAAACATTTCTCATATTGTAGGAGAAATGTTTTCTCATGCCACACACACATAAAATGGTGGGACCCGCATATATATATAATTAGCACTAATATATAACTGGGATGTACTTTAGTAGTAGGTGCAACAAATTAATACAATTTGGTACTCATGTATTTATACAAGTTTGGTCTAAATCTCATTAATTCGTTTCAGTTGATTAACAATTTTAAACTAATATGTAACTGGGATGTACTTTAGTAGTAGGTGCAACAAATTAAAAGAATCCCAGGAGGACCACTCATCTGACCCAAAATCAAACTCGAATATAATGGACAGGACATAGTACATGGTAGATGAAGTTTATTAGTAATTGTCCATGAAAGCGTAAAGATACAACAGAGAAGAATGGAATAAACAGTCAAAACCAGATGATCGGATCAGCTTTAGAATATAATGAAAATCCATTGATTACAATTTTTTAAATTCAGGAAAAATTATTAGTAATTGTCCAAGGAAGCATGGACTATAAGAATAAGTGCATTGACAAAAAGTAAAGTTTGCTATCAATGATACACAGTATGTTCTGTTGAAAGTCAGAAACATGTTGATGGTAGCATCTTTATTTGATTCTTTTTCTTTGTATTAAGAATGATATTTTGTTTTTGCTTGAATGCTGATTTATGTCAAGACTGGTATACACTTGTAGGGATGGCTATGCTGACTAACCTTGTCCTCAACTACAAGGGTACTTAAGGGATTGAACATATGAGGAGACAAGGCGTGTTTGTAGAGCACTGCTATGTTTTAAAGTTAATGTTTTTCACTTCCCATCTGTTTGATTGTATTTTATTGGCTTTTGGAGTGTATAACATTATTTGTTTGGCTGTTGTTTCATTGTAAGTCTGATGATGCTCAACAAGCATGGTTACAGATTTACAAAATAATTGAAAGTTATTTCTCAATTGAAACTAAATGTGGGATGGTGACCTGGTGAGTGTGCCAATGGAATTCATAAGTGGAAGATCTCCACGCATGGCACTAATTGCAGTTTTCCTTTAGCTCGAAATAGCAATTAGACAGTTACATATATATTTTCATCATGTATTTTCCTTTTTGTGATGATTATAATGAGTACCAAATTAGTATGCATTTTGATCCTATTTCAGTTAGCCTTCCATCATTATTATTTTTCATTTTATTAAAATCATTATGTGGATATTTCATAGCTAAAATCAAGATAGGAAGGTATGTACACTAACTTTAATTCGATGTTAGATGGAGAGCATCCCTGCTGAACTTGCAAAGAATGAAATCCAAACTTTAGTGAACTTCGTGAAAAATTAAGTTAATTATTGATGTTGTTTCAATAGTTATGATGAAGAGTTTGAGAACAAAAACTCAGTGAACTTCGTGAAAAATGAAGTTAATTATTTATGCTGAATGCAAAACTCAGTGATGTAAGTAGAATAAATGATAAAGCAAAAGGCGCCTTCCCATGTTACATCTGCAGCACTACAATGGAAGCATGAAGCCGAAGAACTCATTAATGTCACTGTTGATGCTAAAACAGCGAAAGGCTTTAACGACTTATGTCTTAATTGTTGGCATCAATATTGAAAAGGCAGAGAATTGGCAAGCGGACTCTACATATTGACTGCCTTCTAAAGAGATGCATCTTTAACATAGTGGATGGTCCAACTAATCTTCTAGGGTATAAAATACCATTGTTTACCGAATTTCATGCATTTTTGAGATTAGACACTTAACATTTCAAGATCTTAAAAAGACACTAGAAGATTAAATGAACAAGAGTAGTGTTCATATTTGAGAGAGAGTACCACTGATATATATTAATTTATTTAATTTTGAATTTTATGAAGTTGTTATTCAAGCACAAATGAAAGCTGTTTTTTACTTGGTTTAAAACAGAGCACGGTGATGTAATAAAAAAAAGACAGAGCATGGTGAGATTAATAAGTTGTGTCTTGTGTCCACTGTTAGATTGCCTGAAAACTTATCTGAAAAGGTTATACGACCTCTCATCTCATCCAATGTATGGACTTTTATTTTATTTCTCTAGTAGAAAAAATTAGCTCCCTGATTGGCTTTTGCCTACTTGCACAAAACTATAATTTCTGATTTGTAAAATCTTAATACGCACAAGAGAACAGAGGCACCAAGAAAGTTAAAAGATAACAATATTTAAAACACTTAATCAAAACTACTCTAAGGTGAGAGATTTGTGTAGTCTCTTGAACATACTCAGAAAACGAAAAACATATATTCTGACCAAATTTTAACAAAAGCATCTATAAATTAAAACTCTGAAAATGACTAAAATTGGGTTGACTTGTTGTTTCACTAGATTTTTAGGCATCAATCAGTGAGACAAAAGAATGTAGCTAATAAAATAGCAATAACTATTATCTTTAGGTTTTAGGCGTCAATTATCTGACTTTAGTTAACATGGCATTTGAGATGCTAATATCGCATATAATTACATATTGGTTCTGTCTAAAGTTGGCATATAAGAGTCAGCACATACATGTTCGATTGGCATCAGAGTAAATTGCACAAATATCACTTTTGCATCTATATAAAAACTCTAACAAACCAAAACATATGGGACTTTACTCTTATTAGCCTAAAAGAATATAAAGCAGACCACCCACACAAGATGCAGACCAGAACAGCAAAAAGAAATTGACATTGGACAACCAGATCCGGTTAAAGTGTTCTTGATTGGAATGAAAGCGGTGTCGTATAAGTGGGGAAAATCTGGACTGTTCATGAGATCCGTTTTCCAATACTAGGAATAATATGGATCTTAATAATTCATATCCATAATAACATAAGGATATCATCTTTTGATGGCAAAAACTACGAATAAAAGCAGAAAAGCATAAATTGAGGGCTAATAATAACATAATCTCAAGAGCGTCCACCAGATGTTAATAATAACAGTAAGGATAAGAACTCACTGAGGCAGACAAGAGTTGTTGGAAGATAAATTAAAGGATGATTGTATTCTTGGTTTTCACAAGGACTGGCTTCAATATATTTAGACTAAGATTTTTAATAGTGGTATCTCGGAAAGGAGACACTCAATGTTCAATCTCTGAATTTTGAATATTAAGTTATTGAATTGTTGTTGTTGTTCTTAAAACTCATGCTTTAAAACAGGGTATGGTGAGATCAATGTTTGAGATAGGTCAATCTTGAAAACAAGATGACAAGCAGTGTATATAGGATGAAGAAGATAAGAAGAATGCATCATTTAATCAAGAAATAATTTTTGTCTTTGACTAAAAATAAATAATTATTTTTAATAGTCATACTAATAATAAATTCCCTTTTTCTGGAAATATCAATTCATTCCATAAAAAACCAAAACAATTACACGCACAAAAATATTGCACTTCCACAATGATTTCAGCTTTTCTCTTCATTAGAATTTACAAATGGAAAAACTTAGTATCATACACACCTTAAGAATTCTCTTTTTCCATGTATGATAAGCAAAGCCGCAACAATAGAATACAACAAATTTCTCATGACTTTGTTATCCTTATAAGAATATTTAATAAAGCCTATTATTCCCAACTTTTATAGCTTCTACGTACTCACGTATTTAGCAACAATCTAATCCATACAATAACGTAATAACACTCTAGACAATTTACAGTTCTCTTTAAACATTTTAGATTTTAGCTTGGGTTTCATTTCAAATGCTTCATGTTTTTCATTCGATGATTAAAAGATGTGCACTTCATGTATTAATAGTCAAACTCTACAATAATGTTCACGGTTGTTAGAGATACTTTTGGGTTTCATTAAATTTGTGGGTGTGACTAAAAATTAGTGTTAGTTCTCAATGTGTTTTGATGATGATTGGAACAATTGTAAAGTCATGAAAATCAAAATGACAAGTTTTATCTTAAGAAAATCAGTTTTCCTTGCTGTCAAAGGAAAACTCAAGTTTTGGGATTCAAAACTCGAGTTTTGGTCTATGGCAAAACTGCACAAAAGTCATCACTGCCAATTTTAGTGATCACCGCCAGTTTTGAACTAGTGAATAGTTCAAAACTCGAGTTTTGGGATCCAAAACTCGAGTTTTGGCTTGGCATAGAGGTTTCAAAGTTTTCAAAGTTTCTCAAATCTCAAAACCTCCAGTTTTCACTCAACACCGCCAGTTTTGAACTTCATATGTTTTTCAAGAAAGTTCAAAACTCGAGTTTTGGGAAGCAAAACTCGAGTTTTGGAGAGACAGAAAGCAACTGAGTTTGCATCAGTTCAACACCGCCAGTTTTCAGCTATCACCGCCAGTTTTCAACTGCTCACATAATTTCCAAGTTTTCATGATTTATGAAAACTCGAGTTTTGAAAATGAAAACTCGAGTTTTGGTGAGGCCGAGAGCATTCAAAATTTATACAATTAAAAACTGCCAGTGTTACTTCAAAACTCCAGTTTTGATGTTTTGAACTTAAGTTATGTTTTCACATGAATAGTTCAAAACTCGAGTTTTGAGGAGCAAAACTGGAGTTTTGGGCAACCCGAGAGGTTCAGCTTTTTCAAACTCTGACAACTGCCAGTTATGGTTTGAAAACCTGCAGTGATGAAATGAGAACAGTTCAAAACTCCAGTTTTGATAATCAAAACTCGAGTTTTGGCACTTTATCATAAAAACACTGTTTTGTTCAGAATTTGCCAAATCTGATTCATTCTTCCTTGTTTAAGTTACCTATTGATCTTATATGTTATATCTATCATTTATCATTGTAACCGAATTGTTTTAACAAGTTTGTTCATGAGATTACAAAAAGCTCTTGAATTTTATTAAGAACCAAATGAGGATTCATTTTGGGCAACTCGTGATATTTTAAGAAACAACCTGGAAAGATGGACAGACATTTCTCAATACTGATGACTCCACCAATTAAGGATGAAGCATTCTAATCTCCAACGGATAGATCCATTATGGAAAGAAACAAGAATCAAGCATTCAAATCTGCAAATAATTTCCCAACGGCTATATTTCAGACAGGGAGTGATTTCAGCAGATAGATCCATTGAACAACATCCATAACGGCTATATTTTCAAATTGGAAAAAGCTCCAATGGATCTATAACGTTCACAAGCTTCAAACCACTACAAATAGCTGAAGATTTGAAGCTGGATACATACAGAACTGAGTTACAACAATACTACTCGAAAATATCAGTCAAGAGCTGTTCTTATCATTTGATTGTATTGTGCTTCAGTGATCATCGTTATTCACTCTTAGAAGAGAGTTCATTTTCTGTAATTTCTTTTCTGTAAGGATCTCAAAGTAGTGAGACTTTGAGATTGGGTTATCTGATTACAACTTGTAAGGGGGAGTGTGTTCAAAGCTGTGAAACATCCTTCGTTTGCAGAGTGTGTAATCATAAAAGTGAGATAGTGAAAATCCCAGAGTGACTGGGGACTGGACGTAGGTCAAGAGATTAGACTGAATCAGGATAATTTCTTGTTGTTGGTTATGATTAGTTTTGATGATGTCTTATAGAGATGCCATTGAATGTTGGTTATGATTAGTTTTGATGATGTTTTATATAGATGCCATTGTCATTGTTATAAGCAAAAAGATTGAGTAATATAGTTATCTCCTACATTGACTAATTGTTGTATTTAATGTAGATTAATCCAAGTTGAATTATAGAGATTAATCAAGAAGGAGATAAGAATTGAAAGAAAGAAGTATTTGCAGAGGTTATCAAGGAAGCAAGATGTTATCAATGGGTTTTGGTGATAACCAAGTAGAAGAGAAGAGACCAAATAAAGAACATGCATATATATTCTTATATGTGATACTGGAAGTCTCTATGATAAGCAGAAGTTGGAATGAAGTTTCATCACTTTATGGATATTGAAGAAGGTAGAAGCTGTAAAGAATGATGAGCTCAAGTTAAATGAAGAAGAATGATCAAGTTGGGAGATGGAAGAAGGAAGAACTTGATGAATGGAATGAAGATATAGTTATTCAAGTTCTTATGCTAAAGCTAGAAGCCTCCAAGATCATATGGAAGTTGGAATAACTCAATTCAGAGTTAAAGTCAACAAAAATTAGCTTCTGGATGAGCAAACTCGAGTTCAAGACCCCAAACTCGAGTTTAGGACCTCAAACTCGAGTTTAGAATCACAAACTCGAGCCTATAAGTGTCTTCAGCATTTCTGGTGTCTCTGGACTAAGCAAACTCGAGCCTACAAGTGCAAACTCAAGCCTATAAGTGTCTTCAGCATTTCTGGTGTCTCTGGACTAAGCAAACTCGAGCCTACAAGTGCAAACTCGAGCCTATAAGTGTCTTCAGCATTTCTGGTGTCTCTGGACTAGGCAAACTCGAGCCTGTAAGTGCAAACTCGAGTTCACAGTGGTCATCAGCACTTCAGCTCCACTCTGTTTCACGTTTAACTTGGGCGAGGTCTGGTAATTCGACGATATCTCCCAAACTAGAGATCGGATTGAGACGAAACCAAAATCATATGAAACTAGACTCCCAATGCGTCATTTTGATATACAATGCAAGCCAAAAGGAGTTCATATCAAGGAGCTATGATTTTTACAAGTTGCCACAAGAATCAACGTCATAGTCCAGACCCACCTTCGGTATTTTGGGTGTATCTCACAAACGACAAATCCGATTGAGCTGAAATCAGTGGCATATGAAAATAGACTCAAAGGGCTTTCAATCAAGCTTTGAACGGACCAAAACGGAGTTCAGACCAGAGAGATATGGTCTTTGAAAGTTGACAAAGTTGCAAACTCGAACCAGGCCAACTCAGAAACAACCAAATCGCAAATCAACTTACAAACTCGAGTTCATCAGTCACAAACTCAAGCTCGAGAGTTCCAGAGAAGAAATGAGCATTTGGGAAAAGCCAAACTCGAGCCTATAAGTGAACGAACTCGAGTTCATCTCAGACAGAGAGCAATGTAACTTTTCAATGAGTTGCGAACCTCAGGTTTAGATTGTGAACCTCAGGTTCATTTTATCCCGAGAGCAATTTGGCTTTTCAAACACTTGAGAACCTCAGGTTTAGAAAACAAACCTCAGGTTCACACTTTTTGAACTTACTTATTTTTGAACACTGAAGCCTCGAACTCGAGCCTGCAAGAACTGAACTCAAGTTCGCGACGCTGATTCAGAATTTCAAATCTGACGAATTTGCAATGCCTTCTTGTTTGATCTTAATACTTCCCATGATTAATCTCTAGTGTTCCTAGACATGTTTAACCACTTTATTGGTGACTTTCAGATGATCAAAACCAAGGATATCAGATTTGTGCAAGAATATCGAAAGCCGTGCAAAAGCTCCAACGGCTAGTTTCTAACGGCTATATTTCATCCTACAACGGTCATAAACGGTCACATACCTCTCTCTACCTATAAAAGACATGGACTCAAGCAGAAAAACGTGGAGATACAAGTCTACAATGCCAAAATGCTGATTCTCTGCTTCTACATCATTTTCACTCTGTTTTACTTGTCTAGATAGCTTTGAGAGTGAAATGAATTGTGATTGTACTTCAGTGATTATCTATCCATTCCTTTGAGAGGAAATTTATTGTAAACACATTATCTTTCTGAGAGCAACTCAAGATTGGGTAATCTTGAGTAGGTTATACATTGTGTTGATTACAACTTGTAAGGGGGAGTGAATCCTAGTGAGAGGATTACTTCGAGTACAGAGTGTGTGATCAAGCGGTGTATCCTTACGGTGTGTAAGGGGGAGTATCTCTGTAAGAGATTTGTAAAAGGCTGCACAAGTGCCCAGCTAAACTTGTGGGATTGTAGCGGTTCTCAAGTACCCGATTAAAGCTTGAGGGAAATAGTGGATTGAAATCTCCGGAGGTGCCTGGGTACCCGGCTAAATCTGTTTGCACATTCTCTTCTCTTATCTCTTACGTTTCCAGCATATATGTTTGAATGTGTTTACATATATAAATGTATGGTTATTGCTTTCTAAACTGATTTCTTGGAGTTACGAAAAGAATTTCAAGTTAACTAAAGTTTTTTTTATACTTCACCTAATTCACCCCCCCTCTTGGGTTCAGCCGGAACTTACACTTGTGTCTAGCTTTTCTTCCCTTCTTACTCTCATCAACTCTGTTTTCAGTAAACAAGAACAGAGAAATCAGAAAAGAATTCTTAAAATCCCCAATTCACCCCCCCCTCTTGGTGATTTAGCTCCACTTTCAATTAGAAGCCCATGACTCTCAAATTTCAGACATGAAATAGATGTTATTTATGATCAAACCATAACAAGAAGTTTACCAAATAAAAGAATATATCTTACAAGGTTTGATTTCCAATCACATCCCAATGGTTCTCATATATTTTTCTAGTTTGCCTTTTATCATAAGGAAATTGGTCCTAATCTTCTTCTGAAAAGGTAAAACATGGGGCAAAAATGTTAAAGATATTGATATTTTTTGTAAGGAAAGATTAGGATGTTGATTAAATCATATTTTTAAATGTTTTTTCATCATTAACTTGGGGAATTTAATGTATTTCATAGGCCATTTTTGCATGATTAATAGATTAAGCACTAATTTGAGTTAAGGGTATTTGTATTGAATTTGTCTAATTAGGGGCAAAATTGTCATAATTTGTTAATTATTCATGCAAATGATTTTTTCGACTTATGATACTAACTTGTGCTTAATCTTGCATTGTATGTGTTTAAAAAAAAAAAATTCAGAATGTGGAAATGTCAATTGGGTCAAATTAATATTTTGAGAACTAAGAAAAATTACAGAAAAAAAAACGGTTTTTAAAAATTAGAGCTACCCCTACAAACTTCTTAGCATTCTCAGTTTAGTCCCTCACAATCTTTTGAATTCTGACTGTTTAACTTGTGTTTTGACCAGGGGTGGGGCAGATTTTCAGAGAAGGAGCCTGAGCTGCTTCTTCTCTTTAATCTTCATGGCACCGTGGCAGGAGTTTGAACCAGAGAGAGCTTGAAACCACCGGACCTTTCCTCTCACCATTCCTCCTCTGCCGTGCTTCATCATCTCCACCACGGTTCAACCTCCACCATCGCAGATTCAGGAACAGAAGCTCAGCGAGATTCCACCGTGAGTAGTTTCGGAACACTAGAAGACAGAGCATCAGCCGTGACAGTGGAGCGACAGAGATCACAGTAGAAGAGCGCCAGCGACCTGAAATAGAAACGTGTTGTGGAGCTTCAGAGTTTCAGAGATCGCGTCACAGTCTTCTACTTTGCCGGAATCCGCCGTCTGTATTTCCAACACCACCATCGACCACTTTTTCTTCTTCCTTCTCACTCCACCTATAACGTCCTCAAAGTTTACTAAACATAATAACCAATTAAGGGTTCATTAACAACTAAGTAATGCCCATCATTTACCAAAATATACAAAAGTAAATCAGAGTATGCAGAATGAGCCCTAACGTGGCAACATACAATCATCCAACATAAACCAAAAAGACAGAAGCACTACTTATAGCGGAGTAGCCTAAGCTTCTGAGGTCTTTCCTGATGGACCCGGACGGGAACTATCACTTGAAAAATGTGGTAACCAGCAATCCAACTTATTACGAATACTAATATGTGCTAGTGATGTGCCAAGTGGAACAATTTATATAACCAAATAGTAAAAATATAAATCATCAACGTCCACATCACAAAATTTCGTATCATAAATTAGGTATTACAATTTTTCATTAATACAATTCTCAATATGCCTCCCACCAATCCAACCAAACTGCCTTATTTCCTCTGACTAGACCCATGGGCTAAATTACATCTATATTACTGGTTACTCAACAGCTCACTGGTCATGTGATGAGAACTGGCCAAAATCCTCAGAGCACATATCCCAGACTATGGGCCTTTTCCCCTCATTGAACTAATGGGGTGTCGTAAGCCCTCATTGAACTAGTGGGCAACTCCCTCATTAAACAGGTGGGACAATATAAAGCCAACCATCGTGCACCAATGGAGGCCTCACCACGTGGTGGAATAACTACTGTATCTATTCCCAATTCAACCATTTCTATAATTATCACAATAAATAGCTCAACAGGAATTTTCCAAGATTTTCACGTTCATATCAAAAAAATTCTCATATACATGTTATAATAGCTCAAATCCCAATTTCTTATACATATATAAGTATATGCAAATATTTCACAATTCAAATCATAAGGTTCCACCAGGCAATTTCAAATAAGATAGTCATAACTATTTCACAAAATACTGACAAACAATATACTAATACACATAACAAGTGGAAAGTGGTTACCTCTCGGCGAAGCTAATTATTATTACACCGCTCCTAATCCAAGAGCTTAAACACACGCCAAAAATCAATCTACCACAACCAATTCACTAACAATTAATAACTCTTCTAAAACTCTACATAATCAAAATTAACTTATAATTTCATAAAAATTAAGAATATACAAATTTTAGTAATAAATTTTGGGTGCTTGAAGTGGGCAAATTATGACGGGACTGAAAAATTAGAGAGATCATTGTAACTATTGATTCTCCCTTTTCTAATAATAATAATAATAATAATAATAATAATAATAATAATAATAGTAGTAGTAGTAGTATTTATTTATTTATTATTATTACTATTGTTATTTTACTTTTATTATTATATTTTTTTAATAATAATAATGTTATTTATTATTATTTATTTATTTATTTATCTTATTGTTATTCTACAATTAGTTTAAAACCCTATAGGCCATTCCAGTATCAAGCATATCATCAACACTTTAAATTTAGGGGTTTAAATAAAGAGGTTTACTTTTCTCATGTTGCATGAGATAAAGAAGATTCTTACACACACATAAAATGGTGGGACCCACATATATATACAATGCTAATTATATATATATGCGGGTCCCACCATTTTATGTGTGTGTGGCATGAGAAAACATTTCTCCTACAACATGAGAAATGTTTTTCTCTTAAATAAATATTATACCATGAAAATATGCTTTATTGCGTCACATACATATATGTATATTATTTTGCAAATAATAATATTATAAGTGAGATAATCTAGGAATGAGTTAGATCCTATTATTTAGCAGTAAGTTGTATCAGATTCTATTCTATTTTTGTTTTATCTTATTATTATTATTATTATTTTTGAATTTCAGATTCCCTCAGTAATCTATATATTTCATAAAGGGTTAAGGATCAATTTCGCCAACAAACTATTGGTCCAGGAGCGCTCAACACAATAAACTTTCAACTGGACCGAAAATACCAAAAAACTCTTAAAATTACAAAGTCAACACAATCTGTTAGAAAAGCAAATTAACGCCGTTAGAGTGTTATCCTCATCTGATTCCACCACCAAATCTGATTAAACTTAGCAGAGTCTTATCCTCATCTGTCACACTCCCTCTTTCTAATCTTCTCTCTCTCTTTCTCTGCTTCCGCCATGACCAAAGATGTCGAGGGAGCCACTCATCACCTCACCAGGATTATCGTGAACCCCCTCCTACCCCTCTCCTCGACGCCAGCGATATCGGCAAGTGGTCCATCTACAGGGCCATCATCGCCGAGTTCGTCGCCACCCTCCTCTTCCTCTACATCACTATCCTCACCTCACAAATGCCAGATCAACGGCGCTTATAACGGAACCGCCTGCGACGGCGTCAGAATTCTTGGCATTGCCTAGGCCTTTGGCGGCATGATGAAAAATATTAAAATAAGTAGTCTGGTGCAGACGTGCATGTTCTGCTTTCCTACATCTTCGGTTATTCCACTTCATGACCATCCGGGGATGACTGTATTTAGCAAACTTCTCTATGGTTCTTTGCATGTGAAAGCTTATGACTGGGTCGAGCCTCCCTGCATTGTAGAAAGATGTGCTCTAGGTATGAAATAATTATATTGTATTTTTCAACTCGTGAGATTACTTCCTTTCTTTCTTTCATCCTTGAAAAGTGAAGACCCTGTCGGGTCAAGTATCTGTAGTCTTCCTTACAGAACTCCAAATATCTATTGTACATGTCATTTTAAAAAACAAAAAAAGAAATGTGCAAGAAAATGGATAGACCACGCAAAGGCTCAATCTATTTTCATCGACTTCTCAAATCATATGTCTCCTGGATGGGAACCATGAGCATGTAGATATGATGATGATCAACTCTAATCTCATGATGATGACTTGCGTGAGTAGTCAGCCTGAACATCTTATATCTGATGCTCATATAGTCAGTTGCCTTAAACTTACTTAACAAGTGAGGAGAGAATTTATGAACAGAAATGGAGGGGGAAGAAACAGAACAAAAGAATGGGAGTGGGGAGTAGCTGAATCTCAGAAAATTATATTGTTCACCAAAAAAAAAAAACAGTATATCGTTCATCAAAATCTCCTAACATGTGCTGCATGGTTGCTATTTATAGAAGCCGCTACTAGTTTTTTTTCCCTTAGGAAGGAAACATAAAAACAAAAAGCATTAGGAGAAGGAAACGTCTCACTTGCAGCCAGGGGCAGAACCAAGAATTTTGCTTGGGGGGGCGAAAAGAAAACATGTTGTATCATAAATAAAAGTACTTGAAATACGATACAGACCTAATATACAAAAAATTGAAAAGAAATCTATTACAGAAATTTAGATTACTTCACTTGATTCTTGCTCTACGTGTTTTCATATCGTTAAACTCATCTATAATTGAATCCGTGTTAAAACTCAAAACAATTTCTTTTTCAATGTATGTAATCAAAGAATCATCAAGAAATTGGTCTTCCATTCTATTTCGAAGCCTATTCTTAATTATCTTCATAGCAAAGAAATGTTAGTTCTCAATGTGTTTTGATGATTAACAACAAGTGTAAACATGTTTTGAAGTTTCCAAAATCAATTAAAAATCATTTGACAGTTGGTTACTCGAGTAAAGGTATGCTTACTCGAGTAAAGGATTTACAGAGAACAAACCAATTTTTCAAAGTATTTGCATACTCGAGTAAAGGTATGCTTACTCGAGTATTGGACTTACAGAGAGCTCCAAGCATTTTATAACTAGCGCCTACTCGAGTAGAGGTTTGTTTACTCGAGTAAAGAACTTTTAAACTGATTTTCATCTTGGCACTTGTTCTTGCTTACTCAAGTAAGAGTTTGTGTACTCAAGTAAAGACATAGAGTAACTTCTCACTTTTTGAGAAATTGAGTAGCTTACTCGAGTAAAGATTTCCATACTAGAGTAAAGGTCATACAGAGAGGTTACTGATTTGTCCAAGACTTGCTTACTCAAGTACACGAAAACTTACTCCAGTAGAGAGGCATTTTGAACTTAAAATTATTCAAACAAATAGTGCCTTACTCGAGTACACCACTAGCTTACTCGAGTAAAGGACTTGGTTTTCAGACATAAGTCACGATGGTTTGCCTCTGGAAGTTGCTTACTCAAGTACACTTTGGTTACTCAAGTAAAGACTCTTACACACAGTGTCTTACTCGAGTAAAGATGAACTTACTCGAGTATACAACGGTAAAATCTGATTTTTGAATTGCACAAATTTGGAAAACACTCTTGTTTGATCTTATTGTTTCCATAATTCATTTGCTTATGTTCCTAGCTATGTTTAACAAGTTTGTTAAGTGCATTTCAGCTAGAACAGATCAAGATTAGTGAAGAATAGAGAGGTAAAGCAAAAAGCGAACAGTGCATTTAATGCACCTCTGCAATTCCACCTACTTTCGGCTAATCCACCTGAGCACGCCTAATGAACGTTAAAGAATGCTTACTACATCAAGTAAAGTCATCTACAACGGGCAAATTCTTAGAGAGCCACATCAAACTCAATTAACTCTTGGATTAGCAGAAGTTTAGAGAGAGAAGATGACCAGACTTAATGCAAATCACTCCCAACGGTTGGAATCATTTTGCAATGGTCATTTAATGTTCTCTACCTATAAATAGAGGGCATTAACTTCTTCCCAAGTAGAGACACCAACTCAGAGTGAAAATTTATTAAGTTCATTTATTGTGTTCAGCTTTCACTTGTAATAGTATCAATTTGATACTTGTGCTTCAGTGTTCATTCTATCTACTCTGTGAGAGAGTCATTTACTTGTAAATCATTTATTGATTGAGATAACTACAAGTCAGGGGACTTGGTAGTTGGAGTGTATTGATTACAACTTGTAAGGGGGAGTGTGTTCTAGTGAGAGAACAACTCTTAGTACAGAGTGTGTAATCAATATTTGATTATAGTGGATTGAAAATCCCAAGTGAGGCTTGGGGACTGGATGTAGGTCAGAGGAAGGACCGAACTAGTATAAATCGTTTGTGCAAAGCTTCTTCTTCCCTACTCCTCTATCTTACCCTGTTTTAAGGTGTCAAAAACAGAGTTTTATCTTTAAATTTTAAAGATACCCAATTCACCCCCCTCTTGGGTATCAATCTCCAATCAACAAGAAAGACCTTTCAGTAGTTGCTGTAGAAACTGGAAGAGTGAGTATAAGTCTAATCACTCTATCAATAAGAGGGTAAATGGTGGATTTTCCAGTTCTTGCTAGTCCTTGACATAATTCAGATGTAGTTGCTAAATTAATGAAATCTGGATGCTTAGGAATGTCAAGCTCAAAATGTTGTAACTCCATCTTCAAATGCAATTTTTCCTGTTTTGTGAAATCTCTAGAATAAAATTTATCAACAAGTTTGCAAATATCATCACTATTAAATGACTTGTACCTGTTTCTTGGATCTAAAGCCAAGCTCAAAGCAAGTAATTCAACAGTATTATCGTTGAATCTGCTATTTAATTCTTGCAATTGATAATCAATGGTAGAACAAAAGATATTTACCCTATAAAATTTTTTAGTAGAAAAATCACCTTGTTCATTTCGAGCACGACCTCGCCTTCCAATATATTTTGCACTCATATCTGGAATGTTAATGTCGTGTTTTATGCAAAATTCTTGAATAAGAACTAAGAAACCATCCCAACCTGTCTCTCTTAATTTTTAAAGTAACTCTTTTGTAGTTGAAACCAGATGTACAGCATTTGAAATATCTTGAGACTCTCGTTGCAACGCTTGACAAAGAACTTTAGTAATACTCATAATTTCTTTCATAAGATGCAATATGATGACAAAATCAAAAGATGTCAATGATGAGTATGCATTATCTGCATCTCCACGATTTGATGTTGTCTTTCCTTCATTAGAAATATTGTCAAGAACTTCACATGTGGCTCGAAACATTTTAAACAAACTGCATATGGAATGGTAATGAGAACTCCAACGAGTAGCTCCAGCTCGATGCAAAGTACCAATCTGATTAAGACCAACTCCTGATTCGAGTTCATCAATAGCAATCATTCTTGCAATTTCATTTGTTTAGGCAACTCTTAACTCATCATTACGCTTGCAAGAAGAAGTAACAATATTAATTATGAAGTTCAATTTTTCAAAAAACTGATGAACATGTTTTCCCTCATAAGATGCAACAACCAAGGCAAGTTGAAGGCGATGAGCAAAGCAATGAACATAATAAGCATATGGGCACTCAGCGCAAATTAAAGCCTGCAATCCATTCCATTCACCTCGCATATTGCTAGCTCCATCATAGCCTTGTCCTCGAATATTTTTAACGTCAAGATTATGGTGACAAAGAGTGTTGACTATTCCTTGTTTTAAAGTCTTAGCACTTGTATCTACCACATGTATAAGACCGAAAAACCTTTCCCGTATAAAACCACCTTTATCGATGTATCTCAAAACAATAGCGATATGCTCTTTTTTAGATACATCACTAGCTTCATCAACAAGAAGACAAAACTTGGCATTTTAAATTTCTTCCCGTATTGTGTTCTTTACCTTTTGAGATAAAACATGAAGAATATCCTTTTGAATTCGAGGGGAACTATATAATGCATTTTGAGGAGTGTTTTACTGCTGCAACTTCTTGATTATAGGAAGCTAAAAACTTTATCATCTCAAGAAAATTACCTCGATTAAGTGAATCTAAGTTTTCATCATGACCTCTAAAAGCACATCCTTGAAGAGCAAGCCATCTTGTCACGTCCACAGAAACTTGTAGTCTCAAACGATTAGCTGCAATATCCTGAGAAGAAACTTTTTCAACCAATGTCTCAATATGTTGAGATTAGTTCATAAGATCATTACATGAACTCACAGCATTTTTATGCGTTGAGCTAACATTTTTCCCAACATGGCATAGAAAAGCACAATTTTCTCCATCATTAACCTTTTTCCAATTTTTAAATCCATTAACAACAAATGTATTAAGTCCAAAACGACCACTGCCTGGTTTACTAAATAAATAACAAGGCAAACAAAATGCAGCATCTTTACTTGGAGAATATTCTAACCAAGATGGAAACAAATCAAACCAAGAAGAGCAAAAATGACGTTGATTCTTCTCTGGCCAGAAAAAGGATAATTTTGAAGCTTGTACTGAAATGGACCAAATTTAAGATAAGCACGACGAATTTCATCTTGTTGATTTAAAGGATATTTCCATATTGGACGGCGCAATGTAGGATCTCTTTCCAATGAAGCAAGATCAACTTCTTTAACTACCTCTTTATTTTCAATTCTAGGAGACTTTTAAGAAGGAGTCTCAGTATTTGACAATTCAATATTAGGAGTAGATGAGGGTAAAGACTCACTATTCTTTCTCTTAAAATAAGTATCAATGGTAGCACTCTTCCCTATAATAATTACCTACAAAGAACACGAATTATTTTATGACCAATAGGATTTTAAAAATATTATTAATAATAAAAGTAAACCGATTAAAATCAACTATTAGTCATCATCTATATTCTCATAACCATTTTTTAACAAAACTCAAAACTTACCCAAAATCCTAACCCTAAAATATTCTCTAATCAGTATAAGAGTAGTATCATTAGAAAGATAAAATTATATATAATAAATTTCATGAAATAAATTTAATGAAAATAAGTGATTTTGAATACCTTATTGATTCTCAAAATTTCTCGTAAGCTGATGAAGAAAATCGGACCAGCGGCAGTGAGAAGAAGAAGAAGAGACCAATACGTTTTCAAAAAAGAGCAAAACAAGGGTTTTGAACGTATGATGGTTTATCCAACCCAAAAAAAATATATGATGGTTGTGGGCCCATCTATTTATCATTATACTTTTTAATATTATATATATAAAATGAAATTAAAGGAGAGATATGCGCTGGTGGTTATATCAGATTCTCCATTAATGGGTATTTCATACATATATACCAGCGCATATCTCTCCATTAAATACGAATGATTGGACGCTCACGCTGGACAGATTCTTATATTCTTATATTTTTAATTTTAATTTTAGGGGGGGCGGGGGCCACCCCTCGCCCCCCCTGTGTCCGCCTTTGCTTGCAGCCCACTTAATACATGAAATGATTAAAACAGCCCATATGCTAAATCAAGTAAAAACAGAAAGTAATAAAACATAAAAGTAGGATAGATTTCCCTTTATAAGAGATCGACGATGCTCATAATGGAACCGCCTGCAACGGCATCGGCATTCTTGGCATTGCCTGGGCCTTTGGCGGCATGATTTGGGTTTTGTGAGGTAAGGACAGTGATGTAGAGGAAGAGGAGGGTGGTGACGAACTCGACGATGATGGGCCTGTAGAAGGACCACTTGCCGAGCTCACCGGCGTCGAGGAGAGGGGCAGGAGGGGGGTCATGATAATCCTTGTGAGGTGACGAGTGGCTCCCTCGACGTCTTTGGTCATGGCGGAAGCAGAGAAAGAAAGAGAGAAGATTAGAAAGAGGGAGTGTGACAAATGAGGATAAGACTCTGCTGAGTTTAATCAGATTTGGTCGTGGAATCAGATGAGGATAAGACTCTAATGGCGTTAATTTGCTTTTTTAACAGATTGTGTTAACTTAATTTGTAATTTTAAAAGTTTTTTGGTATTTTTGGTCCAATTGAAAGTTTATTGTGTTAAGCGTTCCTGGACCAATAGTTTGTTGGCAAAATTGATCCTTAACTCTTTCATACGAACTACGGTTAAGTCCTAAAAATCTACAAAATATATATATACGAGTAATGTTATTATTATTATGTATTTTATTTTATGATATATATATATATATATATATATATATATATATATATATATATATATATTACAGCGCCAACCATTAATATAAGTTAATCTATTTCTAGAGTTGGGGATACGGTATATCTTCTATCTAAGTAGTCATCAATATACAACTTGGAGTATCAGATTATTAAAAGAATAGAGTATCCATTTTTTTTCATTAAATATTAGTAATTTTTTCTCAAATATAATATAATATCTATTTTATAAATTATCATTTCATTAAAAGATGTTTTTTTTATTAATATAAAGTAATTAAAATTTACTATCAAATTCATAAGATGTGTGTTAAGATGGCTCTAAAACGAAGTTCACATTTTAACATTATATTAATTCACCCGGTGATATATACATATATTTTATCTTATCATTTTCCTTCTCTTATTTTTGTAGATAGCTTTTATCATAGGCGGACCCCACCCGCGGGGTATCCCCACCCCCCTAAAATTTTTCAAAAAAAAAAAAGGGGGTTAAATACCAAATTTACCCCGGAAGTTTTGATAAGAGGGCGCTCAGCACCTGGAAGTTTTTTTAGTACCAAATTTGCCCAAGAAGTATTCAAAAGGTACCAAATTTGCCCCGGAAGTATGAAAAAGGTACCAAATTTGCCTATCCGTGAATTTTGACCGTTAAGCTTGACTAACTGTCCACGTGGCATGCCACCTCATGACACGTGGCATGCCACCTCATCAACCCAATAAGAATTAAGTATTATTTTTGCCCCGGAAGTTTTCATTAAGGAGCAATTTTACCCCGGATGTTTTCATTGAGGAGCAATTTTGCCCTGGAAGTTTTCATTAAGGAGCGATTTTGCCCCAGAAGTTTACAAAAGTAGCAATTTTTCCCTTCTTTCTCCTAATATTAAATTTGACTATTAAATCAGTCAAAGACCACACATGTCATGCCTTGAAAAGGTCAAACTTGAAGTCAGAGAAGGAGATCCTTGAGATGTTGAGCTCAAGGCAGTTAGAATTTGTGAAGCCAAACTAATCATAGGAAGCATCACTTATGATTAGAGCTGGGAATCAAGGCCGGGCCGGCCCTCCAGGGCCTGAAATAAGGAAAACATTTGTTTTTCAAAGCCGGCCCAATA
This sequence comes from Acacia crassicarpa, assembly GCA_034222035.1. Classification (NCBI taxonomy): domain Eukaryota; kingdom Viridiplantae; phylum Streptophyta; class Magnoliopsida; order Fabales; family Fabaceae; genus Acacia; species Acacia crassicarpa. Next base: position 13,119,840 of record JAWXYG010000015.1, read on the forward strand.
GTACTAGGGCCAGGGCCGGCCCTACAGGGCCTAGAAATTACTATTCCAAATTTTAATTATTTTTCTTTTGGGTTTTTCCAAAGAAATATAATTAGTAAATTGCAACCATTAAAGTTCTAATCTATCAAATAAATATTATCAACATTAATATCTAAACAATACAAATCATCCAACAAATAAACACATTCATTAATTCGTAATAAAAAAAAAAACCATTGTTCGACAATGCGGTGGCTAGTGACTGCCGACGGTGAGTAGCAACTGGAGCGATCGATTTCAAATTTCAGACATATTTTTTAAGCCTGAGCACTACAGGCCCAGGGCTTAAACGGGTCGGCCCGACAGGTCCAGCCCGATTTCCCGGCTCTACTTATGATCTAAGCAAATGATCAGTCTATACAAACGTAAATATTATCACTATTGATATGTTTGACTAAACCAATTTTTGGAACAATTCATTTCTCGTTTTGCGTTTCATTTGTTTAGATCATAAGTGATGCTTCCTCTGAGTGTTGCGACAGACCTTTCAGTCCCTGTGACCAGTTCAGCTTCACAAATTTTGGCCGCCTTGAGCTCAACATCTCAAGGATCTCCTTCTCTGACTCTAAGTTTGACCTTTTCAAGGCAAGACATGTATGGTCTTTGACTGATTTAATAGTCAAATTTAATATTGGGAAAAAAAGGGCAAAATTGCTACTTTTGTAAACTTTCGGGACAAAATTGCTCTTCAATGAAAACTTCCGGGGCAAAATTGCTCTTCCATGAAAACTTCCGGGGCAAAAATGATACTTTTTGATTGATGAGGTGGCATGCCACGTGTGCTGAGGTGGCATGCCACATCAGATTTTAACGGTCTACGTGGACTTCCGTAACGTTTGGGTAAATTTGATACCTTTTTAAAACTTCCTGGGTATATTTGGTACCAAAAAAACTTCTGGGTGCTGAGTGCCCCCTTATCAAAACTTCTAAGGTAAATTTGGTATTTAACCCAAAAAAATATAAACATAGGAAGCACACATCATTGTATTTTGCATAGGAACACACAGCACACACTTATTATATATATTAACACACTTTTTATAGGTGATTATTATGAAGAAGTATATACTTATTACAATATACTTAATTTAAGATATGGTATGCAAAAAGTGTTAATCATATTCTTTGTAGGTGATTATTATGGAGAAGAGTGTTACCATTGATACTTATTTTAAGAGAAAGAATAGTGAGTCTTTGTCCTCGTCTTCTTATAATGTTTAATTGTTAAATATTGAGACTCCTTATTCAAAGTCTTCTAGAATTGAAAATAAATAGGTAGTTAAAGAAATTGATCTTGCTTCATTAGAAATATATTTCTTTCAATTTTTTGTATATTAAATTTGATTTAGCATTTTTTTATTTTCGCCCCCTAATAAAATTCCTGGGTCCGCCCTGGCTTTTATAGATATATACATATATGTGTGTGTGAGTGGATTAGTAGGTTTTCTTCTTTATATATACGTTTATACACACACCCGTTATTCCAATAGCCTTCTTTTTTTTTAGGATTCTTCGGAGCATCCACATATATTCACGTTGAGCACTAAGCTTCTCTTCTTTTGTCTCCCGTAATTCATGCGCAATAAGATGCCAACACAGATGCAGCAGTATAATCCAACGTACATTAAGGTTCTTACTCCGCTTTATATATCATTCGTGTGTGTGTGTATATATATATATATATATATATATTCTATCTAGCAAGAAGTGACTTACATTGCTTGGGTTTAATCTAACTCTGGATGTTTCTTTCTCTAGGTGTTGTTTCGAAGCAAGAGGAGAATAGCGAATGGAACTGTGACTGCTTGGCTCCTTCTCTCACGCTTCCAGGCACAACTTCCCATTGGTCTTACTCTGTTTCTTTGGCTTTAAAACGGAGCACAATGATCAGGTTCAACTCTCTCTCTCTCTCTCTCTCTCTTTCTGCTTCGCGTTTCTGTTTCTTTTTTTCCCCTCTCACCGTGTTTCTGTTTTCTGTTCCTCTAGGTTGGACAAATTATATTGAGGATGAAGGGTCCGGTCCGAGAAGTAAGAAAAAGGATCGAGAAGGAATGCACAGGGGACAATTCGCGTCGAGCTCGAGAAGGATGGAGGAGTATGGTCTTGCTGATACGATGACGTGAGAAGTAGACTGCTAGTCTGCTGCCTGCGTTTACGTGTGTACGTGGTGTGTGTTCATTTGCTGTTAGCCGTGCGTGCAGTGAAAAAGAAAGCAAAGCTTGATTTATATAAATAGGAGATAATGGGTTATGTAAATGGAAGGCAATGGGTTGGCCATTTTTGCAGCTTATGGGCCGTGTGGTTTTAGGTGGCTGATCTCTCTCTCTTTTTTTTTTTAAAAAAAAGAATAATAAAGAAAATATTTGGGTATTTACTCATTCTTTATTATTGTTTAATTACCAAATAAATACTAGAAATGAATCCTTGATGTTTCATGAGGATTTTCTTTCTTAATTACTTCTTTAACCTTTAAAGTAATTTCTCTAAAAAAAATATTGGGCTATAAACCAACCTCTAACTATTTTCTCCAAATTTCTCAAGAAAATAGGTCCTTAATTTCATATAAGGATTTCCTTTATTAATTAATTTCTCTTGACCATAAAATACCAATTCCATTTTTTTAAGGCATAAATCATTATTCTTTCCCCAAAATAAATTAAGGAAAAATAAGCCTAAATTTTTAATAATTATACTCATAATTATTTCAAACCAAAATTTCATAATTAATTTGTATAAAATATTCCAATTTCAAATCCCAAAACTTGAGATGTTATACCACCACCATCAGACCGTCTCTATTTCAACTCCGACAAAAACATTCCTTCTTCTCATGATAGACTCTCTGTTCCTCTCTTCTCATCGATTTCTTGCGGGTTTTGCAATATTCCTGTGAGTGCTATGACTTTCTGGCGAGATTCTTCTATCATATTAAGCTCTTCAACTTTAGTTCCATGGATTTCCAGTGCTTAAAATTAGTTTTGCAGTTTGTGTGGGATGCTCTCGTGGCAATGGATATGTGTAGCTAAATCTCTTGATTTTTTTTTGTGGTAAAGAAGTTGAATGTTAGTTCTCTATGTGTTTTGATGATAATCAACAATTGTAAACATGTTTTGAAGTTTCCAAATTTGCTAAAAATCATCTGTCAATTGGAAACTCAAGTATTGGATTGTATACTCGAGTATTGAGTTGACAGTGGATTGCTCAAATGCATTTTACAAAGCAATACTCAAGTATTGGAAGCAATACTTGAGTATTGGAGTCACAGAAAGCAATCAAGTTTTTGTCCAGAGTGCATACTCGAGTATTGGACTTACAGAGAGCACTCAAGTTTTTCAAGCTGAGTCAATACTCAAGTATTGGGAGCAATACTCGAGTATTGGACTTACAGAAAGCAAACAAGTTCTCACCTTGAGTGCATACTCGAGTATGGGACTTGTATACTCGAGTATAGGACTTATAGAGAGCAAACAAATTTTCGTCTTGAGTAAATACTCGAGTATAGGTTTTATATACTCGAGTATTGGGTTCTTACAAAGTTTTTCAATTAAACATCTGTTTATTAATACTCAAGTATTCATTTGAATACTCAAGTATTGACATAGAAAAACTCCACAAAATTTTCAAATGAATGCATACTCAAGTATTGATTTGGAAACTCGAGTATTGGGCATACAGAGAGCTTTTCCTCTTGTCAATAACTTGAATACTCGAGTATTGTACCTAAGGTCCAAAGTTCACATTACGATGATTTTTCTCTGGATGATGAATACTCAAGTATCAAGTTGGATACTCAAGTATTGACTTAAGTGCACAGTGACATACTCGAGTATTGATGAACATACTCAAGTATTGACTTAAGTGCACAGTGACATACTCGAGTATTGATGAACATACTCAAGTATTGAACGCTAAACTTGAAAATTAAATCTGACGAATTTTTGGAATCATCTTATTTGATCTTAATACTTTCCTTTATCATTTTTCTATATTCTTAGCTATGTTTAACCATCTTTTTGATGAGTTTCAGATAGATTAAAGAAAGTTAATTGAAGGTTAGAAGAAAAGCAAAAAGGTAGTTCAGAACATTAAATGCTAGACAAAAAGTTGCTCCTTTTTGGCTAATCCAACTGCACACATTTGCAAAGCATTTAAGAATGATTTCTACAACAAGTAAACTCTTCTCCAACAGATTAATTCACAGAGAGTCAACTATGATCATCTTGCCAGCTGGATTAAGAGTAAACAAGAGAGAGAAGGTGCAAAACCACTTCCTAAACATGACAGAGCTTCTCCAACGGATCTATTGAGATAATAACGGTCATATATTGATCTCTACCTATAAATAGAAGACAGATTCAAGTAGAAAAACGTGGAGAAACAAGCTTACACTTCCAACATGCTAATACTCTGTTTTCACATCATTTACACTCTATTTTTCATGTCTAGATAGCTTAGAGAGTGAGATGATTTGTATTGTTCTTCAGTGTTCATTTATTCACTTCTGAGAGAGAAGATTTATTGTAATTATTTTATCTATCTGAGAGTTACTCAAGATTGGGTGATCTTGAGTAGGAAACACATTGTGTTGATTACAACTTGTAAGGGGGAGTGAATCCTAGTGAGAGGATTACTTCGAGTACAAAGTGTGTAATCAAACGGTGTGTTGATTACAGTTTGTAAGGGGGAGTGAGTCCTAGTGAGAGGATTACTTCAGTTACAGAACGTGTAATCAGATTGAAAGAAGATAGTGGATTGAAAATCCCAAGTGAGGCTTGGGGACTGGACGTAGGTCAAGGATAAGGCCGAACCAGTATAAATCAGTTTGCACATTCTCTTCCCTTATCTCTTACATTTCCAACATATATGTTTGAATGTGTATACATATTTAAATGTGTAGTTATTGCTTTCCAAACTGATTTCAGTGAGTTACGAAAAGAGTTTCAAAGTATCTAAATTTTTATACTTCACCCAATTCACCCCCCTCTTGGGTTCAGCCGGTTCTTACAGGCTAGAACTTCAAAGTATTATAAAAGAGGAGCTTATTAGTTTTTCATTGGTTCATTATATGTATTGGTATATGTTTGTGAGATTTAAATAAGTGTTTATTTGTCTATGACGAATTACTCTGGTGTTGGTTTTTGTATTGAACTTAATTTCTTTTGAATTTACGAAGTTATGCATTCTATGTGGTTACTAGTGTGTATAATGGATTTATTTTAATTTGAGTGTCATGATTGTGCTCTTATTTAAGAAGAATTAAGTGCTTTAAAATGATTTTCAAACGTACATCAAGTAGTCTTTAACAATTTATCTAAGAAATGACTATGAATGCGATTGTAGGATTAATCATTGATTAGGTAGACTAAACTCAATGTGATTATTTGAGATTTTCAAATTAACTCCCAAATTATTTTGAAGCTAGGAAAACCGCCAACTTTGCTATCAAGATTCATTTTATCATATCATCCTTTTTTTAATCTAAAACATTTCTTTATTGTTTTCCAAAAGTACCAAAAAGATTACAAATAACTATATTTTTATGCATTTTAATTTAGAGAAAACCATTTCAAAAGCCCCTTTCCAATCATGTTTTTGGAACCTAGTTTAACTTAGAAAAATTAAAATAAAAGGCTTCTTGACAAGAGAATGATCTGGAAATACTTGGACCATATTGCATTTCCATTCTTGATAAAATTCATGATTTGACCCTCAAATAGTCACTATTGCAAAAAATGGATGCTACTTCCCTAAAAAACTTCATTATTTTAAAAAACGAAGTAAAAAGTATAGGCGGTGGCATTCTCGTAATTATTTGACTGAATTTTGAAACTCAGGCGTTCTAAATATAATTTAGAACGCCTAAAATTAATTTAGGCGTCCTAAAATTATATTTAGGTCACTTAAAATTAATATTTTAGTGCATTTTCAGGAATTTTTTTGGTGCCAGGAATTTTTTTGACGCTTTTAGTAAAATTTAATGCGACCTAATTTTTTTTTTGGGGCGCCAATATGAAAATTTTGTCGTCCGAAAATATTCTTCAGGACGCCAAATTTTCCCCTCAAATACTTAATATATTAATACCTTGCTTTCTCACACTCTCACACACCGCCTGCTCCCTCCCGATCCCTTTCATTTCCCTTACAGCGCACCATGCCTCCGTCTCCGCCCCGCCGTGCCTCTGTCTCTTCTGTCTCCACCGCGCCACGTCGGATCGTTGCCACCATGTTCAGTACAAATGCCGAAACCCAAACCCAAGTAAGCCAAGCCCTATCACTGCAATCATATCGATGCTCACTGACAGCTTCACCGTCCTCATCTTCTTCTTCTGCTTTCTCAGGTGATGATTTCTGTGCCTTTTCCTTCTCGATCTTGTCTGGCTCCTCTGTTCTGGTGATTTTATTCGTGCTTTTTAGGGTTTCAATCATTGGAGTGAGCTGCGAAGAAGGGGTTTCAAAGGGGCCGTGTTTGATAAGGATAATACCATTACCGTTCCTTATAGTTTGACCCCTTGGCCTCCTCTTGCTTCTTCGCTGGAACTTTGTAAATTAGAGTTCGGTCCTGATTTTGCCATCTTCAGTAATTCTCCTGGTAAGTTTAGTCTGAAGCTAGTTAAAAATTAGAGTTGTGTGTATTCCATAAGCTATGAAGCAGCTATACTTCAAAGATAGAATCTTGTTATTAAATAAACATGGCACTTATATTATTTATACACACTATATATTTCATCTTGTGGATCTTGGTTTGCCGGTACTTCTAAGCCATTACTTATCTAAAACACATACGTTTTGTTGTCTGAGGTGTGTCTGCCGTTTCCTGTTTGTCAGTGTTTATATTTGTGCCTCTTAGGCATGAAGCAATTTGTTCTGAGATTTTTGGGACGGGAATGTTGCTCACAATATTTTTGTTATGTTACTCGTGTATGATGAATTAGGACTACATGAGTATGACCCTGAGGGTTCCAAAGCTAGGGCGCTTGAGGAGGCAATTGGGATTAGAGTCATAAGGCATAGTAAGTGTTTCTTTTGCTTCATAACCTTCTGTTTTGAGACATGTGTTCTATCTTTAAACGTTAGGCATGTGAAATATTCATTTGGATTGTTAGTATTAATGTAGTGTTGGTGTTGATGTATGTATGTATGTTATTGCGTGTCATTGGAGTGAAGAAAGTAGCTGGATCAGCTGATGAAATTGAAAAGTGTTTTGGTTGTGAATCGTCAAAACTAATCATGGTAAAGAAGAATTTAGAAGAGCTCATTTTAACTTAGTTTTGTTTCATATTTTGAGGATTCATGTCTCAACATGAGTATATTGTTGCAGGTGGGTGATCGGCCATTCACTGACATTGTTTTTTGGAAATCAAAATGGGTTTATTACTATTTTGACCAAACCGTTTAGTCTTGACACAGAGCCATTTGTTGTTCAGCAGGTTTGCTTCTTATGATATTTAGCTTTTCCTTGGTGTAATTTTTCCATGTTTCTTATTTTCTTCTTAACTTTTGTTTAGAAGAAGAAAATTTTGTTAATAAAAGAGAAATGAGACAACTCAATATGTGGTGTTTTATAGGAATCAAGGAAACAGGAAAAAAAAGCAAAGAGAACACCATTGAGCAAACTTCTAAACCTACAAAAACTCTCATTAACCTTTAACTCTGTTTCTCAGCAAAATTCTAGTCATGAAAGAAGATCCGGTTGAATTTAATTATTTGGATCACACTGACGAAAATTCCAACCTTGAGATTGAAATCATGTTTATTCAGCCAAAATTTGGAAGAGAAAAAGAAAGAAAATCAACATTACCTTTTCTTGCAGGAAGAGAAGGCAGAAGTTATCCAAAGACTACTTTTTGTTGCTGGAATAAACACATTGCTCCAGACACTATTTGGAACCTGTCTACCTGCCATAATTGGAGGGTCTTACACTTATGTTCCAACCACAATCTCAATAACACTGAAATATAATTCTCTTCCAGAGCTTACAAACTTGAAGAGTCCAGAGATTTCATGCAGGAAAGTGACCATCAGTCACAGGACTAGCCTTTTCACCTATGCTAATTCAACAGTTTGGATGGCCATCAGTATTTTACTCCTTCGGTACATTAGGCGCGATCCGGTTTTCTTTTTGGATTAGTAAGGTAAGATTTGCTCATGCTAATTTATTTATTTTTCATTGGATTGTCCTTTTTGAATTTGAAAAACCCATTTGCATGTTCTCTCTGGAATTCTTTTATCACTAAATTACTTCTGAGAAGTTTATCACTAAATCTACTTTATTTATTAGCATTTTTATTGCTCCTGTGCTTATCTTTCTTATTCATCTGCGAGCTGCTGCTGAGAAGTTATAAAGTAGATGCATTTAATTTCATATTGAAGGTCATTCTTTCTTTACATGATCACTGTTGCTTGATTCTTGAATCTCAGATTGGTTGTTCCAGAGCTTGATAAGACATCCTTTTGGGCAGACTCAAGGTTCATCCTTTGTTCTGTGAAATTCTGAGTACCCTCTACTCTGACTGCATTCTCATTTTGAAGTTTGTAGTTTCCCTTTTACAGTATAGGAGAAGGCCATGATGTTTTTGTGCTTGGATTTTTTGAGAGGGTAACTTCCCCTAATTTGTTTTTCATGATGAGGTAAGGTAAATTACAAATGCCACCAATGGATTCCTTTTAAATTCAATTGGAAGTATAGCTGTTAATGTGTTACCTTTAAGAGATGGTTGTTTGATGTTATACATATTTTAATAATTAATAATTTCTGAATGGCTTACTACTGATTTGGCAACATCCAAAGTATCTTTGATATGTTCTTTAAGGTATCTTTCATATGCTAATGTCTAGATTATTTTATGGCTGCTTTATATATATATATATATATATATATATATATATATATATATATAAGGTTGCTTACTAGTGCAAAAAAGGTTTTTAAGACCGGACAAAATAGGCTCGTAAGACCAGATGAACGGCCGGTCTTGTTCCAATCGGTATTAAAAGTCTACATATAAGACCGGACATTGATCCGGTCTTAAAGTCTACATATTTTAGACCAAACATTTAAAACATTGGGTCTTAAAAGTTGTATTAAATGAACATGAAATAGTTTGATTTGGTCGGTCCAAAAACTCAACTTTTAAGACCGGCCTAAAATAGGCCGCTCCTAAAATATCGGACTTTTAAGACCGGACAAAAATAAATACGGTCTTAAACTTAGCGACTTCTAAGACCGATTAATCATATGCGGTCTTAAAAGACTGACTTTTAAGACCGTATGATAATTACGTCCAGTCTTAAAAATTTTCTTTTAAGACCGGACGTCTAAATATAACATAACGGTTTTAAAAAGTCCAACTTTTAAGACCGGCTTAATATGATCTTTAACACCTGTCATATAATTACATCCGGTCTTAAAAGTTAAACGTATAAGATCGGCTTATTTATTTCCAATCTAAATTTTTCTGAATTTTTCCCTGCTGTTGTTCCTGCTACTATATATATATACACAAATCCACTACCCAATCCAGCACATAAAAGTCGATACTTTAAGCTTCAAGCTATGAACAATTATTTGAATAAATTGAATTGGAAAAATGATACAAATATTATTCACCATGAGTTATTTGACCTCTTAATTAATCTACAATACCTAAGTTAATTCATATAATAAGATAACTTACTTACAAATATAATAAGTTACAAATACAACATAGATGCGCCCAAAATAATATTTACCATGCCTTCATCTGATTCCCACCCAACAACGTAACATCCTCTTTTATAACATGATCGGATCCTGCCACAAAAATAAAACAAGGAACAAACTTCATAGTCAAAGACATTTTATGAACATAAAAGGAATAATATATATAGTTAAAGCCTTAAAGTAGTCAAAAAAATCTGCATTTATATGAATATTACTTTATGAATTGACTCTTTTATAAAATGATATCTTCCCATATCCCTTCTTGATGATCACTTCTTATGCCGGGTTCATTATCCGCTTCATCTTCTTCGTTCATGTCCGGTAGACCCCTTGAAAAAGGTGTACTCTCAGGAATATCATAATTTGAATTTTCCTCATCAATATCAATGACCCTCTTTCCTTGGAGAGCTACAGACCATATTTTATTTTCTTGATCGGTGATATAGAACACTCGTTGCGCCTGGTCTACCATAATAAAAGGTTCATCTCCAAAACTTCTACCATTGACATCGAGTAATGTAAATCCTAGCCGATCGATCCGAACACCATTATTGATATTAACCCACTTGCATTTGAAAATGGGAAATCTAATTTTCACATAGTCCACCTCCCATATCTCTTCAATAACCCCATAATATGGTATGACTGCCAATAAAGAGCTCTTGTCTTTCGAACTGGAGAAGTGTATAGATTCAGCCTCTAACATAACACCACTGTTCTGGACTGTGCTCCTATCATCTAGGGACTTCGTGTAAAATGTATAACCATTGATCAAATACGAATTCCAACTTATGACATCAACCTCAGGACCACGTGCTAACCATTTGAGGATATCAGAAACACATTCCTCCCCCTCGACCTTTTGTTTGAACCAGTGTGTAAAAGTTCTATTATGCTCTCTAATCAACCTTTGTTCAGTCATTCGAGGATTTTCTTTCCTCACAGCTTCTTTATGTGCAGCTATGCTGGCTTGAACTTCATCAACATTATTCAAGATGTATAAGTGGACTTGTGAGAATTCATCAGGATCCACAGTCTTTACTGAAGCCCCTCACCTACCCCCTCCAGCATGATGACGTTTTGGAAGCCCAATATGTCTTACTTTGGCCAAATAATTTTGACAAAATTCCATGGCTTCTTCAGAAACATATTTCTGAACAATCGATACTTCTGGACGGTATGCATTCTTCACGTACCCTTTAAGGAATTTCATAGATCTTTCAATTGGGTATATCCACCGTAAATGGATAGGGCCGCACAACTTTATCTCCCTCACTAAATGAACAATCAGATGAACCATGATGTCAAAAAATGTAGGAACAAAAGGCTTCTCAAGGTGGCACAAGATAAGATATCCTTCATTCTCCAATTCATCCAACTTTTCAATGTCGAAAACTTTAGAACAAACCGCATTGAAGAAGACACAAAGTCTAGTCAAAACAACCCGAAGATCATATTCAGCGATGCCTCGAATAGCTATTGGGAGTAGCTGTTGCATCAAGACATGACAATCATGCGATTTTTGGCCTACTAATTTCAAGTCCTTCATCGATACAAGCCTCTTAAAATTTGAAGAATACCCCGAGGGAACTTTTGTGCCATGTAAACACTCACAAAAACTACGTTTTTCATCCTTAGACAAAGTATGAAAAGCCGGGGGACAATAAGTTATCGTCCCATACGGCCTTGGATGTAGCTCTTCACGTATTCCCATTGCTTGCAAATCCAATCTTGCCTTCACACCATCCTTGAAACTACCTTGTATGTTGAGAAGCGTGTCAACAATACTATCACATACGTTTTTCTCCACATGCATGACATGGATACAGTGTCTCACATCAAGATTGCGCCAATAGGGAAGATCAAAGAATACATATCTCTTTTTCCATATATTTGTATCTTTTCTACTCTTGGCTGTCTTGCCGAAGATGACATTGATATTTTTCACCTTCTCATAAACTTGCTTCCCAGTCAATGGCATCGGAGCATCTTCATATTCTTGGCCACCAAAGAAGGCTTTCTTTAATCGACGATATGGGTGGCCCCGTCTAAGAAATCTCCTATGTCCAACATAAACCGTCTTTCTTCCATGTTGGAGTTGATGGTAGCATGTGCCTTCTTCACAAACCGGACATGCTTTATGACCCTTTACACTATACCCTGACAAGTTACCATAAGCTGGGAAGCTGTTTATAGTACAGAATATCATGGCTCGCAATTTGAAGACCTCCTTCTTGAAAGAGTCAAAAACATCAATACCTTCTTCTCATAACTCCTTCAAGTCTTCGATCAAGGGCTGAAGGTAAACATCAATGTCATTTTCGGGTTGTTTTGGTCCCGAAATCAACATAGACATCATGATGTACTTTCTCTTCATGCATAACATAGGAGATAAGTTGTAAATAATGAGGAGTATAGGCCATGAACTATGTACACTGTTAAGGCTTCTATATGGATTCATGCCATCCGTGCTAAGGGCAAGCCTAAGGTTCCTAGGTTCTTCGCCGAAGTTGGGAAATAATTGATCGATTTTCTTCCATTGAGAAGAATCAGCTGGATGACGAAGCTTTCCATCAGAAATCCTCTCATCTGCATGCCACCCTAAATTTTTTGCATCATTTTCATTCGCAAACAACCACTTGAACCTTGGTATGATTGGAAGATACCACAGCACTTTTGCAGGCCCCTTATTTGACTTGTACCTTGGGGTTTCACATATCGGACAATTCTGCTTCTCTTCAAACTCTTTTCTATACAATACGCAGTCATTCGGGCATGTATGGATCTTTTTGTACTCCATCCCCAGTGGACAAAGTATTTTCTTAGCATCATAGTATCGATGCGGCAACATATTATCATCCGGAAGCATATCCTTAAAAGCTTCAAGCATTTCAGAAAAACTCTTGTCGCTCCATCTATGACGTGCCTTCAAGCTTACCAATTTCAATATAGTGTTCAACAGTGTTTAAGGACATCTGGAAGCATGTCCTTAAAAGCCTCAAGCATTTCAGAAAAAATCTTGTCGCTCCATCCATGACGTGCTTTCAAGCTTACCAATTTCAATACAGTGTTCAACAATTGGTATTTTTGACACCCTGGGTATAGCGGGGTCTCCGCATCACTGCACATATTACCATATGCATGTGATTGTTGAAAGGCCTCTTCTCCTACATCACGAATAATGTCCTTTATGCGATCGTCTATATCCGTGTCATTATCATCAAAGGCCACTTCCCCATGTTGAGACCCACTTGGTATTTTTTCACCATGCCATACCCATACTGTATAGGTCTTACAAAATCCATGACAAATTAAATGTGTGCGTATAACTTCAGGACTTAGTCGCCTCTCATTCAAACATTTTACACAAGGACAATAACACTTTCCACTATTATCATTGGCATTTTGATTAGCAAATTCAATAAAGTCCCTTATCCTATTCTGATATTCAACGCTCCTCCGTAAAGCATTTTTCCAACTGTGATCCATAGTAGAATTCCTATGGACGGAAAGATTTAACATACGTATAATAAGGCAAAATAAATGCATAACGAAGAATCACTTTTGGTCATCAATATCACAGTGAAGCCAAACTAAAATACTCCCGAAGAAAAATAAATGCATGACGAGGAAATTTAAATGCTTCGCATGAAGGTCTTGTGGACTCACCTGTAGCATATAAATTCAAATGCCAAATAAGAGTCTTTATTCTCGCACCATGAAAGTTGATGTTGGAGACAACAAGAGTACCCTAAAAACATTTGTTGGTCAGTTGGGTAGGTCTCAAGTGCAAATATAATCTTCAAAATAGAATATTCATTAACAATAGAGAAGCCCACAAGAGCATTTCATCGATTTCGTTCAACTCAAGAAAAACCCAGAACGATAAGTAGGAAAACCGTGAAGTTATATAACCGAAACACCTCTTACAGCTTGGTCTAAGTTTAGTTAAGGAACGAGGAAGTGATTGTCGAGAGAGCAACGCGAAGCACCGACGGAGCAACACACAACCACTGGAGACAGAACCTCCTCAGTAATCACTTTCGACGCGACAAGAGAAATTCAGATAAGGAAATTTAATTTTCCGCGCGACAGAGAAATGGTTTTATATTTGGATTTTTTAAGACCGATTAATTATAAAGCATCCGATCCTAAATATTTTATATTAAATTTTTAAGTGTTACTTTTAAGACCGAATTATTATCTTGTCCGGTCCAAAATATTTAAGACCGCAGTTTTATAATACTCCAGACCTAAGTTAATTTTCCAGAGAAAAAAGTATTGGCTTTGGGCCTTTGGCGAGCGCAGAAAATTATCAATGCTATTAATTAATGCTACTATTAATTACTTGAACAAAAAATTAAAAAGAGACAAGGTTATAGTTCTTAATTAATGCTATTATTAATTACTTGAACAAAAAATTAAAAAGAGACAAGCTTATAGTTCTTAATTAATGTTATTATTAATTACTTGAATATTGTCGTACACATTGTAAAAAAAAAAAAGCAGAAAATTATCAAAGCTTGTTATCCTTCAAAGCCCAGGCAATATCGGCTTGAGAAGCATTAATTTCCCGCTGGATATCAGCAAGTTCCTGTCTTATTCGTATCGGGTCGTTGGAGGAAAGAGGACGAGAGTCATCGGTAGGTGCACTGGGGCCAACTGGTTGGAGAGGTGGAGCAGGAACCTCTTCATGGACGGAAGGCTGGAGGGGGGGTGCAGCAATCTCTTCATCATCGGAAATAACAATGGGTCCAATGACCCGAGACTCTTCTGTTTCAATAGAACGCACTCTCGATGGAGGAGGCGCACCATATAACGATCGACGGAAGGCACGAGCATCACGAGTAAGAGCACCCCTACGAGCGGTTCTCTTGTATCTAACCATGGTTTGAGCGGTTGGCGTAAAGAGGTATGAGGAGTTTATTAATAAAGTCAGAGAGCAGTTCTCAGATAAGCGCAAACAAGTACGTAGTTTGGAGTTACGAGGTAGAACAGCGAGTTAATAAGGAGTGTTAAGGACAGAGAGGTATGAGGACTGAGGAGTAGTTAATAAAGGTATAGAGCAGACGAATGGTCTGTTGGTTATACTTAGTTTTGATGATGTCTTATATAGATGTCATTCTTATAAGCAAAAAGATTGAGTAATATAATTATCTCTTACTTGGACTAACTATTGTATTTAATGTAGATCAATCCAAGTTGAATTATAAAGAAGATTAACCAAGTAGAAGAAAAGAGACCAAATAAAGAAGAAGCATTCAAGGCTGAAGAAAGAGTTGCATTATCAAGAATGATCAAGAGAAGAGAAGAAAGAAAGAATTGATGAAGAATGATCAAGTTGGGAGATGGAAGAAGGAAGATCTTGTTGAATGGAATGAAGATATCACTATCCAAGTTCTAAAATTGATCCTAGAAGTCTCCATGATCAAATGGAAGTTGGAATGGGTCATTTCAGAGTTAAACCAGAGCAAATATGAGGTTTAGGATGAGACAACTCGAGGTTTGAGTATGAACCTCGAGGTTTGAGTGTTTCCAGCATCTTTGGTGTCTCTGGACTAGCCAACCTCGAGGTTGCAAGTGCAAACTCGAGGTTGCAAGTGCCAACCTCGAGGTTGTAGTCATAACCTCAAGGTTTCAGCACTATCAGCAACTCTGGTGCACTCTGTTCCACGTTCAGCTTCTGGCGACCTTCGGTAAATTGATGATATCTCTCAAACCAGGAATCGGATTGACACGAAACCAAAAGCATTGGAAACTAGACATCCAACACGTATTTCTGACAACAATTCAAACCCAAAGGAGGTCCGATGAATTATTGATGAATTTTACAAGTTGACACAAATATCAGCGTCACAGTCAAGAACAGCCTTTAGTATTTTGAGTATATCTCACAAACGGAAAATCCGATTGGACTGAAATCAGTGGCATATGAAAGTAGACTCACATAGCTTTCCAACAAGACTTGAACGGACCAAAACGGATTTCAGACCAGGGAGATATGGCTTTTGGAAGTTGACAATCAGTTCAGGACAATGCAAAAAGGGCTGATCAAGAACAGCCTTCATTCATCCGATCTTAATGGACATAATACAATGAGTTTGGAGCTGATTCTTCTTGCATTGGATTCTTACATCGAGCTTGGACATGTAAAATTGAGTTTGAGGTTGGGTATTCTGTTTTAAACTTGAGATTTCATGAAAATACTCTGAACCTCGAGTATGGAGTTTCAACCTCGAGTATTATGACTCACAGAGAGCAAACTGGTTGTCAAAGTAATGACAACCTCGAGGTCAAGTTAGCAACCTCGAGGTTGAGGCTTGTTTTCAAGAACTGAACTTTGCAATTTCAGAAGCAAACCTCGAGTATGGATTTCCAACCTCGAGGTTATCGGGCTCCAGAGGAAAAATGCTCTTTCAACCAAGTTTCCAACCTCGAGGTTACTGTTTCAACCTCAAGGTTGTGAGTTTCTGAAACTGAATTTGCCTGAAACCTTCAGGCTAACCTCGAGGTTGGCCTCAAGGTTTGTGACCGTTAGTGCAATTTCAAATTTGGGAAATCTGCAATACCTTCTTGTTTGATCTCAATGCTTTCCATGATTATTCTATATGGATTCTAGATATGTTTAACCATCTTTCTAGTGAGTTTCAGACAGATTAACGAAGGTTCATTGAAGGATTAGAGCAAAAAGCAAAAAACTGTCAGAACAATAAATGCACAGCCCAGATAGTTGCTTCCTTTGGTTAATCCACTTGTACACGTCTGCAAAAGGCTAAAAGGAAGATTACTACAACAAGCAAAGTCTTCTCCAACGGGCAAATCCACAGAAAGCCACCTCAGATCAATTATACAACTGGATTAGTTGGAGATTAGAGAAAGAAGCTGACCAAACTTAAAGATAATCAGCTACAACGGTCTGATTGATTCTTCAACGGTCATAAACGGTCACAGACTCTTCCCTACCTATAAAAGACATGGATTGAAGCAGAAAAACGTGGAGACACATGATTACCATGGCAAAATGCTGATGCTCTGCTTCTACATCATTCTCACTCTGTTTTCCATATCTAAATAGCTTAGAGAGTGAAATGAATTGTATCTGAACTTCAGTGATCATTTATTCATTCCTTTGAGAGGAAATTCACTGTAAACACATTATCCTTCTGAGAGAAACTCAAGATTGGGTAATCTTGAGTGGGTTATACATTGTGTTGATTACAACTTGTAAGGGGGAGTGAATCCTAGTGAGAGGATTACTTCGAGTACGAAGTGTGTGATCAAGCAGTGTATCCTTACGGTGTGTAAGGGGGAGTATCTCAGTAAGAGATTTGTAAAAGGCTGCACAAGTGCCCGACTAAACTTGTGGGATTGTAGCGGTTCTCAAGTACCCGACTAAAGCTTGAGTGAGATAGTGGATTGAAAATCCCAAGTGAGGCTTGGGGACTGGACGTAGGTCAAGGAGGGCCGAACCAGTATAAATCTGTTTGCAAGCTCTTCTTCCTTATCTCTTACAATTCTAGCATTTACATTTGAGTATTTACCAATTGTTTGTGATCTTATTTTTATTACTCAAAGATGAAAACACTGAATTGCGAAAACGTTTTAAAGAGTGGAAATTTTTATATATCACCCAATTCACCCCCCCTCTTGGGTGATAGCCGGAACTTACATTTGGTATCAGAGCTAGGCTCTTGTTTAAAGGACTTAACCGTCTCAAGAGTTTCAATGGCTGATTTTGGGTGTTCTTCGCTTTTAGAAGGTTTTGATTTTACCATTCCACCACTTTTCAAAGATATTGATTTTTGGTTTTGGAAAGCTAGGATGACTAGTTTTATCAAAGCAACTGATTTTGATATGTGGAATGTTTTTATAAATGTCTATGATTTCAAACCAAGAAAGGATTGGACAGAAAAGGAAAAGAAAATGTTTTCATTGAATATTAGAGCAATGAAAATCCTTTATAGTGCATTGACAGAAAATGATTATGAGAAAATCAAGTTTTGTTCTAGTGCTAAAGATATTTGGGATACTCTTGATTCTATTTATGGTTATAACAATTGTGTTGAAGTTAATAGTGTTGGTAGTTCATCAGAAATTATAAATTGCATATCCATGATTGATGAACAATTGGAGGTGGAGCATGAAGAAGGAGAAATCTCAGAACGCTTCCATGGTCCAGCCAACACAAAAGAACAAGAGGAGGAGGATTCCCAAGATGAGCTCATAGACGATTGTGATCAATCATTAGCTAGAGCTCAAGATGCACATGAGGTAAACAACTCCAATTCTTCTTGTGTATATAAGAAAAATGTTTTTGAACAGTCACATATAATTGTTTTTCAACCATTGACTGATTCTATTTTGAAAAACAAAAACGTTTTCAATCATGCTGGAAACTCATATAGGAAGAAAGAATTCACAAACATGAGTCACTTGAGATTGCATCCACTAGAACCACATAATTCTTGCAAAGTTGTTCATAATAAGCATAATTCTATTATTTGCAATTATTGTGGAAAATCTGGACATATTTCTCATACATGCTATATTAGGAGAAATTCTAATGTGAGAAATAAATTTATTTGGGTTGCTAAAGGACAATCAAGGTCCAATACTAACAATCAAGGACCCAAGTATAAGTGGGTACCGAAATGTCCATCTAGTACTCCATGTTTGCAGGATGATTTGAATATCAATGGACATCAAGGTCAAAAGAAGAGGAAGAAGAAGCCAAGAGTTCCTCATGCACCAAAGAAGGAGATCATAGAATCTATATCAAGCAAGAGAACTCCTATGGCACCCATTGCTGAACCTACAAGTCTTAAACATCAAAAGAAGCAAAGGGTACAAGCTAGAGAAGTATATCTTCCCTCAAGAACAAACTACCAAAGAGTACCATACAATTACCTTGAGGAGAACAAAAAGAAGGGAACCTCTCAAGTGTCAAGGAGAAGATACTTGAAGATCGTACCTTATGTGAAGACTTTGCAGACACCAAAGAGTCAATGGGTATGCAAAGCTAATCCTCCAAGTACCTAGGGAAAGGGTACATGTTGGTAAAACCTCCTACTCTATTATCTAGAACATTTATTGAGGTTTTACACATTGGATAGTAGGAATGAACATTGAAAACGATTTTTAAAATTGAAAATCTATTTGATAGATTTATTGATATATTTAGTTTACAATGTTTAATAGCTTAACTCTTTATGCACACATTATGAGTTGAAAAATATATCTTTCATGCATAAAGCTATGCTCAACTCATTTTGCTCAATTATTCTAAATTAATTATATTAATAAGAGCATGTGAATTTTGGTTCCTACAAGCTAACGATGATTGGATCCAAGATTGGATACCAAGAAAGAAAAAGACTTATACGATTTTGTAGGATCAAAGAAAGCTTCTCAAGAATGCAACATAGAGAAATGATTCAAGTCTTGAGAAAGCTCAACAAGCTATGCTTGATGTTGATGGTGAACAACCGAAAAAGGAGTTGTCTACACCAATCCATCTCAACCAAGCAAGTTTCTATGAGGACAAAGGGAAATACGGTGATATATAATCCTTACCCCATATTGTGTTTATGTGAAATTCATTCTTGGGTAATGTATACTTGTCCAATACTGTATACCATTAAGCAATCAATTACTTGTGACCTTAAAAATGTTTTCAAGATTGCTAATGGATAACAAGTGAATTTGTGCATAATTTTTCTGACTTGAAAGTTTCTGAGATGCACAAGTCAAGATTTTTTTTGAAATACAATTCATTCTATGTTTGGAAAATGCATTCCAATGTTTCTAAAAATATGCATGTCATGATTCAAATGATATCTCAAGATTGGAATTCAATTTCCACCATACTTTGCAAATGCATTGTTTCTCTAAGTACTTCTACAAAGATGAGTTTTCATATCATCAACATCTCAATCTCATATAACATTATCACGATTGATATTTGAGATATTGAAAACTATTTGCATAGTTTATGAAAAGTTCATATCAATGACATATTTTCCATGAATGTATTTTCAAATCGTCATTGAACACTGAATTTCTTGGTATCACATATTCGCTTATGTATCTACTCAAATTTGTAAGATTATTTGTGATACATATTTTTGGAAATATCGTATCCATCTACGAGCAATTCGATTGGATAATGAGAAATTTTGGGAATGTCTAATCCCAATAGATTGTGAATTGCCTCCACTTAATGTTAGTTCTGCGTTTTGATGATTAATTGGTTACTAACTTAAGTATTGGAGAATCTAGATGTGATTTTCATACAGGATGATTATTATCCTCTGAAATCCTGCTGAAGTTTGCTACCAAGAGAAGCAAACTTGACACTGACAAGCTAAATTCAAATCCACAACAAGCGAAGAAGAAATGAAAGTCTGAAGAAAAAGATGAACTTGAGTTTGATGCTTCACCATCTGAGTTTATTCTTTTGTTATGCGCGATTCTAAAACTTGTTTGAATTTGAATTCACCCTGTTTTGTGAAAATGCATACGCATGATTTGAAAAATGTTCATACTCTGATTGCATTCAAATAATGTTTCAAATTGGAAGTTAACATTGTATATTGAATGGTAGATATGCTTCAAATGTGTCCAATTGAGTTTTCCCTGTCATTCACATATTGATCTATAGAATTCAATGTTTTGCTTGAACTCTTATGTTTCATTCTCTAAATGGTAGGACCTTATGTCAAATAAGTGAATCATATATGAGTTTCAAGCTAATTTCCAGAAATGAATTCAGTATGTGAAAACTTATGCTTGTTGCATAAAACCTTATTGATTAAGCTATTCCAAATATTATGAATGTTCATTAATGCATCATGTGCATTAACCATTATATGGAATAACTTTCTAGGATAATTCTTTGGAACTTTAGTCATTTGGACTAAAGAATCTGTGTTTCATAGTCTATGAATCCTAGTACTACTTGTGTTACTCTAATATATAATTATTTGTCCACATTCATGTTTAGAGTAACTAGTTTTGTATTCTCATAATTCTTGCCTTGAATGCTCTCATATGTTCGATACTCTACTCTCTAAGGCAAGATTATCTCTTGGTCAATAGCAAAGTCATTAAGCTTATTTATGTTGTTCTAAGCATGTCCTGATAATGCTTTACTTTCATGACTTTGGCTTTTCTGAAAATTCTTCAACATGTTAACTTCAATGTTTAACATGTTCTCCAAATCTGAAGCATATTGATATATTCATTAAACCTATTGACTTCCATCATATTTATAATGACCACTGTTTTCAAACATGTTTCAAAAATTTTTCATGTATAAAAAGTACTGATTTCATAATGTGTCATCACATTTTTGAAAGATCATTCAAGATTTGAAATACTTTGCATATTTCACTATCTTTCTTGAAAAATTTGAACTTCAAATTGATAAATGCTTATCATTATAGATAAGGTTTTCTATATTTATCAATGACATCTTTTCTGCATAAAGTGTATTCACAAATTGTCATTGAGAAATAACATTTTTGGTATTATTTAGTTGTTATCCTATTCAATTAATTGGCTTGATCTTGTTTGGGTAAAACTATATTTTGATCTTTGATTGTTATACCTCTTGCTCATACGTCATATGGCTTAATCCTATAAGAGTGTAAGAGTTGTCATGTCTAATCTTGTGTGGACTCAAGAATCATTGAGTACCAAAGAACATTCATCTTATTGCAGGATCTGGTTTTGCTGTCAAAAGGCAGAACCTCGAGGTTCATGAGCAAACCTCGAGGTTTGGAGGTGTATGTTCACCACTGAAGTGTGTCAGAATGGAGAAACCTCGAGTTTTCAGTGAAAACCTCGAGTTTTGGATGACACAGAGAGCAACTCACAAATGACAGACAGCAAAACCTCGAGGTTTTGGAGAAAACCTCGAGGTTTGGGGAGTTATGAATGATCCTTCACCTTCACCACCTTCAAAGGGCAAGAAAAAGGGTATATCGTTCAAGGAACCAAGATGATAAGGAGCATGCTAGCTTGATGACAAGCTATGAGCAGAAGCTAATCCTATACAAAGCCCATTTGGGATTCCAGCGTCTAAGATGCATTCAGAACAACTGATGGTTATAGTGACTCTTCATCTTGAAGCTTAGTCACATCTGGGAGAGCTTCAGTATTGATCACATTATCAGATAAAAGCTAGCCCGTGATGCATCTATGGACTACAAATGATTATGACTCAAGTAATTACGACATTACTTGAGTGAGGTATTGTATTTTGCAATAATATTCATATATCATAATCATTTCTCTGTTCTCATATCACTCTTCAGGCTAACTTGATTTTATTCACTCAAATTTTTCATGAAGTTTAGCCTAAGCAAATCATTTTTAAAATGATCCTTATGCTTTAAAACTCTTTTATCATCATAAAAAGCATAAGTGATTTGGTTATACCTATTTCAAGTCCACCCAAGTGAACTTGAAAGTCTTTCAATTCTGAGGTACCATGTTGTGAGCAAAGATATTTCCAAACCTCATAACATTTAGTGCATCATTATTATTTGGTATCATAAAAGGGAACTTCACATTTTAGTCATGCATTCATTAAGGGGGAGCTTCACATTCATATATGCTTTATACTTTAAAAGCTCACCTTCTATATTTGAAGAAAAACCATTTTAAGTATACTCATCTGCATTCATTACCTTTTATTAGTTTTGATGATGAGTTAATTTCACTCTTAAAAAATCGTATATTCTCCTTTCACTATTATTTGAAAATATCTTTTCAAAAGGAACACTTTGATATCCAGTTGCACTAACAAATCTCTTCTGGAAAGGATGTTTTTAATTTGTAGCAGGAGATTTGATTATGTGTTACAACTTTGGATGATCAACCATTGAAGCTGAGATGTGCTCTACATGGATGATCTATAAAGGAAGAGCAAAGGATCAAAGCTGAGTGCTGATCATATTCAAATGCGACAATCTTCAAGAAGCCATCACTTTCATCCTATCATACAAGATATTCATGATTCTGCTATTGAGCCTCTTCAAAGAATCTCACATGACTGCTTCATCTAAGGCCAAAGCAACACAACCATATTTCTTGCAGCAAGCAAATGGATTTCCTTGATTATTCATCAGTTTGCGGAACCAACATGAGCATTTCTAAACTCTATCTTTTTATATTCAGTAAAAATTTTGCATATGTTTGGTATCTATATGCTTTAAATGTAAAAGATGTCTTGAAAACCTCTCCAAACTCTCTCAAATTCGTTTTTCATAAAAACATTCTACATTGCTCCATATTTAGGAATGGAAGCACTTTCAATCCGGGAGAGAAAATCAGTTTCTTTGACTCTTTTAATCAGGTTTCATTTGTTTTTTAAACATGCATAGGGTGCATAGGTTCTAGGTGTTGTGTCTCATTGCATTTCATTGTATTTTGCTGATTTTGTAGTAATTGGTTCTGATATCAGTGATTATCAGAGTGTTTATTCTTTCTGATATCAGTTCTGCGGGTATGAAGTTTGCTCAAGGAATACATTTCTTGTTGTTTATGATACTAATATGTTTATCTACTGCCATCCTCTGATTAACTTGTGTTAAAATGCAAAATTGGTCATTTTCTGATAACTTAACATTCAACTTTTTGCTAATGACAAATAAGGGGGAGATAATGACAAGAAAAATATGTTGCATCTAATGTATTCTCATATGACAAGAAAAATATGTTGCATCTAATGTATTCTCATATGACAAGAAAAATATGTTGCATCTAATGTATTCTCATATTCATACATATTTTTCCTTAAGGTATTTGCCATCATCAAAAAGGGGGAGAATGTTGGTTATACTTAGTTTTGATGATGTCTTATATAGATGTCATTCTTATAAGCAAAAAGATTGAGTAATATAATTATCTCTTACTTGGACTAACTATTGTATTTAATGTAGATCAATCCAAGTTGAATTATAAAGAAGATTAACCAAGTAGAAGAAAAGAGACCAAATAAAGAAGAAGCATTCAAGGCTGAAGAAAGAGTTGCATTATCAAGAATGATCAAGAGAAGAGAAGAAAGAAAGAATTGATGAAGAATGATCAAGTTGGGAGATGGAAGAAGGAAGATCTTGTTGAATGGAATGAAGATATCACTATCCAAGTTCTAAAATTGATCCTAGAAGTCTCCATGATCAAATGGAAGTTGGAATGGGTCATTTCAGAGTTAAACCAGAGCAAATATGAGGTTTAGGATGAGACAACTCGAGGTTTGAGTATGAACCTCGAGGTTTGAGTGTTTCCAGCATCTTTGGTGTCTCTGGACTAGCCAACCTCGAGGTTGCAAGTGCAAACTCGAGGTTGCAAGTGCCAACCTCGAGGTTGTAGTCATAACCTCAAGGTTTCAGCACTATCAGCAACTCTGGTGCACTCTGTTCCACGTTCAGCTTCTGGCGACCTTCGGTAAATTGATGATATCTCTCAAACCAGGAATCGGATTGACACGAAACCAAAAGCATTGGAAACTAGACATCCAACACGTATTTCTGACAACAATTCAAACCCAAAGGAGGTCCGATGAATTATTGATGAATTTTACAAGTTGACACAAATATCAGCGTCACAGTCAAGAACAGCCTTTAGTATTTTGAGTATATCTCACAAACGGAAAATCCGATTGGACTGAAATCAGTGGCATATGAAAGTAGACTCACATAGCTTTCCAACAAGACTTGAACGGACCAAAACGGATTTCAGACCAGGGAGATATGGCTTTTGGAAGTTGACAATCAGTTCAGGACAATGCAAAAAGGGCTGATCAAGAACAGCCTTCATTCATCCGATCTTAATGGACATAATACAATGAGTTTGGAGCTGATTCTTCTTGCATTGGATTCTTACATCGAGCTTGGACATGTAAAATTGAGTTTGAGGTTGGGTATTCTGTTTTAAACTTGAGATTTCATGAAAATACTCTGAACCTCGAGTATGGAGTTTCAACCTCGAGTATTATGACTCACAGAGAGCAAACTGGTTGTCAAAGTAATGACAACCTCGAGGTCAAGTTTGCAACCTCGAGGTTGAGGCTTGTTTTCAAGAACTGAACTTTGCAATTTCAGAAGCAAACCTCGAGTATGGATTTCCAACCTCGAGGTTATCGGGCTCCAGAGGAAAAATGCTCTTTCAACCAAGTTTCCAACCTCGAGGTTACTGTTTCAACCTCAAGGTTGTGAGTTTCTGAAACTGAATTTGCCTGAAACCTTCAGGCTAACCTCGAGGTTGGCCTCAAGGTTTGTGACCGTTAGTGCAATTTCAAATTTGGGAAATCTGCAATACCTTCTTGTTTGATCTCAATGCTTTCCATGATTATTCTATATGGATTCTAGATATGTTTAACCATCTTTCTAGTGAGTTTCAGACAGATTAACGAAGGTTCATTGAAGGATTAGAGCAAAAAGCAAAAAACTGTCAGAACAATAAATGCACAGCCCAGATAGTTGCTTCCTTTGGTTAATCCACTTGTACACGTCTGCAAAAGGCTAAAAGGAAGATTACTACAACAAGCAAAGTCTTCTCCAACGGGCAAATCCACAGAAAGCCACCTCAGATCAATTATACAACTGGATTAGTTGGAGATTAGAGAAAGAAGCTGACCAAACTTAAAGATAATCAGCTACAACGGTCTGATTGATTCTTCAACGGTCATAAACGGTCACAGACTCTTCCCTACCTATAAAAGACATGGATTGAAGCAGAAAAACGTGGAGACACATGATTACCATGGCAAAATGCTGATGCTCTGCTTCTACATCATTCTCACTCTGTTTTCCATATCTAAATAGCTTAGAGAGTGAAATGAATTGTATCTGAACTTCAGTGATCATTTATTCATTCCTTTGAGAGGAAATTCACTGTAAACACATTATCCTTCTGAGAGAAACTCAAGATTGGGTAATCTTGAGTGGGTTATACATTGTGTTGATTACAACTTGTAAGGGGGAGTGAATCCTAGTGAGAGGATTACTTCGAGTACGAAGTGTGTGATCAAGCAGTGTATCCTTACGGTGTGTAAGGGGGAGTATCTCAGTAAGAGATTTGTAAAAGGCTGCACAAGTGCCCGACTAAACTTGTGGGATTGTAGCGGTTCTCAAGTACCCGACTAAAGCTTGAGTGAGATAGTGGATTGAAAATCCCAAGTGAGGCTTGGGGACTGGACGTAGGTCAAGGAGGGCCGAACCAGTATAAATCTGTTTGCAAGCTCTTCTTCCTTATCTCTTACAATTCTAGCATTTACATTTGAGTATTTACCAATTGTTTGTGATCTTATTTTTATTACTCAAAGATGAAAACACTGAATTGCGAAAACGTTTTAAAGAGTGGAAATTTTTATATATCACCCAATTCACCCCCCTCTTGGGTGATAGCCGGAACTTACATGGTCTACTTTACGAGCGAGTTTTATAAGTATTATTTATTTTTTTAAATGAATTAATTTTAAGACCGACTTTTTATCATTTCTCCGGTCCTAAAAGTATGTTATTTATTTTTTTATTCAATTAAATTACTTTTAAGACCGATCTTTTATCAGTTTTCCGGTCCTAAAATTTTTTTAAACAAGATTTAATTTCCTAAAAAAAGTTCATCGTTTCAAATTCCGATAGCAGAGTCGTATCCTTACACTCTATCAGAGGATCTCTTCGGCTTCCAGATAAACTTCCCAACGTAACTAGGCGTCTCCTCGTATTCTGATGAACTATGCGTCTGCTCATTAAAGGTTCCGATGTTTCACTCCGGATGGGTTCTCTATTTAAAGCTGTTGTTACTTTACTTTCTTTACATTCTTCATCATCACTTCTACAATGGTTGCTCCACCGCCCCAAGGTCCTCCACCACCACCAGGTCCTCCTTTTCATCCTCCCGCTGGGCGTAACAATCCTTACTTTGCCTCCTAACTCGACCACCAAACAGCTGCTGCTAAACCTCTTGGCCTGCGTCGATCATATAGATCGACGACAGGGCCAGCTTATTCAGGTCTACCATGCCGTCAACAACAAGATCAACACGATACTCGACGCCCACGACGTTGAGTACAATCCGTTTGATGACGACGTCACCGACCCCTCCGATGACTCTCTCCCCTCCGACAATGATGGGGACGAGTACATGTTTTTTGTTTTTAACCATGTACTCCGGGGGGCAGCATTAAAAAATATATAATAAATTTGTTACTTTCCTATTTCGATTGCCTTTATCCTTCTGATTAGTACATTCTTTCTTTTTCCGACAAGGAGGGAAAAAATAAAACATTGTCCTCGTGTGTATGATCAACATTAAAAACTCGCACATTAAAAAATCCAACAATATACAGTTAAGATTAGACCAACAAAACAAAAAGATTGTTTACCTTATTCGAATAAAAACAAACAGTGACAATTCTTCTCAGGTTTGGACCGTCATTGTCGTCAGTGTTACCTCGCATGATCAGAAACAAAGTGTCCTTTTCAATATCTCCCACCTTTTTCCGACGAAAAGAAAAGGGAAACCGATAATCTGATTCAAGAGAGGTAACATCGACGACAATGAGGCTCCTAGCTTGAGCAGAACGCCAGAACCTCGGTTGCCTTGAACCCTAATTAATTTGTTCGAAAAGTGAATCAAATCTATTTAAAGGAAGACTATTATCATACAAAAAAAAAAAAAGGAAGACTATTAAGAGCGGACGGTAAAAGGAGTTACGGTCCTAAAAGTCTTGAATACTTTTAGGACCGTCATTTTACAATAGACGGTCCTAAATGTCTATTTTGTCTAAAAAGCGAGTCAACATTTCTATTTAGAGGAAGACTATTAGGAGCGGACGGTAAAAGGAGATACGGTCCTAAAAGTCTCGAATACTTTTAGGACTGTCATTTTAAAACAAACGGTCCTAAATGTCTCACCAATATTTAGTCAATACTTTTAGGACCGGAAGTATACAATATGCGGTCCTAAAAGTCTCATACTATTTAAACCAAAAACTTTTAGGACCAGAAGTTTACCCATATACGGTCCTAAAGTCGCGAACTCTTGCGAACTCCTGAACCTCAAATTTCAAGCGCACTAAATAGCTATATCCACCATCCAATTTCAGATATCCCAAAATGGACACACAAAAATTGTTCGAAAAATTAAACAAATTTATCTATTGAATTTTACATTGCCTGTGTATTATTTACAAATTGTTCGAAAAAATAATCAAATTTTATAGAATATTTACAAATGAATAACATCATTAATTATTGTCCCTGATCACTACTTAAGATCAGGTCATACAGATATTAACAAAACAAACTGCGTATGTGCTCAAGTTCAGCATCCGAAAAGGGGGCAGGGCATTGAAACATTTGTAACATCAAAGACAGAAACTAAATAAACTTGCGTCCATATATTAGATGTAACATTAAGCCAAAAACTGAATTAACTTGCGTGCATAATATGTAACATCAAATATTTACCTTTGCATATAATTTAGTATTTCCTTTAGTGACAATATCGTACATGTGTTTCATGATGTATTGGCCACATAGGTTGGACGCCTGTGGTTGCCGATGAGTCTAAAAAGAACAAGAAATATATAAGTAGTATATATCTTATTGACCAAGTTCACAAGGCAGTTGACAAGTTTACAAATATTATATTTTACCAACCTCTGGTCTGAGCCATTTAGGCTCTTTGGCCTTTGAAGGACGCTTTTAGAGTGCATCGATTTGGAAGGTCCTCATGGCACTATCATAAAAAATGCATATTTATCAATCCACTGAAAATTCACAGCAGAGATTTCTGACAAGAGAATCAAAATGACATGTTTACTCGTTGATGGTCTAGACCAACGTGGGCACTGGCTCGCTGTGAGTGGAGCATAAGAAGATAACTTTATTTTCTGCCATGCACATGAGGACCAACTACCAATGGTGGCTGAAAATCCACATCAGTAAAGTATACTCAGTGATATATGTAGGCATGTAGCAGAATTAAGTGACTTGTAGACAAGATTTGTGATATGTACCTGTGGAAGAATGGCAACAAGTACACCTTTCTTCTCACATTACACAACCTCCTTGAAATGTACTCTTGTCTTTGCTCCATGGTTGTTTGACTCATATTTTGTGGATACAAGAATCCAAAATCGTCGCTTCTGCCCTCATTCTCCAATTCTTGATGCAAGAACCTACAATAATTATATCGATCAGGGAATTAGTATATATATGTATGTGTGTCTAAACGATGCATTTAAATAATGTACTCATAGAAGAACATACTTACGTCATCCAAATTTGAATAATTGCATCAGTAAGCTCCTGTCTAGGAAGCAGCAAGGAGTCAATATCAATAGTGTCAACTTGGACTGGTAGGGGATTTGCGATGCCTACTACTTCATTGACAGGCCACGATTTAATTTTAAAACCTACACTTTTCACCATATCGGTTATTTTTTCGTGGTCAATCAACTTAGCAGTAGGAGATTGAGCCTGAGGAGGAGGGGATTGAGCTTGACGAGGAGATTGAGCCTGAGGAGGAGGGGATTGAGCCTGACGAGGGGATTGAGCCTGAGGAGGGGATGGAGCTCGACGAGGGGATGGAACTTGAGGACAAGGAGTTGAAGCTTGGGGAGGAGTACAGACATGTACAAGCTTCACTGGCCAAGAGATGAAGGTTCCCTTGACATCACTCACAATCTTCATCTCATCAGTTGGGAGAGGGAGAGGTGCATCAATGATCACCTTTTCAACTGACACTCTGACTTCATCATCAGACATTTGTTGGTGGTGTACAGTTGATCCCAAAAAGTTGTGGACAGTCCCTTTTGCAACCAATAGTAGTCTATCATGATCCTCCACATAAAGGTAACAAGGT
The DNA here is from genome assembly GCA_034222035.1 of Acacia crassicarpa. Lineage (NCBI taxonomy): Eukaryota > Viridiplantae > Streptophyta > Magnoliopsida > Fabales > Fabaceae > Acacia > Acacia crassicarpa. The sequence goes on from JAWXYG010000015.1 coordinate 13,149,457, forward strand.
TGCTCTGACTGTCCAACAATGCAACTCCCTCTAGTGCTCTGCTGCACAGTTGCAGGTGAGTGTGTGAAGGGAACACTGGTCTCTGGACAAGAGCTCAAAAGCAGCTTCATCTGTTTCAGTTCCTCCCTCAACTGGCTCATATCAGATTGATGCCTTGCTTCTTTAGCTGCTGCTTCCTCATTTAATTTGTCAACTGTCTGTTCCATCTCCTCCCGGGTAACCACCTCTTTCCTATGGCGTTTGGCTGATGAACCAAAGAATACCTTCAGGCCTACCCGTCCTCCAACCCCCCTTACACGCCCACCGTGGTCCGGTTTTCCGGTGTCAATAGTGAGAACATCACTCCTACCGGACGACACGAAAGCTCTCTCTACCTCTTTCTTCTTAAGATCTTCCTGTAAGGTACAGATAACGAGAAGCTTAGTAATGAATAATGTTTAGTAACTAAAAAATAACAACAATAACGATACTTACAATTTTTTCAGCAACTACACGAGTTTGTTCACTCATGTAGGAGCCGCTTGGCTTTTGCCGAATGTGCAACCACAAATCCTCGCGATGTATTAGAGATGGCGGACCATGTATCACCTCAGGATTGGATTTTGCTTCATCTTCCAATCTCTTCTGCTTGGCCGCCATCAATTCTTTTTCAGCCTTTTCATATCCGCCGCGAGAAGCCCTATGCTGGCAATCATTCTTTCTCCCTATCTCCTATGCTTTTGCCCTTCTTTGCTGTGAATCAGAATTGAAAACAACTATTAATTATGAATTCCAGCCATCTCACTAACAGAAATTAGAGAACTTCTGCTTGATATGAACTTCAAACACTAGTCAAATTCACTTGATCAAGTTTCAACATTTTATTATTTAAGGAAGATGTAGATAGGTTAAGAAACAAAAGAGAATTATGCTTACAAAAGAACTATGTTTTGTACTGCTAGGTAGATAGAACAAGAAACAAAAGAGGATTATGCTTACGGAATAATACAAACTGGATCCTTTTTAAGGCAACCAGTGGGATCATCAGTACGTCCACATTAGATAGTAACAATTGGGTATATAAATTTTCCCCCTTTTAAGACTATTTATTTTCTCCTTTTGCAAGACAAACCATTACACAATTACCTCCTTAGTATTTTACCTTTTCAGGGTTTACATATCAGACTTGCATAGACAAAGGCAAGAAATGTATACTTCTATTCACACACACCAAACAATATAATTTAACTAACAGGATTAGATGAACAAATATAAGCTCACAGGTTACATAAGCAAACAAAACTAAATATAGACTCACCAGAGCTTCAGGAGTGGTCCGCAGCAGAACAAATTGTCGCCAAATTCGTTCATCAATAAATGTGTACTGTTCCCAAGGCTGTTTGGCAGGCGCAACCTCATAAAAAATACACGTGTTAGCGAGAGAGGTCTTAAACTTCCTCCACCGATCAGCACAATAAGACAATGTCTTAACTTTCAACTCCTCAGAGTTAGGGATAGTGTATGTAAGCCGGATAGTGTCCCAAATAGGTTGCTTTACTTTGTTAAAAGTCAACACTTTTCCACTCATCTTCCAAGATGCTAACCTTGCTGCGTGCAAGATAGCAGACAAAACTATTATATTTGTTTTTATTAGGACCGAAAGGCCGCAACTTTTCATCGAACTGAATCTCGAGCCTTGACCCAGAAGTCCGACTTAGAGATACATCCATCATTCGTGTGCCTCTTCTACCACGGCGTGCAGGGCCGTTAGGAGGCACATTGTCAGTGGAGGAGGGTTTGTTCTGACCCACACCATTAACTGGCGATCCCGGAACACGAATGAAATCGTCTTCACCGTTCATTTTCAAGACAGTAAGAGAGGAATGCCTGAGCAACTGAGAGAGTAAGAGAGGCTACTGGTACGTGGGCGAGGAAGAATGGTAATGCAACAGGAAAAGTGGCTTCACAACAACAAGAGGAGTTTCAGAGTTCAGAGGTACAACGTAAGTCTTAAGGTAACGTTTCACGCGAAGATATATTTGGCGGTTTATTTTTAAGACCGGATGAACAACAACGACGGTCTTAAACGTTACGTTTTAAGACCGTCCTTTTTTAAACTCCGGTCTTAAAAGTATTACTACCGGACACGATTTATATCCGGCTTAAAAGTATAATCTTTAAGACCTCCTGTTATATATATCTGGTATTAAAAGTTTTATTTAATTTTTTCCTTATTATTTTGGACCGTAGAAAATATAAGTCGGCCTGTTTGAGATTTCTCTATAAAGAATTTTTATATTTCAATTTTTTTGATAACATTTTTAAGACCGGTCATCTTCCTAAGCGGTCTGAATAATATATTTAAGACCCATTGGTAAACGATTCGGTCCAAGAAGTTCTTTATATTTACAAAACTGTCACCGGTCATACCTTTAAAGTTCTTTATATTTACAAAACTGCCACCGGTCATACCTTTAAGACCGGGCCATCGATAGTCCGCTCTAAATGAGGCGGTCTTAAAAGCCTTTTTTGTACTAGTGACTGCTTTTCCAAAAATCTGATTTTAAAATCAGGATGCCCTGATTTGTGGCGTCCTGATTTTAAAATCAGGACGCCACAAATCAGGCCAATTTGCGACCTTATTTTTTATGGGGACGTCGTAAGTGATAGACATCCCTAAAAAAAAGAACGTTAATTGGACCAAATTTAGGATGTTAAAAATGTTTTTTTTATAGTAGTGAGTTAAGGTTATGTCAAATCAAATGCCACATATTGATTCGGTGGAGGGTTTGCGTTAATATTCTACGGTAATATGTTGTGTTCATATTTGAGAGGGGGTATATAAAAAACTTGAGCGATCACTTTACTACAACGGTTATATATATATATATATATATATATATATATATATATATATATATATATATATATATATATATTTATTACATCATCGTCATCAATCAATCAATTCATCATTATTACAACACAAAAGAAAGCTATGTTTTTCTTGCTTTGAAACAGAGCAAGGTGAGTTTCAATATGTGGTGTCGTCTGTTGATTGGAAACTGATTTCTAATTTTCTTCAAAAGTTATCCAAAAAGGTTGTGCTTCATCCAATCTAATTCTATGTTTAGACTTTTATTTTTAATTTTGCTTGTTGAATAAAATTAGCTCCCAAATCGGCTTTTCCCTACTCGCATATTCAGTGTTTGATATAAGACTCACTTTAATGAAGTGTAAATTGGGTCATTTCTTAAGGACGAGACAAGAGTATATTTCTGGGAAAATTACAGATAGGTCCCAAGGAAGAGAGATATTTACATTTAGGTCCCTTCAAATGATAAAATTATACAGAAGTCTCTTGGGACTTCTGTGTAATTATTTTAGAGTGTAAAATTACGTTGCTGCCCATAATGCATATTTCACACAGAAGCGATTAACAACAGAAAATGCATAAATTAACAACAGAAAATGCATGTATTAACAACAACTTTTGAAAACATTGAATTTGTCTTCTTTCACTTCCAGAAGCGATTAACAACAGAAAAAACATAAATTAACAACAGAAAATGCATGTATTAACAACAACTTTATTTATTAACAAAATTCAGGGTTTTCAAAAGTTATTGTTAATATATGTATTTTCTGTTGTTAATTTATGCTTTTTCTGTTGTTAATCGCTTCTAGAAGGGAGAGAAGACAAATTCAGGGTTTTCAAAAGTTGTTGTTAATACATGCATTTTATGTTGTTAATTTATGTTTTTTCTGTTGTTAATCGCTTCTCTCTGAAATATGCACTATGGATATCAAAGTAATTTTACGTTTTGAAATAATTACACAGAAGTCCCTAGGGACTTCTGTGTAATTTCATGATTTCAATGGACCTAATTGTAATCATCTCTGTTCTTTGGGACCTGAGCGTAATTTTCCCTATATTTTTTGATGCGTAAAATCTCAAGTAGACGCCAAAAATAAGAAATGGGTTAAGCATAAGAACAACATGCAAGATCGGCTCAACCAAAAAAAACAAGATGATTGTAACAAGAGAACAGAGGAAGGACTTGAAGAAAAAGTTAATAAGAATAATCAAGATGGGAGGGAAGGAGAATTAAGGAAAAAAAACTAAGGTATTTTAGAAAATACATATCATATTAACTAACTTAACTAATCTAACCAAATTAAATAAATATGCCTTATATTAAGGACGTAGAGAGTAATAAAAAACAACATGCAAGATTGGCTTAGGATGTATTTGGATTAACTTTCATATATAATAGCGTCTGGAGAAAAAGTAATAAAAGTGATTTTAAAGAATAGATTTGAAGCAAAATAGATTTTGCGAAAAAATTGTTTTTGATAAAATATGGTGTTTGGATAATTGTTATTAGAATCATTGTTATTATATTTAAATTACAAAAAAGAACATTAAATAATATGATAATTATATATAAAGGATAAGATTCTATTTCAAAGATTTTTAATATCAAATTTGATAATAAATACCAAAATTTAAATAAATTTATCTACAAAATTAAAATTATAACATTAGTCAACTTTATAAGATGGTAAAGAGTTAAATATCATTTTTGTCCCGAAAGTTTTACCTTAGAAGCGTTGGGTACTCGGAATTTTTTTTGAACCAAAATTACCTTGAAAGTTAACAAAACATAGCAATTTGCTCCAGAAGTTTTGGTTAAGAAGTAGTGGGTATCCAAAACAATTTTTTAGGAGCAATTTTGATATGAAAGTTTACAAAACGTAGCATAAACTTAACAGTAAAAAAAAACGCTCTTTTAACTTTTTGGGTAAAAATGATATTCCTCCGATCCTAATACACTACAAAAGTATTCCTATAATTAAAATCAGATATAGTACTTATTATGATAACATAGCCTTCGTTTCTTATGCTTTATTTTTCCTTTTTTTCATTAGCCATAAATATGTGGGGGGAAAATAGAGGGACGGTGAAGAAAATAGAAAACTGTTAAAGCTCGGGACATATTAAATCAATTAAAAATATAGATTAAATAGTTTGGGTGCATTTTTCATATATTAGCTAATTGGAGCTTACGGCTGAGTGCAAACCAAGCGCATTATATGTACAGTGATAGGTGATGAAGATGTTGGCAATGGTCTTGAAGTTCGGTGCTTGGAGGAAAGAGGTGAAGGTTTGGTGAAAAGGGGGAAAGTAGCATTTCCAAAACCTTGGTTTTCGGGGTCAAAACCATGCTTTGGCACAAAAAAGTGCTTCTACAGTTTTGTCATGTGTTTAGTATCACTTAATTAGCTATTAGTTAATCAGTTAATAATTAATTTCAGCAGTAAGAGAATAAGTATGTTTAAAGATATCTAAATGAAGTTGAGATATAAAGAAGTGCATACTCAGCATCAATTAGGATCAAATGCTGGATGAACGCATGCATTCAATTCTACCTCCTTCCTTTCAATCATATGTGCCTCTTAGTGTTTGCGGGCTTTGCCATTAACGGACTCTTCAACTCTTGCATATACATCACTGCCCACGAATATGTTCTGTTCTAATTATTCATATTAATATATTTTGTTTAGTATATAAGGCAAGTGAGAACTAATGAAAAAGCTAGCAAGATCCAACCTATCATCTTCTATAATGAGGTCAATGTTACTAAGCCAATTGAAGAACTTATAACAGGTGATGTTCACCTCAGAGTTTGCTTTCTCACTCATAATTTAGCCTGGTTAATTTGACTGTGAAACTAGCCATCTTACTTTCCTGGAGTTACGTGGACTTGTATTATAGTCATTCCTTCAACTTGAAATTTTGTGTTCTCCAAAAAAAGTCATCATAAAGGAATAAACAATAAACAATGCAGAGCCAATGAATGAATAAATCTTCAAGTTGCATGGATTGAATTTCAACTTGAAGCTAACTAAGTCCAGGAGAATGAGAATCATCTGTCAAGATGTTACACAGAAAGCAATAGTATAAGGACATGTAATAAGCAGCAATTCCAAATTTGTTAATGAAGTGCATCCATGTAATGAAATGTGGGAATAATGCAAGCAGAAAGTATTCTTGTAATTGGGTTGTTCTACAAATTGAAGCAAACAAATTTAGTTGCCAAAACTGAAATTCAAATTTCCATGGAGCCCCATGAATAAACAATTCTAGTCAATGGAATAACATTCTTCTCTCTACACTACACAGTTCACAATGTTTTACAGCATTAATGCATTCAATTAGTCATATGAAAATAGCATGAATTTTTTACGTGTTTAGGGAAGATGAAACCTCAATGTTAACTTCAAAGCAGCTTGTACATACAAGAGTTTTTAAAATTGAAGCTAAGAAATTCAGCGCTAAACATTAAATTCAAATTTATACGGACCCCCATGAGTAAACAATTCCAGTCAATGGAATTGCATGCCTTATGGATATCAAAGTTTCAGCTTCAGTTTGGTTAACTTATGTTTTAAAGCTTTCACATGGTCACTGATGCCACACCTTCAGTTGGACTTTCATCATTCTATTGTATTTTAGTCCAGGAAGAAATATCTCTCCAGGACTTTCATACATGTTTTTTTAGAACAGACAGCGGGGGAACATGAAGACGTTCAAGTAGAGGGTATCAGATGCATTTCAACATAAAATAAAATAAATAGGGCGTTCTGGCTTAAATCATGGCATGACAGGAACCAAACCAAATAGTTGTATAGAGACCGCACAAATTGAAAATAAATGAGGGGGGGGAAAAAAAAAAAGACAGACAACTGCAAGGTAAAACACTCATACATATTCTATCATTTTCCCAGCAAATTCACGGCGCACTCTCCATAAAATGTAACTCTATATTGCAGCAATGTTAAACTTAGTTGTATGTTGAAGAAGCTTGATTAGTTCATTGGTTTCTGGCATAACTTCCTCCGCACAATCCACTGCAATCAAGTTAAACAACATCTATCATCTACCTTCTACCAACTACAAACAACTTCACATAGTAATCCCAATACTCAATAATTTTCCATAAACATTTTCATTGCTTTTTGCACATATCAGTCCCAATAACTACATGTTTGGAATAGGATATAGTGGCATTTTAGGGCATGAACTAAGATAAACCAGATAACATAAGATCATTATGATTCAGATCCATCTTATATAAAGTAATGAACTAACGAATGAATATAGACCATAGTTGAAGCATTTACTCTTGCACATACTAGATGTGTAAACATGTAACTAAAATTGGGTATTCTCTTGAAAGTTTCACTGTAAGGAAATGGACAATGTTATATGGTTTGCATACATCATCCATTTATATGAATTGGATTTTTAGTTAAAGCTAACTAATTCCAAATTACATTCCGATTCCAAAAGGGGTATGCATACAGAAATTTAGCAGTTTAGTTGCAGCTAGGACGTGTTAGTTCTCAGAGTGTTTTAATGATCACTAACAATTGTAAACAATATTGGAATGATTTGGCAAGTCAAAGATATTTTAAAACTTGTGTCTTTCCTTCTGTCAATATCAAACTCGAGCCTGACAGTGTTAAACTCAAGCCTGGATTTGACAGAAAAGACAAACTTGCCTAGCCAAAATTCAAACTCGAGACTGAACCTCAAGTTTAAAATCAAACCTTTGGTAGTTTGCTTGAACTCGAGCCTATCTGTGACAAACTCAAGTTCATTAGTTCCAGAAAATCTGATTCAAATTCAAAACTTCTACTCAAACCTCAAGTTTGTAAAAGTTCAAAGAAATTTTTAGAAGTATGAACTCGAGCCTGGAAGCCTCAAACTCGAGTTCAAAAGTTCCAGAGAGCTAGAGCTGTCTCTCAAGCCTTTTAAACTCGAGCCCTTTTGCTAAACCTCCAATTTTGATTTATTAAGTTTTCCCAGAAGTTCTCTGTGAGAGGAGAACTCGAGTTCACACTAATGAACTCGAGTTCATGTGTCTCTAAAAATTAGTATATCAGAAGAACTTCCAAGTTTGCATTTCAAACATCAAGTTTGTCTCTTAAAATGAATTTTGACATAAAGTGTCAAACTCGAGTTCATCATTAACAAACTCGAGTTTGATGGTTTGTTCAAATGAATTTCAAAATGCTTTCACGATGGTTTGAGAGCAAACTCAAGTTCATTGAGCCTGAACTCGAGATCAATCATAAATCTTTCTTACAAACCTCAAGTTTACAACACAAACCTCCAGTTTGATTTTGGCAGAGACAAATTCCCAGAACTAAATGAAGGACAAACTCGAGCCTAACATCATGAACTCGAGTTTGAAGCTCCAGATCTGAAAAACGCAGATGAACTCAGAATTCCAAATCTGATTCTATCTTCATGTTTTTAAGTTACCCATTCAATCTACTTGTTATATCTATCTCTCATCAGTGTAACTGAACTTTTCTAACACATTTATTCATGAGATTACAAAAGATCTTCTGATTGGTCTGAGATTCAAAAAGAAAGTTATTTTCGGAAACTTGCAAAAACTAAGGAAAGCTGTTACTCAAGATCATCTAGCCGTTAGAGGAGATCATATAGCCGTTGTGCAACATCTCCAACGGATATATACCTTAAAAAGAAGACCAGAATCAAGGAAGTCTGTAAAATAAACTCTCAACAGCCATATTTTGGACAAAGAGTGATTTCAGCAAAACAAGATCAAGACATAACACCTGCAACAGCTATATTTTCAGAAAGGAAATAGCTCCAACGAATCTATAACGTTCACAAGCCTCAAAGCACTATATATAGATGAAGATTCGAAGGAGAAAAGATAGAGAACTGAAATTCTACATTACTACTCAACAATATCAGTGAAAGAGTTGTTATGTTATCTTGAATTGTTGTACTTCAGTGATTAACAATATCCACTCTTAGAAGAGAGTTCTTTTCTGTAATCACATTTTCTGTAAGGATCTCAAAGTAGAAGGACCTTGAGATTGGGTTATTCAATTACAACTTGTAAGGGGGAGTGTGTTCAAGGTTGTGAAACACCCTTTGTTTGCAAAATCTGTAATTGTCTAGAGAGATAGTGGAAATCCCAGAGTGACTGGGGACTGGACGTAGGTCATTAGATTGGACCGAACCAGGATAATTTCTCTGTGTTCTGCTTTTCTTCCCTTCTTACTCCCTTACTTTCGGTTCCATCGGATTTCTGGCAAAAACAGAGTATATTTCTAAAGAATTTTCAGAATCCCCAATTCACCCCCCTCTTGGTGATTCAGCCGCATTTTCATTTGGTATCAGAGCAAGGTCTTCTCTAAAGAGCTTAATATCTCGAGAAGGATCACTATGGAAGGAATCTTGCCCGATGGAGCCTCTATCAACCGTCCCCCAGGTTTTAATGGTGAGCATTATTCTTTTTGGAAAGCTAAATTCAAGGTTTTTGTTTTAGCCACAGAATATGGCCTATGGAAGTTATTTGAAAAAGGAGACTATGCTCCAACAATTGAGAGAGAAGGAATCAGAATTCCAAAATCTGAAGAGAACTATGATGAGAATGATAGAAGAAACATCACTCTCAACAGCAAGGCCATACTCATGCTACAAAGTGCCTTGAGCCAACAAGAGTACTTCCGTGTATGCACTCTAAGTTCAGCAAAAGCAATGTGGGATGCCTTGGAGATAGCTCATGAAGGGACAACTGGAGTCAAACAGAATAGAGTCAACACCCTCATGACAGAATATGATCTCCTTCGCATGAAACAAGGAAAATCCATTGGTGAGTTCCAGTTGAGATTTACTCATTTGATTAACCAACTTGCTTCTTTAGGAAAAGTATATGAACAATCTGTTCAAGTGAGGAAGATCCTAAATGTCCTCAACAAAGAATGGGAGGCAAAGGTCACTGCCATCGAAGAAGCACGTGGAGAATCAATGACATCTGTAGCAGCTCTCTTTGGAAGTCTCTCTGAATATGAAGCTAAACTAAAATTCAAGAAAGGACTTGAAGAAGTGCATGGGAAGAGTAAGAGTATAGCTCTCAAAACCTCTAAAGAACCTAAGTCTGATGATGATGAAGAAAATGAGGATGATGATGATGAAGAGATAAGTCTGATGGTCAGAAAATTCAAGAAATTTTTTAAAAGGGATCAGGCCAACAGAAAATTTCACAAGGGTAGTTCAAACACAGAAACAAAGAAGTCCATCACATGCTATGAATGTGGACAACCCGGTCATTTCAAATCTGATTGCCCACAGCTTAAGAACAAAGAAAAGAAATCAAACAAATTCAAAAGAAGAGTTTATGTCTCAGGCATATGGGGAGATAGCTCATCTGATGAAGATGAAGCTAAAGAGGAAGAAAGAACCAACATCTGTCTTGTAGCTCAAGAAGAATCTGATAATGAAGAGGTAAATACTTCCAACTTTTCTTATGATGAGTTATCTTCTGAGAATGATTTACTTTTTATTGAATTTAAAAAAATTGCAAAGGAACTTTCATCAGCCAAGAAGAAAATCAAATTTCTAGAAAAACAAGTTCAACATACTTCTTCTCCTACTATAGCTTCTGAAAACAATGTTGAGAAAAATGTTGAAAAAAATTGTGAAAAGTGTTGTGAAAAGAAAAATTTGCTTCTTACTAAAACTCTTGAAAAATTCACCAATGGTAGTGAAATGCTAAATGTTATTTTAAATCAACAAAGGTTTACAAATGATAAGTCAGGAATTGGCTATGAACCTGATTTTGATAAACAAAAGGGAAAGAAGAAAATTGGACATAAATCATACATGAATTATTTTCAAAAATCTGTGCATTCATCCAATCCTTTTGCTCACTACAACTATTGCAATCGTAAAGGTCACACTACTTCTTCCTGTTTTCATAAAAGAGAAGGTAAAAACAAACCCATAGGTAATTATCAATGGGTGCCAAAAGGATCCTATAAGGGTCCTAAGACACTAACTAACCCAAAAGGACCCAAGAAAAAGTGGGTACCTAAGTCTTGATATTTTATGTCTTGCAGGTTTGTCTTAGAGCATCAAAATCTAATAAGTGGTTTATTGATAGTGGATGCTCAAGACACATGACAGGGGATCAATCAAAATTTGCAACAATCAAATCAAAAGATGGAGGCAAGGTAACATTTGGTGGAGATCAAACAGGCAAGATTACTGGAGTTGGAGATATTGGAAACACCAATGGACCAAAAATCAAAGATGTATACCTTGTTGAAGGCTTATGCCACAATCTTCTGAGCGTAAGTCAAAGTACAGATAAAGGTAACTTAGTTATCTTTAATTCAGAAGAATGTTTAATCGTTAGCAAAGATACTCTTCCCCTAGAAGAAATCAAGTCTAAAGCATTGTTCAGAGCATCAAGAGAAGGTAATTGCTATTCACTCAATCTTTCTAATGATGATAGAGCTTCAGAAAAATGTTTTCTAAGTAACTCAGATGAAACTTGGCTTTGGCACAAAAGGTTGGCACATGTGAATATGTCTCAACTTGACAAACTTGTTAAAAAGGAATTAGTTATTGGCATTCCTAAACTTGTTTTAAAAAATGACATGATTTGTGACTCTTGTCAAAAAGGGAAACAAACCAAGTCTTCTTTTAATACCAAAAATAAGATTTCAACTCAAAGACCACTCCAATTACTTCACATGGATTTAATTGGACCTGCGAGAGTTAGAAACCTAGGTGGTAATTTATATACTTTAGTTATAGTTGACGACTTTTCAAGATTCACATGGACCATATTTTTATGCTCTAAAGATGAAACTTTTGATCAATTTGTTGCTTTTGCCAAAAAGGTCCAGAACGAGAAAGGTATTTCTATTTCAGGTATTAGAACAGATCATGGAGGAGAATTTGACAATCAATCCTTTGCTGAGTTCTGTGAAAGCATAGGAATTGATCACAACTTTTCAGCCCCAAGGACTCCTCAACAAAATGGTGTAGTTGAAAGAAAAAATAGAGTCCTTACAGACATGGCAAGATCAATGCTGAATGAAAACAAAACATCTCAAGCATTCTGGGCTGATGCAATATCAACAGCATGTTATATTTCAAACAGAGCATATATATGAAAGAAACTAAACAAAACTCCCTATGAGCTATACAAAGGAAGGAAGCCTAACTTAGCACATCTACATGTGTTCGGATGTAAGTGTTTCATCTACAACAATGGCAAGGATAACTTGGGTAAGTTTGATGCCAAAGCAGATGAAGGTATTTTTCTGGGTTACTCTAATAGAAGTAAAGCCTATAGGATATTTAACATTCGAACCCGTTGTGTAGAAGAATCTGTACATGTTGTGTTCTGTGACTTATCCTCTAACAAACTTTTGAATAATGATGATGATGAACTTATTTTGAAAAATCAATCTCAAACCTCTGAAAACAAGCATCTTCTAAAACCTCCTTCTGATTCAGAAGTACAAGATGTTTTTGAAACAGACCCTCAAAACCATTTTGAAAATCCTGAACCATCACAGCCTAAAGCTTGGAAATATAATAAAAATCACCCTTTAGACCAAGTAATAGGTGATGTTAGTCAAGGTGTTAGAACCAGAAAAAGTACATTGAATGAAGTTACATTTTCTGCTTTTATATCTCACATTGAACCTTTAAAAATTGATGAAGCTCTTTTTGACAATGATTGGGTGATCGCAATGCAAGAAGAATTACACCAATTTGAAAGAAATCAAGTTTGGGATTTGGTACCTAGGCCTAAAGACCATCCGGTCATTGGGACTAAATGGGTATTCAAAAACAAACGTGACGAATCTGCAATCATTATCAGAAACAAAGCAAGATTGGTTGCAAAAGGCTATAATCAAGAAGAAGGAATTGATTATGAGGAAACTTATGCTCTAGTGGCAAGATTGGAAGCCATAAGAGTTCTTCTAGCCTTTGCTTGTGTTAAAGGAATAAAACTTTTTCAAATGGATGTAAAAAGTGCCTTTTTAAATGGTTTCATACAAGAAGAAGTTTATGTTGAACAACCTCCTGGTTTTCAAAATGAAAAATTTCCAGATCATGTTTATCATCTCAAGAAAGCTTTGTATGGACTTAAGCAAGCTCCTAGAGCTTGATACGAACGCTTAAGCAAATTTCTTCTTGATCAAGGCTTTGTTAGAGGAAAAGCTGATACAACTCTGTTTATTAGAACCAATAAGCTAAATGAAATTTTAGTTGTACAAATATATGTGGATGATATCATATTTGGTGCTTCTAATAATAGTTTGTGTGAAGATTTTGCAAAGAAAATGCAGGGAGAATTCGAAATGTCTATGATGGGGGAACTTAATTACTTTCTTGGTCTGCAAATAAAGCAAAAGAAGGATGGCATCTTTATATCACAGACGAAGTATCTAAATGATCTATTAAAGAAGTTTGGACTAGATCAATGCAATGGTACAGACACTCCTATGAGCACAACTACTTCATTGGATGCAGATGAAGAGGGAAAAGACTTCAATATCACAAAATATAGAGGAATGATTGGATCATTACTCTATCTAACAGCAAGCCGCCCAGACATCCAATTCAGTGTTGGAATGTGTGCAAGATTCCAATCAGCTCCAAAGGAGTCACATGCTGAACATGTGAAAAGAATCTTCAGATACCTTGCTGACACTAAGACTCTAGGATTGTGGTTTCCCAAAGGCCAACCAGAACATTTGGTGGCATATTCAAATTCAGACCATGCCGGATACAAAACCGATAGGAAAAGCACAAGTGGACAGTGTGAATTCTTTGGTGGGTCACTTGTGTCATGGTTTAGTAAGAAACAAACAACGGTAGCTGTATCATCCACTGAAGCTGAATATGTAGCTTCCTCAAGTTGCTGTGCACAAGTGTCATGGCTCAAACAACAACTTTCAGACCTAGGAATCAACTTGAAGAAAGTTCCAATACTATGTGACAATACAAGCACAATAAGTTTGGCCAAGAATCCAGTCCAACATACTCGAACTAAGCATATTGATGTGAGACATCATTTCATCAGAGATTATGTTCAGAAAAAGGAAGTCAAGGTCATGTTTATTCCAACTGATCTCCAATTGGCAGACATTTTCACAAAACCATTAGCAAAAGAACAATTTAACTTTATAAGAAGAGAATTGGGAATGGTAAATCCCAATGAACTGTAAGTATTTCTTACCCAATTCAATGTTAGTTATGGTTTTGCTGATGATTTGTCACTGACTTAAGCATCGGAGTATCTAGATATGTTTTATACAGAATGTTTATGTCCCAAACTTGCTGAAATTATGGACAAACTTGAGCCCGTGTTTGTTAAACTTGAGCATGTAAGAGACAGAGAAGAAATGGGAGTCTGATGAATGAGCAAACTCGAGCCTGAGAAGGATGAACTCGAGCTCGAGAGAGACTGAGAAGAAGTGAAAGGCAAAGCAAGAGTGAACTCGAGTTCATTAGTAAATGAACCTCAAGTTCATTTTTGGCAGAGAGCACGACTGGAACCCAGACATGGTGAACTCGAGCCCATAAGTGACGAACTCGAGTTCGTGCATCACAGAGAGCAACCCTGGAGAAAAATCATCCTGAACTCGAGCCCGTAAGTGAGAACCTCAGGTTCACGAGGAAACTCAAGAGTTCTCAGTACACTCTTGAAGTCCAGGTAAGTGAGATTTAATGATGAACTCGAGCCTGCAAGGTGAGAACTCGAGTTCATCGTATGCCCTATATATACTACAGTTACAAACTCTTCATTTCACTTCACTCACACCTCCGGTTTGCCCTAATCCTCTGCGTCTTCTTCTTCCTTGGTCCTCTGCGAAAATGGCCTCTCAATCCTCAAATCCCAAAGACACAAACCCTAACCCTTCTCAATCCCTATCTCAAACACAATCTGGTCGCCCTGTACGAACAAAATCTCGCTCTACTCGTTTAAGTTATGGGATTGACAAACGCATTCCAGGAGTTCAGGGGCAAAACGCTGAAGTTCCTTCTCCCAGATCCACCGGTGTTGTGATAAGAGAAGAAAGGACCAAGAAAAGAAATGATCCAGAGCAAACGGTTCCAGGGAAAGGGAAAGCTCCTCAATCCACAGCTGCTCAAAGGAAAAAGCAACCTTTTAAAAGGAAGAAGACAGCCGGTATCCCTTCCGTTCCTACCCCTGGCCAAGGAAGTGGTCAAGCTCAACCTCAATCTCAGGAACAAGGGACTCCTCAGGTATCTCAGCCCTTACCTGCAATTTTGGAAATCTATAATCATAAAAGATGTCCACCTGGGTTCAATATAGAACCATGTAGAATGACAACAGAAGAGGGTAATCTGTTCAAAAAGAAATTTGACGAGAAGAAGAAATTTTGCCCTATTGTTTATGTAGATATGGCTAAGTTAAAAGAGGAATGTGATTTGGATTTAAGCCCATGGATGAAACCATTTGAATCTCTTATTTCAATCAAAGCACCTTATAGTCCTAAACTTGTGAAAGTCTTTTACTTTCACATGAAATCTGATAATGTACTGAACTCTGAAGGTGGTTTGGTAGAGGAGAGAATTATCACAAAGGTTAGAGGCCAGAAAATCACAATTACTCCTAATTACTTGAACTCTATCCTTCAAATTACCAACCCTCCCAAGCCTGAAACTCACAGATATAAGCAACAGGCTATATTTAGTTTACTTAGACCAGATGAGCCTATTCCTGATGCCTTATAGATACTAAATTTTACTCCAGCTGCCATGCCTCTAAGAAACCGAGCAATCTGGTATATTTACTCTAGGAATCTCCTACAGAAGGGAGGAAATTTTACCCATTTTGCCAAGAAAGATTTTAATATCTTCGCCTCCATCCTAGACGAACAACCACAGAATGTAGGTTACTGGCTTTTTCAAGAAATGGCAAAGTTTGCATTTCATTCACGCCAATCATCCCAGATTCCCTTTGCCAGCTTTGTTTCAGTGATTCTGTTTCATGAGAAGATTTGGCACTTGGCTGAGAATGATTCTCCTCAATTTCTAGCTGAATTTGGGCAGCATATCATGAACTTAATGAAGACTCATAGGCCTGAGTATTCGGATCAGTCTAGAGCTCCAAGGAAGTCCAAGCCAGCAACATCTAGAGCTACACAGTCCAGAGCTGAGGAAGCTCAAAGTGCTCCACCTGCCTCTGATATTGAAACAAAGGTCCAAGAAATTGTGGACAAAGCTGTGTCTGATCTGATTGAAGGAATTGAATTAGCTGTGGGAAAATTGGTTGCCGAGGTGAACAAAGGGCACAACAATTTAGTAGATACTCAAGAAGCCTTCAGAGTTGAACAAGAAGCACTGAAGACTCAAGTCAATGAACAGACCTCTACTATGTCCACTCTGTTGGTTACAATGATGAACTTAAGCGACAAGATGGACAAGATCTTGAAGTCTCAGTCTCCGGATGCTTCTACCTCTGTACCTGCCCCAGACTCAGATCCTGTTCATGCTCAGCCTGCACAGTCACCTCCCTCTGCTCCTATACCTTCTACTTTCACATCCTATGCTGAGCCACTAGCCATAGTACCCTATGTCCCAACTGAGCCTATCTCTTCTTCCCCTCCTTTTGATGATGCCAAAGGGGGAGAAAGTGTGGAGTGAGAAAGTGTGGAGTGAATGTTGATTGTTTTGTAACCTTTGTAGCTTTTGTAACTTTTGTAGTTATTTTGGGATTCTGCGAACATTTTGATCAGTTCGAATTTTCTGTGCATCTTAAATCTCTTCTGTGATATGACATATGAAGTTTCAGTTATATATGTTTTGTTTTGCTTCTGGTATATGTCTTGAAGTTTGTCTCTGATAATTTGGTTAAGTCTCTGATAATCTGCAAAATTGTTTTTCACAAAACAAATCTTTGATATTCTGCTCCTGGTATATGTTTTCTGATAATCTGATCAAATCTCTGAAATTGGTTTTCACAAACTGAATTTCAAAATCAATTTCAAATTAAGTTTCCCAATCAATTGTTTACAAGTGTTGTCATCATCAAAAAGGGGGAGAATGTTAGTTCTCAGAGTGTTTTAATGATCACTAACAATTGTAAACAATATTGGAATGATTTGGCAAGTCAAAGATATTTTAAAACTTGTGTCTTTCCTTCTGTCAATATCAAACTCGAGCCTGACAGTGTTAAACTCAAGCCTGGATTTG
This sequence comes from Acacia crassicarpa, assembly GCA_034222035.1. Taxonomy (NCBI): domain Eukaryota; kingdom Viridiplantae; phylum Streptophyta; class Magnoliopsida; order Fabales; family Fabaceae; genus Acacia; species Acacia crassicarpa. Next base: position 13,166,519 of record JAWXYG010000015.1, read on the forward strand.
ATAGAAAAGACAAACTTGCCTAGCCAAAATTCAAACTCGAGACTGAACCTCAAGTTTAAAATCAAACCTTTGGTAGTTTGCTTGAACTCGAGCCTATCTGTGACAAACTCAAGTTCATTAGTTCCAGAGAGCTTCTTGTCTTTTGAAAATCTGATTAAAATTCAAAACTTCTACTCAAACCTCAAGTTTGTAAAAGTTCAAAGAAATTTTTAGAAGTATGAACTCGAGCCTGGAAGCCTCAAACTCGAGTTCAAAAGTTCCAGAGAGCTAGAGTTGTCTTTCAAGCCTTTTAAACTCGAGCCCTTTTGCTAAACCTCCAATTTTGATTTATTAAGTTTTCCCAGAAGTTCTCTGTGAGAGGAGAACTCGAGTTCACACTAATGAACTCGAGTTCATGTGTCTCTAAAAATTAGTATATCAGAAGAACTTCCAAGTTTGCATTTCAAACCTCAAGTTTGTCTCTTAAAATGAATTTTGACATAAAGTGTCAAACTCGAGTTCATCATTAACAAACTCGAGTTTGATGGTTTGTTCAAATGAATTTCAAAATGCTTTCACGATGGTTTGAGAGCAAACTCAAGTTCACTGAGCCTGAACTCGAGATCAATCATAAATCTTTCTTACAAACCTCAAGTTTACAACACAAACCTCCAGTTTGATTTTGGTTGAGACAAATTCCCAAAACTAAATGAAGGACAAACTCGAGCCTAACATCATGAACTCGAGTTTGAAGCTCCAGATCTGAAAAACGCAGATGAACTCAGAATTCCAAATCTGATTCTATCTTCATGTTTTTAAGTTATCCATTCAATCTACTTGTTATATCTATCTCTCATCAGTGTAACTGAACTTTTCTAACACATTTATTCATGAGATTACAAAAGATCTTCTGATTGGTCTGAGATTCAAAAAGAAAGTTATTTTCGGAAACTTGCAAAAACTAAGGAAAGCTGTTACTCAAGATCATCTAGCCGTTAGAGGAGATCATATAGCCGTTGTGCAACATCTCCAACGGATATATACCTTAAAAAGAAGACCAGAATCAAGGAAGTCTGTAAAATAAACTCTCAACAGCCATATTTTGGACAAAGAGTGATTTCAGCAAAACAAGATCAAGACATAACACCTGCAACAGCTATATTTTCAGAAAGGAAATAGCTCCAACGAATCTATAACGTTCACAAGCCTCAAAGCACTATATATAGATGAAGATTCGAAGGAGAAAAGATAGAGAACTGAAATTCTACATTACTGCTCAACAATATCAGTGAAAGAGTTGTTATCTTGAATTGTTGTACTTCAGTGATTAACAATATCCACTCTTAGAAGAGAGTTCTTTTCTGTAATCAAATTTTTTGTAAGGATCTCAAAGTAGAAGGACCTTGAGATTGGGTTATTCAATTACAACTTGTAAGGGGGAGTGTGTTCAAGGTTGTGAAACACCCTTTGTTTGCAAAATCTGTAATTGTCTAGAGAGATAGTGGAAATCCCAGAGTGACTAGGGACTGGACGTAGGTCATTAGATTGGACCGAACCAGGATAATTTCTCTGTGTTCTGCTTTTTTTCCCTTCTTACTCCCTTACTTTCGGTTCCATCGGATTTCTGGCAAAAACAGAGTATATTTCTAAAGAATTTTCAGAATCCCCAATTCACCCCCCCTCTTGGTGATTCAGCCACATTTTCAGGACGAAGGATATAACAGAACAAAAATAAAAAATAAAAATAACATGTAGATAGATTGGAATTCACGCCAAGGGATATATGACAGCAACATTCAGATATTGCATGATTAAGGAAGCTGAAGACGCAAAGGTAAAAAAAGAGTGTCTAATCATAATCATGCAAGAAGATTATGAAACACATTATCAGCATTTATAACGCAAGGACAAAAGGGTGATAACAGATTATTGACAGTAGCATGTACTCGCTTCATTCTTTAAGGACTTGGACATTCAAGGGCATGCGGAAATGTTATACACCAAAGCATTAGAAAAATCATCTTTAATTAGGAGTTAAAAGACAAAAAAGGTCTTGTAACCTTGAAAGAGATGTCTGCAAATGAATACCAACTTTTAACGTTGAAAAAGATTTGTCATCCTACCTGTTGTACAGAAAATCGTGCCATGTTGAAGATCTTGGTCACAACAAAAGGCAAAACATTTGTGTTTAAGGAATCTTGCATGTCTACCCTGCACTTAAAGTATTATATATAAACAGAACGCTTGAGAGCCGACATAGAAATAATATTTTAAAGATCCTGTCCATTCTCATAAAAGGACAAAAAATTATGCCTTTTCATTGAATCCTCATGAAGATGAGTGTAGATAATAGATAAAGCACACAATTTTTAGACCCCATGTAAAGAAAAGATAAAAGTAAAACCCAAATAACTCACTAATACACAAACTCATTATTCGTGATGCCACATGCAACAGACAAAAACTAATTAATGAAGAGGTATTATATAATTGCATACAACACAAAGTACTCATAGTGATATGGGTGAAGGAGCGATTTTGCCAACCAACTATTAGTCCAGGAGCGGTGTAGCCAAATAACTTTTAATGAGACTAAAAATGCCAAAAAACAATTAAATTTCTTAAAAATTTACAACACCGTTAAATGCTATTAACGTCCATCTGCATTGAATGCCAACGGGAGATTCTTGACCAAAAGCAAAGGAAGGGTACAGTACTTCCTACTGCTGCTTCTCCTTCCCGACCAGAATCCGAAAGCTCTCCCTCAACTACTTCTACTTCTCCACTTTCCTCACCTCTCACATTCCCTGCCATTTTCTTTTCTTCAAATGCAACGGCGGAACAGAAGATTAGACCTATTTAGCAGAGAATTCTTGGGTTTATTCCTACAGTTTGTTACTCAAAAGTTGCATTGGGAAAATGACGAAAAAACTAGAAGGCCGAAAGGAAAGCTTAAACTTACCTCTGTTTTGTGAGTTTGAAACAGAGCAGATGAATGAGAGTGATCTCTCTCTCTCTCCCTCAAGGTCCTCACTCTCTCACTCACAGTTTCTTACTCTCACAACTCAGCTCTGGTTTTGCTGAGACAATGTGAATGAGAGCAAGCTAAGAAACAATGTTTATATAATATCCTAAGGGTCTGGTCCGAGATGCAAGATGCTGGTTCGAGGAAGAATGGTCCGATGGTTATTTGGTGCTTGGCTCGAGAGATATGGAGGTTTTGTGTTTTTTGACATAAGAAGCAAGGAGCTGCTGGTTTGCTGATATAACGCAAAACAGGGGGTGTTTGGTATCGACGGAGGTCACACCTTACAAGACGTCACCTTGAGAGTCCAATTCACACACAAACACACATGCTCCTCTATATTTTGCGTTTGCGTTAGTGTTTTTCCCTCTTGCTCTCACACAACTCTCGGCACACAAGAGGGAAAAAATATAGAGGAGAGTTCTTCATTCTCATTTAAACCTCACTCTTTTATTTTGGCCTGAAGCAAAGGAAGCTAAATCCGAGAGTGAGAGAGCTCAAGCTTTCATCTTACTCTGCTTTAGAACAAGAAAAACAGAGGTAAGCCATCGGGTTCAGTTTGCATTAGCATTTTGAGTTTTGTTTTCTTCCACTACATCAAACTTGCTGTCATATAAATGACATATATGTATAGTTGTTCTTGAAACCGAGCTGTCATGTTTTTGTGTGTGTATGTGTCACTGTCGTTGAACTTGGAAAGAAAAAAAAGGGGTCCTTGATCAGTAGAGGTACGTTGGTGTTGCTTGTGAGGAGGAAGGAGAATGGGTTGGTCAGGGATGAGAGAGAGAGAGTTAGGAGAGTAGAGAAGAAGCTGGAAATGAAGGCCACGAAGAAATAAGCGAGAAGGAAAGGCACGACATTGCCCATGTTGAAGCATCGTTCTCTTTTCGGATTCTGGTCGGGAAAGAGAAGCAATAGTAGGAAGTACTGTGCCCTTCCTTTGCTTTTTGGTCAAGAATCTCCAGCTGGCATTCAACACAGACGGACGTTAATGGCATGTGACGGTATTGTAAATTTTTAAGAAATTTAATTGTTTTTTGGCATTTTTGGTCTCATTAAAAGTTATTTGGCTACACCGCTTCTGGACTAATGGTTGTTTGGCAAAATCGCTCCTTCACCCTAGTAATATCAGACAACCACATCAAGTTGTTTTCCTATGACATAATCAAGCATGAATGTCTTCCCCTGGTGGAACTAGGATTTTTTGTTTGTGTCTGTACAATTAATGGGGGGATTCGGTGGTTGCTGCCCCCGGATTATTTTTTAAGGAAATTTTTAAATGCATTAAAAAACAAAATAATATAAACAAGAAAAGAAAAGAATATCAAAAAAAAAAAATCATGAAATCAAGTGAATACTAATGATGTAATAAGAGATACAGTTATTTTATAAACATGTCATTTAAAAAAGCAAGGCTAAGTGCGGTTAGAAATGCATCTACATAAATTACAATAAAGGGTGAGCACTTAATAAGTTCAAATACATATATTTTAATAACAAAAGTATATTACAATAAAAACAATTACAATGTCATCCTTCTAAGCCTTATTTTTTAGAATTTCATCATATAGTTGCCTTATTATCAATGCTATTGTTATTCAATGGGGGCACTTGAATAATGGGCGTACATCTTTAACAAATTTTTTTGGAAGAGACAAATTCAAGGGCCCCCTTCTCCATAACATGCATCCGCCCCTGCCTTCCCTAACCTTCTCATAAGATGAGTTATAAGTTATAACAAATGCTACGTCGTTGGAGGGGAAATGGTGTAAGCTCCCTTTGAATCACACATCTCATAGTATTTGCAAGCTATAACTTGGATGAAGGAACATTGAATCCTCTTATAGTCTAACCGAAGTTTTTACTTGGTCTTGTTTCAGTTCTTATCTACTACGTAAGGTCATGAACTTCATTATTGCAATATTTGGTGTCAGTTTAAGTTTATACTTTGTCTTCTTTGTAATTGTTCTACTATATAATTGTCAGAATTTCATTACTTTAAGTGAATTTGCTTCGCTTGGTCTCTGATCTCATAATAGACTATTAGACTGTCATCATTGTATTTCGCTTATCTCATAACTGTGAGCAATGCAACATGAAGAGATAGGGTTTGAGGAAACAGAATGCAATATAAGATAAAAGAAAAAAAACAGTACGATCTACAATATAAGAGATAGGGTTTGAGGAAACAGAATGCATAACATGACCCAAACCATATATTTATACAAGGTCCATACTGTTAGTTCTCAATGTGTTTTGATGATGATTGGAACAATTGTACAGCCATAGAAGTCATAATGTGAAGTTTTCTCTTGAAAAACTTGAGTTCTTTGCTGTCAAGGGAAAACTCGGGTTTTGGGTTCAAAACTCGAGTTTTGACTTGTCTGAGGAAAATCTGATCAAAAGCAAAACTGACAGTTTTGAATTTTCATGAAATATATATAAACTCGAGTTTTGGGAGCAAAACTTGAGTTTTGATTTGGCCGAGAGGTTTCAAAGTTTTCAATTTACAAAACTTCCAATTTTCAAAGAACACTGTCAGTTTTGAACATTTCAAAGAAATTCACATATTTTGAAATAGTTCAAAACTCGAGTTTTGAGATTAAAACTCGAGTTTTGATATGTTACTCTTGTACATGATTTCACAACATATGAACACCGCCAGTTTTGGCTCAAAACCTCCAGTTTTCGGATTTCACAAGCTTTCACTAAGTTTTCATGATTTAAGTGAAAACTCGAGTTTTGGGAGTAAAACTCGAGTTTTGGTCTGGCAAAGAGCATTCAATTTTACACAGTTCAAAACTACCAGTTTTGGTTTGAAAACTCCAATTTTGATATGTTCACTGTTTTTCGGAGTTTTCACATTTTAAGTAAAAACTCGAGTTTGGCTTTGCAAACTCAAGTTTCTGCTAGACAAAGAGCTTTGAACATTTTCACATGTTTTCACACTTAAGTGAAAACTCGAGTTTTGGGAACAAAACTCGAGTTTTGGCCATACAGAGAGTCTTTGATTTTTGAATCCAACTTCGTGCCAAGACTTCATCTTTAAACTGCTTCTGAGCTTTTCAAAGTTTTCTCTAAGTTAAGAGAAAACTCGAGTTTTGATTTCAAAACTCGAGTTTTGACTTAACAGAGAGATTTCAAGTTTTCACCCTGTTTTGAAAACTTAAGTTTCAAAGAGAAAACTCAATTTTCCAACTTGAGCAGTTTTTCAAAGTTTTCATCGATGGATGAAAACTCGAGTTTTGACCCAACCCGAGAGCATTGCCAAATTTCAAAGTTTTCATAACAATACGAGAACTCGAGTTTTGATTTTAAAACTCGAGTTTTGCTCAGGCAGAGAGCAATGCACTTTCACGATGATTTGAAAAGATTTTTAAAGTTACTATAGTTTTATCAAACACCCAATTCAGCCCCCCTCTTGGGTGATAGTCTGTTCTTTCATTTGGTATCAAAGCCTGGTTCTTGTTTAAAGGACTTAACCGTCTCAAGAGTTTTAATGGCTGATTTTGGGTGTTCCTCGTTTTCAGAAGGTTTCGACTATATCATTGCACCATTTTTCAAAGATATTGATTTTTGGTTTTGGAAAGCTAGAATGACTAGTTTTATCAAAGCAACTGATTTTGATATGTGAAATGTTTTTATAAATGTCTTTGATTTTAGACCAAGAAAGGATTGGACAAAAAAAGAAAAGAAATTGTTTTTGTTGAACATTAGAGTAATGAAAATTTTGTATTGTGCTTTAAATGAAAATGATTTTGTGAAAATCAAATGTTGCTCTAGTACTAAAGATATTTGGGATACTCTTGATTCTATATATGCTTCTAACAAATATGTTGAAGTTGATAGTGTTGGCAGTTCATCTGAAACTATAAATTACATATCGGCAACAGATGAACATCTGGAGATTGAAGAAGGAGAAATCATTGAATACTTCCATGATCCAGTCAACCCAAAAGAACAAGAGGAAGATGATTCCCAGGATGAGCTCATGGACGATTGTAGACAATCATTAGCCATAGCTCAAGATACACATGAGGTAAACAATTCCAATTCTTCTTGTGTAGAAAAGAAAAGTGTTTTCGAACAATTGCATAGAAGTGTTTTTCAATCTTTTACTGATTCTATTTTGAAAAACAAACATATTTTCGAAAATGATGCTGGAAAATCATGTGGGAAGAATGAATGTTCCAATAAAGATTATTTGAAGTCTTACTCTCATCACCAGCACAATATTTGCAAAAATGTTCTTGATATGCATCATTCTATTATTTGCAACTATTGTGGAAAATCTGGTCATATTTCTTACACATGCTATATTAGAAGAAATTCTAATGTAAGAAATAAATTTGTTTGGGTTCCTAAAGGACAATCAAGGTTCAATGCTAACAGTCAAGGACTCAAGTATAAGTGGGTACCAAAATGTCCATCTAGTACTCCATGTGTGCAGGATGATTTGAATATCAATGGACATCAAGGTACAGAAAAGAGGAAGAAGAAGCCAAGAGTTCCTCATGCACCAACGAAAAAGATCATAGAATCTATATCAAGCAAGAGAACTCCCATGGCACCCATTGCTGGAACTACAAGGTTTAAACATCAAAGGAAGCAATGGATACAAGCCGGAAGAACATCATCTACCTCAAGAATGAATTACCAAAGAGTACCATTTAACTATCTTGAGAAGAACAAGAAGAGGAGAATCTTTCAAGTATCAAAGAGAAGATACTTGAACCATGTACCTTTTGTGAAGACTTTACAGACACCAAAGAGACAATGGGTATGCAAAGCTAATCCTCCAAGTATCTAAGGTAAAAGGTACATAATGGTAAAACCTCTTGTGCTGCTATTAGTAACAATCATTAAGGTTTTACACATTGGATAGTAGGAATGAACATTGAAAACGATTTTTGAAATTGAAAATCTATTTGATAGATTTATTATATAGTGTTTACAATGTTCAATAGCTTAACTCTTGATGCATATATTATGAATTGAAACATATATCTTTCATGTATAGAGCTATGTTTAATTCATTATGCTCAATTATCATAATCTGAATGTATCCCTGGAGCATGTGAATTTTGCTCCTACAAGCTAACAATGATTGGATCCAAACAAGATTGGATACCAAGAGAGAAAAAGGTTGTATACAGCATTGTAGGATCAAGGAAAGCTTTTCAAGAGAACAACCATATCTTAAAAGAGTATTACTCTTGAGAAAGCTGAAGACTCAATGGCTGATGTTGATGGTAAATGATCAAAGAGAAGTTATCCTCATCAATACATCTCAGCCAATTTTGCTACCACAAGGACAAGAATAATTATGGTGATATCTAACCTTATCCTATGCTATGCGTATGTGAAATTTATGTTTGGGTATTGAATACTTGTCCAATGATGCATTCCATTAAGCAATCAATCATTTATCACTTTCAAAATGTTTTTGAATCATAATTCATTCTGTGTTTGGAAAATGCATTCCAATTTTTTTTTACTCAAATGATATTTGAAGTTTGGAATTCAATTTCCACCATATTTACCAAGTGCATTGATTTTCTGAGCATATCTTCAAAAATAAGCTTTCATATCTTCAACATCTCAATTTCATAGAATATTGTCTTGATACAAAAGAATATTTGAGATTTGAAAACAATTTGTATAGTTTATGAAAAGCTCATATTAATGACATACTTTCTACATGAATGTATTTACAAATTGTCATTAAGTAGTGATTTTTTTGGTATCACATATTTGCTTATCTGTATATGAGTCAATTAGATAAGATTATTTGTGATACACGCTTTACTTGAATATGACATACTCATCTAAAAGCAATTCAGTTTTATAAGAAGAAAATTTGGAAATGGCCAATTCCAATGAATTGTAAATTGCCTCCACTTAATGTTAGTTATGTGTTTTTGATGATTAACTGATTACTAACTTAAGCTTTGAAGAATCTAGATGTAGTTCTATGCAAGATGTTTATCATATTTAAATTTTCTGTAATCCTGCTGAAGTTTGTTGTCAAAGAGAGAAAACTCGAGTTTTGGAGAAAAACTTGAGTTTTGGTTGTGCAGCGTCGGCGGCAGAAAACAAGCTGAAATTTCTGAAGAAATGAAAACTCGAGTTTTGGAGCAAAACTCGAGTTTTAGAGTTTCATCGTCGGGGTCAGAGAAAGAGTAAATTTTCAAATAGATGAAAAACTCGAGTTTTGGGGTGAAAACTCGAGTTTTGCACTCGGAAGGTCAAAGGCTCTCAGTACACCATTGACATCTAGGTAAGTAACTAACAAGTCATCAAAACTCGAGTTTTGGAGTGAAAACTCGAGTTTTGACATGTGTATATATATGTGTTTACTTGATGTTCTTCAAAACCGTCCACAAAACTTCAGTTTTGCTCTAGACGTTCCATATTCTCTTTCTAATTCTCTCAACTCCCGATCAAAACTTCTTCTCTAAATACGAAAATGGCCTCAAAATCAACCTCTCATGCTCAATCCAGCCCAGAATCGCATCAAGAAAGGACCCATCCACAATCGTCCCCTCCTCTTCAGCCTCCCCAGCGTCCACCCAGAATGAAATCCATTCCAAATCGTCTACGTGATGGAGTTGATCGTTCTATCCGAGGAGTAAGCAATGAAATTCCAGCACACCTTCAAAGGCAACTTCTGCAACTCCAACCAAGTCCAAAGGAGTATCCTTTCAAGAACCTGTTGCCACTCCTACAAGAAAAAGGAGTGTAACTGAACCTGATGTCTCAAGGAGGAAGAAACCTAGGGCAAAAAGAGCTTCCAATTTTGAGCCAGAAATGGTTCCTAAATCGACCTAGAAGAAGAAAGCTTCTATTTCTACACCAGAAGGGACAACAAGAGGTGAATCCTCTAGACCTGAAGCTTCAAACCAATCAGAACAGACACCTCTAGTTATGATCAATGCCATTCTCGATATTTATCGTACTCTCTCTCCTCCTCAACACTTTGATGTTGCCACTGTCAATCTAAAATCTCTAGATAGCAAATTCAAAGAATCATTTGCCAATAGGGAATTTTGTGCTATAGTTGCCATAGATTTTGATCAATTACAGAGAGAATGCAACTTAAATCTACTTCCCTGGTTGAAATTCTATGAGAATTTTGTTTCTATATCTGCTCCATACTCTCCGAATCTTGTGCGTTTATTTTACTTCAATATGGAGTATGATAATGTATTAAACTCAGATGGTGATCTAGTTGAGGAAAGGGTCACTACTTGTGTTAGGGGTACTAGGATTACCTTATCTGCCTCAATCCTAAATACAATTCTGCAAATGAACCAGTATCCTATTCCTGACTCAAATTATAGCAATCCAGAGATATGGTTTGTGCTTAGACCGAATGAGCCATTCCATGAGAATCAATCCCAATTGCTCACTTTTAGACCAAGCTCTATGTCTCTTAAGAATAGAGTTCTTTGGTATATTTTCTCTAGAAACTTCATACAAAAGGGTGGCAACTTCACCCATTTCGCTCAAAAAGATTATCCTTTGTTCACCACTTTTGTAAAGAAAACCCCTTTCAACCTTGGTCATCATATCTTTCAGGAGATGATCAAATTCAAATTTCCCATTAGGAAACTCTCTCACATGCCATTTCCCTCACTGATATCAGTCATCCTCTTTTATTTTAAGATTGGGTATGTTGGTTCAGCAGAAACATTGAAATACCCTTCCTACTTTGGCAAAGCTCAATTAAATCTGATGAATTTAACCTTTGAGGGAGAAGACTCAGGACAATCTCGAGCACCTAGTAGATCCCAATCTAGAGCTCCATCTCAGCCTCATGCTCAATCTCAGAATCAGGAAGCACAATCTGCACCACCTCCTCCTCCTTCCACATTGCCTTCAGATTTTGATAGTCGAGTGAAGGAGATCATCGATTCAGCCTTTGCAACCATGACTATGAGGATTGAGTTTGAAATTGGGAAACTGAGGGCTAAACAAGCTAGGGGTGAAAACTCGAGTTTTGGGAACAAAACTCGAGTTTTGGCCATACAGAGAGTCTTTGATTTTTGAATCCAGCTTCGTTCCAAGACTTCATCTTTAAACTACTTCTGAGCTTTTCAAAGTTTTCTCTAAGTTAAGAGAAAACTCGAGTTTTGACTTAACAGAGAGATTTCAAGTTTTCACCCTGTTTTGAAAACTTAAGTTTCAAAGAGAAAACTCAAGTTTCCAACTTGAGCAGTTTTTCAAAGTTTTCATCGATGGATGAAAACTCGAGTTTTGTTTCACAAACTCGAGTTTTGACCCAACCCGAGAGCATTGCCAAATTTCAAAGTTTTCATAACAATATGAAAACTCGAGTTTTGATTTTAAAACTCGAGTTTTGCTCAGGCAGAGAGCAATGCACTTTCACGATGATTTGAAAACTCGAGTTTGATTTCTGAAACTCAAGTTTTGGCCTGACTAGAACTTTTCAATGTTTTCACATTTTAAGTGAAAACTCGAGTTTCATTTTGGAAACTCAAGTTTTGGCCAAACTGAGAGCATATGATCTTTCAACCTTCTAAACCTCAAGTTTTGGTTTTAAAACTCAAGTTTTGATGTTTTGGACTTTCACGTGCTATTTTCATTAAAAGTCCAAAACTCGAGTTTTGGTTTGAAAACTCAAGTTTTGAGAATTACTCAAACTATGGTCCAAAAGCTCAAAACTCGACCTTGCTCTCTGGAAATAGAAAACTCAAGTTTCAGTTTTGAAACTCAAGTTTTATCTTAAGTGCACAGTTGAAAACTCGAGTTTCGATGAGCAAAACTCGAGTTTCAATCCCTGAATTGGAAATTTGATTCACACGATTTTACAATCTGATTTCATTTGATCTTAATACTTTCTAGGATTATTCTCTAATGTTCCTAGCTATGTTTAATGACTTTGTTAGTGAGTTTCAACTTGTTTAGAGAATGATTAATGAAGGTTTGGAGAAAAAGCAAAAAGCATGTCAGAACATTAAATGCTGAGGCCAGAAAGTTGCATACTTCTGGTTAATCCACCTGCACACATTTACAAGGCATTAAAGAATGATTTCCACATCGAGCACCTGCTATTCCAACGGATCAATTAGACAGAAGTCAACTCTAAACATTGTGCCCAACTAGATTAAGCAAAAGCTAGAGAAAGAAGAAGACCAAAGCTAAACCAGAACCTTATCTGAAATGGGCAACACCTATAAACGGTCATTGAATCTTCTCAACGGTCACATATTGATCTCTACCTATAAATAGAAGACAGATTCAAGTAGAAAGAGGTAGATACACAAGCTTACACTTCCAACATGCTGATACTCTGTTTTCACATTATTTACACTCTGTTTTTCTTGTCTAGATAGCTTAGAGAGTGAGATGATTTGTATTGTTCTTCAGTGTTCATTTATTCACTTCTGAGAGAGAAGATTTATTGTAATCATTCTATCTATCTGAGAGTTACTCAAGATTGGGTGATCTTGAGTGGGAAACACATTGTGTTGATTACAACTTGTAAGGGGAGTGAATCCTAGTGAGAGGATTACTTTGAGTACAGAGTGTGTAATCAAGCAAGTGTATTGATTACAGTTTGTAAGGGGGAGTGAATCCTAGTGAGAGGATTACTTCAAGTACAGAACTTGTAATCAGTTTGAAAGAAAATAGTGGATTGAAAATCTCAAGTGGAGCTTGGGGACTGGATGTAGGTCAAGGATTGGGCCGAACTAGTATAAATCAGTTTGCATATTCTTTTCCCTTATCTCTTATATTTCCAGCATATACATCTGAATGTCCATACATGTTTGAATGATTGATTAATGCTTTATCAATTGTTATTGTCATTCAAACTGCTTTCAATAGGTTTCCAAAAGATTTTTAAAGTTACTAAAGTTTTATCAAACACCCAATTCACCCCCCTCTTGGGTGATAGCCTGTTCTTTCACATACATCTTGTGAAAAAAACACACTTAATACGAAAACATGTTATTCCACTCATACTTATTCCCTCCTTTCTCCAACCACTTTAGCTAGTGATAGTAGGTCGACCTAACACATCTGTAGAAATTTGAAAGATTAATCTCTTGTTTAAGTTGCATCAGTATAATATAAAAGGAAAATAACTTGACATGACAGAGATTTGTCGTGATTTCCCAAAATAACCAAATTAGAAAAGGATTTGCAGTTTAATGTAACCTGGGTCGTTTCCCAACGAACACTAGTGCAAAAAAGGCTTTTAAGACCAGACAAAAGAGGCTCGTAAGACCGGACGGACGACCAGACTTGTTCCAGCCGGTATTAAAAGTCTACCATATAAGACCGGACACAAACCGGTGTTAAAGAAAATCTTTTAGACCGGACATTTAAAACATTGGGTCTTAAAAGTTGTACTACATGAACCTGAAATAGTTTTTGTTCGGTCCTAAAAGTCAACTTTTAAGACCGGCCTAAAATAGGTCACTCTTAAAATATCAAACTTTCAAGACCGGACAAAACACATACGGTCTAAAAAATAGCGGCTTCTAATACCAAACGACTAATTATAAGCGGTCTTAAAAAACTGACTTTCAAGACTGGATGATAATTATCTCCGGTCTTAAAAATTATCATTTAAGACCGGACGTCTAAATATAACATAACGGTCTTAAAAGACCAAATTTTAAGACAGGCTTAATATGACCTTTAAGACCTGTCATATAATTACATCCAGTCTAAAAAGTTAAATATATAAGACCGGCTTATTTATTTCCAGTCTAAATTTTCCTGAATTTTTCCCTGTTGTTGTTCCTGCTACTATATCTATATACATAAATCTACTATCCAATCCAGCACATAAAAGTCGATACTTTAAGCTACAAGCTATGAACAATTATTTGAATAAATTGAATTGGAAAAATGATACAAATATTATTCACCATGAGTTATTTGGCCTCTTAATTAATCTACAACACCTAAGTTAATTCATACAATAAAATAACTTACTTACAAATACAATAAGTTACAAATACAACATACATGCGCCCAAAATAATATTTACCATGCCTTCATCTGATTCCCACCTAACAACGTAACATCCTCTTTTATAACATGCCCCTTTGGATCGGATCCTGCCACAAAAATAAAACAAGGAACAAACTTCATAGTCAAAGACATTTTATGAACAAAAAAGGAATAATATATATAGTCAAAGCCTTAAAGTTTTCAAAGAAATCTGCATATATACAGCTTGGTCTATATACGTTTAGCTGAGGAACCAGAAAGTGATTGTTGAGAGAGCAACGCGAAGCACCGACGGAGCAACACACAAACACTAGAGACAGAACCTTCTCAGTAATCACTTTCGGCGCGACAAGTGTTACACCCCTACCGGCCTCGCCCTTTCGGGTGGCGGGTTAGAGGGATTCACTTATTTAGTTACCTTTCCTTCGATATCTGGTCCATTTAACTTATATCAGAGTGAGCGCAACAGAGCATTTAACTGGTTTAGACTATTTACTGTACTGGTAAAAGTTAAATATACAGAAAATAAAAGTCCCCGAAGGGTTAAGGGTATAGTTATCCAAAACATATACTAAACAAAACATACCTTCATCTCAAGCATATGTACAAACATCTTAGGGCATTCCCTTTTCTTCAGTCTGTACCGATAACACTTCTCATTCCGAGGAGGGCTCTTCACAACAGGCATGTCTCCTTGGGACAACAGAAGAGACTAGGGTCCGATATCGGCCCCCAGAGTAACCGTCAGTACTCAAATACAAAATGTGTCAAGAGTATGTAAGCTACCATGTTAATCAAAAATATAATAACATGCCAAATACATACCACATATGCATCCAGCTTAAAACACAGTAAAGCACATACCACGATTCAAGAACCCGTACAGCTGCCTTACCAAGGCAAGCCTCGGACTCACTAAACTCACAACCCGTAGAGCCGCCCTTTCTAGGCTAACCCCGGACTGATAACTCAACCCGTACAGCCGTCAACCAAAGCCGGTCTCGGACTGAACATCCTCAGCGCTAGGAATCATACAATACTGTATGCATATTTGGCACAACATATACAAAGAAAACGCACATGGCAAACAAAGACATACAACAAAACACATAGAGATATCTGAGTAAAACGGTTACTACCTGTTGTGGTAATTATTGTCCTTAATATTTAGTAGGCCCGTGGACTTTCTGAGGATTTCCCTTAACCTACCAATCATTAAAATACACTACTTAGTGTTCCAAAAATACCTCTTCATTTAATTGCTTGCAAAAACCGTACCTAGCTTACATAATCCTTTATTTTAGACGCCATGAAATCATTAATTCTTCCAAAAGTCTTTTCCTCTACCGTGAAACATATTGACCGAAAGGCTTCAATTGTATCAATCAAATTATGAGGTCTTTCTTCCAAAGCCATAAATTTAGGTTTATATAATCACATCCAAAATTCCCTTCCTTTAGTGACAAACCGCATGAATATACATAACAAAGCATTTTCCCTTCTTCACTCAATAACATAGCAGCAACCAGGAAACATAAATAAGCGTTACTCCTTCATCAATTAGTGACAAGATGGCAAGGAACTATTTGAAGCTTTAATTCTATCAAACTTCATCATACCCAAACACATGCACGACAAACTCCTAAGCTCCAATTCGTAATTCCCCATCAACTTCTAATATTCCTTAACCCAAAACCATAATTCCAGAATTTACATGCCTTCCTAAAATACCACACAAGCTTAACATGAAGCATTAGGAACTTACCACTTAATCTAGTCGTTGTGTACGCAAGTCTTCTCGGAGCCTTCTCTTTCTCTACGCCTTATTAATCTCCCACGCTCCTACTCTTTATTTTCGGTTTGCTAGAGATATGCTGTCCGAGTGAGCTAAGAGATTGGTCCTATGAATTATTAACTTATCAACTTTGGCATGTCGGTTGGCAAGGGAGGTGATTATCCAGGCTAAAACTTCATGACATTTACATATTGCCACTTTGTTCCAATCTAATGGTATTGTTGGGCCGAGACTTTAGGGAATTGAGGTGTTTGGTTAGCTGATTGGTTCAATTACAATAATTCATCAAATTAATAGTCAAGAGATTTTGAGTCAGATGAGTTGTACTATGCAACTGGATCTTTTTAATTCACAATTTTTTTGTCAAAAATCGAGCCCAAGCCACAATTTCCAGAAATGCAGTGATCTTGGTCCAACTTGTGGGATTTTTAATAAATTCCAAAAAAATCATTTTTACATGAAACCAGCGCCATTTGAACCATTGAAATGTCTATTTTTCATGAAAAATACTCCCAGACCAAGAAAGTACTTTTATTTTGTTGTGGTGCTCACTTTTTGAACCTGGGTCAATTTTCGCCCTGGTGCACACAGATCTAACTTAGAAAATTTGTATCTCTCAATCGGTGCATCGAAAATTATCAAATTACATATCAAAATGATGCCCCAGATGTCTAATTTTCACCTGTAAAATTTCAGCTCAAACAGAAGTCTCCACTATTCTAAAAACACTTTTGAAGCCTCGCTACCCAGAATCCAGAAAACTGGCAGCAAGCCTCTTCCTTGAGTTTTTGGGGTTTTTGAGTTAGAAAACTTAAACCATGACTTAACCCCACACAGAATCACGTTTTAAACACTTTGGAACCATCAAAAACTCCAAAATCAGACCCCAAAGCCAAGCCCCAACCAGAATAATCCCCTGATTGGTCCCTATGGGTCCCTTTTTCTGTCGGTTAATCGCCTGCGGGTCCCATGTCTTGTGTCTGGACCAGAGTATGGACAAAATCATCTAATTTTCTTTCTTTTCTCATGTTGGACGAAATTCAATGCCCAAAGGACAAGGAATTGACCATTTTGCCCTTGCCTTATCTTCCTTTAACCTCGTGATGACATGTAACCCTGTATTCTAGGGGCCAGGAATTTGTGTTTTGCCATATTCCCCGGCTCCGCTTCATCACATCGGCATTATACCTCACAAGTATCTTGCCCTGGGTCCACATCTTTACAAACCCGAGCCCATCAGAGACTCTTGTCATTCTAGGGATTCTTCCCGAATCGGGCTTAGTAGTCCGCCTAATTAAGGCTTATTCTAAATTTTCCGGATCCAAAATTCAGGATATTACAACAAGAGAAATTCAGAGAGAGAAATTTAATTTTCCACACGACAGAGACATGTTTTTGTATTTGGAATTTTTTAAGACCGATTAATTATAAAGCATCCGGTCCTAAATATTTCTTATTAAATTTTTAAGTATTACTTTTAAGACCGAATTATTATCCTGTCCGGTCCTAAATATTGATATTACTTTTAAGACCGAATTACTATCCTGTCCGGTCGTAAATATTTAAGACCGGAGTTTTATAATACTCCGAACCTAAGTTTTTATTATTCATTCGTAGATTTTATTAAGACTGGTTAATTATTAGTAGACGGTCCTAAATATATAACTTTATCTGAAAACTAAGAAAATAAATTCCCAACTATTTTTTACAAGAAAAAAGTATTGGCTTTAGCGAGAGAAGAAAAATATCAATGTTATTAATTAATGCTATTATTAATTACTTGAACAAAAAATTAAAAAGAGACAAGCTTATGGTTCTTAATTAATGCTATTATTAATTACTTGAATATTGCTGTACACATTGCAAGAAAAAAAAGCAGAAAATTATCAAAGCTTATTATCCTTCAAAGCCTTGGCGATATCGGCATGAGCAGCATTAATTTCCCGCCGGATATCAGCAAGTTCCCGTCTTATTCGTATTAGGTTGAGGAAAGAGGAGGAGGGTCAACGGTAGGCGCATTGGGGCCAACTGGTTGGAGAGGTGGAGCAAGAATCTCTTCATGGTCGGAAGGCTGGAGGGAGGGTGCGGCAATCTCTTCATCATCGGAAATAACAATGGGTCCAACGACCTAAGACTCTTCTGTTTCAATAGAACGCACTCTCGATGGAGGAGGCGCACCGTATAACGATCGACGAAAGGCACGAGCATCACGAGTAAGAGCATCCCTACGAGCGGTTCTCTTATATCTAACCATGGTTTGAGCAGTTAGCGCAAAGAGGTATGAGGAGTTTATTAATAAAGGCAGAGAGTAGTTCTCAGATAAGCGCAAAGAGGTACGTAGTTTGGAGTTACGAGGTAGTGCGGAGTTAATAAGGATTGTTAAGGACAGAGAGGTATGAGGACTGAGGAGTTAATAAAGGTAAAGAGCAGACGAATGGTTTACTTTACGAGCGAGTTTTATAAATATTATTTATTTTTTAAATGAATTAATTTTAAGATCGACCTTTTATCATTTCTCTGGTCCTAAAAGTATATTATTTATTTTTTTAATCAATTAAATTACTTTTAAAATCGATCTTTTATTAGTTTTCCGGTCCTAAAATTCATTTATTTTTTCCTATTTTTTAAAGTAAGATT
This sequence comes from Acacia crassicarpa, assembly GCA_034222035.1. Classification (NCBI taxonomy): domain Eukaryota; kingdom Viridiplantae; phylum Streptophyta; class Magnoliopsida; order Fabales; family Fabaceae; genus Acacia; species Acacia crassicarpa. The sequence goes on from JAWXYG010000015.1 coordinate 13,184,944, forward strand.
TAATTTCGTAAAAAATATTAGTTTTAAGAACGGATCTTTTAAAATATCAGATATTAAAAGTTCATTGTTTCAAATTCCGATAGCAGAGTCGTATCCTTACACTTTATCAGAGGATCTCTTCGGCTTCCAGATAAACTTCCCAACTAGGCGTCTCCTTGTATTCTGATGGACTATGCGTCTGCTCATTAAAGGTTCCGACGTTTCACTCCGAATGGGTTCTCTATTTAAACCCATTGTTACTTTACTTTCCTTACATTCTTCATCATCACTTTTAGAATGGCTGCTCCACCACCCCCAAGGTCCTCTACCACCACCAGGTCCTCCGTTTCCTCCTCCCGCTGGGCTTAACAATTCGTATCCTCCTCCGCTGCCTCTGAACCCGACCACCAAACAGCTGCTGCGCCACCTCCTAGTCCGCGTCGATCATATAGATCGACGATAGGGCCAGCTTTTTCAGGTCTACAACGCCATCAACAATAAGATCAACGCGATACTCTACGCCCAGGACGTTGAGTACAATCTGTTAGATGAAGACGTCACCGACCTCTCTGGCGACTCCCTCCCCTTCGACAACGATGGGGAGGAGTAAATATTTTTATGTTTTTTTTTTTGTTTATCATGTACTGCAGGGGCAGCATTAAAAAATCTATAATAAATTTGTTACTTTCCTATTTCGATCGCCCTTGTCCTTCTCAGTACATTCTTTCTTTTTCTGACAAGGAGGAAAAAAAAAAAACAAAACATTGTCCTCGTGTGTATGATCAACATTAAAAACTCACACATTAGAAAATCCAACGATATACAATTAAGATCCAACAAAAAATTCTTTTTGTTTCCGACAAGAAGGAAAAAAACAAAACATTGTCCTTGTGTGTATGATCAACATTAAAAACTCGCACATTAAAAAATCCAACAATATACAGTTAAGATCAGACCAACAAAACAAAAAAGATCGTTTACCTTATTCGAATAAAAACAAACACAGTGACAATTCTTCTTAAGGTTGGACCGTCGTTGTCCTCGGTGTTACCTCGCATGATTAGAAACAAAGTGTCCTTTTCAATATCTCCCATCTTTTTCTGACAAAAAGAAAAGGGACAAATAAAAGGGAAACCGATAATCTAAATCAGGAGAGGTAACATCGACTACAATGAAGGACCTAGCTTGATCAGAATGCCAAAACCTCGGTTGCCTTGAACCTTAATTAATTTGTCTGAAAAGCGAGTCAACTCTATTTAAAGGAAGACTATTAGGAGCGGACGGTAAAAGGAGATACGGTCCTAAAAGTCTTGAATACTTTTGGGACCGTCATTTTACAATATACAGTCCAAAAAGTCTCACCAATATTTAGTCAGATACTTTTAGGACCGGAATTTTACAATATACGGTCCTAAAAGACTCATATTATTTAGACCGAATACTCTTAGGACCGAAAGTTTAAAATATGCGGTCCTAAAAGTCTCATATTATTTAGACCGAATACTTTTAGGACCGGAAGTTTACCCCATATACGGTCCTAAAGTCGCGAACTCTTGCTTATTTACAGCATCCTGAACCTAAAGTTTTAAACACTAAATAGCTATATCCACCATCCAATTTCAGATACCGAAAATGAACTCAAGAAAATTGTTCGAAAAATTAAACAAATTTATCTATTGAATTTTACATTGCCTGTGTATTATTTACAAATTGTTTGAAAAAATAATCAAATGTCCAGAAGATTATTGTTGCTACAGGATATTTACAAATGAATGATATCATTAATTATTGTCTTGACTTTAAGATCAGGTCATACAAATATTCATAGAACAAATTGCGTATGTGCTCGAGTTCAGCATCCGAAAATGGGGCAGGGCTGTGAAACATCTGTAACATCAAAGACAGAAACTGAATTAACTTGTATCATTATTTCATATGTAACATTGAGCTAGAAACTGAATTAACTTGCATGCATAATATGTAACATCAAATATTTACCTTTGAAAATAATTTAGTATTTCCATTAGTGATAATATCATACATGTGTTTCATGACGTACTAGCCACATAAGTTGGACGCCGGTAGTTGTCGACAGGTCTAAAAAGAACATGAAATATATATAAGTATATATATATCTTACTGACCAAGTTCAAAAGGCAGTGTGCCAAGTATACAAATATTGTACCAACCTCTAGTCTGAGCCATTTAGGCTCTTTGGCCTGATAAGAACGCCTTTGGAGTGCGTTGAGTTGGAAGGTCCTCATGGCACTATCATAAAAAATGCATATTTATCAATGTTCACTGAAAATTCACAGCAGAGATTACAGACAAGAGAATCAAAATGACATGCTTACTCATTGACGATCTACGTCAACATGGGCACTGGCTTGCTGTGAGTGGAGCATAAGAAGATAACTTTATTATCTTCCATGCACATGAGGACCAACTACCAGTGGCGGCTGAAAATTCACAGTAATAAAGTATACTCAGTGATATATGTAGCAGAATTAAGTGAATTGTAGACAAGATTTGTGATATGTACCTGTGAAAGAATGGCAAAAAGTAAACCTTTCTTCTCACTTGACACAACCTGCTTGATATGTACTCATGTCTCTCCTGCATGGTTGTTTGACTTGAATACACAGGGCACAAGAATCCAAAATCGTTGCTCCTGCCCTTATTCTCCAATTCTTGATGCAAGAACCTACAATAATTTCATCGATAAGCGAATTAGTATATGTATGTGTGTCTAAACGATGCATTTAAATTATGTACTCATAGAAGAACATACTTACTTCATCCAAATTCAAACAATTACATTAGTAAGCACCTATCTAGGAAGCAGCAGGGACTCAATATTATCGGTGTCAATTTGGACTGGTAGGGGATGAGGGACACCTACTACTTCATTGACAGGCCACGATTTATCTTTGAAAACTCCACTTTTCACCATATCTAATATTTTTTCGTAGCCAATCAACTTAGCAGTAGGGGATTGAGCTTGAGTAGGGAATTGAGCTTGATGAGGGGACAGAACTTGAGGACGAGGGGTTGAAGCTTCAGGAGGAGTAGAGATATGTACAAGCTTCACTGGCCAAGAGATAAAGGTTCCCTTGACATCACTCACAAGCTTCAGCTCATTAGTTGGGAGAGAGAGAGGTGAATCAATGATCATCTTTTCAACTGACACTCTGACTTCATCATCAGACATTTGTTGGTGGTGTACAGTTGATCCCAAAAAGTTGTGGACAGTCCCTTTTGCAACCAATAGTAGTCTATCATGATGATCAAGATCCTTCACATAAAGGTCACAAGGTTGCTCTGACTGTCCAACAATGCAGCTCCCTCTAGTGCTCTGCTGCACAGTTGCAGGCGAGTGTGTGAAGGGAACACTGGCCTCTGGACGAGAGCTCAAAAGCAGCTTCATCTGATTCAGTTCCTCCCTCAACTGGCTCATATCGGATTGATACCTTGCTTCTTTAGCCGCTGCTTCCTCATCTAATTTGGCCACTGTCTGTTCCATCTTCTCCCGGGTAACCACCTCTTTCCTATGGCGTTTGGCAGATGAACCAAAGAATTCCTTCAGGTCTACCCGTCCTCCAATCCCCCTTACACGCCCACCATGGTCCGGTTTTCCGGTGGCAACAGTGAGAACATCACTCCTCCCGGTCGACACAAAAGATCCCGCTGCTTCTTTCTTTTTAAGATCTTCCTGTATGGTACAGATAACGAGAAGCTTAGTAATGAAACATGTTTAGTAACTAAAAAATAACAATAATAATGATACTCACAATTTTTTCAGCAACTACTCGTGTAGGCGCCGCTTGGCTTTTGCCGAATGTGCAACCACAACTCCTCGTGACGTATTGGCGATGGCGGACCATGTATCGTAGAAGGATTGGATTCTGCTTCATCTTCCAATCTCTTCCGCTTGGCCACCATCAATTCTTTTTCAGCCTTTTCATATCCTCCGAGAGAAGCCCTATCCAGGCAATCATTCTTTCTCTCTATCTCCTGTGCTTTTTCCCTTCTTTCTTGTGAATCAGAATTGAAAACAACTATTAATTATCAATTCTAGCCATCTCACTAACAGAAATTAGAGAACTTCTGCTTGATATGAACCTCAAACACTAGACAAATTCACTTGATCAAGTTTCAACATTTTATTTAAGGAAGATGTAGATAGGTTAAGAAACAAAAGAGAATTATGCTTACAAAAGAGATATGTTTTGTATTGCTAGGTAGATAGGTTAAGAAACAAAAGAGAATTATGTTTACAGAATAATACAAACTTGATTCTTTTTAAGGCATCCAGTGGGATCATCAGTCCACATTAGATAGTAACAATTGGGTATATAAAGTTTCCCCCTTTTAAGACTATTCATTTCCTCCTTTGCAAGACAAACCATTACACAATTACCTCCTTAGTATTTTATCTTTTCAAGGTTTACATATCAGACTTGCATAGACAAAGGCAGGAAATGTATACTTCTATTCACATACCAAACAATTTAACTAACAGGATTAGATGAACAAATATAAGCGCACAAGTTATATAAGCAAACAAAACTAAATATAGACTCACCAGAGCTTCAGGAGTGGTCCGCAGCAGAACAAATTGTCACCAAATTCGTTCATCTATAAATGTGTACTGTTCCCAAGGCCGTTTGGCAGGCGGAACCTCGGCAAAAATATACGTGTTAGCGAGAGAGGTCTTAAACTTCCTCCACCGATTAGCACAATAAGACAATGTCTTGTCTTTCAACTCCTTAGAGTCAGGGACAGTGTATGTAAGCCGGATAGTGTCCCAAATAGGTTGCTTTACTGTGTCAAAGTCCACTTTTTTCCACTCATTAGTCAAGATGCTAACCTTGCTACATGCAAGATAGCCGACAAAACTATTATATTTGCTTTTATTAGGACTGATAAGTTGCAACTGTCCATTGAACTGAATCTCGAGCCTTGACCCAGAAGTCCAACTTAGGGTTACATCCATCATTCATGTGCCTCTTCTACCATGACGTGCAGGGCGGTTACGAGGCACATTGTTAGATGAAGAGGGTTCGTTCTGACTCATACCAGTAACTGGCATTCCCAGAACATGAATGGAATCGTTTTCACCATTCATTTTCAAGACAGTAAGAGATAGTAAGAGAGGAATGCCTGAGCAAATGAAAGAGTAACAAAGGCTAAAGGTACGTGGGCGAGGAAGCGTGGTAATGCAACAGGAAGAGCGGTTTCACAACAAGAAGAGGGGCTTCAGAGTTCAAAGGGACAACGTAAGTCGTAAGGTAACGTTTCGCGCGAAGATATATTTGGCACTTTATTTTTAAGATCGGATGAACAATAACGACAGTCTTAAAGGTTAAGTTTTAAGACCGTCCTTTGTTAAACTCCGATCTTAAAAGTAATAAACTATTTACTACCGGACACGATTTATGTCCGGTCTTAAAAGTATAATCTTTAAGACCTCGTGTTATATATATCTGGTCTTAAAAGTTTTTATTTAATTTTTTGGAATAAGGGTCTTAAATGCCATGGAATTTGAGCACTGGTAAGACGGAGGTTTTTTTTGGACCAAAAATGCCATGAAAGTTTACAGGAAGTAGCAATTTTGCCTTGGAAGTATCATTTTTGCCATGAAAGTTTTCGCTGAGGAGCAATTTTGCCCCGAAAGTTTTCACTAAGGAGCAATTTTGCCCTGGAAGTTTACAAAACGTAGTAATTTTCCTAGCAATTTTGCCCTTCTGTCCCCAAATATTAAATTTGACTACTAAATCAGTCAAAGACCCCACATGTCATGCCTTGAAAAGGTCGAATTTGGAGTCAGTGAAGGAGATCCTTTAGATGTTAATCTCAAGATGGCCAGAATTTGTGAAGCCGAACTGGTCAAATGAACTGAAAAGTCTGCCACAAAACACAAATGAAACACAAAACGAGAAATGAATTGTTCCAAAAATTGGTTCAGTAAAACAAATCAATAGTGCTAATATTTACGTTTGTATAAATTGATCATTTGCTTAGATCATAAGTGATACTTCCTTTGGGTTTTGTGACAGTCGACCTTTCAGTCCCTTTGACCAGTTTGACTTCACAAATTCTGGTCACCTTGAGCTCAACATCTCAAGGATCTCCTTCTTTAGCCCCAAGTTTGACCTTTTCAAGGCATAACATGTGTGGTCTTTGACTGATTTAATAGTCAAATTTAATATTTGGGGACAGAAGGGCAAAATTGCTCATTAGTGAAAACTTCCGTGGCAAAATTGCTCCTTAGTGAAAACTTTCGGGGCAAAATTGCTCCTCAGTGAAAACTTCCGTGACATTTTTGGTCCAAAAAAAACTTCTGTCTTACCAGTGCTCCTGAACGATGAAGATTTGGAGCTAGATACCCAAGAGGGGGGTGAATTGAGTATCTTTAAAATTCTAAAGGCTTGCTCTGTTTAAAACACAATAGAGCAGGGTAATACAGAGGAGAGGAGAAGAATAGCTATGCACAGATCGATTTATACTGGTTCGGTCTTTTCCCTGACCTACATCCAGTCCCCAAGCCTCACTTGGGATTTTCAATCCACTATATTCAACAACTGATTACAAACTCTGTACTAAGAGTAGTTCTCTCACTAGAACTCACTCCCCCTTACAAGTTGTAATCAATACACCCAACCACCAAGTCCCCTGATTTGTGGTTATCACAATCAATGAATGATTTACAAGAAATAACTCTCTCACAGAGTAGATATGATAATCACTGAAGAACAAATGTCAAAATGACATGATTATAGATGAAAGCTGAACACAATAAATGAACTTAATAAATTTTCGCTCTCAGTTGGTGTATCAGCTTGAGAAGGTGTTAATGCACTCTATTTATAGGTAGAAGGCATTAATTGACCGTTGCAAGTAGGATTGGACCGTTGGAGAACATCTGCTGAGAGTTGGTTCAAGCTTGGTCATCTTCTCTCTCTTGTTTATGTATAATCCAGCTGTTCATTGAGTCTGAGTTGACTTTCTGGCAATAAATCTGTTAGAGAGCTTGTTGCTTGTTGTAGTAATCTTCCTTTTAATCTTTTGCAGTCGTGTACAAGTGGATTAACCAAAGGAAGCAAGTTTCTGGGATGAGCATTTATTGTTCTGACACACTTTTTGCTTTTGCTCTAATCCTTCAATAATCCTTCTTTAAACTGTCTGAAACTAACTAAAAGGATAGTTAAACATGTCTAGGTTCAATATATATTAAACATGTAAAGCATTGAGATCAAACAAGAAGGTATAATAGATTTGCCAAATTTGAATTTGCAGTAACGGCTAGAAACCTTGAGGTTTGTCTCACAAACCTCGAGGTTTGCTTGAATATCTCAAGCAAACTCAGTTTCAAAGACACATAACCTCGAGGTTTCTTGGTGAACCTCAAGGTTTCCTTTGTAAAGAAACCTTTTGAGAAATCTTTGAAAATCACAAACCTTGAGGTTTCAAAAGAAACCTGGAGGTTTGAAACTTGGTTAAAAATTCATTTTTCCTCTAGAACCCGATAACCTCGAGGTTTTTAAACAATACTCGAGGTTTGGCTAAAGTATTGCAAAACCAACATTTTAAACCAGAGACACAACCTCGAGGTTTCAAACTGAACCTCGAGGTTTTCATTCCTTTGAAAACCTGTTTGCTCTCTGTATGGCAGAATACTCGAGGCTTGAAATGATACTCGAGGTTTAAGTGTTTTCATGGATTTTCAAGTTAGAGACTAAATGTCAAACCTCGAGGTTTCAAAACTGAACCTCGAGGTTTTCATACTTGATGAAAACCAAAACCTCTCTGGATGAAGTAAAACTCGAGGTTTCTTATAATACTCGAGGTTTCACATTGTTGTTCAAAATATTCAGTTAGGCGCCAAACCACAAACCTGGAGGTTTTCAACCTAACCTCGAGGTTTCATGTGTTGGTGCAAAACTGAGTTTTCCTGAGAGATGCAGAACCTCGAGGTTACTTTATAAACCTCGAGGTTTCACATTGATTTGTGAAATCAAGTTTTTGAACCATGAAACACTTAACCTTTGAGGCTTTCTGTAAGGCCAAACCTCGAGGTTTTAATGCTAACCTCGAGGTTTGCTCTTACTTAGAGTTTTCAAGCCTTAAGAGCAAAACCTCATTCATTGTTTATAGTTGTTGGCAATCATCAAAACCATAAGAAAACTAACATTCTCCCCCTTTTTGATGATGACAACACTTACAAGCAATTCTTTTTGCAACATTTAAGAAAGTTTAGAAAAGCTTTGAAAGGTTATCAGAGAGAATGATAGACTGTAGTTTTGAACATTTAAAGTTCTTACAAAAATCAAAACATTATCAGAGATAAGCAGAAGCATGTAATTCAGCATTTGTATTCTATTTCAACAGAACAAGTCAGGATACAGTGGAGTACAAAAACAAAAAATACACACAAGAAGGATGCAAGCAGCAAATACATATGCCAAAAGACAAATATCAGAACAGATACATATGCTGTTGCAAAAACATCAGAACACCTAACACCTAAACTCTATTCCTCGCTTGTCTCTCCCCCTTTGTCATCAGCAAATTCTGGGTCAAGGACAAAGATAGGAGGAGAGTAGAGCACCATGGCCGTGTTGGGATCAAAGAGGGGATCATAGGGCTCTGCATATGGAGAAGGTGTAGGAAAGATCTCAGTGGTAGGAGAGGGTGGAGATGGAAATGGGTCAGGTAGGACCTCTGTGGTAGGAGTGATAGGTGAGGATGGAACCACAGGGGTAGAAGTGGTAGTGGAGGCTGGGGTTGATGTGGTGTGAAGTGGAGAGGAATGTGGTGGACTCGGAAAGGAGAAGGATGGGGAAGAAGGTGAATGAGTAGGTGATTCAGTGGCTGGATGATCTGAAGGTTCCTCGATAACAGGGCTAGATGAGCTTGGACCAGTAGGTGGATCAGGAACTAGATCAGAAGAGGGACCAGGAGTGGATGTGGAACCAATGTGCAGGTGCTCTATAATCTAGTCCACCTTACCAGTAAGATCCATCTGAGAGATAAGGTATGTTGACATTTTGAGCTCAATTTCTTCCGTTTTCTCCTTGATCTCAGTGGATTGTCCCTCTATGTCTTCAAGATGTTGCTTGATAGCATCCTGAATCTCAATGAGTCCATTATGACCTCGAGCCATCTCAGCTTTGAGTTTTCCTAACTCAAACTCCATCCTGATAGATAAGGAAGCAATGGAAGAGACTAAAGAGGGATAGGTTATGTGAGAGAGCTGTCGTTTGGCAAACTTGAACTCTGTCATCCCCTGAAGTAGCCGGTGACCAATGTTGAAGGGAACCTTTTTGACAAACGCAGTGAATGGCCTATAATCCAATTGGGTAAAATGTGTGTAGTTGCCAGCCTTAGGAATGAAGTTCCTGGAGTAGACATACCACAGGACTCGGTTTTCTGCAGGCATAGAGCTAGGCTTGAAAGTGAGCTTGAGCTGTTGATCAGGAGGAAATGGTTCTCCAGGCCTTAAAGTCTCAAATACCTCTTGATTAGTATAGGCAAAATCAGGGACAGGTGGGGGATTCTCTATTTTCAATATCTTGTTCAAAATAGATGCAGACAGTGTAAACTTGACTCCCCTCACCACAGTTGTGACCCTTTCTTCAATCAAATCACCATCTTCATTAAGCAAATTATCATACTTCATCTTGTAACAAAACATCCGGACTAAACTTGGAGTATAAGGAGAGGATATAGAGACAAATGATTCATATGGTTTGATCCAAGGTGATAAATCAAAATGGCATTACCTATGGAATTCTTCTAAGTTAATCACTACCATAGGACAAAACACTCTCTGTAAGTAGGTCTCTCTAAATTTATCACTATCAGGCTTGGGGAGAGCAGAGGAAGCAGTGACAAAACCTTCCGGTGGTGAAATGACTCGGCAAATGTCAGTGATAGCATTTTCCATTACCGGAGAGGCTTTTTCCTTTCTCCCTTGACTTGTAGCATGTGAGGATGATTGACCCTTTGAAGTTTGAGAAGCTGAGGCCCTCTTGGTTCTGGCCTTGGTAGGTGCTTTCTTGGCCTTCTCTGTGACCTTCGCTTTTCCTTTTCCTTTCGGTTCAGGCTCCTTCCTCTTCTTTGATGGCTCCATATTTGGTTCTTTGAAAGACACCCCCTTTTGTTTGCCCTTTGGAGGTGGAGGATTATTCATGACTCCTGGGATTTGCTTATCAATCCCATAATGAAGTCGAGTAGAGCAAGACTTCTTCCTCACTGGTCTGTTCGAAGGAGACTTAGGTACAGAGGAACTCGGTTGACGAGAAGGTGGAGGAGGTGGAGACCACGATTCAGTCTCTTCGTTGGAATGCGTTGTTGATTTAGAAGAAGAAGGTGATTTCGAAGACATTGAAGGCTTTAGGGTGAAGAATTTGACCGAGAATCAGGATTTGATAGAGAGAGAGACGAGAGAAAGAAGGCAAACTCGAGGTTAGGGTTGAGTTCTGATGAAAATGCACAGGGCACATATATATATAAGCGCGACAAACCTCGAGGTTTTCAATCAAGCCTCGAGGTTTGATGATTAAATCTCACTAACCTGGAGTTCAAAGGTGTTTAGTGAACCTTTGAAATTCTTACCCCAAACCTCGAGGTTTTCTCCAAAACCTCGAGGTTTTGTTGTCTGTCTTCTGAAGTGCTTCTCTGTCTCATCCAAACCTCGAGTTTTCTCTGAATACTCGAGGTTCCTTCTTTCTGAAACTCCCAGTACTGATGATACACCTCCAAACCTTGAGGTTTGCTCAAGAACCTCGAGGTTTTGCCTCTTTTTGATAGCAAAACCAGATCCTGCATAAAATTTACCTATACACTCTGATGCTTAAGTTAGTGACTTATAATCATCAAAACCACAATTTAATACTAAAATGAACATGAGTTACTTATAGCTCATTGGGATTTACCATTCCCAATTCTCTCCTTATGAAAGTGAATTGTTCCTTAGCTAAAGGCTTGGTGAAGATGTCTGCCAATTGAAGGTGAGTTGGGATGAACATCACTTTGACATCTCGCTTTTGAACATGATCCCGAATTAAGTGATGTCTCACATCAATGTGCTTGGTTCTTGTATGTTGCACCAGATTCTTGGCCAAGCTTATTGTGCTAGTATTATCACATAATATTGGGATCTCCTTCAAGTGCACTCCCAAATCAGCAAGTTGCTGCTTCAACCATAGCACTTGAGCACAGCAACTTGAGGCGGCCACATATTCAGCTTCGGTTGATGATACGGCCACAGTTGTTTGCTTCTTGCTGAACCATGAGACAAGTGAGTTGCCAAAGAACTCGCATTGACCACTTGTGCTTTTTCTATCCGTCTTGTAACCAGCATGGTCCGAATCCGAGTATGCCACCAAGTGCTCCAGCTGACCTTTGGGAAACCATAGTCCAAGAGTCTTCGTATCAGAGAGATATCTGAATATCCTCTTTACGTGTTCAGCATGAGACTCTTTAGGAGCGGATTGGAACCGAGCACACATCCCCACACTGAATTGGATGTCCGGGCGACTTGCTGTGAGGTAGAGTAATGATCCAATCATTCCTCTATACTTGGTGATATTGAAGTCCTTGCCCTCTTCATCGGCATCCAAGGAAGTGGTTGTGCTCATTGGTGTGTCAGCCCCATTGCACTTGTCCATCCCAAACTTCTTCAGCAAATCATTCAAATACTTTGTTTGGGATATAAATATCCCATCTTTCCATTGCTTGATTTGCAGCCCAAGGAAGTAGTTGAGCTCTCCCATCATTGACATCTCAAATTCACCCTGCATAGTCTTGGAAAATTCCTCACACAAGGAGTCATTAGTAGCACCGAATATGATGTCATCAACATAAATATGAACAAATTAAGATTTCATTCAATTTGTTTTTCTTAACAAACAATGTTGTATCAGCTTTGCCTCTAATAAATCCTTGATTGAGTAAGAATTGACTCAATCTTTCATACTAAGCTCTAGGAGCTTGCTTAAGACCATAAAGAGCTTTCTTTAATTTGAAAACATGATCTGGAAATTGTTCACTTTCAAAACCTGGAGGTTGTTCAACATAAACCTCCTCTTGAATAAAACCATTTAAAAAGGCACTTTTAACATCCATTTGAAAAAGTTTGAAACCTTTTACACAAGCAAAGGCTAGAAGAACTCTTATGGCTTCCAATCTTGCTACTGGAGCATAAGTCTCTTCATAATCAATTCCTTCTTCCTGATTATAGCCTTTGGAAACCAATCTTGCCTTATTGCGGACAATGATTGCCGAATCATCTCGTTTGTTTTTGAATACCCATTTAGTGCCAATGACCGGATGATCTTTAGGCCTAGGTACCAAATCCCAAACTTGATTTCTATCAAATTGATGCAACTCCTCTTGCATAGCTATCACCCAATCATTGTCTGAAAGGGCTTCTTCTATTTTAGAGGGTTCAATATGAGAAATAAATGCAGCAAAGGTTACTTCATTCAAAGTACTTCTTCTTGTTCTTACTCCTTGGTTTACATCACCTATAACTTGGTCTAAAGGATGATTCCTTATAAATGTCCAGGCTCTAGGTTGAGACTGATCAGGGCTTTCCAAATTATTTTCAGGATCAGCCTCAAATACATTTTCAGAATTTTCAGATTGAGAAGGAGTAGTTTTCGAAAAGAATTGGTTTTTGAAAATTGTCTCTTCTTAATCACCCAAGGATTTATCAGAATCATTTTCACTAAATACGACATGTATAGACTCTTCTACAATCTTAGTTCTAGTGTTAAAGACCCTATATGCTTTACTTCTATTAGAATAACCAATAAAGATAGCTAAATCAGCTTTAGGATCGAATTTACCAAGATTATATTTACCGTTATTGTGCACATAGCACTTGCAACCGAAGACATGTAGGTGGCTGAGGTTTGGTTTTATCCCTTTGTAGAGTTCATATGGAGTCTTGTTCAGCTTCTTCCTCAAGTAAGCTCTATTAGAGATGTAGCAAGCCGTACTCATCGCGTCAGCCCAGAACACTTGTGAAGTGTTGTATTCATTCAGCATTGCTCTAGCCATTTCAGTGAGCACTCGATTCTTTCTCTCCACAACTCCATTTTGTTGAGGAGTCCTTGGTGCTGAGAAGTTTTGTTCGATCCCTATATTATCACAAAACTCAGCAAAGGCGTTGTTTTCAAACTCGCCACCATGATCAGTCCTTATACCTGAAATTGAGAAACCTTTCTCGTTCTGGACCTTCTTGGCAAAGGCAACAAACTGATCAAACGTTTCATCTTTAGATGATAAAAATATAGTCCATGTAAATCTAGAATAATCACCAACTATGACCAAAGTATAGAGATTTCCACCAAGACTTTTTACTCTAGCTGGTCCAACTAGATCCATATGAAGTAATTGAAGAGGTCTACTAGTTGAAATCTCATTTTCAGCTTTGAAAGAAGATTTGGTTTGTTTTCCTCTTTGGCAAGCATCACAAATCATATCATTTTTGAAATTCAGTTTAGGAATACCAATTACCAAATCCTTTTTCAATAACTTGTCAAGTTGATACATATTGACATAAGCTAATCGCTTATGCCATAACCAACTCTCATTCAAATTACTAACAAAACAATTTTCAGAAATGGAGGCATTGCTAGAGAAATTAAGAGTATAACAGTTACCATCTCTAGGTGCTTTAAATAAAGCTTTAGTTTTCAAATCATCAATGGAGACCAAATCCTTTTTAATGATGAAGCATTCATTTGAATCAAAGATAACCAAGTTACCTTTGTCGGTGCTTTAACTCACACTTAGGAGGTTGTGACACAATCCTTCTACCAAGTAGACATCTTTGATGAGAGGACCTTCATTGTTGCCTATCTCACCAATCCCAGCAATTTTACCCGATTGGTCACCTCCAAATGTGACTCTACCACTATCTTTAGGTTTAATTGAAATGAATTTGGATTTGTCTCCAGTCATATGTCTTGAGCATCTACTATCAATGTACCATTTGTTGGGCCTTGATGTTCTAAGACACACCTGCAATTCACAAGGGGTCAAGTTTTAGGTACCCATCTTTTCTTGGGTCCTTTGGGGTTAGTTTTGACCTTGGGAACATAAGTTCCTTTTGGTACCCATTGATAATTTCCTACAGGGTTAACTTTTCTTTCATTCTTATGAAAACAAGAAGAGGTAGAATGACCTTTCCTATTGCAATAATTACAATGTGCAAAGGGATTCGAAGAGTGAACCGATTTTGTAAAATAGTTCATATAAGATTTTTGACTACTCTTCTTCTTTCCTTTCTTCTTATCAAAATCTGGTTTGTAACCAATGCCCGATCTATCATTTATAAATTGTTGTTGTTTCAAAATCACATCAAGTATTTCACTTCCCTTGGTAAACTTTTCGAGTGCCTTTGTTAAATGTAAATTCTTTTGTTTCAAGTCAGGACACTCTTGACAAATCAGAATTTCTGAAGAAGAGAGCTTTTGAACTTGCAATTAAAGAGTGACATTTTTCTTTTTCAAAGCCAAATATTTTTCTATAATTTTTTCAAATTCCTTTTGCACCAGATTGTATTCATCAAACAATTCGTCATAGGAAGGTTTTGAATCATATACCTCATTGTTTTCTCCATCATCACAGTCTTGCCATATCTCCGGTTAACCTCTATGCTGGTGTTTACCGCATCCTGAAGGAATACGATTTAACCTTTGTCTGGGCATTACCGTATCCCAAAGGAGTACATTTTAGCCGTTATGCGAGTCTTACCATATCCCGGAGGAGTACGTTTTAGTCATTGTCTTGGTAATCTCCATATCTCCGTTTATGAACAAAAAGTAAAATATCATTGATTGAAAAAAAAAAAAGTTGTGATCCTTACAAAGCTCGCTCATTGAAAAGCCCAAAATAAATGCAACCTAAAATTCATTCAATTGCACTCAAAGTCTGCCTCTGGATATTCATCATCATCTTTCTCGGCCCTGTTTCTTTTCTTGCTTGTCTTCTTTTTCTCCTGAGTGGGACTCTTATAGTGGCTCGGCTCCTTGCGCTTGCTATTCTGTCCAATAGCATCCACCACGTATTACCGCAGCTTGACTCCCCAGACGAGTTTCTCTATAACATCATGGAGGTGATAACACTTATTCGTGGTATGTCCCGTGCCATCGTGGTATGCACAATACCGAGATAGGTCTATCCCAGAACCTTATGAGAAGGTCGAGGTCACTCTACTTTCTTCATCTCAGTCTGGGCCACCTCCTTCCAGACCTGCACTCGTGATACATTCAATGGGGTGTAATTTGCGTACCTCGCTATTGGACCACTTCTATCCCCCTGGTGTCTATTATCCGAGATTCGCCCGCTGAAATCACCCCTATGACTGCTGAATTCCTTCTTCGCCTTCGGAAACTTGCCAGGCTTCTCTTTTTCCCTCCTAGGTGAACTCTTTCCCCCATCCTTTGTCGTACCGCTTGTCATCTCCATCTGTTCTAATTCAAGGTACTGCTTTGATCGATCGCTGAAGTCCATCAGCGTGTCTAGATGTCGTTTCATAATAGACTTTTTTAAACGAGACAAACTGTCTAGATCGTTTATGGCACAATGGAGATGTAAGTCCTCTTTTAACCTTGGCACTTGTAAGGCTGTATCTTTGAAACACTCCAGATACTCTTGCAAAGTTTCCCCCGGCACTTGCTTTACTTGGCCGAGTTGGAACTCGGTCTTCGGGTGCTTCCTGCTAGTAGCGAAGTTCACCATAAACTTCTTCTCTGGGTTTGAATATCCTAGATTGAATGTAACGGAAGAGAGTGAAACCATATCTGTGCGGCTCCCTATAGAGTCCCCGCAAACAACTGGGGTACAACATGCCCTACAATCCCCTTTACCATTATCTCCATCTTGAAATTATTAACATGGTTTAGCGGGTCTTGACTCCCGTCATACTTCAACAATTCTCTCGAATCTAGACCCTTGGGATAGATTGCAACCATAATCTCATCTGAAAATTGACCTGGGATTCTATCTCCGTCGCATCCCCCAACGTGTATCTCGGGTATGCTATGTGATGGGAATGTCGTATCCTCCTTTCGGGAAGCTAAGTTCTTGATCGGCTGCTTTCCCTTTGCCCGAGCCAAGTCGGTATGAGTAACTCGGGGAACGCTCATGTCAACTTCAATGACAGTCGTGTCACTAATCCGGCTAAGATTGCTAGCATCTCGGCCCATGTTCCGGTCAGGATTCTCAAGCATCCTTATGCGTTCTTCCAACAACTGAATTTTTCTACTCTTTCCTTCAGGAACCTTATCTCGGTCGTCGACAACCAAATCTTCCTTCTCATCATCTCAATAGGGTTCTTCAACACTGGTGTGCATAGAAGTCAAGACCATAACCCTACTCGGTCCTGCATCGTTCCGGCCTTCATTCCGAGTTTGTTTCTCTCCTTGTTCAATACGCTCTTCCAGCATCTGCCGTATCCTTCGCTGCTCTTCCTACCACCACAAGGCATTTTGATAGTCCATGTCCTCCTTAATACGCCTAGCATCCTCCTCTCTCTGAACCTGGCCCCAGATCTCTATATTCTCTAGCCGGTGGAGCATTGTTTCCATGGTGTCGTGCAATATTTTAACAAAGGGATGGTCAATTTGAAACTCAAGAGGAGGGTGCGGAAGGTTTTGTTGCTAAACCGACTGCTGCCCTTGCTGGATGCCTCGAGTTGGATGAGGGGAATTTGCAATATCCTCCGTCTCGCCCTCAAACCTCATGGAGACATGTCAGGATCTGGAGCCACCGAATCCAAACATTGGATAGTTTGCTCTTGGAGCGGCTACTGTGACTGTCGTTCTGGTAACTGGTCCTGTCGAGTTGCTTGACTACGACTCCTGGTGCTTGTGGCCATTTCAGTGGTCATTTGTGGTTTTCTATGGTGCTTGGGAATCGAAATTTATCACTCCCCACAGTCGGCGCCAATGTTCTATCTGAGGAACACAGATGTCTAACCATAGTGGGTTAGTATATGGCTTATGTAGGATCTATATGCTCTCCGAGGTATGTAAGAGTTAATACCAAAGAGATGATGGTTCAGTAGTGCTTATGAGGAAGACACCAATCAATATCAGGTGATCACTATGCTACACGAGAATGGCGTTTAGACAAGGGGATGAGGTGTGTGCACAATGTAATTGAATAGTAAAAGGATATGAATCGAATGTGTGCACCTTGTAGGTAATCTCCTATTTATAGAGATTACCTAATGTTTCATCTGCTTGGCTCTGCGTCCGGTCCTCAAGCAACATACACCTCCACATTCAACAAATCCCTGCTCCACTATCTAAGGCATCCCTGTTCCACTACCTGTACTGCCAGGATTAGTGCATTGTTTACAAGGTGATTAGCGTTTTCCTGCTTAATGAGGGCTTCCGAAATGGTGTATTTGTGCTAGGATGGCCCCATATCAGGGCCCAATATACAAATCCATAATAGAATGAAAGACAAATAGAAAATAAAAGAGAAACCTATTTCTTCATGCGCTAATAGAGAAGCTGGAACCTCACGTTCGGACCATCAATTCACATGTGAATGGAATAGTATAAAAAGATCTGAAAACGACGGGAAATTGCGAAGGATAAAATTCAAATTTGATTGAAGCCACGTACGCAGCAGTTCGAGCTGGAAGCTTGGCATGGAGCCCGAAGGTTTTTTTTTTTATGTCAAGCCGGATCCTTCCCGTGAACACACTACTACAAAAAAGGTCTATAACGTCCATTTATTTTGCCTTTTAACGTCTAAAAACGTGGGGACGTCTATCTGGGGGGCGCAAAAAGCAAAGACTTACGGAGTCTAAATATTTCTTAGACGCCAAAAGTTGAGACTTACGGAGTCCAAATATTTCTTAGACGCAATAAGTATTTTTTTTTTAAAAAAAACAAATTAGATGGGGACGGTGACGACGTTAAACACAAATCCGAGAAGTTTGAGATCTGAAAAAAAAATCTAGAACGAAAAAACTCCAGAAGGCAATAAACATATCTAGGAAGTTTAAGATCTGAAAAAAAAATCCAGAATGCAATAAACAGATCTGAGAAATTTCAGATCTCAAAAAAATCTAGAACACAATAAACAGCTATAAGAAATTTCAGATCTGGAAAATATCCAGAACGCAATAAACAAAACATCACCGGACCTATCATCTATAGCACATTGAAAGCTTTAGGAACACAGATCTGAGTTCGTGTTTTTGAAAAATAACAAGAGCAACTCAAAATTTTTAGAAAAAAAATCTATAGATCCGTGTTTTTGCTCACCTTCGCCATCGTCCTCCTTCATTAGCTCAGATCTGAGTTTGATTTCAGTAAAAGAAGACAGAGAGGCTTGCATTGCTGGAAAAAGATGACGAGGAAGACGCACGATGGTTGACGAAAAAAGATGAGGAGGAAGATGAGCACGAACCACGCTAACGGTGAAGGGAGGACGGCGAAGGAGGGGCGATGACGGAGGAGGGCCGACGATGAAGGTCTCAGGCAGCATCTGAAATGAAGGTGCAGAGTAGAGAAGGAAGACAGATTGAAATGAAATGAAATGAAATGAAGTGGGTAAAGAAAAAGAAAAAGTCGTGTCTGGTAGGGGGACTTTTGGAGTCTAAGTTTAAAACTTAGACTCCAAAAGCATGATTTTTGGAGTCTAAGTTTATAACTTAGACTCCTAAAGTGGTGATACTTTTTCCCGCCCGTATTTTTCCTTTTTTTGAATTACTTTTGGAGTCTAAGTCTGAAACTTGGACTCCAAAAGTGATGCTTTTGGAGTCTAAGTTTAAAACTTAGACTCCAAAAGTGTCACTCTGACTTTTGGAGTCTAAGTTTAAAACTTAGACTCCAAAAGCATGACTTTTGGAGTCCAAGTTTAAAACTTAGACTCCAAAAGTGATGATTTTTGGAGTCTAAGTTCGAAACTTCTCCAAAAGTGGCTCTCGCGAGACTTTTAGAGTCTAAGTTTTAAATTTAGACGCCAAAAATCAACTTTTAATTACAAAAATACCATCGCCTTTATTTTTACTTCCTCTTTTTAAAAAAGGACGTCTTTTTGGGACACTAAAACGGTTTTTTGTAGTAGTGACAGTAAATTGAGTCTGAAGCCATAATGAGCTGCCTTTAAGCAATCAGTTTCGGTGGATTTGTATTAGGTGATATGTTGATAGGCTGTTAATCAATTTGACCTCAGTCATGAACGTTGTGCCCCAAAAAACATTAAAAAAAAAAACTCTCTTGAAAATAGCCAAAATTGGGTTAATTTCTTATTGTTTCCCTGGATTTATAGGCATGGATGAGAACGGCTAATTAAGCAGCAATAGCTCACATCTAACTTAAGCTACTTTTTTTTTTTTTTTTTAAGATCAAATGCCATTAAGAATAAAATGTTGGTACATCAGGTTTCCACAATTATGACTAGGCATGATTGTAGAGCATTAAAAACATTACAATGTAAATGTCTAATAGTAAAAATGCTGAAAGCAGAGAAGATACTAAGACAATGAGTGGGCAATATCTTGGTGCGATATTTGAAGAGTTAATTTGGTATCCATCCTTAGGCAGCAATTGTTTCTTGAACAAGAAAACCTCCAATCCCTAATCTCCATTCTGACTAAATAGAGCACATTTAAGAATCTAGTGAATGGGTGATCTGGAAACACTTAAGGAAAGGACAGACTAAGTTTGGTTTTTCTTCCACAAGAAAGACTAAATCGCTTGGCCCTGGAAACGAATCCATGGCAAAAAGTGGAGTTAGTTGTTTTATATTTTTCCAAGAAGACAATCCATCCATTCTGATTGATTTGCTCAACTGCTGGGATCACTGATGAAGATATCATTTTGTGTAGAATGAAGTCCTGACCCTTGAAAAAGCTAATTAGCACAAAGATGATGATTGCTTAATTTCTTTAATTGTTGACATAGGAGTGACCTTCTTGCCATTGTGACAGATTTTGTTTCTTTACATCCAGATAATAGAGATTAGTTTGACTGCCTTGGTTAAAATGAGCAAATGACCATCCTTTCTACAAAGTTTGCAAGATTGACTTGAACCATCTTTTAAAATCATCTAAAGTTCTATCAAGCAGTAGGATAGATAAACCACCAAACCAAACAACTCTTACAAAAGGACAAGTTACAAAATGGTTATCTACAGTTTCAGTTTTAGAGCAGCCACATGCACAATTACTAGTTACATTCCTGTGGTGCTTCCTCAAGATCTTAATTGCAGAGACAACATCATTAACCACCTTCCAAATCAGTAATAGATCTTTCGTTGCGAGAGATGAGGCCCAAAGAAACTTCTAGAACTCATCATTACTAGCTATTAAATTTAGAGATTTAATGAGATGAAAGCTAGATTTTATTGAAAATTCTCCTGTGGGATTTAAGTTCCAGATCAATTTATCCAGGAATTGAAATATTGAAAAGGTAAAGGAATGCTAAGAATTTGTTCTGCAACATCCTTAGAATAGAGAGATTTGACTAGTAGAATATTCCAACGAACTAGATTGCATGTAGATAAATCACTTGCTATTTGCACTAAGCCATTAGTTAGCTATCTAGATTGCATGGACCACCACAAAGGGTGGTTAAGATTTATACCAACGCCATTTACAACTCTCCAAGTTAAATTATCAGAAATAATATTAGCGTATATGTTAGTCCCTTTCCATATCCATGAAGACTTGTAAGGCAATTTCACTAAAGATGGGCAATTGATATCAATATATTTATGCTTTAGAGTTTCATTTGCTAGCAATGTACCTGGGGTTGATGACATAATTCTTCATAAATGTTTAGCTAGTAGGGCAGAATTAACATGATGTATGGATCTTAATCCCAATCCTCCCTGTGAAGTGCGCTTAAAAAGGAAATTTTTTCCTTTTAGATGGATTTTGTTTTATCACTTCTTGAATCAATTTGATGACAAATGTATCGAGGGAGCCTGATGCATGACAGAACATGAAGATTAACTCCAGAAAGTACTGACTTGATGAGCATTAATCTTGAAGCTTGAGAGAGTAATTAATTTGATTTTCCAAGCTGTTGTTCTCTTCTCTATAGCATGAAGAACCTTATTGTAAATTTGACTCTTGCTTCTACCAAGGTCCACGTGTCCCTTTTTCGGGAAAAATAATTTCAGAAACCAAAAGAACACATACTTTAACATGTAGCCAATTTTCCACTTTCTAGTCCAGATTCGACCTGATGCTTTTGAGGCAACTGAAAGATGATTTATAAATAGGATCAAACTTTTTTATATATAAAAAAAAAAAAAATTTATAAATTGAACCGGTGATAAGCTCAAGAAGCCATGAATTCCTAATCTTCAAACTGATTCACGCAAGTTACAGCGAAGGAACAAATGAATAATGCAATGATGTTGGTAGGGGGAAAGATGAGGTGGCAGGCTTACGGGAAAGAAATAAAATAAAATGAGTTGGTTTTGGGTGTTGCATGTGCAACATCCCAATACTCAAGAAATGAGTTGGTTATGGGCGTTGCATGTGCAACAGCCTAAGACTCGAGAAATTTGCGCTGACAGCGTGTCTACCGAGAGAGAGCGCTTCGGCTCACAATGAGAGTGTGTAACATCTTGGAGAGTGAGAAGACTTAGAAGATATTTCTGGATTGAATTGACTTTTTTAAAAAAATGAAAAATAAATAAGTTATTAAATCAAATCATATATTATATATTTTTAAATTATATATTATTTTATTAATTAAAATAATTAGTTCGAAAAAAATAAAAATAATAAATACTCTAACGTAATTTAACTACTGCCTCTGGTTCTTATTATAAGGCACCAACTGTAACATCCTGATTTTTGAGTCTACAGACTAGAAAATTAGCTTATTTTTGGAGGACTATTAGACCCTATTTTTGAAAATGAATTTAGAATCAGTATTTTATTGGACATGAATAGTGTTTACTATTCACAAATACGTACATGAATAGTATTCACTATTCACAAATACGTATTCACTTTTTATAAATACGGTATTTAATCGATATTTTGAGAAATATGAAAAGTATTTACTATTCACAAATACGTATTTACTATTTAAAAATACGGTATTTACTATTTATAAATACGTATTTATTATTCGGTGGGACCCACGTCACATTTAAACTTCTTCCCCCTCGCCTGCCTTGCAATTCTCGTGGGTTGTTTTAAAATTCAAGCGGGACCCACTCAATAATAATTTATTATTTAAATAATAAAGAAAATTTTGAAACGGCAGAAGCGCAGCAGCCCACGAGGAAAATGTTTTTATATTATATAATTTTATAATTTTGCGAAAATTACACTTAAAGACCCATTTTCCAACTATAAATAGACGTTCCATTTCATTTCATTCTTCACAATTCCTAGAGCTACTTAGAGAGAGGAAGAGAGAGAGAGAGAAGGAAGGAATGAAGAATGATGGTATGATCTGAGGTTGAATTATTTGGTGATGGTAAATTGAGAGTATTGAAGTATTGGTAAAATAAGCTTGGAATTGAGGTAACCTTGGTTATTCTTTTATATACTTGTCAAATATTTATATGTGTATATTTATTTACTGTTTTGGGATTTATTGTGCCTATAGAAGGCTTGATTTGGAATCTGATAATGTTGATTTGATGAGAGTGGATATTCTTGGAGCCCTTGGTATCACTTTTCTTTTAACCGGGTCAAATATGACACCTCCTTGGTTGTGATTTTACCAGGAGGGGAGCCATGTTGAAGTTATGAGTATTGGATATGTTATGATGAGAGATGAGTTATGTGTTAGATTGCTCCAGTCAACGGTTATAAGAGGTGGTCAGGGTAATAAGGGTGATCTATTCATCATTGACATATTTTATATTGTGAGATCTCTTGTGAATTATTGGAAAATAAATTATGATGTTTTTGGAACCCTTTTTGGGAGGGAGTTTTGGTAACCGAGTCGAGAACTATTTTGTGAAAGGTTTTTATATAAAGGCATATATTTTAATTATTGTGAATTTATAAATATGTTCTCGTTCTTGGTTTGCATGTATATTTCTGAATAACCAATGGTTACGGGGATCTTTGGATCTTACGGTTACTTTGTTCATTTTTTTTCAGGTAAATGATTTAGTAGGGAAATCAGGGAAGGCACATATGGAAAGCTCATGCTATGTTATTTTATTTGCCATGACCATAAGACTTCCGCATTTTGAAAACTCTGATATTATTTTGGATTTATTTTGGCCCTGTATAAATGAATTTGTATCTTTGGCCAAGTTTTTGGGTGTTAAAATTGAGGCGTTACATTTTTGGTATCAGAGCTAAAAGGTTCTGGCCAATTTGTTGATTTCCTAACAGTTTTCTAAAAAAAGAGGTCGTGGCAAATTAAATATCATAACATTTGCACTTCCCTGTTAGATTTAGAATTTATTTAGCTATTTTCTTATTTAGTGTCCTTGTGATATCTATAATTGTTATTGAGGATTTATAGTTTGAGATTATGATTAAGGTTAGATTGTGAATAAGGTTTGATATTTTATCAGAGTGGCGCAGCGGAAGATGATGAATTTTGAGGACAAAATTTTTTTTTAGGAGGGAAGAAATGTAACATCCTGATTTTTGAGTCTACAGACTAGAAAATTAGCTTATTTTTGGAGGACTATTAGACCCTATTTTTGAAAATGAATTTAGAATCAGTATTTTATTGGACATGAATAGTGTTTACTATTCACAAATACGTACATGAATAGTATTCACTATTCACAAATACGTATTCACTTTTTATAAATACGGTATTTAATCGATATTTTGAGAAATATGAAAAGTATTTACTATTCACAAATACGTATTTACTATTTAAAAATACGGTATTTACTATTTATAAATACGTATTTATTATTCGGTGGGACCCACGTCACATTTAAACTTCTTCCCCCTCGCCTGCCTTGCAATTCTCGTGGGTTGTTTTAAAATTCAAGCGGGACCCACTCAATAATAATTTATTATTTAAATAATAAAGAAAATTTTGAAACGGCAGAAGCGCAGCAGCCCACGAGGAAAATGTTTTTATATTATATAATTTTATAATTTTGCGAAAATTACACTTAAAGACCCATTTTCCAACTATAAATAGACGTTCCATTTCATTTCATTCTTCACAATTCCTAGAGCTACTTAGAGAGAGGAAGAGAGAGAGAGAGAAGGAAGGAATGAAGAATGATGGTATGATCTGAGGTTGAATTATTTGGTGATGGTAAATTGAGAGTATTGAAGTATTGGTAAAATAAGCTTGGAATTGAGGTAACCTTGGTTATTCTTTTATATACTTGTCAAATATTTATATGTGTATATTTATTTACTGTTTTGGGATTTATTGTGCCTATAGAAGGCTTGATTTGGAATCTGATAATGTTGATTTGATGAGAGTGGATATTCTTGGAGCCCTTGGTATCACTTTTCTTTTAACCGGGTCAAATATGACACCTCCTTGGTTGTGATTTTACCAGGAGGGGAGCCATGTTGAAGTTATGAGTATTGGATATGTTATGATGAGAGATGAGTTATGTGTTAGATTGCTCCAGTCAACGGTTATAAGAGGTGGTCAGGGTAATAAGGGTGATCTATTCATCATTGACATATTTTATATTGTGAGATCTCTTGTGAATTATTGGAAAATAAATTATGATGTTTTTGGAACCCTTTTTGGGAGGGAGTTTTGGTAACCGAGTCGAGAACTATTTTGTGAAAGGTTTTTATATAAAGGCATATATTTTAATTATTGTGAATTTATAAATATGTTCTCGTTCTTGGTTTGCATGTATATTTCTGAATAACCAATGGTTACGGGGATCTTTGGATCTTACGGTTACTTTGTTCATTTTTTTTCAGGTAAATGATTTAGTAGGGAAATCAGGGAAGGCACATATGGAAAGCTCATGCTATGTTATTTTATTTGCCATGACCATAAGACTTCCGCATTTTGAAAACTCTGATATTATTTTGGATTTATTTTGGCCCTGTATAAATGAATTTGTATCTTTGGCCAAGTTTTTGGGTGTTAAAATTGAGGCGTTACATTTTTGGTATCAGAGCTAAAAGGTTCTGGCCAATTTGTTGATTTCCTAACAGTTTTCTAAAAAAAGAGGTCGTGGCAAATTAAATATCATAACATTTGCACTTCCCTGTTAGATTTAGAATTTATTTAGCTATTTTCTTATTTAGTGTCCTTGTGATATCTATAATTGTTATTGAGGATTTATAGTTTGAGATTATGATTAAGGTTAGATTGTGAATAAGGTTTGATATTTTATCAGAGTGGCGCAGCGGAAGATGATGAATTTTGAGGACAAAATTTTTTTTTAGGAGGGGAGAAATGTAACATCCTGATTTTTGAGTCTACAGACTAGAAAATTAGCTTATTTTTGGAGGACTATTAGACCCTATTTTTGAAAATGAATTTAGAATCAGTATTTTATTGGACATGAATAGTGTTTACTATTCACAAATACGTACATGAATAGTATTCACTATTCACAAATACGTATTCACTTTTTATAAATACGGTATTTAATCGATATTTTGAGAAATATGAAAAGTATTTACTATTCACAAATACGTATTTACTATTTAAAAATACGGTATTTACTATTTATAAATACGTATTTATTATTCGGTGGGACCCACGTCACATTTAAACTTCTTCCCCCTCGCCTGCCTTGCAATTCTCGTGGGTTGTTTTAAAATTCAAGCGGGACCCACTCAATAATAATTTATTATTTAAATAATAAAGAAAATTTTGAAACGGCAGAAGCGCAGCAGCCCACGAGGAAAATGTTTTTATATTATATAATTTTATAATTTTGCGAAAATTACACTTAAAGACCCATTTTCCAACTATAAATAGACGTTCCATTTCATTTCATTCTTCACAATTCCTAGAGCTACTTAGAGAGAGGAAGAGAGAGAGAGAGAAGGAAGGAATGAAGAATGATGGTATGATCTGAGGTTGAATTATTTGGTGATGGTAAATTGAGAGTATTGAAGTATTGGTAAAATAAGCTTGGAATTGAGGTAACCTTGGTTATTCTTTTATATACTTGTCAAATATTTATATGTGTATATTTATTTACTGTTTTGGGATTTATTGTGCCTATAGAAGGCTTGATTTGGAATCTGATAATGTTGATTTGATGAGAGTGGATATTCTTGGAGCCCTTGGTATCACTTTTCTTTTAACCGGGTCAAATATGACACCTCCTTGGTTGTGATTTTACCAGGAGGGGAGCCATGTTGAAGTTATGAGTATTGGATATGTTATGATGAGAGATGAGTTATGTGTTAGATTGCTCCAGTCAACGGTTATAAGAGGTGGTCAGGGTAATAAGGGTGATCTATTCATCATTGACATATTTTATATTGTGAGATCTCTTGTGAATTATTGGAAAATAAATTATGATGTTTTTGGAACCCTTTTTGGGAGGGAGTTTTGGTAACCGAGTCGAGAACTATTTTGTGAAAGGTTTTTATATAAAGGCATATATTTTAATTATTGTGAATTTATAAATATGTTCTCGTTCTTGGTTTGCATGTATATTTCTGAATAACCAATGGTTACGGGGATCTTTGGATCTTACGGTTACTTTGTTCATTTTTTTTCAGGTAAATGATTTAGTAGGGAAATCAGGGAAGGCACATATGGAAAGCTCATGCTATGTTATTTTATTTGCCATGACCATAAGACTTCCGCATTTTGAAAACTCTGATATTATTTTGGATTTATTTTGGCCCTGTATAAATGAATTTGTATCTTTGGCCAAGTTTTTGGGTGTTAAAATTGAGGCGTTACACCAACTAGCACGTTTATTTGGTCTTTTTTATAAAACACTTATTTGTTCCCAATGTGCATTAATTATTTGTTTCCATGTCTGCTCCTAATTAATGAGGGTAGTGGGTGAGAGTAATAATTAATACTCGTTTAGTGTAATTAGTAGTGATAATATTGGAAGTTACTTATATTGTAGAGCAACTTTATTGACTTTAACTACTTTTATTGGTTTATGAGAAAAGTTAGTTGATGCCTTATGATAAGGATTAGAAGGAGTAATTCCTTTAATCTCTCTAAAAGGGTCAACTTGATCTTATAATTAAAACTGAAGGAAGTATAAGATTCTTACCATTGAAATTGAACTGATTCATCGTAAAAAAATTTTAATATGCATTTCTTTTGACCTAAAAAATCAAATGACATTGTTATCTATTATATATTTAGAAATATTATTTTTTTATAAAATAAATAACTAAAATATTAAAATTTAAGCCTAAAATTATCACAGTCAGTTCAAATTTATATTAAATCGTAAAATTAGATAATGATTCAAATATTTCTTAATAAATCCATATTAACTCAAAATAATCTCCAAAATAAATGTATAAGGTGGATAAAATATATAAAATTCATATTATTGGAAGACTTTCACATTTTGAACTCAGGCAATCAATCCAGAAGGAGATCACCAAGCTCAGCGTCGTTGATTGCTCTAGTTGCTGGGATCGGAGCCGACGGTGGTCGTCAATGAAGCTCTGATACCATAATGGAAACTAGAATCAGAGAGGGAAAATGATACTGGATTCAATTGATTATTTCGTATTACAGTTCTGAACATATATAGAAGCAAGTCGTAGTGTATTCTAGTGTCTTCTAGTGTGTGCACGTGTTTAACAGAATGCTAACAGATTGACAGCTGTGTGCAACAACCCTTGGGCCTACGAACAATTGCTGGGCCTGGGCATACTATACAACATGTATATCAGTTAATATATGCTGATATTCAATCTTGACCCCTCCGCCAAAACCTTTGATAAATTTGTCTTTTCCTTTAAAAAATAAAAGAGAGACCTCTCACTAAATCGTTTTACATTAAAAAATCCTACCCTCTCCGTAAGTTTGACGTCATTTTTTTTGGCTAAATAGGATAGCCTAGATTTTCTTTGTGATGCATGCAAATATTTAAAAATATTTTTTTATTTTTAATCATCTCCATTTAAATTATTGTATTCATGTAATTAATTAAAATTCTAAGACAATTTATTCTATTTTATAATAATTTTTTATTCAAATGCATGTGAAGTTGTCATTTGTGAAATTTTTATTTGTCAAGTTGTTAATGTAACGAATAATATTTAATAACGACAGCAAAAGAATCTCAATGAGTATCGGACCTGCTAGTCTGGACGCACCCACAAATATATTTATATACAAAGGAGGGCCATGCATGGCTGTGGAGGGATTTATATTATATTGTGCCTTTATTGTTTCAACGCCTAGATTTAATTTTTTAATTGATATTTTTAAATAAAAAACTATTTTTTTTGAAAAATTAATAATTTAAAATATGATTTTTTAGATTTAAATCATTCCCAAAAAAAAAATAAAAGTCAAAAAAGTAAATATAGACTTTAGATCATGACCGTTTAGATTTAGTCTCAGCACATTTGATGGCGAGAATTCCCTAATTTATCACATTCTCAATTCTTCTTGCATTCTTATATTTTCTGCTTTTGTTTTTAAGTTGTCTGTTCTCCTCTTTTCTCTTACACTTCCTTTTACTTTCTCTACGTTGCTCCCTTTGCTCTTATTTCTCTCTCTAAACAAAACCAGATTTCTCTGTAGAACATCGTTGAGGCAGTTGGAGCAAGAAGGCAAAAACCAAAAAAAAAAAAAAAAGGGTAAAATCTTCATTGTAGAAGTACAGAGAGTATGTATTATTCGTAATCTTGTAAGTCTGGCATTAAATTTCACTCTACATCTATCTTTTTCCTTTTTGCAGGGCTTGTATGGAGTTTGTGATTTGTGTGTTCTACATTACTCAACATATTTCCTTCCACTCTTATCTTCATTCAAAGGTAACACTACATTTTAATTATATTTTTACGTCAGAAATACATTCTAATTATTTTGATAGCGCTATAGTTATTTGTCAACTTCTTTAATATTTTGTTTTGCATTTTTAACTTTTTCTTGCTTCTGCTATATATATTGATGCTTGATGAATTATTGAATAGCAGTTGAAGAAAATGTTGTAAATTTTAGTCTAAAAATGGAACCCTGAGGCTTTTCAAGGCTTAGTTACGTTGTTGTGTAAAGAAACCAGCCCAACAAAAATGTTGCTTTCAAATAACTACAAGAGTTCCTTCAAAATTATTTCCCTTTTCTTTTTCCCCCACTTTCATGGTATGCTCTTACAAGGAAAAAAATAAAATAAAAAAAGTAACATAATAACATTATGATTATAACTATACTGTTAGTTTGTTTTATATTTCTACATATTTTGTTTACTCCTTTACTTTCGTGCGGCATATTTCTACTGTGCGTATAATGGTGTTGTTAAAATCAATAACAATTTTGAGTTTGCCAGCTGTTTTCATACTCTAGATTCCTCGGAATTACTATTTCCCAAAAGAAGGAGGTAATAATAATAAACCCGGATTTTTGTTGATCCAGTATTATTATTTTTAAATTGTCCTTTTTTCTATATATATTAATTTAGTTTGTACTTTTAGTTTTCGTTAGTAATTCACTTTGAGCACCAATTATGGCCCGTTTGGTATGATGGAAGAGTTTTTATGGAAGTAGAAATGAAACTTGTAACGCCACAATTTTAATACCCAAAAACTCGGTCAAAATATTGAAAATACCTTCAAATGAGTTCAACAATATCCAAATCCTTTTACAATGTTACCATTTCGAATAAAACCCGTAATACATAATCAGAATAAATTCCAGAAAATATTTCAGAGTTTAATACAAAACGGAAGTCTTAGGTTCATGGCAAATATAATAACATAACATAATCTATTGGAGATCAAAAGAGCTTCCAGAGCTCACTCCATAGGTGCCTTCCCTTGCTCTCTACTAGAATAATCACCTGAAAAATGTTAATATGGGATGAGATTTCACGTCTCAGTAACTACTGAATATTTCTACCTTACCCAAGCAAATTACATATGACATAAATAGTAGATAGTAAAAAAAAATGGATTTAATATACACAGATATTTTTTTTAGATATACAGTAGTTCACATCAAATATCTTTATAAAATACTCATCATTCTTTATTGAATAATTCAGAATGCACTATGCAGTATGCAGCCACCCTTATATCCCCTTCCAACCGTATACCGCTGACTGGAACCATAGGCTAACATATAGTCCAATAGAAACTCATTCATTTGACTGGATGGTTTCAAGCTCACCAAAACTTAAGATACACCCGGCCAAAGGTATAGAGCTTAAATCTGGACTATGGCTCCCCTCCTTAAAAATAACAACTAAGGAGGTGTCACATGTCCCACATCTCCAATGAAATCCCGGCCAGAGAAAAACATGGAAGATGGGGCCCTGAAAAGTACCATCCACTGTGCACCGAGTGGTGGCATAAACAATTCTTATCATTCAATTCCCTCCTTACTCCACCCATCACAATACAACCGCCATGATGTATTTACTCAAAAATAATGCATTATTATACCATTATATACGTTGATATGCGTATCTGTGAATAGTAAAATACTATGCGTATCTGTGAATAGTAAAATACGGTATATACATGAATAGTAAAAATGAATAGTAAATACGGTATACGTGAATAGTAAAATGAATAGTAAATACGGTATACGTGAATAGTAACAATGAATAGTAATACGGTATACGTGAATAGTAAAATGAATAGTAAATACGGTATATGTGAATAGTAAAAATGAATAGTAAATACGGTATACGTGAATAGTAAAATGAATAGTAAATACAGTATATGTGAATAGTAAAAATGAATAGTAATACGGTATACGTGAATAGTAAAATGAATAGTAAATACGGTATATGTGAATAGTAACGTACGTATAAATAGTACCTCTACAGATTTGCAAGTCAAAGTTCCCACACCAGATCTTAAAACCATAAATATTTTCTAAATATTCTTGCCAAAATAGTAAACAAACAAATTTATAATCATACATAATTCACAAGTATAAGGAAGAATATTCAGAGTTACCTGTTACTTGCTAATACCCGAATCACCAACCAGCTATTATAACTCAAGCAAATATCTCTACTCTCTCTCTCTCTCTCTCTACCTCTCTCTATGGCTCTTAGAAGTTGTGAAGAATGAAATGAAATGGAAGGTCTATTTATAGTTGGAAAATGGGTCCTTAAGTGTAATTTTAGTCTCTGGGTCGTTTTACGTAATTTTCCTAAAAACTAAAAAGAAAACCTCCCGTGACTCTTCTGTGGAAATAATTTTTCGTGGGTCCCACATGAATAGTAAATAATATTATATTATAATAATATAATATTATTATTCAAATAGTAAATTACTATTACGTGGGTCCCGCTGACAAAATTTTCAAACTTCACGAGAGTTTTGTGTCGGGAGAGAATTATTTTGGTTGTGGGTCCCGCATGAATAGTAAATACGTATTTAGGAATAGTAAATACCGTATTTTTAAATAGTAAATACGTATTTGTGAATAGTGAACACTATTCATATTTCACAAATTTCAAGTATTAAATACGTATTTGCGAATAACATATATATATATATTTTTTTTTAAAATACGTATTTGTAAATAGTAAAAACGTATACGTGAATAGTAAATACTATTCACGGGGCCCACAAAATACTGATTTCAAATTTATCACTTTCCAAAAATAGAGCCTACTAGTCTTCCCAAAATAGGTTTATGTTCAAGATATTAGATTCAAAATTCAGGATGTTACATTTCTCCCCTCCTAAAAGAAAATTTTGTCCTCAAAATT
This sequence comes from Acacia crassicarpa, assembly GCA_034222035.1. NCBI lineage: Eukaryota > Viridiplantae > Streptophyta > Magnoliopsida > Fabales > Fabaceae > Acacia > Acacia crassicarpa. The sequence goes on from JAWXYG010000015.1 coordinate 13,216,741, forward strand.
TCGCTATAATAAGAATTCTAACCTATTTAAATAAATGAGGATAGGTTTGTCGCATGCTCTCCTCCGTTTCCCAAGTAGCATCTCCGGGAGCCATTCCTTTCCATTCGACCTTTACAAGTCTAATGGTCTTGTTTCTTAATCTCTTGTCCCTTGCATCAACAATCCGCTCCGGCTCGGCTTTATACGTCATGTTATCTTTGAGTTCTACCTCTTCTACTTCTATAATGTGGGAAGGATCCGGTTGGTATTTCTTCAGTTGCGATACATGAAAGACATCATGAAGGTTCGCAAGCTGTGGAGGTAATGCAATTCTGTAAGCTACCGGTCCAATTTTCTCCAAAATCTCATAAGGACCCATAAAACGAGGTGAAAGCTTCTTTGCTCGTATTGCTCTACCAATGCCAGTCATTGGTGTGACTCTTAAGAATACATGTTCGCCCACCATGAACTCCAACGGTCGTCTTCTCTTGTCAGCATAACTCTTCTGTCGACTCTGAGCAGTGAGAAGTTTCTGTTGAATCACCTTAATCTTTTGAGTCGTCTCGTCCACAAGTTCTGGACCTATTAAAATTCGCTCATTCAATTCCGTCCAGCAAATAGGAGATCTACATTTTCTTCCATACAAAGCCTCATAAGGTGCCATCTCAATGCTGGAGTGATAACTATTGTTATATGCAAACTCCGCAAGATGAAGATGATCGTCCCAACTTCCTTTTAGTTCGATTGCACAAGCCCGCAACATGTCTTCCAGAGTTTGAATAGTCCTCTCAGTCTGCCCGTCAGTTTGAGGATGATAAGCGGTACTATAACTCATCCGAGTTCCCATAGCATTCTGCAATGCTTTCCAAAATCGTGAAGTGAATCGTGGATCACGATCAGATACGATGCTATTCGGTATCCCATGCAATCTGACAATCTCCTTCATGTAGATCTTTGCTAGTCTCTCCAATGAGTATTCTGCTGCAATTGCTAGAAAATGAGCTGACTTAGTTAACCTATCGACAATTACCCAAATGGCATTATGTCCGGATGTCGTTAGAGGAAGCCCCATGATGAAATCCATAGAGATGCTGTCCCATTTCCACTCTGGGATATCCAAATTCTTTAATAATCCAGGAGGTTTCCGATGTTCGATCTTGACTTTCTGACAAGTCAAACAACAAGTGACAAAGTCAGTCACATCTTTCTTCATGCCTCGCCACCACCAATTCCGCTTAAGATCATGATACATCTTGGTTGCTCCAGGATGGATAGTGTATTTACTCCGATGAGCCTCCTCTAGTATGAGCCTTTTTATTTCTCCATCACTAGGTATGCACACTTTTCCTTTATACCTTAATATCCCATCTCTATCGATCCCAAATTTCGATTCTTTTCCTTCTTCAATATCTTCCCTCACGTTTAATAGATACTCATCTTCGAGCTGAGCGAATTTAATCTCTTTCCAAATTGTGCTTTCAATAGTTAATGCCTCCATGGTAGCGACCAAACCTGACATTACATCAATAGATGTACTTGGTATCTCCTCGAGCAATTTATGTTCTCTGATCATCATCTGGGCTACATGGATTGTCTTTCTACTTAAGGCATCTGCTACAACGTTCGCCTTTCCTGGATGATACTTCAATTCGAAGTCGTAGTCCTTGATAAACTCCATCCATCTCCTCTGTCGCATGTTGAGCTCCTTTTGGTCGAACAGGTACTTCAGACTTTTGTGGTCACTATAAACCTCGAACTTTGAACCGTAGAGGTGATGCCTCCAAATCTTCAGAGCGAACACTACTGCTGCCAGTTCTAAGTCGTGAGTAGGATAATTCCCTTCATGTGGCCTTAACTGTCGAGAAGCATAAGCTACTACCCTACCATTTTGCATTAATACACACCCAAGACCTTTCTTGGAAGCATCTGTGTACAAAGTAAAGGTCTGAGCAGGATCTGGAATTATAAGTACTGGTGCCGTAGTCAACTTAGTCTTCAAATTTTGGAAAGCTGCTTCACACTTTTCGTCCCATACATATGGTTGACCCTTCCTAGTTAACTTTGTCAAAGGCATAGCTATTTGCGAAAAGCCCTTGATAAATCTCCTATAATAGCCAGCTAGACCTAGAAAACTCCTGATCTCAGTCACGGACTTTGGTCGTTCCCATTGGAGAACTGCTTCAACTTTAGTATGGTCCACTGCAACACCTTCAGCCGATACGACATGGCCTAGGAATTTTACTTCCTTCAACCAAAATTCGCACTTAGATAGTTTCGCATAGAGCTTGTGCTCCTTCAACACTTGTAGCACGATTCTAAGGTGCTCTTTATGCTCTTCTTCATCCTTAGAGTAGATAAGGATGTCGTCAATGAAAACCACTACAAATTTATCTAGATATGGTCGGAAAATTCTATTCATGTAATCCATGAATACTGCTGGAGCATTTGTTAGCCCAAATGGCATAACAAGAAATTCATAATGGCCATATCTAGTTCTGAATGCAGTTTTTGAGACATCTTCAGCTTTGACTCTAAGTTGGTGATAACCTGATCTGAGGTCGATCTTGGAGAATATGGATGCTCCCTTCAACTGATCAAGTAGATCGTCGATCCTGGGTAAAGGATATTTATTCTTTATAGTCACTTTATTCAACTGGCGATAGTCAATGCATAGTCTCAGGCTCCCATCTTTCTTCTTCACAAAGAGTACGGGCGATCCCCAAGGAGATACACTGGGTCTGATAAAACCCTTTTCTAACAATTCTTCGATCTGCTTCTTCAATTCTGCTAGTTCCGATGGAGACATTCGGTAAGGAGCTTTAGAGATAGGTTCCGTTCCAGGTACGAGATCAATAGAAAATTCTACTTCTCTCTCTGGGGGTAAACCTGTCATTTCTTTCGGAAATACTTCCGGAAATTCTTTCACCACTTCAATGTTCTCTATCCCTTCCTCCACTTCTGCTTGAATGGAGAAAAACACCATGTACGCAAGACAACCATGATGAACAGGCTTTTCATCTTGTACTATAGACAACAATTGTGGTCTACTATGACTCCAAGAGTCATCCGCAAGAGAGATAGTCTTCCTCTTGCAGTCAAGGATGATGTCATTAGCTGACAACCAATCCATTCCTATTATTACATCGATACCCTTCGTGGGTAAACAAACGAGGTCTATATTTGAGATCCTATTATCAATCTCAATCGTACAATTTAAGCAAGCCCTAGAAGTTTTTACTGAAGCTCCCGCCGGTGTAGAAATAATCATATAATAAGGCAATTCACTCACTCTTAAATTCAATCGAGGCACACAGTCGTATGATATAAAAGAGTGTGTGGCACCAGAATCAAATAAGGCTTCTACTTCAAGACCTTGGAGTTTGAGGATACCTTTAATCAGATTTGGTGAAGCACTTGCCTCCTGATGTGATAGTGCAAACACTTTCCCTGGCACTGCAGTTCTAGCATCCTTGGCCCCTCGAGGCTCCTCCTCACAAAATCTGGAAATGTGTCCTGGCTTTCCACAGTTGAAACACGTCACACATGGTCCTTGGTGTATTCTTCCACACTTGGCACACATCTGATTGTTAGCGGTGCTTGCAGCAGGAGCTGTGGATCCCCTATATGAACTCTGACCTCCACTGAAGTGACTCCTTTGAGGTCCTTTGAATTGACTCCTCGGTGGTCTGCTGAAATGACTTCTTTGGGGTCCAGTAAAATAACTCCTCGATGGTCCACCAAAGTGATTTCTGGATGGTTGGCTAAACCGCGTATTCACATTACTGAAGTTGTGACTCTGCTTCTTAGTAACTCCTCCCGTTGGTCTCATGAGGTGTGTAGATCTGGCCTGAAAACCCTTCATCTTCTCAGCTTCCTCTTCTCGTTTGTTCCTTGCTATCGTGCGCAGTTTGTCACATATTTCTTCAAAATCCCTTGTTTCATCAAGGAACGGTGATAGAGCTGTTTTTAGGTCTGGTCTAGCTTTTTCAACCAATCGAGCACTCAACCATTTAGAGTTGTTCTGTGAATATCCGCAGAATTTAGACAACTCTAAAAAGCGAGTAATAAATTCGTCTTCATGTAATTCCCCTTGCCTGAATGTGAGGAATTCAGTTTCTTTCTCTATTCTGATTGAAGGGGAAAAGTAATAATTTTCGAACTTTTCCTTAAACTCTTCCCACGTCATCTCAGCATTTCTTTTTGTTTTGGTGCTTTCCCACCATTCTTCAGCTGCTTTCTGCAACAATTGTTCAGCAACCATCACCTTTTGTTGTGAGCTAATCTCGATAACTCTGAAAATCTTTTCTACACGCTTCAGCCACTCCAGTGCTGCAATCGGATCTAGCTTCCCCTCGAACATTGGTGGAGTAAACTTCCGAAATTTTTCCCAAACCTCAGTAATAGGTAAGGGATGATACTGAGAATGAGAACCGCTACTACCTCCATCTTCAGTGCGAGAATGACTTCCTCCCCTTGATTGATGGTCAGAAGGTGTGACTTCCAGAGCCTTCTCCTTTCCTTCCTTACCACCTTGGCCTCTTCCTTTTGCTAGTTCATCCTCGTGTCTATTCACTTTCTCTCTCATCTCCAAGATGACGTCTCGTAACTCTGCCAAAAGGGCATTATTATCCTGAGGATAGGGACCATCTTGATGCGGAGGGAGACCTCTTTGGGATGGAGCAGGGGTTGAATTAGTTCTTCGAGTTCTTGCCATTATCTCCTCCTATGATTAATACTATAAGGACACTAAACAAATAAAAATAGCTAAATAAATTCTAAATCTAACAAAGGGAAGTGATCATGTTATGATATTTAATTTGCCACGAACTTTTTAAAAAAATTTTTTTAAAGAAATCACTTTAGAAAATAAACAAAGTTGCCATGGAACCTTTAGCTCTGATACCAAAAATGTAACGCCACAATTTTAATACCCAAAAACTCGGTCAAAATATTGAAAATACCTTCAAATGAGTTCAACAATATCCAAATCCTTTTACAATGTTACCATTTCGAATAAAACCCGTAATACATAATCAGAATAAATTCCAGAAAATATTTCAGAGTTTAATACAAAACGGAAGTCTTAGGTTCATGGCAAATATAATAACATAACATAATCTATTGGAGATCAAAAGAGCTTCCAGAGCTCACTCCATAGGTGCCTTCCCTTGCTCTCTACTAGAATAATCACCTGAAAAATGTTAATATGGGATGAGATTTCACGTCTCAGTAACTACTGAATATTTCTACCTTACCCAAGCAAATTACATATGACATAAATAGTAGATAGTAAAAAAAAATGGATTTAATATACACAGATATTTTTTTTAGATATACAGTAGTTCACATCAAATATCTTTATAAAATACTCATCATTCTTTATTGAATAATTCAGAATGCACTATGCAGTATGCAGCCACCCTTATATCCCCTTCCAACCGTATACCGCTGACTGGAACCATAGGCTAACATATAGTCCAATAGAAACTCATTCATTTGACTGGATGGTTTCAAGCTCACCAAAACTTAAGATACACCCGGCCAAAGGTATAGAGCTTAAATCTGGACTATGGCTCCCCTCCTTAAAAATAACAACTAAGGAGGTGTCACATGTCCCACATCTCCAATGAAATCCCGGCCAGAGAAAAACATGGAAGATGGGGCCCTGAAAAGTACCATCCACTGTGCACCGAGTGGTGGCATAAACAATTCTTATCATTCAATTCCCTCCTTACTCCACCCATCACAATACAACCGCCATGATGTATTTACTCAAAAATAATGCATTATTATACCATTATATACGTTGATATGCGTATCTGTGAATAGTAAAATACTATGCGTATCTGTGAATAGTAAAATACGGTATATACATGAATAGTAAAAATGAATAGTAAATACGGTATACGTGAATAGTAAAATGAATAGTAAATACGGTATACGTGAATAGTAACAATGAATAGTAATACGGTATACGTGAATAGTAAAATGAATAGTAAATACGGTATATGTGAATAGTAAAAATGAATAGTAAATACGGTATACGTGATTAGTAAAATGAATAGTAAATACAGTATATGTGAATAGTAAAAATGAATAGTAATACGGTATACGTGAATAGTAAAATGAATAGTAAATACGGTATATGTGAATAGTAACGTACGTATAAATAGTACCTCTACAGATTTGCAAGTCAAAGTTCCCACACCAGATCTTAAAACCATAAATATTTTCTAAATATTCTTGCCAAAATAGTAAACAAACAAATTTATAATCATACATAATTCACAAGTATAAGGAAGAATATTCAGAGTTACCTGTTACTTGCTAATACCCGAATCACCAACCAGCTATTATAACTCAAGCAAATATCTCTACTCTCTCTCTCTCTCTCTCTACCTCTCTCTATGGCTCTTAGAAGTTGTGAAGAATGAAATGAAATGGAAGGTCTATTTATAGTTGGAAAATGGGTCCTTAAGTGTAATTTTAGTCTCTGGGTCGTTTTACGTAATTTTCCTAAAAACTAAAAAGAAAACCTCCCGTGACTCTTCTGTGGAAATAATTTTTCGTGGGTCCCACATGAATAGTAAATAATATTATATTATAATAATATAATATTATTATTCAAATAGTAAATTACTATTACGTGGGTCCCGCTGACAAAATTTTCAAACTTCACGAGAGTTTTGTGTCGGGAGAGAATTATTTTGGTTGTGGGTCCCGCATGAATAGTAAATACGTATTTAGGAATAGTAAATACCGTATTTTTAAATAGTAAATACGTATTTGTGAATAGTGAACACTATTCATATTTCACAAATTTCAAGTATTAAATACGTATTTGCGAATAACATATATATATATATTTTTTTTTAAAATACGTATTTGTAAATAGTAAAAACGTATACGTGAATAGTAAATACTATTCACGGGGCCCACAAAATACTGATTTCAAATTTATCACTTTCCAAAAATAGAGCCTACTAGTCTTCCCAAAATAGGTTTATGTTCAAGATATTAGATTCAAAATTCAGGATGTTACAAAACTGAAAGTGAAAAGGTACGAGGAAAGTGAGTTTCAAGGGTGTTTGATATGGTTAGAGATAGGGAAAAAGACTAATAAATACTATCTTAATAAATACTATTTAAATTGGTAAAACCTCTAGAAATTCACTGAATTTGTAAAAAGATTAAGAGGTGACATAAACTTTTGAGGGTTATGCAAATTCATGCAAAATGACCATAATGCCCTTTAGGCCCACCTTCAAAGAGGTGAACCAAGGCTCCATTTGCCGTGACTGCCAAAGCGCATGTTCGTGGTCTTGACCCTCCGCCATCAACGTTGCACCCACCGCCTTAGACACCGCACCGAGATGACAGTGAAAAAGGGAAAAAAAAAAAAAAACCCCCCATAGTAAATTTTTCGATCGCCTAGAGAGATTGGAAGAAGAAGAGATTTACATGATTTGTGTAACACCACAATTTTAATACCCAAAAACTCGGTTAAAATATTGAAAATACCTTCAAAAGAGTTCAACAATATCCAAATCCTTTTGCAATATTACCATTTCGAATAAAACCCGTAATACATAATCAGAATAAATTCCAGAAAATATTTCAGAGTTTAATACAAAACGGAAGTCTTAGGTTCATGGCAAATAAAATAACATAACATAATCTATTGGAGATCAAAAGAGCTTCCAGAGCTCACTCCATAGGTGCCTTCCCTTGCTCTCTACTAGAATAATCACCTGAAAAATGTTAATATGGGATGAGATTCCACGTCTCAGTAACTACTGAATATTTCTACCTTACACGAGCAAATTACATATGACAAAAATAAAAGGTAATATAATGTGAATTTAATATACTCAGATATTTTTAGATATACCGTTGTTCACATCAAATGCCTTTACAAAATACTCATCATTCTTTATTGAATAATTCAGAAATGCACTATGCAGTATGCAGCCTCCCTTATATCCCCTTCCAACCGTATACCGCTGACTGGAACCATAGGCTAACATATAGTCCAATAGAAACTCATTCATTTGACTGGATGGTTTCAAGCTCACCAAAACTTAAGATACACCCGGCCAAAGGTATAGAGCTTAAATCTGGACTATGGCTCCCCTCCTTTAAAATAACAACTAAGGAGGTGTCACATGTCCCACATCTCCAATGAAATCCCGGCCAGAGGAAAACATGGAAGATGGGGCCCTGAAAAGTACCATCCACTGTGCACCGAGTGGTGGCATAAATCATTCTTATCATTCAAATCCCTCCTTACTCCACCCATCATAATACAACCGCCATGATGAATATGTTTACTCAAAATAATGCATTATTATACCATAAAGTTTTATACATCAATATGCGTATTTATGAATAGTAAATACTATGCGTATCTGTGAATAGTAAAATACTATGTGTATATGTGAATAGTAAAACACGGTATATATACATGAATAGTAAAAAAAATGAAGAGTACATACGGTATGTATACGTGAATAGTATTATGAATAGTAAATACAGTATACGTGAATAGTAAAATGAATAGTAAATACAGTATACGTGAATAGTAAAATGAATAGTAAATACGGTATACGTGAATAGTAAAATGAATAGTAAATACGGTATACGTGAATAGTAAAATGAATAGTAAATACGGTATATGTGAATAGTAACGTACGTATAAATAGTACCTCTGCAAATTTGCAAATCAAAGTTCCCACACCAGATCTTAAAACCATAAATATTTTCTAAATATTCTTGCCAAAATAGTAAACAAACCAATTAATAATCATACATAATTCACAAGTATAAGGAAGAATATTCAGAGTTACCTGTTACTTGCTAATACCCGAATCACCAACCAGCTATTATAACTCTCAAGCAAATATCTCTATACTCTCTCTCTCTCTCTACCTCTCTCTAAGGCTCTTAGAAGTTGTGAAGAATGAAATGAAATGGAAGGTCTATTTATAGTTGGAAAATGGGTCCTTAAGTGTAATTTTCGTCTCTGGGTCATTTTACGTAATTTTTCCAAAAATTAAAAAGAATCCCTCCCGTGACTACTCTCAGCCGCCCTCGTGAAAGTTTTAAAAATTTTTAATAATATAATATTATAAATTAAATAGTAAAATATTATTACGTGGGTCCCGCGTGAATTTTTTTCAAAACTCATGAGAAAGGTTGTCGCTCACGGGAAGTTTGCAGAGAATTATTTTGGCCGTGGGTCCCGCATGAATAGTAAATACGTATTTAGGAATAGTAAATACCGTATTTTTAAATAGTAAATACGTATTTGTGAATAGTGAACACTATTCATATTTCACAAATTTCAAGTATTAAATACGTATTTGCGAATAACATATATATATATATATATTTATTTTTTTTAAATACGTATTTGTAAATAGTAAAACGTATACGTGAATAGTAAATACTATTCACGGGGCCCACAAAATACGGATTTCAAATTTATCACTTTCCAAAAATAGAGCCTACTAGTCTTCCCAAAATAGGTTTATGTTCAAGATATTAGATTCAAAAATTCAGGATGTTACATTTCTCCCCTCCTAAAAGAAAATTTTGTCCTCAAAATTTCGCTATAATAAGAATTCTAACCTATATAAATAAATGAGGATAGGTTTGACGCATGCTCTCCTCCGTTTCCCAAGTAGCATCTCCGGGAGCCATTCCTTTCCACTCGACCTTTACAAGTCTAATGGTCTTGTTTCTTAATTTCTTGTCCCTTGCATCAACAATCCGCTCCGGCTCAGCTTTATACGTCATGTTATCCTTGAGTTCTACCTCTTCTACTTCTATAATGTGGGAAGGATCCGGTTGGTATTTCTTCAGTTGCGATACATGAAAGACATCATGAAGGTTCGCAAGCTGTGGAGGTAATGCAATTCTGTAAGCTACCGGTCCAACTTTCTCCAAAATCTCATAAGGACCCATAAAACGAGGTGAAAGCTTCTTTGCTCGTATTGCTCTACCAATGCCAGTCATTGGTGTGACTCTTAAGAACACATGTTCGCCCACCATGAACTCCAACGGTCGTCTTCTCTTGTCAGCATAACTCTTCTGTCGACTCTGAGCAGTGAGAAGTTTCTGTTGAATCACCTTAATCTTTTGAGTCGTCTCGTCCACAAGTTCTGGACCTATTAAAATTCGCTCATTCAATTCCGTCCAGCAAATAGGAGATCTACATTTTCTTCCATACAAAGCCTCATAAGGTGCCATCTCAATGCTGGAGTGATAACTATTGTTATATGCAAACTCCGCAAGATGAAGATGATCGTCCCAACTTCCTTTTAGTTCGATTGCACAAGCCCGCAACATGTCTTCCAGAGTTTGAATAGTCCTCTCAGTCTGCCCGTCAGTTTGAGGATGATAAGCGGTACTATAACTCATCCGAGTTCCCATAGCATTCTGCAATGCTTTCCAAAATCGTGAAGTGAATCGTGGATCACGATCAGATACGATGCTATTCGGTATCCCATGCAATCTGACAATCTCCTTCATGTAGATCTTTGCTAGTCTCTCCAATGAGTATTCTGCTGCAATTGCTAGAAAATGAGCTGACTTAGTTAACCTATCGACAATTACCCAAATGGCATTATGTCCGGATGTCGTTAAAGGAAGTCCCATGATGAAATCCATAGAGATGCTGTCCCATTTCCACTCTGGGATATCCAAATTCTTTAATAATCCAGGAGGTTTCCGATGTTCGATCTTGACTTTCTGACAAGTCAAACAACAAGTGACAAAGTCAGTCACATCTTTCTTCATGCCTCGCCACCACCAATTCCGCTTAAGATCATGATACATCTTGGTTGCTCCAGGATGGATAGTGTATTTACTCCGATGAGCCTCCTCTAGTATGAGCCTTTTTATTTCTCCATCATTAGGTATGCACACTTTTCCTTTATACCTTAATATCCCATCTCTATCGATCCCAAATTTCGATTCTTTTCCTTCTTCAATATCTTCCCTCACGTTTAATAGATACTCATCTTCGAGCTGAGCGAATTTAATCTCTTTCCAAATTGTGCTTTCAATAGTTAATGCTTCCATGGTAGCGACCAAACCTGACATTACATCAATAGATGTACTTGGTATCTCCTCGAGCAATTTATGTTCTCTGATCATCATCTGGGCTACATGGATTGTCTTTCTACTTAAGGCATCTGCTACAACGTTCGCCTTTCCTGGATGATACTTCAATTCGAAGTCGTAGTCCTTGATAAACTCCATCCATCTCCTCTGTCGCATGTTGAGCTCCTTTTGGTCGAACAGGTACTTCAGACTTTTGTGGTCACTATAAACCTCGAACTTTGAACCGTAGAGGTGATGCCTCCAAATCTTCAGAGCAAACACTACTGCTGCCAGTTCTAAGTCGTGAGTAGGATAATTCCCTTCATGTGGCCTTAACTGTCGAGAAGCATAAGCTACTACCCTACCATTTTGCATTAATACACACCCAAGACCTTTCTTGGAAGCATCTGTGTACAAAGTAAAGGTCTGAGCAGGATCTGGAATTATAAGTACTGGTGCCGTAGTCAACTTAGTCTTCAAATTTTGGAAAGCTGCTTCACACTTTTCGTCCCATACAAATGGTTGACCCTTCCTAGTTAACTTTGTCAAAGGCATAGCTATTTGCGAAAAGCCCTTGATAAATCTCCTATAATAGCCAGCTAGACCTAGAAAACTCCTGATCTCAGTCACGGACTTTGGTCGTTCCCATTGGAGAACTGCTTCAACTTTAGTATGGTCCACTGCAACACCTTCAGCCGATACGACATGGCCTAGGAATTTTACTTCCTTCAACCAAAATTCGCACTTAGATAGTTTCGCATAGAGCTTGTGCTCCTTCAACACTTGTAGCACGATTCTAAGGTGCTCTTTATGCTCTTCTTCATCCTTAGAGTAGATAAGGATGTCGTCAATGAAAACCACTACAAATTTATCTAGATATGGTCGGAAAATTCTATTCATGTAATCCATGAATACTGCTGGAGCATTTGTTAGCCCAAATGGCATAACAAGAAATTCATAATGGCCATATCTAGTTCTGAATGCAGTTTTTGAGACATCCTCAGCTTTGACTCTCAGTTGGTGATAACCTGATCTGAGGTCGATCTTGGAGAATATGGATGCTCCCTTCAACTGATCAAGTAGATCGTCGATCCTGGGTAAAGGATATTTATTCTTTATAGTCACTTTATTCAACTGGCGATAGTCAATGCATAGTCTCAGGCTCCCATCTTTCTTCTTCACAAAGAGTACGGGCGATCCCCAAGGAGATACACTGGGTCTGATAAAACCCTTTTCTAACAATTCTTCGATCTGCTTCTTCAATTCTGCTAGTTCCGATGGAGACATTCGGTAAGGAGCTTTAGAGATAGGCTCCGTTCCAGGTACGAGATCAATAGAAAATTCTACTTCTCTCTCTGGGGGTAAACCTGTCATTTCTTTCGGAAATACTTCCGGAAATTCTTTCACCACTTCAATGTTCTCTATCCCTTCCTCCACTTCTGTTTGAATGGAGAAAAACACCATGTACGCAAGACAACCATGATGAACAGGCTTTTCATCTTGTACTATAGACAACAATTGTGGTCTACTATGACTCATAGAGTCATCCGCAAGAGAGATAGTCTTCCTCTTGCAGTCAAGGATGATGTCATTAGCTGACAACCAATCCATTCCTATTATTACATCGATACCCTTCGTGGGTAAACAAACAAGGTCTATATTTGAGATCCTATTATCAATCTCAATCGTACAATTTAAGCAAGCCCTAGAAGTTTTTACTGAAGCTCCCGCCGGTGTAGAAATAATCATATAATAAGGCAATTCACTCACTCTTAAATTCAATCGAGGCACACAGTCGTATGATATAAAAGAGTGTGTGGCACCAGAATCAAATAAGGCTTCTACTTCAAGACCTTGGAGTTTGAGGATACCTTTAATCAGATTTGGTGAAGCACTTGCCTCCTGATGTGATAGTGCAAACACTTTCCCTGGCACTGCAGTTCTAGCATCCTTGGCTCCTCGAGGCTCCTCCTCACAAAATCTGGAAATGTGTCCTGGCTTTCCACAGTTGAAACACGTCACACATGGTCCTTGGTGTATTCTTCCACACTTGGCACACATCTGATTGTTAGCGGTGCTTGCAACAGGAGCTGTGGATCCCCTATATGAACTCTGACCTCCACTGAAGTGACTCCTTTGAGGTCCTTTGAATTGACTCCTCGGTGGTCTGCTAAAATGACTTCTTTGGGGTCCAGTAAAATAACTCCTCGATGGTCCACCAAAGTGATTTCTGGATGGTTGGCTAAACCGCGTATTCACATTACTGAAGTTGTGACTCTGCTTCTTAGTAACTCCTCCCGTTGGTCTCATGAGGTGTGTAGATCTGGCCTGAAAACCCTTCATCTTCTCAGCTTCCTCTTCTCGTTTGTTCCTTGCTATCGTGCGCAGTTTGTCACATATTTCTTCAAAATCCCTTGTTTCATCAAGGAACGGTGATAGAGCTGTTTTTAGGTCTGGTCTAGCTTTTTCAACCAATCGAGCACTCAACCATTTAGAGTTGTTCTGTGAATATCCGCAGAATTTAGACAACTCTAAAAAGCGAGTAATAAATTCGTCTTCATGTAATTCCCCTTGCCTGAATGTGAGGAATTCAGTTTCTTTCTCTATTCTGATTGAAGGGGAAAAGTAATAATTTTCGAACTTTTCCTTAAACTCTTCCCACGTCATCTCAGCATTTCCTTTTGTTTTGGTGCTTTCCCACCATTCTTCAGCTGCTTTCTGCAACAATTGTTCAGCGACCATCACCTTTTGTTGTGAGCTAATCTCGATAACTCTGAAAATCTTTTCTACACGCTTCAGCCACTCCAGTGCTGCAATCGGATCTAGCTTCCCCTCGAACATTGGTGGAGTAAACTTCCGAAATTTTTCCCAAACCTCAGTAATAGGTAAGGGATGGTATTGAGAATGAGAACCGCTACTACCTCCATCTTCAGTGCGAGAATGACTTCCTCCCCTTGATTGATGGTCAGAAGGTGTGACTTCCAGAGCCTTCTCCTTTCCTTCCTTACCACCTTGGCCTCTTCCTTTTGCTAGTTCATCCTCGTGTCTATTCACTTTCTCTCTCATCTCCAAGATGACGTCTCGTAACTCTGCCAAAAGGGCATTGTTATCCTGAGGATAGGGACCATCTTGATGCGGAGGGAGACCTCTTTGGGATGGAGCAGGGGTTGAATTAGTTCTTCGAGTTCTTGCCATTATCTCCTCCTATGATTAATACTATAAGGACACTAAACAAATAAAAATAGCTAAATAAATTCTAAATCTAACAAAGGGAAGTGCTCATGTTATGATATTTAATTTGCCACGAACTTTTAAAAAATTTTTTAAGAAATCACTTTAGAAAATAAACAAAATTGCCATGGAACCTTTAGCTCTGATACCAAAAATGTAACACCACAATTTTAATACCCAAAAACTCGGTTAAAATATTGAAAATACCTTCAAAAGAGTTCAACAATATCCAAATCCTTTTGCAATATTACCATTTCGAATAAAACCCGTAATACATAATCAGAATAAATTCCAGAAAATATTTCAGAGTTTAATACAAAACGGAAGTCTTAGGTTCATGGCAAATAAAATAACATAACATAATCTATTGGAGATCAAAAGAGCTTCCAGAGCTCACTCCATAGGTGCCTTCCCTTGCTCTCTACTAGAATAATCACCTGAAAAATGTTAATATGGGATGAGATTCCACGTCTCAGTAACTACTGAATATTTCTACCTTACACGAGCAAATTACATATGACAAAAATAAAAGGTAATATAATGTGAATTTAATATACTCAGATATTTTTAGATATACCGTTGTTCACATCAAATGCCTTTACAAAATACTCATCATTCTTTATTGAATAATTCAGAAATGCACTATGCAGTATGCAGCCTCCCTTATATCCCCTTCCAACCGTATACCGCTGACTGGAACCATAGGCTAACATATAGTCCAATAGAAACTCATTCATTTGACTGGATGGTTTCAAGCTCACCAAAACTTAAGATACACCCGGCCAAAGGTATAGAGCTTAAATCTGGACTATGGCTCCCCTCCTTTAAAATAACAACTAAGGAGGTGTCACATGTCCCACATCTCCAATGAAATCCCGGCCAGAGGAAAACATGGAAGATGGGGCCCTGAAAAGTACCATCCACTGTGCACCGAGTGGTGGCATAAATCATTCTTATCATTCAAATCCCTCCTTACTCCACCCATCATAATACAACCGCCATGATGAATATGTTTACTCAAAATAATGCATTATTATACCATAAAGTTTTATACATCAATATGCGTATTTATGAATAGTAAATACTATGCGTATCTGTGAATAGTAAAATACTATGTGTATATGTGAATAGTAAAACACGGTATATATACATGAATAGTAAAAAAAATGAAGAGTACATACGGTATGTATACGTGAATAGTATTATGAATAGTAAATACAGTATACGTGAATAGTAAAATGAATAGTAAATACAGTATACGTGAATAGTAAAATGAATAGTAAATACGGTATACGTGAATAGTAAAATGAATAGTAAATACGGTATACGTGAATAGTAAAATGAATAGTAAATACGGTATATGTGAATAGTAACGTACGTATAAATAGTACCTCTGCAAATTTGCAAATCAAAGTTCCCACACCAGATCTTAAAACCATAAATATTTTCTAAATATTCTTGCCAAAATAGTAAACAAACCAATTAATAATCATACATAATTCACAAGTATAAGGAAGAATATTCAGAGTTACCTGTTACTTGCTAATACCCGAATCACCAACCAGCTATTATAACTCTCAAGCAAATATCTCTATACTCTCTCTCTCTCTCTACCTCTCTCTAAGGCTCTTAGAAGTTGTGAAGAATGAAATGAAATGGAAGGTCTATTTATAGTTGGAAAATGGGTCCTTAAGTGTAATTTTCGTCTCTGGGTCATTTTACGTAATTTTTCCAAAAATTAAAAAGAATCCCTCCCGTGACTACTCTCAGCCGCCCTCGTGAAAGTTTTAAAAATTTTTAATAATATAATATTATAAATTAAATAGTAAAATATTATTACGTGGGTCCCGCGTGAATTTTTTTCAAAACTCATGAGAAAGGTTGTCGCTCACGGGAAGTTTGCAGAGAATTATTTTGGCCGTGGGTCCCGCATGAATAGTAAATACGTATTTAGGAATAGTAAATACCGTATTTTTAAATAGTAAATACGTATTTGTGAATAGTGAACACTATTCATATTTCACAAATTTCAAGTATTAAATACGTATTTGCGAATAACATATATATATATATATATTTATTTTTTTTAAATACGTATTTGTAAATAGTAAAACGTATACGTGAATAGTAAATACTATTCACGGGGCCCACAAAATACGGATTTCAAATTTATCACTTTCCAAAAATAGAGCCTACTAGTCTTCCCAAAATAGGTTTATATTCAAGATATTAGATTCAAAAATTCAGGATGTTACAATTTGCAAGGTGAAAAGAAGAAGAAGAAGAAGGAAGGGGAAAAAAAAAACGAGTGCACTCCAGTGTTCACTTCAGTGCACTCGTTTTTTTTTCTTTTTTTGGTTCTTTTCTTCTTCTTCATTGTGTGTAAATCTTCTTCTTCTAATCTCTCAGGCTATCGAAAAATTTACGGTTATGGGTTTTTCTTTTTTTCCTTTTTCACCGCCATCCGGTGCGGTGTCCAAGGCGGTGGGGGTGGTGTCAACTGTGCAGCAGAGTGTCAAGACGGCAAACGTGCGCTTCGGCAGTCACAGCAAATGGAGCCCCTGGTTCACCTCTCTCTTTGAGTATTCTAATTTGTTTGTGTTTCTCTTTATTATTTTAATATTGTTCTTATTGCTATTTTCTCCCTCCCTCACTCCCTTTCGCTCAGTTCGTCAAGTCTATCCTTATAATTACATTTTTAGCATTTTGATTATGACTTCTGCTGAGTTGTTGCAAAATTTAATTTGTATGACTTTTTTTTTTTTTTTTTTGAGTTGTTTGACTACAATTGTGTTCTTTTTTTCCCCCCTTTTAGCATATTCCATGCCTATAAAAAAAAATAGAAATCATTAAAAAAATGCTTCGTTATCCCAAAAAACTGCAACAAAAATATTTTTATAAAACATTAAATGTGAATAACTCAAGTTTCAATCTAAAGGTTGAGATGAGTAGTGAAAAAGAAAATGATAGGAAGAGAACAATAAGCGCAGATGATGGTAGCTAATCCCTATGATTAGCATTTTGAATTTGACTTCTGTTTTGAACTGCTCATGTTTGGACTTTATTGTTGTTTGATTACTATAGTGTTTTCTAGTTTCTTTTATTCTTTTTTTTTTTTCCTTCATCAATTTGTAAGATCATTTTTTAATAATAATGGGTTTTGCATTATGAAAAGGTCTTATTTTCGTTTTTGCTATGGAAACTCCTATGCAATTGCATATTTTTTATTTGTTTTTGCTTTTAGTGTTCTGTTTAGTATCATTTTTATTGCGATTGAAATCTAGAAAATTAAAAGTGATAAATATACATTATGTTTTTTATGTTTATATTATAATCTGAATATTTACAATTATAAGTAATTGAAAGTATCGGAAAAAGAAGAATCGCAAAATGCAGATTGCATGACGATAAAACAAAATAATAATAATAATAATAAAATAAAGCCCATTTATATAGAAAAGAAATGCATATTCTTTGTGATCATAAATGATGTTTTTACTAACGGGGTTGAGTCTAACGGAAGGGCTAGTCCCTTACAACGTGGGGAATGCTTGCTGGGAGAAGTGGTCACATTTAGTGTACAATAATACCTTAAATAGGATTGCCTCCAATAAGAAGATACATATTCTTAGCAATAATAATAATAATAATAATAATAATAATAAGATATTATTTTAATGAATTAATTGTTGATCACTATCCTCTCATACTTTTTATATTTTCTTTTATTAATAGTGTTTCTTGTAATTAAATCTTTCAAAAAAAATTTGGCTGGTAGGATTTGTTTTCTTTTTTGAGAATCTCTCGGTTTCTCTTGGTTTTATTGTGAAACAACACTGAATCTTTTAAGAAAAGGTAAGGACATATTGGAATTTGATTGTGTATTTTTATTATTTTTATATAGTGTATATATTTTTATTGCTATTTTCTTGTTTGAGAATCTCTTTTAGTTTCTTTTGGTTTTACTTCTGGCATATTTTTATTGATAATTTATTTTATTATTTTATATATTTTTTTAATAATAATGGTCTTGCATTATATCCCAATTTTCTTGTGATATATATTGATATTTATATTTTTAACTTTTTGATGATGAATAGTAGTATTCTCATTATGTGGATACCTTAAATTTAAGAGTTTTGAACTGGCTAATTAATTAAATTAAACATGGTATTGTGAATTTTGTTAAATTAGCAGGGATCGTTTTTGGGGGATTCTATATATTAATCTCCTTAGCATCATTTACTTTGGTCTTCACAAAAGAAGGAGGATCAACATCTGAAAAAGAGGTCAGTGTATATATACGTTTGTCATGCTGTTCAAAAAAATATATATACGTTTGTCATCATTTTGTTTTTAGATATATTTTTAATTTTTCGGTTATTGCTAAAATACCTACATAATGTTCACTAATGTTGTTTCAAAAAGGTTAAAAATTTGTTTCAAAGCTGAAAAAATAACCTAAAAAATTATCATAAAATTCTTATAAATTCTTCAAAAGAGACTTGTAAAAGATTTGATTGATTAAACTAGAAGAGAAACACTAGATTTAAATGGGTGAACAAAAATTTCTGAACTATAATATATCTGCGATCTTGAATTCATCATTTTGGGGCCCAAAACTTTTTCTTTCCCTCGCCTGTTGGGGCATCTTATTTTGCTCCTGTGGTTGTTGGACATGGACCCAATTTAATACTCATAAAGTAAAGGTATTTATAATTCATAATTCATGTTTATAACTTTTATTAGTAGCTAATAAGGATTGACCCTCAGGTCCCATCAGGTCCCATGTTCGAATCCCCCCTCCCCTCGCCTTATACCAAAAAAAAAATAAGAATTGATCCAGTTGGTTAAGGCGTTGATCTTCACCCCAAAAGGGATGAGATTCAATACCCGTTGATCCATGTGAGGGCCTCATTGGTGGGCAATCTGTAAGTATCTCTGTAAGTGCTCTTTGAGCCTGGAAGCATGCCCTAACTCTAGTGGAGTATCGGTGTCTACCCTCACTTAAACTTTTTTTTAACCAAAAAAAAAAACTACTATTAATAACAATAAATTCAAAAAATATAATAAAAAGAAACTATTATTTATATTTTAACGTTGTAGGAAAAAATCAGATATTGTAAAACTATTATGAAACATTAGATATTAAAATGGATCCAGATTTTGTAAAGGAAAAATGGAAGGACGTGTACTTTCATAATTTTTCTTTGTTATATGAAAAATAACTTATTCTTTTTTATAATTGATTTTAAAAATTCCCATTACTACTGAATGATTCCATTTACAGTTTATTGTGAATGGAGAAATCCAACAGCAACAAAATCTAATTCAAAGAACATGATATTTTTAAATTGGGAAATTAAAAATGACTTAAGGATTTTATATGAATACTCCTATGGTTCTATTTGTAAGGTAGAGAGGGAATATTTTTGTGGGTTTTATTTACAAGTCACATCATTATTTATTTATTTTTTATACAAGTGTAAAATTTTTACCTTTATCTATTATTGCATAAATTTTGTTTTCATGGGGTATAATATATATTAAATAGGGGGTAAAATTACAAAATCGTTAAACTTTTAGGTGGAGTTGTTGATGTATACTCAATTTTTTAAAAAAAGATTTAATGAGATTTAACGTTTTTCTTGATTATTCTAGTAAAACATGTTTGAAGTAGTTTTTAATTTTAGAAATTCTAGTTCTTATGTAAGTTATATTTAAATATCATTTTTGGAAATAAAAACCAAGTGTCACGCAGCTTTCTTGAATATTCTTTTTGTATATTTTAAGAGGTTTTGGGTTCGACATGGTATGATGCACTCCTTATGTTGAAATGAAAAAATCTTAATGATCTCCAACTCGAAATCATGCTCCAAAACTAACTCAAAACAGTATTGTTGGAGTGTTAATGTATAACATCCAATTACTTTTTCCGCATATTTCTAGTTTGTATGTTTTCCTTTACATAAAGATTATTGTAATGCAATTTAATTTACCACTTTTCAACACTTCCAATTTGCATTCTTTAAGATCTTAAGTCATTAGAGAAACATCTTTCTAATTTAATTACTAGGGGTCTACTAATTTGGTGACTAAAACCCCAATAGTATATTAGTCATAGACAGACTATAATTAGCTTGTACCCATGTTAGATGGAGAGCTTGCCACTTGACCTTACAAAGAATGAAGTCCAAAGTTTGGTTAATCTAGTGAAAAATGAGGCTCAATATCTATGTTGTTTAAACAGTTATGTTGAAAATTTTGAGAAGAAAAAGAACATACTAAGAGCAAAGCACAAGGATGTGAAGAGAGTTTCAGAAAGGCAAAGGAGTTTTAAGTTTTAAGTTTGAAGCCCAACAATAGGAAAGTGAAGCAGATGATATCATTCATATAGACACTAAAATAAAGAAGAAATTGTTTTTTGGCTGGTGTCCGGATTGTTGGTGGAAATATCAAAGAGGCAAAGAGTTAGCAGAGAAGACTCAAGATATTCAAAAACTATTGCAAAGATGTAACTCAAATATAGTAGCTGGTCGAGCAAATGTGTTGGACATAAAATACCTTTCTTCACAAGGTTTTATTCATTTTGAGAGTAGAGAGTCAAAGTTCCAATATCTATTGAAGGCATTACAGGATGGGAATTGCAACATGATTGGATTGCAAGGGTTGGGGGGAACAGGCAAAACTTCAATGGCAAAAGAAGTGGGTCTTAAACTAAAAGAATCCAAACTAATCGACAAATTCATCTTTCTTGTTGTCTCCCAACCTCCTGGTTTCAAAAAGATCCGTGGTGAACTTGCAAAAAGTTTAGATTTGGATTTAGATAAAGTGAAAGAAGAAGAACTCTCAAATGCAATATTGTCCAGAATCACTAATATGGACGAAAAGTTGCTTCTAATACTAGATGATGTATGGGCAAAGTTTGATTTCACAGAAGAATTGGGCATTCCACAAGAGGGCTGTAATTTAATGATAACCACACGTAATTTAGATGTTTGTACAAAAATGGAATGCCAAACAATTCAACAACAGATATTAACCAGTGAAGAGGTATTGAATCTTTTCAAGGCACATGCTAATTATTCCTCTCCTGGTTTAAAGGGTATGCCACAAAAAATTGTGAAGCATTGTGGAGGAGTACCAGTTGCAATTGTAGCACTAGCAAGATCATTGAAGAATCAGCCTATATCATTTTGGAAGGATGCTTTTAAAACCTTGGAAGATGGTGGTCTTGATCCAAATTTGGATGAGGCTTATAAATGCCTAAAGTTAAGCTATGATAACTTGAAAAGTCAAAAGGCTAAAGAACTCCTTCTGATATCTTCTTTGTTCCCTGAGGATTTTGAAATTCCTATAGAGCTTTTAATCAAAACTGGTATAGGATTGGGCTCTTTTAATGAAAATGACAAATACCATTTAATTAGAAGTGAAGTGCATGGAGCTATAATGGAACTCATTCATTCTTCTTTATTGTTGAATGACGGAAAAGAATGTGTAAAGATGCATGATTTAGTTCGTGAAGTTGCTTTAAGGATAGGAGAAAATGATATGCAATCTCTCTTAGATTTGGAAAAGCCTATAAAAGGAAACTTGAGATATATATTTTGGAAGACTAATAAATTTCTTGATGAAATTGATGGAAATAAATTGGAGTACTTGTCAATAATTATAGATGATTCAGAGGGTTTCAATGTCACAGATATATTCTTTAAAGAGATGACAACCATCAAAGTTTTGACTATAGATAATGCTCGAAGAGGTCCAGCTCTATCATTGACGAACTCACTTCCACCATTGAAGAGTGTTCAAACACTAATCCTATGCTCTATGGAATTAGGTGACATCTCTATCGTAGGAAACTTGTTGACTCTTATGACTCTTTCGTTTTACGATTGTTCAATCGATGAATTGCCTAAAGAATTTTTGAAACTAAAGAAGTTGAGCTCATTAGACGTAAAAGAATGTACAATCAAAAGAAACAATCCTTTTGAAGTGATTGAAATGTGCTCACAACTAGAAGAGTTGACTTTTGTTGGTAATAAGTGTTGCAATGAAGCAAAAGATACAATTTCTCATAATGGATCTCCTCTTACTTTACATAGATATTGTATATATCTATCTTATGAGGATGCTATTTCATATTTTTTTGAAAAGTATCGTTTGTCAAGATGCTTTATAGCAGATCAATCAAGGAATTTAGTCTCACATGCAACATTTAAACAACTTGTTGAAAGAGCTGAATTTCTTGTGTTGGGAGGGGAGGATGGGCAAAGAATGTGGAAGAATCTTGTCCCTGACATTTTTCCAATAGATAAACAAGAAGGCGTGGTGAATTGATTGTTCTTTATTTGTGCTCACTTCCTAACATGGAGTACCTCATAGATACTAAAGATCATGACCCTGGCATGATTGCTTTTTGAAATTTGGCTAAACTACATCTCTTTGAAACGGGCGTTGAAGATTTATGTCGGGGTCCTCCACCGTCTGGCTTTTTGGAGCAATTAGAGATTTTGAAGTTGATAGATTGTCCAAAGTTAATGTCAGTTTTCCAGTCATGCACTGCCCAAAGTCTAACCCAATTGAAAAAATTAACAATTAAAAATTGTAGTGCGCTAGAATACATCATAGCGGGTGAAGATGGTGATAGCAATCAAAAGAGTTATTATGACTCATTGTTCCCCTCACTGGAAAAGCTGGAACTTTCTGGAGTACCAAAATTCATTGGAATTGTCAAAGAGTATCGCCAACTCATGAGTTCATCAAGGCACAAGCAGTCACCTCCACTTTCAAGACACAATTCAAGGAACCTAAATCAAAGTCTTGCCACAAGTGCTTTCTCTTGGGTTCAAGCATGTTGTTCTCTCAAAAAATTGAGGCCCGCCAGCGAAGAGACTAATATTACTACTTCTGAAGATGGATCACTTGATCACACAAACTCACTGGTATGTTATGCTTGCTTCTCTATTTTTGTTTAATACTCTCTTATAAATGATATGTATTTATTTCAAAAGGAAAATGCGTTACAACTAAATAAAGTAAGGTATGAGTGCTATAAAAATATTTATTGTCATATTTCGTATGATGCATTATTTAAAATAATTTGAAGTTTTTTCCCTCCTTTTTTCTTAATTGACCGAATTTGTAAAAAAAATAAAAATAAAATTTGTGCTTCTTGTTAAAAAAACAATTGTTCTTTGTTAAAATGGTAGGAGTAAAGATACACCCACATGAACATATTTATTGCAAGAAATATAAAAGTCACAAGTAAATTAACCATGCTCACCACATAAAATGTATCACCTATTTTTACTAAACTTCTTGAAATTATTGTTGGATAAGATTGACTGGATGATATGCTACTTTCCTAGATATCATTATCTACAAGTATCACTTAAAAATTAACAATGTGTGTGTGTAACCTAGGCGTCAAAAGGAAATATATCATGGTGGGCATTGATTGATAAAACTCAGTATAACTTTATTACTTAAGTTGGTTTTAATTGTTGAATAACAATTTCTGTTTGTAGGGATTACTTGCATCAAAGAAATGGATTGATTCTGCTCCTACCATTGTGAGACAACTAGTGCTCCAAGTTCGTCATATAAGGAAGATGAAACTTGCAGGTTTATCTTTAAATTCAGCATCAAAATTGTTCAATTTATCCATAGCATCAATGATATCATGGGAAGAATTGGAAATCACAAAGTTTGATGGATTGAAGCACTTGGTAACAAGCGAGGATGATGATTATAAAGAACAAATCAGTTGCCACTCCATTTTCCCAAAGTTAAAGACCCTAGAAATTTGGCATTGCAAGGACTTGGAATTTTTATTTTTGTCTTCAATATCTATAGAAATTAAAAATTTAAAGTCCTTGACCATCGGAAATGCTCCCAAGCTTACACATGTCGTTGGGAAATACCAGCATCACCATTGTATATCCAATCAAAATCAGAATGATGAGTTACACTTTGATCTCCCTGCTTTGGAGGCTCTCCGTTTTGAAGATGTACCAGAGTTCATCACCATTGTCTATTCATATGAAGGACAACTTAATTCAAATACCACAAAGGTAATACTCTTTTTAAACATTTTACTACATTTTTTATTGACAATGTATTAATGGGATGGGGTAACAAAACTCAAAGTGTTGGTATAGTTTTTCTTAAAAAAAATTGGAGAAACATGAAAAAGATATAATTATTTGTATCAATTACATGCATATATGAATGGAGCTCCTCTGTTTTACGTAACCCTGAATATTTATTAGAGAATCTTCTGTGAGGCTTCTTTGTCATGTATGGAACAAATTAATATTAATGAAGCATATGGACCAAATTGTAAATGTTTACATATTGCAATGTTTGTTCTGATGTTTGACAGTAGAACTCAATATCAGAAAGCAAATAATATTATAAAATCAAAAAGTTTATTGTATTTTAATAATTTACTTAGGTTTTTTGTTGACGAAGTGTTCCATGGAGTGGGTTATTAGTTTTTCTCAAACATATTTAGAAAAAGACATGAAAACAAATAATTATTTTGATTTATTGTTTTGCATTGATACCATTTGCTATATAATATTGTTTAAAAGCTATATTGTATATTCAAATTTTACTATTGATTGTTTGTTTGTTTCGGAATAAGAAATATTTATTTTATTGAAAGTTATTATGTCGAAAATGTCTTTATTTATTATTTATTATGTATATTCAAATTTTAACAATAGATTTGTTTTGGAATGATAATTATTTATCTTCTTGGTGATAGATATAACTTTAGTGATTTGTACGTTTGTAGAAATTTGATGCATCCATACATCGAGGTGCTCTTTTCCTTACAGCTCAAAGCATTTTACTGTAATCATTAAAGAATGTTAAGAAAATAACACTTTGGAATTGTGATAACGTAATATCGCTATCAACTCTATCCATTGTGACCTCAACAATTGCTTTGGAAACTTTGACAATCTTAAGATGTGATAAACTCAAGTGCATCACAACACATGAGGGGGATGCTCAAGTTGATAGGAGTAACTGTTCCATTTTTCCAGCACTAGAGAAGCTGGAAATTAAGTATTGTGAGGAGTTGGAATTTTTATTTGTATCACCAATATCTATTGGTCTTCAAAAATTGAAGTCTTTGACTATAGAGGGAGTGCCTAAACTAAAATGTGTTTTTGGGAACTACCAAAAAGAGCAACACTCATCCAATCAGAATCAAAATGACGAGCTTCATTTTGATCTCCCTGCTTTGGAGAACCTTTCTATTGGAAATGCACCAAAGATCAACAGCATTTTTGCCAATAATTATAGTATGGTGAATTGGACAGCTACAGAGGTATAGTCCTTTTAACTCTTATCATGTTAAGCTTTTGGATTAATTTCCTCTTTTTCTTAGATTGGTGTGTGTGTGTGTGTTGATATATACTTTTGCAATGAAGACGCGTAATTATGTTGGTTCAAAGTAAATTTTATTTCAAATTAATATAACTAGTATTTTATTTTAATTTAAATAACCTCTTGTGTGTTATTCCATAATGATATTTTATTGCCTTGTAGGAAGTGCATGCATCCACAATTGGAGCTCCTCTATTTCATACAACCCAAAACCTTTTCGAGAATATAAGAGAAATAAAACTTGTGAAGTGTACAAACTTAATATCATTGACAATTATAGAATGTGGTCAACTGAAGTGCATTGTAGGAGATGAGGGAGATGCTAGAGCTCAAATTAACTACAATCCCATCTTTCCAAAGTTGAAATGGTTGGATGTTTCAGACTGCGATGCATTGGAATATTTATTCCCAGCATATGCTTTTAGATCCCTTGTATATTTGGAATCTTTGAAAATTAGTCACACTCCTATGTTGAAATATGTATTTGGAAGAAGCCAACATGATGATAGTTTAAATCGTGAGAATCAGAATATCCAAATTCTCATCGATTTCCCTGCTTTGAAAGATCTTTCTATTGAGGATGTGCCAAAACTTGTAAGCATTTATCCTGAAAACTACTATATGAGAGAGTTGTATCTAAGGTCTGTTGTTTTGAAAGAGCTTCCAGAGTTTATAATGAAACCTTTCAATAAATTTTTGGTTTGTTGGCACACAGAACAACAAAAAACAAAGGTATGGCTCTATTCAACTTCTCCAACTAGTCCTAGTTTATTCCCACAATTGATAACTTACGTTTTAATAATTTCTCTCATTGCATGGTTTATAGATTTCTACATGTCATCTTAAAGAAGTAAAATTTAATAATGTCCATAATATTACCTCACTAATCCTCAATTTTCCGTAAGCTATAGGGGTTTTTGTTATTTTCGTACATATATGCCTGAAAATAACATCTATATCTAAATTTCAAATGTGATTTTTGCTCTAATTTTTATTTGATAGTTTCATTCAGTATTTTTGAATTTGGAAGTGATATAGCATTCGTGGAGTTCGTAGGTAATTGAGATGTGCTGGAACACCTTGGAATCTCTTAAAGTTGGTGACTTCAAATAGAAGAAATATTTGATTTGACATATATGGAAACAGAGAAAAAAGGGGATGAACTTCAACCATTCACATCAAGCTTAGAATACTTGGATTTGCTAAATCTTAGTGAGTTGGTGAATATATGTGTGGGGCCTAAATGTATCATACGCTTTGATAGTCTTCGGCTTCTAACCATTAAAGCATGCAAAAAGCTTAGAGTTATCTTCTCTGCATCTATAGTTAGAAGCCTACTAGTCTTGTGGAAGCTAGACATATCAGAATGTGAAGAATTAGTTCACATTGTTGAAGAAGATTATGAAACAAATGCTCATGATCATATGCGTCATGAACCATGCTTTCCCAACTTAGGGCAAGTCTATGTATCTCATTGTGACAAATTAAAGTACCTATTCTCCATCACAATTTCTGATATCCTTCCAGAACTAATCGAATTAGAGATACACAATGCCAATGAACTTGAGCATGTCCTAATCAGACGAGATGAGACGGAAGAGATAGTCATGAAGGATGTGCTTCCACAACTAGAAGATCTTACACTTAGAAATCTTCCAAACCTCATTAGTGTCTGCCATGGGATCAATGTTCAAAAAGAAGATTATTATACGAAAGTGGATAATTGTCCCAAGTTTGGTATGCATCAGAGAAGTAATTCATTCCTTAAAATTTAAAATTGTTGGATGAGTTTTATTATAACATTAAAAATCTAACTTTCAGGCACTTCAACTACTCAACATCAAACAAACCTTGAAAGTGGAAATTCTCAAGTTGAAGAAAAAGCAGAGGAGAGGCTTTCTTCACATATGGAAGAAGAAATAACACAACAATCCTTCACCAAGGTATGATTTTGATTGCTGGTGGCATCATTTTATTGCTTCTCCGTTGGTCTCCGTCATGATTATATGTATGCTAGATAGTTTTAAAGATGTTTGCTGAAAAATTTGTCACCCACGCATTTAAAACTTTTTTTTTTTTTTTTACCCATGTGAATTATATATTTAGCAGGTGCAACTATTCTTCATGCGTAAAAATTGCACCTTATATTTTGCAAAGGAGGACTTTTAAGTAGTCTTTCCTAGATTATAACACTCTTTTATTTTATTTTTTTCACCTGAGATTATGACAATTTTTTATTGGGAATATTTGTTCTTATGCGCTTACCGTTTTTTAATTATTATTATTATAACAAACTCACTAAAGGACAGAACAAGCGTCGTGCGGTGGAGGTGTCGCGTTCTCATCGGGTCATCCTTTTTCGACGGTGCGAGATTACTCCTTTTTCATCGTACGGTTCCCATCAAAGATTCCACCGCCTTGTTCGCCTATCTCCAGCAGAATCACGTCATTCAGTGCCTCCTTCATACTTTAACCCCTCACCTCTTCTATTAAAGCCTCTCCCACTTTCCTCTTCTCGCCTAACTCCGTCTCATACTCTCATCTCATCTCTCTCCTGAAATCCAACAAAGGAAACTCTATGCTCTCTTTAACTGTATTTTAAATGATGCCAACAAAATTATTGTTACTATGCGCTCTTTCTTTAACAAATTCAACAAGACATTTTCGTTTTCTTTTTTATTAAATTCTGTGGTAATGGTAAGGAATTTCAGGGGGCAACAAAGGAAATTGTTGAAGAAGATTCTATGTCAGAGATCGCAAAAATGACAATTTCATCATCTGATTCAAAACTTACAGGACAACTTGTATGTGTTTGCTAATCCCTTTATTAACTATTTTTAATATCTAGTGAGCTGTTGTTGTTCGGATCATAAAGAAGAGAACTAATAAACAAGGATATTTATTAATAACAATGGCCAGTGAAAATAAATTAAAGAAAATTACGACTAACTGAAACTCTTTCTTTCTTTTTTTTTCTTTTCTTTTTTTTTTTTTTTTTTGAGGAAAACAGAGTTTGAAGATCATATTGTACTTTGATAGCATACTGAAGAACCACTAGTGAAATTATTGATAAGCATGTTATTTTAAAAATGCCAAAAGAGACATCATCATCATTTGATGACTCTAATTTTATAAAATTTTAAGCTCTGAAAATTTATTTTAGTTTTATTGAGGAGTGGGTCCCAAATTTGGAATAAAAATATCAATAAAGAATAATATCTCTTTTTAACAGAGGAAATGAAGAAATTTACTAATAAATATTAGCTGATACATTTATTCTTTTTTATGTTGAATAATTAGAAATAATTCAAGAAAGGCATCTCCAAATTATCATCTATTGATTTTTTTTTTTTTTTTATGTCTCTAGTACACAATAATAATTTTCTTTCTTATATTTAAAGTTTCTATTTGAGCCCATATGATGTTTTCAGGAAAATTCAGTTACCAGAAGAAATATTATTCTTTCCAAATCAATCAATAGAGTTATGCTAGATGGCTTTAATATTTGTTTCTTCCCATTCATCTTCATATAGGATTAGTTTAGTATCTATGAAATGCAAAAGGAAATAATTAATATGAGATCTATCCAAGAAATGAGACATGAAATAAAATCTCTTAATTCAAGAATGTTAATAATTCATTAATGATTAATTGAATTTCCAATTTTTAATATCATAGAAAAATCTAACTTTAATATCAATTGGTGCTGTGAAGGTTGTTGAAGCAAGAGCTAAAGGTGTTTCATCCAATACCTTTTGTCAAATCTCCCCAACTTCTGAAAAGGTTTGCTTCATAAAATCCTTTTAAAACCTCTGATATATATCTTCTTGAAAACATAATGACTATTTGTTTCTAATAGGAGGTGCCAATTCATACTAGTCTCAGCCTCACTGCTCTTCCTTCAAGAGATAACACTAATGCATGTGCCAAAATTTTTGAAGAGGAAGAGGAAAAGGAGGAACAAGGTAAAATATTGATGTATTAGTTTCATAGAAAATATTGGTTATTTATTTTGGGCTTTATAGGTTGCTTGATCACATCTCGGCGTCTCCGAAGTGGTATCAAGGCTAGCAGCTCTTTATCAGCGGATAAGCTTGAAACCTTTATTGATGGTATCTTTTACTTTCTGTAAATAAAATCTTTCATCCTTTGATTTGATGTAATAATCGTTTTTTTATAGGTGATCAATTTGCCCCACCTGTAACAACTATTTTGAGTGAGCAAACTTCTAGAGCAATATTGTCACCAAAAGCTTCAACAAGCCCCCAGACACAGAGATTGGGTTAACTTCTTGTTTCATTGAATTTTTGGACTTCCTATATGAAGGTGGAGCTAAATATCCAAGGGGGGGTGAATTTGGTATTCTAAAAATTTTGAAAATAACTCTGTTTTCAAACAGCAAAACAGAGATGAGCAGAGTACGGAGAAGAGCAGCTAGACACAGAGATTTATATTGGTTCGATCCAACCACTTGACCTACATCCAGTCCCCAGACACTCTGGGATTTTCACTATAGCAATTGATTACACACTCTGCACTCAAGAGTAATTCTCTCACTAGAATTCACTCCCCCTTACAAGTTGTAATCAATGCACCCAATCACCAAGTCCCCTGACTTGTGATTCTTTTCAATAAATGAATTATAGATAGAAACTCTCTCTAAGAGTGAATAATGATAAACACTGAAGCTTGTGTATCGAAATATACTTTTACAAGTGAAAACTGAAGGTAGGTGAAGAACTTTTTAATGCAATTCGTTTTCAGCAATTGTAGCAGTTAAGAAGACTTGAATGCTGCTCTATTTATACTAAGAGAGCATTAAATGACTGTTGATTTCCCTAATATAACCGTTGAGAATGATCATCAAGGATTAGGGAGTGGTTTAGTCTTCTTCTCTCTCTATTCTTCACTTAATCCAGCTGTGCAGAAGTTCAGAGTTGACTTCTTGAAGATTAATCCGTTGGAACGACAGTTGCTGGATGTGGAAATTATTCTTTAATTCTTTGCTAGACGTGTGCAGAAGGATTACCCAAAAGAATGCAACTTTTCTAGGTTTTGCATTTAATGTGCTGACGTCACTTTTTGATTTTGCTTTAACCTTGAATAAACATTCTCTAATTCATCTGAAGCTCACTAACAAAGTGGTTAAACATAATGAAAAGTATTAAGATCAAACAAGAAGGTTTTCCAAATTCGTCAGATTTGAATTTCTGAAACAGCGATGTAAACTTGAGTTTGGTTTATCAAACCTCGAGTTTGAAGTTTTGGTATGTAAAAGTGATTTAAGTTCAAAACATCTAAACTGGACGTTTCCTTCCAAACCTAAGGTTTTCAATACATTAAAAATTGCAATGCTCTCGGGTTGGTCCAAACTCGAGTTTCCTCCATCCAGAGAGGAAGGTCACGATTTTGAGCTTTGGAACACACTTTGTGCAAAACGTAAACTCGAGTCTATTAGTATACAGGCTCAAGTTTGACATTGATCAAGTCAAATATTAGTTTTAGTTCTCAAAATGTAAACCGGAGGTTTTCAGTATAAATTCTAGAGTTTTCTTAAGTTTAAATCACATTGCTCTCTGTAAGGCTCAAACTCGAGTTTAAAAACTTAACCTCGAGTTTGTTTAACTTAGAAAACTTTGAATAACTCTAGGCCTGAAGTAAACTGGAGGTTTATGAAAGCAGTCTCGAGTTTACATGTTTTGTAAACTCTTGTGAATTTTCAAATTGGAGGAAGACTTTACTCTTAAAGAAGTAGTGTCTGGTTTATAAAATTGTATTAATTTGAAAATTCTTCCCGCCAGAGGAAAATTCAAGTTTGTCTTTACAAACTCGAGTTTACATGTTTTGTAAACTCTTGTGAATTTTCAAATTGGAGGAAGACTTTACTCTCAAAGAAGTAGTGTCTGGTTTATGAAATTGTATTAATTTGAAAATTCTTCCCGCCAGAGGCAAACTCGAGTTTGTCTTTACAAACTCAAGTTTACATATTTTGTAAACTCTTTGAAGTTTTTCTCTGGAGGTTGCAAACTTGAGGTTTAGAGACAATAGTCTCGAGTTTAAAAGTATTTCTCAATCCAAATGCTCTCGGTCTCTTGCAAACTCGAGTTTACCATAGATAGCCTCGATTTTACTCCTGATATGAGAAAACCTTTGTGAAAATCTTAAGTTCACATATAAGATCCAGTCTCTAGTTTAAAAGTGCAAACTGGCGAGTTTTGCTTCCTGTCAGTAGCAAACTCGAGTTTGTCAAAGCTAGGCTCGAGTTTGATGATGATAGGATATTTTTGGTTGAAATCAACAAGTTTCAAAATCAATTTAGCTTATCCAAAAGCATCCATAATTGTTTACAATTATCGTTATTATCAAAACACACAGAGAACTAACACCATCTCATGACTCTCTGTAGAGAAACCATATGGAAGTTAATTAGGCCAGGCAAAAAAACCAAAGCAACAATGGTTCACATCACATCTAAGTTACAAGAAACTTGAAATCTTCACAATATTTGAGATGCAAATATCATATAAACTTACAGATTTATTCTTTCTAAAGTTGGGTTGATTTTCTGGGAGTTGCCACCAAGTTGACCGTTAACTTTATGCTCATTCAAGTTCTCCAGCCTTTCTTCTTTAGTAATTGACTCCTTAGTACAATTGAGGGTGAGAGTCTTGTCATGAAATCCATCTTGAATTTTTGCATGTAAATACATTTATCTATCAGAAAATTTCTACACCATGAACATCAGAGAAATATTAGGGTATTGTGATTGTGTAAAAGTGGTGTAAATAGACCACCTATGATTGTAATATTTATAGTAGGGTAAAAACCCTAGAATTTACACTTCAGTATATCTGTACAGGGAAAGCAAAGGCCTACTGGACTAATATATCAAATGGGCTCATGTCATTCTATAAGTTCTATTTTACAACTATTGGGCCTAGGACTCTTGATTGCTTTAACAGGCCCCCTCAAACTAGGAATGGGCTGGCGGACTATTCCAAGTTTGCCCCTAAAATCACTGAACCGAGAATGAGATAAGGCCTTGGTGAAAACGTCGGCTATCTGATCTGCAGAGGGGATGTATTTGACTTCCGGTTCATGCGCAAGTACCCTATCTCTGACAAAATGCACATCCAGTTCGATGTGCTTGGATCTGGCGTGAAAAACCGGGTTGGCCGCGAGAGCTGCGGCGCTGATGTTGTCATACCATGCGATCGGTGGTTCTCGGAGATGAAGACTGATCTCCACCGTGAAAGACTGGATCCAGGAAAGCTCCGATGCGAGGTTGGAGAGGGCTCGGTATTCGGACTCTACGCTGGACTTAGAGACAACACGTTGCTTCTTAGCTGACCACGAAATGAGGGAATCTCCAAGATAGACACAGTAGCCTCCCATAGATCTCCGATCGTCTGGACAAACAGCCCAATCGGCGTCTGAGAAGCCCTGTAAGGTGAGATGATTGCTAGGTTTGATGTGCAGTGCTAGGTCTTTTGTTCCTTTCAAGTACCTGAGAACTCGTTTTAATGCCTGCCAATGCGTACTTGTAGGGGAGCTCATAAATTGGCTCAGCTTGTTGACGGCGAAAAGAATGTCCAGTCTGGTGTTAGTGAGGTACTGTAGAGGTCCTATGATTTTCCTGTATTTTGTTGCATCTCTGAGTGGTATTCCATCATCTTTTGACAGAAATTTGTTTATCACCATAGGAGTAGGAACCGGTGATGAGTTGTGCATATTGCTTCTATGTAAAATGCTCTGTATATATGTTTCTTGTTTCAAATAGAGTCCAGTCGCATCTCGATGTGCTTCAATGCCTAGGAAATGGTGTAGATTTCCTAAATCCTTTAGAGCAAATTTGTTATTCAGTTGTTCAACAAACACATCTATCATTTTCACTGAATTCCCAGTCACTATAATATCATCAACGTAGATAAGAACAAACATAACAAACTTTTCATGTCTAATGAAGAAAAGAGATGGATCACACCTCGAATGTGTGAAACCCCAGCCTTGTAGTGTTGTTCTTAGCTTGTCAAACCAGGCCCTTGGTGCCTGTTTGAGTCCATAAAGAGCCTTGTTCAGTAAACAGACGTGATTGGGGCGTTTAGGGTCAACAAAACCCTCTGGCTGTTTCATGAGAACCACTTCTTGTAACTCACCATTAAGAAATGCATTGTTTATGTCCATTTGTTTGAGTTGCCAGTTGAGTGTAACTGCTATGGCAAGAATGAACCTTAAAGTAGATTACTTTAGTACTGGACTGAAAGTTTCATCAAAATGAATCCCAGGACTTTGTTGAAAACCTTTGGCTACTAACCTTGCTTTGTGCTTTTGAAATGAACCATCTGAGTTAAACTTCCTTTTAAGAACCCATTTGCAATCAACCAAATTTCCTTGCCCAGAGTAAGGGATTAGTCTCCAGGTATTGTTTTTAATTAGTGCATGATACTCCTCTTGCATTGCATTTGTCCATTCATGACTTTTCAAGGCATCCTTGACTGTGACAGGGACTATGTCTGCATTATTCTCTGTTGTAACAGTGCCAATGTAAGGTAGTTTCTGTTTGGACACACCGGTTTTGCTTCTAGTAACCATGGGATGTTGATTTCTCATTGTGATTTGTTGGTCGGTCGTTTCTGCCCCTTCTTGATTTGTTGCAATGGACTGAGTTGAGGAATTTACATCAAGAGTGACTGATTGTTCTTTTGCATTTTCAGAGTTCTCATCCAGATGCATGGATGGAGAAGAGGAACGACTGGCTGATGAACTATTGGCAGATGAGTCTGGGTCAGTGTTTTCCACCTGCTGTGATGGCTGCCCAGAGGAGTCTAGATCAGTGTTTTCCACCTGCTGCGATGGCTGCCCAGAAGAGAAACGCATGCCAATCTCAGGTAATGATATATTAAGAAAATCTTGTGAATAGATTCCCTCTTGAGGTGGTGTTTTCTTATTGATGAAGCCTGTAGCAAAAGGGAAATCTGTTTCATTAAACTCAACATGTCTAGATAGGTAAATTCTTCCAGCAGAATTAAGACATTTGTAGCCCTTGTGTGAGTTGCTGTAGCCTAGGAAAACACACTTGGTGGTTCGAAAATCCATTTTGTGTTGATTATAGGACCTTAGGAAAGGGTAACATGTAGAACCAAAGACTTTAAGTCTACTATAGTCTGGAACCCTCTGAAAAAGCTTGTAGTGAGGTGAGATTCCACCTAGAACAGTTGTAGGTAACTGATTTATTAGAGCTGTGGCTGTATGAAATGCTTCCCACCAATAGTGAAGGGGCATTTTTGCTTTAGCAAGCAATGTGAGTCCCATTTCAACTATGTGTCTGTGTTTTCTTTCTGCTCTTCCATTTTGGGCGGATGTATGTAGGCATGAGTGTCTGAAATGTATTCCAGCTTCTTGTAGAGTGTTTGAAAAGCTTCTGTATTCTCCACCCCAGTCACTTTGAAGAATTTTGATTTTGCTTTCA
Source organism: Acacia crassicarpa (assembly GCA_034222035.1). Taxonomy (NCBI): domain Eukaryota; kingdom Viridiplantae; phylum Streptophyta; class Magnoliopsida; order Fabales; family Fabaceae; genus Acacia; species Acacia crassicarpa. Next base: position 13,251,929 of record JAWXYG010000015.1, read on the forward strand.
AATTGATTTTCTACGAGCTTTTTGAACTGAACAAACACATTTAGTGCTTCATCTTTGGTCTTTAGTGGAAAAATCCATGAAAACCTACTGTAATCATCAAGAAATAAGATGCAGTAGCGAAAACCATTTAAGGAATTAATAGGTGCAGGTCCCCATAAATCTGTGTGGATTAGCTCAAGGGGTTTAGTAGCCTGTGATTGTGAAGATTTATAATGAAGAGAATGTGATTTCCCAAACTTGCACGACTCACAGAATGTATCTTCATTTCTACTAGCTTTGAGATTACAATCACTAATCACTTGATTAAGCACCCTATCACTAGGATGCCCAAGTCTACAATGCAGCAAATTTCTACTAATTCTAGAATGATTAAACGGTTAAATATCAAATTTACCCCAGAAGTTTTGATAAGGGGGCGCTCAGCACCCAGAAGTTTTTTTTGTACCAAATTTGCCTCGGAAGTATTCAAAAGGTACCAAATTTCCCCAAACGTGACGGAAGTCCACGTAGATCGTTAAAATGCCACCTCATCACACGTGGCATGCCACCTCAGCACACGTGGCATGCCACCTCATCAATAAAAAAGTATCATTTTTGCCCTGGAAGTTTTTATTAAGGAGCAATTTTGCCCCGGAAGTTTTCATTTAGGAGCAATTTTGCCTCGGAAGTTTACAAAAGTAGCAATTTTGCCTTTCTTTCTCCCAATATTAAATTTTACTATTAAATCAGTTAAAGACCACACATATCACGCCTTGAAAAAGTCAAACTTGGAGTCAGAGAAGGAGATCCTTGAGATGTTAAGCTCAAGGCGGCTAGAATTTGTGATAATATTTACGTTTGTATAGACTGATCATTTGCTTAGATCATAAGTGAAGCTTCCTGTGACTAGTTCGGCTTCTTGTGATTTCTAAATTATTATATGAATGTGATTACTATATTATTATATATAAATTCTTTTTTTTTCCTAGAAACGACATCTCTTATCTCAATGACACCAAAGAAAGGGATATTAAATGAATGGAATTAGTATATGGATGGAATATATTGAAATAGAGCCACTTTGAGGTTCCCTATGAAATGAGGCATGGAACGGAGCCACTACGAAGAAGTTCCACGAGTTACGAAGGAAACTTCGAGCTCATATTGGTCATGGGTTGAGAACGGAACTTGAACTCTATGAAATCTAATTTCCCGTTGTTCCTCAGTAGCTCAGTGGTAGAAAGGTCGGCTGTTAACTGACTGGTCGTAGGTTCGAATCCTACTTGGGGAGATTTGATTCATTCCGAATTCTTTAATTCGGAATGAAAGGGTTCGCTTTGACCATTAAGAGTAGGTAACCCATTCTCCGTGTCTTTGTTTCTATTGCATCTATCTCATCGTATCCCATTCTGTTATGCGATATTTGAGAATCGCCGAGATTTGATTTAAAATTGCTCCTTAATGAAAACTTCCAGGGCAAAAATGATACTTTTTGATTGATGATGTGGCATGCCATGTGTGCTGAGGTGGCATGCCACGTGTATACTCAGTTAAACTTAACGGTTAAAATTAACGGAGGGGCAAATTTGCTACCTTTTTCATATTTCCAGGGCAAATTTGGTACCTTTTGAATACTTCCTAGGCAAATTTGGTACCAAAAAAACTTATGGGTGCTGAGCGTCCCCTTATCAAAACTTTCGGAGTAAATTTGGTATTTAACCCATGATTAAATGCTGTGTTAACAGCTTCTTTCTTAACAGAAAACACAAAATTAGTACTGTAGCGTTTACTATCATTCTCTTGCCCTTGTGAGAGTCCTTTGGAAACTTTAAACATGCCTCCTTCAGTTGGTACCCCTTGCAGCATTATCTTCCCTGTTTGATGCTCCTTCACAGAAAATCCACTAGTGTTAAATATAATATTTGCATTATTATCGTTGGCCACTTTGTAACACTCAGCAGGTTCTTCTTAATATCAGGCGAGTATAAAATGTTGTTCAGCTGAATTGTTCTATCATTCACATTAGATAATGTAGAGTTTCCAACTTTTTCAACTTTAAGTTTGTGACCACTACCTACAACCAGATTTAATTTACCTTTGGGATCAGTGGGACGATCAATGCGATTGATATCATTAGTAACATGACTGGTTGCTCCACTGTCCAGGTACCAAGCATCATCACCAACACATTCAGGAGTGGCCCAATAAGCAAGATCATCATTGTTTGAGTTGGAGGTAACAGCTAAGTTGTTTCTCTGCTTGTTTGGTTTGACAAAGGATTTATCATATCTGTAAAAACAGGTCTCAACCTCATGACCAAACCTTTGACACAGCTAACACTTTGGTTTGTTTGCATTGAAATTTGTGTTGTAGTTGCTGGTTCCTCCTCTTCTGCCATAGCCTCTTCTGCCTCTTCCCCGGTTGCCGCGAAAGGAGCGATTTCCACTCCAATTTTTGGTAGGTGGGCGTTCTGAACCAACATAGTTAACATAGCTGTTGGTAACTGAGAGTTTTGAGAACTGATTTAGCTGCTCCATTCTGTTTTCATAGGTTAAGAGAGGGGATTGAAAACCAATCCAGCTGAGGTCATCAATGTCCTTGCTTAGTTGCACTACGATTGGGTTATATTCAGCATCAAGACCTACAAGAATCTGAATAAACAAATCAGGTAGAGAGACAGGACAACCAGCAAGTGAAAGTTGCTCAGAGAAGCTTTTCATCTTGGTAAGATATTCCTTCATTTTCATGGACTCCTTTCTAGTACGCTGAAAATCAGATTTGAGCATAAGAATCCTTGATTTTGTTTGTGCACCAGCAACCTCCTTTGCTACTGCCCAGAGTCCAGTTGCTGTGGAAACATTAGTCATTTGAGAGGACACTTCAAGTGTCATGGTGTTCAAGATCCAGCCAAATACTAGCTGATCTGCAGCCACCTAATCTTCAAAGGCTGGGTTGAGTGTGCTGGTGCCATTTTCAACAATAAACTGTGGTGGGCAAGGTTTAGAACCAGTGAGAAAACTTTCAAGTTTGTGACCCTTGATAATGGGTAGGACATGAGTTTGCCAAATGAGATAATTTGTTCCATCCAACTTGACAGAACAAGCTTGGGAAATGCTGTTGCTAGTTGGAGATTTGGAAAGGGAGGCAGCAGAAACGAGAGAGGTAGCTTCAGAATTTTTTTCGGTGCGAGGAGCAGAGGAGGAATCTTGAGTTGTACGTTCTGCCATGGCTGCTAGCCTAGAAAAGCTCTGATACCAAGAGAAATATTAGGATATTGTGATTGTGTAAAAGTGGAGTAAATAGACCACCTATGATTGTAATATTTATAGTAGGGTAAAAACCCTAGAATTTACACTTCAGTATATCTATACAGGGAAAGTAAAGGCCTACTGGACTAATATATCAAATGGGCTCATGTCATTCTATAAGTTCTATTTTACAACTATTGGGCCTAGGACTCTTGATTGCTTTAACAACATCAAACAAAAAATAAAAAATAAAAACAAATGCATCTGCTTGGCTCCCTAATCAGCTAGTGAAACATAGCATATTGCAAATAAGTTAGCTTAACCTTTACTGCTAACCACCAAATGTTACTAGAATGAAAAAGTTCAAAGTTGCAAAGACTGAATAATGAAATATAAAAAGAGGATAGGAGGGTGAAAACTCAAGGAGGTAAGAGACTAGGACAAGGGGAAGGACACAAAGATAACTCCAATTAAAATTCGAAATCCTTTTTTTGCATAATTTCCTCCCCGTATTTTCTCCCATACGAGTAGAACCAAATAATCTAATGCTCCCCCCTTCAGGCACCAGGAACTTCGCTGCATATTGAACTTGGTCAATTATTAGAACATTCAATTAGCAACCTCATGCAAAAGGGGAGGGTACATACTTTTGGTTGATTTGCCCAAATGGACAGAAGTTCAATCCTTGCCCACGCTAAGAGCACAAGGGGCTTTCAAGTGAGAGACCTGTTAAATTTCTTAGCAAAAGTGGTCACAATCATCAACTCAATAGCTTACGAAAAAAATAAAAAACTGGTCTGTAACACAAGTAATCTAAACCCACTAGGTGAATTAAATTGATCTTTAACATGGTTGTGCATCATTGATTTTTTTTTTTCATGCGTAATAGATTATTGTTTTTACAACTAAAATTGGCAATGATTGTTAGGAATACCAAAAGGAGGAAAATCATTGGGAAGATCTAATATGCAGAATATGCAATGAAAACATAAGCATATGCTATATAGATATGTTATGCCCCATAAATCTTAACTATGACAGCCAACATAATTGTAATACCCCAAATTAACAATTATCATAAATCCAATATTTTGTTTGATGGCACCTATTTAAAATAGGTGAATATGTGGTCTGAAATTTTGAGATATATTTATTTTATCTATTAGGTGATTTTCCCTTAGAATTTAAGGTAGCTATGTTTTATTTTTCTAAGTTTTGTTTGGAATCATAAAATATCATAAAAACACAAACAACTCCCAAATTAAATTAGGGATTTTATAGGATCCAAAGAAAGCAAGGAAAAATTAGGAAAACACAACAAATAAATAGGGGAGCATAAGAGGAATTAGTAGACCCTTGAATTTTCACTAAACAAAATGATTATGTAAATTTTTGTAATTAATCAAGGGATTAAATTAAGAGGACATAAATCTTAAAATTCATAATTAAATAAAAAACTATATTTTCTAAAACCCTAGAACTAATACCTAGCTCATATTAATTCATAAAATGCCATAATAAATTACCAAAACACTTGAACAATTAAAGGAATAATTACCAATATTTAGTGGGCAAATAATTAGCACTAATGGAATGATTAAGCTAATTAATTACAAATAAACAATTATGATCATTAAATAGAAGTGTATTAAACTAACTAAAAGGTGGGGACCAATAAGGGAATTGGGATTAGCACTAAAAGACTTGTTAGCAATCATAAATCATTCCATGAACCAATAAGCAACAATCAAGTGGTAATTAAGCTTAGGATTAAGATGTTAATCAAATGCTAATCAAGAGTTGAAAAGTCAACAATTGCAACTATGATCTAAAGGCTAAGAATTAATCTTATAAAGCTTATCCAAAGGCCCTAATTACACCTAATAAAGCTTAATCCATGTGAAGTAAGAACAACCAATCATATAATTTCCCCTAATACTTGGTATAATTAAAACATAAAAATTGAAAATAAATATTAAGGGGAGGGGGCGGTTTTTGTGGAGCAAAAAAGAGGAAAGAAAAACAAAACATATTCAAGAAGCCACTACATGAGATGAGTCATAACCCTATAGAGTGAATCACGAACCTAAATGATGAATCACAACCTAGCCAAAGACTTTCAAGGCTTTGGAAGATAAGGTGATGTAAGGGATGATGGAAGAAGATGATGTAAGGGATTATAGGTGGACCAATGAGAAAAAAGATAATTAGAATAACTAAATTGGTTTCTAAAAATAATTCTAGATAAAAATTAATAAAACCTATACAAATTAAATCATATCTTGAAATCCATGAACTAAGTATGAAAACCAAGTTGAGATTCATAACAAGCATAAATCAAGCATGAAAACAAGTATAACCAAAGTCATTTTTATGATAGTTTAAGAAATGGAATCAAAAGAAAAGATAGGCAAAATTGGTCTCAAAATGAAGCTAAGAACTTCAAGAATTCAAAACCAATGAGGAAATGTGCATAAAACTTCATTAGGATCCCCATAAATATTTTTATCTAGTAAAATGCAAAGAGTATAAGGAAGTAAGCATTGTGTAGGTCATCCATGACATCACAAACTTGTCCAAGAAGGAGGATGAGTCATCAAGAAAATAGGAGAAGCTAGAAGGGGGGGGGGGGAGGTGGCGTTTTTTTTTTTTTTGGGTGTATGGTGAGGATTTGATCTTCTTCATTACCCTAAATCCAAGGGCCAAAGATGATTAGAAGTTGTTAGGTAGTTAACCCCCAAACTACTATAAATAGGCCCCTTGGCTTCATCATTTCTTCACACCAAACTCAAACCAAATAGGTGAGTTTAAGAGAAGAGTGAAGCAAGAAGGAAGAGGAAGTTCTTCAAGAGGTAAGCAAACTTTTAGTTTCTAGTCTTTAGCTTTTGTAGTTCTTTAGTTTTAGTCTTTAAATTCTTAGATAGAAGTAGCTTAGATCTTAAATAGTTTAGAATAATTTTAGATTCATGTTTTTATAGTTAAAATTGGTTTTATTTCAAAAAATTAATGAAGAAAGAGTTTTAGCAAAATTCCCGGAAGAGAAACACCGAAGTAACGAAGTTCTGACGAAATTTTATCGGTTCTGGAATTTCTGAACCAGACATAGAAATGCTTATATTTTATGTTGAAACCATGGTAGGAAAATTCTGGGAAAATTCATGGTTAAAGTAGACATATAGGGATTTTTAAATATGTAAAGAACATGTCCAAATGAGTTTTTTACAGAGAGATAAAAATCTCCAACGTTAGGGCTACGAATTTCTGGAAAATTCTGAACAGATGTTCAAAAATTAAAAACTTGGAATGAACCGTGGAATCTGGGCAAATTCCATTATTTTTCCTTGAAACTAGACATCCTAAGGGTTCTGAGGAATTTTACGGATCCTCGTTTCGATTTTTCTATAATTAGTTATGATTTGTCAAAGTTAGGCAAAATTCTGCCCAGATTTTGCACCAGCGTTTTCTCAAAATAATAAAGGGAAATAATTCATTAATAAATCCACCAGAGGTAAAATAGTCATTTATGGCTAGGATATCTATTGGAAAATTGGTTGTGAATTAATAAATGAAATATTACCTCATAGGGAATCTGTGATCGCTTCGCAACCGACAACGTACCGTGAACACCGACAAAGGTACGTTCGCGTACTGTAACACTAGCTCTGATGCTTATTGTATGATTGTATATGATGGTTGTGCTCATCGACTAAGACTTACATACGTGGTTATGTTACATACGAGGTTATGTTCTAATTATTGTTGTAGCATACGTGGTTATGTACATACGTTGTTATTATCTTACATACGTGGTTATGTATTTTTAATCATACATCTGTTATGGGCTTTTGTATTGATTATCATTGTAACGTCATGAATATCTGTCATACATAACTGTACATAAGCATGAGGTTAACCGTTATCTGAGGTTCAATGGTCATTGAACCTCAGCTCCTACTATAGTGTTAGGGTCCGGAGGAACCAGGGCCAAGGACAAGGGCAAGGAGCCAGCATGAGGTCGCAAACGGAGAGGTTTTTATCTTTATTTTATCAAACTATATTCAGATTACTGTACCGCTGTGTAAGCAGCCAGATACTACATCAGTAAATGTTTATCAGACACTCGCTCTTTTAAACTTATTCCGATGCTCTACTCTGATCAATTATTTCAAAAACGCTTTAGAAAATTGGGATGTTACAATAATTTACTAGTTTTAGGTACTAAATCATGCTGACAACACTAGGCATGCCTAAATCACAAGTTAAAAGTGAATTAAATAATTCTTTCTAGTAAATAAAACATTTAAGAATAACATAAATCCCACTTCTGTCCCCATAACACAAGATCAAAAAGAAAAACAAAATCTAGAGGATATCTAATTAAGTGCATCTCACTGATTAAAGTCTAACATTTTAAAAATCTATAAAAACTAACCTTGGCACCAGATATTGTTTGACTTTGCTCAATGACTTCAGCCGTCAAAATATTGCTTTGATCAGGTGCTTTAACTTGAGGGCCAGCACATATTTCATTGTCATGGGCAAAATGTTCTTCAAAGGGCTGCCTGAATTGTGCATTTGACAGAAATATGTCCACCTTTTTTCCCATCCTCCTCATTACCAAAGGCAGATGTATTTCCAAGGTCGTCATCCACAGACTTCTCAACATATAAATTAGAATTCTTCATCAACTCAACACTCTCTAGTTCTGACCTTTTCTTCATCCACGAACTGAATTGTGCATTGCCAATTTTTTTGTAACGTCCTCTGGGGTTGCCAAAGACTTGCTGACTTGAAAGTCAGGAGTACTTGCTTCAACAGATTCCTTGTTTGTTTCATCTACCTTGCTACTCTGGATGATATTTCCTTTGCTAAATGCTTCAACCAATTCCTGGTTTGTCTCATCAACTTGGCTACCATTAATTACATTTCCATTTTCATATGCTTCATTGAATTCCTTGTTTCTTACATCCACTTGGCTACCATTGAGTGCATTCCAATTGCTAGACAACTCACCCTCAACTCTAGTATGCTGCCCAGAAAGCATTTTGTCACTCGTATACTGGAGATTACTATGCACATGATGGTAATCATTTGGATATGCAGTAAAATAGGATCCACAGCAATTGAACCTAACAGATCTTGGTCCAAAACCTGGTCAGAGGGGTGCTCCACTAAAGTGAACTTAGCAGGCCCAAACACTCTATGCTCTTGGATTATATTTCATACAATCTCCCGTACCGTGTAGAAAGAACCACCAACTTCCTTGTGGGTAAGACTAAGTGATGGGAAGCTTCCATCGTTAGACTCTTGGTACCTGAAGCAAATTTTTCAGTCAGGTGGAAACTAAAGAGAGGCATTACATTCAATATAACACTGGCAAAAGGGCTTTGATTTAAAGTAAAGTAAAAACAAGAATAATTTGGGAATCTTCTAAGAACGCAACTTCCCAATATAATAATCCAGAGAGAGAGAGAGAGAGCACTAAAAGGTGTATAATATGAAAAAAGAAAAAAAAAAGTACGCCAAATACAATTCATCTGTACGTCAAAAGAGATTTATTAAAGATGTAAAATAAACCAGTCATAATAACATTAGATCAATACTAAGATTTCAATCTATGGAGTCCCATCCCCATCTAGATACAGCTAGAAAGATATGGGAGTTAAATGGGTAAAGGAGCAAAAATATACATGTGCTTTACTCTCATGACTGCCCAGCACCATATGCTTTTTTCGAGAGTAAAAATACATATGTGGTTACATTTTAGGAGCAAAAATTACACCACTATTAAAATCTAACTTAACGGTGCACTTACAATAGAAAATACCATATTTACAACAATATTTAAATACCTGGATTTTGAACATAGAAAGGTTATTTACAACAAAAAAAAAAAGGCTATATTTACAATAGGAATTGTTGTATTTACAATAAAATTTAAAATCAAGCCATATTTACAACAGTAAATGTTATATTTACAACAACATTTAAACACCTAGATTTTGAACATAAAAAGGTCATTTACAGCAGGAAAAGGCTAGATTTACAACAGGAAGTGTTGTATTTATAACAAGATTTAAAATCTGGCCATTTACAACAGAAAAAGCCATATTTACAACATGCTAGATTTACAACAGGAAGTGCTGTATTTGCAATAAAATTTTAACGGTAATGTGAGTTTTGCTTCTAAAATGTAACCATATATGTATTTTTACTCTCAAAAAAAGTATATAGTGCTGGGCACTCCTGAGGATAAAGCACAGGAAGATATGAAACGAGAGAGAGAGAGAGAGAGAGGGAGAATTAGAAAGGGAAAGATAGAACAGGAAGATCTCAAAGCCTACTTACAAACTACCCAGTCCCCCTTATTTATATGGACCAAAGAACTCATTAGCTAACTCCTCCACTTTTATTACAATTACATTATCAGAATTTATAGCATCAAATAGGTAATTCAAGCAAGGTATATAGTTAATGACCAGTACAAAGAATTTACTACATGCTAAACAGAGAACTGCAAAACTTAAACAAAAATTAGGCATGGTTATAAATGTAGGAAAACAACCAAAATGAAACATAAGACAGGAAAATTAAACAAACTGGAAAAGAACATTTATAATGAAAGTGTACAACTCTTCAAATTCATCAATACAAACAAATCGTGCCCAACAACTCACCATAACTCGGAGTGTGGTACATGCCCACAATTCCATGCATTGTAGACATGATTTACTCCCGGAATCTACACAATGTCCCAGAAATGAAAATGGAAGGACCCAAAAATACCAACCAATATCAGAATTTGATGAAAACCATATGTAAAATTGGGGCCAAAATATGATATATCCGCGATCTTCGATTCATTTTTTATGTCCCAAATCTTTTTTGTTTTTCGTTTTTCCCTTTTGTTGGGACAAGTTAGATTGGACCTAGACCAATTTTAATACTGATAAAGTACAAATATTTATTATTCTAAATGCATGTTTATAACTTCTATTTGTAATAATAAATTTTAAAAAATGATTTGATAGTAAATGGATCTAGATTGTGTAAAGGGAAAAATGAAAGGACATAAACTTTCACAATTTTTCTTTGTTAGACGAGAAATAATTGATTCTATTCGATAATTGATTTTAGGAATACCCACCACTACTGAATGATTCCAATCATAATTAATTGTGAATGGATAAATCCAACAGCTGCAAAATATAATTCAAATAACATTATCTTTTTAAATTGGGAAAATTACTTGTTGAAGACCTTGTATGATGAATACTCCTCTAGTTCTATTTATAAGGTTGAAAAAGAATATTTTAGTTATTGGTTTTATTTATAAATCACATCATTAATTTTTTTTTTTTTACATAAGTGTACCCTTTTTTCCTTTATTTATTATTGCGAAGACTTTTTTCTCATTGGTATATAATTTATATTAAATATGGTAAAGTTAAAAAGTTGTTAAATTTTAAAGTAAAGTTAATGAGGTTTAAAGTTTTTCCTAATTACAGAGAAATATGTTGGAAGTTACCTATAAATATGACTAGAGAAATATAATTAATTACAATTAAAGACCATAAATTTTAGAAATTTTAATTGTAAGGAACTAACCCCTTCCGTTAAATCCAATCTCTATTGGTTGTTGGTAAAACTTTCACATATTTTTGGTTGGTAGGATTTGTATTCTTATCGATCTCTTTGTTGAGAATCTTTTTCCCCCCTTAGATTCAATAACACCCCCCCCCCAAAAAAAAAAAAAAAAACTCTTACAGAAAATAAGGATATGTTGTAATTTGGAATAATTTTTTTTTTTTTTTTAATGTTGTCTATATGTTCAAGCATAAAATATATGTGTGTGTATTCTATTCTTATAATCATATTAACCTTTAGCACTTTTGATTATTACTTCTGTGTGGAGTCGTTATAAAAGTTGTTAGACTTTTTTTAATTCCTTGACTTATTTGATTACTATTGTATTCTCTATTTTCTTTCAATTATTTTATATATTTCATATTTTCTTCAAAAAATTCTTAAATAATCTTTTCAATAATAATGGTTTTTTCGAAACTTCATTCATATCAATGGTTTTGCATGCACTGTGAAATAATTTTTCCTATTGAAATTTGTAGGCAATTCTACAAGTTTGTACTCTTAATGTTTTTTTTTTTTTTTTTGTGTCAAACCCTGAAAACTAAAAGTGTGACCGGCACGGAATGTGATAGGACTCACATTCCTTAAGCCTTAAACTTATATAGAATGCTAATTAATACTCATAATACCATAATCTAGGATATTCATGTGTTCCGAACAACAAAGGGAATTTGAAGGAGTGTTTGGCTACCTCACTCTTTAAACTAAATGGACTATTCCTTTTTCTAAGCAAGGCGTCACAATTCTTTTAAAACAAAAAACAAAAACAAAAACAAATACTTTGAATGTATCTAGTTTGTAATGCAAAAGCATCTGCACTATAAATTAGATCCTTTATTTAGAACAAGAATATAGTATCACTTTTTGATTTAGAAGTTCATTTCATTGTAGATTTAAAATGACCAAATTCGCTGTATTGGGGTTTATAATTAGACTTGGTGAATTAATTAACACTCATATCATTAGGTAAGCTAGGATTGCCATTGGTTCACTTCTAACGAACATTCCAACAAATCCCTAAAAAAAATTACTTTAGGTTGTTTTCTATCCTTAAAATACACACACACACACACATATATCATTTTCAAAACCCTTTTCAACGTTTTTGTCACTTAGTTTAACGTAAGAAGTAAATAAAAGGCTCCTTAAGATAACATAACCCAAGTTACATCGTATCCTTCACTGTATAATTTGGTTTATTTTGATTCAATCCCAGGCGACTAAATATTCTAAATCAAGAGTTACTTGTGTTTATAGATTGCCCCTCGTTGGCCCATATGTTGAGTATATTTGCGTCCGTAACAATATTCCTTCTCTTACTAAAAGTAAAAGTTAGATAACTAATATATATTAAAAAAATTAGTTAAGAGAGTTATTTATAAAAAATGTTTGACATTGATGGAATATCCACTAGTACAAAAAAGGCTTTTAAAACCGCCTCATTTAGAGCGGACTATCGACGCCCCGGTCTTAAAGGTATGACCGGTGGCAATTTTGTAAATATAAAGAACTTCTTGGACCGAATCGTTTACCAATGGGTCTTAAATATATTGTTCAGACCGCTTAAAAAAACGACCGGTTTTAAAAATGTGATTAAAAAAATTGAAATATAAAAATTCTTTATAGAGAAATTTCGAACAGGCCGACTTATTTTATCTACGGTCCAAAATAATAAGGAAAAAATTAAATAAAACTTTTAAGACCAGATATATATAAGAGGAGGTCTTAGAGATTATACTTTTAAGCCGCACATAAATCGCGCCCGGTAGTAATACTTTTAAGACCAGAGTTTAAAAAAAGGACGATCTTAAAACATAACCTTTAAGACCGTCATTGTTGTTTATTCGGTCTTAAAAATAAACCGCTAAATATATCTTCGCGCGAAACGTTACCTTAAGACTTATGTTGTACCTCTGAACTCTGAAACCACTCTTGTTGTTGTGAAGCCACTCTTCCTGTTGCATTACCACTCTTCCTCGCCCACGTACCATTAGCCTCTCTTACTCTCTCAGTTGCTCAGGCATTCCTCTCTTACTGTCTCGAAAATAAACGGTGAAGACAATTCCATTCGTGTCTGGGATCGCCAGTTAATAGAGTGAGTCAGAACGAACCCTCTTCATTTGACAATGTGTCTCGTAACCGCCCTGCACGCCGTGGTAGAAGAGGCACTCGAATGATGGATGTATCTCTAAGTCGGTCTTCTGGGTCAAGGCTTGAGATTCAATTTGATGACAAGTTGCGACCTTTCGGTCCTAATAAAGCCAAGTATAATAGTTTTGTCGGCTATCTTGCACAAAGCAAGGTTAGCATCTTGACAGATGAGTAGAAAAGTGTTGACTTTGACAAAGTAAAGCAACCTATTTGGGACACTATCCGTCTTATATACACTGTCCCTGACTCTAAGGCGTTGAAAGACAAGACATTGTCTTATTGTGCTGAACGGTGGAGGAAGTTTAAGACTTCTCTCTCTAACACGTATATTTTTTCTGAGGTTCAGCCTGCCAAACAGCCTCGGGAACAATACACATTTATTGATGAACAAATTTGACGACAATTTGTTCTGCTGCGAACCACTCATGAAGCTCTGGTGAATCTATATTTAGTTTTGTTTGCTTATATAACCTGTGAGCTTATATTTGTTCATCTAATTCTGTTAGTTAAATTGTTTGGTGTGTGAATAGAAGTATACATTTCATGCCTTTGTCTATGCAAGTCTGATATATAAACCCTGAAAAGGTAAAATACTGAGGAGGTAATTGTGTAATGGTTTGTCTTGCAAAGGAGGAAATGAATAGTCTTATATAAAAGGGGGAAACTTTATATACCTAATTGTTACTATCTAATGTGGACTGATGATCACTGGATGCCTTAAAAAGGATCAAGTTTGTATTATTCTGTAAGCATAATTCTCTTTTGTTTCTTAACTTATCTACCTAGCAGTACAAAACATAGCTCTTTTATAAGCATAATTCTCTTTTGTTTCTTAACCTATCTACATCTTCCTTAAATAAAATGTTGAAACTTGATCAAGTGAATTTGACTAGTGTTTGAGGTTCATATCAAGCAGAAGTTCTCTAATTTCTGTTAGTGAGATGGCTGGAATTCATAATTAATAGTTGTTTTCAATTCTGATTCACAGGAAAGAAGGGTAAAAGCACAGGAGATAAGGAAAAAGAATGATTGCCCGCATAGGGCTTCTCACGGCGGATATGAAAAGGCTGAAAAAGAATTGATGGCGGCCAAGCGAAAGAGATTGGAGGATGAAGCAAAATCCAATCCTTCTGCGGTACATGGTCCGCCATCTCTAATACGTCGCGAGGAGTTGTGGTTGCACATCTGCCAAACGTCAAGCGGCGCCTACACGAGGGAACAAACTCGTGTAGTTGCTGAAAAAATTGTAAGTATCGTTATTATTGTTATTTTTTAGTTACTAAACATGTTTCATTACTAAGCTTCTCGTTATCTATACCTTACAGGAAGATCTTAAAAAGAAAGAAGCAGAGGGATCTTTTGTGTCGGCCGGGACGAGTGATGTTTTCACTGTTGCCACCGGAAAACCAGACCATGGTGGGCGTGTAAGGGGGATTGGAGGACGGGTAGGCCTGAAGGAATTCTTTGGTTCATCAGCCAAACGCCATAGGAAAGAGGTGGTTACCCGGGAGGAGATAGAACAGACAGTTGCCAAATTAAATGAGGAAGCAGCGGCTAAAGAAGCAAGACATCAATCCGATATGAGCCAGTTGAGGGAGGAACTAAATTAGATGAAGCTGCTTTTGAGCTCTCGTCCAAAGACCAGTGTTCCCTTCACACACTCACTTGCAACTGTGCAGCAAAGCACTAGAGGGAGCTGTATTGTTGGACAGTCAGAGCAACCTTGTGACCTTTATGTGGAGGATCATGATAGACTACTATTGGTTGCAAAAGGGACTGTCCACAACTTTTTGGTATCAACTGTACACCACCAACAAATGTCTGATGATGAAGTCAGAGTGTCAGTTGAACAGGTGATCATTGATGCACCTCTCCCTCTCCCAACTGATGAGATGAAGATTGTGAATGATGTCAAGGGAACCTTCATCTCTTGGCCAGTGAAGCTTGTACATGTCTGTACTCCTCCCCAAGCTTCAACCCCTCGTCCTCAAGTTCCATCCCTCGTCGAGCTCCATCCCCTCCTCAGGCTCAATCCCCTACTGCTAAGTTGACTGGCTGCGAAAAAATAACCGATATGGTGAAAAGTGGAGGTTTTAAAGATAAATCGTGGCCTATCAATGAAGTAGTAGGTGTCACTCATCCCCTACCAGTCCAAGTTGACACCGTTGATATTGACTCCCTGCTGCTTCCTGGACAGGAGCTTAGTGATGCAATTATTCAAATTTGGATGAAGTAAGTATGTTCTTCTATGAGTACATAATTTAAATGCATCGTTTAGACACACATACATATATATACTAATTCCCTGATCGATGTAATTATTATAGGTTCTTGCATCAAGAATTGGAGAATGAGGGCAGGAGCAACGATTTTGGATTCTTGTGCCCACAGTATTCAAGTCAAACAACCATGGAGCAAAGACAAGAGTACATATCAAGGAGGTTGTGTAATGTGAGAAGAAAGTTGTACTTGTTGCCATTCTTCCACAGGTACATATCACAAATATTGTCTACAAGTCACTTAATTCTGCTACATATATCACTGAGTATACTTTACTGCTGTGAATTTTCAACCGCCACTGGCAGTTGGTCCTCATGTGCATGGCAGAAAATAAAGTTATCTTCTTATGCTCCACTCACAGCGAGCCAGTGCCCACGTTGTTGCAGACCATCAACGAGTAAGCATGTCATTTTGATTCTTTTGTCAGAAATCTCTACCTTGATTTTTCAGTGAATTGATAAATATGCATTTTTGATGATAGTGCCATGAGGACCTTCCAAATCTATGCACTCCAAAAGCGTCCTTCAAATGCCAAAGAGCCTAAATGGCTCAGACCAGAGGTTGGTACAATATAATATTTGTAAACTTGTCAACTGCCTTATGAACTTGGTTAGTAAGATATATATTACTTATATATTTCTTGTTCTTTTTAGACTCGTCGGCAACCACCGGCGTCCAACCTATGTGGCCAATACGTCATAAAACACATGTATGATATTGTCATTAAAGGAAGTACTAAATTATATGCAAAGGTAAATATTTGATGTTACATATTATGCACGCAAGTTAATTCAGTTTCTGGCTTAATGTTACATCTGAAATATGGACGCAAGTTAATTCAGTTTCTGTCTTTGATGTTACAGATGTTTCAATGCCCTGCCCCCTTTTCGGATGCTGAACTCGAGCACATACGCAATTTGTTTTGTCAATATCTGTATGACCTGATCTTAAGTGATCAGGGACAATAATTAATGATGTCATGCATTTGTAAACATTCTGTAGCAACAATAATCTTCTGTAAATTTGATTATTTTTTCGAACAATTTGTAAATAATACACAGGCAATGTAAAATTCAATAGATAAATTTGTTTAATTTTTTGAACAATTTTCTTGTGTCTATTTTGGGTATCTGAAATTGGATGGTGGATATAGCTATTTAGTGCACTTGAAATTTTAGGTTCAGGATGCTGTAAATAAGCAAGAGTTCGCGACTTTAGGACCGTATATGGGTAAACTTCCGGTCCTAAAAGTTTTCGGTTTAAATAATATGAGACTTTTAGGACCGCATATTGTATACTTCCGGTCCTAAAAGTATTTGATCTAAATTAATGTGACTCTTTTAGAACCGTATATTGTAAACTTCGGTTCTAAAAGTATTGACTAAATATTCTGATACATTTAGGACCGTATGTTTTAAAATAACGGTCCTAAAAGTATTCGAGACTTTTAAGACCGTATCTCCTTTTACCGTCCGCTCCTAACAGTCTTCCTCTAAATAGAAATGTTGACTCGCTTTTTAGACAAATCATTAGGGTTCAAGGCAACCGAAGTTATGGCGTTCTGATCAAGCCAGGTCCTTCATTGTAGTTTATTTTACCTCTCTTGAATTGGATTATCAGTTTCCCTTTTCTTTTTGTCGGAAAAAGATGGGAGATATTGAAAGGGACACTTTGTTTTTGATCATGCGAGGTAACACCGACGACAATGACGTTCCAACCTTGAGAAGAATTGTCACTGTTTGTTTTTATTCGAATAAGGTAAACGATCTTTTTGTTTTGTTGGTCTAATCTTAACTGTATATTGTTGGATTTTTTAATGTGCGAGTTTTTAATATTGATCAAACACACGAGGACAATGTTTTGTTTTCTTCATTCTTGTCGGAAACAGAAAGAATCTTTTGTTGGATCTTAACTGTATATCGTTGGATTTTTTAATGTGCAAACTCTTTTAGAACCCTATATTGTAAAATGACGGTCCTAAAAGTATTGATTAAATAGACATTTAGGACCGTATATTGTAAAATGACTGTCCTAAAAGTATTCGAGACTTTTAGGACCGAAGCTCCTTTTACCGTCCGCTTCTAATAGTCTTCCTTTTTTTTTTTGGGTATGATAATAGTCTTCCTTTAAATAGAGTTGATTCGCTTTTCAGACAAATTAATTAGGGTTCAAGGCAACCGAGGTTATGGCGTTCTGATCAAGCTAGGTCCTCCATTGTAGTCGATGTTACCTCTCTTGAATCAAATTATCGGTTTCCCTTTTCTTTTTGTTGGAAAAAGATGGGAGATATTGAAAAGGACACTTTGTTTCTGATCATGCAAGGTAACACCGATGACAATGACAGTCCAACCTTGAGAAAAATTGTCACTGTTTGTTTTTATTCGAATAAGGTAAACGATCTTTTTGTTTTATTGGTCTGATCTTAACTGTATATCGTTGGATTTTTTAATGTGCGAGTTTTTAATGTTGATCAAACACACGAGGACAATGTTTTGTTTTCTTCATTCTTGTCGGAAATAGAAAGAATATTTTGTTGGATCTTAATTGTATATCGTTAGATTTTTTAATGTGCGAGTTTTTAATGTTGATCATACACACGAGGACAATGTTTTGTTTTTTTCTCCTTGTCGAAAAAAGAAAGAATGTACTGATTAGAAGGACAAGGGTGATCGAAATATGAAAGTAACAAATTTATTATATATTTTTTAATGCTGCCCCATGGGGGGCAGCGAAGTACATGATTAAAAAAAACAAAAAAAATATTTACTCATCCCCATCGTTGTCGGAGGGGAGGGAGTCGTCGGAGAGGTCGGTGACATCGTCATCGAACGGATTGTACTCAACGTCCTGGGCGTCGAGTATCGCGTTGATCTTGTTGTTGACGGCGTGGTAGACCTGAAAAATCTGACCCTGTCGTCGATCTATATGATCGACGCGGGCCAGGAGGTTTAGCAGCAGCTGTTTGGTGGTCGGGTTCGGAGGCAGAGGAGGAGGGTAAGGATTGTTACGCCCAGTGGGAGGAGGAAAAGGAGGACCTGGTGGTGGTGGAGGACCTTGGGGCGGTGGAGCAGCCATTGTAAAAGTGATGATAAAGAATGTAAAGAAAGTAAAGTAATAATGAATTTAAATAGAGAACCCATCCGGAGTGAAACGTCGGAACCTTTAATGAGCAGACGCATAGTTCATCAGAATACGAGGAGACGCCTAGTTATGTTGGGAAGTTTATCTGGAAGCCGAAGAGATCCTCTGATAGAGTGCAAGGATACGACTCTGCTATCGGGATTTTAAACGATGAACTTTTTTTACGAAATTAAATCTTGTTTAAAAAAATTTTAGGATTGGAAAACTGATAAAAGATTGGTCTTAAAAGTAATTTAATTGAATAAAAAAATAAATAATATACTTTTAGGACCGGAGAAATGATAAAAGGTCGGTCTTAAAATTAATTTATTTAAAAAATAAATAATATTTATAAAACTCGCTCGTAAAGTAGACCATTCGTCTGCTCTTTACCTTTATTAACTACTCCTCAGTCCTCATACTTCTCTATCCTTAACACTCCTTATTAACTCGCCACTCTACCTCGTAACTCCAAACTACGTACCTCTTTGCACTTATCTGAGAACTGCTCTCTACCTTTATTAAGAAACTCCTCATACCTCTTTATGCCAACTGCTCAAACCATGGTTAGATACAAGAGAACCGCTCGTAGGGGTGCTCTTACTCGTGATGCTCGTGCTTTCCGTTGATCGTTATACGATGCGCCTCCTCCATCGAGAGTGCGTTCTATTGAAACAGAAGAGTCTCGGGTCGTTGGACCCATTGTTATTTTCGGTGATGAAGAGATTGCCGCACCCCCCCCTCCAGCCTTCCGTCCATGAAGAGGTTTCTGCTCCACCTCTCCAACCAGTTGGCCCCAGCGTGCCTATAGATGACCCTCGTTCTCTTTCCTCCAACGACCTGATACGAATAAGACGGGAACTTGCTGATATCCGGCGGGAAATTAATGCTGCTCAAGTCGATATTGCCTGGGCTTTGAAGGATAACAAGTTTTGATAATTTTCTGCTTTTTTTTTTTTGGCAATGTGTACGGCAATATTCAAGTAATTAATAATAGCATTAATTAAGAACCATAAGCTTGTCTCTTTTTAATTTTTTGTTCAAGTAATTAAGAATAGCATTAATTAAGAACTATAACCTTGTCTCTTTTTAATTTTTTGTTCAAGTAATTAATAATAGCATTGATAATTTTCTGCGCTCGCCAAAGCCAATACTTTTTTCTCTGGAAAATTAATTTAGGTCCGGAGTATTATAAAACTGCGGTCTTAAATATTTAGGACCGGATAGGATAATAATTCGGTCTTAAAAGTAACACTTAAAAATTTAATTAAAATATTTAGGACCGGATGCTTTATAATTAATTGGTCTTAAAAAATCCAAATAAAAAACCATGTCTCTGTCGCGCGGAAAATGAAATTTCCCTCTCTGAATTTCTCTTGTCGCGCCGAAAGTGATTACTGAGGAGGTTCTGTCTCCAGTGTTTGTGTGTTGCTCCGTCGGTGCTTCGCGTTACTCTCTCGACAATCACTTTCTCGTTCCTCAGCTAAACTTAGACCAAGCTGTAAGAGGTGTTTCGGTTATATAACTTCATGGTTTTCCTACTTATCATTCTGGGTTTTTCTTGAGTTGAACGAAATCGATGAAATGCTCTTGTGGGTTTCTCTGTTGTTAATGAATATTCTATTTTGAAGATTATATATGCACTTGAGACCTACCCAACTGACCAACAAATGTTTTTAGGGTATTCTTGCTGTCTCCAACATCAACATTCGTGGCGGGAGAAGAAAGACTCTTATTTTGCATTTGAATTTATATGTTACAGGTGAATCCACAAGACCTTCATGCAAGCATTTAATTTCCTCGTCATGCATTTATTTTGCTTTGGGAGTATTTTAGTTTAGCTTCACTGTAATATTCATGACCAAAAGTGATTCTTCGTTATGCATTTATTTTGCCTTATTATACGTATGTTAAATCTTTCTGTCCATAGGAATTCTACTATGGATCACAGTTGGGTAAATGTTTTACGGACAAGCGTTGAATATCAGAATGGGGTGAGGGACTTTATTGAATTTGCTAAACAAAATGCCAATGATGACAGTAGGAAGTTTTATTGCCCTTGTGTAAAATGTTTGAATGAGAGGCGACTAAGTCCTGAAGTTATACGCACACATTAAATTTGTCATGGATTTTGTAAGACTTATACAGTATGGGTATGGCATGGTGAAAAAATACCAAGTGGGTCTCAACATGGGGAAGTGGCCTTTGATGATAATGACACGGATATGGACGATCGCATAGAGGACATTATTCGTGATGTAGGAGAAGAGGCCTTTCAACAATCACATGCATATGGTAATATGCGCAGTAATGCAGAGACCCCACTATACCGTGGGTGTAAAAAATACTAATTGTTGAACGCTGTATTGAAATTGGTAAGCTTGAAGGCACGTCATGGATGGAGCGACAAGAGTTTTTCTGAAATGCTTGAGGCTTTTAAGGACATGCTTTCGGATGATAATGTGTTGCCGCATCGATACTATGATGCTAAGAAAATACTTTGTCCACTAGGGATGGAGTACAAAAAGATCCATGCATGCCCGAATGACTGCGTATTGTATAGAAAAGAGTTTGAAGAGAAGCAGAATTGTCCGATATGTAAAACCCCAAGGTACAAGTCAAATAAGGGGCCTATAAAAGTGTTGTGGTATCTTCCAATCATACTAAGGTTCAAACGGTTGTTTGCGAATGAAAATGATGCAAAACATTTGTGGTGGCATGCAGATGAGAGGATTTCTGATGGAAAGCTTCGTCATCCAGCCGATTCTTCTCAATGGAAGAAAATCGATCAATTATTTCCCATCTTCGACGAAGAACCTAGGAACCTTAGGCTTGCCCTTAGCACGGATGGCATGAATCCATATGGAAGCCTTAGCAACGTACATAGTTCATGGCCTGTACTCCTCATTATTTACAACTTATCCCCAATTTTATGCATGAAATGAAAGTACATGATGCTGTCTATGTTGATTTCGGGACCAAAACAACCCGAAAATGACATTGATGTTTACCTTCAGCCCTTGATCGAAGACTTGAAGGAGTTATGGGAAGAAGGTGTGGATGTTTTTTACTCTTTCAAGAAAGAGGTATTCAAATTGCGAGCCATGATATTCTGTACTATAAACGACTTCCCAGCATATGGTAACTTGTCAGGGTATAGTGTAAAAAGCCATAAAGCATGTTTGGTTTGTGAAGAAGGCACATGCTACCATCAACTCCAACATGGAAGAAAGACGGTTTACCTTGGACATAGGAGATTTCTTAGACGGAGCCACCCATATCGTCGATTAAAGAAAGCCTTCTTTGGTGTCCAAGAATATGAAGATGCTCCGGTGCCATTGACTGGGGAGCAAGTTTATGAGAAGGTGAAAAATATCAATGTCATCTTCGGCAAGACAACCAAGAGTAGAAAAGATACGAATATATGGAAAAAGAGATCTGTATTCTTCGATCTTCCTTATTGGCGCAATCTTGATGTGAGACAGTGTATCGATGTCATGCATGTGGAGAAAAATGTATGTGATAGCATTGTTGGCACGCTTCTCAACATACAAGGCAGTTCCAAGGATGGTGTGAAGGTAAGATTGGATTTCCAAGCAATGGGAATACGTGAAGAGCTACATCCAAGGCCGTATGGGACGAGAACTTATCGTCCCCCGACTTCTCATACTCTGTCTAAGGATGAGAAACGAAGTTTTTGTGAGTGTTTACATGGCACAATAGTTCCCTCGGGGTATTCTTCAAATTTTAAGAGGCTTGTATCGATGAAGGACTTGAAATTAGTAGGCCAAAAATCGCATGATTGTCATGTCTTGATGCAACAGCTACTCCCAATAGCTATTCGAGGCATCGCTGAATATGACCTTCGGGTTGTTTTGACTAGACTTTATGTCTTCTTCAATGCGGTTTGTGGTAAAGTTTTCGACATTGAAAAGTTGGATGAATTGGAGAATGAAGGATATCTTATCTTGTGCCACCTTGAGAAGCTGTTTGTTCCTACATTTTTTGACATCATGGTTCATCTAATTGTCCATCTAGTGAGGGAGATAAAGTTGTGCAGCCTTATCCATTTACGATAGATGTACCCAACTGAAAGATCTATGAAATTCCTTAAAGGGTACATGAAGAATTCATACCGTCTAGAAGCATCGATTGTTCAGAAATATGTTTATGAAGAAGCCATGGAATTTTGTCAAAATTATTTGGCCAAAGTAAAACATATTGGGCATCCAAAACGTCATCATGCTGAAGGGGGTAGGCGAGGGGCTTCAGTAAAGACTGTAAATCCTGATGAATTGTCACAAGTCCACTTATACATCTTGAATAATGTTGATGAAGTTCAAGCCAGCAAAGCTGCACATAAAGAAGCTGTGAGGAAAGAAATTCCTCGAATGACTGAACAAAGGTTGATTAGGGAGCATAACAGAACTTTTGCACACTGGTTCAAACAAAAGGTCGAGGGGGGAGGAATGTGTTTCTGATATCCTCAAATGGTTAGCACGTGGTCCTGAGGTTGATGTCATAAGTTGGAATTCGTATGTGATCAATGGTTATACATTTTTGACGAAGTCCCTAGATGATAGGAGCATAGTCCAGAACAGTGGTGTTATGTTAGAGGCTGAATCTATGCACTTCTCCAGTTCGAAAGACAAGAGCCCTTTATTGGCAGTCATGCCATATTATGGGGTTATTGAAGAGATATGGGAGGTAGACTATGTGAAAATTAGATTTCCCATTTTCAAATGCAAGTGGGTTAATGTCAATAATGGTGTTTGGAACGATCGGCTAGGATTTACATTAGTCGATGTCAATGGTAGAAGTTTTGGAGATGAGCCTTTTATTATGGCAGACCAGGCGCAACAAGTGTTATATATCACCGATCAAGAAAATAAAATGTGGTCTGTAGCTCTCCAAGGAAAGAGGGTCATTGATATTGATGAGGAAAATTCAAATTATGGTATTCCTGATAGTACTCTTTTTTTCAAGGGGTCTACCGGACATGAACGAAGAAGATGAAGCGGATAATGAACTCGGCATAAGAAGTGATCACCAAGAAGGGATATGAGAAGATATCACTTTATAAAAAAGTCAATTCATAAGGTAATATTCATATATATGCAGATTTATTTGACTACTTTAAGGCTTTAACTATATATATTATTCCTTCTATGTTCATAAAATGTCTTTGACTATGAAGTTTGTTCCTTGTTTTATTTTTGTGGTAGGATCCGATCCAAAGAAACATGTTATAAAAGAGGATGTTACGTTGTTGGGTGGGAATCAGATAAAAGCATGGTGAATATTATTTTGGGCGCATGTATGTTTATAACTTATTGTATTTGTAAGTAAGTTATTTTATTGTATTAATTAATTTAGGTGTTATAGACATAGTATTAAGAGGCCAAATAACTCATGGTGAATAAATATTTGTATCATTTTTCCAATTCAATTTATTCAGATAATTGTTCATAGCTTATAGCTTAAAGTATCAACTTTTATGTGCTGGATTGGGTAGGTGATTTGTGTGTAATATAATCAGGAAGAACAAAACAGGGAAAAATTCAGGAAAATTTAGACCGCAAATAAATATTCCGGTCTTAAAAGTTGAGATTTTAAGACCGGATGTATTTATAAGTCCGGTCTTAAAAGTCGCTATGTTTAAGACCGCGTATAATTAGTCGGTTTTAGAAGTCGCTAAGTTTAAGACCGTATTTATTTTTGTCCGGTCTTAAAAGTTGATATTTTAAGACCGGATGTATTTATATGTTCGGTCTCATAAATCTCTATGTTTAAGACCGCGTATGATTAGTTGGTCTTAGAAGTCGCTAAGTTTAAAACCGTATTTATTTTTGTCCGGTCTTAAAAGTTAGATCTTTTAAGAGCGGCCAAGTTATTAGCCAGTCTTAAAAGTTGAGTTTTAAGACCGAATAGAAAGCTAGTCCCAGGTTTGTTTAGTACGACTTTTAAGACCGCATATTTAAATGTCCGGTCTAAAACAGTTTCTTTAAGATCGGTCGTAGTCCGGTCTTAAATGTGAACTTTTAATACCGGCTGGAACAAGACCGGTCGCGGGTCCGATCTTACGAGCCTCTTTTGTCCGGTCCTATAAGCCTTTTTTGCACTAGTGATCATTTAACATATGCAATCAATAGATATAGTTTGAAGGAAAAAAATTTATAAATTTGGAAGATAAAGTGATTTTTTTTTTTTTTTTTTTGCGGCGGGGGGGGGGGGAAGGTCAAGTTAATTGAGGGACCAAAGCAAACTTTTTAGAAAATTCCTAAATTTAGGACCGAGGGAGTATATAATAATTCTTAAATAGCCTGAGTAAGAAATAGACCTCCGATGCACAATTGAACTTGAGAGGCTGAGAATCCTGAGAAGAAGATTAGATATTAGAGTACCAAGTCAGATTTTTATTGATTTGGTACATTTTTATAGAAATAGGCCCATTTTGCGTCAATTTAGGGCTAAACAGAATTCAAAACTCATAATTTCAAATTTGAGAGACAAACACCATCTTTTTCTGCCAATACATTTAATCTATCAGAGAAAATTTCAATGATGAAGCAATGCATCTAATTTTTTCTTCTTCTTGAAAACTACACTGTTATACATTATTGTTTTTACAACTAAAAGTGGTTAAAACTACACTGTTATGCAGCATATATACTGTATATCAATTTCAATGCGTATTTAAGAATACTAAAAGGAGGTAAATTGTTGGGAGATCTGATATATGTGCAGAATATGCAATGAAAACATAAGGCATATATAGACTGATATGTTGATGCACCAGAAAGCTTAGCTATGACAGTCAACATATATAATTAGCCATAGGTACTAAAAAAACCATGCAGACAATTACATTACTAGGCATGCTAAAAAGTCCTAAGTGAATTAAATAATTCCTTCTAGTGATTAAAACATTTAAGAAAGAAGAACATACTTGGTCCGCATAACATAACATCAAAGAGAGAGGGAAAAAAAACAGAAAATCTAGAGAATATTTAAGTGCATCTCACTGATCAAAGTCTAACATTTTTAAAAATCTAGATATGGTTTGAAAGTGAGGAGGACTAGTTGCTCCAACAGATTACTTATTTGTTTCATCTACCTTGCTACTATGGAAGAAATTTCCGATACTAAATGCTTCAACACCAATTCCTTACTACCACTAATTAAGTGATAGGAAGCTTTGATTGTTACATAGCATTTGAGATGCAAACATAAGATATAGTTACAGATTAATTCAAAGGTCTTATATCAAGTGGTGTGTCTTCAGAATTTCTTTTACATTTATTGACATGTTGGTGGGAGCACCAAAAACATCTTATGTATATACTAAATTTCTTTCAAACAGATTAAAAAAAAAACAAAAAAAAGAAGAAGTAATAATGTATATACTAATAACAAATATAAAACTCACAAGTTTGCTACATCCTCTGTTTTACATTTATCTTTCGAAAGGGACCAAAGCCCTTTCACATAACCAATAATGGAGTTAACATGACTAAGAGTAGTTAAAATTGAAAAACTTCATCATTTAATTCAAAATCTAAATCAATAACTTAGGAATATGTTTCTTATTCATCGATATGTAGCATGATGAGTTGGTTAGTAAATAAGTGCCGAAGGAAAACCTTACGATGGATCCACAACAACCCAGAAAATTGATAAACCAAACTTGACAAAGTAATATCTCATGCTATTTCATTATATCAGATAAAAAATTTAAGGTGTTGGACTATCAAAGATGCTACTGAGCTAATACCTTCTTTGGAGGTCTTTTGCTTTTATCTCATACGAACCATAATACCAGCTTCCAAAGTAGAAGTTCTCATGAAGACAATTTATGTGAAAGGACTCCACAGTTGTATTAAATTGGATATTGATACGTCTTCAATTATTTTATGGTTTGTTTGTGATCATGATCAAACACCACAAGACTCCACAACCATAAAGCTCTGCCTCTGTTTTCAAGCATGTAATTTCTTAGAGTTATCATCTGATTCAAAAGCTATAGATCAACTTTTTTTTTTTTTTTTGTGGAAATAAAAAAGCTATAGATCAACTTGTATGTGATTGTTAATCTCATCTCTTTATGATTCATGTAGGACCCAATTTAATAGGTTGTGTCTATATGCAATATGAGGAAGGCCCAATATGGCATACCACGGCCCAAAACAACATACAGCCCACCTTAAACGACCTAGGAAAGCCCAGAATTTGGCAAAACCTAACTACTAGATCATTCTATGTTGCCTTATAAATAGGCGTATCCAGATCAAGAGGGAGGACATATTATCAAGTCTCTTCATCTGATCTCTCAAGTGAAATTCTTCTCTTTCATTGCCTTTGTATCATACTTTCTGAATAACAATTCATCTTTTATTCTTTACCATTGACTACGTAATTACTTTGTATTTTCTTTTTCTTTTCTTTTCTTTTTTTAATCATAATGAGGTTCTACATTATCGGTGACCCTTACGGAATCTTTAATAGAATTTCGGTTCTACAATTCCCTTTTACATCGATTGACTGGCATGATGGTTGGAGCTCCAAAAACAATAGAAAGAATTAATTAATATATACAAATTCATCCCCTTATTTATGTAGAATAATAAAAAAGCAAGATTCACAAGTGATCGGAGGCATTTGATCATACTCTAATGTGTGCACTTCAGTATTAGTTACGATGTTTGTGACAAAGTATTAGTTTTTTTTGCACTTCAGAGTATTAGTCACAGAATGTTATTACTTGCAATCTCTTTTCTTCTTTATTTTAAGGTTATTTTGTTACCAAGTAGTAAATTACGAGTCTTCATCAACTCGCCACTCTTCAATTTTAACCTTTCCTTTGCTATTGAAAACCTAAATTCTTTGTAAAGAAAATGAATCATTGAATTCATTATATCGTGACCTTAATGTGAGTATAGCATCTCTACTTCTTTATATAACGTCAACTGCCACTTGGGTTGCTGGTAGTCTAGGACATAAGTTATTAACGGAGGAGCATGGTTAAGGGTATATATGTCATTTCACAAGTTCCTGACATTGTATGTCCATTGCGTTCGATTGTTTTCCGTTGTTTAAGGTTTTTCTTTTCTTAAATCAAAACAGGGACTGTTGTACTCATACGAATATTTCAGTAGTTGGCAAAACATTTTTTTTTTTTTCAAAATCAAGATTTAGCTCACTACGCAAAATGATAAACTATATAGAAAATACAATGAATAATTTTACAAACAAGAAAACATTTTTTGTCTGTGGGTGAAAACATAGAAAATACAATGAATAATTTTACAAACAAGAAAACAATTTTTCTATGGGTAAAAATAAATCATTACTTAATCTCAATTTTTTTATAATAAAAATAAAAATAATAAATTTGTTTTTTCTTTTGGAAATCTCAATTTATTCCATAAACTAGAACAACTACACACACGTAAATGGAGAGGAAAAAAGAAATTTAGGATACCTATAAAAAGTTCCTAAGCATCTATTCCAAAGCCACTATTGTGGCAAAAACATTTACAACATAAAAAAACACAATTGAAGATGGATGCTATACACTTCGTCTCACTTTTAAAAAAAAAAAAAAAATCAAAGGTTTTTTTTTAAAAAAAATAAATAATAAAAATAAACATTTTGAAAAATTGTTTTCAGTTAGTTCTTTTTTCTAAAGGAATCAAAACAGGTTTTAGGAGTTTTTTTTTCTGTTTTTATTTTTCTATTTCTTATTTTTTTCCCGAAGCTGCCATTTATTTATTATTGACTTCACACCACCACCCCATCGCCAGCAGTGACTGGCGACGGACGTCGTTGCCACACCACTTTAAAAAGGGAGATGGTCACCTCAATGTAGTTATCCATAGGAGATGATGGAGGCAAATAATTATGTGTGATTTTCCCTGTGATGTGTCATTTTCATGTAAAATTTGAGTCCGACAAAAGACGCATTATTACAAATTTAATACTATATAATAAAAATGTCTCTTCTAACTAAAGCAAAAGAATCTCAATTATTATGTGACTTCGGATCATTTCATCATTTATTTTCTTATGAGTTTATCTAAACCGTTTATTATAGGAATAGAGGAAAAAAATCTAAAAAGTATTAGTTGATAAAGTGACCTTTCAGATTAATTGGACAGACATAATTTAAATTAAAAAACAATAAGGAAAAAACTGACCCAATTGCTAGACGCACCTCTGTATCAGGGGGCCATTGCCAACTACTTTTGTTTTTATATGCAAACGATGGCCATGGCTGTCGTGAGATATCCCTTTACTTTAACGTTGCATATTTCTACTGTGCATAGAAAGGAGTTTTTGAACATATTAGAGTGGACCTATGAAGTTTTTAAGGATTTAAATATTATTTTCACTAATTAATTTTTCTTAATATTATTTCAATTTATTTAATATTGTTTCTATTGTTATTGCTTAGTGATTAGCTACCATTGATCATGTTTATGGATTTAAGATTGAATTTGATGTAGGAAATCTTAAATTGATAGTGATTAAATAATGAAGAATTAGATTTTAATCTAATTTTTGTCTAGAATAGACATATACCTAGAAGCTCTGCATAATCAAATTAGAATGAGCCTGATATAAATTGCATCTTATTTAGTTGTGTGGCACACTACATAATTAAATGAGGTAGGTATATAAATGAACTGTCATGCATTTATGGACGTTAATACTCTAAATTGATTAAGTTAGGTTAAAATTAATTTAGTGGGAATAAAATCTTAGAAATAAATAAGATATTAATGACTCTAGGTTGTACAGAGATTTGTCGTATCACCCAAAATAACCAAGTTCAAAAACAATTTTGCAGAAATAGGGAACCTGGGTCTTTTCCCCAATGAATTCGTAGCGGGTTTGATCAAAAGCAACAGCGATACAGAACGGTAAAATGGGGGGTTTTGTTGATTCAAACAAAAATAAAAACAAAATTAAACAGAAACAGAATGAAATGCAGAAACAGAATGGATTAAACAGAAACAAATTAAAAACGATCAACCCAACATTTAGATTCCAGAAACTTCCATCATTGAGCGAAAAACTGAATGAACTCGCGTTTGATTTTGGATGAACCGAAATCTCTGCATTCGTCCAGAGAATTCCTCGACTAGACGATCGCCTCGCATCTGTCCGAACAGAGGCGTCTCACTATGCGATCGCATAGCAACACTGAAACCCAGTTCGAACTCAGTCCTTAGAATGAATCAAACCGAATATTAAAACTAATATTCGAACTATTTTCAGAAATCGAATCCGATAAGATGCAAATAGAAACAAGTAACGTTACCTATTAAGTACAAGCTCTCTGGATGAATCATGGAATCATCAATGTTGGGTTAATCACAAACGTTTAGTCGAACATAACTGGAAAAAATGAAGAACAGACGAAGAATGCGAAGAACGCGAAGAACATTTCAGAGAATTTGAAAGCTTCTGTTTTGATCCACAAAATTCTAAAAAACGTGAATGTAAATCTGTTTGTCGCTGCTGCCATACTTAACCTAAAATGGAAAAACGAAAATGGGGCTCCAATCCACAATTCAAGCCCAAAACAGAAAAGAATAAAAAAATGAGCTTTAATTACAAAATTCGAATTTAAATAAAATTCAAAAATACATCAACTTTGGTTCCAAAATCGACCGCCCTCTTGTCCGAAATTGCCCTTCATGTCTTCATAACAATTGTAGCTCTCCGAATCATCTGAAATATGAGATAGAAATGAGGCAAATCCGATGTTTCGTTCAAGAGTTATGGTAAAAATAGCGAAGCAATGTAAAATTGAAATTTTACTACTAAAAATGGCTAGAATAAAATCAAAAGCCTAAAGTCTAAATAAGTATAAAAGCCATTATTTATTAACTAAATAGTCCTAAATTATTAATCAAGAGAGGAATTTGCTCTTTTTAAAAGTATTTGTTATTATTAGTTTCTTTGTCTTATAGAATTTCTCATTACACATATTGAAAACAATTCTGATTTATTCAACTTAAACGAAACCAAAAAAAAAAAAATCCAATCACTAGTTAGATTGAATCTTTATGAACGACATTGATTTGCCACTTATTATTTTTATGATTCTTATACTTACTATGCTTAATTAAATTTTAGTTAGATTAAATTAATTAACATGCTAAAATAGTAATATTATTTTTGGGGCAGCTGCTTAAATTATTAAATAACATTGAATTCATGGAAAAGCCTTGTACCTAATGCACCGAGTGAACGGACTATCCAACTTTCTCCTTATCCTTCAATAGTAAATATACACCATTGATTTCACCTAGTTTTGGCCATTCATTGTTTTGAATATTTCAAGGTAATGATGGGTATTAAAAAGATAATTTAGGGTACTAAAAAAATATTTCATGATTTTAGAAAATTATTTTAGGATCTTAAAAAATATTTGAAGTATATTTTTAGTATCATTCAGTACCTTAAAATATTATTTCAAGATCCTAAAATAATTTTTCAAAAGCATGAAATTTTTTTTTAGTACTAATCAGTATTCTAAAGTATCCTTTTAATACCTATCAGAATCTTGAAATATTTAGAAAAAAAAACCCCAGATTTCTGTTTATCCAGTACTATTTTTCTTATTGTCATTCTTTCTTTTCTTTTTTTTTTTTTTTTTTTGCTCAGTATTGTCCTTCTTTCTATATACTCCATATTTAGTTTGTACTTTTAATTTTCATTACTGATTCACTTTGAGCACAGTTCTGCCCTGTTTGTTATGATGGAAGAGTTTTTATAAAAGTAGAAGTGTAACTGGAAGTGAAAAGGGTAAGAAGAAACCACGAAATTCAATAATATTTGACACATTGAAAAACTCATAATCAAATAATCGTTAGCCACTCATTAAAATCAATCTCAATTAGTTCAAAATAATTGTAGAAATCATGTTTAAAATTCTCTAATTAAACAACTTGACAATTAATCAAATTTATTAAACAATAAAGAGGATAAACCAAAGTGACAATTAAATTAATAAGGATAATTCAATTAATAATTTAATTGACAACCTAAAAGTTTGTAGACCAAAATTCCAGCAATTGTCTTAAAAGAGATATGTCTCCCATCTAAAACTAAATTATTCTTAAGTAATACAACTCAAAATTAACAAATTGATAAAAGCAAAGACAATCCTTTGTAGTCTTCAAATGCAAGTCTTAATTAGGTTCTAGCTTACTCCATGCCCTTCCCAAGTTATCATCCAAACATACTTTGGCTAGGTTTTTTTTTTTTTTTTTAGAATGAAAAATATAAGATTTAAATTCATTAGAATTGAATTGACTCATTTAAACTTACTCAGTAAATTATCTTTTAACGACACTGCTTAATTGTACACCATAGGATTTGTTAATATGTTTTTCTTGACCTACAAGAATTAAATAAGATCGTGATATATCATATTAGGAAATATTAATCCATCACTATAGGCAATTAAAATATTAACAATTTAATCCCAAAATTATCACAGTTAATATATTCAGATTTATATTATTTTCTAAAATTAGATAATGATTGAAATGTGTTTTAATGAATAAAAAATTAACCCAAAATAATCTTTAAAATAAATGAATAAAGAGGATAAAACATATTAAAACCATGGTTTGTCATAAGACTTTCAATCTTGACCTCTCTGTCAAATTTTTTGCTAAATTTTTCTTTTCAAAACAAAGAAAAATGAAACCAAAGTCCCAATTAAAAAATAATAATAATATCATAAATGTTACATAATCTATCAATAATATCTCTTTCACTCGTCAATGACTACATTTTTACTTGTTATTGATAGGATATAGGCCTTTACTAATATTATTTTTTTTATTTGGGAACTTAGTGTCATTTTCTAAATAAAAAATAAAAATAAAAATCTTGAACTCTTAGTATATTATTTTACATGAACAAATCCTACCTTCTCCGTTTCACGGCATTTTTACTCTACATAAGATAAACTAGATTTTCTTTGTGATGCATGAAGATATTAAAAAAAAAAAAAAATTTATCATCTACCTACAAATTATTATATTCATGTAATTAATTAAAAAGTATAAGACCATTTATTCTATTTGTTATTTAAATGAATGTGAAGTTGTCATTTGTGAAATTTTTATTTGTTAAGTCGTTAAGGAAAACTTGTTCATAAAATTTGATATCTAGAATATGATTCTTTATTGTAACCTTAATTTTAATTTTTTAAAAGTAAGTGAAATTGTTATTTATGCAACATTTACTTATTAGTAATTTGTTAGGTTCTCTCCGATCTTATATATAAATCACTTTGAGGGATGGTTAAATAATTGATATTATTGTCTAACTTTTTAAATTACTCTTACTACATGCATTATCTTTAAAAACAAGTTTTGTATCATATGTAGCCTCTTTTCATACTCACAACATTATAAAAATACAATAAACTTAAAAATAATTAATATTATATTTTTTCAGGGGAAATTGGGGGAATATCACCCATTTAAAATGTTATTGGTGAGATGAACTAGATAAATTTTAATACATAAAAAGTATTAGAAGTCTATAAATTTTATACACATAGTGTACCGGTATTATAGTTTTACCTGGTATCGGTACTCGTATTTAGATATTTTTTATAAATAAAATTTTTAATGAGTAAATTTCTCCCAATTATTCATATTTCATTTTTATGTAAAATGATTTTAAAATAGAATTAGATTATGATTTCTTTTAAAAGGTAGCTGGTCGCCTCGTCTTAGTTATCCATGTTAGATGATGGAGGAAAACAATTATGTGTGATTTTCCCTTTAATATAAGAATGTATTTTCTAACTAAATGAAAAGAATCTCAATTATTATCGGACTTGCTCGTGTGCACGCACACACATAGCAATGTACCACTGCCAACTACTTTTTTTTAAAAAAAAAAAAATGCAAACGAGGGCCATGGCATGGCTGTGGTCAGATTTATATTGTGCATGTATTGTTTGAACGGCGCATATTTAATTTTTTAATTGATATTTTTAAATAATACTATATTTTTGAAAAATTAATAATTTAAAATGTCATTATTTAGATTTAAAAAATTCTTGAAAAATAAAAGTCAAAAAGTAAATGTAGACTGGAGATCTGCGACGCTCAGTCGTAATTATTATTAATTTTTTAGGCCCACTCAACAATAAAGCATGTTCATGATCATAAGTGCTACATGTAGTCGGTGAGCAGTACAGATTAAGACAAAAGAGAGGCAAGTCATGGGCTTCAAGTGCTGTAAAAGGGGGTCCATGCACGCGGGCGTGAATTACGCGTTTTGTAGACCCCAACATCGTTTCCAAATTAATTTTAATCATGAAAGATTAATTATTTTAATTCTTATAGTTTGATAGAGTTTGCAACTTAGTCCTTATAGTTTAACTCATCGCAACTCAGCCTTTATAGTTTCCGAGTTTTTATAAAAAATTTGAGTCAGTGGTAACTTATCTTGTGTGGCTCACAATGTTAATTATTTATAAAAGCTAGAAAATTATAAGGACTGAGTGGCGATAAATTAAACTATAAAGACTGACTTACAAACTTATTAAATAATTAATTTTTCCTTTATTTATTGTTATTGACTAGAGATCCTGAGTTAACATAAACTTGAGTTTCAGAATGAAAACTCAAGTTTAGCACTATACAGAGACTTCACATTATTTTTAATTGAAGACAAAACTCGAGTCTTGACTTGGAAACTCAAGTTCTGGCCTTACAGAGAATCTTAAATTTTTTGAGCAATTGCAAACTCAATTTCGACTAAACTCTAGAAGTTCACACTGCCATAAGTTTTCTCTAAGTTATGAGAAAACTTGAGTTTTGATTTGAAAACTCGAGTTTTGATTTGGCAGAAAGTTTTCATGTTTTCCATCAGTTTTTGAAAACTCGAGTTTTGGCCAAACAGAGAGCTTTAAGCTTTTTCAATATTTTGAAAACTCAAGTTTTGAATGAAAAACTCAAGTTTTGATGTTTTGGATTAAAACACATACTTCCCATTAAAAGTCCAAAACTTGAGTTTGGTTTTGGAAACTCAAGTTTTGAGTTTGTTTCAAAAATGTGTTTCAAAGCTCAAATCGCGACTTTCCTCTCTGCATGGAGGAAACTCGAGTCTTGTTATTGAAACTCAAGTTTTACTTAAGTGCACAGTTGAAAACTTGAGTTTTGGAGAACAAACTCGAGTTTCTGTTATAGAGTTTGAAAATCAAACCTGACGAATTTGTAAAGACTTCTTGTTTAATCTTGATACTTCCCATTATCATTCTCTATTATTCCTAGTTAAATTTAACCACTTTGTTAATAAGTTTTAAATGTTTT
The DNA here is from genome assembly GCA_034222035.1 of Acacia crassicarpa. NCBI lineage: Eukaryota > Viridiplantae > Streptophyta > Magnoliopsida > Fabales > Fabaceae > Acacia > Acacia crassicarpa. The sequence continues at coordinate 13,286,709 of JAWXYG010000015.1, forward strand.
AGAGAATGTTCATTGAAGGTTTAAAATAAAAGCAAAAGTGATGTCAGCTCATTAAATGCTAAACCCAGAATATCCCCCAAAAGTCCTTGTTAATTCTCAGTCTTTTTACAAATTCGACGGACTTCTGGAGATTTTACAAATTCAAGTGGTATTTTTATGGAATTTTCCCTTAACAATATAGATTATGATTTCTTTTGAAACGCAGCTGGTCCCCTAGGCGTAGTTATCCTTATCCACCTATCCATAGGAAAAGATGGAGGAAAACAATTACGTGTGATTTTCCCTTTTTGATGTGTCATTTTCATGTAAAATCTGAGTCTGACAAAAGAAGCATTATACGTAAACGAGGGCGATGGCTGTGGTGAGATTTATATTGTGCATTTATTGTTTCAACGGTTTAGTTTTAATTTTTAATTCATATTTTTAAATAAAAAAATAATTTTTTGAAAAATTAATAATTAAAAATATCATTTTTTTATATTTAAATAATTCTTAAAAAATAAGTCAAAAAATAAATATAAACCGTAGACCTTGATCGTTCAGATTTAATAATCCTAATATATCGAGCAATCACTAATTTGTCACATTATTATTTTTTCTTGCATTGCCGAATAGCTTTATGCTTTTGCTTCTAAGTGGTTCGTGCTCCTCTTTTCTCTCTTACACTTCCTTTCACTTTCTCTACGTTGCTCCCTTTGCTCTTATTTCTCTCTCTAAACAAAACCAGATTTCTCTCTGCAACATCGTTGAGGTAGTTGAAGAAAGAAGGCAAAAACCCAAAAACAAAACAAGAAGGTAAAATCTTCATTGCAGGATTTGTATGGAGTTTGCGATTTGTGTGTTCTAGATTCCTCAACATATTTCCTTCTACTACTCTTATTCTCATTCATAGCTTCATGTCTTTCAACAAAAGTTAAAAAAAGGTAACATTACATTTTAATTATATTTTAATGTCAGAAATACATTCTAATTATTTTTGATATTCCTATAGTTATTTGTCAATTTCTTTAATATTTTGATTAATTATATATATTGATTATTGATAAATTATTCAACATCAGTTGAAGAAAATGTTTTAAATTTTAGTCTAAAAATGAAATCCTGAGGCTTTTCAAGGCTTAGTTGTTGTGTAAGCTAGTATGCTAGATTTCTACATATAACTATTCTGTTAGTTTTGTTATGTATTTCTACATATTTTGTTTAATCCTTTACTTTCACGTTGCATATTTCTATGTGCATATAATGGAGAGATTCGGATGCTCTTAGAAGCGAGCCCGTCAGCGTCCTTTAGTAGCTTTTGATCTGATCCGCCCAAAAATTGATCCAAGGGTTCAGAATCTATTTTAAAAGACCGCATACGGTAAAAAATTACTGCATGCAATAAATATAAAAATTTTAAAAATAGATGATATGTCTCTTTTTGAATGTTTGAATCAATTTTTGGATGGATAAAATCAAAAGATACTGAGAGATGGATAATCTGTTTCTTATAGTTGAGTTGTTGAAATCAATATTGATTTTTTATTTTTTTATTTTTTCAAATGTCAAATAAGCAGGGCTTATTTGACTATGCCAGCTGTTTGCATGCTCTAGATATTCCTTGGAATTAAGTCTCAAAGGCCAAAAGAAGAAGGTAATAATAATAAACCCATATTTTTGTTTATCCACTATTATTTTGTTTTACTCTCCTTCTTTCTATATATATTTAGTTTGTACTTTTAGATTCATTACTCATTCACTTGTAGCTCAATTACGCCCCGTTTGGTATGATAGAAAAGCTTTTATAGAAATAGAAGTGAAATTTCTTTAATTATATTTTAATGTCAGAAATACATTCTAATTATTATTGATATTCCTATAGTTATTTGTCAATTTCTTTAATATTTTGATTAATTATATATATTGATTATTGATAAATTATTCAACATCAGTTGAAGAAAATGTTTTAAATTTTAGTCTAAAAATGAAATCCTGAGGCTTTTCAAGGCTTAGTTGTTGTGTAAGCTAGTATGCTAGATTTCTACATATAACTATTCTGTTAGTTTTGTTATGTATTTCTACATATTTTGTTTACTCCTTTACTTTCACGTTGCATATTTCTATGTGCATATAATGGAGGGATTCGGATGCTTTTAGAAGCGACTCCGTCAGCGTCCTTTAGTAGCTTTTGATCTGATCCGTCTAAAAATTGAGCCAAGGGTTCAAAATCTATTTTAAAATACCGCATACGGTAAAAAAATTATTGTATGCAGTAAATATAAAAATTTTAAAAATAGATGATGTATCTCTTTTTGAATGTTTGGATCGATTTTTGAATAGATAAAATCAAAAGATATTGAGAGACATTAAGGGATAATATGTTTCCTATAGTTGAGTTGTTGAAATCAATACTGATTTTTTTTTTTTTCAAATGTCAAATAATTAAGCAGGGCTTATTTGACTCTGCCAGCTGTTTGCATGCTCTAGATATTCCTTGAAATTAAGTCTCAAAGGCCAAAAGAAGAAGGTAATAATAATAAACCCGTATTTTTGTTTATCGTGCATTATTTTTCCTTGTTGTCCTTCTTTCTATATATGTTTATTTTGTACTTTTAGTTTTCATCACTCATTCACTTTGAACACAAGTATGACCCAATTGATATGACGGAAGAGTTTTTAGTATGATTATGGAAGTGCTGTATTCTTTATATATATATATATGTTTTTGTAAAGCAAAAAGACCAAGTTACCCCCATCGTGTCCGAAAAACAAAAAATCATCTTTAATTTCTTTCGGCCATTCTTCTTCCCCGTTCAACTTCCAGTATCCACCATGTTCAACTAGAAATTCATACCAGCAAAAAGAATCAAACGAGAAATACTCGAATCAGAAAGCATTTCTCTCAACCTCTCTTGATTCATCATCTTTCTGTTGATGGTAAACCAGAAATCGAATAAAAAATCTAGGAAAAAAAAAACTCATAAATTGAAAGGTAAAACGAACTCAAAAATACACTGAACATTCTAAAATTGGTAGATGAGATTCTGATCTAACGGTGAAAAAGTGGTAGTGACTTGGTAGTGACATAAAATTGGTAGTGGTAATATTTTATCCCTAAATTTTAATACACTCAACATTCTAAAATAATTTTTTTTTATAACATCCAGTATCTATTGGAAAATACTTTAGAGTACTAGATACTAGATATTGGATGCCACTAAAAAATTATTTTACATATACGTTGCTGAGTGTAGTAAAAATTAATTTAAGATGTCAATACAAAAAAACGTTGGATTATTGACGAAAAACATTTTGTCGGAAATTACCGACAGAAGACCGTTGGTAATTTTTTGAGATGGAAATTACCAACGGAATTCTGTCGGTAATTTCAGTTTGCAACGGAATTACCCATAGAATTCCATGGGTAATCTCTTTTATCACGATTTTTTTCTCCAAGAGACGTTTCTGTTGGAAATTTAATTACTGGCACAATTCCGTTGCAAAATGAAATTACCAATAGAATTCCATCGATGATCTGATGATCTTTTGTAGTAATATGCTGAAAAAATATTTTAGAATAATGAATGCTCTTTTATTTTTTTAAAAAAGAAAAAAGTGCTCCTCAGACTTTGTTTACCCTCCAAAGCTATGTAGTTTTGAGGATGGGAGCAGACAAGTAAAGGAAAGAAGAAAATGCAAAGTTAAAGAAAAATATAGTTGACAAAGTAGACACTACAAAAAAACCGGTTATTTGTAGCGGTCAAAATCGCCTATTTGTAGCGGTTATTGGCGCAACTAACGACATTTGTTGCGGTCAGTCAAACCGCAACGAAAAACACCGAAACAAAACTGTTTGTAGCGGTTAAAAAAAACCGCTAGTACATGCACATAAACCGCTATTGTAACTCTAGCGGTTAAAGCTGACCGCCATTATATAAGGCTAAGCTGACAACTTATATACACAATTGTCGCGGTAAACAAACCGTTACAAAATGAAAAAATTTTTGGCGCCATTTTTTATTTTACATTTGTTGCGGTTATATAACCGTTACTAAATTGTCCAAATATCTGAAAAAAGTTTACCGCCATAATATTTGTCGCGGTTACTAACCGCCACAAATAATCCCCGCCAATATTCTTACAAAAAGTTTTGACGCCATTTTTTATTTTATATTTGTGGCGGTTTAGAAACCGCTACAAAAATTCACGTCATTTGTTTGAAAAGTAGTTTTAGCACGTGTTGTTATTTTGGTATTTGTAGCAGTTTTTAACCGCTACAAATTGGTGAATTTTTTTTTAAAATAAAATATTTAACAATTCTTATTGTAATTAAAAAATGTTAAATTATTACTTATTTACATTTTTACTAAACAAAAATGATATTAAAATATGATATTTGATTGTATAAGGTAGTATAAATATGGAAAACAATGAGAATATCTAAGTATAATAACAACAATTTATGAGTTAGCTAAAATAAAATGAATTATAAAATAAAAATGTGAGAAAGTATATCGATGAATAAGTATGTGAAAGTAGAAAAAAAGTTGAAAACTAAAAAAATGTACCTGTAAAATAAAAGAAGTTAATATCAAGAGGGTAGAAGAAAAAACAAATATTTCGATAATCACTAGATATGATCAAGTTGAGTGACATTTACCCAATTCAAACACTTTGCCTCGCTGAGAAAATGTAAAAATATGAGAGAAGATGAAGAGATAACGTGTGTAGAAATCAGAACGGAAGCATATTGAATGTGATTTGGTGGGGATATTTATTTTGATCTCAGCTTATTACTTTGTAGCGGTTGTGGTTGCGGTTTTGGTAGTGGTTGAGATTAGTAGCGGTTTTTTTTTTTTAATGTTTTGTAGCGGTTTATTTTAGTAGTGGTGGCTTTGATGTTAATTAGTAGCGGTTCTAAACCGCGATGAAAATATTTCTTGGGTTTTTTTTAAAAAATAAAAGTAAAATGAAGAGTAGGGATAATTTTTCTTCTCAATCTTCGTCAGCCTCTCTACAAAGAAAGTTTGTATAAAAAGTTACATGTGAGTTAATATAGAATAAGACAGAAAAATTTTGTGAAGTGAATTTTTTATATTTCATGTTGCGGATATTAAAAAAGGTTCCAAACTATAGGTAAAGTGTCATCGCCTTCTGGGAAGAAGTTTTCGAAACTGGCGGGCTGGAGCGGCTCACAATCGTAAGCGACGTTCTCACTATCGCCCATATCGTAAAGGTCCCGAGGCTTTAAGTGAACCACCATATTCCAATCCCTATGCCTCTCATCGGCGACGTAATAAATCTGGTGGGCCTTTAAGGCAAGAATATACGGCTTGTCATCTATCATGGGAGTCTCACCGACTTTACGGTGACTGATTGACTGACCCACATTAACTAGCTCTGCCTTCGACACCAATGGTTTATTATAACTGAGCCAGATTCTTGCTAGGTAAAATGTTCTTAGTTGAAAAGCTTCGAACCTAACTCCGTTACTCAAACAATCTGGTCAGCCCAAAGTATTTGTGGAAGTCTCACCGAATTCACGGGGACTGATTGACAACCACAAAACCCTTTCTAGACACCAGACTATTTGGAATAACTTAGTTAACTCATGCCAGAATGTATGCTCTGATACCAAAAATGTAACATCTCACTTTCTATAGCGTTTTCAAAATAGTTTGATCAGAGTAGAGCATCGGAATAAATGAAAAGAGCGAGTATCTGATAAACCTTTACTGCTAGTGCTTCTGGTTGCTATTACAGTGGTACAATTATCCGAATATTTAATAATACGGTGATATAATAATTCATAACGGTCTTCTCCGCCCGTGTCCTCATGCGTGCTTTTTACCCTTTTCCTCGGTTCTGATTCCTCTGAACCCTGAAGCTATAGTGAGTGTTGAGGTTCAATGGTAACGGTTAACCTCATGTTTATGTAACAATTATGTATGACAGATATTCATGACATTATAGCAATAATCAATATAAAAACTCATAACAGATTTGTCCGGATAACGGTACACAGCCACTACGTATGTTCATTATCTCTAGTCTGCACTATTCACCAGTGCCACGGTGTACATCCGTGTCCTCAACGCTAGGAAAACTCAATGGTATTATCAGAACCATAACCCGTGTATAGCTGTATGTATATGAATCAACTTTCTTTTTTAAAAAAACAATGTCTCAGACCATGAATACATCTATCACATATAAGTATACAATAAGCATCAAAGTTAATGTTACAATACGCGTCCGTACCTTCGTTGATGATATCGATACGTTTGTCGGTCAGACTGTGATCACGTTTATCCTATAACGGTAATATCACATTTATTAATTCACAAATAATATCCTAGTAGATGTCTTAGTCACTAATGACCATTTTCCTCTTGGTGGAATTATTTTCCAACTTATTTCCCTTATTTTTGAAAAAAAAAAAAACGCCGGTACAGATTCTTGGACAGATTTTTCATCTAACTTTAAAAAATCATAACTAATTCTAGAAAAATCGAAACGAGGATCCGTAAAATTCCCCGGAATCCTTAAGATGTATATTTTTGAGAAAAAATACTAAGGTTTGCCCAGAACTTAAGAAAAATTTCCAGTTTTCGCGTGTTCAGATCTTGTCCAGAAAAATTCCAGAATTTCGTAGCCTATTTTCTACAATTTTTAGCTCTTTACACAAAACTCAAAATGACACATATTATACATATTTAGAAAGGTATAGATGTCTAATTTACTCATGAAAAATTTCAGAATTTTATAACTTCATCTTCCACATAAAATAATAGCCTCTTTATGACTGACTCCAGAAAACTTCTAACTGTAAATTTCATCAGAATTTCGCTACTTTGATCTTTAATCTTCAAGAATTTTGCTAGACCATATTTTTCTTTATCTAATTTTCTAAATAAAGACATATTTAACCATAAAAACATGAAAATAAAATTATATTAGAAAATTAAATATCAAACTAACATTTCTACTAAAAACTACAAGAACTTAAAGCTTAAAACTCAAGAACTAGAAAATTTACCCTTGAAAAACCTTGCTACTCCTTCTTCCTTCTCACTAGCTCTCACTTCTCTCTACTCTTCTTAGAAAATCACCTCTTGGGTTGATTTTGGTATGAAGAATGAAGAGGGCAAAGCCTCCTATTTATAGCAAAACTCCATGATTATAAACCATTGGATTGTTTTTCTTAATCAAGGGCTCATGTTGCTTTGGTCTTTTTGAAGACACAAATATGAAGAGAAATGATCTCATTGGTTCATTCCAATTCACATAGGATTAAGACATTTATTTCTTAAATTCTCTCATTGGTTGGTTTAATGAATATTAAATTAATTTTATTTCTTCCTCACACACACACACTTTTCACAAAACCGTATACCACCTCCCTTCCTCCTTCATCTTATCTTCATCCATTTAATAAGATTCCTCCTTGCATGTGCTCCATTTATGGCAATTAATGATCCCATATGCTATCTTCAATAATATCTTAAACATTATCACAAACTTAATCTTATATTATCCTCTTCCATTTTCTTAAATGTCTTATCTATAAGTACATCATCCTCTTCCATCTTATTCCCTCATCAATGCTCCCATGTGCTTGCTTTAATTAGACTTAAATGAGATAAAACTTCTTCCTCCTTCTTCAAACCACAAACCGTGCCTCCCCCCCTTTTATTTTGGTTCTAGTAATTGTGCTTCCATTGTCTCTTAATAGTTATTATTAAAGCTTCCCATTGGATCCTTAATTGTCACATGGTTTTGGCTTATTTATGTAATTAATTGGAACCATTAGATTTCACTTTATTAGATTAAATCTTGGTCTTTTATTTGTTAATCTCTCTCATGAATTTAGGGGCTGATGTAATTAAGCCTAATTATTTCCTTAAGCATGTGCTTAATTGTCCTTTTTATCATTTTAAATTTAATTCCAAAAATTGAGGAAAATATTTTGGAGATAATCTATTCCAAGCGTAAAATATGTTTGTTTATAATAAATCCTTATATTTGATTTATGATTAACGTATTTTAAGATACAATTTATTTTGTATAGATTCTCATTTAATTGTGTCTTGAATTACTCCCAATGGTTTAACTCACAACTTAATTAATTACACACTTTTCTCTCTCTTACACACACACTCACAACTCTCACAACTTTTATACTACACACACACACTCACAACTCCCCCTACACTCTCTCTCATTATCCTCTTCCAAAGGTCATTAAGACTTTATCACAAGTACTCTTAGCCATTTGCCAATTTGTCTCCCCCATTAATGACTTGCATGTGATTGAATTAGCATGTGTGTGTTTGATCATAATTAAACAATTCTCCTTCCTTTTTTTTTTAGCTTTTGTTTTGTGTTTTAATTATCTCACAAAATTAAGAAGAAAGGTCTCCTATTGGTTGGTTTTTGTTTCACAAGGATTATGCTTTATGAGGCTTAATTAAGGCCTTAGGATTTAGCTTTATTAATTTCAATCCAAGCCTTTGATTTATGTTGGAAAAATCCTACCACTAGTGATGATATTTGTTCATATATTATGTGCTCTTAGGATTTAATATTTGTGCAATCATCTTGCTTCTTTAGGAGAGAATTTTCGCCACTCATAATAAAATAGGGAAGATTAAATTAATCTTGGTTAATATCTCTAATATAGTGTTTTAGGTGTTATTAAGCCTAATTGTCAAAGTATGATTGGTTACCATATTAATTATGATAATGAGAAATCCCCTTTATGCTAATCTTGGGTTTTTATTAGCCTTGATCACTAATTAATCTCATATATTTCTTAATTATGCCTCTTTAATTTTATTTATTATTTAATTTCAAAAATTAATATAAATATTGCAAATTTAATTGCCCAATAGTCGTTGAAAATTTTCCCTAATTGATTAGGCATTTTGATGACATTTGTTTGCCTTGTGTGACATAATTAAGATCATACCTAATTATGATGATCTTAGGGTATTTTATGACCCCTAATGGGATTTAGAAAATTTAGTCTTTGGTCTCTCCAATTCTAGGGAAAATTGCCTAGAAATAAAGTAGATACAATACAGAAATTTGAGACCACCTATTTTTAATAGGTGTTATTTGTCAAAATATGACATTCATAATAAGTGAGATTTTTATGGTATTACAAAATTGGCCCTTGATTCTTCATTAAATTAAAATATCTCTAATTGATGACCTTTAATTGTCACTAGATTTATTATGAAGATTTATTAATGTAAATTTAATTGTCACTTATTTGTTGGTAATTTTCTTTAATTGATTTAGGTATTTTTATAACACTTTATGACTCTCTATAATTAAATAAGAACTATGTTATAATATGATAATTTTAGGGTATTTTATGATTAGAAAATTTGGGTCTTTGTTTAATTTAATCCTAGGAGAGAATTCTCTAACTTAAATTAAATAGGCTACTAAATTTTGAGACCACATATTCACCTATTTTTAATAGGTATTTTTTATCAAAATATAGTGGTTATGCTAAATAGGAATTTTAGGGTATTATATAATAAGCTTTAATTAACTCACTAATCAAGTGCTTATATGCCCACTAATTACATGTGTCATTGTATAAATAATTTCTTAGCTAACCATTAATTAGTGCTTTATTATTAAACTTAATTCTTCATCTTTGGCCCATACCTGATCAAAAATATCAACCCTCTATAGAATGTCCTTATTGCATTTTACAACTTGTAAACAAATGTACAAGTTGGACAAAAACCAAGTAGAGATTTATTCCCTAGATTTACATGTGTATCTTGGCACAAATACAATAAATATTAGGTGTTTTATTCCCTTAAATATCTATTTATTTTTATTTCCATCTACCTCTTGTCTTTAGGCTAAAATATAGCCCTAATAGGTGCTTATAAGTATTTGCCACTAATCTCAATTAAGGCAAGTCCATTAGTCAAGTAATTGTTGTCAGAGGATAACAATTTGACTAATTACCCATCATTCCCTATTATTTCATATGATTTTATGTCACATTTTATAGCTTCTAAATGTAGTATCATAATTAACCATTGGTTAATTAATTCCAAATTGAAATTTGGATAAAAATATAATTAATATATTATATTTCTTTGAAATACATATCCACCTTTGTGTTTTGCTAATTAAAATTCAATGTTTACATGGATTTTGAAAATTAGGGTTTTATACAGTTTCTCTTGGTTTTACTGTTAAACAACATTGAATCTCTTAAGAAAAGGTAAGGATATATTGTAATTTGATTGTGTATTTTTAATTTTTTTTATATCGTGTTTATGTGTTTATTATATTTTCTAGTTTGAGAATTTTTTTAGTTTCTCTTGGTTTTACTTCTAGCATATTTTTATTTCTGATTTCTTTTATTTTTCTTTCAAAATTTCTTGAAATTTTGTAAAATTGGCAGGTCTTATTTTGGTGGATTCTCTATTTTATTCTCCTCAGCACAATTTACTTTGGTGTTTACAAAAGAAGGAGGATCAACACCTCAAAAAGAGGTCAGTATATACTATATTATATATACGCTTGTCATTTTGTTTTTATATATATTTTTAATTTTTGGTTATTGCTAAAATACTTGCATAGTGTCGACCAATATTTTTTTTTCCAAAATAGTTAAAAAGTTGTTTAAAAACTTAAAAAATAATTTTAAAACTTCTCATAAACTTTTTGTGAATTCTTCAGAAGAAACTTGTAGAAGATTTGATTGATTAAACTAGAAGAGAAACACTAGATTAAAATGGGCTAACAAATATTTCCAAAATATGACATATTTGAGATATTGAATTCATTTTTTGGGTTGGGGCCCAAATCTTTTTCTTTTCCCCCTTGTTGGGGCAGGCTATATTACTCCTTTGGTTGTTGGGCCTATGCCCAATTTAATACTCATAAAATGAAAGTATTTATAATTCATAATTCATGTTTATCACTTCTATTAGTAAAAATAAATTCAAAAAATGGAGAAAAAATAAATTATTATTTATATTTTAACGTTGTAGGAAAAAAAAATCAGGCATTGTAAAACTATTGTGAAACATTAGATATTAAAATGGATCCACATTTTGTACAGGAAAAATGAAAGGACAAGTACTTTCACAATTTTTCTGCATTAGATCATATCCAAAAAAAAAAAAAAAAATCTATGTTAGATGAAAAATAACTGATTCTTTTCGATGATTGATTTTAAGAATTCCCATTACTACTGAATGATTCCATTTACAGTCTATTGTGAATTGCGAATGGAGAAATCCAACAGCTACAAAATATTATTCAAATAACTTGATATTTTTAAATTGGGAAATTAAAAATGACTTAAGGATTTTAAATGAGTACTCCTCTCGTTCTATTTGTACGGTAGTGAGGGAATATTTTTGTGGGTTTTATTTATAAGTCACATCATTAATTTTTTTAATATAAATATACAGTTTTTACCTTTATTTATTATTGAATAAACTTTGTTTTCATGGGGTCTAATGTATATTAAATAGGGATAAAATTACAAAGTTGTTAAACTTTTAGGCAGAGTTCATGAGGTGTATACTATAAAAAGAAAAAAAAATCATTAATTTTTTTTAATATAAATATACAGTTTTTACCTTTATTTATTATTACATAAACTTTGTTTTCATGGGGTGTAATGTATATATTAAATAGGGGTTAAATTACAAAGTTGTTAAACTTTTAGGTAGAGTTCATGAGAGGTGAAAAAAAGAAGAAGAGATAATTAGATTGAATGTTTTTCTTGATTATTCTAATGAAACCTGTTTAAAATGACTTTTAACTATCGAAATTCTAGTTGTTATGAAAGTGATATTTTAATAATTTTTCAGAACTAAGGACCAAGTGTCACTTAGCTTGAAGCTTTCTCAAACATTCTTTTTAGGTGTTTTAAGTGGTTTTGGGTTTGAAAGTGTTCCCCAAAAACTAACTTGAAACAATATTGTTGGAGTGTTAATATATAAAATCCAAGTTTTTTTTTCCCCACATTTCTGGTTTATATGTTTTTCTTCACATAAACATTATATTGTAATGAAATTTAATTTACCACTTTTCAACACTTTCAATTTGCATTCTTCAAGATCTTAAGTCGTTAGGGGAACATCTTTCTGATTTAATTACTAAGGGTACACTGATTTGGTGATTAAAGCCCTAATAGTATGTTAGTCATAGACAGACCATAATTAGCTTGTATCCATGTTAGATGGCGAGCTTCCTACTTGACCTTGCAAAGGATGAAGTCCAAAGTTTTGTGAATCAAGTAAAAAATGAGGCTCAATTTCTATGTTGTTTCAACAGTTATGTTGAAAACTTTGAGCAGAAAAAGAACATACTAGTAGCAAAGCACAAGGATGTGAAGAGAAAGTTTCAGAAAGGCAAAGGAGTTTACAGTTTTAAGTTTGAAGCCCAACAATGGGAAAGTGAAGCAGATGATATCATTCATATAGACACTAAAATAAAAAAGAAATTGTTTTTTGGCTGGTGTCCGAATTGCTGGTGGAAATATCGAAGAGGCAAGGAGTTATCAGAGAAGACTCGACATATTGAAAAACTATTGGAAAGATGTAACTCCGATATAGTAGCTGGTCCAGCAAATGTGTTGGACATAAAACACCTTTGTTCACAAGGTTTCATTCGTTTTGAGAGTAGAGAGTCAAATTTCCAAGATCTATTGAAGGCATTACAGGATGAGAATTGCAACATGGTTGGATTGAAAGGGATGGGGGGATCAGGTAAAACTTCAATGGCAAAAACAGTGGGTCATACACTAAAAGAATCCAAATTGATTGACGAATTCATCTTTCTTGTTGTCTCCCAACCTCCTGATTTCAAAAGGATCCGTGGTGAACTTGCAAAAAGGTTAGATTTGAATTTAGATGAAGTAAAATAAGAAGAACTCTCAAGTCAAATATTGTCCAGAATTACTAATATCGACAAAAAGTTGCTTATAATACTGGACGATGTATGGGTAGAGTTTGATTTGACAGAAGAGTTAGGGATTCCATCTGGCCACCAACAGAAGGGCTATAATTTATTGATAACCACACGTAGTTTAAATGTTTGTACACAAATGGGATGCCAAGCAATTCAACTACAGATATTAACCAATGAAGAGGCTTTGAATCTTTTTAAGGCACATGCTAGTTTAAATGATTCGTCTCGTGGTTTTATGGGTATGCCACAAAAAATTGTGAAGCATTGCGGAGGAGTACCAGTTGCAATTGTAGCACTAGCAAGAGCATTGAAGCATAAGCCTATATCGGTTTGGAAGGATGCTTTGAAAACCTTGGAAGGTGGTGGTCTTGATCGAAATTTGGAAGAGGCTTATAAATGCCTGAAGTTAAGCTATGATAACTTGAAAAGTCAAAAGGCCAAAGATCTCCTTCTGATATCTTCTTTATTCCCTGAGGATTCTGAAATTCCTATAAAGCTTTTAATCAAAACTGGTATAGGATTGGGCTCTTTTAATGAAAATGATAAATACCATTTAATTAGAAGTGAAGTGGAAGAAGCTATAGAGGAACTCATACATTCTTCTTTATTGTTGAATGACAAGGAACAATGTGTAAAGATGCATGATTTGGTTCGTGAAGTTGCCTTATGGATAGGAGAAAATGATATTCAATCTCTTCTGGATTTGGAAAAGCCTATAAAAGGAAACTTCAGATATATATTTTGGAAGAGTGATAAATTTCCTGATGAAATTGTTGGAAATAAATTGGAGTATCTATCAATATTTTTACATGATTCAAAGGGTTTCAATATCACAGATACATTCTTTAAAGAGATGACAAACATTAAAGTTTTGACTTTTGATGATGATGGAAGAGGTCCAGCTCTATCATTGACGAATTCACTTCAACCATTGAAGAGTATTCAAACACTCATCCTAAGCTCTATGGAATTAGGTGACATCTCTGTCTTAGGAAACTTATTGACTCTTATGACTCTTTGGTTTTACGATTGTTCAATCATTGAATTGCCTAAAGAATTTTTGAAACTAAAGAGTTTGAGATCATTAGAGGTAGAAGAATGTAAAATTGAAAGGAACAATCCTTTTGAAGTGATTGAAATGTGCTCACAATTAGAAGAGTTGTCTTTTGCTGGTAATGAGTGTGACGATGAAGAAAAAGATGCAATTTCTCATAATGGATCTCCTCTTACATTACATAGATATTGTATATCTTCACAAGATGACCTTTCATATTATTCTGAAAAGTATGGTTTGTCAAGATGCTTTCGAGCAGATAAATTAAGCAATTTAGTCTCACATGCAACATTTGAGCAACTTGTTGAAAGAGCTGAAGTTCTTTCGTTGGAAAGGGGGGATAAGAAAAGAATATGGAAGAATCTTGTCCCTGATATTGTTCCAATAGATAAACAAGGCGTGATGAATGATTTGGTTGTTCTTCATTTGAGCTCACATCCTAACATGGAGTACCTCATAGATATAAAAGATCATGATCCTAGCATGAGTGCTTTTTGTAATTTGGCTGAACTACATCTCTCTGAAATGGGTGTTGAAGATTTATGCCGGGGTCCTCCACCGTCTGGCTTTTTGGAGCAATTAGAGATTTTAAAGTTGACAGAGTGTTATAAACTGGAGAACATATTATTTAATGCCCACTACAACTTGTGTCATCTTAAATCTATGGAGTTAGAGAATTGTCCAAAGTTAATGTCAGTTTTCCAGCCATACACTGCCCGAAGTCTAATACAATTGAAAAAGTTAACAATTAAAGATTGTAGTGCACTAGAATACATCATAGCGGCAGAAGATGATGATAGTAATCAAAAGAGTTATTATGACTCATTGTTCCCTTCACTCAAAGAGCTGAAACTTTCTATAGTACCAAGTTTCATTGGAATTGTTAGAGAATATCACCAACTCAAGAGTTCATTAATGCACAAGCAGTCACCTTCGCTTTCAAGACACAATTCAAGGAACCTCAATCAAAGTCTTACCACACGTGCTTTCTCTTGGGTTCAAGCATGTTGTTCTCTCAATAAATTGAGGCCCGCCAGCAAAGATAGATCACTTGATCCCACAAACCCACTGGTATGCTACGCTTGCTTCTCTATTTTTGTTTAATACTCTCTTACAAATTATATGTTTATTATTTCAAAAAGGAAAATGGGTTACAACTAAATAAAGTAAGGTATGAGTGTTAAAAACTAATTTTGAAGTTCTTTATTTTCTTTTTTCTTGATGGACTAAATTTGAAACAAAATTTGGTGATTCATATTGTTTAAACAATTGTTCTTTGGTAAAATGGTAGGAGTAAAGATACACTTACATAAACATATTTATTGCAAGAAATATAAAAGAAAACCGAGAGTTGAAACTCATGTGCAAACATTAATTGATTATTTAAAAACAAGGTTCATAATAAGGCATCAGTTTTAGGAATATCTAATGCGAATAATTGATGTGACACATTTAAAAGCCCATGGCTATACGTGACTCTGAGGTAAGAATGTTACTGAAAAATACTATCATGGACATCGTATATCAACTCATAATTTAAAAGATGAGTGTAGATACTTTATTTGATCTCCCTATTTTGGAGTATTTTTTAAAAATAAATGTAACATTATATCTTTTATGAATTTTATTGTTTGTTCTGATGTCGACTTTGAATATTAAACTACAAAGGCAATAAAAATGGTAAATTGAAAATATTTATTGTATTTTAATCATTTTACTAAAATTTTTATTGACAATGTATTAATGGAATGGGTTAGCATAACTCATAAAGGGTTGGAATAGTTTTTCTCAACCAAAAAAAAACATAAAAAAGATATAATATTTTGTAGTACTTACATACACCTACAAATGGAGCTCCTCTGTTTTACAAATCCGTGCATATTTATTTGGAGTTAACTAGGAAATCTGCTTCAGAAGTATACGTCTAGGACTATGTTGCCCTAAAAATTTTTTAAAGTTCAATGTCACCCCAAAAGTTTCAAAACATAACAATGTTGCCTTTTTCCGTTCAAAAGTTAACAGTCAATGTCAATTAAATAACATTGCTACGTTTTAAAACTTTCGGGGTAACATTAAACTTGAAAATGTATTTGAGGATCTTATGTAAGGCTTCTTTGTTGAAACATGTATTGACCAAATTAATATTCATGAAATCATATGGACCAAATTGCAAATGTTTTACATATTCCAATGTTTGTTCTGATGTTGGACAGTTGAATTCAATATCACAAAGGAAATAACATTTTAAAATCGAAAAGTTTATTGTATTTTAATAATTTTACTTAGACTTTTTATTAACAAAGTGTTCAATGGAATGAGCTATTAGTTTTTCTCAAACATTTAGAAAAGCACATGAAAAGAAATAATTATTTTGATTTATTGTTATGTGTTGATACTATTTGCTATATAATATTGCTTAAAAGCTATATTGTAAATTCAATTTTTATAGTTGACTGCTTGTTTCGGAATAAGAAATATTTCTTTTTTTATTGTATGTTCAAATTTTACAGCAGGTTTGTTTTAAAATGATAATGATTTATCTTCTTAGTGGTAGATATAACTTTAGCAATTTGTACGCACGTTTGTAGAAATTTGATGCATCCAGAGAAAGAGGTTCTCCTTCCCTTACAGCTCAAAGCCTTTTGCTGCAATCATTGAAGAATATTAGACAAATAACACTTTGGGAATGTCATAACGTAATATCACTATCAACTCTATCCATTGCGGCCTCAACAATTGCTTTGGAAACTTTGACAGTATTGGAATGTCATAAACTGAAGTGCATCACAACACATGAAGGAGATGCTCAAGTTGATGGGAATAACTGTTCCATTTTTCCAACACTAAAGAAGCTAGAAATCAAGGATTGTGAGGCGTTGGAATTTATATTTGTATCAGCAATATCTGTTGGTCTTCAAAAATTGAAGTCTTTGACTATAGTGAAAGTGCCTAAACTAAAATGTGTTTTTGGGAACTACCAAAAGGAGGAACACTCATCCAATCAGAATCATGATGATGAGCTTCATTTTGATCTCCCTACTTTGGAGACCCTCTTCATCAGTTATGCACCGAAGATCAGCATTTTTGCCAAGAATTATAGCATGGCGAATTGGATAGCTACAGAGGTACAGTCCTTTTAACTTTGTACAATGATTTGTTATGTATTTTTGATATGATTTTAACTAGAAGTACGGTATTTGATCAAAATGAATTTAATTATTTCTCTTTTATCATGTTAAGCTTTTAGATTAATTTCCTCATTTTGTTAGATTGATCTATATATATGTTGTTATGTACTTCTCTAATGAAGACACGCAATTATGATGGTTCAAAGTAAATTTATTTCAAATTAATATAGCTAGTATTTTATATTAATTTAACTAACTTCTTATGTGTTATTCCATAATGATATTTTATTGCCCTGTAGGAAGTGCATGCATCGACAATTGGAGCTCCTCTGTTTCATGTAACCCAAAACCTTTTGAAGAATATTAGAAAAATAGAACTTGTAGGGTGTACAAACTTAATATTATTGACAACTCTATCCACTGCCTCAATAATTTTGTTGGAAGTTTTGACAGTTAGAGCATGTGATCAACTCAAGTGCATTGTAGGAGATGAGGGAGATGCTCGAACTCAAATTGACTACAATTCCATCTTTCCAAAGTTGAAGCAGTTGGAAGTTTCATACTGCAATGCATTGGAATATTTATTCCCAGCATATGCTTTTAGATCCCCTGTATATTTGAAATCTTTGAAGATTAGTAGGGCTCCTATGTTGAAATTTGTATTTGGAAGAAGCCAATATGATGACAGTCTAAATCTTAAGAATCAAAATATCCAAACTCTCATCGATTTCCCTGCTTTGAAAGATCTTTCTATTGAGTATGTGCCAAAACTACTAAGCATTTATCCCGAAAACTACTATATGAGAGGTTTATATCTAAGGTTTGTTATTCTGAAAGAGCTTCCAGAGTTTACAATAAGACATTTCAGTGAATTTTTGGTTTGTTGGCATACAGAACAACAAGAAACAAAGGTATGGCTCTATTTAACTTCTTCAACTAATCCTAGTTTTTTCCCACAATTGATAACTTATGTTTTAATAGTTTCTCTCACTGCATGGTTTATAGATTTTTACATGTCATCTTAAAGAAGTAGAATATAATAATGTCCATAATATTACGTCACTAATCCTCAATTTTCCATAAGCTATAGGGGTTTTTGTTATTTTCGTACATATATGCCTAAAAATAACATCTATATCAAGTTTCAAATGTGATTTTTCCTCTAATTTTTATTTGATAGTTTCATTCTGTAAGTATTTTTGAATTTGGAAGTGACATAGCTTTTGTGGAGTTCATAGGTAATTGAGATGTGCCGGACAAGTTTGGAATCTCTTCAAGTTTGTGGCTTCAAGATAGAAGAAATTTTTGATTTGACATATAAGGAAACAGAGAAAAAAGGGGATGAACTTCAACCATTGACATCAAGCTTACAAGAGTTGAGTTTGCTTTATCTTAGTGAGTTGGTGAATATTTGTGTGGGGCCTAAATGTATCATATGGTTTGATAGTCTTCGGGTTCTAACCATTAAAGCATGCAAAAATCTCAGAATTATCTTCTCTGCATCTATAGTTAGAAGCCTACCAGTGTTGAAGGATCTATGTATATCAGAATGCGAAGAATTAGTTCACATTGTTGAAGAAGATTATAAAACAAATGCTGATGATCATGTGCGTCATGAACCATGCTTTCCCAACTTACGACGTGTCTCTGTATCAGATTGTGAAAAATTGAAGTACCTATTCTCCATCACAATTTCGGATATCCTTCCAAAACTATTATCTTTATATATACACAATGCCTATGAACTTGAGCATGTCCTAATCAAACGAGATGAGATGGAAGAGATAGTCATGAAGGATGTGTTTCCACAACAATGTCGTTTGCAACTTATAAATCTTCCTAACCTCATTAGTGTCTGCCATCGGATCAATTTTCAAAAAGGAGATTATTTTACGGCAGTGTATAATTGTCCCAAGTTTGGTATGCATTCAAAGAAGTAATTTGTTCTTTTAAATTTAAAATTTTTGGATGATTTTATTATAATATTAAAAATCTATTTTCAGACACTTCAACTACTCAACATCAAGCAGACCTTGAAACTGGAAATTCTCAAGTTGAAGAAAAAGTAGAGGAGACACTTTCTTCACACATGGTATGATTTTGATTGTAGGTAGCGTCATTTTACTGCTTCTCCGTTAATCTCCATCATGATTATATGTATGCTAGATAGTTTTATAGATGTTCGCTGAAAAAAATTAAATTTAACTGCATTTTAAATTATGCCAACAAAATTATTGTTACTATGCTCTCTTTATTTGACAAATTCAACAAGCCTTTTTCATTTTCGTTTTTATCAAATTTTGTGGTAATGATAAGGAAATTCAAGGGGCAACAAAGGAAATTGTTGAAGAACATTTTATGTCAGAGATCGCAAAAATGACAAATTCATCATCTGATTCAAAACTTATAGGACAACTTCTGTGTTCTCTAATACCTTTATAAACTATTTTTGATGTCTAGTGAGTTGTTGGTTAGAGCATAAAGAAGAGAACTAATAAAGAAGAATATTTATTAATGACAATCGCCATTGGAAAGAAATTAAAGAAAATGACAACTAAGTGAAATTCTTTCTTTTTTTAACAAAGGAAATGAAGAAATTTACTACTAAATATTAGTTGATACATTTATTCTTTTTTATGTTGAATAATTAGAACTAATTCAAGAAAGGCATCTTATTGTCCTTCATCTATTGATTTTTTTTTTTTTTTGGTTTATTTATGTCTCTAGTACACAATAATAATTTTCTTTCTTATGTTTTAAAGTTTCTATCTGAACCCATATGACTTTTTTAAGAAAATTCAGTTACTAGAAGAAATACGAGGTATTCAACAGTGCTTGAGGGTCATAATTCAATGAGAATGAGAAAGTAAACTGATTGGTAGAACCAAGAAAAGCAACTTCAACTACAAAATTTGCAATTGTTTTCTCAGAATGAATCAGAATCTTTAAATGTGACAATATTAATCTTTCTAATTCAATCAATAGAGTTATGCCAAATGGTTTGAACTAATTAATGTTTCTTTCCTGTTCATCTTCATATAGGATTAGTTTAGTAGCTATGAAGTGCACAAGGAAATAATTTATATGAAATCGTTCCAAAAAATGAGACATGACGTAAAATCTCGTAATTCAAAAATGTTAATAATTCATTAATGATTAATTAAACTTCCAATTTTTAATATCACAGAAAAATCTTGCTTAATATCATTGCTGTTGTGCAGGTTGTTCAAGGAAGAGCTAAAGGTGTTTCATCCAATCCCTTATATCAAATCTCCCTAACTTCTGAAAAGGTTTGCTTTATGAAATCCTTTTAAAACCTCTGATATATATCTTGTTGAAAACATAATGACTATTTGTTTCTAATAGGAGGTGCCAATTCATACCAGTCTTAGCCTCACTGTTATTCCTACAATAGATAACACTCATGCATGTGCCAAAATTTTTGAAGAGGAAGAGGAAGAACAAGGTAAGATACTGATGTGTTAGTTGAATAGAAAAATATTGGTCATTTATTTTGGACTTTATAGGTTGTTTGATCACATCTCGACGTCTCCAAAGTGGCATTAAAGCTAGCAGCTCATTATTGGAGGATAAGCTTGAAACCTCTATTAATGGTACCTTTTACTTTCTGTAAATAATATCTTTCATCCTTTGATTTGATATAATAATCATTTTTTCAAAGGTGATCCATTTGCTCCACCCGTAACAACTATTTTGAGTGAGCAAACTTCTCAAACCATATTGTCAACAAGCCTCAACCAAGCTCCTTCTTCTATCCTCTCCAGGGCTTCTAAGGACGAGTTTATTTTAAGTCTTCTTATAGTGACATTTTATTCATTCATTTGTTCATCACTTGTTGTGAGGGACTTGCTACAATGGTCAAAACTACCTTATTTGATAGAGATAGATAAATATTGCTATAAGAAGCAGTATCATTGACCTTATAAAAGGCTCTAGTTGAAGAGCTAGTGATTCTACCCATTGTACATCTTTATTTTATTCAATTGTTTGTTTTGATAGTTTCTATTCTATCATTTCTCTCATTTTAGGAGGAAATATTTAAAATGGTGTTGAAACCACAAACTGGTGAACTTCTATTGTTGTATCAAGTTTATGATAAGTCTCATCCACATTCAACCAATTTGTTTGAAGGTGTTGACCATGGGAACATCAAGGAAGCAGGCATGGTTCAAAGTGGATATAAGTTGAATGTTGAACCAAGTAGCTTAACACGAAGAGAACAAGAGTCGTCATATTCTAAAGGTTATTTACTCATTCTATTTGCTACTAAACATGTAGCAATAGTATACTTGAGTATTCTTTCCTATGATCTATCCTTGTCACTATTTCTCATTCCACATAGTTGACTTTGTTATCTTCATTTCTAATGTGATGGTCTCTCTTAGGCCAAATTCAAACAAAAGATCAATTAACAGATTCACAATCAAGAAATGCAAAGCCAACCACACCTTTTGTTACTATTTCACAAAATGAACACTCAGAGGTAATATTATTATTGCTATTTTATAAGATTATAGGCCTTTTATACTGCTGTATGAGATATCAAGTACTACTAAAAGCATTTTTTGCATTCACATGGATTCAAACTTTAGATACTGTATTTAAGTAATCAATGCTCATCCAACTAGGACTAATACTTATTGGTATAAGTAATGTAAATTTATGCTACTTATTGGTATATGTAAATTTATGCTAGATAACTTGAACTCACACTTCTTTCTTATTCAACTTCATATTGGATAAGTTGATGTGGAAAAGGAAAAAAAATAGAATGGATCCTCATTTTCTCTAAGGAAACAAGACTTGACATAAAATCTAATAAATAGAAAATAAAAATGTCATTAAGGATTATATTTATGATGCTTTAATATCTTATAAGTATCAACATAAGTATTGGCTGGTATACAGATTGTTGAAGTAAGAGGTGAAGAAGGTGCTTTGATACTAGAGACCCCACATCCAAGCTCCTTAGCTTCTAAAGAGGTGGGCTTCTTCTAATAATTTTACAATTTAATACATTTGTTGTTGCAATATTGATAATGATGAATGGTTTTTTGTACAAGGAACCTATTCCTATGAGTCTCAATTCCACGTTTAGTATAGAAAACCATTTCTTTCTTACAATGGAACTAAAGGAGGCTATTAATAAATACAAATTAGTTCAACACTTTGCAAAGTGACAAAGAACTAAATCCCAGTGCTGTAAACAGAACTGATTCACAAAAGGCATCTTCAAAAGTGAGATTATATATTATCATTTATCTGTACATTATTATTCTTTATTCAAGCAAGATGGTTCAAATTTTTGCCTTTAATTTATCTTTGACATAGGATGAGATGGCAGGCAAAGTAGCGAGAAATGAGAGAATCATAATTGATCCACAACAATCCACAATGGGCACCCAGAAGTTTACAAAGGTATATCAGATGCCCAATTGCAAATGAAAATTGAAACAACTATCATCTAACTGATTTAATTAGAATTAAGAAAAGCAATATGAACATATTGTTCTTTGAAATAATACATATACTTAGATTTATGCAAGACATTTGAACCTATGCGTGTTTCGTATTTATTTTCACATAGGATGAGTTGGTGGGCAAAGAAGTGCAAAAGGAAACAACCATGATGGAAGCACAATCAGAACAAGAAACGACAGGACATGATATACATTTTCATAAGGAAGAGGAAGAGAGAGAGGAAAGAGAAGGTAAAATATTACTTTCTTCAATCCCTAACTCACATAGATTAAGAAATCAGTAGTAATAGTTAGTTTCTTTGTACTCTTCTCTTAGAAACTTTATTTCAATTACGTATTCTTTTGAATGTCTTCTCTTTTAGTTGATTTTTAATTATAACATATTGCTTTATAAGTTTAGGAAGAAATATACAAAATGGTGTTGAACCACTAACTAGCGAACTCATGATGTTGTAGATGACGTTCAACTTCCTAATAAGTCTCAATCCCTTGCCATTGACTCAAGTAGAAGCGGCAATCTTGTACCCAAAATTACGCATCCAATTAATTCATTGGAAGGTGTTAACAATAAAGGCATCAATGAAGCAGGTGTGGTTCAAAATGAATCCAAGACAAAGCTGACATGCCATGGTGACCAAGCAAATCCAAGTAACATAACACAAATTGAACAAGAGACATCACATTCTAGAGGTTATTTACCTAGTTCCTATGATATACTGCCTATTTCATTTGTAGATAAATATGTATGTATGTAATAAAGCTTTTATAATATACTAATTTGCTATATATATTGTCATGCTTTCTTTAGGCCGAATGGTTGAAAGTCATGATTGCATAGAGTCAGATTTTATTGAGAAAACAAAGTTGTCAGTGTCACCATTGTATACACCAATAGAGATGATGCCTTCTTTTCTAGAGACTACTAATGAGGCTTCAATTGTTACTGGGCTGCAAGAAATAATTCACATGATGAAATTGGAGGGTTTTGAGAGTTTAATATTTGCAAAGGCACTCATGACTCGCCCACAACTTCAACTCTGTACAAAAGATCGAAGCGCTCGAATGTTGTGCATGTCCTACAGAGTATTGCTTGACATCTTGAACATTCTAACGACTAAGACTCCCTTCACGATCACCGAGGCAGACAAGACATTGCTGTCTGAACATTTGAAGGATGCTTATCTTTTGGGTTTTGACAAGGATTGGATTGAGTCTATAAAGACTAAGGTTTTTGATAGTGGGATATATGAAGTTGATAGGATCCAAAAAGTTCTAAAGAGTTTAGACAATAATCTCAAGAGCAACGAGGCAATGCTTGAAGCTATTCGTGATGAGGAGGTAGAGGCTGCACGAGTGGTTGAAGTGGCTCAACAAGAGCATGCCAATGTTATGGCTCGTCATGCTCATCTTTTGAAGGAACGTCAAGATATTATAACACGAAGGCATCAATGCTGGGAGATAATTGCTGCTAAAAATAGGCACTATGGGTTTTAGCAACTATTTGTGTGCTTCATGTTTCTTTTCTTTTGTTCATCAACAAGAGTAATAATTGTTGTAGACTATGCAATGCAAACATTAGATGCAGTGCAGGTGTGCCTTTTCCCCAATTCATGCATAAACGTACACTTGTTTAAAATTGAACTCCTGTTGTTGGAGTGGATATACAGAAAAGAATTTGAATCTGGTGTTTTTTTTCTTTTTTCTTCATTATAATTTTCTAAAATCCTACAACTATTATTAGCATTCTCAAACCACTCATACATACATGCATCCATGCATCCATACATACATATACATCCAGGCATGCATGCATGTATTATGTATGTATGTAATGCTATGAAATAAATTTAGACACTACAAAATTTTGATCGTTTGCAGCAGTTAAAAAGATGGATTTGTAGCAATTCTAACCACTACAAATGCTAGTAGTAGCGATTAAGGTAAATTCTACAAAACATACATTCGTGCGTGTGTGTGTGTGTACGCACATGCATATGTATGTAATGCTATGAAAATAAATTTAGACACTACAAAAATAATTTCGCTCATTTGCAACGGTTAAAAAGACGGATTTGCAACGGTCTTAACCAATACAAGTGTTAGTCGTAGCGGTTAAAGAAACTTTTACAAAATAGGTTTAAGATTATTCAGGCCACTTTTGCAGAATTAAACCTCTTCATAATGTTTTTAGATCCCCAAAATTGAACTTCATATATTTCCTCAATTTTCAACGCTTACAACAGATTTTAACAATTATCTTAAATATTTTCCTCATAATAGATATGCTTAAGACATTTGGCTCAACTGGACTTAATAGTCCACTTAATTCAAACTTATTATTCAACTTTTAGACCCAAAATTTGAAATATTGCATGTTGGACAACAACTACAAAGTTAAATTTAAATTTTTGACCCAACAATTTGAAATTTCATTAAATATTTGAAGCAGTTGACCAATTGCGCGCTACAAATTGTTGGCGCTATATTTTCAAATTTCATTCCTCGCCACACATTTTGGGGAAAAAAAATTGCCGCAACATTTGCAGCGATTCATCAACCACTACCAAAAATATTTCTAAAAATTTTTAATCCCCAAATTTAAATGACAGTTGTAGCCGTTCGTTAACCGCTACAAAATGCTCCTAGTAAGTCTGATGTACAAATGCATCTTGTAGTGGTTTGTGAAACTGGTAGAAACATAATAGCAGTTTTGTTGACCTGCTTGCAAAATACACCATGACAAATGATTTTGTAGAGGCGGCACTAATGTTTTGAAAGCACGCCAGGACATTCTAACAAGGCAAAACCAATGTTGGGAATTAATGATTGCTGTTAAAAAAAAAAAAAAGAACCCTTGGGATTTTAGCTTGGAATTCATTATATTTTCATACTTCATGTTTTCTTTTTTGGGTGATTAAAAGATGTGAACTTCTTGTAGTTGTTGTCATCAGAATGCTTAACATTATTATGTTGGAGCGAATACAGTTGAGAATATATGCATGAATAAGTTCAGGAAATTGGATTTTGGATGATTCCCCAGAATAATTAAAAAGAAAAAAAAAATCCTTTTGTACTAATTTATTTTGGAAGAAGACATTCAATGTTCAATCTCTGATCTATTAACTTATTGAATATTAAGTTATTGAATTGTTGTTGTTGTTGTTGTTGTTAAAACACAAAAGAAAGCTCTGTTTCAGTTGCTTTAAAACAGAGCATGGTGAGATCAATTTCTGAGAGAGGTAGACAAGCTTCGTGATATCTTCAACCGATGTAAGGAATAAAAAAAAACAAGATGTTAGGCATAAAAGCATAGGTCAATCTTGAAAAGATGACAAGCAGTGTATATAGGAAGAAGAAGATAAGAAGAATGTATCACTTAATCAAGAAATAATTTGTCTTTAACTAAAAATAAATAATTATTTTTAATAGTCATAATAATAATAAATTCCCTTTCTTCTGGAAATATCAATTCATTCCATAAAACCAAAACAATTACACGCACAAAAATAGAGAAGAAAAGAAACTTTGGCCATCTTCTAGGAAAAGAATGTTTTTCCCCCCCTGGAAGACAAGACATATTGCACTTTCACTCTGAATTCAACTTTTAGCTTCATTAGAATTTACAAATGGGAAAACTTGGTATCATACTCACTTTAAGAATTCTCTTTTTCCATGTATGATAAGCAAAGCAGCAACAATAGGATACAACAAATTTCTCGTGACTTTGTTATCCTTGAATATGTCAAGGTATTGATACTTTTGCAAGGAAACCATATTTTTATATGTTTTTTTCATCATTAACTTGGAGGATTTAATGTATTTTGTAAGTCATATTACATAATTAAACACTAATTTAAGTTAGGGATATTTGTATTGAATTAAGTCTAATTAAGGGCAAAATGGTCCTAATTTATTAATTATTCAAGCAAATCTTTTCTTAGACTTTTGAAGCTACATTGTGTTTACTTTTTGCATTGTAAGTGTTTTGGAAAAAAATTTGAGAATGTGGAAATGTCAATTGAGGTCAAAATTAATATTTTTGAGGACTAGAAAAATTACAAAAAAGACCCAAAACTTTTGAAAATTGCAAAATCAATGTTGATAGAATAATGGAAGATTGTAGAAAAGGGCTCATAGGTTTTTGAAAATTAAAGTTTAGCCCTACAAATGTTTTAATATTTGTGGTGTAGCTTGTGTTTTGACCAGGGCTAGGTCAGATTTTTAGAGATGGCGAGATTCTTCAATGATATTAAGCTCTTCCACTCTAGTTCCATGGATTTCCAACGCTTAAAACTAGTTTTGCAGTTTGTGTGGGATGCTCTTATGGCTATATGTGGCTAAATCTCTTAATTTTTGGTGGTAGAGAAGGTGGCTAGCTAGGTTAGTATTGTGGGGAGTTTATTAGTTTTCTATTTCCTCATTATACATATTGTGATTTGTTTGGTTTGATTTTGTATTGGTACATGTTTCTGAGGCTTAGATAAGTGTTTATTAATTGGTCTATGATAAATTACTCTTGTGTTGGATTTTGTATTGATGCTCATGGATCTTATATTGAACATATTTCCTTTTGAATTAATCAAGTTATGCATTTTATGTGGTTACTAGTGTGTATAATGTATTTATTTCAATTTGAGTGTCGCGGTTTTACTTTTATTTAAGAGGAAGCAAATGCTTTAAAATGATTTTCAAATACATATCAAGTGCTTTTTAACACTTTATCTAAGAGATGACTATGAGTGTTATTGTATTGATGCTATCTTATAGGTAATTTTGTACTGTAAATGTTTTGAAAGAAAATTTAAGAATGTGAAATTGTCAATTAGGGTCAAAATTAACATTTTTGAGGACTAGAGAAAATTACAGAAAACGACACAAAACTTTTGAAAACTTCATAGTTAATATTAATAGAATTAGGCAAAATTATAGAAATGCTCAGAGGTTTTTTAAAATTAATTTATCTGTACAAACGTTTTAACATATGCAAGTTAGTCCCTTCACAAACTTTTGAATTCTTATCGTTTAACTTGTGTTTTGATCAGGGCTAGGTCAGATTTTCAAAGACGGAGCCCAAGCTTCTTTTACTTTTTGATCTTAACTGCGCCGTGGCAGGAGTTTGAACCAAAGAGAGCTAAAAACCACCATACCTTCCCTCTCACCATTTCCTCCTCTGCCATGCTTCGTCATCTCTACCACCGTTTGACCTCCACCATCCCAAATTCAGAAGCAGAAGCTCAGCGAGATTCCACCGTGAGCAGTTGCGGAACACTAGAAGACAAAGCTTTAGCCGCAACAGTGGAGCGACAGAGATCATAGTAGAAGAGCGCCGGCGACCTGAAATAGAGAGGCATCGCGGCCTTCAGAATTTCAAAGATCGTGTCACAATCTTCTACTTCGTCGGAATCCACCGTCTATATTTCCAACACCACCATTGACCACTTTTTCTTCTTCCTTCTCACTCCACCACCATCAGACCGTCTATATTTCAACTCCGACCAAACATTCCTTCTTCTCATGACAAACTCTCTGTTCTTCTCATCTCATTGATTTCCTGCGGGTTTTGTAATATTCTGGCGTAGTCCTATAATTTTTTGGCGAGATTATTCTATCATATTAAGCTCTTCCACTCTAGTTCCATGGATTTCCAGGGCTTAAAATTAGTTTTGCAGCTTGTGTGGGACGCTCTTGTGGCTGGAATTGGCTTCTGTCCACTGCACAATTCGTCCGCTGCCATCCGCTGCAAATGCGACGACATCTTTGGTGCAAAAAAACTGAGTCTGATGCCTTTTTTTTAAAAAAAAAAAATCAGGTACTAACTAATACTAAAAAAAAATATTTTAGGATACTTAACGGTATTTAAAAAAATCTTTCATAGTCTGAAAAAATTATTTAGGATCTTTAAAATATATTTTAGGGTATTTCATAGTCTTAAAAAATTATTTTAGGATGTTCAAAATATATTTTAGGGTATTGATAGGTACTAAAAGGATACTTCAGTATACTGAAAAAACACTTTATGATCTTAAAAAAAAATTGAGGGTACTGATTGGTACTGAAAATATATTTCAGGATATTAACTAGTATTGGGAAAAAAATTTATGATCTTAAAAAATTATTTTAGGGTATTGAAAAATATTTTAGGGTATTGACTGATATTAAAAATATACTTCAAAATAATTTTTCAAGATCCTAAAATATTTGTTCAAGATCATAAAATAATTTTTTAAGATTATGAAGTTTTTTTTCAGTACTCATCAGCATCCTGAAGTATTTTTTTTAGTATCAATTAGTACCTGATTTTTTTTCAAAAAAAAAGGGTTAAATACCTAATTTGCCATGGAAGTTTTGCTAAGGGAGCACCCAACACCCGGAAGTTTTTAGGTATCAAATTTGTCCCAGAAGTATGAAAAATGTACCAAATTTGCCCAACACTGACAGAAGGTCAAACGGATGTTTGCCACGTAGGATTTTTTTTGGGTTAAATACCTAATTTGCCACAGAAGTATTGATAAGGGGGCACTCAGCACCTGGAAGTTTTTTTGGTACCAAATTTGCCCCGAAAATATAAAAAAGGTAGCAAATTTGCCCAAAGCTGACGAAAGGTCCACGTAGGTCGTTAAAATGCCATATGGCTAGGAAAGAAACACAATGGAGGGTGAGTTATATGTCAAATCATATAACCACGTCAAACAGTTCTCCGAATCAAGATAAATGAAAAACCACCAATAAACCCAATTAGTGATGGTCATATGGATTGTCAAAATTTTCACTAAGACGTAAAATTTCAGAGAAGCAAAATAATGAAATTTGGGGGGGGGGGGGGGAGTGAGGAGGCATTACCTGAAGATTTGAGAATCGAGAAATTGTAAGGGTCTAAGAGATAAAATCGTTTGGTATGAATTTGCCACACCATCTGGCTAGTCGTCAAACCCACATCGGAGAGCCATGGTGTTCCCAATGGTCCCACCGGCACTATCACCGCCGATGTAGGAGTGGGTGAAGGAGTAGAAGAAAATTCAGAAGTACGAACCGCCAAAAGCGAGAGGGAGAGAGAGATGAATAACATGTTGACGTGGTTACATGATCTGGCATATAACTCACCCTCTACTGTGTTTCTTTCCTAGCCATGTAGCATCTTAACGACCTACGTGGACCTTTCGTCAGTTTTGGGCAAATTTGGTACTAAAAAAACTTCCAAGTGCTGAGTGCCCCCTTATCAATACTTCCGTGGCAAATTAAGTATTTAACCCAAAAAAATCTTACGTGGCAAACGTCCATTTGACCTTCCATCAGTATTGGGCAAATTTGATACCTTTTTCATACTTCCAGGGCAAATTTGATACCTTTTTCATACTTCCAGGGCAAATTTAGTATCACAAAAACTTCCGGGTGCTGAGTGCCCCCTTAACAATACTTCCGTGGCAAATTAGACCTTTAACCCTAAAAACAAAGGCATCAGCCTCATTTTTTTTGCACCAAACGATGCCGTTTCATTTGCAGCGGATGGCAGCGAACAAATTGTATGTGTAGCTAAATGTATTGACGCTTGGTGGCAAAGAAGATGGCTAGGGCTTCAAAATACTACAAAGGGGAGTTTATTAGTTTTTCATTAGGTCATTAGATGTGTTAGTTTGATTTTGTATTGGCACATGTTTGTGAGATTTAGATAAGTGTTTGTTTGTCTATGATGAATTACTCTTATTTTGGATTTTGTATTCGACATATTTTCTTTTGAATTAATGAAATTGTGTTTCTATGTGGTTCCTTTTGAAATACATGTCAAGTGATTTTTAACAATTTATCTAAAAGATGGCTATGAATGCGATTGTAGGATTAGTCATTGGTTAGGTATATTGGACTTAATGTGATTACTTGAGTTTTCAATTTAACTTGATGAAAAATTAAATCCTAAATTATTTTGAGAAGCTAAGAAAGCCGCCAACTTTACTATCAAGACTCATTTTATCATATCATCCCTTTCTAATCTAAAGCATTTCTTTATTGTTTTCCAAAAATACCAAAAAGATTAGAAATAGCTTTATTTTTTATGCATTTTAATTTAGGGAAAATCATTTTCAAAACCCCATTTCTATCTATATTTTTAGCACTTTGTCTAATATAGGGAAATTAAAATAAGAGGCTCTTGTGATCCTGAGTTGTTTGCACCATATTACATTTTAATTTATGATAAAATTCATGATTTAACCCTGATTAACATTGTATCAAATCAAATGTATATTGATTGGGTGGAGGATATGTATGCATTGCATTAAATATCCTACCGTAATTGTTGTGTTCATATTTGAGAGCGGGTAAACAAAAAAAGATTGAGCGATCAATATATATATATATATATATATATTACATCGTCATCAATCAATCAATTTATCATTATTAAAATACAAGAAAGTTCTGTTTTTCTTGCTTTGAAACAGAGTAAAGTGAGATCAATGTGTGGTGTCCTCTGTTGATTGGAAACTCATTCCGAATTTTCTTCAAAACTTATGCAAAAAGGTTTTGCTTCCTTCCATCTCATTATATGTTTAGACTTTCATTTTTATTTTTATTTTTTCATGTTGGATAAAATTAGCTCCCAAATGGGCTTTTCCCTACTTGCACGTTCAGTGCTTGATATAAAACTCACTTTAATGAACTTTAAATTAGTCTTGTACTAAGGATGAGACGACGGTATATTTTCTCATGTGTGAAGTCTCAAGTAGGTGCGAAAAATAAGAAATGTGTTAAGCACAAGAACAACATGCAAGATTGGCTCAATCAAGAAAACAAAATGACTGTAACAAGAGAACAAAGGAAGGAATTGAAGAAAAAGTTAATGGTCCTGTTTAGATTAGTGGTGGGAGCGGTGACTTATTTCCTATCTGACTTTTACAGAAGGTTGATAGAAAAAAAAAAATCAGGTTGTAAATATGACTTATGTTTGAATTGATTGTGGTAGAAGTGGCAGAACCCACGTCAAAAAGCTAAGAGCTTTTTCCTAAAAGCTACCCATTGAGCTTCTGGTAAAAGGAGCTTTTTTTAAAAAGCCCAGTGGATTAAAAGCCAATCCAAACACCTCCCACTAAGCTTTTTTTTCTACTGCTACTCTTTTCTGGTTTTTTTTTTTAATTACTTAAAACTCACTAACGCCCTCCCCAAACACACCAAATACTTAAGACATATTTCTTCATATTTGTCTTCCCCCCCCCCCCACAATTTACACTTATTGATGTCCCCTTAACAATAATCAAGATGAAAGAGAAGTAGAATTAAGGAAGATGATTAAGATATTTTAGAAAGTACATGTGAAATTAACCAACTTCCTTAATCAAATCAAATTAAGTAAATATGTCTTATATTAAGCATAAAGAAGTAATAAACAACAACATCTAAGACCAACTGTGTTTGGACTAGCTTTTAGAGAATAGCTTATGGAGAAGAAGTGATATGATTTTCAAGAATAGATTTTGCGCAAAAAATTGATTTATTTAATAAAATAATAGTGTTTGAATAATTGTTAATCACTATTATCATGTTCAAATTACTAAAAAGGACATTAACTAATATGATAATTGCATATAAAGAGGATAAGATTCTATTTCAAATATTTTTAATATCAAGTTTCATAATAAATAATAAAATTTAAATAAATTTATCTGCAAAATTAAAATTATAACATTAGTCAATTTTATAATATGATGAAATAGCATTTGTTTCGTCTGCTTTATTTTTCCTTCTTGCATTAGCTATAAATAGGTGGGGACGGAGGATCTAGGGACAGTGGAAAAAATAGAGAACTGTGAAAGCAGGGGACATATTAAATCAATTAAAAATAGATTAAATTGATTGAAGCTGGGGACATATATTAGGCAATTGAAGCTTACGGCGAGTGCAGACCAGAAGCATAATGTATTGATGTGTACATTGAAAGGTGATGAAGATGGTGGCAAGGGCCTTGATTACTTGAAGTTGGAGGTTTGTAGGAAAGTGGTGAAGGTTTGGTGAAAAGTGGGAAAGTAGTTCTTCAAAACCATGGTTTGAAATACAAAAGTGCTTTTTTGATATCATCAATATATATATATATATATAAGGGTTAAGGAGCAAATTTACCAATAAACTATTGACCCAGGAGCATCCAACACAATAAACTCTTCTTTGGACTTTAAATACCAACCAACTTTTTAAAATGTAAACTTAACACAAAAACGTTAAAGTTGCACTAACTCCGTCTTCTCTCTCTTCCATTCACTTTCTCTCTCCCTCTCTCATTCAATCCCTCTCTCATTCATTCACTTTCTCTCTCCCTCTCATTCAACCCCAGGAGATGCAGAATCCACGTCTCTGTGAGTGAAAAAGTTGAGATGAGGAACAAAGAGCCTCCAATACGGAATCGCCGCCGGAGATGCAGAATCCACGTCTCTGTGAGTGACAAAGTTCTCGCGTGCGTACTTGGCGTAATAAGGTGCGTACACCGATCAGAGTTGCGCAGATCTGGAAACCAAGAAACATAATCTTGACAAGTCGGAGGGACTGAACGAAGCCGGAGCGCAGGCAATCGTCGCCGGAGAAGAAGAAGGCACGACGGAGTAAAATCTTAGTGAAGAAAATGAGAAGATCTTGAATCTTGGTGATTGATCGCGCGAGTCTTGCTGTCGAATCCAAGAATCAGAGAATCAAAGTCGCGGCTAAGAAGAGAAATTCAATGCTGAACAGGATCTAGGTTTCCAAGCTGAGAATCTTCAAGAACGTACCAGATCAACAAAGCTAAGGAAAATCATGGACGGAAATCGGTCTCCGTGGGTCAAGAATAGCCATTCTTTGTTGGAAGCTTGATAATTGGCACAATACTTCCTTTGTTGCAGATTTATTTCTTTTTTCTTCTTTTCATTTATTTAACAACGATAATTGAATGGTGGATACAGATCTTGCAGAGTAAGAACACTTCTTCTTTTCGTGATAGACACCATCAAAGATCAAATGGCAGATGTGAAATACCAAGCAACAATGTCGTTGCTAGTTTAGAAGAAATCCAGAAGCATGGGTAAAAGCGAGGGAATGAATGAGAGAGGGAGAGAGAAAGTGAATGGAAAAAAGAGAAGACGGAGTTAGTGCAACTTTAACGTTTTTGTGTTAAGTTTACATTTTAAAAAATTGGTTGGAATGAGAAGAGTTTATTGTGTTGGGTGCTCCTAGGTCAATTGTTTATTGGTAAATTTGCTCCTTAACCCTATATATAAACCTATCCCAAAATCACTACTCATAAGCCATCACATACACGGCTTATACCCGGCTTTAGACACATATCACTGTTCCTAAGCTGTTGCCAATTTTCTCTTCAATAATATTCGTATCTTGTGCTGCGTGCAAGCCTTCGTCTCTCTCCTCGTTTTTTTAATTCCCATCACATATCACTTTTCTTCCTTTCTTTCTCTCATGTCACATCTTATCTGAGTAGAGCGGGATTTCCCTTCTTCTCACTCCTCTCTTTGCTCCCTCTATTTTCTGGCCATCTTCTCTTTGTCTGAGCAGAGCGGGATTCAAAATTTGAAACCCGTGAATTGATCTCTCCCATTCCTCACTTTTCTTCCTGGGATTATTTTTCTATCTGTTTTATATCTCTCCCGCTCTGCAGGTTTTTGATGGCATCATTCGAGGTAGCTCCGGCTTCATCTCCCAAATCGGCATCGCTGGCTTCATCTCCAGCATCCTTGCCGCCAGGCAAGTCTCCACACGGACCTACATGGATAACTCCCCCGGAGTGTGCTTTAAAACTTAATAGATTTGGCTATGCAAGGTAAATTTTATGGATCACGATTTGTTCTCGCTCTTCAAATCTTTGTCTTTTCCCAAAGTGTAGTCCAAATTGCAAACCAGATTCTCTGTTTGCTCATGCCCCCTCTACTGACTTTTGGCAGCAGGCTCATGTATTTAGCATCATCTTCCTCCAGCGCTATTGATCTAAAGTTGATGACCAAATCGAACAGATTCCTCAAAATCCGGAGCCGCCAATAATACTAGCATCGTCGACTTTTGCCGTCACTTGCCATCGATTCCCGCCGATCTTTCTTTTAGCATCATCTCCCAAATCGGCATCATTGGCTTCATCTCCGGGACCTGCAAGGTAAATTTTATGTAAATCCTTGCTGGTTGTTCTCTGCTGATGCTTTTTAAGTCAATTCTGTAGAGCAATCTCCAACTTATTAAGTCTCAGAAGAAGATTATTTACCTTTGTTTCATGGAAACTTCCGTTTCCCTGCTGCTGTTCTTCTTCGTTAAAGGTCAGGGCGGCAGCTATAGCATCATCTCCCAAATTGGCATCGCATCGCTGCCTTTATCTCCAGCATCAATTCTAAATCTAGGACGATGTGAATATGTTTGCATATTATAGGGCCCAGAATGTCCATCCAAGCAGATCTATGCGAACAGACCTATAGATTTGGCTTCTTCATATCCTCATACATTAATATGTGTGTTTATGTTATTTCAGGGACCAAGCTCAGCTGTGTCAATAAGGTGTGAGAGAGAGAGAGAGAGAGATGACCGAGGTAAAGCAAACAAAAGCAGGGTAGTAGTATTCCTTGAATTTTTCACATGCAGTGGACAACTTTCCCAGACATTAAGAAGACTACTAACCATGATGGAGAACATGTACAAAATATGAATGATATTTTGTGGGTCCTATTTAATTTTTAATTATTATTACAAATTTTGTCCTATCGAGTCATTGTACATGGTTTGAGCAAAAAAAAGTCATTGTAAATGGTTGCAAGTTGCATGATTTGACCAAAGATAGTATGATTATTGCAAGGTAGTAGTAGTTCAAAATTAATGGATATCAAGTCACGGTGGTTTAAAATCAAAATTTATATGGGCCCCAACTGATTTGTTTTCCATCCATCTTTCATCTTCTGTGTGATTACTTATCCAATAGAAAGCAAAATTCAAACATGAACCATTTGCAAAAACATGAAATTCAATTTTCAAATTTAGCGATAGAAACTCGAGTTTGTTCTCCAAAACTCGAGTTTTCAACTGTACACTTAAGACTAAACTTGAGTTTTAAACTCTAAACTCAAGTTTTCTTCTTCCAGAGAGCAAGGTCGTGTTTTGAGCTTTTGGACCAGTGTTTAAGTAAAACTCAAAACTCGAGTTTCCAAAACAAAACTCGAGTTTTGGACTTTTAATGAATATAACACGTGGAAGTTCAAAACATCAAAACCTGAGTTTTTAAAGCGTTGAAAAATCTTAAGCTCTCTGTTTGATCAAAACTCGAGTTTCAAAAGTGAAACTCGAGTTTTCACTTCAATGTGAAAACGTTGAGAAAAGTTTCAAGGCTCTGGTATGATCAAAACTCAAGTTTCTAAATCAAAACTCGAGTTTTCATTTGAACATGAAAACTAAGAAAAATTCAGACCTCTCTGCCTGACCAAAAACTCGAATTTTGAAATCAAAACTCGAGTTTTCACTTTTACAATGAAAACATTGAAACCTCTCTGTCTGGCTGAAACTCGAGTTTTCAAAGTGAAACTCGAGTTTTCATTTCTAAATGAAAACTTTGAATATTTTGAGCCAGATCACTCTCCAGTTTTCAGAACCTGTGTAAAATGTTGAAAATGCTTAGTCAAGTCAAAACTCGAGTTTTCAAATCAAAACTCGAGTTTTCTCTTAACTCAAAGAAAACTTAGAAAATCTCAAAACAGGTTGAAGTTGCAGATTCTTGGCGCAAAACTGGATTTAAAACTTAGAGACTCTCTGTATGGGCAAAACTCGAGTTTCCAAACCAAGACTCAAGTTTTGTCTTTAGTTGAAAATATTTTGAAGTCTCTGTATAAGCCAAAACTCGAGTTTCTAAACTGAAACTCGAGTTTCTAAACTGAAACTCGAGTTTTGTCTTGAGATGAAAAAGTGAGTGCTCTCTGTAAGGTTCAAAACTCGAGTTTCCTTTGGAAACTCGAGTTTTGTCATATTTAGAAGAATTGAGCAACTCTCTGTCAAACCCAAAACTCGAGTTTTGAAACCAAAATCGAGTTTTGTCTTGACAGTAAGTTTTTCAACTTACCAAGACAAAATCTCATTTTGGATTTACAATTGTTAGTTATCATCAAAACCCATAGAGAACTAACATTCTCCCCCTTTTTGATGATGGCAACACTTGTAAATAAAAAATTCTAAGACTTTGAGAGAGTTTGAAAATCATGATTCAAAAATCAAGTTGACTTTTTTAGAGCGATTAAGGAAACTAAATAAGATATTTAGAATATTTTTATTTTTATTTCTTCAAACTATTTAGTTTGACTAATAAACTAATATATATTCTAATGATACACAACATATAAAATGATTAAGTATCTTATTTAGCTTCCTTAATCTTTCTAAAAAAAAGTCAACTAGCTCTTGTAATTAGAACTGGAGCAAGTATTGTTTAAAAGCTATATTGTATATTCAAAATTTACTACTAATTGTTTGTTTGTTTCGAAATAAGAAATATTTATTTTATTGAAAGTTATTATGTCAAAAATGTCTTTACTTATTATTTATTATGTATATTCAAATTTTACAATAGATTTGTTTTGGAATGATAATCATTTATCTTCTTGGAGATAGATATAACTTTAGTGATTTGTACGTTTGTAGAAATTTGATACATCCATACATCGAGGTGCTCCTTCCCTTACAGCTCAAAAAAGCCTTTTGTTGCAATCATTGAAGAACTTTGGGAAATGACACTTTTCGAATGTCATAATGTAATATCACTCTCAATTCTATCCATTGCGACCTCAACAATTACTTTGAAAACTGTGACAATCTTTCAATGTGATAAACTGAAGTGCATCACAACACATGAGGGAGATGCTCAAGTTAATAAGAATAACTGTTCCATTTTTCCAACACTAGAGAAGCTGGACATCAGCAATTGTGAGGAGTTGGAATTTTTATTTGTATCACCAATATCTGTTGGTCTTCAAAAATTGAAGTCTTTGACTATAAAGGGAGTGCCTAAACTAAAATGTGTTGTTGGGAACTACCAAAAAGAGCAGCACTCATCCAATCAGAATCAAAATGATGAGCTTCATGTTGATTTCCCTGCTTTGGAGACCCTTTCTATTAAAAATGCACCAAAGATCAACGGCATTTTTGCCAATAATTATAGCATGGTGAATTGGACAGCTACAGAGGTATAGTCCTTTTAACTTTGTACATATAATTTGTTATGTTTTTATGCGATTTTAACTAGAAGTGCAGTATTTGATCAAAATAAATTTAATTACTCTCTTATCATATTAAGCTTTTAGATTAATTTCTTCTTTTTCTTAAATTGATGTGTATATATATATATATATTGATATATACTTTTACAATGAAGACGTGTAATTATAATGGTTCAAAGTAAATCTTATTTTAAATTAATATCACAATGAAAATAGCATTTTAAAATCAAAAATTTTATTGTATTTTAATAATTTTACTTAGATTTTTTGTTGACAAAGTGTTGCATGGAATGGGCTATTAGTTTTTCTCAAATATATTTAGAAAAAGATATGAAAAGAAATAATTTTTTGATTAATTTATTGTTTTGCGTTGATACCATTTGCTATATAATATTGTTTAAAAGCTATGTTGTATATTTAAATTTTACTACTGATTGTTTGTTTGTTTCCGAATAAGAAATATTTATTTTGTTGACAGTTATTATGTCGAAAATGTCTTTATTTATTATTTATTATGTATATTCAAATTTTAACAATAGATTTGTTTTGGAATGATAATTTATCTTCTTGGTGATAGATATAACTTTAGTGATGTGTATGTTTGTAGAAATTTGATGCATCAATACATCGAGGTGCTCCTTCCCTTTCCCTTATAGCTCAAAGCCTTTTGCTGCAATCATTGAAGAATGTTAGGGAAATAACACTTTTTTGATGTCATAATGTAATATCACTCTCAACTCTATCTATTGTGAACTCAACAATTGCTCTAGAAACTTTGACAATCTTTCAATGTGATAAACTGAAGTGCATCACAACACATGAGGGAGATACTCAAGTTGATAGGAGTAACTGTTCCATTTTTCCAACATTAGAGAAGCTGGACATCAACAATTGTGAGGAGTTGGAATTTTTATTTGTATCAGCAATATCTGTTGGTCTTCAAAAATTGAAGTCTTTGACTATAGAGAGAGTGCCTAAACTAAAATGTGTTTTTGGGAACTACCAAGAGGAGCAACACTCATCCAATCAGAATCAAAATGATGAGCTTCATTTCGGTCTCCCTGCTTTGGAGACCCTTTCTACTAGATATGCACCGAAGATCAACGGCATTTTTGCCAATAATTATAGCATGGTGAATTGGACAGCTAGAGAGGTAAAGTCATTTTAACTTTGTACATATGATTTGTTATGTTTCTATGCGATTTTAACTAGAAGTGCGGTATTTGATCAAAATAAATTTATTTATTACTCTCTTATCATGTTAAGCTTTTAGATTAATTTCCTCTTTTTCTTAGATTGGTGTGTGTGTGTGTGTTTTGATATATACTTTTGCAATGAAGACGCATAATTATGATGGTTCAAGGTAAGTTTTATTTCAAATTAATATAACTAGTATTTTATATTAATTTAACTAACCTCTTGTGTGTTATTCCATAATGATATTTTATTGCCTTGTAGGAAGTGCATGCATCCACAATTAGAGCTCCTCTGTTTCATGTAACCCAAAACCTTTTGAAGAATATTAGAGAAATAGAACTTGTGGGGTGTACAAACTTAATGTTATTGACAACTCTATCCATTGCCTCATCAATAATTTTGTTGGAAGTTTTGACAATTACAGCATGTGGTCAACTAAAGTGCATTGTAGGAGATAAGGGAGATGCTAGAATTTAAATTAATTACAATCCCATCTTCCCAAAGTTGAAACGGTTGGATGTTTCAGACTGTAATGCATTGGAATATTTATTCTCAACATATGCTTTTAGATCTCCTGTATATTTGGAATCTTTGAAAACTAGTCACGCTCCTATGTTGAAATGTGTATTTGGAAGAAGCCAACATGATGATAGTTTAAATCTTGAGAATCAGAATATCCAAAATTTTTAAAATTTTTAAGTTTTATTTTTTTAAAAAATATCATAATTTATTAAACATTAGAGAAATTTTGTTTAGATTAAATGTATAAAATTGTCTGTTTGTTAAATTATAAAAAGAATAAAAAAATATTTCTTTTTATAAAGTGGGCAGCAGTTTGGGAGGGGGGTACAATGACACCTGAGCCACCGCTCTCGCTTTTGTTTTTAAAATGCCTCAGTGAGAGTGAGCGGAAAAGAGAGAGGACTCGGCTACGATCCACTACAGTGGACCGTCCACTACCTTATTTTACCTATAATTTTTACCGCATGCGGTGCTTGTATCGCATGCAATATTATTAAAAAAAATCTACCCCGTCTAGATCTTCATCCGACGGTCTAGATGAGGAAGAGGATGGAAGAGGATGGGAAGGGAAGAGGACTGAAACCAGATCCAAAGAGAGAGATAAAGAAAGGAGAGCCGTGAGGAAAAGTGATGTAGATTTTTGGGTGTGCTAAAGAGTTTTGGAATAACTCTTGTGTGATTATTTGTAAGTTAAGGAGTTTTAAATAATTCTGAATATTCTTATATATACTTATCAAATGTGTATAATTGTAAATGACTATCTTTTATTAAAAAATAGACTAAATTATATGTATACGTGTATTTATTATAAATTTTCAAGTAACTAATAATACAAATAAATTTCTTTATAACTCATTTTATTACATAATTAATAATTATAATTATAATTAATGTATTATTAGATTATTATTTTTTTGGGGCATGTTTGAATATGATGATATTTTATATAAATGAAAGCATGATTTATTGCACTTTATATTTTTTTTTATAATAATTATATTTATTGGATTGAATATAATTGTCATGGCAGCTGCATTTGTAATGGGTTGGAGTAAGGATGAATTTATATGATAAGATCTCTTACCATGTGGATTGCGGTCACTGGTGTACAATGAATGATACTTGTAAAAGCATCTTCTTCCATGTTTTCTTTTGGCCGAGATTGCATTGTAATTATGGGACATGTGAAACCTCCTTAGTTGTCTTATTTTAAGAATGTGAACCATAGTCCAAACTTAAGCTATATACTTTTGACCAGGTATATTTTAAGAACTAGTGAGCTTGGATCAATCCAGTCAAATGGATAGGTTTCTGTTTGACTATGTGCTAGCCTATGACTTCAGTCAGCAATATAAGGATAGACGGTGATATAAGGGGGTTGCATATTGCAATTACATATTGCATAATTGTATAGTATATTATGATAAAAGTATATAGTGAAAATGATGATTAAATTTATAATAATTTTTTTATGAGAATTATGGTACACTCACACACATATACACATATATGTATGTATGTATGTATGTATGTATGTGTGTGTGTAATCAGCTCCTTCTTTTTATCATATGTGATTTACTTGTATAAGGTAGAAATTTTTAGTAGTTATTGAGATGTGGAATCTCATCCTTTATATTAACATTTTTCAAATGATTGTTCTAGTAAAAAACAAAGGGAATGCACCTATGGAGTGAGCCTTGAAACCTCTTTTGTGGCCCTAGAGCTTATATTATGTCATTTTTATTTGTTATGACCCTAAGACTTTTGCATTTTATTAACTCTGAAACATTTTGAGGATTTATTTTGATACTATAATATG
The DNA here is from genome assembly GCA_034222035.1 of Acacia crassicarpa. Lineage (NCBI taxonomy): Eukaryota > Viridiplantae > Streptophyta > Magnoliopsida > Fabales > Fabaceae > Acacia > Acacia crassicarpa. The sequence goes on from JAWXYG010000015.1 coordinate 13,328,081, forward strand.
GGTTTTTAGTTGAACTAATTATGTGTAATGAGAATGTTTAACATTTTTATTGGCGACTTTTGAAATAATTTGATTAAATATTTGAGTTGTTACACACAGCCTTTTAGTTTTTGAACACAAAAATAATAATAATAAACTTGTTTGAAAAATTATTTTTAATCATAAAAAAAAGCAGGTGTTTTTAAAAAAATAAAAAATAGGAGGTTATTTTTTAAAATCTAAATAACCAAAACCGATTTTGGTTGTTTTAATTTTAAGGTTCCCAGTTTGATAAAGATTCAGTTCAAGTCTAATGTGACTTAGGGATAGAGCTGGGAATCAGGGCCGGCCTGGCCTTACAGGGCCTGGCCCTCCAGGGCTTGGACCCTACAGGGTCGGCTCTCTAAAGCCTGAGATAAGGAAAACATCTGTTTTTTAAAGCCCGGCCTGATAATACCAAGGCCAGGGCCGGCCCTACAGGGCTTGGAAATTACTATTCTAAATTTTAATTATTTTTTTTCTAGGTTTTTTTTCAAAGAAATATAATTAGTAAATTGCAACCATTAAAGTTCTAATCTATCAAATAAATATTATCAACATTAATATCTAAACAATACAAATTATTCAACAAATAAACACATTCATTAATTCGTAATGAAAAACAAATCATTGTCCACAATTGACTTACATAAAACTTAAGAAGTATTAAACTAAATAACATTAGATAACTCACATAAAATATAAAAGCATACCTCTATCATTGTCAATTGTCACCTTCTTCATCACTCTCATCAATTTCATAGATATTTGATTGTGCTTCACTTTGAGCAGAAGGCTGTGCTTCAGGAGTAAAAATGTCATGAATTTCTTCTCCCGCATCATGAACACATCTATAATCATTATCTGCAGCAAATAATATACCAAATCATAAAATCAGAGTATAGTTATTATGTATTTATATATGTGCCTCCTAGCCTCTTCCTCTTGGCACTCTTGGACTAATTTTTTTTCTTAAAAAACTGAAAATGAACAGGGCCTGCAGGGCCGGCCCTTTCAAATTTCAGGTATATTTTTCAAGCCCAAGCCCTACAAGGCCAGGGCTTAAAAGGGCCGGCCCGATTTCCCGACTCTACTTAGGGATATACTTTGGGCTTGTAAAAAAAAGTTTTAAGATGTTTTTTAGTTTTAAATTTTTTGTTTAGGAAAATAGGAAAGCTATTTCTTCACCATTTGAAGACTTTAGGCCGCTACCCATTTACTATCGCTACCACATCATTGATGGTGACAACCACCACGTCGTCCCTACTGGTGTTGACAGTAAACCAACTCCACGTCACTTAAGCCAATGGCATCGATCTGCATCACATCACCATGGACAACGACCACCGCCACCACCTTACTAATGGCGATAGATTTTTTTTTTTTTTTTTATATCTAAGTTAATGCTATAATAAGAACAATTATTTTAAACAAATTTTTGTGATTTTTTTTTATGTAATTTTTTTGAATAACTATCCAAACATTTTTTTTTTCAAAACTTGTTTTTAAATATAATTTTATAAATTTTATTTTTTGAAAAAAAAAACAAAAAAATTTATGTCAAGAACATTATGCAATCATTGAATTCCACATGGTGCAAGAAAGGGCATGAGCATAAGCTCCAAATTTTGCCAACTAATGTTTTTTGTCCTTAATATAAGACATAGAGGTTAATTATTTTAGTTAATATAACATACATTTTTAAAATACTCTAGTCATTTTCTCTAATTCATTCCTTATCTTTCCTCTTTGATTATTGTTGAAGAAGCATCAATAAAGGTAAATTAAGAAAGGGGATTAAACTTCTTATGTTGCATGAAAAGAAAAAAATTCCTACACACACATGAAATAGTGGGACACAAACACACACATAAATATATATAATGCTAATTATATAAGTGTGAATCCTACCATTTTATGTGTGTGTGACATGAGAAAACATTTCTCCTACAACATGAGAAGTGTTTTCCTATTAAAAAAATGTTGACAAATATAATATTTATTTCTTATATTTACGACCAAGATCAACTTCTCGAATATATCTTATATTAAGAATATGCGGAATAGTTGTTAAATATGTTAAGATTTTTGCAATTTATTTTGTGTTTTGAAACTTCAAATTAAAAACTTAATCATCCCATGATCATCAACCCAATTACGGTTTTCCCTAACATTTCTTTTCTTAAAATATAGACACATAAAAGAACTTGTCACAATCATGGTCAATTAATTTATTGCAAATTAATTATTCTATTGCAAATTGGGGTGCCCCACACCTACTTTGGCTTTTTTTACCAGCCCTAGCTGATATATAAATCTATTTGCTAAGACCAAGAACAAGTCTTGTTAATTTATTGCACATTGATTATTCTATTGCAAGTTGTGGTGGCCCATTGGCACCTAATTTGGCTGATATATATGGAATCGATTTGCAAAGACCAAGAACAAATCTTGTGCGCCTGAATGTTTTATATTCATCGTATGACTATTAGTCATTGTTCAAATTATATGATTCTACATTAATCTCATAATTATATATAATATAATTACTTAATGTATACTAAGAAATTATTATCTCTTGTCCTTAATATAAGAATTTTTTAACCAATTTAGTTGGATTGAAAAATTAGTTGATTGTTAAAATTAGTTGATTGTTAAAAAATGTGTATTAATTTCTCTAAAATGCTTTATTAAATTGAAAGTATCCATTAATGTAAACTCTATTAAAATGTGTAATCAATAGAGAAAATTGTAAGAAAAATAATAAAGATGGGAACAAGAAATAAAACAACATTGTTAAAAAACAAAATGTTTTGTTGCTTTGTGCCGGCTGTCAGTCAGAACGATTTCATTTCATTTAATTTTGTTTTCCAAGTAAAAGTTATTCTCTCTCTACTTTTTGTAGTAAAAAAATTATTCTGCAAATTCATGTAATTTCACATAATTTTTTAATCAAATATCTATAGTTTTTATTTTTTCAGGTCACTTTAGGTTTTTTTTTTTTTTAATGAGATCCATGTAATATGTTTTTTAATCAGATCTTTATAATTTTACCTGATTTTCATTCTAGTCCCTAAAATATTTGGAGACTAATAAAAAAGGGGAAAAAAAATCTACAAGAACCAGATAAAAAATGTGAACCCTAAGGCATGGACGCATGGTAAAAAGAAATTAACATAAGAGCCTAGCTAATTAAAACGTAAGAGTCAACACTGAGAATATCCATTTGTCTATTCGCCAAGCCGTTAAGGTTAGAGTTGTATCCATTATTCATCAAAGACATTTAAATTTAGTTTGGATAAATTGATGTATCACCAAATTTTCAGAAAGAATATCATCAACACCTACCTAATTGCATGCTTCACCCATATGAAAATTAAAAGTTTACTATTCTTTTTTCGATGAAGTTAATAATTTAAGTGAGGAAGCTCTTTACTAAGGCTCTGTATGGTTTGAGGGAGGGCAGGGCAGGAAAAATGGAGGGAAATAAAAGTTGTTTGTAATGGGGCCCGCGTGAGTTTTCCTCCCTTTTAAATTTTTTTCCTCCATTTTCCCTCCTCTGTCCTCCCTCACCCTCAAACTAAACAGAGCCTAAATGAAAATTTCTTAGAAAAACATGATACTGCTTATTTTTAAATGAATTTTCGAATAAACAACATTATTTTAGTCTTTGCCAGAGGACACACAAAAAAGGAACACGAATGCCAATGTTTTTTTGTCCCAATACACCACAATCACTGTTACATACTACTATCTCCGGTGCTAATTATAAAATATAATTAACTTTTTTTTAGAGATTAAGGAAACTAAATAAGCTACTTAATCATTATATATTAGTTTATTAGTTAAACTAATTAGTTTGAAGAAAAAATAAAAATAAATATTTTAAAGTAATTTAATTAGCTTCCTTAATCTCTTCCAAAAAGTCAACTAGGTCTTATAATTAGGATCGGATGGAGTACTTTAGAGTTTATTCTACAGCATATGGCTACATTTAAACACTGGAAATTATTCTTGAAGTATCTATGTATTTTTTAAAATTTTTAATTTGGTATTTATGTATTTTTTTTCTCATTAAATTCTTAAATTTTATTCTACTAGTACAATTAGTTTCTTAAATGATTAAGGAATAATTTCGTCAACGAACTATTACCTCGAGAGAATCCATCATAAATAAGTTTTAAATGGACCAAAAATTCCCAAAAAATTTTAAAAATGTGCAATCAACACAAAATATAGAGGAAAATTTTTTTGTGCTAAATGCCCTTGAAATAAAATTTTTTATGTTGGGCGCTCAAAGAGTAAAAGTTATTTTGGTAATTTTGATCGACTTAAAAGTTATTTATGTTAGATGCTCCAGAGGTAATAATTTGTTGGCCAAATTACTCCTTTATCCTTCTATAAATAGACTAACCAAAGTTATATAACTAATGCTGCTAATAGACTAAAATTAAAATATTTAATAATGAAAAAACACGCAAGTACAAAGTACAAATGGAAAGAAAAAACGAAAAAACAAAAATTTATTTTTAAAAACTAAAAACCAAAAATAATTTTTAGCTGTTTTCTCATTTTTATTTTTTATTTTTGGGAAATGTCATCTATATACAACCAACAGTCAACATCATTAGTGAAAAAGTATCGTACGGTCACTCTTCAAATACCCCACATATTTAGTGAATTACCTCTTTTTTCCCCTCTTGTATTCTAGTTCTTAACTACTCATTATAAATTCATTATTTCAACTAATTCTCACATTTATTTTTTGGGGGGGGGGGGGGGGGGGAACTAATTCCCACATGCACAAAAAAAAATGTGGGGGTAAACATGTACTTCCTCCGGTCCTAATTATAAGACAACATTTAAGAGTTTATTTTAGTCCTAATTACATGATAACATTCTAATTTTTGTTAATTTCTTCCTAAAATACCCCTATTTTATTCTCTCAAGTGTGCTTGATTTTTGTGATTACATATGTGTGTGTATCTATACAAATATATATACATATATACACACACACATATATAAATACATACACATATATATAATTGTGAATGTGAGTGTATGTATACATATATGCATGTATATGTGGGTGTGTGTGCCTGTCAATATATATGTATGTATATATAAACACACACATGTATACATATATGTGTGTGTATATGCGTGTGTCTATGTATATATATATATTTGTGTGTGTGTGTTTTTATATGTGTGTGTCAATATATATATATATATATTTTTTTTGTGTGTGTATTGATATATATGTGTATAGATATATGTATATATATGTATATGTATGTGTGTGTATCTATATCTATATGTGTACATATACACATATGCATATATGTGTATATAATAAGACCATTATTTCAATTAAAATAGAGCAGGTTTTTAGTTGCTTAAGAAGAAAAAGCACATTACTGATGACTACTGCCACTGAGTGAGGGGAAAACATGGGACCCTGCTTTTGAAAAAAAAAAAAGGGGGGGAAAAATTACCCTAAAAGGCCTAATAACTTAATGTTTGAAAAAAAAATTACTATAGTAAGGTAAAAAAAATAAGTAATAAAATTTAATGACGAGAATTCACTCTAAGCATAATTGATATCTATCATTAATCTTCACATAAACTGATCTAAAAGTCTCCAAAAATAAAATAGTACTCAATAGCCATATGTAAAAAAGCCAATTCAAACATTAATCATATATATTATATATCTAACTTTTACTCAAATTTAAGTTTACAAAAATAAAGGCTACCACTTTTAACATCACTAATTTAAACTTACCATAAGTTACGTTGGTGAGATAAACTTGCAATCAATTAGCTGTAAGCCACGTTATCATCCTTGGAGATGATGAGTGACAACTGGAATGCCCCCTTTAAAAAATATTTTGTTGAAGACTTTGTGACTAAATTAATTTCTTAATCGTCCATTAAGTAGATTGGCCGGTGTTTGTCTTCAAATCTGGTTGCGTACTTCTTCATCTATTCATCTCTCATCACCACCGTTCTTGCGTTCTGCTTAACTACCTTGTGCGTGCTCTTACCTTCTGATCTAAGATTTTCTTCTCTTCTCTCTTGACAACACTCCTGAAATCTTAAAGGTAAGAATATATACCTTATGCATTTTCTTTTTCTGTAGTTATATTGACTTACAGAGAGCTTGAGCTTGTTAATGACTTCATGGTGATTTTTATTATTCAAACTTATTCAGTAGGAGAAACCGGTTTTGGTGTCATAGGCACCATGCACTTAGCGCATCTGGGCTGTCTAGATACGATCTAGACAGTCCATATTTTATTTTCTTTTAACTGCTGTTTTTTGAATAAAAAAGTCAATTTAATAAAAAAAAATGTTAGTTAAGAGATTATTATTATTTTAGATTTTTTACCTATTAAAATAATTATTTTTTAAAAAATAAAAAGTAATAAAAAAGATCTGGATTGTCCAGATCGTCCAAAGGAGAAGAGCTCCCCCTTTAGATAGGCAGAGAAGCTGGATCGTTCAGTAGGATTTGTTTCTTCAAAGTGTTTGCCTGTCATTGTGTTCTCTGATTTATTTTTTATATTTTCCTCTTCATCAATTGCTTAAATCTTTTTTTTTTTTAATATACGCTTGAGTGAAAATATTGTACCATAAATATATAGGGCTAATCTAGGAGAAGCTAGAATATTTTCATATTAAACGTTTTATTTTTAATACTTCACCAAATTATTGTCACCATTGAAGAGAATATGTGTGCAAAAATAATTAGTACGTATTTTTTAAAAAAATTATATTTTACTCAAATTAAGTGATTGCTCCTTTAAAATTGTATTTATGCTATTAAAATTTGTATGCGATTCTTCAGAATTTATGTTCATTTAAAAAAAAAAAAAACCGTTCTATCAATATTCCCTATATTCCGATTTCCGATTGACATCTCAAAAAAATATGAAAAGTATACATTAAGATTTTTTTTAATAGATTTAATTATAATCTTTTAGTCTTTTGATGTTTATATTATTATAGGGAAAATCTTAATAAAATCCGGCGGAAATGATCAAAGCTAAAATTAGGCCTACATTTTTAACAAATTCTTAATAAAGTCAAGAGGCCTAACTACGGATTTGTGAATGTTGTTAAAATATAATAATGCCCTCTATTATTAAAAAGGAAAATTGAAAGTGGCTAAAAAGGAAAAAGAGATTTCTATTCTAGGCTTAATATAACTTAAATTAATTAATAATTTATTCAACATAATCAGCATGCATTTGTCATTCTGCTGGCACGTTTTGTGTTCTTGTATTCCGGTTTGAAAATCTCATTTATTTTCCTTTTGTTTCTATGTAAACCGACACTAAAATCGCATAACAAACTTAAAGGTAAGGATATTTCTAGTTTGGCTGTGTTTCTTTTTATTTGTGTTTATGTTTTTATTGATATTTTCCTTATAGCACACACATATGCATGAGCACATGTGTATGTATGTGTTTATATATGTATGTATGGTGAGGATTCACTAATTTATCACATTTTCTATTCTTGCATTGTTGAATAAAGGGTTAAGGTGCAAAAATATACGTGTGCTTTTCTCAAAAGCGAACCTAATACTAAGGTGTTTTTTTTTCCAAAAAAGACTATATGGTTACAAAAGTGGAGCAAAAATATCCATTGATCATTACTTTGACATTTTTGTAAATTTAAGGCCGACATAAACGATGAATCAGCTAAATCTCATCCTAACTAGCAGTAAAAGAATGGAGAAAATTACAGAAACTGACATAGAGATATTTTAAAAATTACAATTCATCCCTTCTCTCCAATTCCCCTTCTCTTTTCCAATTTCAATCTTACACTTTCGGCCGATCATCTCTGCCTCCTTGTCTCTGTTACCGCTTGTTTGTAATTTTCAAAACTATATATATATGTGCCATTTTTTGTAATTTTCTTCAACTCTTCACTTTTATAACCACGTAGTCACTTTTGCATTTAAAAAAAAAAACACTTTGTGTTGGGTGTACTTTTGAGAAAACCACATGTATATTTTTTAGTAAATACCCTATTTGGTCCCTGAAAAAAACGCGGATCCCATTTTGGTCCTTCAAACAACGAAAACCCCCTTTTTTGTCCTTGAAAAGGACGAATTTCTGAAAAACAGACCTCATTTTGGTCCCTCGAAAATTTCCAAAAACCCCTAGTCCATAAAAAAGTCCTATTTTAGTTCCTGGAGACGAAAAAGGGGTCCGTATTTTTTTTTTCCAGGGACTAAATAGGGTATTTACTCTATATTTTTACACCTGAATCTTGATTAAATTTCTGCTTTCACTCTACATGTATCTTTTCAGTTTTTGCAGGACCTGTTTGTGTAAGACTTAGCTATCACCCAAGAGGGGGGTGAATTGGGTGCCTGATAAAACTTTAGATAACTTTGAAAATCTTTTCACAACTTCTAAATCGACAGTTAGTTAATCAAATAAGTATATGCTAGAAATATAAAAGATAAGGGAAGAGAATATGCAAACTATGATTTATACTGGTTCAGCCCAATCCTTGACCTATGTCCAGTCCCCAAAAACACTCTGGGATTTTCAATCCACTGTCTCCTTGTTTAACCGGCACAAGAGAAAAGCCTTTACAGTCTCTTACCGAGATACTCTCCTTTATGTTGGGATTCGTACACGCAGCGGATTAAAAATTTCTTACGAATCCTTCCGAAGGATCACTCAACGACGTTTAAATCAGAGTTAAGGAAACCGAATCATACCTTGTGTTGAACTATTCCACGTTCCGTTCCTTTGATCCGGTGGGCTACCTTCTCGAACAACACGTCCGCGTCTCGTTTCTTTGATCAGGTGGGCGATCAACACGTCCGCGTCTCGTTCTTTCGATCAGCAGAAGTCGACTCTTGGATCGGCTTCCTCTACTGGTATCCACACGAACAATCCCCAAAACACAGTTGCGGCAGCGTGCTAGCGCTTCTTGTGCGTCTCTCTCTCTCAAGTTGCTCTAGGGTTTCTCGCGGCTTTTCTGTATACGCTCGACTGAAAAACCCGTAGATTTTTCTAAACCCGATAAGCGTATTATATAACCAAAATTAATCCTTTATTAATTTTGGAAATTCGGATTTTGAATCTGGTCAACATATCAATCACATCTATCTCATAAATGTAATTGAATATATTAAAAGCCAGATTTGGAAATTCGAATTTTTAAATTTAAATCAAATCTAAATTTAAAGCCTTTTGATTTAATTTATCATCATAAATTAAATCCGAGATATGATATCTATCTATTTAATTAAATCTGAGATACCATATCTCAATTTAATATTAAACAGATATACGATATCTTTATTCGAAATTAAATGAGATACAATATCTCTATTTGTTTCAGATATTTAATTTATCAAATAAATTAAATACTAAACAAATATCATATATAATATTATAATATCAATTTATAATATATATATTAATTTCGAATTTTATATATATATATATATATATATATAAATCCTAGATCAAATTTAGTATTCATTTAATCTCAGATTAATCTGAGATTCAATGAACCTGGACACCTTCACCCGTGTTGGATTATTCTTGTGTGCGACCCTGCAGGCCCATATGAGATTGGCAGTGGGCCAACACTGTATCAGCCCACAAGTCGCAAGCGGCCTCTAGCAAGACATTGCGACTACCCAATTCACATGGGGATCGATGACACGATACTACCTATCGTACAACCATGTCACGTCCCTTTTGTCACGCGATAATTCGGTCAAGGATGAGGCATGGATAATGTCAACTTCCTTTTCTTGACCAATGCTTTCTCGATTCTCGAGTAGTCTAATAAGTGAAATGGAAACTCCTTTCCATCACAGTATGGCCATACATTTCTTAGACTCACTCATCGAGGGGCCCAGCATTATCTCTCTACATATGTGAGGGACAAATCCCATCTTGACCACTCACATTCCTCCGCATGAAAACCACTGATCCTGGTCCTAGCCTTTATCATCACCCGGTCAAAGGTGACTTTTGACTAGGTCAAAGACCAGTACCCATCATGTAAGAATCTATGATGGTCTCAGGTCATAGGGCGTCGTGACGCAGTTATACATGAGATAAGCTTATGACTTAATCCATGCAGCTTTCTCATAGTGGGTCGGTCCAGCACCTTGTACTCTTACAAGTGCCCATGACTTTGATTCGTATCTCCATACCTCATCAAAGTCATACTGATCTTATTTCATCTTCACTCCCGTGTAGATGACCGACCAGGGACTTTTAGGATAATCTATGAGATTATCCAGGGATGCAATTATCAATACGAACATGCAAACGAAAATGATAACAAAAGAGAATACTTTAAATAACTTAAATATCCAAAGTACAATGAATTGCCCCTAGGGCATAATTTCCAACACTTTACAGGGATACAATTACTCACACTGTAAACGAAGGATGGTCCTCTCACTCAGACTCCACTCCCTGTTACAAGTTGTAATTGATACACTCACACTCAAGATACCTCTATCTTGAGATTTAAACGAATTGTAAAATGAATGATAAGACTCTCTCACAGGGTAAATGAATGATAATCACTGAAGTACATAATCGATCACCTCACTCTTTACAGTAGACTATATAGACATTGAGAAACAGAGAGTGTATGAGCAATTGAACTATCGACGGTGAAGTAATAAAATCATTTCATTGGCTTCGTCGAGTCATTCATCCATCGTCAATACTTTCGGTTTGAAGACTTTGCGATTTATAGGTATTTGTTGGAAGCAGCTTGAATGTGGCCTTTGAGTTTTCTTCAAAAATGTCCGTTGAAGCCAAGGACGGAACCAATAATTAAAATTAGGAGGGGCGAAATTTATAAAATAGAACCTAGGTGTTTATAAAATTATACTTTAGCCTTGTAATAATTTCAATGTTTTCATTTTAGTCCTTTTATCAAACACTCAATGAGGACTAAACTGAAAAAACTGAAAGTTTTATGAGGCTGTAGTATAATTTCTAAGAAATTTGGGTTAGATTCCGTAATTTTAGGGGAGGCGGGGGCCACCCCTAGCCCTCCTAGGTCCGTTCCTGGTTGAAGCAATCGTATTAATCACCGTCAATGGTTCTTGGTCTTAGCAACATTCTTCATTCCTTTTGTTTTGACCGTTGAGAGATAGTATTTAATGCGTAGTCGGAATAGCAGTGTAGCCTTACTTCGTTCAGAGTATGGGTTTCCGAGATTATCACCGGTTTAGGTAGTTTGCATTTAATGCTTCTGACACACGACTTGCTTTATTCAAATCCGTTGTTAATCCATGTTTAAATAATCTGAAACTCATGAGCAAACTTGTTAAGAGCATTTGGTAATCATAATAATAAAAAATAATCAGAAGTGATATTAATTCATTCAATGATTCATGAATCTTGTAGACGGTGATTTGAAAATAGAGATGACTTTGCTCGAGCAACATTCTCTGCTTGCTCGAGCAAGCTCCTTTAAAATGTTTAGAAAAATGCACTTCATTGCTGATGCTCGAGCAGGGAAATTCCTTTGCTCGAGCATGATCTTAATCATGCTCGGGCAAGCCCCTTATAATTTAGTTGAAATCATGTTTGCAGCGTTGATGCTCGAGTATAGTTTTTAGTTTGCTCGGGCAAGCCCTTTATGTTCCAGTTGAAAGCACTTGAAACTCGCTGATGCTCGAGTATGCTTTTCTATTTGCTCGAGCATGTTGCTCGAGCATGAAAATATTCATGCTCGGGCAAGCAGCTTAATTCTGGTTCAGCTTCACTGTTGCTCGAGCATGCCCAATGTCTTGCTCGAGCAAGACATCAGTTAAGACAAAAATAGTTATTCTCAGAGAAGCTGCTCGAGCATGCTTTTGCTCTTGCTCGAGCATGGTGCTCAAGCAAGCTTTTAATCCTGCTCGAGCAAGCTTTTTCTTATGCTCGAGTAAACTTATGCTTGCCTTTTTGTTTTACTGGTGTACTCGATGTTGCTCGGGTATGCTACTTGTTCTGCTCGAGCATGGCTGGATAATTGTGAGATTATGCTTGGGCATCATGTTCTTCGAAGCTTTTGATCATATGTGAATAAGCATAATACTCTCCAGTACAAAGCTTCAACTTTCAGAGTATAGAGACTTTCAAGAAGCAATCAAATTGACAGTAATTTCCAGCGAGCATAACGTCTTCGGTAAAAATCCAAATTTAGCAAATCACCCCATCTCAGAAAGCTCTTCAAATACTCCTTCCATTTCAATAAGAATCAACTCCAAACTAGTTGTATTTCGTCCATTAACATCAGATGAATGGAGGTTATTATTATCCAGCGTTTTTCCAGCATCTAGAACAGATTGTCAACTTCAAAACATCATAAATTCTTCAATTGATCTCTTTTTTCTGTGTTCTTGATGTTTTTGAAAAGGTATTTAAGTCTAGTTTCAAATGGAACTAGTTTCATCTCAATCCGATTTGTCATTTGTGAGATATGCTCAAAATACTGAAGGTGGGTCCTGATTGTGACGGTGGTTCTTGTTGCAACTTCAAAAAATTATATCTCCTTGATCTGAACTCCTTTTGGCATGAATCTTATATCAAAATGATGAATTTGAAGTCTAGTTTCATATGCCACTGGTTTCATGTCAATCCGATTTCTGGTTTGGGAGATATTGTCAAATTACCGAAGGTCGCCAGAAACAGAGCTGAACAGAGGAAGTTGAAGAACAACCTTGCTCGAGCATGCCTTCGTTTTTGCTCGAGCAAGGCACTGTTTGGACGAAAAATGGGTTGGAAACAATGTTGCTCGAGCATAGAAATATTTATGCTCGAGCAAGGTACTGTTTAGGTGAGAAAAAATGCTGAAATTGCATTAAAGCCCCAAAACAAATTAGTATTCATCCGGAAGCTTGAACTTGCTCATTTTAACTCCGAATTGATCCGTTCCAACTTCTATTTGATCATAGGAACTTGAATATTGATATTTCCATAATATTCAACAAGTTCTTCTTTCTTCAAACTCAAAGCGATGAAATTACATAAATGCCCTCCAACAAACCAGTATTTATTTGGAAGCTTGAAGTTGCTTGTTTTAACTCCAAATTGAGCTGTTTCAACTTTTGTTTGATCATGGAGACTTGGATATTGATATTCTCATGATATTTAACAAATTCTACTTTCTTCAAACTCCATTCTTGATCATTCTTCATCGTATTAAACTTCATATCTACATTAAATATAAAAATTAGTCAAAGTAGAAGATAAATATAGTATACAAGCTTTTTGCTCTGGATAATAGCATCTATATAAGATATCATCAAAATTAATCATAACTAACAGTTTGGAGTTTGCTATTTATGTGTTTTAGATTCCTCAAAATACTTCCTTCCGCTCTTATTTTTATTCATAGCTTCATGTCTTTCAACAAAAGTTAAGAAAAGGTAACACTACATTTTAATTATATTTTTATGTCAAAAATACATTATAATTACTTTGATAGCGCTATAGTTATTTGTCAATTTCTTCAATATTTTGTTTTACATTTTTATTATTTTCTTACTTCTGATATATATATATATATATATATAAAATTAATAAATGATTCAATATCAGTTGAAGAACATGTTTAAAATTTTAGTCTAAAAATGAAGCCCCAAGGCGTTTCAAGGCTTAATTGTTGTGTGAACTCGTATGCTTTATATCAAAAAAAAAAAAAAAACTCGTATGCTAGTTTTCTGAGCAAAAAAGTGAACTCGTATGCTAGTTTTGTAGTAAGGAAACCAGCCCAACAAAAATGTTGCTCTCAAATAACTACAACAAGAGTTCCTTCAAAAATTATTTCTGTTCTGTTTGAAGAACATAGATGTCTAGTCCTAGGTGGACTAGTATATTGATATAGAATTAAGTAGCTTTCTCCCAAATATCTATAGATGAGATACCTAAGAGGATACGTGCACAAACATGAGGGTTTTTACTTTTTACCCAATGGAGTGGGGTGTGTGTACAGTGTAGGCAAAATTGTAAAGATAGAGAGTGTAGAAGATGTATACCTTGGGGTTTACCATCTATTTATAGAGAGTACCTTAGAGTTAGGGTTTGGTTACCTCTTATTAAGCCACATCTTGGATGGGCCTCATATTTGAGTCCATAACAATTTCCTTTATTTTTATTTTCATGGTATGCTCTTACAAGGAAAAAAAAAGTATGATAACAATAACGATTTTTTTTTTTCAAATTTCAAAACAGGAGGGCTTGTTTGAGTGTGCCAGCTGTTTGCATGCTCTAGATTCCTTGGAATTATGTGTCAAAGGCCAAAAGAAGAAGGTAATAAAAATAAACCCACATTTTTGTTTATCCCGTATTCTTTTTTCTTTTTGTCCTTCTTTCTATATATATTTAGTTTGTACTTTTAGTTTTTTTTTTTGGATTACATAGGATGATTAGACACTAATCAGAAGTAATAGGGCACATTCGTGCCCATCCTTCGCCCGCAATGTTCGCATGAAGGAAGAAATGCAGGGCCTCTAGGGGTTCCTAGAGGATATGGATCCCGTCTCCTAAGCTCAGTGCAAAGCTAGTGAGGAAATCCGCGCACCGATTCCCTTCACGATAAACATGGGTAATAGCAACCCTCCAATCCTGTGACAACAGTCCTTTGATTCGCCGGATGATGCTACTACTTGCATGAACTGATTCTCTAGGCGAGTTAACCAATTTCAAGGCCACTAAACAATCAATCTGGACATTCACATCTTTATAACCTAGACTCCAGGCAAGCTTGAGACCATCTAACAGCGCCCATAACTTTGCCTGCCCCGGCTCGTAGCGTTTCTCCCTTCCTTGCTCCATTACAGTTCAAAACTACCACCGAGGGTGATGATCTGGACCAGCTAACGACGCATTGCTGCTTTGACGGAGCTACAACCTGCATTGGATTACCCCATGCCACTGCTTGACTATTAATCTCAGCTAATATCTGCACTTCACGAACTAGCGCTTCTGGTTGGACGTTAGTCTGCTGAAAAATAGATTTATTCCTTGCTTCCCATAGCTTCCAACAAGTCAGTCCGAAGAGCCCAACCCAGGAGTTATTCATGGCACTAGCCGAGACCGGTTGGGTTAGGTTCCGCAAGAGCCAAGACCAAAAATTATCCTGGAAGAAGCTTGGCCACCGATTACTGGGAAGGAGGAGACTCCATACCTTCTTAGCGAAAGTGCACCGTCGCAAAATATGATCTACATCCTCCACCTCATTACAACACCGGGCACACACATCAGAGAGTGTCATTAATCGCCGCCTGCGTACTGCATTCGTCAGCAAGCTCCCTCTTGCAGCAAGCCAAAGGAAAACACGTACTCTCTGGGCACCCTGCCATTTCCAAATAGCTGGCCAGATTTTATCCGAACTCATCTCCCCAACTCCACAAATCATGTCATACGCTGAGGCAACGGAGAAGCGGCCATCTGATGAGAGGTCCCAAAAGCTAGTGGCTTCACCATCATCGACTCTAGGGGGATGGCAGGCTGATATGCTTGCTTGAATATTATCAGGTAGATTCGAACCAAACCTATCCCAGTCCCACTGCCTGTCAGGAGTCACAAAGTGGCTTACGGTCAAAGCTAAGTTAGCTTGTACTTTTAGTTTTCATTTCTCATTCACTTTGCGCTCAATTACGCCCTGTTTGGTATGATAGAAATTTTTTTATAGAAATAGAAGTGAAAGTGGGAGTGAAAGAGTTTGAGGAAACCCTCAAATTCAATAATACTTGAAATATTAGAATACTTATAATGACATAGACGTTTGTTAATTAAACGCATTAAAATCAAACTCAATTAATTTAAAATAATTTTGAAAATCTTGTTTACAATTTTCTAATTAAACAATTAGACAATTAACAAACTTAATTAAACAATCAAGATGACAAACCAAAGTGAAAATTAAATTAATAATGAGAACTCAATTAATAATTCAATTAAGAACCAAAGGTTTGAAAATAAAAATTCCAACAAATAATTGTCCTAGCATAAACCACTCCGAATATCAATCCTATTCAAAAAGAAGTATGTTTACAATCTAAAACTAAATTGTTCTTAAACAATAAAACTTTAAAACTATTTAAAAGTAAATAATATCAAGTTTTGAAACAAATTGATAAAAAAAGAAAAAAAAGACACTCTTTTATACTTTTTAAGTGCAAGTCCTCTAACTTCCTTCTTGTTCCTCCTAAGTTATCTCCCAAATAAGTTTAAGGTGCCATGAATTTCTCATCTTCAAACTGACTCACGCAAGTCACAGACATGGAACAAATTAATAATGATGGAATGACGAGGTGTTGAGAGTGGCGTTTGTGCGTGAGGAATGGAATCAAGGCATTGGTGTTGGTAGGTGGAAAGATGAGGTGGCAGCTTATGGAGAAGAAACAAAAAATGAGTTGGTTTTGGGTGCTGCAAGTGCAACCGCTCAGGACTCGAGAAATGCATTGGTTTTGGGTGTTCCATGTGCAATAGCCCATGACTCGAGACATTGGTGGTAACAGCGCGTGTCCCCGAGAGAGAGCGCTGGCTCTTTGGCGCTGACAGCGTGTGTCCCCGAGAGAGAGCTTCGAAACTAGATATTCTCCCATCCTCTCTTTGTCCATCCTTCCTCATCTTTAGATCTGGCCGTTGAAATTTTAATCCAACAGTTCAGATAATTTTTTTTGAAATACTGCATGCGGTAATTTTTTCTGGATTAGTCTGAATTATTTGGATCAGACTACTCAAATTTTTGTTACTTCATAATATTATAGGTGTCTCAACTTTATTTATCAGTATGCTATGCTTTTAGCTCTTATAAAGAGGTATTTCTTTAACATTATTTGGCTGAGCAGTGATGATTTGTCAGAAATGACTCGCCATAGGTGTTTGGCCATAAATGTTTGATTGAAAGCATCAAGTTGATTGTAATTTGCCATTCTCATAGCTATTAGACCACCCCTAGAAAAAATTTGCCATTCTCATAGCTATAGAGTGGCATAGCTGATGTAAAACTTCATACAAGAAAAGGGATAAACTAAAAAAGATGAAAAGGAGGATTTGATCAATACAAGTCGACCAGCTTAGGAAACTAATTTACTCTTCCATCCTGCAAGCCATTTGTCCAATTTATTGAGAACCTCTTGGTACCTCCTTTTATCAGCTTTAGGATAATCAATACTTGTAAATTCTTAAAATATGAGCATTAAAAACTTAAATAGTAATTGTTATTAAAATATATGGTGTCTAGCCTTACTATTTCTAATAGTACTTAGTCTTGCTTTTCCCTTTATATTATTTTATTTTTTAATGCATTTAAAGCTTTACTGTAAAAAAAAATTTCGGGGGCGCTGCCCTCGAATCCCCGCATCCCCTGCCAATGGTGCCCCCCTCCCATAAATTCCTGGATCCGCCCCTGGCCACCATGGGCCGAGTTTGTGTTTGAGAAATCTTCATCAACATTGATTGGAAACGGAAGTAGGAGTTGTTTGGGTCTGAATTTGAAAATTTTCGTCTCCATGGGGTCTGGGTCATCATCTGAAGTTGCAGAATTAAAACTTCAAAAGCAATGATTAACGAAAGAAAGAGAGGGGTTATTTGGAAATTTACTACCATCAGAAAATGGGTTGCCACCAATAATGGAAGGAAAAGATATCCGCATGGATGAAGGAAAATTGGCCATCAGAAAATATTTTCCTAAGAAAATGATGAACCAAACGGTCGTTGCTAGTAGAAAATTCAATTTTCCTTTTCCCTCTACTGATTCAGTGATCTAAATGGGCCCTTAATTGTTGTGTAAACTTTTTTTGATACATAGGCGATAAGGGAGGGGGGATGGAACCTAGGACCGGGTGTGGAAATTAATCCCAATACCACTGCACTACTAGTAATGCGGGTTAATTGTTGTGTAAACTAGTATGCTAGATTTCTAGTAAGGAAATCAGCCCAACAAAAATGTTGCTCTCAAATAACTACAAGATTTCCTTCAAAAATTATTTCCTTTATTTTCATTTTCATGGTATGCTCTTACAGGAAAATAAAAAAAAAAGTAGAGTAAAATATTCAAACCTCCCTTACGTTTTGCTTTAATTACATGGACCTTCCCTATATTTTGAAAGCATACACTTAACTCTAAACCGTTAACTACATAAAGGATTTTTATTTTTTTATAATTAAACTTATATTAAAATAATTGTATTTACTAATTTACCTTGAGTACAATTATGCCTGGTTTGGTATGATAGAAGAGTTTTTATAGAAGTAGAAGTGAAATTAGAAATGAAAGGGTAAGAGAAAAGTGTGTTTGGTAATTGGTATGATGATGGAAGTATTGTGTTCTTTTAAAATACACACACACACATATATGTATTCATAAAGCAAAAAGACCAAGTTACCCCATCTGAAAAAAAAAAAGGGTTAAAGTACCTGTTTAGTCCTTTATGTTTGCTTCAGATATCCATTTAGTCCCTTAAGTTTATAAAGTGTTCGTTTGGTCCTTTAAAGTTAACACCGTTAAGCAGACTTAACGGAAAATACTAACTCAGCAATTTTAAACGATGACTGTGTACTTAAATGGTGACAAAGTTAGCTTACATATTACTTTTTTAATAAATTAATATTTTAAATCCTACAAATTGCAATTTTAAACGATGACTGTGGGCTTAAATGCCTCAGACGAAGAACATATACCCAAAGTTTGCTTAAATAAATTTCAATTTACAGGATTTAAAATATTAATTTATTAAAAAAGTAACATGTAAGCTTGTTTTGTCAGTGCACAGTCATCGTTTAAAATTGCTGAGTTTGTATTTTTCGTTAAGTCTGCTTAACGGTGTTAACTTTAAGGACCAAACAAGCACTTTACAAACTTAAGAAACTAAATGAATACCTGAAGCAAACATAAAGAATTAAATGAGTATTTTAGCCAAAAAAAAAAAATCATCGTTGTTTCAGCCATTCTTCTTCACCTTTCAACTTCCAGCATCCACCATGATCAACTAGAAATTCATACCAGCAAAAGAAATCAAACGAGAAATACTCGTCAGAAAGCATTTCTCTCAACCTCTCTTGATTCATCATCTTTCTGTTGATGGTAAACCAGAAATCGAATCAAAAATCTAAAAACAAACTCAAAAATAAGTTTGTCAAACTTCTATATTGTCATAAAATCGTTACCAGACTGTGGTATTCTGAGATCAGTCTAGCTATGTTTTCTTATGAATGGATGGGGACAGCTTGGTGCAGATCTAAGGAGGAGAATTGTGCTAATCATAAAAACAAGGTTCTAAAATCTAGATCAGCCACTGAACCAGTGGAGGACTGTGTTATGGGTTTGTGGGTTAGACTAGAGTCAAATCAATATCAAACTGATATTAATTAAAAATATGATTTAATCAAAATAAATAAAAGTAATTATTTTCATAATAAAAATAAATCACACGAATGCAAAACAAGCAAGTGAAGCACCCAGTTTCTTGCCATACTTTGGATAGACAGGTGGAGTTTGGTTTCCTTAGATTATCCAGATCTGATCTTGACGGTCTAAATTTTATTATTTTTATTTGGTGATTTTTTAATAAAAAATAAATTTTTTAAAAGATATTAGTTAAAAGATTAACTTTATTTTAGATTCTCTCTATTAAAATATTTTTTTAAAAAAATAAAAAATAAAAAAATAAGATCCAAAAAGTTGCTTGTCTTTTTTTTTTTTTTGGGTCAGACAAAAAGTGGCTTGTCCAAAAAATATAGGTAGGGAAGAGGGTTCCGTGAAGCAACCCAATACAACACACCTTTCAATACAATATGCGTTACAAGTTACAGCTCTATTTAAACCTAGGGTGCTCTCATTTTCCCCCTCTCTCACTTTTTTTTATAGTCTGATTTGGATCGTTTAAATCTTGATTTAACGGTCTAGATTATGTTTTGTTTTAAAAAAATTTTGTTTTTGTCTTTTTTGAAAAAGACAAAAAAATAAATTTTTTTTTTTAGATTTAGACTATTGAATCAAGATTTAAACAATTCAGACCGAACCGTCAGGAAAATGAGAGAGGGGAAAATGAGATCAACACTACCCAACTAAAGCAGCAAAAATTAAATGACGTGACTCTTTTGCTTCTTTTCAGAATGGTCAGGAGTGGTCAGGAGCAAGAAAGCCTTTACAAAAAGACGAAAATGCCTTCACAAGGCCATTTTACCTCACTTTCAAAAATAGCCCCACATGTTTATCTTCTTCTCTCTTCACCTCACGCTTCTCTCGTTCAGTTTCATAGTAGCTGCGATTGAGCTTTCCGGCGCTAGAGAAGTCATGAACGAGAAACCCGTCGAGCTTTTGGAAGGTAAATCAAGAAAATTAGTCTATTTCTAGACTTACTTTGCAATTATCATGCCTTTCAAGGAAGAGGATAGTCTGGCTTTTGTTGAATCTGACTCGAAACCTAGGTTTTCTCCTTAAGTCGGACCGCCGGTTTTCGGTTTGAATGGGCTGATCTGGTTTCAGAACCTTATTAAAAACTGACATGTAGATAATCGTTTTTTCTAATAATTGCCCCCGTTTTTTTAAATAGTTCTCTTAATTATGTTGGTTTTGGAGTAAACTGACGTCGTTTGTATGATACTCTGCATCGTTTACTCTGAAACCCACATGGTTTTGGTTTTCTGCGTCTGTAAGTAGTCTAACTGATGTAGATACTTCCCCCCACAGCACATACTATTGCAATAATTCTACCATTCTTTATTTTACTTCAGTTTTCTTAATTGCCAACATAGATAGGCGGCATTAATAGTTTTAGCTAAAGTTTTAAATAAAGATTATTCAACCTTGTTAATATGTAAATATTAAATAGGAAGAGGCTTGTTTTACTAGACCATTGGCTCATCTTATTTTCTCTTGATTCGTTTTTTGTTTAGTGAAAGGGAAATAGGATTTGGTTTCTCCATTGTCTTTTCTCATCCGCACTTATCCTTTATTGTGGTTTTAGTTTTGGGGTTAACAAAGCAGGGCTCCTAAAAAAACAGAGGGAGAGAGAGAGCATGTAAAGTTTTGGGGTAAACAAAAACAGAGAGAGAGAGAGAGTATATAATACTTTGAATTATCTTTCATTATCATTAACTATCTTAAGTTAATTTTCAATACACTTTAACATCCTGAAATATTTTTTGCTGAGACCCAGTATATATTGAAAAATACTCTTAAGTATTGGATGCTAGATGTTGGGTGCCACTAAAAATTTACTTTATGAGTACGTTGCTGAGTGTACTAAAAATTAATTTAAGATCTAGTAAAAAACATTTTAGGATAATGAATGCTCTTTTATTTTTTTAAAAAGTGCTCCTCATACTTTGTTTACCCCAAAAGCTGCCTAGTTTTGAGGATTGGAGCAGACATGAAAAGAAAGGGAGAAAAGCAAAGTTCAAGAAAATATAATTGCATCGTAGCCATTGTCAAAAGCTAACTTGAAACAATGGTATCAGGGGTTTTTAATAATAATGGTTTTGCATTATCTCTATTTTTGTGATATATTTAGGGGTTTTTAATAATAAATTAAACATGTTATTCTGAATTTTGTTAAATTGGCAGGACTTGCTTTTGGTTCTTGCCTTGTTTTTGGTGGATTCTATACTTTATTCTCCTTTCCATCAATTACATTGGTCTTCACATAAGGAGGAGGCTTGTACTATCAAATGTTGTTCATGCATCTAAATAAAGGTCAGTGTATGCTATTATGTATATGTACATGCATCTAAAATTTTGTTTTTAAAAAAATATAAAAATTTATCACAGACTTTTGATAAATTCTTCAAAAGAGAATTGTAGAAGATTTGAATGATTAAACTAGAAGAGTAACTTTAGATTTAAATGGGCAAACAAAAGTGGAGCCAAAATATAATATATCTGCAATCTTGGATTAATTTTTTTTGGTCCAAATCTTTTCCTTTTTCCCTCTTGTTGGGACAAGCTAGTTTGGACCTAGATCAATTTTAATACTTATAAAGTACAAATATTTATTATTCAAGATGCATGTTTGTAACTTCTATTAGTAATAATAAATTTAAAAAATTAGATATTAAAATGGATCCAGATTGTGTAAAGGGAAAAATGAAAGGACATGAACTTTCCCAATTTTTCTTTGTTAGATGAAAAGTAACTGATTTTATTCGATAAATGATTTTAAGGATGGGCCAATCACAATTCATTGTGAATCGTGAATGGCTAAATCCGATAGCTGCAAAATATAATTCAAATAACATGATCTTTTTAAATTAGGAAAAATACTTGTTGAAGACCTTATATGATGAATACTCTTCTGATTCTATTTATAAGTTTGAAGGAGAAGATTTTAGTTATTTGTTTTATTTATAAGGGTGTGTTTGGTTTGAGGGGAGGGGAGGGGAGGAGATGAGAGGGAAGGGAAAATGATCCCCTCCCCTTATTTTGTTTAAAATTTTGAAGGAGAGGGGAGCCAAAATCTTAAATAAGTGATTTGTTTCCCCTCCCTTCTAACAAACCAAACAAATAAGGTAACATACTCTCCCCCCTGCCCTTGCTTATCATACCCCCTGTAATTACAACATTTGTCAAAGTAATACAGCGAATTCAATATGCGACAGGGGTATAGAATAGTATACTGATAATTATAAACATTCTTGGTCATATACAGGAATAATCTACAAAGTTCTCAATACATTGATCCATAAAACATTAGTGCTAAAATGTTACAGTTAAAAAAAAAAAAAAGTAACTAAACAAAACCAAAAGTTCTATAGCTCCGACTAATGACCAAACAATAGCCTCAATATTCTGTAGTTGCTACCTTTCCTTTAGAATCTTGTGCTCCACTATGAAGATCATACCTAGTTCCTATACCCTTGGGAACATTTGGGATTCAATTTAAATCCCAAAGTAACAATTAATCTCACAGACAAATTATCAATAGTATATGAAAGTTAACCAACATAAACAATCCTCATAGCGAAAAAAATTCAGAACACGTAATATAGATTATATACAGCCAAACTAGCATGTACATATCTCTTAACCGTAGCACAAAGTAAAACGAATTGGCATGTACTAGGACTCCTCCTGTATGTCGGGTTCTTAACCGGGACATCCAACTAAAAACAGTCAACTGAGAACTACCGAAAGTCCTCCTGTACGTCGGGTTCTTAATCAGAAGTACCCCAACTCCCTTGAATACAACTAGGTTAGCCACCTAAGGACTATCGCCCAATAGGTCTTACACCTAGTTCTAACCATTGGGAAGGTACTCCATGGTTAGCCCTTCCGCTCAACCAAGCCACGAGTGGTGTTGGTCCACAATGGACAAGACATTCACATATATGATTCAAACAGATATTCAAAGTTATACAGAGTGTGTGAAATTAGAGTTACTACCTGATTGCTTTATCCAAATTGATTTCAAGAAATCCTCTTGTTTCGGGCGATTACAAGTCCCTATACGAATTCATTATGGACAATGGTCAATACTCTTTCGGACTCTTGACATTTCAAAAGTCATTTAGTACAATATAATAAATATAGAACTATTAGACCTAACTATGATCATCAGTTCCTTGGCTTGCTTAATTTTCGCACATTTGGACATTTTCTCCAAACTTTTATCGGAAATTTGAAAAATCATATCGTTTTTGTACAAGTGTCCAAATAAGGTGATTCTAAAACCTATGGACTCCTTATTAAGTCTAATTTCAAGGAAAAGTGGTTCCCGCAGCTAAGAACACGCACACTATTCCTAGTTCAATAAAACAGTGTCCTCTGTGCAGATTTCATTCCAGAATTTTAGGTTATTTTCAAAAATTCATAATTCAGTGTATACAAATCCAATTTGATAAATGACCTACTAAATTAAAGCTCATTATATTTACTTTAATCCTAGAAAATTTCATTGCAATTGAACATCATTCACTGCCCCAAATATACTTTGCAAAATGAATTCCTTGACATGATTTTCAAAAAACGATTTCAGGCTTTTGGTACACTTCAATTGTGGAGTTTCCAAAATTCCTACCGAACCTGTACCCTACATAATTTCACGTTTAAAATGATAAAATTCCCATTTATACTTCTTACCCTGGTCTAAACGTAGATACTAGCAAGGGAAAAGAAAGTGATGATTAACTTCCATTCTATCAACCACCACATTTCAATCCTTAATCATGATTTAATCTTAAATCATCCTTTCCATATTTTATAAAATATTGGGCAGCATCTCCTCTGATTTTCCTATGATATTAGAGCCCATGGATGGATTTGAATGAGAAAACTACAGGTGAAGATGAATTTAGAACCCAAACTTACGATGTTCTTCCTTCTCCTTCCACTTCTCTTCTCTTCCTCTCCTTTCTTCTACACTCTCCAGGCCTCTCCCCCTATTTCCCTTACGTGACCGATTCTTGATAGGAAATGGAAGTGTCGAATGATTAAAAATGGTCTTAATCCAATTAGTAACTCAATTTTGATGAATTTGCCTTATTCTTGGATAAAGTGCCCGTAAAATATTCTTTAGGACAAACTTACCATTTCTGGGGAATAAAAACATTTTTATCACTTCACGTTAATCCTAAAATAAAGTTCCCTTATTTTCCCCCAATTATTTGAGGCCTCTAGGAATTTTTCATAATTAAATTTTTTCTAAATCATCCCTTAATTAACCAAAATTCTAATTAAATTTTAAAATTCCTTTTTGAGATAATTTTCTCATTTATACCTCAATTAAGCCTCAATTATATTCAAGGGAATTATTCTCTAACTTTCCAGGGATAGGAATCCATACACAATAGCTTACCCCTTGATCTTGGCTTTTCTTTCTTCCTCTTTGTCTTGTTGGTCGAAATAATTGCCCAATTAAATTAATTGTATGCTAGTCACTAGAGTCTCACTTTGTGCCAACATGTGTCTCCGACTTTTCGAGTTGGGAAAAATTGAACACTTCAAGATAAATTGTGCACATAGTCAAAATTCACTAATTAATTTCACTATATTCATATATTGTACGAGGATTTTGGCAAAGAAGAATCAGGATATTACACTCCCTTTCCCTCAAACTAAACACACCCTAAGTCACATCATTAAATGTTTTTAAATAAATGTACATTTTTTCCTTTATTTATTATTGAAAGACTTTATTCTTATGTGGTATAATGTATATTAAATAGAGTAAAGTTAAAGAAGTTATTACATTTTAAAGTTGAGTTAATGATGTTTAAGATTTTTCTTGATTACTGTGAAATATGTTGGAAGTGACTTATAAATATGACTAGAGTAATATGATTAATTACAGTTAAGTATCATAAATTTTAGAAATTCTAATTGTGAGGGACTAGCCTCTCTCACTAAACTGAACCCCCGTTGGGTGTTGGTAAAAGCTTTCACATATTTTTGATTGGCTGAATTTTTGTTCTTATCTCCTTGTTTGAGAATCTTTTTTTTTCCCCTCTTAGATTCAATATGACAAAAAAATCTCTTTAATAAAAATAAGGACATGTTGTAATTTGAAAGTGTTTTTTTTTTTAAAAAAATATGTTGTCTATATGTTCAAGCGTAGAATCTCTGTGTGTGTGTATTCTATTCTTATAATCATATTAACTCTTAGCACTTTGATTATTACTTCTGTTTCGAATCGTTATAAAAGTTGTTAGACTATTTTTAATTCCTTGAGTTTTTTATTACTATTGTATTCTATATTTTCTTCCAATTATTTTAAATCTTTTATATTTTCTTCAACAAATTTTTGATTTTTTTTTAATAATAATGGTTTTTTCGCAACATCATTCATATCAATGGTTTTGCACTGTGAAATCATTTTTGATATTGAAATTTGTTTGCAATTCTACAAGTTTGTTCTCTTAATGTTTTTTAACATTTTAGTCGAGCTTTTAATTGTGATTAAAATCTCAAAAATTTGGAAATATAAATTATGATTTTTTTAATTTTTTTGGGTATAGTTTTGATTATAATGGTTCAGATTTTTCATGTTTGCTTAATTATTTGAAATATTCAACACTAAAATATCTTCAAAAAAGTAAGGAAATTAAAGGGTTAAATACCAAATTTACCCCGGAAGTTTTGATAAGGGGGCGCTCAGCACTCAAAAGTTTTTTTGGTACCAAATTTGCCCGGGAAGTATTCAAAAGGTACCAAATTTACCTCGGAAGTATGAAAAAGGTAGCAAATTTGCCCCTCCGTTAATTTTAACCGTTAAGTTTAACTGAGTGTACACGTGGCATGCCATCTCAGCACACGTGCCATGCCAACTCATCAATCAAAAAGTATCATTTTTGCCCTGGATGTTTTCGTTAAGGAGCAATTTTGCCCCGAAAGTTTTCATTGAGGAGCAATTTTGCCTCGGAAGTTTACAAAAGTAGCAATTTTGCCATTCTTTCTCCCAATATTAAATTTTACTATTAAATCAGTCAAAAACCACACATGTCATGTCTTGAAAAGGTCGAACTTGGAGTCAGAGAAAGAGATTTTTGAGATGTTGAGCTCAAGTCAGCCAGAATTTGTGAAGCCGAACTGGTCATAGAAAGCACCACTTATAATTTAAGCAAATGATCAGATTATACAAACCAAGGTTCATAAAACTGGACCTGTCGTTGAACTGGTCAAGGTAGTAGGTCAAGGGTCAATGAGTCAGACCGGAGTCAAAATAAAAATTTCATGTTATTAATATGAAATCATTAAATTTTTTTTTTTTTTAATATTGTTACGAACTGGCCCAAATCCATAGTGTGGCCCAGCGGCGAGCAGGTCCGGAACCATGATTCACTGAGTATGGGTGATAAATCCGATATCTCAATAGACCCGATCCACCCCCTGGCTAAACGCCTCCAAGTTTCAATCGAACTACGTGGACTTTGATCCCTTCAAAGGGTACATAGGCTCTAAGTTTGACACCTAGTCAAGTCCAATTAGTCCTGTTCCCAGAACAGAACAAATACCACCGTCCGATAAAAAAAACATGTCTCACTGCACTCATATACCCATTAAATAATGAGTTAAAGTATGTTGGGTACCTCTTGAGGGGGAAAAAAAAGGTATGTTGGTTTCCGGTCTGAACCGGCCGGTTCGGTCTGGTTTTCAAAACAATGATACAAACGTAAGTGATGCTTCCTTCAGCTTAACGTCTCAAGGATCTTCAGTCCCTGTGACTAGTTCGCCTTCATAAATTCTGGCCGCCTAAAGCTCAACATCTCAAGGATCTTCTTCTCTGACTCCAAGTTTGACTTTTTCAAGGTATGACATGTGTGGTCTTTGACTGATTTAATAGTAAAATTTAATATTGGGAGAAAGAAGGGCAAAATTGCTACTTTTGTAAACTTCCGGGGCAAAATTACTCCTCAATGAAAATTTCCGGGACAAAATTGCTCCTTAATGAAAACTTCCAAGGCAAAAATGATACTTTTTGATTGATGAGGTGGCATGCCACGTGTGCTGAGGTGGCATGCCACCTCACATTTTAACGATCTACGTGGACTTCCGTTACGTTTGGGGAAATTTGATACCTTTTCAATACTTCCGGGGCAAATTTGGTACCAAAAAAACTTCCGGGTGCTGAGTGCCCCCTTATCAAAACTTCCGGGGTAAATTTGGTATTTAACCCGAAATTAAATAATCTAATTTGCTTGTGTTTCTCTTTATTTTTTATTGCTATTTTCTCCCTGTGTGTGTGTGAATTCTATCCTTATAATTACATTTTTAGCATTTTGATTATGACTTCTATTGAATTGTTGCAAAATTTAATTTGTAGGACTTGTTTTTTTTTTGAGTTGTTTGACTACTATTGTGTTCTTTTTTTTTTTTTGGTGGTCTTTAGCATATTCCATGCCTATAGAAAAAATAAAACTCATTAAAAAAATGCTTGGTTATCCCAAAAAAGAGTATATATATCAATTACTTAATTGTTGATCACGTAAATATCATACGATTTGTAAATTTTAGTAATTACTCGTATATTATTTCTCTTGAGACTACAGCTTTCACATGTTTTTGTTTGGTAGGATTTGTGTTCTTGTGTTGTGGTTTGATAATCTCTTTTGCTTTTCTTGGGTTTCTGGTTGGAACAACAACAAAATTACTTTAGAAAGGTGAGGATATACTCTAATTTGATTGTGTTTTTATTACTTTATAGTGTTTTAGTGTTTTTATTGATATTTTCCTTTACATCAATTCTAATCTTATAACCACATTTTTAGCATTCTGATTATGACTTGTTAGGAGCCACTGTAAACTTTGTAGGTCTTGTTTCTGAGTTGTTTGACTACTACCGTGTTCTACTTTTTTCCATTTAGCATATTCCATTTCTATTAAAAAAAAAAAAGCTGATTAAAAAAGATGCATATTCTTGGTGATTCTAAAAGATATTACTCTCTCATGTCCTAATATAAGATCCACTTCATAGTTTATATTAAGGACATGAAGGAATATATTTATATGAATTAATTGTGGGTTAATGTCATTATTGGTCTAATGATCAAGTCTTGATTTTGTTTCGCATAGTTTTGACTCGTTGGTTTTGGTCCCTGTATATTTATAAGAATTTGGTATAAGTTTAACGATTAGTTCCTATACATTTAATAAGTTTTGATTTTCATCCTTATAATGAAACTCAGACCAAGTTCCTTTCAAACTATAGGGATCAAAACCAACAATTTGAAACTATAAGATCAAAACCAAAATTTGATAAAATCGTAAGGGCCAACAATGAGGTCGTTGATGATCACTTTAATGTCATACCATTTGTATATTTTCTTCCAATATTGTTTCTCTTGAAACTAAAGCTTTCACCTTTTTTTTTTTTTTTTGGGCAGGATTTGTGTTTCTATGTTGTGGTTTGAGCATCTCTTTTATTTTTCCTTGGTTTCTATGTGAAACAACACTAATATTGTTGTTTTAATAATTTTATGTTTTTGTTTCTATGTTTCCTTTATATCAATTATATTCTTATAAACGCATTTTTATTGTTTTTTTATGAAATTTTTTTTTATCATTTTGATAATGACTTCTGTTAGAAGCCATTGTAACATTTTTAGGGTTTTTTTTTCTTTGAATTGTTTAACTAGTATTGTGTTCTCTGTTTTTTTTTGTTTTTTTGTCTCTTTTAACATACTCCATGCCTATTAAAAAAAAAAAACTCAATAAAAAAAGATGCATAACTTTGGTGATCCCAAAAGATATTACTTGTACGAATTAATTGTCGATCACTTTAATTTCATACTATTTACATATTTTCTATTAATATTATTTCTCTTAAAAGTTGAAACTAAAGCTTTTACGAATTTTTGTGTGGCAGGATTTGTGTTCTTGTCTTTGGGAATCTTTTATGTTTATTTGGTTTGTGTATAAATCAACACCAAAACCTCTTAAAAATATAAGGATATATTCTAATTCAATTGTAGTTCATTTTATTATTTTTAAATTTTTAAATTTTTATTGCTATTTTCCTTATGCATGCCTTCATCCATCAATTATATTCTTACATATGTTTAGCAAGATTGGCTACTGTTGTCTTCTCATCCTCTTTCCCTTGGCCTCCACTACTCATTTTAGCCTTCAGATTGAAATCTGAGCCGTTTAAATTTAATATTTTATATAAATACTAATAAAATATCAAATTATAAAAAATAATTAAATATATTCAAAAAATTTAAAACTACAATAAAAAATATTTTAAAAGAATATTCTTATAAAATATTAAATTTGAATAGCTCAAGTTTCAATTTAAAGGCTGAGATGAGTTGGGGAGAAAAAGAAGATGTGAAGAGAACAATAGAAGTAGAGGATGGTAGCTTATTCCTATTTTTAGCATTTTGATTATGATTTCTTTTTCGAACTACTCATGTTTGGACTTTATTCTTGTTTGATTATGTTAGACCTGACTATCACCAAAGAAGGGGGGGTGAATTGGGTGTCTGATAAAACTTTAGGAACTTTGAAAATCTTTTCGCAACTTCTAAATCGATAGTTAGATATTCAAATAAGCATATACTGGAAATGTAAAAGATAAGGGAAAAGAATATGCAAACTGTGATTTATACTGGTTCGGCCCAATCCTTGACCTACGTCCAGTCTCCAAACTTCACTTGAGATTTTCAATCCATTATCTTGTTTCAACCTGATTACACGTTCTGTACTCGAAGTAATTCTTTTACTAGGATTCACTCCCTTTACAAATTGTAATCAATACACCCGCTTGATTACACACTCTGTACTTAAAGTAATCCTCTTCCTAGAATTCACTTCCTTTACAAGCTGTAATCAATACAATGTGTTTTCCACTCAAGATCACCCAATCTTGAGTAACTCTCAGATAGAATGTTTACAGATAAATCTTCTCTCTCAAAAGTGAATAAATAAGCACTGAAGTACATAATCGATCATCTCACTCTCTATGGTAAACTATGTAAGCATTGATAATAGAGAGTAAGTGAATATCAGAGTATTGCCATTTTGAAGTTGTAAGCTCGTGTCTCTATATTCGCTGTTTTAAATGTGTCTCTACTTACAGACAATTGATATTAATCCGTTGAAGTATTCGTCCGTTGTAGAATATGAATAGTGATCGTTGCATATTTCAATATCGGTCTGTTGGAGAAATAGCCGTTGTGAGCTAATTTGAATATCGGTCCATTGAGAAATATTACCGTTGGGATATTCAAGTCATAGCATTTGAAGCTAATGAATCTCTTCGTAATTCCGTTAGGCACAGTTGATTTTCATTGACATTCT
Source organism: Acacia crassicarpa (assembly GCA_034222035.1). Lineage (NCBI taxonomy): Eukaryota > Viridiplantae > Streptophyta > Magnoliopsida > Fabales > Fabaceae > Acacia > Acacia crassicarpa. Next base: position 13,358,852 of record JAWXYG010000015.1, read on the forward strand.
TTATGCTATTTGATCGTTGAGACTCAAATAGAGTGTTGACTGGAAATGCCCGGAATGTTTTATAGTTGCTCAGAAGTCCAATTTTCACTTTTGTGCTTCGTCTCTGCTTCGTCATTTAATGTGTTTGACACAGATCTGCTTTATGAAAATTTGATGATTAAAACATGTTAATCATATCTGAAAAATACTAGCGAACTGATTAAACTTGGTTAGAAGAAGTATAGATCAATAATATGAAGTACCCAAGCTATAATCAATGATTTGCAGTTTACAAGAACAGAGATTTCAAATGCATATATATATTCTCGAGAATATTCTCGAGAATTGATCATGACATTCTCGAGAATTATCGAAGTCCAAAGCGCATTGAATCATTAGTGTCTAATCATTCTCGAGAATCAGTTCATTCATAGTCGAGAATGCTATGATCAGAGAACAAATTGAAATGATCATACTTGAGAATTATGTTGTCATTCTCGAGAATTAGCAGAGTAGAATAATAAGATCAGCGAACTTTTACCGCGTATTCTCGAGATTCACTTACGCAGTCTCGAGAATCACATCAGAGAAGCATACCGTTGTGAGTGTGTCAAATCGTTCTCGAAAATTGGCTTACCCATTCTCGAGAATCCCTTACTCATTTTCGAGAATCATATCAGATGAGAACTAATGTAGGCGAAGAAGAGTCATTCATAGAAGCCCGCGATGTTGATTTTGTCACATACCATTATCGAGAATCAATTACACATGTAGATGCAAGTGAGTTAATTATGATTCAAATACTTGAACTCTTTAAAGCCTTCTTTCCATGCAAAAAGAATCAGTTCCAAACTCATTGTAGTTTGTCCGTTATCATCAAATGAATGGAGGTTGTTCTTGACCAGCGTTTTTGCAGCATCCTGAACTGACCGTCAAATTCAAAACATCATATCTCCTTCAATTGATCTTCATTTTTCTTGATCTTGATGTTTTTGGAAAGGTATGTGAGTCTAGTTTCAAATGGCACTGTTTCAGCTCATCTGTATTTGTCGTTTGTGAGATACACTCAAAATATCGAAGCTTGGTCTGCTGTGTGGCGTAAATTGATGTTCCAACTTGTGAAATTCATATCTCCTTCATCTGAACTCATTTGGACTTGAATTTTATGTTAAAATGACGCATTGGGAGTCTAGTTTACAACAAAATTGGTTTCGCTTCAATCCGATCTCTGGTTTAGGAGATATCATTAAATTACCAGACGTCGCCCGAGTGAAACGTGAAACAGAGCTGAACAGAGTAGCTGAAACACGACCATTCTCGAGAATTACAATACCATTCTCGAGAATTGATATTTCATACTCGAGAATGACTTGCAATTTTCACATGAACAGTACCATTCTTGAGAATTACATTGTCATACTCGAGAATGACTTCAGGAATGCAATTGCAGCTTATTTTAACTTCGAATTGAACCATTCCAACTTCCATTTGATCGTGGAAACTTCTAGAATCAATCTAGGAACTTGAATAATGATATTCTCATTCCATTCAACGAGTTCTTCTTTCTTTAATCTCTTTTCTTGATCATTTAACTCCATTTAACTTGGACTCATTATTCTCTGCAAATTCTACATTCTTCAATATCTCCTCTTCTTCTTGAACTTGACTTTTTCTTCAATTTTTTCTTTCTGAAATCTCTTTTCTCCTTCTTGATCTATAATTCAACTTGATTGAATTAATCTACATTAAATATAATAGTTAGTCAATGTGGGAGATAAATATGATATGTAAACGTTTTGCTTTTAATAATGATATCTATATAAGACATCATCAAAACTAATCATAACTAACAGATTACTATAGTGTTTTCTAGTTTTTTTCCCCCTTCATCAATTTGTAGGATCATCTTTTAATAATAATGGGTTTGCATTATGAAAAGGTGTTATTTTCGTTTTTTCTTTTGAAACTTGTATGCGATTGCATGTGTTGTTTGTTTGTGTTTTTATTGTTATGTTTAGTATAATTTTTAGTGCGATTGAAATTAGGGCTGAGCATGGAATCCGCAATCTGATGAGCTTGCCCACACCCAATGCAATTGGGTCATTTTGAGCCCGCCCAAAAAAGCCCATAATGGGTTGGATTAGAACCCGCACATTTAAGACTTAAATGAGGGGCTATGGGTACATTTTTGGGCTGTCTATACCCACCCATTTAGTTATATATATATATATGGGTTTACTTTTCTTATGTTACATGAGAGAAACAAGATACCTACACACACATAAAATGGTGGGACCCATATATATATATAGTGCTAATTATATATATATATGCGGGTCCCATCATTTTATGTGTGTGTGGCATGAGAAAACATTTCTCCTACAACATGAGAAGTGTTTTTCTCATGAGAAGTGTTTTTCCCGAGAAAAACACTTCTCATGTTGTAGGAGAAATGTTTTCTCATTCCACACACACATAAAATGGTGGGACCCACATATATATATAATTAGCAGTATATACATACATATATATATGGGTCCCACTATTTCATGTGTGTGTAAGAAACTTTTTCTTCTCATGCAACATGAGAAGTTTAAATCCTTAAATATTAGAGCTGTCAATCAGGGCCGGCCCGTGAAGGGCCAGGGCCTAACAGGGTCGGCCCTCCAGGGCCCAGAGTAAGAAAAACACATGTTTTTCAAAGCCCGGCCCGAGAGTACCAGGGCCAGCCCGCAGGGCCCGGAAATTATTATTCCAAATTTTAATTATTTTTCCTCCGTTTTTTTTAAAAGAAATATAATTAGTAAATCACAACATAAATCATCTAACAAATAAACACAGTCACTAATTTATAATCAAAAGTAAACTATGTTCACAAATAACTCATATAAAATATAAAAAGCATACTATTAATTACTAAGTGACATTAGTTCAATGACTATTATTGTCGTCATCTTCGCTACTATCATTAATTTCAAGCGACATTTGATTGTTGATCCTTTATTATTGTCTATAACAAATAAAAAATGCATATAAATTATTAAAAGATCCAACTTCAACAAGTGTTTAACTTTAAAAATAAAGAATAAAAAAATTGAAGGGCCCGATGGGCCGGCCCGTGTAAGCCCTTGGCCCTTTAGGGCCGGCCCTCCAGGGCCAAACATCACCTCTCTCCTTCAATTTCCAAGCCCGGCCCTTAAAGGGCCAGGGCTTAAACGGACCGGCCCGATAGGCCTGGCCCGTTTTGACGGCTCTACTATATATATATATATATATATATATATATATATATATAAAATTAATTATAGGATACTTGGACAATAATATGCTATATTACCATGAAATACCCATTCCCTTTTTCCCCATTTGACCATTTCCCTACTTAGAGTTTGAACATCAAAATTATGTTATGATAACACTTGTCAAAATTTAGGTTCTTTTGTGTGAATTATGATTATTGAATTTTGAAGATTCATATTTAAGAATTTAGAATGATAAATTTGGGTGGATACTTAATATTTTATATGTTTTTCTCCAAAAAAAAAAAAAAACTTGTCAAATGTAAATGGGTTACTCAAAACCCGGTTAGCCTACTCATTTATATGCTAACCTGTTTAATATGAGTTTAAATGGGTTGAGGTATGGGCATGAGCTAACCCATACCCGTTAAAAGTTAAATGGGCGGGCAATAGGTTTAGGCATGGGTTGCCTAGCCCGCCCATTACTTTGCCCTAATTGAAATCTCAGAAAAGTGAGAAATATGCATTATGATTTTTCATGTTTATATTATAATCTAATATTTCCAATTATAAGTAATTGAAAGTATAGGGAAAATAAGAATTGCAAAATGCAGATTGCTTGACTATAAAAAATGAAAACCCATTCATATAAGGAAGAAATGCATATCCTTTGTGATCATAAACGATATTATTTTATCAACAAGGTTGGGTCTAGCGAAAGGACTAGTACCGTAGAAGCATAATATGTAAGGTTGTCAAACTCACGAGTTTAAGTAAACTCGTGACAGCGAAGTATCGTGAACTCGAATCGTAAACTCGTAAGAGTTTACTTTTATTATTAAATAGGTATTACTAGTATATAATTAAATAATTAAAATATAAAATTGACAACAATTTGATTTAAATATATCTTAAATTCAAATAATTAAAAATTCATCATTTATCATATTTAATAAAGAAATTTCTATAAAATTTCTATATAAAGCCGTTGAGTATGATCAAATCAAAAAAAGTTAACATGAGTTTAAGAGTAAGTTAACACGGTTTTGTAAGCTAGAAACGTAAAAACGGTAAATTCGGTGTATAGACTCGTGAGTTTAACCGAGTTTACAACTAGCACGAGTTTACCACTGATTCGACTCATTTTTTTAAGCTAGAAGCGTAAAAACGATAAACTCGGAAAGTCAACTCGCGAGTTTGACAACAATGATAATATGGGGAGTCAATGTTTGAATTCCTGTTGGGAGAGATACTCACATTTATTGTCTGATAGTGCCTTGAAAAGGATTGCCTCTAATAGGAAGATACCTATTCTTAGCAAAAAAATTAATAATAATAAACGATATTATTTTAATGAATTAATTGTTAATCACTTTACTATCATTCTTTATATATATATATATATATATTAATATTGTTTCTCTTACCTAAAGCTTTCCAAAAATTTTGGCAGGTAGGATTTGTTTTCTTATTTGAGAATCTCTTTCAGTTTCTTACGGTGAAACAACACTGAATCTTTTAAGGAAAGGTAAGGACATATTGTAATTTGATTAAGTATTTTTATTATTTTTATATTCTGTTTATGTTTTTATTGCTATTTTCTTGTTTGAAAATCTCCTGGTTTTACTTCTAGCATATTTTTATTGCTATTTTGTTTTATGTTTTCTTCAAAATTTCTTAAAATTTTTTTTTAATAATAACGATTTTGCATTATATCCCTATTTTCGTGTGATATATATTTTAACGTTGTAGGAAAAAAATCAGATATTGTAAAACTATTGTGAAACATTAGATATTAAAATGGATCCAGATTTTGTAAAGGAAAAATGGAAGGACATGTACTCTCACAATTTTTCTTTGTTAGATGAAAAATAACTGATTCTTTTTTATAATTGATTTTAACAATTCCCATTACTACTGAATGATTCCATTTACAATTTATTGTAAACTGCGAATGCAGAAATCCAACACCTACAAAATATCATCCAAATAACATGATATTTTTAAATTGGGAAATTAAAAATGACTTAAGGATTTTATACGAATACTCCTCTGGTTGTATTTGTAAGGTAGAGAGAGAATATTTTTGTGGGTTTTATTTATAAGTCACATTAGTAATATTTTTTTAATTTTACAATTTTTACCTTTATTTATTAGTGCATAAACTTTGGTTTTCATGGGGTATAGTGTATATTAAATAGGGGTAAAATTACAAAACTGTTAAAATTTTGGCAGAGTTGATGAGGTATATGCTATGAAAAAAGAGTATGAGATTTAATATTTTTCTTGATTATTCTAATGAAACATGTTTGTAATGGTTTTTCATTTTGAAAATTCTAGTTGTTATGAAAGTGATATTTAAATATCATTTTCGGAATTAGAGACCCAGTGTGACTTAGCTTTGCAGCTTTCTCAAACATTCTTTTTGGGTGTTTTAAGAGGTTTTCGGTTCGACACGGTATGATGCACTCCCTACATTGAAATGAAAAACTCTTAATGATCTCCAACTCGAAATCATTATCCAAAACTAACTCAAAACAATATTGTTGGAGTGTTAATATATAACATCCAAATATTTTTTTTTCCCTCATTTCTTGTTTGTATGTTTTCCTTAACATAAAGATTATATTGTAATGTAAATTAATTTACCACTTTTCAACACTTTCAATTTGCATTCTTGAAGATTTTAAGTCATTGGAGCAACTTCTTTCTGATTTAATAATTAGGGGTAAACTGATTTGGTGACTAAAACCCCAATAGTGTATTAGTTATAGACAAACAATAATTAGCTTGTGTCCATGTTAGATGGAGAGCTGCCTACTTGACCTTGCAAAGAATGAAGTCCAAAGTTTGGTGAATCTGGTGAAAAATGAGGCTCAATATCTATGTTGTTTCAACAGTTATGTTGAAAATTTTGAGCAGAAAAAGAACATACTAGCAGCAAAGCACAAAGATGTGAAGAGAAAGTTTCAAAAAGGCAAAGGGGTTTTCAGTTTTAAGTCTGAAGCACAACAATGGGAACGTGAAGCAGATGATATCATTCATATAGACACTAAAATAAAGAAGAACTTGTTTTTTGGTTGGTGTCCAAACTGCTGGTCGCAATATCGAATAGGCAAAAAGTTGGCAGAGAAGACTCAACATATTGAAAAACTATTGGAAAGATGTAACTCCAATATAGTAACTGGTCAAGCAAATGTGTTGGACGTGAAATACCTTTCTTCACAAGGTTTCATTCATTTTGATAGTAGAGAGTCAAAGTTCCAAGATCTATTGAAGGCATTACTGGATGAGAATTGCAATATGATTGGATTGCAAGGGCTGGGGGGAACAGGCAAAACTTCAATGGCAAAAGAAGTGGGTCATAAACTAAAAGAATCCAAATCGATTGACAAATTTATCTTTCTTGTTGTCTCCCAAGCTCCTGATTTCAAAAAGATATGTGGTGAACTTGCAAAAAGTTTAGATTTGAATTTAGATGAAGTGAAAGAAGAAGAACACTCAAGTACAATATTGTCTAGAATCACTAATATGGACCAAAAGTTGCTTATAATACTAGATGATGTATGGGTAAAGTTTGATTTGACAGAAAAGTTGGGGATTCCATTTGGCCATCAACAGAAGGGCTGTAATTTATTGATAACCACACGTAGTTCACGTGTTTCTATAGAAATGGGATGCCAAACAATTCAACTACATATATTAACCGATAAAGAGGCATTGAATCTTTTTGAGGCACATACTAGTTTAAATAATTCCTCTCGTGGTTTCAAGGGTATGCCACAAAAAATTGTGAAGCATTGTAGAGGAGTACCAATTGCAATTGTAGCACTAGCAAGAGCATTGAAGAATGAGCCTGTATCGGTTTGGAAGGATGCTTTGAAAACCTTGGAAGATGGTGGTCTTGATCAAAACTTGGAAGAGGCTTATAAATGCTTAAAGTTAAGCTATGATAACTTGAAAAGTCAAAAGGCTAAAGAGCTTCTTCTGATATATTCTTTGTTCCCTGAGGATTCTGAAATTCCTGTAAATCTTTTAATCAAAACTGGTATAGGATTGGGCTCTTTTAATGAAAATGACAAATATCACTTAATTAGAAGTGAAGTGCATGTAGCTATAATGGAACTCATACATTCTTCTTTATTGTTGAATGACGAGAAAGAGTGTGTAAAGATGCATGATTTGGTTCGTGAAGTTGCTTTACGGATCGGAGACAAGGATATGCAATCCCTCCTGGATTTGGAAAAGCCTATAAAAGGAAACTTGAGATATCTATTTTGGAAGACTGATAAATTGTTTGATGAAATTGATGGAAATAAATTGGAGTTTCTATCAATATGGTTAGATGATTCAAAAGGTTTCAATGTCACAGACACATTCTTTAAAAAGATGACAAGCATCAAAGTTTTGATTTTAGCTCCTGATGAAAATGATCCAGCTCTACCATTGATGATGAATTCTCTTCTACCATTGAAGAGTGTTCAAACACTCATCCTAGCAAATTTGGAATTAGGTGACATCTCTGTCTTAGGAAACTTGTTGACTCTTGTGACTCTTTGGTTTAGCGATTGTTTAATCGTTGAATTGCCTAAAGAATTTTTGAAACTAAAGAAGTTGAGATCATTAGAGGTAGAAAAATGTAAAATTAAAAGGAATAATCCTTTTGAAGTGATTGAAATGTGCTCAAAACTTGAAGAGTTGACTTTTGTTGGTAATGTCTGTGAGAATGAAGGAAAAGATGCAATTTCTCATAATGGATCTCCTCTTACATTACATAGATATTGTATATCTTATGAGGATGACCTTTCAGATTATTTTGAAAAGTATGGTTCCATGTCAAGATGCTTTCTAGCAGATGAATTAAGCAATTTAGTCTCGCATGCAACATTTAAGCAACTTGTTGAAAGAGCTGAAATTCTTTCGTTGAAAGGGGAGGTTAGGCAAAGAATGTGGAAGAATCTTGTCCCTGATATTTTTCCAATAGATAAACAAGGCGTGATGAATGATTTGATTGTTCTTCATTTGAGCTCACGTCCTAACATGGAGTACCTCATAGATACTAAAGATCATGATCCTAGCATGAGTGCTTTTTGTAATTTGGCTGAACTACATCTCTCTGAAATGGGCGTCGAAGATTTATGTCGGGGTCCTCCACCGTCTGGCTTTTTGGAGCAATTAGAGATGTTGAAGTTGACAATGTGTTCTGAACTGAAGAGCATATTATTCAATGCCAACTACAACTTGTGTCATCTTGAATCTATGGAGTTAGAAGATTGTCCAAAGTTAATGTCAGTTTTCCAGCCATACACTGCTCGAAGTCTAAAACAATTGAAAAAATTAACAATTAAAAATTGTACTGCGCTAGAATACATCATAGTTGGTGAAGATGGTGATAGTAATCAAAAGAATTATGAGTCGTTCCCCTCACTGGAAGCGCTGAAACTTTCTGGAGTACCAAATTTCATTGGTATTGTCAGAAAATATCACCAACTCATGAGTTCATCAATGCACAAGCCGTCACCTCTACTTTCAAGACATAATTCCAACGACATAAATCATAGTCTTGCCACACGTGCTTTCTCTTGGGTTCAAGCATGCTGTTCTTTCAATAAATTGAGGCCGGCCAACAAAGAGACTAATGTTAGTATTTTTGAAGATAGATCACTTGATCACACAAACCCACTGGTATGCTACGATTGCTTCTCTATTTTTGTTTAATACTCTCTTATAAATGATAAGTTAATTATTTCAAAAGGGAAAATGGGTTACAACTAAATAAAATAACGTTTGAGTGTTAAAAATATTTATTTTGATATTTCGTATGATGCATTATTTAAAGCAATTTCAAGTTTTTCCCCCTTTTTTTTTCCTTGATTCACTTTATTTGTAACCAAATTTTGTGAATGCATCTTGTTATAAAACAATTGTTCTTTGGAAAATGGTAGGAGTAAAGATACACGAACTTGAACATATTTATTGCAAGAAATACAAAATCACAAGTAAATTAACCATGCTCACCACATAAAAATTTATCACATTTTTACTGAACTTCTTGAAATTATTGTTGGATAAGATTGACTAGATGATGTGCTACTTTCCTAGATATCTTTATCTACAAGTATCTCTTAAAACTTAACAATGTGTGTGCCAAAAAGAAATATATCATGGTGGGCATTGATTGATAGAATTCAATATAACTTAAGTTGGTTTTAATTGTTGAATAACAATTTCTGTTTGTAGGAATTACTTGCATCAAAGAAATGGATTGATACTGCTCCTACCATTGTGAGACAACTAGTGCTCCAAGTTTGTCATATAAGGAAGATGGAACTGGCAGGTTTATCTTTAAATTCAGTATCAAAATTGTTCACTTTATCCATGGCATCAATGATATCATGGGAAGAATTGAAAATCACAAAATTTGATGAATTGAAGCACTTGGTAACAAGCGAGGATGATGATTATAAAGAACTAATCAGTTGCCACTCCATTTTCCCAAAGTTAAAGAACCTAGAAATTAGGGAGTGCAAGGACTTGGAAATTTTATTTCTGCCTTCAATATCTATAGAAATTAAAAATTTAATGTCCTTAACTATCAGAAATGCTCCCAAGCTTACATATGTCGTTGGGAAATACCAACATCACCATTTTATATCCAATCAAAATCAGAATGATGAGTTACACTTTAATCTCCCTGCTTTGGAGGCCCTCAGTTTTGAAGATGTACCAGAGTTCATGAACATTGGTCACATGAATTTTATAATGGTATCATTGTCTCTACAGAATGTCTGTTCATATGAAGGACAACTTAAATCAAATACCACAAAGGTAATCCTCTTTTTATTTTGATACTGTTTGTTCTTTGTCGGTATACTTACTTGCTCAGAAGTGAAACACACATGAAAAATGAGATTTGAAACTCCTTTACAAACATTAATTGATTATTTAAAAGCATGTTTCATAAATGAAGATAATAAGGCATTAGTTTTAGGAATATCTAATGTGTATAATTGGTGTGAGACATTTAAAAGCCCATGGCTACACGTGACTCTTGGGTAAGAATGTTGCTGAAAAATACCATCATGGACATCATATATCAACTCATAATTAAAGAGATGAGTTTGGATATTTTTTTTTGGAACAAAACTACGGATATATATATATATATATATATTGATACTCCAAAACGATACAATACATAAAAGTAACCACAAACAGATCTAAAACAAATACAACCAACATAACAACAACAACAACAAAAAACACTGGATACAATATTAGCCAAGCACCGTACATTAAAAATATAAGAGTAGAAGTAGAATCATGAACATCATCGGCCTTCTCGAAACCCAAGGTTAGAAGTGATGAACAAGAGAGTGTTGGTTGAAAAACTCACCCTAAAGGGCACACAATCTTAAAAGCAATAGCTGCAATTAAATCAGCTAACTGGGTACCCCGTCTTAGGGTAAAGAAACCAGAAAACCCAACCTTGGAAGAAAGAAGACACTTGATGTCTTGAAGAGCACTTCTGCTCCTTTGATCAAACAGATCCGGTGACATCGACCACAAACCAGACCACACCTCTTTAAATCTTCCCCCAAGAACGCAGATCCGGGCTACCAAGAGGTAGTCGGACCTCATAACGTCCAAACAACCATCCAACCAAGAGGATTTGATTTTAGATTTGACAGATCTGTTTATTTCTAGAGACAAGAACACCACCACAAAACTCTATACTACAAAAAAAGAAACAAAAACACAGAAAACCAGAAAACTCTCACATCGGCAGATCAGATCTAAAGAAGGAGAGGGAGAAGCTCGCCCCAGGAACGAGAAGGGTGCTCGTCGGCAACCTGCATCACAAGCCGCTGACGAGGAGAAGAAGATCACAAAGAGACGTGGCAGAGAAGAAGAGAGAAGTTGGATCTTTTCTCTCTAAATGAGAGGAAGATAGTTACATCCCGATGAGTTTGGATACTTTGATCCCCCTATTTTGTTTGTTTTTTTTAAAAAAAAAAAGAAAAAAGAAATGTAACATTATATCTTTTATGAATTTCAATGTTTGTTGTTGGACTGTTGACTTTGAATACTAGAAGTGCATATGATTTGTTATGCTTTGATACGATTTTAACTAGAAGTGCAGTATTTGATCAAAATGAATTTATTTATTACTCTATTATCATGTTAAGCTTTTTTTTTTCCCAGTCAACTAATATCTTAAGCTTTTACATTGATTTCCTCTTTTTGTTAGATTGATGTGTATATATATTGATATATACTTTTACAATGAAAACACGATTGTTCAAAGTAAATTTTATGTCAAATTAATATGGCCAGTATTTTATGTTAATTTAACTAACCTCATGTGTTATTCCATAATGATATTTTATTGCCCTGTAGGAAGTGGATGCATCCACAACTGGAGCTCCTTTGTTTCATGTAACCCAAAACCTTTTGAAGAATATTAGAAAAATAAACCTTGTGGGGTGTAGAAACTTAATATCATTGACAACTCTATCCATTGCCTCAATAATTTTGTTGGAAGTTTTGACAATTAGAGCATGTGGTCCACTGAAGTGCATTGTAGGAGATGAGGGAGATGCTAGAAGTCAGATTAACTACAATTCCATCTTTCCAAAGTTGAAACGGTTGGAGGTTTCAGACTGTGATGCATTGGAATATTTGTTCCCAGCATATGCTTTTAGATCCCCTGTATATTTGGAATCTTTGAAGATTAGTAAGGCTCCTATGTTGAAATTTGCATTTGGAAGAAGCCAACGTGATGACAGTTTAAATCCTGAGAATCAGAATATGCAAACTCTCATCGATTTTCCTGCTTTGAAATATCTTTCTATTGAGGATGTGCCAAAACTTGTAAGCATTTATCCTGAAAGCTATTATATGAGAAGGTTATATCTAAGGTCTGTAAGTTTGAAAGAGCTTCCAAAGATTACAATGAGACCTTTCAATGAATTTTCAGTTTGTTGGCATACAGACCGACATGAAACAAAGGTATGTCTCTATTCAACTTCTCCAACTAGTCCTAATTTTTCCCACAATTGATAACTTATGTTTTAGTAATTTCTCTCACTGCATGGTTTATAGATTTCTTCATGTCCTCTTAAAGAAGCAGAATATAATAATGTCCATAATATTACCTCACTAATCCTCAATTTTCCGTAAGCTATAGGGGTTTTTGTTATTTTCGTACAAATATGCCTGAAAATAATACCTATATCTAAATTTCAAATGTGATTTTTCCTTTAATTTTTATTTGATAGATTCATTCTCTGAGCATTTTTGAATTTGGAAGTGATATAGCTTTTGTGGTGTTCATAGGTAATTGAGATGTGCCAGAAAACTTTGGAATTTCTTCAAGTTTGTGACTTCAAGATGAAAGAAATTTTTGATTTGACATATATGGAAAGAGAGAAAAAAGGGGATGAACTTCAACCATTGACATCAAGCTTACGATCCTTGAAGTTGCTAAATCTTAGTGAGTTGGTAAATATATGTGTGGGGCCTAAATGTATCATACGCTTTGATAGTCTTCGGTCTCTAACCATTAAAGCATGCAAAAAGCTCAGAGTTATCTTCTCTGCATCTATAGTAAGAAGCCTACCAGTGTTGTGGAATCTACACATATCAGAATGTGAAGAATTAGTTCACATTGTTGAAGAAGATTATGAAACAAATGCTGATGATCATGTGCGTCATGAACGATGCTTTCCCAACTTAGAAAGTGTCTCTGTATCAGATTGTGACAAATTGAAGTACTTATTCTCCATCACAATTTCTGGTATCCTTCCACAACTAGATTATTTACAGATAAAAAATGCTTATGAACTTGAGCATGTCCTAATCAGACGAGATGAGATGGAAGAGATAGTCATGAAGGATGTGCTTCCACAACTAACAGAGCTTTCACTTTTAGATCTTCCTAACCTCATTAGTGTCTGCCATGGGATCAATTTTCAAAAAGAAGATTATTCTACGTTTGTGGATAATTGTCCCAAGTTTGGTATGCATTCAGAGAAGTAATTTATTCTTTAAAATTTAAAATTGTTGGATGAGTTTTATTATAACATTAAAAATCTAACTTCCAGGCACTTCAACTATTCAACATCAAGCAAACCTTGAAAGTGGAAATTCTCAAGTTGAAGAAAAAGCAGAGGAGAGGCTTTCTTCACATATGGAAGAAGAAATCACACAACAATCCTTCACCAAGGTATGATTTTGATTGCTGCTGGCATCATGATTACAAAAATGTTCACTGAGAAAAATTAAATTTACCTGCATTTTAAATGATGCTAACAAAATTATTGTTACCATGCTCTCTTTCTTTAGCAAATTCAACAAGCCTTTTTTCGTTTTCTTTTTTTATTAAATTTTGTGGTAATGGTAAGGAAATTCAGGGGGCAACAAAGGAAATTGTTGAAGAAGATTTGATGTCAGAGTTTGCAAAAATGGAAATTTCATCATCTAATTCAAAACTTGTATGTGTTCGCTATTCCCTTTATTAACTACTTTTAATATCTAATGAGCTGTTGGTCAGAGAATAAAGAAGAGAACCAATAAAGAAGAATATTTATTGATAACAATGGTCAGTGGAAACAAATTAAAGAAATTGACGACTAAGTGAAACTCTTTCTTTTCTTATGAGGAAAGTAGACTTTGAAGATCATATTGTACTTTTGGGTAGCATACTGAAGGACAACTAGTGAAAATGTTCATAAGCATGTTATTTTAAAAATGCCAAAAGAGACATCTTCATCATTGGATGACTCTAATTTTATAGGATTTTTATCTCTGAGAATTTATTTTAATTTTGTTGAGAAGTGGGTCAGAAATTTGGAATAAAAATATCAGTAAAGAATAATATCTCTTTTTAACAAAGGAAATGAAGAAAATTACTACTAAATATTAGCTGATACATTTATTCTTTTTTATGTTGAATAATTAGAACTAATTCAAGAAAGGCATCTCCAAAACTGAGATCAATGTTGTCCTTCATCTATTGATTTTTTTTTGGTTGATTTATGTCTCTAGTACACAATAATAGTTTTCTTTCGTATGTTTTAAAGTTTCTATTTGAACGCATATGATGTTTTTAAGAAAATTCAGTTAGTATAATAAATATGTGGTATTCAACACTTCTCTAGGGTCATAATTCAATGAAAAAGAAAAAATTAACTAACTGGTAGAACCAAGAAAAGCAACATCAACTACAAAATTTGCAATTGTTTTCTCGGAATGATTCAGAATCTTCAAATGTGACAATATTATTCTTTCCAAATCCATCAATAGAGTTATGCAAAAGGATTTAGTTTAGTTGCTATGAAATGCAAAAGGAAATAATTGATATGAAATCAATACAACAAATGAGACATGACATAAAATCTCATAATTCAATGTTAATAATTCATTAATGATTAATTAAATTTCCAATTTTTAATATCATAGAAAAATCTAACTTAAATATCATTGGTGTTGCACAGGTTGTTGAAGCAAGAGCTAAGGGTGTTTCACCCAATACCTTATATGAAATCTCCCCAACTCCTGAAAAGGTTTTGCTTCATGAAATCCTTTTAAAACCTCTGATATATATCTTATTGAAAACATGATGACAATTTGTTTCTAATAGGAGGTGCCAATTCATACTAGTCTCAGCCTCACTGCTCTTCCTACAAGAGATAATACTCATGCATGTGCCAGAATTTTGGAAGGGGAAGAGGAAGAGGAAGAACAAGGTAAAATATCGATGTCTTAGTTTCATAGAAAAATATTGGGTATTTATTTTGGGCTTTATAGGTTGCTTGATCACATCTCGACGACTCCAAAGTGGCATTATGGCTAGCAGCTCTTTATTGGAGGATAAGCTTGAAACCTCTATTGATGGTACTTTTACTTTCTGTAAATAAAATCTTTCATCCTTTGATTTCATATAACAATCGTTTTTTCATAGCCGTAACATCTATTGTGAGTGAGCTAACTTCTAAAGCAATATTGTCATCAAAAGCTTCAACAAGCCTCAACCAAGCTCCTTCTCTTCTCTCCAAGTCTTCTGATGGTGAGTGTTTTTTTTTTTTTTTTGGTGTTCTCATAGTGACATTTGATTTAATCATTTATTCACTTGTAGTAAAGGACTTGCTACATTTGTCAAAACTACCTTATCCAGCAAAGACAAACATTACTATAAGAAGTAGTATCATTGACCTTATAGAAGACTCTAGTCCAAGCCCTAGAGATTCTACCCATTGTACATCTTTATTTTATTCAGTTATTTGTTTTGATAGTTTCTATTCTAGCATTTCTTCATTTTAGGAGGAAATATTTAAAATGGTGTTGAAACCACTAACTGGTGAACTTCTATTGTTGTAGATGATGATGTTCAAGTTTATGATAAGTCTCATCCACATTCAACCAATTTGTTTGAGGGTGTTGACCATGGGGACATCAAGGAAGAAGGCATGGTTCAAAGTGAATATAAGTCGAATGTTGAACCAAGTAGCTTAACACGAAGAGAACAAGAGTCATCATATTCTAAAGGTTATTTACTTATTCTATTTGCTGCTGAACATGCAGCATTAGTGGACTTGAATATTCTTTCCTACGATCCTTGTCACTTTTTCTCATTCTGCGCAGTTGACTTTGTTATCCTCATTTCTAATGTGATGGTCTCTCTTAGGCCAAATTCAAACAAAAGATCAATTAACATGTTCACAACCAAGAAGTGCAATGTCAACCACATCGTTTGATACTATTTCACAAGATGAATACTCAGAGGTAATAATATTATCGTTATTTTGTAAGATTATAGGTTTTTTTTTATAATGCTATATGACATATCTAGTACTACTAGATAAGATTCAAGCATTGTTAAGTCCAACACTTGTTGGTATAAGTTATGTAAATTTATGCTAGATAACTTGAACTTGCCCCTTTTCTTATTCGTCTTCATATTGGATAAGTTGATGTGGGAAAAGAAACAAATACAATGGATCCTCATTTTTTCTCGGAAAACAAGACTTGATATATAATCTAATAAATAGAAAATAAAAATTTCATTAATGATTATATTCATGATGCTTTAATATCTTAGAGGTAACAACTTAAATATAAGGCGATATACAGATTGTTGAAGTAAGAGGTGAAGAAGGTGCTTTGATACTAGAGACCCCACATCCAAGCTTCTTAACTTCTAAAGAGGTGGGCTTCTTCCAATAATTTTACAATATAATAGATTTGTTGTTGCAATATTGATAATGATGAATGATTTTTTGTACAAGGAATCTATTCCTGTGAGTCTCAATTCCACTTTTCTCTCTAGAAGCCCAAGTACAACTGTGAAAATGTTTGAAGAGGAAGAGAAAGGTAAGATATTAGTGTCCTAAATTCGAGGTTTATAGGTCCATTAGTTACTTATTGTGGGGATTATAGGTGGCTTGATAACTACAACTAGACATGAAAGTGACATGAAGGCAGTGAATTCTTTGCCACCGAGAAAAGAGCACAAGACTTCTAATCAAGGTATCTATATGTTGCTTTCTTAAAATGAAATATTTGATGCTTTAATTTGATGGGCTGAGTGTGTGTGTATATATATATATATACTTAATTGATTTGTTATAGGTGACCCTTTTGTGCCACCAATGCTAGTTATTTCAAGTGAGCAGCAAGCTTCTGACACAATCTTACCATTGAGCTTTATACCATCAAAATCTCTAACAAGTCCTAAGCAAATTTCAATGTCTGCTTCCTCCCAATCTACTTATGGTGGTGAGTTTCTTTGTTGTGATCTTTTACTACTTGTCCTTTATTATTTTCTACTTATAGAAAGATTTCCTATTCTAATTTCTTATTTAGGAAGAAATGTCCAAGAAAATGTTGGAACCACTAATAACCAACCTTTGCAAGAAACTTTGGATTCTATTCAAATTTCTAGTAAGTCTTGTGGCCATACTGTTACATGCTTGTTTTTTATTATACTTGACTTGATTACTTCAAGGAATCTCTAAGTATTTTGGCTGAGTTTGTTTTTATTATGACTCACTTGCTAATGTGATGGTTTTGTCAGCTCAACTTGCTGAATGTGGTTCATCAGAGATGGCTTCTTCTATTTGTGACATAAAAAATGCTTTAAGTGTTGTTGGGGTTAAAGAGATTGTCGATATGATGAAACTAGAGGGTGTTGAGCCTTCCATGCTGGTAGAAGCATTCAAGGCTAAGCCACAACTTTGCCTTTCTTTAGAGGATCGAAGCATTGAGTTGTTATGTTATTCTTATAGGGTGCTTCTAAATATCTTGAACATTCTAGCCACTAGGAGCCCCTTCACGATCACTGATGTAGACAAAAGATTGTTGGCGAAGAATTTAAAGGATGCTTCGATTCTAGGCTTTGACAAAGATTGGCTTGAGTCTATCACAATCAAGGTTTTCAATTGTGATGCATCAGAATTTCATCACAAGCAACAAGTCCTGGAGAGTTTAGGCAATAAGTTAGAAGCCAACAAGAGAGAACTTGCAAATGTTTGTAATCAAGAAGTAAAAGCTAAACAATCAATAGAAATGGCTCAAAAAGAGTTGGAGGCCACACATAAAGAGTTCAAGGCAGCATATAAGGGGTTGGAGGCAGCTCAATCTCATTTAAATGTTGCACAACAAGAGTACGCAGACATTAGGGTACACCATTCTAAACTTTTAGAGGAATGCCAAGAAATTCTAGAACAACGAGGTCAATGTTCAGAAATAATTGCTGCCAAGCTCAGGCCTTTTGGCTTTTAACAGGGATTCCACTTTTGTCCTTTGTAATTCTTGTTTCAATTATGCTCATTGTCGTTATTTTATTTACAAAATAATATTGTCACAGACTTTGTATTATTTGTACTTATGTTTGCTCAAAAGGCCATCATGCATGGTATCATAGACTTGTACCTGTTCTTGGATACGGGTTGTTTTATAATTAAGATGTTAAATATGTGTTTAGTACATTAGTTTCAAGATGTGTTTCTTGTTACCCATTTGCTACTAAAATGAATATAGTGCAAAGAAAAACGTTGCAAAATTTATTTGTTTGAGATGTGTAACTCGTGGCCTATGGCCACTCATAAGTGCATCGAACTATAATTAGGCATAAGTACTTTTATTGACTTTGTCACAAAATCTTAGCGTTGTGTATAATTACTAAAGTTATACGTGATTATGCATTTTATTTTTCCGGTATATTTAAATAATTGTTGTCGTTTCAACAACAATATACCCATTTTACCAAAGTATATTCTATTGTAGGTGTAGGAGACTAAAGTTTGTGTGCGTCTAAAACTTATCTTTTTTGTCAATCACACTAAGAAAAATGAGTGGATGGATTACCATTTATTGATTGTTATTTGTGAAGTGCATTACATGAAAAAACACCCCTTTATAATTTCATACCAAAAGCAGGTAAGTAAACAAATTAAATCCAAGTGGGCAAAGATGAATACGGAGAAGAGAGGAGGGATTGATATTTTATAGCTTGACATGTTGGCACACATACATTACCATTGACAAAGCTTGAGATGTTCTCATGGCAAAATCTGTTACACACACCTAGCCGTCAAAATAGTGTATTAGAAATGATTGGTTTCACGTAAAATTTTGGATCACTTGCAAAACTATAATGCTACTGGATTTCACTCATTGCCGCTGTCAACTTCAATTCTTTGTTTTTTTTCTCCTTGCTAAAATTAGTTCCCAATTGATTTTTCTTGCTTGCACAAAATTATAGTTTCTTATATATGAATTCTTCAACTGGCCAAAGGATTAAGAAAACAAGATGTTAACCATAAAATGACATTCATAGTATTAAACAGGACTAGGTCAATCATGCATGAAAACGGGACGACGACAATAAGTGAAAAAATTAACAAGAGAACAAAGGAAGGAAGAAAAAGATATGCACAATAAATCACTTAAACAAAACTACTCTCAGTGGACTATGAACTCTCTTTAACATACCCCAAAAAAAAAAAAAATCTCTATTCTGACTAAAACTTCACAAAGGCATCTACAAAAGCTCTGAAAACGGCCAAAATAGGGTTAATTTCTTCTTGTTTCGTTGAATTTTTGGGCTTCCCATCCCATGACTGTCTGCAGAGAAACCCTATGGAAGTTAATTAGGCGAGGCAAAAGGACCAGAGCAACAATGGCTCACATCACATCTGAGTTACATGACATTTGAAATCTGCATAGTATTTGAGATGCAAATATCATATAAACTTACAGATTTATTCTTTCAAAAGTTGGGCTGATTTTCTAGGAGTTGCCACTGAGTTGACCATTAACTCTATGCTCATTCAGGTTCTCTTGCCTTTCTTATTTAGTATTTGACTCCTCAATAAAATTGAGGGTGAGAGTCTTGGCATGAAATCCATCTTGAATTTTTGTCCGTCAAAACATTTATCTATAAGAAAATTTCTACCCCATGAACTTAAAAAAAACAAAAAACAAAAAACAAAGTAAACAAATGCATCTACTTGGCTCCCTAATCAGTTAGCTTCACCTTTACTGTTAACCACCAAATGTTACTAGAAGAGGGGCATTTATGTCCAACTAGAAGAATGAAAAAGTTCAAAGTAGCAAAGACTGAATAATAAAAACATAAAGATTTGAAATATATACGAGAGTGAAAACCTAAGGAGGTAAGAGACTGAGGACATGGGGAAATACATAAAGATAACTCCAATTAAAATTGGAAATCCTTTGTTTGCATAAGTTCCTCGTTGTATTTTCTCCCATACGAGTAGAACCACATAATCTAATGCTCCCCCCTTTAGGGACCAGGAACTTCGCTACATTTTGAATTTTGTCAATTATTAGAACATTCATTTTGCAACCTCATGCAGGAGGGGAGGGTGGAATACTTTTGGTTGATTTGTCAGTTGACAAGGTATTAGAGCCTTCATGACCAAATGGACAGAAGTTCAATCCTTGCCCATGCTAAGAGCACAAGGGGCTTTCAAGTGAGAGACCTACTAGATTTATGAAGAAAAGTAGTCACAAGAGACTAAGAAAATGTTAAAAAAGTCTCAGAAAAGTTACTGGCAATCAATATATACTCTTTTTAATGGCAGAGTATTAGTCAAGTCACTGTGTTTATGACAGTATTAGTCCTAGAAAGTTACTGGCAATCAATATATATTCTCTTTTTTAAGTAACTTTGTGAAGAGATGATTTATTTTAATTAGAAGTGTTCAGAAAACGGTGTTTTCTAATGGCATTCTCTTACTATATTTCCCTAATATGATTGCGTATACAAGCTTGCATTAGTGGCAGCCATTCTTTAATACATAATTGTTTTCTCTCTTTGTGACAATTGTTTTTACATATATATATATAAGGATCGATTTGAAATGTTTTATGATATAACAACGCATATGTAACAGTTCATATATTGATTTCTTATATTTTGTAGATATATAAATGGATAAGTCCCAAGAGACTAAGAAAATATTAAAAAAGTCTCAGAAAAAATTTTAATGTCAAAAAAGTTTCATTAACAACTCTTTCAGTAGGGTATTACAACTTCATCCGTGGGTTTTAACAACTCGTAGAACTTTTTTTTTATATCAAAATATTCTCTAGGACTTCTTTGACATTTTCTTGGTGCCTGAGGACTTAAAAGAGATTTTCCTATGCATTTACAATTTGAGTTCGGTGAATGCTTTTTGGGTATATTTGACCTCCACAACATATGGTGTCCTCGATCTTGATTGGCATGGATCAGAGGTACCATTTTCAGTGAGAGAGGAAGACGCGGAGTGGGAGAAATTTACATGTTTAACATGGCTTTCATCCTATCTTGATTATTGTAAAAGGTCCAATATTTTGATATTTGTAAAAATACCATAAAAAAACTAAAGAATAAAATTTAATTATGAGAGTGCATCTCAAGCTCTATCAATCTCCATCATTAATAATTAATTAATCGCTAAAACTATACCCAGAAAAAAAAAATCAATAGTCATATGTATCAAAATCATGTTAAATATGTCTAATTAGGTGTTTTATTTGTAAAACACCTAATTAGACATATCCGATGAAGATGTTTTGGAAGAAATCAACTTTGGCCTGCCAGATCCGATGAAGATGTTCTTGATTGGATATTGAAAACGACATCGTACAAGATAGTGAGGCAAAATCTGGACTGTTCATGAGATCCATGTTCCTGATATGTGAAAGAGTGAACTCACGCTCACGGTTAGAAATAGAGGACCATAATTATGCTGTATTTTTTAGTAAAATACTCTAACATGTCTTGTATATTACCCTAATTATACAGACCTCATTTCTGTTTTGTAAATATATACTTAATTCCAAAATCTTAACACCGTTAAAAAATATTTTTAATTATTTTTTATTAAAATAAATTTAATTTATGAAGGTAGAATATCACCTAGAGGAGGGTGAATAGGTGATCTTAAAAATCAATTTCGACATACGATGAAAGAGTGATAAAAAGAAAATTGTAAGAAGGTAGAGAGAGTCGACACAGAGAATTATATTGGTTCGGTCCAACTCTTGACCTACGTCCAGTACCCAGATACTCTGGGATTTTCACTATCTCATGAATGCAATTACAATCACTGTAACACAGGATGATCCTACCTCTCTAGGAAACACTCCCCATTACAAGTTGTAATTGTACACCCTTACTCAAGTTACCACTACCTTGAGTTTTGAATGAACGCAAATACAGTTTGTAAAATCTCTCTTACAGAGTGAAATAATAAACACTGAAGCACTAATGTATCCGAAGATATGAACAATATAAAAATTGATCACTTTAACTGCTTTTCTTTGTGTATTCATTGATCTGTGATGATGAACTCAACTCTTTGTGAATTTATAGCAATTGGAGAGAAAGTGCCGTTTGTTGAATCTTGATTTGTCCGTTTGAATATGCCCGTTGTTTGCAATTAATCATTCTCGCCAATCGCGCCTTCATTTGAATTCGATGCACTGTCTCTGTTCATCTCTGTTTTACGAATTCATTTCTGTCTGCTGATCAAATTGGAATTTGACTGTTGCTAAATCATCTGAGAATCACTCATAATTATGATTAATGATATTACAGCAAATACTTAATGAGAATTAGGAAAATATGGGTGAAGAATCAACTCTTAGAATGACGTTACATAAGATTGTGAACTACTGATAGGAGTTTGTCCTCACCAATACTCGAGTATCCGTTGATTTACCTGAAACAGATGAACTCAGAGAAACCAGTCAGTAGAGCATGTTTAATTTATATACTCGAGTATTGTCTTGCCCATACTCGAGTATCGCACGACCAAAGCAGGTATCATGCTTTAAATTAAGTATACTTGAGTAGCGTATTTCCAGTACTCGAGTATCTCACCAATACTCGAGTATTGCTTCACTCATACTCGAGTATATGTTTCGATAAGTAGAGAGCTTGTCAGTGAAGTAGCTGCATATTTGAGTATCGAAGAAGTGATACTCGAGTATGATACCAGAGCTTTTTCTGCGGTGATGAGCCATCAAGCCAATACTCGAGTATTAGCTTATATCTACTCGAGTATTATATCAGGATGTGTATGCAATGCTTTGCCTATTAAACCAATACTTGATCATTTCTAATTCATACTTAAATATTATTCCCTAAAACGCTTAAACACATGCATTGGCTCAAATTATACTCAAGAATTCTATGTATGTGTATGATCAAATTTGATTCAAAATCTAAAACGATTTCAAGTCCTGTTATCATAAAAACCTTGAGAGCTAACATTCTCCCCCTTTTTGATGATGACAACACTTGATATATAATTTGAAAGGACAAGATAGATTTTGATATCAGTGTACTCTCACAATGTGTAAACCCGTGAAACATATCATACTAATATTCCATCAGTTGTCAATACATAGCTGTACCAGCAAAATTTAAACTCAAACACAGTAGCAGGATCAAATTAGCAAGTAGCAATTAGCTTGCTTCTTCTCCCCTTTTGTCATCTATCAAAGAGGGGAATGTTGGTGTCTGAGAAGGATTAGAGGGAGGTGCAGGAGCAGAGACAGGGACAGCTGGATCCAAAAGGGGAGTGGAGATAGCATGAGTGTCTGGTGCATTTGGGGCAGAGGTAGAAGGCATAGAAGTAGGGGTAGCATATATCTTGATGGCCAAGGCATCGATAATTTTCTCCAAATCAAGCATAGTTTGTTGAACATCCTTCTGCCTGTCAGTTATCAGTTGAAATTCCTTTCGTATTTCCTCGTTCTGAGCAAGGATTTTGGATTCAACAAACTTGGTCATTGCAGTCACCTCATTGGCCAAGGTTGTGAGTAACTGTGCATTCACCTTCTGAAAGTGTTCCATGAATGGGTTGAGAGTTTGTTGAAGGGTGGTATTGATCAAGTGTTGAATTGCAGTATGAGTGAATGATGGAGCTGTAGAATGAGTCCCGGCCTGAGATGATTGTGCTTCTTCTTGATGTTTGGAGGAAATGGGCTTTGATGGCTTGGCTTGCTTTTCCTGTTTCTTTCCAGTGGTCTCAGTAAAAGATATTTTCATAAGAAGCTGATGGGAGTTGCCAAATTTCTTTGGAAAGACGACCGAATCTCCAGTTATAAGGTACCAAATGTTGTAATATCCAATAATTTGAGAGACCAGGTTGGGAAATGGGATTGTGTTTTTCCTGGAAGATGATAGAAAGAGGAGCATTTCGGAGACAATCCATTTACCCAAATTCCTTGGCCTTTTAGAAATTAGAGAGGCAAATAATTGGAAATCCTTAAGAACGAAATGGGTGTAACTCTGTCCCTTGTTCACCATGTTTCGATTATACAACTACCAAATCACTCTATAAGTTTCAGACATTTGACTAGGCCTGAACTTGAATATATCACCGTCAAAAGCAGTATTAGGAAACAAAATTGTGATGGATACAAAATCAGAAAGCTTAGGGGGATCCTCAGGCACATGTGTAAATCCAAAAAGAGTGTTGAAGTCCTTGGCGGAGAATTTGATTTCCTTTCCTCGAACAGAAGTAACTAAAAGAGATTTTCCGTGATCTTCCAAAATAACTAGATTAGAAAAGGATTTGTAGTATAATGTAACCTGGGTCGTTTCCCAACGAATTCACAACTGGTTCAATTCGAACAGCAATAAAACAGAAACAGTAAAAATGGGGGTTTTTTTTTTGATTCAAACAGATTAAAAACGAAAGTATGCAGAAACATATTAACAATGATCAACCCAATATTTAGATTCCAGAAACTTCCATCATTGAAGCTTGGGTGGTTGCTCAGTGGAGGGTAGAAGCTTGGGTGGTTGTTGCAACAATTCTGCTGTCATTACATTAGAAATACCTTAAACCACATTCAAAGAAGCAGAAGAACTGTGTCTATACAGCTCAATGTTAACATCAGAATCAGAGTTAAGCTCATCAAAATCAGAGTTAAGCTCATCAAAATCAGAGTTAAGCTCATCACAATCAGAATCAGGATGCACATTAGGATCAGGATGAAGCTCAAACTCAGAATCAATATCAGAATCCACATGTAATGCAGAACCACCAAGCAAGTCAGAATCATCAAATAATGCAGCATTAACCAGGTTAGTGCAAACCGAGCACCATTCATTATCAGCACATGCACAAATGGGAGAATTACTCTCAGATGAAAAATCAGGATAATCAGAACACCGATCAACAAGAACATCATCCACAGCATCATCAATAACATCAATGCAGAAAACAAAATGCTCTTCCCTAGGATGTTTTATGGCATCAAAGATATTGAAATTCACAGATATATCACCAAACTCCATGGAAAGAGTACCAGAATGCACATCTATCTTAGTCCTAGCTGTTTTCATGAAAGGCCTCCCTAGAATGATTGGTGACCTACTATTAGAAGACTCATCCTCCATATCTAAGATGTAAAAATCAGCAGGGAATATCAATTCATTAACTTTGACTAATACATCTTCAACTACGTCAGAAAGATGAGCATTACTCCTATTAGCTAACTGAACAACAACACCAGTATGGAGTAAAGGACCAAGACCAAGAGATTTATAAATAGATGCAGGCATGACATTAATAGAAGCACCTAAATCTAGCATGCAATCATCAAATCTATAGTTACCAATAATGTAAGGGATAGAAAACATCCCTGGATCCTTGCACTTGCAAGGCATGGTAGGCCGGATGAGTGCTGATACATTCTGGTTCAAACTCACTCGTTCACCCCCCTTCAGTCGCCTCTTGTTAGTGCACAACTCCTTTAGAAACTTGGCATATTTAGGAATTTGTTTGACTGCATCTAAGAGCGGAATGTTGATCTCTACTCTTCTGAATGTCTCAAGTATATCTTTCTCTTGTGCTTTTTCTGTCGACTTCTCGGATTGAGGGGCTCTCTGAGGGAAAGGAAGAGGAATAGGAATGTCTTCCTCTTTACTTTGCTGCATTGCTTTTTTATTTTTAGAGTCAATCTTCACATTTCCTGACCCTTTTTTTGATGTGATAGTCACATTTGCAGCTGGTGTAGGTCCCTCCAATTGTTTGCTAGACCGTAGTGAGATAGCACTCACATTCCCTTTAGGATTGTGAATGGTCTGTGAAGGAAGAGTATTGGACCCCTGAGGTTGTAGCTGGTTCAATGATGTTTCCAATTGGCCAATCTGAGTTTGCAAACTCTGAATGGAAGTCTTAGTTTGCTGTTGGAACTGCATAATGTTTGTGGCAAATTGCTTCATCATATCCTTCAATGAGGAACTACTACTACTAGCCTGTTGTTGTGCCGCTTGTGGAGGTGCACATATGGCTGGTCGAGGAGGTGGTGCTGGCAAAGGAGGTATAGGATGTTGTTGGAAATTTTGTGGTCTGTACTGCCTCTGCTGGTAATTCCCAAAATTCTGCTGATACTGGTTACTTTGATTCTAATTCTGGTTCCAACAGAAATTGGGGTGATTTCTCCAACCAGGGTTGTAGGTGTTGGAGAAGGCATTGTTCTGCTGGTATTGTGGCTTCCCTGGGAAAATACCCATTGCAACTACTGACTGTTCTTGATAAGCAGGATCATGCAAGGTAGGGCAAGAGTCAGTAGGATGATAAGGGTCAGAACAGAACCCACATGAGTACCCAATCTGAGGAGGAGAAGACTGTACTGTCTGAGTCACTGCCAACTGCCTCATAAGGGAGCTCAGATCATCAAGTCTAGTCTCTAATCTCTGAGAATCATACTGGACTGGGGGTGTTTGGATTTGGTAAACAGGAGTACTATTGGCCCTGGTGCCAAATTGCTGAGAATTAGCAGCCATAATAGATATCAACTCTCGGGCCTCCTCAGGTGTCTTGCTATCCAAGGCCCCACCACTAGATGCATCCACGAAACTTTTATCCAATGGTAACAAACCGGAATAGAAATATGTAATTAGAAGTTCGTCTGAAATCTGGTGGTGTGGACAGGTAGCACACAATCGCTTGAACCTCTCCCAATACTCATACATGGTCTCCCCATTGATTTGTTTAACACTAGTAATCTCCTTCTGAATAGCAATGGCCTTTGAGGAAGGAAAGAACCTCACTAAGAATAACTTCTGCATATCATCCCAACTCCCAATAGATGCTGGTTGCAAATTGTATAGCCAATCCTTAGCGACACCATCTAGGGAAAATAGAAAGGCTCTCAGCTTAATGTGGTCCTCATCAATTGCTTGAGGTTTCATCGTGCCGCATACCACATGGAACTCCTTTAGATGCCTATGATGACATTCACCTGCAAGACTATGAAACTTGGGCAACAAATGGATAAGACCAGATTTTAGTTCAAAGTTAGCAGTAAGTTCAGGATATTGAATACTCAAATTTTGATTGCCCACATCAGGGGTAGCTAATTCTTTCAAAGTAGGAAGATCTGCTTGCTCTGCCATAATTTATGAGTTAGCAAAATTGCTATTAGAATAAGTGAAAACAACAAGACTATCAGAAGTACTATCAGAAACACAATCAGAAAGATCAACAGAATGGACACAATCAGAATGGTCACAATCAGACTCAAGTTCAATGTCCAATTCAGTATTAATCCCACGACTTAGCCTAACAACTCTTCTAGCAGTAAGAATTGTTCTCTCTATTTCAGGATCAAATGGCAACAAGTATTCTTGATTAGTAGTACTCCTAGTACTCATGCAGCATAAAAACAAGGCAGAATTTGCAGATGATCAGAATTACGAAAATGCCACCAGACAATCAGAATTACGAAAATG
This sequence comes from Acacia crassicarpa, assembly GCA_034222035.1. NCBI lineage: Eukaryota > Viridiplantae > Streptophyta > Magnoliopsida > Fabales > Fabaceae > Acacia > Acacia crassicarpa. The sequence continues at coordinate 13,386,341 of JAWXYG010000015.1, forward strand.
CCATTGAAAGTGGACGTAACGGGTATTTCAAATTGTATGACTTACTTCGATTGGGCTGATTTTTGATGGGATGAAGGAAAACCCTATTTCAAGACGAACACAGTCCCGTTAAGGCACTGTGAGTCTTCGGATTTAAGCCAAATTCCATCGTTTACACCACTTTTTCAATTTTTTTTTGATTTACACTAATTTATTGAAACTTAAAACAGCAAAAAGATAGCCTAAACGTTGGAATTTGGGGGAAATAGGTGAGTCCACACTTCCATAAGGAAGTGACTCTTGCTTAGAATGCCCAATTCCTTGTGAATAAGACCTGGCTTGAGTGATCTGGGTAGAAAAATTTCTGTCCAGCCACCCGAACCACCTACACTACCGAAACGATGCTATTTACACTATTGTTACTAATTAAACCAATGCAAATTCTCCGGCAACGGCGCCATATTTTGAAAGAGATTTGCCGTGATCTCCCAAAATAACCAGATTAGAAAAGGATTTGTAGTATAATGTAACCTGGGTCGTTTCCCAACGAATTCACAATCGGTTCGATTTGAACAGCAATAAAACAGAAATAGTAAAAATGGGGGGGGGGGTTTGATTCAAATAGATTAAAAATGAAAATATGCCGAAACAGAATGAAATATGTAGAAACAGATTAACAACGATCAACCCAACATTTAGATTCCAGAAACTTCCATCATTGAACGAAAAATGAACGAACTCGCGTTTGGTTCTGGACGAACCAAAATCTTTGCGTTCATCCAGAAAATCCCTCGACTAGACAATCGCCTAGCATCTGTCCGAACAATGGCGTCTCACTGTGCGATCGCATAGCAACACTAAAACCTAGTTCGAACTCAGTCCTTGGGATGAACCAAACTAAATATTAAATCTAATATTCAAACTATTTCCAGAAATCGAATCCGATAAGATGAAAACAGAAACGAGTGAAGTTACCGATTAAGCACAAGCTCTCTGGATGAATCATGGAATCATCAACATTGGGTTAATCACAGATGTTTAGTCGAACATGGCTGGGAAAAACGAAGAACAGACGAAGAACACGAAGAACGCGAAGAACATTTGAGAGAATTTAAAAACTCCTATTTTGATCCACAAAAATCTAAAAACGTGAATGAGAATGTGTTCCACCACCATCTGACCTAAATTAAACCTAAAATGGAAATGGGCACCAATGGTTCAGCCCAAAACAAAAATAAAATAAAAGTGGGCTTTAATTACAAAATTTGAGCCCAAATAAAATCTAGAAATATACATCTGACTTCGGCTCCAAAATCGACCGCTCTCTTGTCCGAATTTGCCCTTCATGTCTTCATAACAATTGTAGCTCTTTGAATCATCTGAAATATGAGACATAAATGAGGCAAATCCGATGTTTGGTTCAAGAGTTATGGTAAAAATAGCGAAACAATGTTAAAAATGGCTAAAATAAAATCAAAGGCCCAAGGCCCAAATAGGTATAAAAGCCATTATTTATTAACTAAATAGTCCTAAATTATTAATCAAGAGGTAAAAAGAAGTGTATAAAATATTCAATTATCAGTAACCGAGACATCTTCATCATGCTCATGATCTTTCTTGGCTAGATACATGTTGTGGTAAAAGATTTTGACAACCTGCAGGCAATAGAGTGTTTGTATTCCTAGCAGAGGCATGTATGAATCTAAGCCACGGTGATAAGTTCAAATTGCATTCCTTTTTAAAATCCTCTAAGTTCAGGTAAAAAGTGGGACAAAAAGGCCTTTGATTATAATTGATACTAAATGAACTATCATTGGGAAATACTATTGGATCTTCGCACATACTAGGAGGACAGTGGAGAGCACTAATCTGACCAATGAGTTTTTGAGCAAAGGGTCCAATTTCTCCTTCAAGATTGTGCTTCTGTCCCCTTGAGGTTTTGGCTTCTTTGAGTTTTTTGGCTTCTGAATTCGGTCTTTAAGATTTTTTGAGCTTTGCTCGTGAAAGATGACATCAGAGTCGTTGAATAGAGAGGAACAGCTAGGCTTGACAGACTGAGATGGGGAATGAGACGAGATTTTTCTTTTACCTTTGGACGAGGGTAGAGAGTCTGTTTGGAAACGAGTAGTAGGGCGAGTGGGTTCAGTTAACGAGATAGGCTTTGATTTTGCCTTGGATTGGATAGGTAATTTAGGTTTTCGTTGTAGGTTGATCGTGGCTTCTTCGTCAATGGCTGTTCAGATGATTCAGATGATGAGTTTGCCATTTGATCGAAGGCGAGAATGGTGGTTTTTGTGTGGTGGAGAGAATGAAACAGTGAGGAGAGGGTAATGGAGGAAACCCAATGGTTGGAGAAAGAATTTGAAGATGGGTTGATGGAGAGATGGACGGAGAAGAGAGAATAGGGTTTTGAAAAGAGAAGAGAGGGAATGAAGGAGAGACGGAGTGAGAGACGAATGAAAACAGAAGCATCAGAAGGGTTTAGGTATCTCGCTGATACTTGAGTATTTAGCTTACATACTCGAGTATTCGCAATAGAGATATCACCGATCAGTACTCGGGTATTAAGTTTCAATACTCGAGTATTGGTCTTCTACTCGAGTATTTATCAGTAAATACTCAAGTATGCAATTTTCAGGAGATTTGAATACTTAATTAATTACTGAAAATACCTCCAACTCTCAAGTGTGTAGGAGAACACTTGAATCTTCTTTGAGCTTCTCAGGTGAATACTCGAGTATTATATCCAGATACTCGAGTATTGTTGCTGTGATGGATTTGTGGAGGTTTGTCAAATTACCAGTACTTGAGTATGTTACTTACCTACTTGAGTATTGGTGTGGTGATTCTGGCTGTAGACTCTTTTCCTTCAATATTACTCGAGTATTAGCAGAGTGGTACTCGAGTATTTAGCAATTCAAGTCTAATAACAAGGCATCCTGCAAAACAAAATACTACATGATCCAATCCCTAAGTCAGTAATGAATAATCATCAAACCTTGAAAGAAAATACTTACAGTTCATTGGGATTTATCATTCCTAATTCTCTTCTGATAAAAGTGGATTGTTCCTTAGCTAGTGGCTTGGTGAAGATATCTGCAAGTTGACTATGTGTTGGAACAAACATCACTTTGATATCCCTTTTCTGAACATGATCTGTGATAAAGTGATGTCTAACATCAATATGCTTGGTTTGGGTATGTTGTAATGGATTCTTTGCTAGACTTATTGTGCTCATGTTATCACATAAGATTGGAATTTCTTTGAGATTGATACCCAAGTCTTGAATTTGTTGTTTTAACCAAAGTACTTGCGCACAGCAGCTTGATGCAGCAATATATTCTGCTTCTGTTGATGATACTGAGACAGTTGTTTGTTTCTTACTGAACCAAGAGACAACAGAATTAAAAAGAAATTGACATTGACCACTCGTGCTCTTCCTATCCGACTTGTATCTGGCATGGTCTGCATTCGAGTATGCGACAAGGTGCTCGTGTTGTCCTTTGGGAAACCACAATCCCAATTCTTCTGTATCAGCTAGATATCTGAATATTCTTTACACATGTTCGGCATTGGACTCTTTGGGTGCTGATTGGAATCTAGCACACATCCCAACACTGAGCTGAATGTCAGGTTTGCTTGCTGTTAAGTATAGTAAAGACCCAATCATTCCTCTGTACATTGTGATGTTGTAATCTTTTCCCTTCTCATCAGCATCTAATGTAGCAGTTGAGCTCATTGGTGTATCTGCTCCATTGCATTCATTAAGCCCATATTTCTTCAATAGATCTCTCAGGTATTTAGTCTGGGAAATGAAAATACCATTCTTGCGTTGCTTGATTTGTAGACCAAGGAAGTAGTATAGCTCACCCATCATTGACATTTTGAATTCACTCTGCATAGCTTTAGAAAATTCTTCGCACAAAGTATCAGTAGTAGCACCAAAGATTATGTCATCCACATAAATTTGTACAATCAGAATCTCATTAAGTTTATTTCTTTTAATGAAAATTGTTGTGTCTGCTTTTCCTCTGATAAAACCTTGATCAAGAAGAAATTTACTTAATCTCTCATACCAAACTCTAGGAGCTTGTTTAAGACCATATAGTGCCTTTTTCAAATGAAAGACATGATCAGGATGAGATTCATTTTCAAAACTGGGAGGTTGTTCTACATATACTTCTTCTTGAATAAATCCATTAAGAAAAGCACTTTTAACATCCATTTGAAAAAGTTTGAATCCTTTGATACATGCAAAGGCTAAAAGTACTCGTATGGCTTCAATCTAGCAATTGGAGCATATGTTTCCTCATAATCAATATCTTCTTCTTGATTATAGCCTTTAGCAACCAATCTAGCCTTGTTTCTAACTATGATTGCAGATTCATCTCGTTTGTTCTTGAATACCCATTTGGTGCCAATGACTGGATGGTCTTTGGGCCTAGATACCAAATCCCAAACTTGATTTCTTTCAAATTGGTGTAGCTCGTCTTGCATTGCTATAACCCAATCATTATCTGATAGGGCTTTGTCAATTTTAGAGGGCTCAATTTTTGAAATAAAAGCCGAGAAGGTTACTTCGTTTAGAATGCTTTTTCTAGTTCTTACACCAGCACTTACATCACCTATTACTTGATCTAATGGGTGACTTCTGTATTTCCAGGCGTGAGGTTGAGATTGGGGACTATCTTCACAAACATTTTAAGATTCAACTTCTTGAGTGTTTTCTGAATTCTCAGGGGTAGAAATAGTTTTTGAAATTGGTTGAGTTTGAAAAACAGGTTCATCTTCATCAAGAGATTTATTAGAGTTAGTTTCACAGAACACAACATGAATTGATTCTTCCACAATACGTGTTCTCAAATTAAATGCTATGTAAGCTTTACTTCTATTAAAGTAACCAAGAAAGATACCTTCGTCGGATTTAGGATCGAACTTACCCAAATTTTCTTTACCGTTGTTGTGGATGAAGCATTTACATCTAAATATACGTAGATGTGATAGGTTTGGCTTTCTCCCTTTTTACAGTTCATACGACGTCTTGTTTAACTTTTTCCAAATATATGCTCTGTTTGCTATATAGCATACAGTGCTCATAGCGTCTGCCCAAAAGATTTGAGAAGTATTGTTCTTATTTAACATTGCACGAGCCATTTCAGTAAGGCAGATGTGATTAATTTATTGAGATTTAGCTTGGATCATTCTCCTATTTGTTGAGATTGTCCGGTCCTCTAGAAGGTAAGCAAGATAGACATTTTTCGTTTTCTAGCAGATGGATGAATCATTCTAAGTTCCTTGATTTTATGTTATCTCAATGGAAGACTTGCTTTGACCTTCCTATTATGCTAGCTCGTCTTGTTACGCCATTAAGTCGTTGGAATAGGGAGGTTTATGGTAATATTTTCCAGATGAAAAATAGCCTAAGCTCTACATTGGAAATGCTATAGCGGGAACATTTGAATAATGATTCGGGTCTCTTGGGTGTAAATGAGTTGGAGTGTGGGAATCGGTTGAATGAGATTTTAAAGTGGGAAGAGATGTTGTGGTTTCAGATGTCTCACCACCAATGGCTAACTGAAGGAGACCGTAATACTAAATTCTATCACCTGAAGATGGTAACTAGGAGGAGTTTTAATAAATTGTCTGATTGAAAAATGAGCATAATATTTGGGTGGAGAAAGATGAGCAACTCAAAGGTATGGCCTTGTCTTATTTTTAGAAATTATTTGTCGATACGGAACCCACTCGCAGGTGGCTTTCTTCCTCCTAGCCGAGTGTCCCCCACAACCTTTTGGAGGGATTGGATTAGATTCCTTCCTATGAGGAGGTCTGGAAATGTTTATTTAGTATGGGAAATTATAAAGCCCCTGGACTTGATGGCTTCCCTACAGTGTTCTTTCAGAGACAATGGAGTGTGCTTCGTCATCAGATTATGAGGTTAATTGTAGATGTTTGGCATAATCCCTTTCATATTCGTTTTTTAAATGCTACCCTGATTGCTTTAATCCCTAAAGTTCAGGTCCCAACGTCTATGTCTCAATTTCGACCCATATCACTTTGCTCAGTTTTGTATAAGTTGATCACCAAGTTGATTGTAAGGTGCTTGCAATCGATAATGGAGATTGTCATTTTGCTTGTCCAGGCTAGTTTTGTTCCCCACAGGCAGATCCATGATAACATTGTCATTGCTCAAGAATTGATTCACTCAATGCACAAAATGCGAGAAAGGCAATTTATGACAATTAAAGTTGATTTAGAAAGGGCATATGATTGTGTTAATTGGAAATTCCTACATAATGTCCTTGGAGAGGTTGGATTACCATGCCCTACTATTGAATTAATTATGCAGGCGGTTTCTACTTCCTCTCTTAACATCTTGTGGAATGGTGGTAAAGCTTCATCTTTTCAACCTTCTAGGGGCGTTCGTCAAGGTAACCCTTTATCATCGTATTTATTTACTTTAGTTATGGAAAAACTATCTCATATCATTTCCACAGTTGTTAATGGTGGTCTTTGGACCCCTATTAAGGTGGGAAAGGGAGGACCCCCAATTTCCCATTTAGTGTTTGTTGATGATCTTTTGCTATTTGCAGAGGCAAGGCCTAAGCAATTGGATATTGTTATGAAATGTCTATCTTTGTTTGAACATATTTCAAGTCTAAAACTAAGCATTGAGAAAACGATGATTTACCTTTCTAAGCACACACCGGAAGAATTGGTTGTTTCTTTGGCAACTAAGAGTGGATTCAAGAGAGTTAAAAGTATTGGAGATATTTAGGCGCTTGGATGTTTCATGGGAGAGCAATTAAACAATGTTACCAGCATATTGTGGACAAGCTATGGAGGAAGCTAGGGGGTGGCAACAACAATGTTTATCTCAGTGTTGGAACACGATAAAGCTGATGAAGCCCATTGTGGCTGTGATGCATCAAAGCTTAGGGTAATGAAGCAAGCCGTCACAACAACCCTAATCAAGTTGGAATGTTTAGAGTTTGGTTGCGACACTGAACCTAGATATGTGGCGGATGGCTCTTATTCTCGATTGATTTCTGGTCAATCACTCAGGAGGGTATATTGCCCATGGGTGGTCCCAGACTTGTATTTTGCACAATGATTTTATGACTCTGGCCCCGTCATCAGATAAAACTCGGACGAGTTTCGAAGGCAGAACCCGGTTACACTGATTACAATTAAAATCCGAGTTTCGTATGGAATGAACCTTACGACAAGGACGAAGGCGGACTCGGTTACACTGAATTTGGTTAAAATCCGGGATCCGTGTGAATTTTTTAACTACACCAAATCTGGTTAAAATCCTGGCTCCGTATAAAGTTTTGAAGGTAGACCCGGTTACACCGAATCTGGTTAAAACTTGGGCTCCGTGTGCAGATCCATGTTGAGCCATAAATGCATCTCGGAAGGTCAGAGACCTGAACTATTGGGCCGAGGGGTAACAGAGTGGACGAAAAATTGTTAGCAGAAAAGCGTGTTAACAATAACCGGGATTAATGCAAACTCGAACCAGTATTCGAAATGAGCAAGTTGAATGATTTGCGCAAATAGTAAGTATTTTTCATTTATTGTGATTTGCTTACATATTATTAAATGCAGGAATATAGATCGGGCAATTGTACGGAGAAAAGTGACTACGAAAGCAAGCAAGGGCTCTTATTTCTTCTCGCACAACCTGGATAAGCTGGATATATCTCGGCCAAGTCCGCGTTTCACATCAGACAATTAATGCATCCCGGTAGCCCAGAGACCTGAACAACCGGGCTGGGGGGCAACTGTTATGGATTCAAATATTAGGCCCAACCAAGGTGTGACCCAATAAGAGGTAAGCAAACCCTAACCCTAAGGTACCATCTATTTTATAGATGGTAAACCCTAAGATACACATCTTTTACACTCTCCCTCTTTACTATTCTGCCTACATAGAACACACACCCCACTCCATCAGGTAAAAACCCTCATGCTTGGAGGCGAGGGGAGGGAAAAAAATTTAAAGGAGAGGAAAACTCTTGTGGGCCCCACCACAAATGACTTTTCTCCTCTTTCCCCTCCCTTTTCCCTCCCCTCCAACCAATCAGAGCCTAAGGCTTTGTTTAGGAGTTTGGAGGGGAGGGGAAGGAAAGGAATGCAAGGAGAATGGAGGGGAAGGGATGGAAGGGAAATGGAGGATATTTCCTCCCCTTATTTGGGAGTTAAAAAAATAGTAAGGGAGGAAGATAGAGGATCAATGAGTTACTTTTACCATTTTGTCCTTTTCTTTAATAATTAATATAATTTTATACTTTACAAATAAATTTAAATTTAAATTTTCTAAAAAAATTATTTATGTAAATTTTATATTCAAAAAATTATTTATGTGGTTGCGGCGGTGACGGTGGTGGGGCGGCAGCGGTGATGGCGGCGGCAGTGGTGGTGGTGGGGTGGTGGTGAATGAAGGTAATAAAGAAGTAATTAATCTATTTCCACTCTTAAAACCTTCTATATTGGGGAAACTATATTTTTTAAACGAATGAGGGTTTTGGGGGATTTGTAAAAACCCCCGATTCCCTCCCCTCCTATTTTTAAAATTTGCAAATAAGGAAAGGAACTACTAAAACCCTTCCTTTTCTTTTTTTTCCCTCCAAAATAAAACCCCAAAATATAGCCTAAGGATAGGGAGGGAGGGACGGTGAGAATTTGATGCTAAGGAAATCTGGTTCCCAGGTGTTGAGACTTGAGAGTTGAGAGTGGCATTTGGGCGCAAGGAATGGAATCAAGACAGACATTGATGTTGGTTGGTGGAAGGATTAGGTGGCAGCTTTTGGAGAAGCAATAAAATAAAATGAATCCGTTTTGGATGCTGCATGTGGAATAGCACAAGACTCGAGAAATGAGTTGGTTTTGGCCTTTTGGGTGTTCCATGTGCAACAACCCATGACTCGAGAAATTTGTGCTGACAGTGTGTGTGCCGAGAGAGAGCTCTACGGCTCTCAATGAGAGCGCGTTCCATCTTGTAAAATGAACAAGACTTCAGACCCGTGCGTTGCACGGAGGGGTGGAGTTGTTGTTGGTTGTAAATATGAACAATTTAGGCATAAATGAAATAAAAAAGTACTTTTAATAAACAATACATAAATTGTGGACCATTTAAAAAACACAATTGAAACTTAAAAAAATGATGAAATGATATTACAATGAAATTGAAAGGACAACAATGGCAAAGTGGTACAATTTTTCCCCAAACAACTTTTAATATGGTAAAATATTCTGGAAAACTTCTCTATATACCACATTAATTATGTTGTCAATACACTTGTTAAACTCATCCAAAATCAATATTTTTAAGCCTTGGAAACTCTTCACCCTAGATAAAGCAACATAAAGTTGTCTATGTGAGAAGACTGGACTTGGTAGGTAAAGACCTACATTTGACATCAATTATCCTTGACTTTTGTTAATTGTCATGGCGAATGAAATGATGATCGAAAATTGTCTTCTAGTCATCTTGAATGGAAGTTTAGATTCACATGGATTCATGTTCATCCTATGTATCAAGATGTCTTGGCCTGCGCTCGTTCCATTCAACGTCTTTACCTTAATAACGTTCTTGCCTAGTTGTGTTATTTGAAGCCTCGTACCATTGCATAATTTTCATGCTTGGTTAATATTCCTTATTAACATAACAGACACTCTCACCTTCAAAATGAATTTAAGATGAGGAATCCCAGAACATTTAATTGAATTTAGAAACTTTGTATTGTATAGATCATCGATAGTATCATTTGCATGATCTATACCATTTATAGAGTCAGCACTAAAGTATTTTGCTTCATCTCCTAGCAACAAAGAATAAATGTAATCATTCCAGGAATCAACATGTTCCGTAGTTGGTGTTAGTATTGACCTGTTGTTTAGGTAATCTTCCTCGAACAAACGCTCAACTAAATTTGGGTAAGTAGATCCAACAATACAACGTATTGGATTTTCATCATCATGAAGTAACAAATCAGATGGTAATGCTATGTTTGCAATACCATCGTGTGGTAATCCAATAACACCCTCTCCTACAAGCAGTAGCCATTCAGAAAATGCTTTTATTTTCTCTTGCTCAGCTAGATCTATAGAAGACTTGAGTCTCATATTTTTGGTTAATTGCAATAGCTCGCATTCATTCCAAAGAGGAGAAGCATTATTAGCTCGTCCACTTTTAGGAATGACCGAAAGAATCTGCCTGAAATCACCTCCCATGACAACACATTTCCCTCCAAATATACTATTGGTCTTCATTATGTCCCTTAAGGTTCGGTCAAAAGCCTCAACGCAATGTCTCTTCACCATTGGAGCTTTATCCCAAACAATTAGATTAGCAGCCTTGATCAAGTTTGCAGTTGGTGAATTTTGAGTAATTGAACAAATAGAATCTTCATTTACGTCTATAGGAATTGAAAACCTTAAATGTGCAGTTCTGCCTGAAGGTAGTAAAGTAGCTACAATTCCACTGGATGCTACGTTCAGTATGATACCCCCCTTAGATCGTATGGAAGCTGTCAATGCATTCCACATGAAGGTTTTCCCAGTACCACTAAATCCATGCAGAAAAAAGTATCCACCTTTATGTGAAGAAACGGAGGAAACTATTTTATGGAATACTTCCTTTTGCTCATCAGTTATCAGATTTTGCAGCCTAATAGCTTCATCTCTCTCTCTCTCTCTCTATTGTAGTTTAACTCCTGAAGTATTAGTTGATTAGACATGTCGATCATGTTTCCTTCATTTGGCTTGGGCAATGATGGACAGTCATTAAGGCTTTTACCGTTGCGTAACAAAAATTGCTCAATTTCCAATAGTCCAGCAGATTCTTTATGTATTTGAATAGGTATTTCACAGCTTGTGATTGATTTGTCTTCTCAATGTTCAAATGAGCAGAAAATAGCTTTAGCAACCTAGCATTATAAGGGACAACGTATCTGTTATCTAGATGAACACCTTTCCTAGACACCATACGTCCATCATTTCTCCTTTGATATGTTGGATATCATCATTTTGGACTACCTCAAAGTTCTGGAAGTTGTACACCATACCTTCCTTGGGATCGTCGAGCAATTTTGGAATGACATTTTTGGGTGTCGCCGAAACTTCCATTCTTGTCTCCTAACACACATACACAAAAAAAAAAACCAACAAAATTGTGGTCCCAAAAAATTTCAACAATAACTATTAACGCATAATATGGAAAATGTGTATTACGTAGATGTATAAAACTATATACCATTTCTTGAGACGTCGATGTGTGCGTGTTATAAACGATAAAAGTAATCCTAAGTGTATTTACGATGAAGGTGACAGATAGGTTCCGCCAATAGGGAGACACTTCTTCAATCTTATAATGCATGGGTGGAAATAAAACATGGGTAAAATATTGTATTGTTTCATGGAAAATATGCGAAGAATTAAATAGGACCTTGGAGTGACGTTTGAAATAGCCAATGGAATTCATAATAGGGTTGAAGAAGTGTTTCATCAATTAATAGGTTTGACATATGTGGTTTTAGTAGATGCCAGTTACGTCGAAACTATAATACAGAGAATATCGTTTGACTTAAAAAGATAGCACACTAAACATTAGCACCACGCTTTGTCAGCCACTTGATTCTAGAATTAGGAAGCATCCTATTGAAGTACATCCAACCACCTTATTTAATTACAGCTAATGATGCTCTTCTAGCATCAAGGTTACTATCTGTACGAATGAATCAACATGATATTTATTATACTGAGCAGCTAATAAAACACTCATTAAATATACTGGTAAGAGTTGGAACAGCAGGGAAGAAGAATATAGCTACTGTACTCAACTGCAAATAGTTCTAAATCAAATCCACAAACTAAACAGACTAAACATCTTGCCTGCTGTAAAACCATGTACCGTTTAACAATAATATATCATCTACGAAAAAAATACATTCGCACTAAATGAAAGTTCAACTTAAAAAGAAAAAACAAAGAGATAAAAAATTTCATTCCCCAAGTTCATGTATCTTTGCTGACGCCACTTCAGGAAAATTTGGATCTATGAAAATGCAAGTTGCACCGTCGACTGAAGAAATCTCCACACCTACATGTGAGGCAAACGAACAAAAACAGTTATAAATGACAGAGGGAACAAAATTGTTGAAAACACGTATGAGGAGAATGATAATTTAAGAAGTTATTTCTTCTTCACCTCTTTCGGTTTTCCCATTATCTCTACATACTGAAGAACAACAAAAACACCATATCGTCTGTTCAAATTTTCCAACTGAGGTAGAGCACTTTCAAGTGCTTGTCCTTGCAAGATACATCTGACAACATAATGCTTCCTGCAATGAAATTCTCCAATCAATGATACGTTCCATATAGTGAAAAATACATATGTTGTAGGATGACAAATAAATATTTTAGTTCAATTAAATAAACATACCTTTTGTCCTCTAGGTCCGTCGTCAATGTCATTATGTATAAACCCCTACATATATAGTTAGATACTGGACTAAACAATTTCAAGATACCGCAAACATTTGCACTCGTAAGTAAGACAACCCATTTGGATAAAATTATATGAAATGTAGATAAATATTTGAAACAAAAAATTAGAAATTATAGCGAGGAACAGAATTAAAGGAAACACACCAATAAGCCTATTGTTGTTTGGGTGACCCCACCAGTTCGTATCATGTACAGAATGAAGTAAGAAGAAACGTTTTGGCAGAACGTCACTGAATGTAGGAGCTATTTTGGACATGTTAGTTATGACAATGTGGATAGATTCATGAATGGCTCCCCCCCGGGTCTCGGATGATAAAACGTGAAATTTCATAATATCCACCTTCAACCAGTTTCCAACAATGTTTGTTCATAAGATCCAGCGAGATAATTCTAACAACCATTCGTGTATTGATCTTTTAGAAAATAGAGATAGTGTCACAACGGGTTAAAAGGGAAAAATTACGGAAGAAAATGGAGAAACCCAAAAGGAGATATGCATTAAGAATTCAATCACCGTATTGTTGTATACAATCAGATCAACAGACTGCAGTTCACGTGTCGGACGTTTATGACGGCTGCAACCACTGTCCTGATACCTGTGGATTATATGATCAACAATGACCTTCAAGATGACTTCAGAAGGGTCTTCTTTCAGAATTTCCATGCTTGAAACGTGTTTGTTAGCCATCTGATGCAGGAAGTTGTTTAGTGGAATCACTATTAAATGTCATTTGTCTGGATTTATTTGTTGGAGAAGGCAGGGGAGAAAGGTTTAAATAATGGCGCAATGGATATCTGAAACGACAAGTTTGATGCAATGGAGCAAAGGACATCTGAAATATATGGCAGTTGAAATGACGTTTCGCAATAGAAGTAATCGGTGGTAGTTTATCAAAATACCCAACCTTTTTTTTTTTCATAAAATTACTACTACAAACAGATGGACGTGGAAAATGAAGAGACTTTCTACGTAAAATACTGACTAATGAATTTGAGATTGCATATTATTTACACAGGAAAGGATTACTCAATGTTTTTGGATAACTGATATAACTTGAACGTTATGTTTACATATTTGTTGGACACTTATTACATAACTTTCACCAATGTCTAAGGAAATAAGTAAAAAGACCTATTATCACAACATACAGTGATATTTTAACATCAAAAGAATCAATTCCGATGAGTTTTGCAGGACGGTTTCAATTCTTTAATGCGATAACAGTTGTATTCTTATATTTACAATGCATGAATGTATAGAAATGCATATAACTAATAATTGTTAGCCAGAATATTGGTTATATTGCAATTCTATATTACAACATGGGGTTTCGATAAAAGAGTTGACTAAACATCAAATGAAACAAATACAATAGGCCCTTTGTATGAGTTAACAAACTGCATGACTAATTAAACTATTTAATTCAATATCTGTATTATATATATATATATATATATATATATATATATATGCAAAGGGATTTGTAGACATATAGACATTTATGAATAGTCAATAAGAATATTGGTTAAATTGCAATAACTTCATTTTGGACCATACCGGTTCGTGTGAATATATTATATTAATTACTAATTCATGTGCACAATAAATAATTTGAAAATAAGGGCAAGATATATAGTTAAATGGTTTTAAAAAGTATACTAATAGATTAAATTTATTGTAAATTAGATTTACAGTTCAAGGGAAAAAAATGAGTTAAGCCGAAGGGATTAATGTGTACCATGATAACACCCAAACTGATACGTAATGGAGAAATAAAGAAAAGCTAACGAGCAAACATACAGATGAACATCCGCCAGATGGAAATTAAAACTACTATTTTAATTTCTTTTTCTAAAAAGTAAATGGGCACATCAGTGAATAACAGAGTTGACATCTACTAAGACAGACTATTGGAATAGAACCTTGCGAAAATTACATAAAAAAAAAAAAACTAAAAAAACAACCAAAACAAAACAAATAAAGTCTTCACAACCGTGAATGAAAACAATGATGAAATTGTCCAGAAGTTCCCAAAAACAGAGGGCAAATTTAACTATGGAATTTAAAACACGCGATGATCCTCCACATTAATTTTCTTTAGTCTGATTTGCCTTGGACTCACGAGTAAGCTTGAGACGAAAATCGACAATAGCTGGGTGGTTATGGTTGAAAATGGCCTCAGAAAGGTCAGAGTGACTTAGAAAGATAACCTCTCCATCTGTAATGTGAGCAAAGAAAAAAATACAACACTGTATTTAAGCAAAATAGAAGCTACAAAAGAGAAATGACTTCAGCTACTGGAAGAATGAGAAGAATAAAACCTCCGGCTCTAATCATCTCCACAAAGACAAGTGTGACCACGACGTATTCTTTGTTCAGGACTTTGGAATAACTGACTCGTGCTGAAAATGCAGGTGTATCCTTAAAGCAGACATGGAACGAATTTCCACTACAAAAAAGTGAAGTAAACTAATACGTACGTTAAAGTAGTAGGAGAATGATCAAAGTTGAATGTAATGTTCTTTCAAACCACTCATCCATAATTTGAAAATTAAGCTGATAGATAGTTTCCCCTTGATCGATGACATCACATACTTCATGAAAATCAGACACTAGTCCAACAACATCTGCAAAATGATAGAATGGCATTTCAATTCGCTAAAAAATTTAGAATTCAATAGGAGATGAGTAAAGTTGAAAATCATTCCAATACTTATTAGAGTTGTTTCAACCAATGTTGTGGCCGCTAAGGGAAGTAGTGGTTGAAATATGGTGTCGGGCGTCGATATAATATTGCTGACATATTTGATCTGAGTATAAGCTTCAAGGACAATCTTGAGATCTGGGTTGATAATATTGGTTCCGTGTTCCACAGAAAAATGAGATAACACAAAACATAATCCAGGAAGGAAAACACCACAAAGTTTCCGAATGACGTCTCTGCGGCGCAAGACAGCAAGGCACACATAACCTTGCAACATGTTATATTACGCAAAGAATGTATCAGGACCGATAAAGAAAATGACAGAATCTAACCGAGATGCAGACTGAGATTATACCTTTGAATCACAAAGGATGACATTGAATGATATAGGACGACGTCTATTTGTGTACGATATGTCCCAAAAAGTATTCACTACCTTACATGTAATGGACCAGGTGTTTGTAGAACCATTCAGGGCAAGGAATGATAGGACATTTTCCATTGACATGCTAGATGGTGATGCCATATTGACGACGAAGATCAGAATTAGAATTTTCGACTTTGACCGTGAAACTTTGAAGATGATGAGATTTAAATAGCACCAACGTTGAGCAATGAACATTGAAAATGATGAAACACCAAGTATAATAACCATTAAAGGAAATACCCTTAATTCTTGCATTTTTCCGATGAGTAGTTAACGTTAAATGAAGGTCATCATTCCCATCCGCCAACTACGATTTAATTTTTCAATCTAGTAATGCATCAACGTTGAAAAAAACCATTTCTTCAACTCATATTTCATTGGAAATAGGAAAGAATTAAATAGCACCCTTGACCCATCGTTTGGAGTTGCCAATTGAATTCAAAGAAAGGTTGAAGATGTGTTTCCAGATTAAATATCATTGACAGTTGTGACCATCATCGGTTGTTTCCAATGAGTTGGTGGTCGACGTGTACAAACTAATGGGTGTTCCATTTCAGATCCAATGAAAGATGAGGAAAAGGACACGTAGACATTACAAGTGGTCCAATAGTTGAAGGGCTAGAAGATTTAGAAGGATATATTGATAAAAGTTAAAAGATACAAGATTCCTAATTTCCTACCATTAAAATTGAATTGACTTTACACTTTTAAAAATACGTAATTCTGCATCATAGAATATTAAATGAGATTATGATCTATCATACATTTAAAAACATTAATCTTTTATAAAATAGATAATTAAAATATTAGTAATTTAAGGCCAAAATTATCAAAGTTAGTTCAGACTTATATTATTTCTTAAAACTAGATAATAATATAATTATTTTCTGATAAATCTAAATTACCCCAAAATAATCTCTAAAATAAATATATAAGGCGGATAAAATATATAAAATTCATGTTTATTGGAAGACTTTCAATCTTGATCCCTGCTTCAAAACCTTTGCTAAATTTTTCTTTTTAATATATATATATTTTTTAAAGAAAGAACTTGACCTCTCACTATATCATTTTACATGAACAAATCCGGCCTTCTCCACAAGTTTCACGCCATTTTTACTCTACATAGGATAAACTAGATCTTCTTTGTGATGCATGAAAATATTGAATAAATTATTAAAAGTAATTAAAAGTCTAAGATAGCTTATTCTATTTTATAATACTTTTTTTATTTAAATGCATGTGAAGTTGTCGTTTGTGAAATTTTTATCTGTTAAGTCGTGAAGGAAAATTTGTTCAGAAACACTACCAAAAAAAAAAAAAAGGTTTTTGCGATGGAAAAAATCCATTGCAAAAACAAGATTTTCCGTCACAAAATGAATTTGTGAAGATTTTTTCCGTCGCAAAAAATAATCCATCGCAAATTCAATTTTTTGCGATGGATCTACCGTCGCAAAATCGCGGAGTTTGCGACGGATTTCAAAATCCGTCGCAAATTTTGAAATTTTTTTTTAAATTTTTTTTAAAAGAAAAAATTACAAAATAAAATATAAAAAAAAAGCTGTATACCATAAAAAAATATATATAATAACAATCATAAAAAGTTTACATAGGGAAAACAAAATATAAATAATAATGTTGTAAACAATATGTACTAAAAAAAGTCTAAACATGTTTCTATTTGAGAGTTCTCTAGCATCTCAATTTCTTCCATTCATCAATATCCATCTTTTTCCTCTTCCCCACCTTCACTCTCTCCATCTGCAACATTAACACCACCAATTAAACACAAATCAAAACTGAAGAACGTACACAAATCATTAACTAACTAAGAAACAAGATGTGGTCAGAAAGCAAACATCGAAAGATATATAAAGGGAATACAATGTTCCGTAGAATAATCCATTTTGGGGAAATAAGCTAACAGGGGAAGAAGAAGAAAAAGAGTTTTCCTAATATAATACAATTATTACAATTAGGTTCACGGTGTTAGCCATTTAACCTAGAACAGCCTGATCTGAAGGCACCCAAAAAAAAAAACAAATAGTAAAAGGCCAGAGAACATGTGTGTCTTCCAGTTAATTAAACATGACTACTAGACAATAACAGCTCCAAAATTAAATTGCTTGAGAATTCAAGAAACTTGAGAGCAAAACGGTATATTGGATTGTCAACTTACAAGTATTGCAAATTTGAGAGCTGACCAAGCTGTGAAACCATTTGACCCAAAAGGTTTACATTTCCAATATCACTGTGACAAAACATGCAAATTATTATTTTTTTCCTTCTACAATCCATGTAGCAATAATCTTAAATTGACAGTCAAAACCAAGTAAATAACTTGCACACGGGTCACACTATTGTCACTGTTGCATGTAACATGAAACCAAGTGCAAGGATTTACAAACTACATCAGTTTATGGAAACTCAAGTGTCAACACTGTTGCACTAGGAAATATGTAGAGAGATAAGGAACATTAAGGCAACTTGCTAGAGGTTAGCCTCAGTCACATATTCCTAATTCAAGTCCAACTAAAAATAATGAATAAGCAAAAACCTAAAGTCAGTTCACTCCCTGCACAACCACAATGATACTCTCTTCATAAGTTCACATCATTCCTTCTCAATAACCACAACATGATCATCCTAGGGTACGCAACAGCATATGTGTTTGATAGAAGGCTCAGAGAATATAACTAATAGCCAAGGAAAACAATGAATTTCTAATTATAACACAAGATGCTTTTTATATGCTGACATATGAGTTATAAACAAGCAAAAGAATTAACCTAACTTCATAAAATAGCTGGACGACTAAGAAACGGACTCTGAAAGTGGCATAACATCCCTGAACATGCTTAATTGAAATAATAAAATATCTGAAAATAAGACATGGACTCAAGCACTAAACAAAAACATTGCCAAGAAAATACAAACAAGAAAATAAGAATTATTAATTCGTTTGATGATTCAAATCCATGATAATAATTATTGAATATTTACTAAAACACATTTGAAATTGAACAAGATTCAAAGCATACAATTTCTTAGTCTCCATTCGGTTATGCGCCTCTAACATTCCAATCAACAATAGGAGAAAAGGCACAAAATACCTAAAAACAAAGTACTAAATAGGCAGAGGAGAAACTGCAACTTAAAATAAGCATATAACTGATTGACCAAATAGTTTAAGGAATTGAAAACTACTCACAGACAAAATTCTATGCATTTCCTTCAGAGCACGAATTTACAACCTCCACCGTTTAACAACTATTATTACAACGATATGCTTCCAGATTGGAACCAATTAACTAATATTGTCATTCACACATTTTAGCATTTCGAGATCTGTGAGCCAATCTAAAACAGGAGCAAGTGTTCAATCAATACTTAATAGTATCTCAGAAAAGAACTTCGTCTGAGTTAAATTAGCAGTAAACACCGGTAAACAGATTTTATACCTTGAAGGCAGTCGCAGCTCTTTGCCTCCATTCTAACAACATCAAGCACCGAATCGATCAACTCTACATCAAGTCCATTGGCCCAATTGTTCCCTGCTCCTGACGGACCAAAAACAAAGTTATCCGGTCGGAAAATTTGCCCGTACAGACCAGATCTGACGCTATCCATGGTTCCTGGCTCCAGATCCATAAGCACTGCCCTAGGAACTCAACCATATTGTCTTCTCTTCTTCGTCGGCCCTCATCAGCGTCCACTGCGACCTTGTAGCAGTTGCGGCGAACCTCGGTTCTAGCATTCAGCCAGAGTGACATCGGTGGGAGAGAACGAAGCGCCTGGAACTAGAGAGATCGAGGTTTGAGAGAGGGAAGGCCAATGAGGGTGCAGGCGGAAAACAGAACAAGGGTTTAGGGCTGGTGTGTGTTTTAAATCTTGCGAAAAGGCAATCTGCGACGGATAAAAAATTCCGTCCCAAAATTGTGCGAGGGAATTATATTTCAGTCGCAAATTGCGACCGAATTTATTTTCCATCACAAAATTTTGTGATGGAATTTTTTATCCGTCGTAAAATTTTGCGATGAAATTGTTTTTCTGTCGTAATTTATTTCTGTTGTAAAATTTTATGATGGATTTTTTTTCCGTCGCAAATTTCGTTGCAATTTGTGACAGATTTTTTCCGTTGCAAAATCCATCGCTATTTTAGTATTTTCTAGTTTTGATATCTAGAATATGATTCTTTATTATAACCTAAAGTATATATTTTAAAAAAAAAATGTAAGTAAAATTGTTATTTATGCAACATTTACTTGTTAATTTTTTAAGGGAAACATATCTATAAAATCGAGATACAGAATGCAATATTTTTGTGCGTTAAATGTTTTCTCCGATCATATATATTTTTAAATGTTCAACGGCTTAGATTTAATTTTTCAATTGAAATTTTTAAATAAAAACTATTTTTTGAAAAATTAATAATAAAAAATATCATTTCTTAGATTTAAATAATTCTTTAAAAATAAAAGTCAAAAAATAAATATAAAACCTAGATCTAGACCATTCAGATTTAGTCTTCATTACCATTAAAGGTAAGGATTCATTGAGGGTGTATTTGATTTGAGGGGAGGGGGAGATACCTTAAGCAAGATATTGATTAAATTACTATTAATGAGAAAAATATTACATTTTGTTGAAAGTATATTTTCAGGATATTGAAAATTTTCTATGGGCTATTTAGTAAAGATAAGAGAAAAATTTTCTTTCCCTTCTTTCTCTCCTCTCAAACCAAACATATCCTAATTTATCACATTCTTAATTCTTCTTGCATTGCTGAATAAATTTCTACTTTTGCTTCTAAGTTGTCTGTTCTCCTCTTTTCTCTTACACTTCCTTTTACTTTCTCTACGTTGCTCCCTTGGCTATTATTTCTCTCTCTAAACAAAACCAGATTTCTCTGTAGAACATCGTTGAGGTAGCTGGAGCAAGAAGGAACCCCCCCCCCCCCCCCAAAAAAAAAAGAAAAGGTAAAATCTTCATTGTAGAAGTACATCAGAGAGTAAGTATTATCCGTAATCTTGTAAGTTTGGCATTAAATTTCACTCTACATCTATCTTTTTCATTTTTGCAGGGCTTGTATGGAGTTTGCGATTTGTGTGTTCTACATTCCTCAACATATTTCCTTCCACTCTTATCTTCATTCAAAGGTAACACTACATTTTAATTATATTTTTATGTCAGAAATACATTGTAATTATTTTGATAGCCCTATAGTTATTTGTCAACTTCTTTAATATTTTGTTTTGCATTTTTAACTTTTTCTTGCTTCTGCTATATATATTGATGCTTGATAAATTATTGAATAACAGTTGAAGAAAATGTTGTAAATTTTAGTCTAAAAATGGAACCCTGAGGCTTTTCAAGGCTTAGTTGTTGCGTAAACTAGTATGCTAGATTTCTAGTAAAGAAACCAGCCCAACAAAAATGTTGCTCTCAAATAACCACAAGAGTTCCTTCCCCCAATTTTCATGGATGCTCTTACAAGGGGAAAAAAAAAAGTAAGATAATAACATTATGATTATAACTATTCTGTTAGTTTGTTTTATATTTCTACATGTTTTATTTACTCCTTTAATTTCGCGCGGCATATTTCTACTGTGCGTATAATGGTGTTGTTAAAATCAATAACAATTTTGAGTTTGCCAGCTGTTTTTTTTTTTTAATTTTTTATTATTTTTTTATTTTTTATACATAGGCGATAGGGGATGGGGGGGATCGAACCCAGTATAAGGGGGTGGAGACACTACTCCCAATAACAATTTTGAGTTTGCCAGCTGTTTTCATACTCTAGATTACTTGGAATTGTTTCTCAAAAGGCCAAAATAAGGAGGTAATAATAATAAACCCGGATTTTTGTTGATCCAGTATTATTATTTTTTAATTGTCCTTTTTTCTATATATATTAATTTAGTTTGTACTTTTAGTTTTCGTTAGTAATTCACTTTGAGCACAATTATGGCCCGTTTGGTATGATAGAAGAGTTTTTATGGAAGTACAAATGAAACTGAAAGTGAAAAGGTACGAGGAAAGTGAGTTTCAAGGGTGTTTGATATGGTTAGAGATAGGGAAAAAGACTAATAAATACTATTTTAATAAATACCATTTGAATTTGTAAAACTCCCAGATGCTCATCGAATTTGTAAAAAGATTAAGAGGTGACATAAACTTTTGAGGGTTATGTAAATTCATGCAAAATGACCATAATGCCCTTCAGACCCACCTTCAAAGAGGTGATAAGGGCTCCATTTGCTGTGACTGCCAAAGCGCACGTTTGTGGTCTTGACCCTCCGCCGTCAACGCTGCACTCGCCGCCTTGGATGCCGCACTGGGATGACAGTGAAAAAGGAAAAAACAAAAAACAAACAAACCCCATAGTAAATTTTTCTATCGCCTAGAGAGATTGGAAGAAGAAAAGATTTACATGATTTATATGGTGAAAAGAAGAAAAAGAAGGAAGGGGGAAAAAAAAAACGAGTGCACTCCAGTGTTCACTTCAGTGCACTCGAGTGAACTCATTTGAGTGTGCAAAATGCACATTCAAATGAGTGTGCACTGGACTTTCAGTGCACTTGTCTTTCCCCCCCCCCCCCCCTCCCTTCTTCTTCATTGTGTGTAAATCTTCTTCTTCTAATCTCTCAGGCGATCGAAAAATTTATGGTTATGGGTTTTTCTTTTTTCCCTTTTCACCGTCATCCGGTGCGGCGTCCAAGGCGGTGGGGGTGGTGTCGACTGTGCAGGTCAAGACGGCAAACGTGCGCTTCGACAGTCACGGCAAATGGAGCCCCTGGTTCACCTCTCTCTTTGAGTATTCTAATTTACTTGTGTTTCTCTTTATTATTTTAATATTGTTTTTATTGCTATTTTCTCCCTCCCTCACTCCCTTTCGCTCAGTGCGTCAAGTCTATCCTTATAATTACATTTTTAGCATTTTGATTATGACTTCTGCTGAGTTGTTGCAAAATTTAATTTGTATGACTTCTTTTTTTTTTTTGAGTTATTTAACTACAATTGTGTTTTTTTTTTTGAGTTATTTAACTACAATTGTGTTTTTTTTTCCCTTTTAACATATTCCATGCCTATAAAAAAAATAGAAATCATTAAAAAAAAAGCTTCGTTATCCCAAAAAATAGTATATATATATGAATTAATTAATTGTTGATCACGTAAATATCATACCATTTGTAGATTTTAGTAATTATATTATTTCTCTTGAGACTAAAGCTTTTGCATATTTTTGTTTGGCAGGATTTGTGTTCTTGTTTTATGGTTTGAGAATCTCTTTTACTTTTTCTTAGTTTATGTGTGGAACAACAACAAAATTACTATAGAAAGGTGAGGATATACTCTAATTTGCTTGGGTTTTTTTTTTATTACTTTAATATTTTTCTAAATGTTTTTATTGATATTTCCTTTACATCAATTCTAATCTTATAATCACATTTTTAGCATTTTGATTACGACTTTTGTTAGGAGCCTCTATAAACTTTGTAGTTCTTGTTTCTGAGTTGTTTAATTACTATTGTGTTAAAAAATTAAAGATGCATATTCTTGGTGACTCCTAAAGATATTACTCTCGTCCTTAATATAAGATTCACTTTGTAGTTTATAGTAAAGACATGAAGGAGTATATTTATATGAATTAGTTGTGGGTTAATGTCATTATTGATCCTTGCGATTTGATCTATTTTTTATTTTGGTTCCCATAGTTTCAAATTGTTGGTTTTAGTCCTTATAGATTTATAAGAATTTAGTCTAAGTTTAACGAGTAGTTCCTATACTTTTAATGAGTTTTGATTTTGATCTTTATAATTAAACCCAAACCAAGTTCCTTTTAAACTATATGGATAAAAACTAACAGATTTAAAATTATAGGGATCAAAATCAAAATTTGATAAAATTATAAGGAACAACAATGATATCGTTGTTGATTACTTTAATTCCATTTGCTTATTTTCTCCCAGTATTACTTCTCTTGAAACTAAACCTTTTACTATTTTTTTGGTTTTTTTTTTTGGGGGGGGGGGGGGGAGGATTTGTGTTCTTATGTTGTGGTATGAGCATCTCTTTTGTTTTTCCTTGGGTTCTATGTAAAACAACACTAAAATCACTTTAAAAAGGTAAGCATATTTTCTAATTTGATTGGGTCTCTTTTTATTGTTTTAATAATTTTTATGTTTTTATTTCTATTTGCCCTTTTATATCAATTATATTCTTATAATCGCATTTTTATCATATTTTTTATGAAAACATTTTTATCAATTGGATAATGACTTCTGCTAGAAGCCATTGTAACATTTTTATGGCTTTTTTCTTTGAATTGTTTAACTAGTATTGTGCTCTCTATTTTTTGTTTCTCTTTTATCATATTCCATGCCTATTAAAAATCAAAATCACCCCAAAAAAGTTGCATAACTTTGGTGATCCCAAAAGATATTAATTGTTGATCACTTTAATCTCATAAAATTTGCATATTTTTTATTAATATTATTTCTCTTAAAAGTTAAAACTAAAGCTTTTACGGATTTTTGTTTTGGAAGGATTTATGTTCTTGTGTTGTCGTTTGTGAATCTTTTCTTTTTCTTTAGTTTATATGTAAATCAACATCAAAATCTCTTTAAAATGTAAGGATATATTCTAATTTAATTGTATTTCTTTTTCTTATTTTTAAATTATGTTTATATTTTAATTACTATCTTCCTTGTACATGCATGCCCTCATCCATCAATTATATTCTTACATATATTTAACAAGATTGGCTACTGTCCTCTTTTCATCATTTTCCCCTCAGCCTCCGCTACTCATTTTAGTCTTTAGATTGAAATTTGATCAATTCAGATTTAATGTTTTATAAGAATATTTATGAAAAATCAAATTATTAAAAAAATAATTAAATAAATTCAAAAACTACTAAATTTTAATTATGATAATTTAAAACTGCAATAAAAATATTTTTATAAAACATTAAATTTGAATAACTCAAGTTTCAATCTAAAGATTGAGATGAGTAGTGAAGAAGAAAATGATAGGAAGAGAACAATAAGAATAGATGATGGTAGCTAATCCCTATGACTAGCATTTTGAATTTGACTTCTGTTTTAAACTACTCATGTTTGAACTTTATTGTTGTTTGATTACTATAGTGTTGAAGGATCTAAGAAAAATAATATTTATTAAGAAGGACCATAAAAAGTAGTAATTATTTTAAAGGATCAAAAATTAAAATATTAAAATAAAAGGACTAAATTACCCTTAATCAGATTTCCTATCTTCTCATTAACTAAATCTGTAATGATTTTTTCTTACATGAGAATCTAGAGTAATTGATGGATAATAATAAAAAGATATCAATTCAAATAATTCTTTTTCTATTTTAGAATCACTCAAGATTAATATGTTAGAGAAAAGATAGGAAAGATGGAGCTTTTTATGGTTATAGCAAAAAGAAAGAGGGATTTGGTTTCTTTAACCACGTTCTTTTCTTTTGATAGGGTTTTTCTGAGTTACGAGCCTTTTACTTTATTTTCTATTTATTTGGGAATGGAACAACTGGTAATATTGAATGAATATCAGGTACTTTTGGTTGCTTCAGCACAAAAAAATCTCAGGTCTAACACTGCAGACGGTTGCACAACGCACGAGGCTTCTTCTGCTACAACCATAAAAGCTCCCTCTTTCCTATCTTTTCTCTAGCATAATAATCTGGAGTGATTCTACAAAAGAATTATTTGAATTAATATCTATTTATTATCATATATTAATTACTTTAGATTCTCATGTAAGAAAAAATCATTCCATATTCAGTTAATAAGAAGATAGGAAGAAAAAATCATTCCAGATTTAGTTAATGAGAAGATAGGAAATCTGATTAAGGGTAATTTAGTCTTTTTATTTTAATATTTTAATTTTTGGTCCTTTAAAATAATTACCACTTTTTATGGTCCTTCTTAATAAATATTATTTTTCTTTCTTAGGTCCTTCATTATAATTTTCCCTAGTGTTTTCTAGTTTCTTTTATTCTTTTTTTCTCCTTCATCAATTTGTAAGATCATTTTTTAATAATAATGGGTTTTACATTATGAAAAGGTCTTATTTTCGTTTTTGCTATGGAAACTTGTATGCAATTGCATATTTTTTTATTTGCTTTTGTTTTTAGTGTTCTGTTTAGTATCATTTTTATTGCGATTGAAATCTAGAAAAAGTGATAAATATAGATTATATTTTTTTTTAATGCTTATATTATAATCTGAATATTTACAATTATAAGTAATTGAAAGTATCGGAAAAAGAAGAACTGCAAAATG
This sequence comes from Acacia crassicarpa, assembly GCA_034222035.1. Taxonomy (NCBI): domain Eukaryota; kingdom Viridiplantae; phylum Streptophyta; class Magnoliopsida; order Fabales; family Fabaceae; genus Acacia; species Acacia crassicarpa. Next base: position 13,412,281 of record JAWXYG010000015.1, read on the forward strand.
CAGATTGCATGACGATAAAACAAAACAACAACAACAACAACAATAATAATAATAATACCCATTTATATAGAAAAGAAATGCATATCCTTTGTGATCATAAAATGATATTTTTACTAACGGGGTTGAGTCTAATGGAAGGGCTAGTCCCTTACAATGTGGGTAGGATTGCCTCTAATAAGAAGATATATATTCTTAGCAATAATAATAATAATAATAATAAACAACGACAGTATTTTAATGAATTAATTGTTGATCACTATAGTCTCATACTTTTTATATTTTATTTTATTAATAGTGTTTCTTGTAATTAAATCTTTCAAAAAAAAAAAATGGCTGGTAGACATAGGCGGATGCAAGTGTTAGAGAAGGGGGGCAAGTGCCCCCCCCCTAAATTATGATGATTTTTTTTTTTAAAAAAAGTAAGGGAATTAAAATTATGATGTATTTGATAACATTGATAATAAGATAATTATGATAAAATTATGTGATAGAGATAGATGTTTCTATAAGAAGCAGTATCATTGACCTTATAGAAGACCCTAGTCCAAGCCCTAGTGATTCTACCTATTGTACATCTTTATTTTATTCAGTTATTTATTTTGATAGTTTATATTCTAGCATTTCTCCATTTTAGGAGGAAATATTTAAAATGGTGTTGAAACCACTAACTAGGAAATTTCTGTTGTTAAAGATGATGATTTTCAAGTTTACGCTAAGTCTCATCCATATTCAATCAATTTGTTTGAAGGTGTTGACCATGGGGACATCAAGAAAGCAGGCATGGTTCAAAATGAAAATAATTCGAATGTTGAAACAATTAGCTTAACACGAAGAGAACAAGAGTCGTCATATTCATAAGGTTATTTACTTATTCTTTTTCCTGTTGAACATGTAGCATTAGTGGACTTGAATATTCTTTTCTATGATCCATGTCACTATTTCTCATTCTGCCTAGTTGACTTTGTTATCCTCATTTCTAATGTGATGGTCTCTCTTAGGCCAAATTAAAACAAAAGATCAATTGATTGATTCACAACCAATGAGTGCAATGCCAACCACACCTTTTGCTACTATTTCACAAGATGAACACTCAGAGATAATATTATTATTGTTATTTCGTAAGATTATAGGTTTTTTAATATTGCTATATGAGATAACCAGTACTACTAGATAAAATTCAAGTATTGTTACATCCAATTGTGAATGGCTCTCTTAAAAATATTTTCTACATTCCCATGGATTCAAACTTGAAATATTGTATTTAAGTAACCATAGCTCATTCAACTAGGACCAACACTTATTGGTACAAGTTATGTAAATATATGCTAGATAACTTGAACTCACCCCTCTTTCTTATTCGTCTTCATATTGGATAAATTGATATGGAAAAAGAAACATATAGAATGGATCCTCATTTTGTCTAGGGAAACAAAACTTGACATACAATCTAATAAATAGAATGGATTATATTTATGATGTTTTAATATCTTTGAAGTAACAACTTAAATATAGGGTGGTATACAGATTCTTGACGTCAAAGGTGAAGAATGCGCTTTGATACTAGCGACCCCACATCCAAGCTCCTTAACTTCTAAAGAGGTGGGCTTCTTACAATAATTTTACAATTTAATAGATTTGTTGTTGCAATATTGATAATGATTGTGACACCCTAAAATTTGAGATGTGATAAGCACGGAATATGAGAAAACCCACATCCCTAAAATCCTAAATATATGAAACATTTCTTACTTTATATATATATATATATATATATATATACATGTTTGCAACACATAATATAATGACTATGATTATAATTCATATTACAAGAATTATTGGCTTTCTAAAGAAATATCTTTAGAGTCTCCTCTGAGAGTAAGACTTTAGGAAAATTCTACAACTATTTGATATCGTCAGGAGGAGCTCTGCTCCATAATAACAAATACACAATACCTAGATAAGGCGAGGACCCTAACTATAGCATACATAGAGCATCTAAGTTACAAAAGAAAAATGTATAAGTTTAAGGTTTTACATCAATTAGGAATCTCTCAATATGGTTCTTCAACTTCAAGACAACAGTATAACCCTTCATCGCTTAGAAGAAGAAACACGATCATCTGCACTATCTGAGGCCAAAAATAGTTTTCCGGTGAATAACGTCCCATTTATATAATTTAGTGAAATACAGGAGAAAATAATTTAAACATATTTATCTTTTAATAATAACAATATAGAAATAAATCACAATTTATACATCATATGATCATGGATAAGCAATAAAACTATATATAGGATCATCAATCAAATAATTCGAGATATGTAATAAATCATTTTGTTTAACAAAATCAGTTTAAAACAGTAAATCTCAAATCTCATCTTTTAGTGGGACTTCAACAGAACAATATAACAAGCGTGGACACACAGTCCACGAGGGTAAGTAACCAAGCGCGGCGAAGCCACGAAAACAAGCGCAGGTAAAAACCCACGAATAACAAGCGTGAGAACAAATCCCACGAATATCAAGCGTGAGCATTACACCCACGAATGTCAAGCGAGCTCGAGGTTAACCATGGTGCACCAAGGACTAACAGTACTGCTGTTAGTAACCAGCATTCTGTATTCGGCCCTCTTAAAAACAATTTCAAGCATGCATGGGGTCAACTTTCCAATGGCAAGCAAAGATACTTTCCTCTAATGAGGAGAACTTGAAAACAATATTTCATAACAAAAGACCCTAGCATGATAGTTTACAAAGTCTCCAAACATTTTCTTCCAATTCCATCAGTCGAAATCTTTTCATACAAAAGTAACTTGTATAAGAGTATTTTAAATATAATACCATCTCAATATAAAAGTAATAAAGAAGATCTCAGAAATATTCTTATCAACTCTTTGCATAAAAACCCTTAAACGATAAAATGTCACGGAACTTTTAACCTTGAACAAAATCATCATATCATTTAAACATATAAATAACAATAAGCAATTGGTATAATTTTGACCAAAAATGTCTTAAGGAAGTTAGTTCTTAAGAAAGTTGATAATTTAATAAGATTATAGCAAGTAAAACATCATTTATAAAAGTTATAATGGGACGTTATTCACGCACCTGGAACGCCTACTTAAATCTCCTTCTCCCATTTAGCCGCTTCCGATCTACTAATTCCTACTCCCCTAGTGTCCCAAAACAAAACATCATTATCCAATTATAACTTTACATGAATTTTCTACAACAACTCATTCAACAAAAATTTTCATTATAATCTTTTTTTTTTCCTCTTAGATGCGCCTCCAAGAATTAAATTTAATACCCAAAACTTAGCCACCACAATAGTATTCCCGAAACTTGTGGCTACCACTGCATTAAGTGAAAAGGGAAATTACCTATCACCTCTAATACATATACATGAGAGTTCAAGTAAGCAAACCAATTTCCACTTGTTAACCAACAGTTTATATATGAAGCAACATTCAAATTATTGATCAACAACACATTATAGTAACCAATTTCCAAACACCACACAATTCATTGAACACTTTATAGGAATCCAAACTAAGTCATGAAGGTACATACATCTACATTCACAAACCAACGACCATAAACTCTCAAACATCATCTTAATTCATTAAAGTTTTATTGCTAAACAATACTTGAATCACAATCACAAACAATGTCTTACATAATTTTTCTCAACCATCAAGATACTTTAGGAGCATGCCTTTAAATAAGTCTCTTTTCTTTCAGACATTCCATCAAACACCTAATGGGCATGCAAGATTATCTCAAACCAGAATTTAGTATATGACACTTTAATCCTATGTAGTTGTTCATTTTAACTTTAGATCCTCACATTTTATCAACCATCTATTATACATAACAGAGAAATAAACTAAACAAGCTTTGCTCTTTCTCCTTTTCCCCCTTTTCTGACTTACATGTACACACACGTACCCACATATAAACTAATATCCATGTGTATATATATTATCCCCATTGGCTAATTGACACACGCCTTTGCAAATAAGGGAAAATAATTTACTCACTTCAGCACCGATCAATAATGGCGGAGGAGAAAAGAAAATTAATTGCAGCACACCCATACCCCATGAAAATAAGAAACAAGAACGAATTGAAGAAACAAATGCAAGGGAAACTAAAGCTTACACTACTATGAGCTAGCTGAGAAAAATGGAGAATCCGAGTGCCGAACAGAGCAAGAAGGAACAAGAAATTCAAATCTGAACAAGGAGAAAGGCGTTGATAGATGAACGGATGACACAAAACTACCGACAACAACACGGATGAGGGAGGATGGAAGAAGCAACAAAGACGGGACTTCAAGATTCAGGGTCTCGAAGCTTCTTCTTTCTTTTTTTTTTTTCTCAGCTTTTCTCTCGACCACAATAAGGAGGAAGCAGATGAATATATAGAATTCTAATGGTCCCCGTTATCTATTTGCAAGGATCTTATGGTAATTTCAGAGAATAATAATAATAATAATAATAATAATAATAATAATAATAACCTTTTATGAAAAAGAGAGGATTCAGATCTAAGTAATAAAGATGAGCAACAACACAAATTCTACTGACCTACCATTTACTTTTGAAACAGTTTAAATAATACCAATACTTAAATATTGACTAAAAGTGAAATAATTATTTTATTCAAATTGTAGGACCATCACAAATCCTTCTTCCTTTATGTTTTATTTTTTACTAGATTAATTAATTGTTAATTAATTATTGCATATTTTTAGAAATTCTCAAATTTTACGGTCATTACAATGATGATTGGTTTTTTGTACAAGGAACCTATTCCTATGAGTCTCAATTCCACTTCTCTCTCTAGAAGCCCAAGCACAACTGTGAGAATTTTTGAAGAGGAGGAGAAAGGTAAAATATCAGTGTCCTAATTTCAAGGTTTATAGGTCCATTTTACTTATTTTGGAGATTATAGGTGGCTTGATAACTACACCTAGACATGAAAGTGACACGAAGGTAGTGAGTTCTTTGCCACCAGGAAAAGAGCACAAGACTTCTAATCAAGGTATCTATATGTTAATTTCTTAAAATGAACTATTTCATGCTTTAATTTGATTGGCTAGGTCTATATTTACATAATTGATTTATTATAGGTGACCCTTTTGTGCCACCAATGCCAGTTATTTCAAGTGAGCAGCGAGCTTCTGACACAATCTTACCTTTGAGCTTTGTACCATCAAAAGGTTTAACAAGTCCTAAGTAAATTTATATGTCTGCTTCTTCCTAGTCTACTTATGGTGGTTAGTTTCTTTGTTGTGATCTTTTACTACTTCTACTTTATTATTTTCTACTTATAGAAAGTTTTCCTATTATAATTTCTTTATTCAAGAAGAAACGTCCAAGAGAATGTTGGAACCACTAATATAACCAACCTTTGCATGAAACTTTGGATGCTATTCTAATTTCTACCAAGTCTTGTGGCCATACCATTTCATGCTTTATATTTTTTATTATACTTGACTTGATTCCTTCAACGAAGAGTTTGTTTTTATTATAACTCATTTGCCAATATGATGGTTATGTCAGGTGAATTTGCTGAATGTGGTTCATTAGAGATAGCTTCTTCTATTTGTGACATAAAAAATGCTCTAAGTGTTGCTAGGGTTAAAGAGATTGTCAATATGATGAAACTAGAGGGTGTTGAGCCTTCCATGCTGGCAGAAGCATTCAAGGCTAAGCCACAACTTTGTCTTTCTTCAGAGGATCGAAGCACTGAGTTGTTATGTTATTCTTATAGGGTGCTTCTAAATATCTTGAACATTCTAGCCACTAGGAGCCCCTTCACAATCACTGAGGCAGAAAAAATATTGTTGGCGAAGAATTTAAAGGATGCTTATATTCTAGGCTTCGACAAAGATTGGCTTGAGTCTATCAAAATCAAGGTTTTCAATTGTGATGCATCAGAATTTCATTACAAGCAACAAGTCCTACAGAGTTTAGGCAATAAGTTAGAAGCCAACAAGAGAGAACTTGCAAATGTTCGTAATCAAGAAGCAAAAGCTACACAATCAGTAGAAATGGCTCAAAAAGAGTTGGAGGCCACACATAAAGAGTTGGAGGGAGCATATAATTTATGCCAAGAAATTCTAGACCAGCGAGATCAATGTTCAGAAATAATTGCTGCCAAACTCAAGCCTTTCGGCTTTTAACAGGGAGTCCATTTGTGCCCTTTGTAATTTATGTTTCAATTATGCTCATTGTCATGCTTTTATGTAAAAAATAATATTGTCACAGACTTTGTATTATTTGTACTTATGTTTGCTCAAAGGACCATCATGCATAGCATCATAGACTTGTACCCATTCTTGGATAAGGGTTGTTTATATAATTAAGATGTTAAATATGTGTGTGTTTAGTACTTTAATTAGTTTCAAGATGTGTTTCTCTTTACCCATTTGCTACTAAAATGAATATAGTGCAAAGAAAAATGCTGCGAATTTTGTTTGTTTGAGATGTATAACTCGTGGCCGTTGGCCACTCATAATTAAGTGCATCAAACTATAATTAGGCATAAGTACTTTGATTGACCTAGTCACAGAATATTACCGTTGTGTATAATTACTAAAGTTATACGTGATTATGCATTTTTTTCATTTTTCCAGTACATTTAAATAATTGTTGTCGCTTCAAAATGATTTTGACTCTCTACGAATTCTTACATTACACCATAAGTATACTCTGTTGTAGGCGTGGAAAACTAAAATTTGTGTGCCTCTAAAACTTATCTTTTTTGTCAATCACACTAAGAAAAATGAGTGGATGGATTACCATTTATTGATTGATATTTTATAGCTTGACATGTTAGCATAATGTCTGACATGTTCTCAAATAACTGTGAGTAGAAGTATACAAGGATAAGTTAAACATGCTTTTATTCATAAAACAGGGTAGATCTATAACTTATTGGTCAGTACTAAATTTATGGTAAAATCCATTACTAACACCGAGCCATCAAAATAGTGCAACAGCATTTCGCTTATAAATGATTTTGAATTTAAGTGAAAGCATGTTTGGTTTTTGATTAGGATCTTCTGAATCGTTCCCTGCATACTGACCCTGGAGTTCAAGCATCTTAAGCATAGTCTGCTTGATTTCAAAATTGGCAGCTTGAAATTCAGGCACTCTAATTCCTGATTGATACCCTTGAGATTGTCTTCCCAGAAAGTCATTGATACACAAACGATCATTTTCATCCTGAGCCATGTTTTCAGTGTCAGACTATACTACTGCCTCCTCTTGGTTTTGAGGTGTTGTAACTTCCAAAAGCTCTTGGATCTTTCTTGTCTTTTGCGGTGTTTTAGTAGCTTTGGATCTACCAGTCATGTACCAGAGTACCTGAAAAACCAAGCAAATATCAAAGTATCAAACTAACACCAGAAAATATATAAAAATAAAAATGAAATAAAATTGATTTTTTTAAAAAAAAAAACACTCAAACTAAAACTACTAAAGGATTTCTAACACTAATCACCAATTGCCTTGAGTCCCCGGCAACGGCGCCAAAAACTTGATGCTACCAAAAATTTAACTAAGCACCGCAAGTGTACGGGTCATGAAAATAGTAAGTGGCAAATCAAGGTCATCCCACAGAGACTCAATCAAACTGGTGATTAGGCGTCAAATTTCCTTTTTTCATTTAAGTTGAGCAAATAAGAAGTATTTTCAATAGTAGTAAAACAAAAGAATTTAATAAAAACAAGCACTTTCAAAGAGAGAGAATTCAAATATCAAAAGGACAACCTAGAGTCACTAATCCCTTGTTTGTTTCTTAGATTTTATTCCCACCACATTAATTCTAACTTCATTTCATCAGCTAATCTAGAGTATTAGTGTTTATAAGTGCCTGTCGGTCCACTTATATATCTACCTCAAATAATCATGCAATGTCTCACACAATTAATTAAGATGCAAGTCAAATCGGTCTCACTCTAATTTGACTATGCGGAGCTTCTAGGTATATGTCTATCCTAGACGCAAATTAGATTAAAACCTAATTTCTTTATTAGGTTTAAACCTAATTCCACATTATTCAATCCCAAAGTCAATTTAAGATTCCCTCTTTCAAGTCCAACCCTATATCCCCAAAACATGCTCAATGGTGATCGGTCAATAAGCAATAAATAATAAAAACAGGATTAAATAAACTGATTCAAATTAAGCAAAACCAATGTGTGGGAATAATTCCTAAGTCTCAAACAAGTTCATAGCACTCTAGGTTGAAAAGAAAATTAGCCACACATGGCTATGAGAAAATCCATTACAAAAATAAAGAGTTCAGATTCAAGCATAAAGAGAAGAAGAAGAAGAAGAAATCTCAGCACAACTCTGCTTCTTTTCGTCTCCAGCAAAATCTCACACTCCAATTCTTTTTCTCCTGTCCGTGTGTCTCTGCCTGATGCGTCTTCTCTTCTTTTTTTCTCTCTCCTGCTGCCAGCGCCTTTATTCCTTTTTTGCGTGATTGTCTCTGATGTTGCGCTCCTTCCTAAATAATGATGATCTTTCTCCAAAAATATGTTGCCTCTTAAATCTTTCTTTTTTTTTAATTCAGCGTCATTCCTCCTTTTCAGCCACAATATGCCGCCACACCTTTTTCTCCAATTGATTAGGTGAGAATGCCCATTTAATTCTCCAATATTTCCAAAACAATAAATTGGAAACAATTTGAATGGTTGCTGATTGCTCCTCGTGCTCCTGATTGTGTGCAAGAAAAGGGAGTGCCATAATCATAATCATAAAAACTGATTTTTTTATTTTGCTTTTATAAAACTTCCTATATTATTTATTTCCTAAATTCAAAAGCTTTTATTTTAAATCGAAATCCCCTAAATGATGCATCTAGATTTATATCCCTTAAAATCATCATAAAATCTCTTTAATTTAGCATTGATGACTTCCTAAATATATCAAATTACATCACAAATCAATTAAAAATAAGAAGTCATCAGTTTTACGTAATGCAATTGGATTTCACTCATTGCTGCCATCAACTTCAATTCTTTGTTGTTACGTTGTTGTTGTTGTTGTTTTTTTTTTTTTTTGCCTTTTATTTTTCGTTTTCATTTTGTCCCCCTAAAATTAGTTCCCAATTGCTTTTTCATGCTTGCACAAAAATTATAGTTTCTAATATATGAAATCTTCAACAGACCAAAGGATTAAGAAAACAAGATGTTAACCATGAAATGACATTCATAGCATTATACAGGACTAGGTCAATCATGCATGAAAAAGGGATGACAACAATTGCATAGATGAAAAGATTAACAAGAGGACAAATGAAGGAAGAAAAAGATAAGCACAATAAAACACTTAAACAATACTACTCTCACGTGAGACTAGGCAATCTTTTTTTAAAAAAAAACCTTTATTCTGACCAAAACTTCACAAAGGCATCTAAATTGGGTTAACTTCTTGTTTCATGGAATTTTTGGGCTTCCCATCCCATGCCTCTCCGCAGAGAAACCATATGGAAGTTAATTAGGCGAGGCAAAAGAACCAAAGCAACAATGGTTCACATCACATCTAAGTTACATGACATTTGAAATCTTCACAATATTTGAGATGTAAATATCATATAAATTTACAGATTCATTCTTTCAAAAGTTGGGTTGATTTTCTGGGAGTTACCATCAAGTTGACCATTAACTCTACGCTCGTTCAGGTTCTCCTGCCTTTCTTCTTTAGTATTTGACTCCTCAGTACAATTGAGGGTGAGAGTTTTAGCATGAAATCCATCTTGAATTTTTGCCCGTAAATACATTTATCTATCAGAAAAATTCTACACCATGAACTTTAAACAAAAAATAAAAAAAATAAAAACAAATCCATCTGCTTGGCTCCCTAATCAACTGGTTATTTTGATTGCAAATAAGTTAGCTTAACCTTTATTGCTTACCACCAAATGTTACTAGAAGAGGAGCATTTATGTCCAAATAGAAGAATGAAAAAGTTCAAAGTAGCAAAGACTGAATAATGAAAACATAAACATTTGAAATATAAAAAGAAGATAGGAGAGTGAAAACTCAAGGAGGTAAGAGACTGAGGACGAGGGGAATCCCTTGTTTGCATAATTTCCTCCTTGTATTTTCTCCCGTACAAGTAGTACCACATAATCTATAAATCTAATGCTCCCCCCTTCAGGAACCAGGAACTTCGCTAAGATTGTGAATTTTGTCAATTGTTAGAACATTCATTTTGCAACCTCATGCAAAAGGGAGGGTGGAATACTTTTGGTTGATTTGCCAATTGACAAGGTATTAGAGCCTTTACGACCAAATGGACAGAAGTTCAATTCTTGCCCATGCTAAGAGCACAAGGGGCTTTCAAGTGAGAGACCTGTTAGATTTCTTATTAAAAGTAGTCACAATCATCAACTCAATAGCTTAAAAAAAATAATAAACTGGTCTTTAACACAAGTCTAGTCCCACTAGGTGGGGTAAATTGATCTTTAACATGGTTATGCATTATTGTTTTTACAGCAAAAAGTGGTCGCAAATATCAATGATTGTTAAGAATGCTAAAAAAAGGAATATCGTTGGCAAGATCTTGTATGCAGAATATGCAATGAAAACATAGGCATTTTGATATAATTCCTGAAAGGAAATGATGATCGGACCAACTAGGAATGAAATTTTCGCACTAGAATTTTCAGCCTCTGACGCGTCCTAAAGAACAGAATGTATCTCATGCTACAGACCTCAGATTCGAGCGCTTCCAAAACGACTTGAAAGATGACGTTCTGAACTACGATTTTGACTCAAGAAACACCGAAAAAGGTTAAGGGAAACTGGAGATACGGAATGAAGAAATTTAACACGAAAATGCATTTTGGGTAGGCGCCACAATTCCAAAGAATTGATAAGCTCAAGAACGCCACAAGGATCGATGCCCTTGATAAGTTCAGAGATTCTCAAAACAACCCTAGAGAATCTTGTCTCTCACCAAAAAGGTTAAAATCTCAATTCAAATATGCCGTTCCAAAAGCCATGGTGTTCCTTTATATGGTGGGCAACATCCATATTAAGTTTAACCTAATTCTGCTTGCACACAAAGGAAAATAAGCGAGCCCAATAATCCTTATTACAAAAGTTCATCTGAATGTAAGAAAGATAAAACTAAGTGCAGAATTTGGGCCAAGTAAAACTAAGCGAGCCCAATAAGCCTTCATGCATATCTATTGAGGCTTATTCTTCAAGGTCTTCAATCTGAATTAAGCGTATCATTTCGGTCTTTTCTTCCTTCTTGGGCTTGTCTCAAGTAAGGTGGTCACCAAGGGATTTTGGGCCTCTTTAGCCTTTTTAGCTTTTGTTCTTGTCATTGGGCCTCCAAGACCTTGTATGTCCTCCAAGTTTGTTGCCTTGGTCATGCTGCCTCCTATGTCCTCATCATTCCCTCCTTCTTCAGAAGAATTTGTCCTCAAATTGTAATCCTCGTCACCTGTATCAAAAAGGGACAAATCAACCACATTAAAAGTAGCACTTACACCATACTCACCAGGGAGATCTATTTTATAGGCATTATCATTAATCTTGGATAGCACTTGGAAAGGACCATCTCCCCTTTGTTGAAGCTTATATTTCCTTTGGGCAGGAAACCTCTCTTTTCTCCAATGAACCTAAACCCAATCACCTGGTTCAAACACTACCTTTTTCCTTCCTTTGTTTGCTTTTACCTTCTCATGTAGTTTCCGCACATATTCAGCCTTACTCTTACTGTCTTTATGATTCTTAGGAGTTGACCACTCTTGAATAGCTTTCACCTTCTCTTGATCAACCTGCACTCTTTGTGAGATAACAACAAAACCAAGAAAAACTACATGGTCTATGCATAACACACATTTTTCCATATTAGCATACAATTTCTCATGCCTAAGAGCTTCCAGAACACACCTCAAATGCACAAGATGATCATCATAGAATTTACTATAAATCATAATATCATCAAAATACACCACAAGAAACTTCCTTAAAAATTCCCTTAGCACATGATTCATTAATCTCATGAAGGTACTAGGAGCATTAGTTAAACCAAATGGCATAACCAACCATTCATACAGCCCATATTTAGTTTTAAAAGCTGTTTTCCATTCATCCCCTTCTCTAATCCTAATTTGATGGTATCCACTCTTTAAATCAATTTTAGAGAAGAAACAAGCACCATGCAATTCATCCAATAAATCATCCAATCTAGGAATGGAATGTCTATACTTTACCGTGATGTTATTGATGGCTCTACAATCAGTGCACATCCTCCATGTTCCATCTTTCTTAGGTACTAGAAAGCTTTCTTGCACCCACCCTTTTTGCATCAAGTCTCCAACTTGTTTTTGAATCTCCTTGGTATCTTGGGGGTTACTCCTATAGGCTGGCCTGTTAGGCAATGAAGCTCCTAGAATGAGATCAATTTGATGTTATATGCCTCTTAGAGGTGGTAGTCCGTGAGGTACCTCTTTAGAAAAAACATCTTTAAATTCCTGCAACAAATTAGAAACCTCATTTGGAAGAGAATTAGTAGGACTTGCATCTGTAAAATTGTTCTCTTTAGTCAAAAGTAAGAGCATTGGCTTTTTCAAATGCATTGCCTTTTTCACCTCTTTTTCTTGTATAAACAAGTTTGGTGCTTTTCTCTCTTTCTCTCTTTTTTTTTTTCTTGCTCTCTTCCACTCTCTTTTCTCTCTTGCTCTTTTTTTTTCTCTCATTTTTAAAGTATCCTCACTAACTTCTCTTGGTGTCAAGGATGCAAAAATAATCTTGCATTCTTTATGAACAAAAGAGAACTTGTTGGTGTAACCATCATGCATAACTTTCTTATCATATTGCCAAGGTCTCCCAAGTAGCAAATGACAAGCCTCCATTGGTACCACATCACATAAAACTGTATCATCATACTTTCCTATGGAGAAGTTCACCTCCACTTTTGTACTTACGGTCACTTCACCATCCTCACTAAACCATTGAAACTTGTACGGCAGTAGGTGAGGTTTGGTTTCCATGCCCAATTTAGACACCATTCTAGCACTTGCAACATTGGTGCAACTCTCTCCATCAATAATTAAAGAACATACCTTCCCTTGGATAAGGCATCTAGTACGAAAGATGTTCTCTCTCTGACTATCATCCGTGTCCTTTGCTTGGCTCCCCAACATCCTTCTTACCATAAACAAATCTCCTTCTGGAATTATTTCTTCAATATACTCATCTTCTTCATCTTGTGAGGCAGAATCTGAAGAAGACTCACTAGTAAGCTCTCCATCCTCTTTAAGTAACATAGTCTTCTTAGTTGGACATTCTGAAGCTATGCGACCTCTCCCCAAACACTTGAAGCATTTTATTTCACTACTCCTTGTCTTTTTAGGGATCTCATTGGATTTAGTTTGAGTCCTTTGAGGTGTAGTAGTGGGATTGCTTGATGAAGTATCTCCCTCCTTCTTATTTCTATTCTTCCAGCTTGAAGAATTGAAATTTGAAGAGTTTTTCCTCATGACACCCTTTCTCTTGAGTTGTTGTTCTACCTTACTAGCTTGTTGCACCAAATCCTCCAACTCCACATAATTTTGCAACTCCATAACATTCCTTATATCACTATTCAACCCATGCAAGAAACGTGCCATAGTAGCCTCCCGCTCTTCACTAATATTTGCTCTAATCAAGGACACCTCCATCTCTTTAAAATACTCATCTACACTCTTGTTACCTTGTGTGAGTCTTTGAAGTTTATTGTGAAGGTCCCGATGATAATGGGAAGGAACATATCTTCTTCTCATTAGCCTTTTCATCTCCACCCAACTATCCACCAATGGTTCTTCATATCTCGCCCTCTCCTTTTGCAATTAGTCCCACCAAATGAGAGCATAATCACTGAACTCCATGGCTGCCACCTTCATTTTCTTCTCTTCAGTATAATTGTGACATGCAAATAAGTGCTCAATCTTCATTTCTCACTCTAAATAGGCCTTTGGATCACTTTTTTCTTTAAAAGATGGTATATTAAGCTTCACTCTCTTAATTCTATCCTCTCTAGCATCATTCTCATTATCTCTTCTTCTCCTTCTTTCATCCCTCCCTCTCTGTCTATCTTCATCATGATTCCCCTAATTTTCTATTCTCTCAATTCTCTCATATAACTCCTCTGTGTGTTCCCTCATCATCCTTTGCATTTGAGTTGTAATGGCTTCAATTAGCAATCTGTTATCTCCTATAGGAGGAGGAACACCTTCACCACCTGCACCTGCCATAATTCAAGGAAAAGAACAAGAGTAAAAGTAATAGGACCTCACCACTCGCTCATGTGTTTACACTCTTAAGAATGTTTCACTTGTGTTTGTTGCTCTCTATGAGGCTTTTGTGTAGTGTTCTCTCTTGCCTTTTACCACTCAATAGCTCTCTTCAAGTTCTTAACAGAATGTCCAAGAACACTCAAGAGTACAATCCCAAACTCCGGAATTGGCGGTGACTCCCAATACAATTTGGAAAAGATGTCAAAGAAGACAACAAGACAGAAAATCCAAATCAATTTGGAGGAATTATTCAAGGACACTTTGGACTCAAAGAAGACAAGACAAAGAAAATCTAAAACCAAAACAATTTGGAGGAATTATTCAAGGAAGACACTTTGGACTTGATTCACACGTAGTAGTGTGTGTAATTGAATAACAGCAAGGTGCTGTATAGTATTTTTTTTTTAACACCTGATTTTTTTTTTAACAACTGATCGATTTTTTTTTTATAACAACTGATTTTTTTTTATATAACACCTGATTCTCACAAGAGGAATTTGTGATTTTGGGATCAAACTTTGAAATTCTACTAATTCAGAACGAAATTAGATAGAATTCCCCACAAAATGAGCTATTACTTAACATACTAACAACACACTACTCAAGAAACATGAATCGAAAGGATTAAAATTCAAGAACAATGATGAACAAGGGATGAACACCAAGAACAAAGTGCAAAAATATGTGAACAGAACAAGAAATTGAAAGAAACGACAGCCAAAAGATTGAAAGAACAGATTAAAATTCAAGAACAATGATGAACAAGGGATGAACACCAAGAACAAAGTGCAAAAATATGTGAACAGAACAAGAAATTGAAAGAAACGACAGCCAAAAGATTGAAAGAACAGATTAGGAACAAACACAACGGCTAAAACAGAATTTCACAATTCAAAAATCAAAACACAAATTTTAGGGATTAGGGTTACCAAATGTGTGATCAGATTGGATGTAAACAATCGAGGAAAGATAACCCAATTCCAATCCTAGAACCGTGCTCTAGTACCAAATGATATGATTCCCGAAAGGAAATGATGATCGGATCAACTAGGAATGGAATTTTCGCACCAGAATTTTTAGCTTCTGACGCGTCCTAAAGAACAGAATGTATCTCGCGCTACAGACCTCGGATTTGAGCACTTCCAAAACGACCTGAAAGATGACGTTCTAAACCACGATTTTGACTCAAGAAACACCGAAAAAGGTTAAGGGAAACTGGAGATACGGAACGAAGAAATTTAACACGAAAATGCAGTTTGGGTAGGCGCCACAATTCCAAAGAATTGATAAGCCCAAGAACACCACAAGGATCGATGCCCTTGATAAGTTCAGAGATTCTCAAAAGAACCCTAGAGAAGCTTTTATCTCACCAAAAAGGTTAAAATCTCAATTCAAATCTGCTGTTCCAAAAGCCATGGTGTTCCCTTATATGGTGGGTAACATCCATATTAAGTTTAACCTAATTCTACTTACACACAAAGGAAAATAAGAAAGCCCAACAAGCGAGCCCAATAAGTGAGCCCAATAATCATTATTACAAATGTTCATCTAAATGTAAGAAAGATAAAACTAAGTGCAGAATTTGGGCCAAGTAAAACTAAGCGAGCCCAATAAGCCTTCATGCATATCCATTGAGGCTTATTCTTCAAGGTCTTCAATCTGAATTAAACGTATCATTTCGGTCTCTTCTTCCTTCTTGGGCTTGTCTCAAGTAAGGTGGTTACCAAGGGATTTTAGGCCTTTTTAGCTTTTGCTCTTGTCATTGGGCCTCCAAGACCTTGTATGCCCTCCAAGTTTGTTGCCTTGGTCATGCTACCTTCTATGTCCTCATCACATTCGTTACATAGATATGTTGATGCCCCAGAAATCTTAACCATGACAGTCAACATAATTTACGAGTTTTAGGTACTAAATCATGCAGATACTAAGCATGCCTAAATCACAAGTCAAAAAAGTGAATTAAATAATTCTTTCTAGTAAATAAAACATTTAAGAATAACATAAATCCCACTTCTGTCCCCATAACACAAGATCAAAAAGAAAAACAAAACCTAGAGAATATTTAAGTGCATCTCATTGATCAAAGTTTAACATTTTAAAAATCTACAAAAACTAACCTTGGCACTAGATATTGTTTGACTTTGCTCAATGACTTTAGCAGTCAAAATATTGCTTTGATCAGGTGCTTTAACTTGAGGGTCAGCATATATTTCATTGTCTTGGGGCAACATGTTCTTCAAGGGCAGCCTGAATTGTGCTTTTGACAGAAATATGTCCAACATTTTTTCCATCCTCCTCATTACCGGAGACAGATGTATTTCCAAGGTCATCCACAGGCTTCTCACCATAGATATTAGAATTCTTCATCAACTCAACACTCTCTAGTTCTAACCTTTTCTTGCCTATATGCAAGCCCAAATTTTTTGTTGCATTTTCTGGAGAATTGGTGATGCCTCTGAATTCTCCAAACCTTTATATTCCAATGGCTGGGCCTTAATGGAAATGTCTCAACAATCACGTCGGCTGTGACAGGGCTTAAATTAGTTTTAGGTATTGCCAAATTTTGTGTAACATCCTCTGGGGTTGCCAAAGACTCACTGACTTGAAAGTCAGGAGTACTTGCTTCAACAGATTCCTTGTTTGTTTCATCTACCTGCTACTGTGGATGAGATTTCCTTTCCTAATGCTTCAACCAATTCCTGGTTTGTCTCATCAACTTGGCTACCATTAGTTACATTTCCATTTTCATATGCTTCATTGAATTCCTTGTCTCTTACATCCACCTAGCTACCATTTAGAGCATTCCGATTGCCAGACAACTCACCCTCAACTCTAATATTCTGCCCGAAAAGCATTTCGTCACTCGTATCCTGAAGAATTCTATGCACATGGTGGTTTTCATTCGGAGATGCAGTAAAGTAAGGAGTATTAGGATCTATAGCAATTGAACCTAACAGATCTTGGTCCAAAACCTGGTCAGAGGGGTGGTCCACTAAAGTGAACTTAGCAGGCCCCAACACTCTAATCTCTTGAATTATATCTCGTACAATCTCCCGTACCGTGTAGAAAAAACCACCGACTTCCTTGTAGGTAAGATTAAGTGATGGGAAGCTTCCATTGTTAGACTCTTGGTACCTAAAGCAAAGTTTTCAGACAGGTGAAACTAAAGAGAGGCACTACATTCAATATGACACTGGCACAGGGCTTTGATTGAAAGTAGAGTAAAAAACAAGAATAATTTCGGAATCTTCTAAGAACGCAACTTCCTAATATAATCATACAGAGAGAGAACAAAAAGGTGAATAATATGAAGGGGGGAAAAAACAGAAAGTAAGCTAAATACAATTCATTTGTACGTAAAAAGGGATTTTATTAAAGATGGAAAATAAACCAGTCATATTAACAATAGATCAATACTAAGATTTCAATCTATGGAGTCCCATCTACCCCATCCAGATACAGGAAGTCAAATAATAGTCAGATTTCAAATATCATAGCAAATGGGAGAGAGAGGGGGAGAATTAGAAAGGGAAAGATAGAACAGGGAGATCTCAAAGCCTACTTACAAACTACCCAGTCCCCCTTATTTATATGGACCAAAGAACTCATTAGTTAACTCTCTACTTTTATTACAATTACATTATCAGAATTTATAGCATCAAATAGGTAATTCAAGCAAGGTATATAATTAATGACCAGTACAAAGAATTTACTACATGCTAAACAGAGAACTGCAAACCTTAAACAAAAATTAGGCATGGTTATGCAAGAAAACAACCAAAATGAAACATTAGACAGGAAAGTTAAACAAACTGGAAAAGAACATTTCTAATGAAAGTGTATAACTCTTCAACTTCATCAATACAAATAAATCGTGCCCAACAACTCACCATAACTCGGAGTATGGTACATGCCCACAATTGCATGCATTGTAGACATGATTTACTCCCCGGATCTACGCAATGTCCCAGAAATGAAAATGGAAGGACCCAACAATACAAACCAATATCAGAATTTGATCAAAACCATATGTAAAATTAGCTTTAATGTCCACGTCAACAGGATTCTTTTGCAAAAGCTCAAAAGAGATTCAGGCATAGAGACAGATTCCTTCCGAGAAAAGAAGAAATGCACAAGTTCTTTAAGAAAATTATAAATAAATACAGAAGATGAATATCTCGAAATAGAACAATTCAATCAAATGAAGAGAGAGTAGAGTATAATTACTTCTTTATAAAGGTTTCAACCATTGCTTTCCTTTCCTTCTAATTCTAGTATTGTCAGTTATATAAACTTTTTTTTTTTTGCCAATGTCAGTTATATATACCTGAAATTAAAGAGTTTTGAACTAATTAAATTAAACATGGTATTGTGAATTTTGTTAAATTGACAGGACTTGCTTTTGGTTTTTGTCTTATTTTTTGTGAATTCTATATTGGGTCAAGGTGCAAAAATATACATATGTTTTGGTTAGAGGAGTGTCCAGCAGTAAGTACTTTTTTGAGATGTACAAGTGACTACGTGGTTACAAATTATGTGTAAAAATACAGTTTGACCGTTAAGTTTGATTTCTTTTACTAACTAGACGATGACGTATCTTTCAAGGTGCAAAAATACAATGTGGTTTGGCTAAAATAGCATCCAACACCAAATGCTTTTTTATTATTTTATTATTTTGATTTCTTATTCATATTAATTAAATAAAAAAAATTAAATATTATTAATAGTAGTAATAATAATAATAATATAAACTTAAAATATAAACTAAATCTTAATACTTAATAATATTAACTTAATTATGTTATATACTCTTTTTTCTCTTAGATTTTGTTTGGCAAGCTGCTCTAAGTTTTTGATGAGGTCCTTAATTTGAATACTAATACTGTCTTAGAAAAATTAAGAATTTATTCGAAGATTTGAACATTTTAATAATCTTGATTTATAATATCAGATAAGTTTTACAATGTAAATCCTCTCATGTGTACTTTTTGTGTCCATGGTAGCGATATTCTTTGTTTCTATTTTCATTTTCTGATTTGTATCTAACAATCCACGATGTAATCCAAGACAATAAGAATAAAAGATCATATATTTTTTTATTCTTTTGTTTTCTTTGTTTTCCTTACTTGTGCTTGATTTTGAAATATTCTTATTATTCATTTTTCAATATAGAAATATGAATGGAATATAGAAATATAAATTAGAAATATATTTATATTAAATTCAATATAGAGTATATTAAATATGTAAATTAGAAATATAAATAAATTAGAAATCAATATTTATATTCTATTTTCAATATTTCAAAAATGAAAAAGAAATAAACAAATAATTATATATTTATATTAATTATATTATAATAATAATATTGTTAATAAAAAATTCAAATAAAGAAATGAAACAAAAGAAAGCTAGTCCAGTCAGCCAAAAAAAAAAAAGTCAAACTAACGATCAAACAGTACTTTTGCATTTAAAAAAATCACTTGGCGTTGGGAACAGTGGCGGATCTTTGATGAGGCCAGAGGGGGCCATGCCCCCCCACCAAAAAAAAAAAAAATAATCATGCAAATTGAATGTAGGAATGTGAGATCTTTTGGTTTAAGCCAATGGCAGATCTCTGATGATGGCCCCCCAAAAAAATTAATCATGCAAATTAAATATGGGAATATGAGATCTTTTGGTTTAAGCTACTGAATGTGGGAATTGCTCAACCAATTAATTAAATTTAATAGACAATGAGAAATTAAATGTGATTGGTTGGTTGATTGATTCATTATTCCAATTATGTCAAAAAATCACTCATATCATTTTCACACTCTTTGGCATAAAGTTAAACATGCAAGCTGAATAATCATACTCCTTTGTCCTCCAAATTGTTTTAAAAACATCCCCCCCCCCTTTCATTCCC
Source organism: Acacia crassicarpa (assembly GCA_034222035.1). Classification (NCBI taxonomy): domain Eukaryota; kingdom Viridiplantae; phylum Streptophyta; class Magnoliopsida; order Fabales; family Fabaceae; genus Acacia; species Acacia crassicarpa. The sequence goes on from JAWXYG010000015.1 coordinate 13,432,509, forward strand.
TCCTACAATGCTGCTCACAGACGTTAGACATTAGAGCACGCTTCTGTTATCCTCCCAATCTCACTTGATAACTCATTTGTGATTTTTTAGCTCTTGCTTGCTACAGCCTACAGACAAGGACGAACATAGGTGGGGGGCGAGGGGTGGCCCCCGTCCCCCTAATTTGTTTTTAAAAAATATTACTAGTAGTTTGCTTTCATATATATACATTGGTTGGCTTTAACATATATATTAATTAGAGCCAGCAAAACGGGCCGGGTCCATCAGGCTGACCCGTTTAAGCCTTGGCCCTTTAAGGGCCGAGCTTGGAAATTGAAAGAGTGAGGTGATGTTTGGCCCTGAAGGGCCAAGGGCTTACATGAGCCGGCCTTGGAGAGCTACGGGCCGGCCCATCGGGCCCTTCAATTTTTTTATTCTTTATTTTTTAAAAAGTTGAACACTTGTTGAAGTTGGATCATTCAATAATTTATATATATTTTTTATTTGTTATAGAGTTATTTATTCATTTAAGTACAAATACATAATAACTATACTTTAATTTTATGATTTAATGATGAGGACATAGTAGGTGGCATGACCAAGGCAACAAACTTGGAGGACATACAAGGTCTTGGAGACCCAATGACAAGAGCAGAAAGTAAAAAGGCTCCAAATTGAAGACTTCGAAGAATAAGCCCCAACGGATATGCATGAAGGCTTCATTGGGCCTTGGCCCAAATTCTGCACTTAGTTTTATTTTCTTACATTTAGTTAAACTTTTGTAATAAGGCTTATTGGGCTTGCTTATTGGGCTTTGTGTGTAAGCAGAATTCAGTTAAACTTAATATGGATGTTGCCCACTACATAAGGGAACACCATAGCTTTTGTGACGGCAGATTTGAATTGAGATTTAAACCTTTTTGGTGAGAGACAAGTTTCTATAGGGTTCTTTTGAGAATCTCTGAACTTATCAAGGGCATCGATCCTTGTGGCGTTCTTGGGCTTATCAATTCTTTGGAATTGTGGCGCTTACCCAGTTTTCGTTCTAAATTTCTTTGTTTCGTATCTCTAGTTTTCCTTAAGCTTTTTCGGTCTTTTCATAGTCAAAATTGAAGTTCAGCACGTCATCTTTCAGGTCGTTTTGGAAGCACTCAAATCCGAGGTCTGTAGCGCGAGATACATTCTGTTCTTTAGGACACGTCAGACGCTGGAAATTCTAGTGTGAAATTCCACTCCTAGTTGATCCGATCATCCTTTCCTTTCAGGAATCATATCATTTGGTACCAGAGCACGGTTCTAGGATTGGAATTGGGTTATCTTTTCTTGATTGTTTACATCCAATCTGGTAACCCTAATCCCTAAATTTGTGTTTTTGGTTTTTGAATTGTGAAATTTTGTTTTAGTCGTCGTTCTTTGTTCCTAATTTGTTCTTTCAATCTTCTGGTTGTTTTTTTCCTTTCAATTTCTTGTTCAGTTCATATATTTTCTGCACTTTGTTCTTGGTGTTCATCCCTTGTTCATCATTGTTCTTGAGTTTTAATCCTTCGATTCATGTTTCTTGAGTAGTGTGTTGTTAGTGTGTTAAGTAATAGCTCAGTTTGTGGGGAATTCTATCTAATTCAGTTCTGAATTAGTGCAATTTCAAAGTTTGATTCCAAAATCACAAATTCCTCTTGTTGAAGAATCAAGTGTTATTAAAAAAATCAAAAATCAAAAATCAGTTGTGAAAAAAAAAAGAAAAAAAAATCAATTGTTAAAAAAAAATCTGTTGTTATAAAAAAAAAATCAGGTGTTAAAAAAAAAGAGGAAAAAAAAAACTATACAGCACCTTGCTATTATTCAATTCCACACACTACTACGTGTGAATCTTCCAAAGTGTCTTCCTTGAATAATTCCTCCAAATTATTTTGGTTTTGGATTTTCTTTGTCTTGTCTTCTTTGACATCTTTTCCAATTTGTATTGTGAGTCACCACTAAATTCCTGAGTTTTGGGATTGTACTCTTGAGTGTTCTTGGAGATTCTATTAAGAACTTAAAGAGAGATATTGAGTGGTGAAAAGGCAAAAGAGCACACTACACAAAAGCCTAATAGAGAGCAACAAACACGAGTGATACATTTTTAAGAGTGTAAACACGTGAGCGAGTGGTAAGGTCCTATTACTTTTATTCTTGTTCTTTTCTTTGAATTATGGCAGGTGGTGAAGATAAAGGTTGCTTATTGAAGCCATTACAACTCAAATGCAAAGGATGATGAGAGAACACACAGAGGAGTTATATGAGAGAATTGAGATAATAGAAAATCAGAGGAATCATGATGAAGATAGACAGAGAGGGAGGGATGAAAGAAGGAGAAGAAGAGATAATGAGAATGATCCTAGAGAGGATAGAATTAAGGGAGTGAAGCTTAATATACCATCTTTTAAGGGAAAAAGTGATCCGGAGGCCTATTTAGAGTGGGAGATGAAGATTGAGCACTTATTTGCATGTCACAATTATACTGAAGAGAAGAAAAT